>OY796864.1:11444569-12844138 GCA_963680765.1 Agrochola lychnidis
GCCTTAATTAATTTTGGGCCTTCAAACTGATTGACACAGAATTAAAAATTAAATTGTTTTGTTTAATTATAAAAACAAAATTAAAAATTTTGAAAACACCCACGACTGTTAAAGAGTAATTGAAAAAGGATAAAATTTAAATTTCTTTAATTATGTAGTAACTAATATAAAATATATTACTGCAGCGCTCTTTAGTGAGTTACTTGTGGGGGCTTGGCTTGCTCTTGGAGGGGCTTGTGGCTAAGTAATAACTGCTGCACGGGTCGATCGATCAGGTTAAGCTACACTTGCCGCGGTTGGTCCGTAGATGGGTGACCATATTTACATACCAAGTCCCCTCCGTGCCTCGGAAAGCACGTTAAGCCGTTGGTCCCGGCTGTCATTTGTAGATCTTTGACAGTTGTTACGGGTAGTTAGAAGCCCAAAACTCTGACAACCAGTCTTACCAAGGGTATCGTGTTACCTAGTAACTAGGTTGTGGAGGTCAGATAGGCAGTCGCTCCATGTAAAATACTGGTATTCAGCTGCATCCGGTTAGACTGGAAGCCGACCCCAACATAGTTGGGAAAAGGCTAGGCAGATGATGCTCTCTAGTGAGTTACTACCGTAACATCTGTTTAAGAACCCTCACTAATCAACCACAAACTGCATCAAAACCTGTCTAGTAGTTTTGGTTTTGCACAAACAAATGTTTACTGTAGCACCCCCTGGTAAGTTGTTACCGTAACACCTATCTAAGAACATGCACCAATCAAACCCGAACCCATAACTGAAAACTGCATCAAAATCGGACTAGTAGTTTTGGAGAAAAATGGCAACATGGATTTGCACAAACATCCTCTCACCCCAAACGCATATACCGTCTCCGTTCCGTCGTGGGTAAAAATCAAATTCGTCTTTTATTTAGGGCAATTAGGTTGTACTTAGTGCCTCGATGGTTAGTACCTTGTTAATATTCTCACTGGGCGATACTGTGGCCCTAAGAGACGAACGTAGCGTGGCGTCAATTTGTATAACACGTTTATGTTCTCTGCTTATTTTATAATTATTTGTATAAAGGATAAAGAAGACAATGGTCTTCTTTCACTTCAGTGCACTGTTGCACTTAATAATGATTAAGTGCAACAATGCACTGAAGTGGCGACCTGACAACATCGAAATTTTTGAAGGTACCTTTATCTAAGTAAAATATTAATGTATTGAACAATATTAAAATTATTGTATTTATTTGTTTAATTTAGTACCTAGTGATAATAATTAGTTGTGTTACATAATTTAAAAGAAATAAATAAAATACACGTAAAGATTCCGGAAAAAAATCTCTAAATGATCGTGAAAACCAAATCGTGTAGATTATAAGAACTAATTTACATACAGACACGAAAAAGCAACTTGATTTTCTCCTATGTATTTATATTGATGACGACTACACTGGTTGGTTAGCTTTGTAAGACTCGTAAAGATTATTTTTGTATGTGTCTGGTACTCATAAATCTTCACAAAACGAAGACAACATCTTCAATCGTCATTGACGCTGTTATTTCATGCCTAAAGGCATCTGCAGCTTATTAATCTACAATAAACTTGGGACAGCAGTCTGACATAACGTTCTACTTGACACGCATTGCGCCGCCTCGCGTCGTGTTGGCTGTAAAATATGTATTAATTGACATGTGATCTTGTTTATCTTTGTACCTGAGGGGATGTCTCGTGAGATGGTACTTGATCGAGTGTTAATGAACGTAACGAGAATTCAATATATTTATGGTTCATTTAAGCCGTTACAGGTTTTGCTTAAGAATTTTTTTTTTTTGAATTATGTAATGATAATTAGGTTCTCTGATGGTTGTCAGTAAAGTTACACGACGTAAGAAAATAAAGGGGTTTATTTATAAACATTGCTTAAAGTTAAGCGACGTTCAAACGACAATTTATGGTTAAAAAGTCTCTAATCATTACTTAACTTTAAGCAACATTTATAAATAAACCCCTATATGGCTACTTAATAGAAATGTAGTCTTTATGGTTGTTTAATAAGTCTTTTTTTCTTATATATGTACTTAGTTAATACAAAAAAATGTTTTAGTCCGATTTATCTCAAATAAATTATTCACAAAGTAGGTAGTATAAGCTAAATTAATTCAAGTAGGAATAAAACTTACAAGTACCCGAATAAAAAACCACTTCCATTTTATTCAAAGATAAAAGTTTGCTACAAATGTGAAATTGCGGGAAGTAAACTTTTACAGCAATAATTTTTGGTAAACCGCGAGGACTTAATTCTCAATAAGCTCTTCCAAATTCAGGCTCTATAAAATTCGTACCCTAAGACCTGGATCACCATAAATTTCCGCCACGTAAGCGTAAATTTGATAAATTCGTTAAGACACAATTAAGAAGAAAAATAAAAAGCCGTTGTAATTTATGAGGCTCTCGTACTACAAAGTAATTGTTGGCTGTTTCGAGTCGTTCCAATTTTTATGTGGCCGCATTGAGAGAGTTTCATTCGGAATTTGTATTCGAGACTATCGCTGCGAGGTTTTAAAACTTTCTTCGTGGCACGGTTTAAAGCGTGGTGGAGACAGACCTAACTGGATAAAACTGGAAAACCCCTTACCATTCTTTCTCGCGGCGCCGAAGTTTTTATGGGTCAAGCCTAGATCAAGTAGGATTGAACTCATCGAATAAAATGGAATGTTATTGCCACTCCTCTCGATGTGTTATGCAGATTGTAATTGATTCAATCATGGATTTAATTTCAAACAAATGAAATCATAATAGGGACTGTTTTATAAAATTGTGCTTAAGCTTTGGTTTCCTAAGAAAGTAAAGTTATAAAAAAAAAACCGGGTGCGCCGACAGAAGTGAAAACTTGAAAAAAAAATCGGCACCGCGGTAATCAATGCGTTGATGTCTTTTACTCCACGGTGTCGGTAAATTGCGTTACAGTGTCGCGAAATCAATAGTTTAGTCCCATCTCAAAAATGCCCTTAAGAAGTTTTTACTGCAAAAACGGTCACACAATAACGGTTGTCCAAATACAAAGCGATTTTTAACACTTTAACGTCAAAAACTGGTGAAAATGACAGATTTTTCATGACGTCAGTAAGAATATGACGGAACCGCTCCTCTAGGAAACTGTAGCTTTACATTATCGACATTCTATTATACTGTTATTTTTTTCTAAATATACTTGATGTATCTTAATATTCTTTTAATTATTCTCAGGACCCGGGTTTACGGGATAGAACATTCTCCATTAAGCTAGTCTGATTAAGTTTAATTTAATTATATTCTAGGTGCATCGTCTTCACATATAATCATTTAAATAATGTACGTACCTATACAAACTATTGTAAAATAATTTAAAAGAGTAACGGTGGAGTTTCTTGCCCATTCTTCTCCATACGAAAACTGCTCTATTATTTTGTAAATTTGACGTTCAAAAGTGCCATACATTGGCCTATTTGAAACAAATGATTTGACTTTGACTTTATCAAGAACTTTATTATTATACTTTTTATGATTTTGACTTTTGCATGCCGATTTCTTTTAATATTGTGTAGAAAAGATAATGCAGTTGTCACACAAGAATAGAGTAAATGCATTTTATACATAATTGTCGTTCGCCTATACTAGCAATTTTGAAAGTCCGAATAATAAAGTTTTTGAAGTGAAAACTTCTTTAGGCACGTTAGGCATTTTTGAGATGGGAAAAACGATTGAACTCGCGACACTGTTACCGACACCTCATTAAAAGTATTTCCTGAAATTGTTCAAGCTTTCCCGGAGTGCCACTGTTTTTTTATGCAGCTATATTGTATTGTTTTGCTTTACAGCCGTTTGCGTTAGTGAGCTGTGCTAATTACAAAATAGTGTTAACTGTTCAATAGGTAAGTGGACCTCGTATGCGAGGGTTTAGACAAATTGATTGGGACTCTATTTACGTTTGTACGGCCTGCAATTTATGTATCAACCAATTTACGTATTTTTTTATGAGAGTGCCATGCCACGTTTGCAGTAAAGTGTTTTAGTTTGATAAAGCATACCTACCTATATTTGATTAACAGCACACATTTTTAGTTCAAATCCAAAATGAAATGGCATCAAATCAATTTTCCTGGCAATTTCTCATTTGTGAACGCAACATAATAAAAAAAACTCTTTTACACTGAATACTTTATCTTCTAAATGGAATCACTAGATAAAATGTGAGTGGAGTAAAGTGAAGTGAATCAGCGCAATCTGCGGCTCGAATGAGTCAGCCCTTCGCTGGCAATTTGGCCACCATTCACGCGGCGCTCACATCGGAAACCACATAGAAGATTGCCCACTCCTCTGAATAGTTCCCCCACGTTCCCACTAGAAAGCCAACCTTTAATGTCTTTCACTAATCTTTTGCCCGGACTCTGAAAAGAGGATTAAATATTGAATCCATTCGAGGTAAGTTTTGGACGTGAATTGCGACGGCTGTAACCGCGTTTGACCTAAATGCCGTTTTTGTTGAGCAAGGACCGACTGTTCAATGGATTCGCGATGCTAATTATTGTTAAAGTCATCGAATTAATTAATTACATTAAATTGTCAGGTATTATTAATAGCTTGAATCTCTAAAATAATTCATAAGTATAGATTACCGGTTAATATTCATGGAATTAACAAATTAACAGAGAAGGTTATCTGATGGTTGTCAGTAAAGTTACACGACGTAAGAAAATAAAGGGGTTTATTTATAAACATTGCTTAAAGTTAAGCGACGTTCAAACGACAATTTATGGTTAAAAAGTCTCTAATCATTACTTAACTTTAAGCAACATTTATAAATAAACCCCTATATGGCTACTTAATAGAAATGTAGTCTTTATGGTTGTTTAATAAGTCTTTTTTTCTTATATATGTACTTAGTTAATACAAAAAAATGTTTTAGTCCGATTTATCTCAAATAAATTATTCACAAAGTAGGTAGTATAAGCTAAATTAATTCAAGTAGGAATAAAACTTACAAGTACCCGAATAAAAAACCACTTCCATTTTATTCAAAGATAAAAGTTTGCTACAAATGTGAAATTGCGGGAAGTAAACTTTTACAGCAATAATTTTTGGTAAACCGCGAGGACTTAATTCTCAATAAGCTCTTCCAAATTCAGGCTCTATAAAATTCGTACCCTAAGACCTGGATCACCATAAATTTCCGCCACGTAAGCGTAAATTTGATAAATTCGTTAAGACACAATTAAGAAGAAAAATAAAAAGCCGTTGTAATTTATGAGGCTCTCGTACTACAAAGTAATTGTTGGCTGTTTCGAGTCGTTCCAATTTTTATGTGGCCGCATTGAGAGAGTTTCATTCGGAATTTGTATTCGAGACTATCGCTGCGAGGTTTTAAAACTTTCTTCGTGGCACGGTTTAAAGCGTGGTGGAGACAGACCTAACTGGATAAAACTGGAAAACCCCTTACCATTCTTTCTCGCGGCGCCGAAGTTTTTATGGGTCAAGCCTAGATCAAGTAGGATTGAACTCATCGAATAAAATGGAATGTTATTGCCACTCCTCTCGATGTGTTATGCAGATTGTAATTGATTCAATCATGGATTTAATTTCAAACAAATGAAATCATAATAGGGACTGTTTTATAAAATTGTGCTTAAGCTTTGGTTTCCTAAGAAAGTAAAGTTATAAAAAAAAAACCGGGTGCGCCGACAGAAGTGAAAACTTGAAAAAAAAATCGGCACCGCGGTAATCAATGCGTTGATGTCTTTTACTCCACGGTGTCGGTAAATTGCGTTACAGTGTCGCGAAATCAATAGTTTAGTCCCATCTCAAAAATGCCCTTAAGAAGTTTTTACTGCAAAAACGGTCACACAATAACGGTTGTCCAAATACAAAGCGATTTTTAACACTTTAACGTCAAAAACTGGTGAAAATGACAGATTTTTCATGACGTCAGTAAGAATATGACGGAACCGCTCCTCTAGGAAACTGTAGCTTTACATTATCGACATTCTATTATACTGTTATTTTTTTCTAAATATACTTGATGTATCTTAATATTCTTTTAATTATTCTCAGGACCCGGGTTTACGGGATAGAACATTCTCCATTAAGCTAGTCTGATTAAGTTTAATTTAATTATATTCTAGGTGCATCGTCTTCACATATAATCATTTAAATAATGTACGTACCTATACAAACTATTGTAAAATAATTTAAAAGAGTAACGGTGGAGTTTCTTGCCCATTCTTCTCCATACGAAAACTGCTCTATTATTTTGTAAATTTGACGTTCAAAAGTGCCATACATTGGCCTATTTGAAACAAATGATTTGACTTTGACTTTATCAAGAACTTTATTATTATACTTTTTATGATTTTGACTTTTGCATGCCGATTTCTTTTAATATTGTGTAGAAAAGATAATGCAGTTGTCACACAAGAATAGAGTAAATGCATTTTATACATAATTGTCGTTCGCCTATACTAGCAATTTTGAAAGTCCGAATAATAAAGTTTTTGAAGTGAAAACTTCTTTAGGCACGTTAGGCATTTTTGAGATGGGAAAAACGATTGAACTCGCGACACTGTTACCGACACCTCATTAAAAGTATTTCCTGAAATTGTTCAAGCTTTCCCGGAGTGCCACTGTTTTTTTATGCAGCTATATTGTATTGTTTTGCTTTACAGCCGTTTGCGTTAGTGAGCTGTGCTAATTACAAAATAGTGTTAACTGTTCAATAGGTAAGTGGACCTCGTATGCGAGGGTTTAGACAAATTGATTGGGACTCTATTTACGTTTGTACGGCCTGCAATTTATGTATCAACCAATTTACGTATTTTTTTATGAGAGTGCCATGCCACGTTTGCAGTAAAGTGTTTTAGTTTGATAAAGCATACCTACCTATATTTGATTAACAGCACACATTTTTAGTTCAAATCCAAAATGAAATGGCATCAAATCAATTTTCCTGGCAATTTCTCATTTGTGAACGCAACATAATAAAAAAAACTCTTTTACACTGAATACTTTATCTTCTAAATGGAATCACTAGATAAAATGTGAGTGGAGTAAAGTGAAGTGAATCAGCGCAATCTGCGGCTCGAATGAGTCAGCCCTTCGCTGGCAATTTGGCCACCATTCACGCGGCGCTCACATCGGAAACCACATAGAAGATTGCCCACTCCTCTGAATAGTTCCCCCACGTTCCCACTAGAAAGCCAACCTTTAATGTCTTTCACTAATCTTTTGCCCGGACTCTGAAAAGAGGATTAAATATTGAATCCATTCGAGGTAAGTTTTGGACGTGAATTGCGACGGCTGTAACCGCGTTTGACCTAAATGCCGTTTTTGTTGAGCAAGGACCGACTGTTCAATGGATTCGCGATGCTAATTATTGTTAAAGTCATCGAATTAATTAATTACATTAAATTGTCAGGTATTATTAATAGCTTGAATCTCTAAAATAATTCATAAGTATAGATTACCGGTTAATATTCATGGAATTAACAAATTAACAGAGAAGGTTATCTGAACCTGATTAAGTAATTAGAGCCAGACGAGTTATTATGAAACTACTCAAGCACTGGTTGGTTGTTTAGAAGATTGTGGAGAGAAATTAGCTCGGCCGCACCCGGCAGGTTTGTTCCTCATTGAAAACTTAAATTTACTTTGCCCACAATTGAGAATTTCATACCAAAGCTATCAATTCGTCTTTTATAATTGTTACTAAGACTGAAAATTCAGTACTGCTTCATTAAGTTAGATTTTCTAGGTGTCCCATTCTAATTCGAAACTTCTTTGTTGAAATTTCATTACTTTTGCCCGATACAATTTTTCTGTGATGTTTGTTACATCGACGACACTTTATTTCGATGTTATGTTACTTCTATAGACTCCTCTACTAACAACTTTACTCCAATGTATTGATACTTCTATACTTATTGCATCGATAGATAGATCGACAGATTCTGTATAAATCTGCACTCGGCTGTCGAAGAGATTCGAACAATAAGTAATAATAAGTTTCGAAGTATCAAAACATTAGTGTAAAGTAAAACTCGCAAAGGAGTTTAACGAAGTAACATTACTTCGGACTATAGTAATCGCAGTAAGATGATAGTATCGGGGCAACATGTTCAAAGCAATGAAATTCGAAAGAAAGTGTTTTGCACTTAAATGGGACACCCGATTTTCTAGTGCCGAATGTCAAAAGCGTGTCCTAGTTTTGTGTAAAATTTATTGGCTAAGTGTTTACCTTTCCAATAAATAAATATTCAGATATTCTATTTGTAAGTTTCATTCCCAACCTTAACCTAGAAAGTAGCTAAAAATTGGAGAATATATTTAGCAGACGAGCTCTAGATTGTGCGATCGTAACAATAGCAAGGCCTTCACAATGTGGATCTATTCATACCTATGTACCTAAGAGGGGATCTATTCATCGACTGAAGCAACTGCAGAAGTATCCCACCTATTCATATAATAAATACAAAAGTCAGCGTACCTACATCGTGGAAAGAAGATGAGTTTTCCTTAACTTCGGTGATGGCCTTCGGTTGGTTTTAATACCGGAAAATCAAACGTTTTTCATAAGCAGCGGCACGTGTATAAATACTTGTTTTCGTTGATTGAAATTAATAATGTTTTGATACTTTATCAAGACTGTAGGCCTTTTATGAACCCACTAATATTCCTGTCGGTGATTTATCTTTCACGTTGACATGTATTAGGATTTACATATTATGTGGAGCTTTATATTTATTGGACTAAAGAGATAATATTTCAAAAGGTTTGCGGAGGACATATTATTTGTGTTCGTGATTGATTAATCCTCTGTTTGGTGTACATTTGTCAACGTAATTGGAAACATACAGTGGATAAAGCAACTGCTGAATTTTGTAGTTTCGTTTTTGTGCCAAATTTTTTCTGAGAAGAGTAAAATTGTATAAAATGTGAGCCAATATTGAGTTGAGTTTGGTTGAATATTGAAATGATTTCTTTTAAATGCGTTATTTTTTTTAAAGGTGGTCCTAGTCCGGCCTTTTGAGAGGTTGTATGTAGTAAATAAAAGCGAAAATGGCGACTACTTTTTAAATATTTACTCAATAGTCATTCCGTGAAAAATCAGAAATCTAATGGTCACAAAATAAAAAATAAAGGACTTACAATTGCTAATGAAAAGACGGCCAGGTCGGAAAAACACTAAGACCAAGAAGAAGAACATTGAATTTAAGCAAGTTTCTCGATTTATTTTCAGAAGTTTCAAGCAATTTGCAACGCTCGCAATCACGGAGGCATTGCAACCGATAGCTACTTAGATTGTATAGATACAATCAGTAGAGTTGAAAAAGGTAATTAGTATAAATAGCGAAAGTAAATTTCTACGAATCTTCAATCTTCGAATGTACCAACCTAGTAATGTACCAGCTTATAACATTTTATTCACCGTAGAGAACTCTGAATAATTTCGTCTTTGAACCTTTCTTCAACAAGTTATACATACTATGTTCATTTCATCATCATCATTATCATCATCCACAGTCCGACTTCACCCATCTTTTCTCTTTTTATAGTGGTATTTTATTCGGTTTCGGCCAGTTTCGGCCAATAAATCTAGTTACGGCCTTAGTTTTAGTTTCGGCCAAACAATGGCCGAAACTTTCAGCCGCGCCGAAACTTGAATTATTTCGTGAATAATCGTCGTTCGGCGAACTTCGCGGCTAATTCATGCTGGCCCGCCGCGCCGCCGCCGTATTGAACTTCATTCTTCATTTTTTTTAACCATCTGCATGTATAATATACATTGTATATGTTTATAAATGTGTGAAAAATTCACTAGATTTCAGTATACAATAGACATTCTAAATAATATGTTTAAGTTTTGGTTTCAATTTCGGCCGAAACTGAGAGCAAGGCCGAAGGTTCGGTGTCGGTTTCGGTTTCGGCTGAAAAACCTGTTTCGGGCAGACACTACTTTTTTACGTTGTTTAGTTCATATTCTTTTATATTGTCTTCCTAAAGTAGCTCTTATTTATCTTCCATTGTAACAAAAAATAAGTTCGTTCATTTTAAATCACTTTAAATTAATTCTCTTAATTGGTTTGTATTTTTTATCTGTGTAAGCTGTGTACTTCTTTAAGTGACAAATTCACCATACTAATAGATATATAAGTTCTTTTATGTAATATGTTATTAGTGAATAAGTCGTTGGAGTACTTATACAAAAATAATAGAATAAATAAATAAATATTTTATTACTTCTTTTGGTGGGAGTAAGATTTCATATACAACTGAAGATATCAATCCTCGAGCAGGATTTTGCTTCTCTATATAATATATCCAACTGTGAATATTAACTCTACCAGATGATGCCACAAAAAACAGTGATATTGGACGAGCTACTTAGTAAGTGCACGAACTTTCTTACAAATTGTTAGGGGCAAAGAAGTTAAGTGTTGCCAGATGTTTCCCTTCTTGATTAACACTTCGTCCCGATTTCTGAACCCACATTTTTTGCTGTCCGAATTTCTTTATATTGAATGTGGCAATACTAGGCTATAACACATCTGGGAGTTAGAATTATCCCAGATCTATAAAAAAGTTTTTTATTTAATGATTCATGATATATTCAATTGAGTTAGGTTGCTTCTCAAATAGGCTATAATATCAAATTTAAACTGTCAAATAAAACTTAACACATAACTATTATATTAAATTAGAGCTTTTGTTACTGATCTACCTTTTTGAAGGGGCAACTAGAATCGATTCTATTTTCTTGTACATTTTGACGTCCAAAAGTGCTTTTTATGTGATCTGGCTTTGACACCAACAACTTTTAATTTTGCAGTGTAGGCGTATTGTGTACCTACGCATTGGAAAACTACAAGAGATATCTGTGTCCTAGGTATATCATACGCCTGCTCTTATCCCAATTTACTTGGAGAAGAACATGCTGCCCAAACCCCAAATAGATTTGGATAATGGCCCGGATGGCCGAGTGTGGCGGATGACGAGTGTAAGAATATCGTAGGCTACTGATGTTTTTTGTAGTTTACCAGAGGGGTATTCCCGGTTTATGAGGTCCTCATGATGATTTGAGAAAGTTCTTCATATGAGTGTTTACAAACGCATTTTTTTTAGGTATCGATCCAATAAGAATAAGAGCTTGTCAGAAACAATGCCAACCAAGCTCGCCGTCCGATAAGGACCAAGCCCGGGTCAACGGCGCGTTGTGTTCCACGCGCGTCTCAAAGAGATGTCAGCAGAATTGACGGGGTCCGCTAGGGCCGATGCCTGCTGGGGGTGCGAAGAAAACCGATAGGGAGATCGTGGCCCCTGGCAACAGAGAAGGAATACGGGTGGGTTTTAGTCAGTAAGAGTCTGACACGACCTCCCATTCCGCCCAGAGCGGGAGAAGTTATTTGATAATTTCCCACACAAAAAAAAGGGTGCCGAAACCAGAGATATAAATGTTGTATAAAGTTCACAGTTTTATACAGGCTCTTTTGTTCGTGGCCTTTGCATTCGTACCTAAAAGCGATGTCGTGTTCTATTTGTAGGCCTGACCACAGAGTAGCTACTTTGCCCAAACTGTGGGTAGAATGTAGAAGCGGTGAGCATTATGCTGATTGATTATGATTAAGTGTCTTCGCTCACGCAAGTTCTGTCATTATAATCAATTATTATTGATGCCTATGCCTATTATTATTGTTACGAAATTAGTGCTAATGGAATTATGTAAGTAGGATCAATAGTAATCAGTTTATTTCTGTTGGTTTTAAAAATGTTATGTCAAACATTAATCAAACCTTTCTTTCACACCAACGAAGTTTGGGAATCAATTGTTTGACCTTTCAGTGATCTCAAGGCCGAGACACTCCCAATATTATAAGTTTGGTAAAGTTCATTTTCCGGTAACATAGTTATTAAAGTCTGAAACTTTATTTTTATGCGCATATTTCATTCATGTACGTTTATATTTTTTTAATATTCCTGTTTTTGTTACAGTGCCCTTCTGGTGAATAATTATGTACTATCGAAGAAACGCATATCTGTGCACTGTAAGGACTATTCTTGCTTGCAGCGCTCGGCTGCTATAGTATCGCTTACCTACGAAAAAAAAGGGTCGTGTGCACGGGATTTTGTTTTCAAAATGCTTAGATATGCGTTACCCTGATGGTACGTTGTTAAATAAATTTAGGGTAGCTGGCATGCTATACTGCAGTGCAAAAAAATTGAGGTACTTACTTACTACAATATTTATGTGCCCGCAGCAAAAATACGTGCAAGTGAGAGGTCAACAAGTTCAGTCATTTAACGTTTATGATACTTTGTAGGTACATGTTAAGGGTGCGCCCAATGGTCCACTATTATCCAATTATTCAATATTATCTCGTGACTGAGAAGGAATTACGAGTAACGGCTAGTAAGGACCCTTGGTAAGTGTGTCTAGAATTTTCTAATACCTTTTACAAAGTTTCATATTGAGACACGAAGCAACAAAATACGATGTAAAGAAAAGCGGCCACATTCCTCTAGATCGTATTTTGTTGCTTCGTGTCTCAATATGAAACTTTATAAAAGGTATTATGAAATTCTAGACACACTTACCAGGGTCCTTACTAGCCGTCATTCATAATTCCTTCTCAGTCACGAGGTAATATTTTTTTAAAGGAGTGGCGCTAGTGGACCATTGGGCGCCCTCCTTTCTTTGCTATATTTACAACACGCCACGGATTATTAGACTCACTAAATTAATATTCATGCTATAACATAACATAACATCACGCCCTTATTTCTCGAAGGTTTAGGCAGAGGTGAACCTGTAGTACACCCACATTTCGCCAGTTATGTTTAAGTCCCATTTAATAGGGGGCGAGCCTATTGTCATCAACCGGGCACAAATCCAGACTCCGGGCTGCTACTGAGAAATTCCGGATGGAAAAACCCAATGACACTTTACACGACTTCGGGAATCGAACCTAGGACTTCATGCTCATCAGTAGCGTTTGCAACCACTAGACTAACGACGCAGTTGTTGTTAATTTAAATAAAAGACCATTTAATTGGCAACTAAAGTACATTTCCTGCAACGAGAAAACCTCTCCCGTACGCCATCTTAAATTCAAATGCGATAACGAAATACGAGACTTCAAGTATTACCTACTTGGCCCATATTGAGTCGCGCGACTTCCGTAAGTTCCGGAATTGAAAAGAAACATAAGGACATACGTAACTATCAAGTTTGTACTACCAACTTGTAACGAAATTGACTAATTTCTTTGTATGGTGCAGTTGGTTGTTACCAACTAGTCTAGGCTGATGGGTTTTTGACACCATGTCCTTTTAACTACTGCGCATCCAATTAATATTAAATCAACCCCTTACATCTTGAAAGTTAAGAAGGTTGTTCTACTACGAGGTTAAATGGAGCACCATTTGATGGGGTGGGCTGTAATTTCAATATCATGACTCGCAAATACTTCAGAAGGCTTACCCATACGGAAATAAATGGTACTACTACATACATTAATATAGCCTACCAATACAAGCATAAGAGTTCTCCATAATTTAAAAAGCCAATTTCAAAGTCAAACACATACGTCGGTATTTCATAGTAACGTAAGCGGATACTAGCGGAGATGCCTCTGTATCGATAAAATGAATACGAGTGAAAATCTAAATAAATGCATAGTGGAATATGTGAACGTCTTGTGAAGTAGGTAAAGCAAGATGGATACTATCTATTTCATCTCCGGGGAGTACCGTTCGCGGTAACTACTTGTGGGTAAAATCCTTTCCTCTTAGTTTTAATGTCTATCGAGCTGTTTATGCAGCCTTTTGGTTTGAATATACAATTTTATGCTAAAGTGTGCCGTTCTGCAGTCTTGTGGGAAAAGGAAAAGAGGAGTTATGGATGCCTGTAGATAAATCGATGTTACGTTCCTATAGTCAAGATGGTGATCACTTTGTTATATTTCAGGACATTTTGTTAAATTAAGTAAGGCGATTAACACATTGTCACACACCACGCAGCGTAGCGCGTGAATGCGTGTTTTAACGTTGCTTGTAAGTATCTCCGTTTGTATAGAAAACACGCACAGTCCAAAACATAGAAAATGCATCCACGCGCGTTCATATAGATCGTTGACACGCAACATGCAGCGTGATGTGGTGCAGTGTGATAATCGCCTTAGTATGTGGCCTCACGTTAAGATAGTACCACATACCACATAATATCACATAGTTTGGTAAGATATCGGTAGGCATCCTTCACTAATTAGGTTGCGAGGGTCCGACGGCATTGTATTCTACCCCATCTTATAAGAGTAGAAGAGAACCCAAAATATTTGAGCAAAGGAATGTAGATGATCCAAACAAAGTCTAAGATAGTCGGTAAATTCCAACGCAAAACCACAAGCAATTTTATATTCACCCACAATGCTATATTTGCCTAATCTGATTACAACTGTGATACCACAGCACTCTATAAAGAACCATAAAAGTGTCACATTTGCTTATCGTTAGCACGCATCAGTTTCAACGCCTTTATGGATTTGTATTCACAAAGCACTCCATTTAATGAAATCAAGCACCCACCAAAACTCGATACTCGTACAAAAACATTTTCTAATTCACTTATATTATATAACGCGGTGCTGATAACTTTTTCAATCCGAATATCTTGTACATTGTAGGGGTTTGTCCTTTAAGATATCCCGGTCTCAACGACTTCGGAGCCGAACTTTAACACAGAGGTGATTTCGTAAATGTTTCGTTTTCAAGCTAAGTGATTCTTTGGGTATGTATGTGGGAGATTTTGTACATTGTTATTTTACGTCGACAAGATTTTTGAGTATTTTTTTTTTTACATTTAATTTCATCAGTATTATGTTATATTAATCTAAAAGTTTTTAAAAGACCTTTCTTCTGAAAGTGCTTATATACGATATTGGTCAAACATATTTTGACTATAAATTTTAAACGCAGTCCCTAACAGTATTTCATCTTAAAGGATATTTATCTTTATATATATAATTCTTCTGTGAGTGTGTATGTCACTGAACTTCTCTCAAACGACTGGACCGATTTTGATGAAATTTTTTGTGTGTATTCAAGGGGATCTGGGAATGGTTTAGATTCACAATTTTGTCCGCTGGACAATGTTTTGACAGGACAACGTCTGTCGGGTCCGCTAGTAGACTAATAAAGCTAGAAAATTATTGGCAATGACTTTTTAAGAGATCCTTAGGTTTTAAATGATCTATTAGGTATGCAGTGGTTGGTTTATTATTTAAAAAACCTAGACAAATATGGCTAGATTTGGAAGCTATGGTATATGGTTAACTATATCTACTAATACTGCTAGTTTAAAATATTCCACTGTGTAGGAGGCAATCCAAGAGAGGCATTTTATAGGAAAAGCAGTGATATTTTGTGTTATTAGAAGTGAAACTGCGCGTATCTTATATTCTACACTCGAAGCGCGATTTTCGACACACTGAGAACGGTTTTTTTTATGTCGACGTATTATTTCAATTTCTTTTACTATGATACTCAGTGGGATATAGAAAACCTGTGGATAATGGCAAAATGACAAATATGAAAAAGCCAGCATGAATCAATAGATTAAAACTTTTATCTTACCGCTCTATCAGCCAGGTTCCGTACTCTGCAGTGTAGGTAGGCAGGCTGGCCCACGGCGGCGGTGGCTTCTCTCTTCGTGCTGTTGTCGAAGTACGGAGTCCCGAGGGGCTCCCAGCCGCCGCCGCCGGCTGTTACACCTGCGAAACATATCAGTTATCAACATACATTTATCTTGAATAAGTTTTATGTATTGGTAATGTCGGTCTGGATGACAATTTTATGGCTGGATTAGGTTAGTTAGTTGATTCAGGCGTGACCTTGCGGAAATCCATTATAAAATACAATAGACGTGGATATAATTATTTAGTAACCTGTGCCGCTTAGCTATTTCTAAAGAGCCATAAAAACTCTGAAAGAAATCGACACATGTTTCACTTCTCAACGAGGCATAGCGAACTCGAACACGGCGTGTTGCCGCACCGAGCGCTAAACGCAGACTCAAATTCGCGTGGAATTATATCCACGTCTATTGTATACAAATATTTATTCTCAAAAATACACAAAGTCACTTATATGAGAACAGTGTTTCTAAGGTAAATTATAAATATGAAGTTCGTCACAATCGTCGTAAAGTACAAAGGTGTTATAGATTGTGCGATACAATCTATGTAAGATACATACAACTACGTTTCGAAGGGATCCAAGAAGTGACGTAAGCTTTGTTTTATATGATCCGAATAAGCATTCCACGATAGAAAATTATTCAATATTAAGCCAAGATATTTTTCACAAGATTCTAAAGAAAAGCATCGTCTATATATCACAGAGCACAAAAGACGCCTCAGCCGTCGCTGCTAGAAGCGGCATTGTCAACAATTTCTGTACAAACGAAGCATGTCACCGTTTAGTCGCACTACGACACAGATGACGTATAAAATCTGATGGCTTTGAAGGCGGTCCGTGACAAAAGATGTGCGCTCAACGTCCTTTCGGCGTTACGAATTTTATTAGTACTGCCATCTCTAGACGCTACTGGCGCAGCGATCCCGTGCTCTGTAGTCTTTGGAATGAAATGAAATGAAATTGTTTATTCTGTTAATAGGATATCGGAATCACTTTTACACGTCATATTTAAAAAAGGATTGTGTGGTTTTATGAAACCACAGTGAAACTTCTATAGGCGCCGCCATATTGGCCGTGGTTGCTCTGACGAGAGCCTTTCACTTTATCCCTACTCCGCGGCCGACCGTCACGCGACATGCAACACACAGACGAAAAAGTTTGAGACGACGTAATAAAAGTTTCACTTTAATAAAATAAAGATAAGCTAGATGAGTTTCCTATCTGACTACTCTGAGAAGAAAGACCGAAACAAACTCAGAGGTCTCAGTGTCTTTTAAAGTCCAGACATAATCTTGGTCAGGCCATATGAGGGCCATGTAGATTAGTGTCTGAAAAGGTCTTTTGAGGAAAGAACCACACAGATTTGAGTGGACCTGTCCAGTCAGTGCAAGCATTTGTCAGTAATCGTTTTATATTATCAAAGTCTTTGCCGACGTTCGCACGGACGTAATAAAATCGCGGCGGGATTTTATCGCGCACTGGATTTTCAACTCTCGGTGTTAAACCGAGCGTTGAGAATCCAACGCGCTGGAACGCACTCTCGTTCTAGCGCGTTGAAAAAACACACTGTTGGATTTTCAACTCTCAGCGCTAAGCAGAGCGTTGAAAATCAAGTGCACGATAAAAAATCGCCGCGATTTTATTACGTCGTGGGATTATGCTTCCGATACCGGTCACGTCTTTGAAGTTTCACCAAATATTTAAAAAGGCTTTGTATAAGGAGTTCAAACCATTTATTTTAATTCATTAATGCAAAACCTTCTGTTTTGTTCATTTCTGTTTTGTGCTCGTGATTATATTTAAATGTTGTTTTATTGTTCTACTGGAGTTAATTAACTTTTACAAATACAAGACAAATAAATTTTATTTATTTCTTTCTTTTTTTCAAAGTAGAAGTATACTAGGAGTAAAATGCACTAAAATGCATAATAATTATGAAATCCGCTAGAACGTAACTCCATGCAAGATATAGTACCTACCTACTTAAAAAGATAAGTCATGTGCATTAAAAGGCATATGCAAAATGCGGTCGGGACTTGAGAACGAAAATGTCAACGCAGTGCTCCGACTTTAGGATCTACAGCGGGTGCAATATTCCACACTGTGCTGCTACCTCAAGGAATATTATTTTGGATAAAATGTAGCTGATTTTGGAAGACAGTTTTGAGATTCGAATAATAAGCTGCTTGCGAAGCTGGAGGGAAACATACAAACTCCTTTCTTTTCGATAAATAGCGTATAATATCAATCTTTATCAGCTTTCTCTTGCCCTTCATCATCATCATCATCATTTCAGCCCAAAGACGTCCACTGCTGAACATAGGCCACCCCCAAGCACCTCCACTTCGACCGATTCTGTGCTTTCCGCATCCAGCGGATTCCAGCGGCCTTCACAAGGTCATCGGTCCATCTTGTGGGAGGCCATCCAACGCTATGTCTTCCGGTACGCGGTTGCCACTTCAGAACCTTTCGGCCCCATCGGCCATCCGTTCTGCGAGCAAAGTGCCCTGCCTATTGCCACTTAAGTTTGGCAATTCTTCGGGCTATGTCGGTTACCTTGGTTCTCCTGCGGATCTCCTCATTTCTTGTTCGATCACGTAGGGAAACTCCTAGCATAGCCCTCTCCATCCTTTTGCCCTTATCCCAATTTAATTTGGGGTTAGCTCAGCATCGTCTTCTTCTTCCAGATAAATATCTCAAACAGCTGTCATATCAGTAGGTATCTATTCATTCTTTTTTCCACAATCCATCCATCGTTATTTTGATTTTCTTCTAACTCTTACAGACATCTATATTCATTCTCAATCAAAACATTAATTCAGTTTGTATCACAATAAGTCTACAAAATCAGTCTGTATAGTACATGTCTATGAGTCTGCGCCAGTCGTTCAAATGAACTGGAGGAAATAGGTAACCTATTTCCCTAGAATCTAGAATGACGCAAATAAATTGTAGGTGGTGCGACTACCATTTACGCACCGCGGGCACACGTTCACGAGACTCAGACTAGAGGTATTTGTAGTGTGACAAGTCTGTCACAATTTATTAGAACAAAGCTTCATAGCTTGTAAAAGTCAAACCATTTCAAGCAGACCTTTAGAAGGTGGTATTGAAAGCATTTAGGTATAAAATAAACAACAAGAACAAAAAATTGGCCCATATTTTTTCTTTTTCAATAATTAACAAAATAATTCGTATCCAGTTTTTACCACGGAACATATTTTGTACGTAATAGTATAAATTTATTCTACAGACGAATTTTCATAAGCTTAACTGTATAATTTTCTGAATTCAAATAGCATTCAACATAAAATTATGAATCATTTTATAAATTCGGGCTGCCCGTAGAATCTAAAATATGCAATTTCATTCCCAATGAGCGTAAAAATGAAAACACGAAACGGAGTCAGTCAGTTTCTTAAGAATTTTTAATTGGTCATTTGATAAAATGGAAGCTACTCGAGTTGGTAAGCTTTTAATTAGGACAGAGGGTCCTAAACATCTGATAAACTAACTAGAAGTTTGTCGCAAAGTTACCCCACTTGGGGTACATTCGACAGCAAAGTTCAATCCGTGTTCCACTTTTGGGCTTAGCTACAGTTCAAGGAGTTTACAAGTTTATAAAATTATTAATAGTTTGTCTTTTGCAGGAAAGAGTTTGAAAATATGCAAAAGTATAAGACGGTCGCTACTTTTAGCTCTGCGAAATGATATTTTCTAAGAAGGAATATTGATTTCCTTGCAAAAGTTTGGGACGTGTTTGTATTTACCGAACTTACGACTTCGTCTGTATAGATATAGAAATACATACTATGAAGGTATTAATAGGTATAACATAAAACTTTGCAGCTTTATTTTGCTGTCACGTAAATTGTTATTTTTAAAATTAAATTGTCTAAAACAAAACCAATTGTTTTTGGGTTGCTCTTTCATAGGACTGCTTTGTTAAATCCTTTCAGAATTTTTGCGGGTTTATCAAACAAATAGTTTAAATACATTACATTAACTCACGCTTTCTTCCCATGAGAGGCAGAAACTACAGAACGCCACAGAACGTCGCCAGCGTACAATACAATTTCTTATACAATTTCGCCATTTATTAATGAAAAATTTCGAAAATTAACTTTATAAAGGTCTATCTTTAAAATTTTTAATTTTATTTATTTTTTTGTAGCGTTTGCCATATCTCCGATGTTATTAGCTTGATTTGGATTCTGTTTATTATTTCTAAAAGCTTGTGAGTTATTTTATCGTAGGCATTAACTTAATTTTTTTATTAATATTTGTCGACTAGTAAAAAAAACGGAAGTAAAAACAAAAAATAAAGATAGCCCCCTTTTAAAGTTTATTTTCGATATATTTTTTGAATATTACAATGCCCATGGGCTGCATTGTGTACTCCTTTTAAATCGAGAAATGAAATCATGGATTTCCATAAGTTAAAATAAGTTTATGAAAGGATTTTAGCTTCATCAATAAGCAGCAAATGGCTACTAAGGTACAAAGAAAATAGATCTGTTTTAGAATACTAACATATTATTAATGTTCCATGTTTTTGACATAAATGCCAAAGTAAAATATTTACATTATAAATCAAACAAGTTTGGGAGAGTATTTATGATTTGTTTGAGTAAAAGCTTTTTGCTTTGGAGCAATTGTATCGTAAGAAGAAAGTATTGTGAACGCCCAAAATCGAAGTCAAAAGGTTTTGCAAAATTAGAAAAGGTATATTGGTAGATGAATTACATGCTGCAATTTTTAGTTAAAAAAAGCGGCCAAGTGCGAGTCGGACTCGCCCATAAAGGGTTATATAGCAGCAAGTAACATAATATAAAAGTTCTTGTAGTTCGTTGTAACTTTGATCGATGTTTTAATAATAGTGTATTTTTGATTTACGATTTATGATGACGTATTAAAAAAAACTACTTACTAGATCTCATTCAAACTAACTTTCGGTGGAAGTTTATATGGTAATGTACATCGTATATTTTTTTAGTTTTATCATTCTCTTATTTTAGAAGTTACGAGGGGACACACACATTTTACCACTTTGGAAGTATCTCTCGCGCAAACTATTCAGTTTAGAAAAAAATTATATTAGAAACCTCAAAATGATTTTTGAAGACCTATCCATAAATACCCCACACGTATGGGACTGATGAAAAAATATATTTGAGTTTCAGTTCTAAGTATGGGGAACCCCTAAAATTGATTGTTTTTTATATTTTTGTGTGAAAATCTTAATGCAGTTCACAGAATACATCTACTTACCAAGTTTCAACAGCATAGTTCTTATAATTTCGGAAAAAAGTGGCTGTGACATACGAACGGACAGACAGACAGACATGACGAATCCATAAGGGTTCCGTTTTTTGGCATTTGGCTACGGAACCCTAAAAAGGATGTAAAACCATACATTGCAACCCAAAGAGCGAAATCACTTGTTTATAGTAGTGTGAACAGGGTGGCGATTAAGACACCTGCATCCGTCAAGGGGGTGATTCTACCCACCATACTAAACAACTTTCACCATGAAACTCATACCCGATTTGTGAAAAAAACTCGAATTAACACACAACAGTAGACAGCATATAAATTTCATAGCGAAAGTTGTTTAGTATGACAGTTAGCATCACCCCCTTGACGGACGCAGGTCACTAAATCGCCACCCTGTACAGTTACCATTTTGTGACATTGGAGTGTCTTCAAAAAACTATTGAGTTCAATGAAAAAACAAATAGAATTTTCATTTTCTTTCTAGTCAGCCTGTAAAACCTAATTTACAAATTCGTGTCACATCTGAAAACTGCTTGTCATCGCCTAATTGAATAAAAACATTTCGAGTTCAGGTTTGGCAAGATCGATATTGAACCACTCTGTAAGGAGTTAATGTATTTGGTTCAGCTTGGACCTACTTATTTAATGTTTTACCAACTAAAAAAATACTTAAAGCCTACCCGCCTAGGTTAGGTAGAGTAAATACTTACCTTAACCTATGTTAGGTTTGACGTAAGTGAATAACATCTTACATTACTTAAGTCAAGGTTATTAAAAATATAATATACTCAAGCCTAATATTTAATGCGATAATTTAATGCGATACTTTGGTCGATAAATTACGCGGGCGAAGCGTTTTATGCGTCACGACACTCTTATTATTATCGGCACACCTGTTAAATTCCTTCGTTATTTTCTACAACAAAATTGTATTAACAAATCTTTTCATATTATTATAATCATGGAAAACAATACAAAGTGTAAAATAACATTAATTTCGGAAGTCGGTGTCTTTAGTTTTGAATTTTCGTTTTTTGCCACCGAGTTCTGAAATTAAAGTTATTTTTAAATTTTTAGTTGACGAAACCATCGATAACATACATAAAAAATATATACAGATGAATTGAGAAGATCCTCCTTTTTTAAGAAGACGGTTAATAATAAAAATAGTAATTTTTATATTTTTTATTCTAATATTTAAAAATATAATTTATATGTAAATAATGAAATAAAGAAAATAATGAAGAGATTATTCTTAACACTAGTGGAATACGGGTTGTTTTAAAGTATTTAGCTATTGTTTTGAATTTCATATTAATAGGATAATAACTGTGGTCTGAATGCTAAGCTTAATTAAGTTTTCTATAATAATTGTTTTAGCCTCGGTTTTAGCTAACATTACCGGTAGATATTACTCGTAATTAAGTATTATTTTACGTAACATTTAGTAGTAGTATACAAGTATTATTTATATTTCAAAACTCATTTTAAAACATAACAATTATACCTATTAGGAATGGAATTAGCTACCATACCAGCATATTTTTTAAATAAATTAATATTTTTGTTAGGTCAGGAGTTGCCGTGCGAATTGGATCAGACTTATAAATTTGAAAACGGCTCCTGTGATAAGATTCGTATGAGGATTTTTATACCTACAACAGTCTTGTTATTTTTACGATATCGTGAGCATAGAAAGTAACGTTCGCCCAATTTAGAGTTGCGTCTTATCGTTACGCCTCATCAATGTGTGTCTTCTGAGCTTTGAGGAAACACATGTGTGTTGTACCGAGTTTTCCAAAACATAACGATTTGATCCGAACCCGTTCGCGTCCAGCCTCCATTAGTACGATCCCTTCCAGCGATAAAATCGTGCTTTGTTTCCCGTCACGTCTCGTTATTTTTTATTTCTCCACTTTTTGAACATTAACCGGGGCATTCCGCAAATATTTCATTATGTAGTCGGCCTATTGAAAAAGAAATTTCTGTTGTAACTGAGATAAAAGGGTTTCGTTTGTTTGAATTTGAAACAACATTGCGATTAGGTCATGACTGTTCTCTTTATTGTTCATCTGAAGGCAAACAATGTGTTTTTATAACTGAATTATATAAGCCCATTGTTGTATTAACGGTATCAGTTTACATTCGTAGCTGCGTAGCGCCTAAAGGCTAAAAATAAACTGAAACAAATGTTTGTTAAGCTTTTTACAGTAATTATTTGCGTTTTTTTTTTTCAGTCCTCTAATAGATCTATTGTACCCTTTTACGTTGAACGAGACAAGTCAGTCTGCGTGCAACAAATTGCGGTCACTAGTCACATTGATTAACAAATGTTTATGGTTGTATTATATCATTAGCCTTTGATAAACAAAGTACCTATAAGTTAATGTAAAGTAGAATATAATTAGTTAATTACATAGCTATGTTAACATAGATTCTTTAAGACAAAATTAAAGGTTTTTGTCCGAAAGGAAAAAATAAAGGAAAATTAAATTAAGGCAAACGGTAATTAAAGACTACACAAAGAACAGGCCACTGCTTATTTTCCGAAGGATTTAATTAGAAGGAGGGATTGTAACCGACGAAAACAATCATAATGTGAAAATTTAGTTTTATATGGAGCTTCGGAAAACATACCTACAGAGCAGTCGACACTCGTTATAATAACGTAGATACAAACTCGTGTGGAATGCGCAAGCCCACATTTTTATTTTACTGCCCAAGCAATTAGCGTTTAGGTACCGTAGGTACCTATTATGATTCGTCACGTAAGTTTTTCTTTACTCTGTGACGCAATTCAAAGGTTACACGTGTTCAAAGCTTGTTTGCTGATGTGTAAATAGCTTAACAAGTGATTTCAATGTTAAACTAAGTCAGTGCACGGTCGTAGTTAAATCTAAGTTTACGATAGACTTGACTACGACTTGAGTTACGTGGCAGACTATCGCTAGGTAGGTATATTAAATCAAAGATGTGCATACCGCTAAATCACAATCTAGAAAGCAAACACTGTTTTGGTCAACGAAAGACAAACTAAACACGGTGGTTAATTGCGTAACACACTTGCCTTTCATTTTGACAGTTCAATTTTTTATTTTTTTATTTACTTTGATGAGCAAAGAGTTTTTCAAATACATGAAGCATTGGATACTAGCAAAGTTCTTTTAAAATCTTTCGGATTGTAATTGAAGTGTGTTACGCTATTTGGTTGCTGTTTCGACTAGGTCTAGGAGTTAAAAATGATTTAATAGTGGAACTAAAACAGGCAAATATAAAGCGTATTACTCACCGAACAATATGAAAATACAGCTGAGCCTGGCCGCCCACATTGTGCCAACTGTCTGTTCACATCATGTGTCCACCGCTAAACACTGTCACTGACACAATCACTGCACCCGTTCAAACTTGACATTGTCTGTACATAGTCCGTTCAAAACTGTGTTTTGAGTAAATGACTCCTTGGCTTATCTAGTGTGCGATGATCCTCGATTTTTAGTACCTGTACGAAAACAAAAAAAATACCTTAAGATAGAAAAGAGGATTACATTTGCTGTCTTCTTATTTGGGTTGCCGAGCGTGACGTAGCATGTAACTAAAAGAATTGTGTTCTATTTAAAAGTACCCTATAAGAAAATCGCTGTCTTTTCTTATATACAATATCCTGCCATCCGAATAAGATTAACATTACACAGAGGTACGCTTCCAACACCGTTTCAGTATAAATAAATAAACACTTGCTCTGATTCCGTAAAGAGTGGGTGTCAATAAAAGGTGAAGCGTTCGCAAAAACAAGGCTTTGATTAAATATTTGTAAGATGTAGTACCTACAGATGTTGCAGCATGGTATTGATCAACCAAGTGACTTTAATTTTTTTGGGTTTTGTTAAGGTGGCCACACACGTAGCTTGTATGAACAATCCTTTTGTGCGTGCGTGCACAACTTCCCTATAGGTTTCACATTGTACAAGCAAGCTGGACCAGCATCAGTTTCTGGTTGAGTGATGGACGACGACGATGCGCTTGCTTTAGCTGCATGAATAGGCCTGTGTCCAAAAATTTTTTGTCCGTCTTGTAGATTATTAAAAAATATTAAACACGTATTTTTTCTTTTTTGACGTAATCAAAAGATTACGGCGATACATTGAGTTAAAATGTGGCATGACGTCACGCCTTGCTAGATTTAATACTACGTTGTGACGTCGCGAGCCCCCCCTTCCCAACTTTAATGCGTGTTATCTAAGTTATTTTTGATTAATATGATAAAGCAAAAAATACGTGTCTAATATTTTTTTATTATCTGAAAGACGGACTTAATAGAATTTCTTTTTTTTACCTAGGCAACTACCGTATTGTGTGCAATTAGCATGCGTATGATTGCGTAAGTTTTAATTGCATACACACGTTCAATCATGCTTGCACAAACGTATACTCCATTTGAAATAAGATAAGATATTTAATCAAACCTTTTTTACGGTCCGTTCAACCGATTTTGACTTCTATTGCGTTGGTGGCATGACAAATGGCAGCTACAGTAAACAGTTGGTATTGTAACCACTTTTTTGCTTTTAATGCCATCCTTATGCCTACGGTATAGAAGTCAGAATCGATTGAACGGACTGTAAAAAAGGTTTGTTTGAATGTCTAATCTTATTTCAAATGGGGTATAGTTTGTTCTAAAATTCTATTAATCTTCATGCCGCTTGCACAAAATCATCATACATACGCTCAAGCACGCTTGCACAAAATCATTATACAGACGCTCAAGCACGCTTGCACAAAATGATTGTTCACACGCAGGCTTGTCATGCTTGCAGTTACGTGTGTCTATAGAGAAGGTAAAAATACCTTCATCGGCTTGTTGTTCATAGAATTTATTTCATAATTCAGAGTTTCAGACAGCTTTTAGAATCGGTAAACCCTTTTAATTGCCGCTTAAAAAGGACACTGCGATGAATAATATCGGATAAAATATTGTGTTAAAGAAATGTGCAATTAATCGCAAATTAATTGATATGAAAAACGGGTGATCAATTTATTCTCTGGACTTTAATGTGACACATACACGTAAATAATTTTTGTATTTATGAGACTTCATTAATTATCAATATGAGTCCCTTTGATGCGCTTCATTTGGATGTTTTCGGTATTAATTCCACGAAAGATATGTTCGATTCTCCACATTTTGCTTTTGAAAGGATGAATACCTACTTACATTAAAAAAATACGGTTGTAAAAGGTAGCCAACTGTTTTAAAAATAAATTAATATTTTTCAAATTTGAGTAAACGCTGTATTCAAAGCATATTGCCAATCTTTCTACACGAGCAGCCTGTGGGTTAATTATATTCAAAAGGCTTACAGCGCTCTGCGGGTACAATACAATAATGTCTTCAGGATGTTGTTGCGGTTGCCGCGGTTCTGCAGTGTGTCCGCCATGTTTGCCGAAGCGCGTACGGACGACTTTTACGCAATAAGACGCAAACGTGTGGCATCACTGTTGAGCAGAGTACGCGGCAGCAGCAACGACATTCTGAAGTTAGTTTCGAGTAAATTTCAGTGTCCAATGTACTCGCTCTGGGTAAGCATCGTGGTTGGGACGGTAAAATAAAATGTTTAAATTGTTATTCATATTTATATTCTTACCTACTAACATAGTTTATAAGCTCTTGTTGTTACTAACCATAATGGATCATGTTGTCTGACATAAATAAATAAATTAAAAAATTAAATTAAATAATGCTAGTCTAGTTCAAAAATTAGTATAAGGAAACAAAAATCAGGATTGAAATATTGAAGGAGTTATGATGACATTTACTTTGTTTTCATCATTTTCGTTATTTCATTTTACATAAAATACGATATCAGAGGGCAATGCTCGTGTTTTTAAGAACGGTCGCATTTTAATCTTATGCCTGGTACAGATTGGTGAAACGTGACAAGAAATGTAACACAAATGAGCCTTTAAAACTTATGCAATTCAATAGGAAATGTAAACTCAAACCATTTATTTCAGTTAAACCATTTACAGGCACTTTTGAATTGTTTAGGAGTCGGTCAGTCAGAAATATGAAACTAGTTGCCCATTTCAAAGCGTAGTAGGTACTTATGGAGAAGAACGGGCAAGAAACTCAAAGGACACTATTTAAATAAATGAAATAGTTACAAAATATTGTTTACATCATTTATGTTAAAATTATACGTGTGAGAACAATGTAGAAAGACGTGCACGTTAGAAGCGTCCGTAATAAAAAGATAAAACAAAGAACAACTCAAAAATTAAAATAAATTAAAGTAACACAAATGAGCCATCCAAACTTATGCAATGCAACATTAAATGCATCAACAATTGAGCCGTCCAAACTAGCAATGCAACATGAAATGTAACACTACTATGCGAATTAGTTTCAAAGTGTGTTACGTTTCACCAATCTATACCGGGCATAAGTCCCAATCTGACAAAAATTCTCTAGTTTACGTAAATTTTTACAAATTACTGATATTGATTGTCACTGAGATGAGATTGCGACTATATTTTGAACGTTTTGAAATATCTTGGAATTTGCCTTTTAACTCGAAGCTTTATAACTACAGTGCGTTCATTATAACGTGACCCGTGACGCGTTGGTAGCACTGAATTTTGCAGTCATGTGATTAGTAGTACTGTTCTGTCAGGCGCCGTTTTGAACTCAAGTGTTATTGAAACTAAGACTGCAAAATTCAGTGCTACCAATCGCGGCATGGGACAAGTTATAATGAACGTACTGTACTCATGTATGTTATTAGTTTACCATGGGTGAATTGTTACAGAACAAAAATAATCTACTGAATAAAGATGTTGGCACTAACAAAAATACTTTCAGGATCCCAGAATAAAACTGGGCAGGTTGAGTCGCTAGTTGGCTCTCCACGTTCCCCATTTGTTGGGAATCGAACCCAAAATAACACCTTGCATGCGGTCTGCACGTGCAGGCATCGTGATCAGCGCAATATCAGCTGAGGTGCGGTGCGTCGGCGACACGGCTCGGCCCGATGACCACTCGTTTCCACGGACTCCACCGCAACGGACGATTCTCCTCTCTAACTTAATATTTAATTGTTTGTCCGGGACAGTTTATAATTTGCCATTGCCTAAAATACAATCCACTCTTTTATTGCTTCCTGCGCTAACACATTACCATGGATAAATTGGTACAGAACAAAAACTAGCGGATAAAGATGTTGGCACTTACAAAAATACTTTCAGGAACCCAGAACAAAACTGGGCAGGTTGAGTCGCAAGTCGACTCTCTACGTTCCTCACTAGATAGAGATACGACAAGGCGGGATTGCGGTTAGCAGTTGGCTGCAGGCGGCCCAAATGCATTCGTTACAGCGCGCAGCGCGGTTATACTAGTCTCCGGAAGAGGCTAACTTCTAACTAACTATATCTTCTATCTAACTGAAATTGTATACAAAATACAATAGACGTGGATATATTTAGTTACCTGTTCCGCTTAACTATTTCTAAAGAGCCACAAAAAAACCCTGAAAGAAATCGTTACGTGTTTCACCTCTCAATGAGGCATCCCCAGGATGACGATTGACTTGTCACGAACTCGAACACGGCGTGTTTCCACACCGTACGCTGAGCGCAGACTACGGTGAAACACGTGACGATTTCTTTCAGGGTTTTTTATGGCTCTTTAGAAATAGCTAAGCGGCACAGGTTACTAAATATATCCACGTCTATTGTATTTTGTAATGGATTTCCGCAAGGTCACGCCTGTATCAATTTACTATTTTGTATACAAATTAAACTTTTGCACGCACTTGTTTACTTACTAGAAAGAAGGTCCTTCTTATAAGGACCTTCGTAGAACTAACGTAACCATCTTGTTTTTGGGGTTGTTCCGTACCCGAGGGGTGCCAAACGGAACCCTATTACTAAGCTGTCGGTGTCCTACCGTCTGTCATGATTTCCAAATATTATTAAGATTTCGTGATTTTAAATACTAAATATAAAATTACGACGACCCGTAACGACTGTTAAAGATTCACGAATAACAGCGGGGACCAACGGCTTAACGTGCTTTCCGAGGCACGGAGGAGTCTCGGTATGTAAAGATGGTCACCTATCCACAGACCAACCTTGGCAAGCGTAGCTTAACCTGATGTATTGATCCGTGCGGCTGTTATTACTTAGCCACAAAATCCTCAGTTACAAGCCAGACTATCCGGAAAGATATGTTATATACACCCATAGGTGTATTATAACGACATATCTTTCCGGATAATATCAACGTGTTACTAAGTTTCCACGTTTCCTATTTTCATTTTCCATTCCCCTCGAAATAATTGTAAAAATTTCCATCGAGTACGTCAAGTAAGTCTAATAAAAAGGAACTAATTCAGCGGATTATTGTGCTTTGATCTCCGCGGTGACCACGCGCCGTAAACTTGAACGTCGTAACATAAAATTTAAACAATAAAACTGGAATAATTCATAAAGTGAGCTTTATTTCTACGGCAAGAGTATTTTATTTTGAGATAAGGTAAAATTATGTTTGTAGGCAACTTCTAAAGGTATTTTCAACGAGATTTTCGTTTTGAAAATTATGGTTGTTAAAATCGATGACATGCTTTTATTTACTTCAAGCTGCGCCCCGCGGTTTCGCCCACATAAGCCTCGATTCCATGGGAATATCGGGATAAAAAGTATCCTATGTCCTAATCCAGGTCATGGTCTACCCATGTGCCAAATTCTATCCAAATCTGGTCAGCCGTTTTAGCGTGAAAGTGTAACAAACAAATGAAACAAACAAACTCACTTTCGCATTTATAATATTAAGGAAGGATTAGGATAAAATCAGGAAATCATTAGTGTTATGAAGATAGTTTTAAAGTAATCGATCATAAATGTGTGGCTTGGCCGTTTTGCAGCCGTTTCACAGACACTCTTTATTTCAATAGAACGGCTAAATCATAGGCACATGTTGACCAAGATGTAAGATTTGTATAGTTAGGCCTTGTAGAGTTAGGGGCTTGACTTTACATTAGATCTGCTATCTTTTCAGTGAAAGCGTTATGTGAGTTTTGGCAAACTACTTTACATGAAATGTTTTTAGTGGGTTTTAATATTTTTTTTACTAGGGCAACTCGCAGTTTTGACCACTAAGGTCATGGCTGCTTAACAGGACTTTCCTGTGGGTGTCTTAAGCTTTTACACTTAAAGCCACCAGCCAGGGGCAAAAACTATTCTAAATTAAAATTAAGCGAGTGCTCGCTAAGGGCACCCCCTGTGGGGTACGAACCTCGGCTTAGGGCATCGCTGGGGGGAGGACAGCAAGAAGGGACAGGCTGGATCAAACTTTGATTTTCATCATGATTATTATGCGGGGTATTTAAAGCTACGTGCTCAGCTGCAACAACTGCTGGCACCTCGTTTTCGAGCAAGAGTCAGGGGAGTATCATTTACTCGGGGACGCGGTCGCGATCGCAAAGGACCTCGGCGGCGAGGTCGGAATGACGTGAGGCGTCAGTATTTGTGCACTGTACTGGTGGGCCTATTTTTCTCCTGGAGGAGTGTTATGGGGTCATCTGGGTCGGAAAGGATGTGCCTGGGACGGCGGATCGTACTGATTCTAAAGGGGAGATAGTTAGCTGCTTCGACAACCAGGGGTTTTCATTAATTTTTGTAGGGCTTTTATATACAGACGTGCACCTTCTTTCAAGGGGGTTGGATGGTGAAAGTAAAAGATTTTTTTTAAATTGTTGCTTGAGTGCAAATTCTAGCCTGCATACCAAATTTCAGCTTTCTAAGACGTCGGGAAGATATATAAGTAGTACATTATTGCAAAGGCCGGGAAATACGAGTAGGCAATTGCAGGTCAAGTATGAGTTTGAAGGCCGAGCCGTAGGCGAGGACTTCACTAATACGAGACAGGCAATTGCCATTTCCACCGAGGCATATATAGTGCTTTTCTCAAAAGAATGCAGGGAAATAAAAGTAGTTAAATTTCCATAATTTTTCAAGTTAATGCCGTTTTTAACATGAACTGTACATTTCAGCATGGAATAAATTGCCCATAATGTAGATGGCTTTTTAATTTTAGTAATCTCATTAAAATACGCCAAAAATACACAGTTTGTAGAAAATGTTCACTTTATTCTCGTTTTTCCAAATCATAAATTTTTCATATACTTTCATATATTTTTCTTTTGACTTCGCTGGAAGCAGGTTTTCCATTGCTAATTTGGCTTCTGATCTTAAATCTGGTGGAGTACAATCAATCTCCATTTCACTTTCTGAACCGTTGGAACTCATTTTAATTATCTATTATTTATGTAAATAACAAATCAAGACGAATTTTCAGCTTTGCCGCCAATTTTCTATTTATCATTTGTGCCGAAAGGCAAACGCATCTAAGGCTATATCATATACAGCCACCTGAACGCAATTTGTACTAAGCAAAGAGAACTTTGGGCTGCCAAGAATGATAAAAGAGATCCAATCAAAGAGTATTTAATAGCCCCAGCACGCCATTTCACACAACATTGCTGGAGCGTTGTAATGTTCCAAATTCAAAAAACGCGCCTGCAATGGATTTGATTTTCTTTGACTGTAAATTCGATACTTCGCGTGTTCTTTGTTCGAAAATAATGACAATATTTCCATGCATGTTTGAGAAAATAGTACATTACTGCCGCGGTCTATAATGACTACTTTGCTGGTCGCGCTGATGATGGCCGACAGCGCAGCGTAGCGCAGCTCCAGGCCGACACAGCGCGGTCAGCGTGCAGCACTTGATGGACGAGCTGAGATAAAGACCGAGGCCGTAGGTCGAGGCCTTTACAGCGAGGACAGCAAGGGCTGCAATGATGGCCAAGCTGGAAGGCCTAGAGCGTAGCTAGGCTAGCTCGAGGCAATCATAGCGTGACCAGCGAAGCAGTCATAGTAGGCCAAGGCTTGTATAGTGCTTTACTCAAAAATGCAAGTACCTAATCTAAATAAAACCAGCAAGTAAAGATTTAGATTTCCTACTGATTTTCCACTGCACAAATTTTTCATATGCAAGCTCATATTTTTCCTTTGAGTTTCGCGGTATTAAATTTTCAAGCACTAATTTAGCTTCATCTTCAATGTCTGGCGGTGTTAAACACATTGAATCGGAAGAATTTTCGCTTTGATAGCTCATTTTTAGCAAAAAAGTCACTAAATAAAAATAAAATTTTCGCTGAACCGCGCATTTGTTACTTCTTTGTTTTTTTTTTTAACATTGGTAGTTGGAACTATACAGCCAAATATGGAATAAAATCTTTTTGTACCTATTTCTATAAATACAAACAGCTGTGTTTTAAATAAACTCTTTTTGCATTTGATTTTTTAAAACGTTGAAACGTCAAAATAGCGGCCGGCAATGTTTTGCCGGCCTGTTAGAGCGACCAGCAAAACTTTGTCGGCCGTTCCTTGAAACAGAACGGCAAGGTCGACTTTGCTCAAACAAGGTTGTCAAAATAATGACCACATTACATGCATTTTTGAGTAAATAAAATTGCCGTTTAAAAAAAAATCTTTCATTGATAGAACGCTACGTTTTTTCCAAGTAGGAACCATAGGATATGTTTGTAACACGCGGATGAAATCGCGGGCAGAAGCTAGTATTTTATACATTGTGTAAGTAAAGTCAGTTTACAAATTATTTATTTTTCATCCACACGAGCTGCCCTTTGTTAGAAAGTAACTCACGGTAAATGTCATTGTATATTTTTCCCACGACTCTTTGTGGCAGGATTTGTAAAATGGATTTTACTTGGCGTTAGGTAGATAACACAATAGGCGGCGTGGGTGCAACGCCAATGTAGTGTGGACCTGCGGCCATCATTTGAATTAAAGTCGATCTATTCGACTTTAATATACCAACGCTTTTAGACATTTTTCCTGAAATTTACCGCCTGTGGTTTGCTATGCTTTGAAAATAATTTAATTACGCGTCTTTGTTTATTATAGTTTGACCAATACCGCAGTACCGCGCCTTAGGAATACGCGGCGAGGCAGGGGGGCAGTGTTAACCAATGAGCGGCGGGCGGGACGCCGTGCGCCGAGAGCTTTGACGAATTAGCGGCCTGCACTGCTCCCCCGTCTCACCGCGCGCCTTCCCAAGGCGCGGTACAGTGGTATTGGTCAAACTATAACACCATCTGAGCGACGAATTTCCAACTGTCATTTAAAACTCTACGACAGTCATACAGGTTTTTCGAATATCGACATTTTGGTCTAACTTTCCGTTAGTTTAGACCGTTGAGACCTTCCAGGAATACCTTTATTTATATAGCATTAAGTCATTGAGCTAAGAAGTTAAATTAAAATATTGGTCTATGAAAAGTAGTGATGTTCTGTCGCCTCTGGTGACACTGAAAGCCTACAATTATACCAGTGAAATTAAAAACTTTTTTTTCTGGCACAGCGGATGAATAACTACACAATTTCACAACAAATAACGTTAAGTATCTTTCTAACTCTTAAAATAATCGATTAACCAGTTACCGTGGTCGTTTAAGTGCAAGCAATTAGTTTTCTCGGTTAGTGACGTAGTTAGTTAAGTGCCGAGTAAGACCTGCACGAGACAGGGGCAGAGAATAGATAGGTACAGAAGATCGGCTCCAAACAACGAGCGAAAACGCACGCACACGTAGACACGCGTCTACGTACAGCGCACTTGCATTGAGATTGCCCGGTCGCAGGCAATATCTAAGATTTCACATTTTACTAACGGCGTCGTCCGTTTAAAAATTCTCGCAGTTATGAAATATGCCGAAGGCAAAATGTAAATTGCCTTGTCACTATATAAAAATATGCTACTTTAATGGACATTTCAAACGCCGTTTACAAAGTACCGCGGCAAATTGAATATTTAGTTTTATTTTTAAGGCGCTCGCCTTAAGAAATAAAACTAGAGCTAGATTGGTCACAGTTCTAACCTAACCTAATCCATTTAGTTGGGATTCCCTAGCATCGTTACTGCAACTAATTCGGCTCGTGCGTGGTTGGTCATAGGCCAACCGAACCTACAATAACAATCAATGTCGAAATTATAATAATTAAACGAGTTGCCAATTTGCCTTCGACGTATTTCATAACTGCAAGCGTTTGTAAACAGACGGCGCCCTATGTATGATGACGAATCATACAATCTGCCTGCGACAGCCCTACGTACGCGTCTATATATGCATGTGCCTATTTGAGCTGTATTTTATTTTTATGGAGTCCGCCTTCTGTACCTATCTATTCAGTGGCAAGACATGGGTCAGTACCGAGATGTGGTAGCTTTAACTAGAGTTGTTCCTCGGAAAGGTTTACGACTAGTTGGAAATCCACTTTAAAGCCTAAACTTCTAACAAAATAATTGTGCACGAGGGTTTGTGTTGAAGATACGAAGTTTGGACGATGCTTTGTAGTTGTAGTCATTCTGCTGGGTACTGATTGTTTTAAAGTATATAATAAAATGAAGGCGAATTTCCAATAAGGTAGGCAGACACACTTTTCATTCTCCTTCTCGCTATCAAAAGCATAATGTTCAAAAAGCGTTGGCTTGCCGCCGCATGCTGTCTGCTCTCATACCAAAAATCCAACGTCTAAACGAGGCACAAAAGTAAATTATGCCTTACCTACAAAATAAAACAGCAATATAACAAATAGATACATAATGTTTTTCATAAATCGGCCTTATTTGTGTCGTGTTTGCCAAGTTTCTTCTATAAATAACATACAAAAAGAGCTAGAAACCTGATATTTGGCTTGAATCAATACGGTTATACACGCAATATGTAGACATGTGTTTAGTAATAAATAACACGAGTACAGTTAACAAAAAAGAAAAGTAACCAGACAGCTACATAACTAAAACTCTGTTTTAAACCATGTTGCGTGTGATCAGTAGTCAAATCTTTGACAATGTTCGTAACAAAATTTATTACACACGCAATAATAATGACTTTTGCTATGTAGTTATTCATACCAGGCATCAATTCCCATAGTAGTAAATCACTCGACACTCTGTTTCTAACCTCTTGTATTAATTATTTAGTTAAATAGCCATGTCACCAATTGCAGTTATTTATTATGCATCTCTTTCAAACACTTTACCTTTTTCTAACATATGTGTTAAAGTTTATCTGAAGTGGTCTGGTGGATCATTCCAGAAATATTTTTTTTAGATTAAACTTTTTTAAAATTAAATATGTACTAATAGTTCGTAAGCATTCCGTCTGCATCGCTCTAACCGAGCACACCTCCTAATTACTGTAAATATTATAATTAAAGTTTATTTTAAAACTAAATCACTGCCGTTCATATTTGACTATGTAGTGCAAAGATGTAAACGTGGCTGAAATGTCTTTTGCTGTCTATACAAGACTGTGAGTGAACATGAATATATAATTTTGAAGTATATTATATCGTTAGTACATATTTTCCGATCGTCATGTGTTTAACAAGCATTTACCGAGTGGATCTAAATCGGTACTTATGTACCTAGCAACGATTTGGACGTATCCAGTTCACATTTGCGCTTCATAATTTCCTTGCCACGCAGATGTCGGGAGCATTCGATTTATCAAGTCAAAGGAGGTTGCAAAATAAGCTGGGTGTGTGTAATGAGTAATTGTGTTGCTTTTGGTTCTGAAGCTTTCGTGTGGAATGGAATAGATACTGTAGTGGCAATTACTAGCGGCTTTGGAATAGATACTGTACAATTACTAGCTGCTTAAAGGAATTCATTATTAGATGTCTTATGTAATATCTACATTGCGCAAAGTGAACTTGATAAATTTTGAAGTATATTATGTCCCAAGTACATATTTGCCAATCGTCACGTGTTTAATAAGCGTTTACCGACTAGTTCTAAATCGGTTCCCAGGTCGGATCGGTTCACCGATCAACAATTTGGACATATACGGTTCAAATGTACGCTTCCATAATTTCTTTGCCACACTGATGTCCGGAGTATTCGATTTATCAAGTCAAAGAAGGTTGCAAAACAAGCCGGGTGTCTGTAAGTGTTCTTTTTGTTTCTGCAGCTTTTTTGTGCAATGGAATAGATACTGTCGTGGAAATTACTGGTTGTTAATATAGAATTTCATTACTATATTTGCTAAGTAATAAGTACCTACTTACACACAGAAACTAGACAAAGCGCCAGGTTCAGATCAAATCTCTAACAAGCATTAAAACATACAATACTGGTGATTTCTCCTAGACTGATAGAACTATTCAACGATATCTCATCAATCGAAAGCATTCCTAATGATTGGACAAAATCAACTATAGTATTGATACTAAAAAAAGGAGACAAAGGAGATAGGAGCAATCATAGACCAATAAGTTAAATATCTACAAGATATTCTCAAAGATATTACTATCACGGATTGCTGTCACGCTCGATGAAAACCAACCCAAAAAACAGGCTAGCTTTTGAAGTAAGTTCGATGATAGACCACATTCACGTCGTAAGACAGGTACTTCAAAAGTATAATGAATGCAACAAAGTTTATTACTTAGGGTTCGTGGATTTTAATAAATCATTTGATTTCTTAGACCACGATAGCATCTGGAGGTCACTAGAAAGTCAGGGAGTTGTGGCCAAGTACATTCGCATACTCAAGAACATCTACTCAAAGAGTACGGCCCGAGTCAAACTGGAAAAAACAGAAGAAGAATTTCTTATCGATAGAGGTGTCAGACAAGGTGACCCCATTTCAGCAAAGCTACTCTGCAGTTCTGGTAGAAATGATTTTTAAAAACCTGCAATGGGAAAGGAATGGACTCAGCATTAACGGTGACAAACTTAATCATCTACGTTTCGCAGACGATATTATCCTGTTTTCTGAGAATCCAGATAATTTGGAGGACATGCTCAACAACTATCAGATGAACGCGCCAAGGTAGGCCTATCAATGAACACATCAAAAACGAAGGTAATGACAAACTCAATTAAAAAAGATATTAAAATAAATGGTGGACACATAAAAATAGAGTATGACAATGAGTACATAATATATTTGGATCACCTATTATCTACAGAAGCCACAATGCAAAAGGAAATAGATAGAAGGATAACAAACAGCTGGAAACGGTTTTGGTCGCTGAGCGAGATCATGAAGAATAAAGATATGCGTATCAAAGAAAAAAGAAAAGTATATAACACATGTATCCTTCCATGTTTATTGTACGGATGTCACTAGCTGAGCAACAACTAATAAAATCCAAGTATGCCAAAATGGAATGGAGAGAAGCATAATTGGAGTTAAAAGAAGAGACAAGGTGAGATTAAAAAATTTAAAGAGCAAAACTACATTTAAAAATATACTTAACGTATACAAACGTTTGAAATGGAGATGAGCAGGACACATGCTAAGGGAACGGAAAGAGAAGTGGACGAAACTAGTAACGGAATGGTACCCACGATATCTCGCGTATCGTAGAAGGAACAAAGGTAGACAACCTAAACGTTGGGAAGACGACTTGAAAAACATAGCTGGTCCAGAATGGATACGCACTGTATAGAACAGGACAAAATGGAAAGCTTTAGAGGAGGCCTTTGACGAAGGACAAGCTGTAAAAGGAAAACCGGCTACCGTTATAGTCAGCCAAAAGTTAAATAGAATTAAGTAAAATGTTATATAATGCATGTTATTAAGTTACAGCAATACAAGCTTATTTTTCTAAGTAGGTACCTTTTTTTAACATCGTTGAATGAACTATGGCCCTGATCCTGAACGTTTTACCGAATAAAATGCCTGGCAAACATGTTTTCAAGCCTTCTCAAATTATGCCGTCTGGGAAATTAATTGTTTATCAATACACGCTACGTCAATTTGCCGTGTTATAGCCATTTTATATAACTGTCAAAAAATTATAGTTGTAATTTGATTATATTACGAATAATTCAATTCCAATTCCTCAATTCTTCATATTACACCTACCACTGTTTGTCACTGCATCACTTAAAAGTTGTATGGTATGGCATTAAGTGCGCCTCTGTATATTTCTGTACTTGAAGTATTAAATAAATAAATAAGTATACTTCTAACTATTTAAGTTGGTTTAAGTTGCTAAACAGTTCATTTGACTTTACATACTGCAGCGTTTAAGCAGTCCTTTTTGAAAGTTAAGTAGGATATTTAGTTGTGCTTGTTTTTCTAAGTTGATCAGTAACCAAAACCCGATCCTTTAAGTTTTATTAATCTAGCGATACCGTCTATCTATAATATTAAACCGTAAAAAGGTACATCAGGATCCAATCTGAAGATAATTATAAAACGCATCTAATGCAGCGTCGGCGAAAACAAGTTAGTCATCAGAATAATCTCTAAAGCCTAATTGCGGTGGGTTCTTCCTACGATAAGAATTGGATTACTTACAACCCAGCACTAGAAAATTAAATCCACGTATATTCTTACGATCGTATTAGTCTATCTCGCTGTAGAAATTGAAATGTTTTAGCTCTACAAATAAGAGTAATAGGATTTCAGAGAAATAAATCTACAGAAGCTGGCTAGAAGGCAAACCCTACAATCTAATTACCGTTTTTTAACATGAAAATATCAAATAATTACTCCGTAGATTCTACTAAAGAGTATATATACATTACTACATTCAAGATTGTAGACACATTAAAGGCTTTGAAACTGAGTAATGAAGGGTAGTGTTTGTTGTACTGTGTATTTTATATGTGGGGAAAAACCACCTGCTTTATAATTTCGTCGCTTTCTACAAATTTTCAATTGGGTAGCTGGCTTCGTAATACGCGGTCGGGGGACACTGGCTACGTTGAACATACATAATACGTACGTACATTAGGTACACCTCGCTCCGCCCTGGCTCCATTCATTTACAAATCTCACTGGGACTGAACGCTATTTTTAAATAGGTAGCTTGGTTTAGCTCAGAGTTTAAACAATTTCGCTCGTGTTCCGTTCTATTTTCAGTTTTTATTCACATGGTCTCTCAGGACTACGTAATTTAGAAATTACTTACTTTAAAAGCTTATACGTTTGTACGTATCTTTTTATACAAGTAGGTACTTACCTACTTGTGTAAAAAGATCTTTTTAGACCAGAAGTGTCCACAGTATAAATATATATCAGTATTTTCTTAATTGATCGTTAAACATCAATTATGACTCGCTAAAAAGCAACTGTCTTGGCGATAATACACGGTTCAAAAAGATTGAAAGGCGCAGAAATTAAAGATTAATCCGACATTTGAATGAAATAAAATTACGCTGTTATCCCTAAGGTAATTTTTTCTTATAAACAATAATATTGGATCATTTATTTTTTTCTTATATTGTTTTTTATATAAAAAAGTAAAACATATTTTTTTGTTCACTTTTCACAGTTCACTCCGACATTATGTTTTTAAGTCATTCAAAGTCATAAGTGACATAAGTGAATCGTGTATTACTGTCCTAATCAATGGTTATGAGATATTCACCACATTAAGCAAGAAGGAGAAATACAGCGATAGAATGTTACTATTTTCCTGTAACAATTCTTTTAGGTACCGTTAAAGTGAAGTGGTGATAAAAAGACACTCCGTAGTTGCGCCACAAAGCGGCAAGGTAAAATAAAGTAATAGACAGGAAATGTCGTCATCATAATTCTGACTGTCAATTTTTTTTCTTTGAGTTGTTATTTTTTTAAATTAAGAACTGGCGAGGTGTTACTTCCGTGAGTTTAGTTTTTATTAATTTCTCGCACTTTCTAGTACAAATCGCAGAAAAAGTTTAGCAAGCTGTAGACTTTTATTTTTATGGAATCTTAATAATTTAGTTTAATCTACACCTGATTATTAATTTAAACGCAAATTTTTCACACACTACACGCATAACGGTTAGGCAACTGCATTGTATACTAATAGGCGACTTCCCTAAGGTTGAATGTCGCTTGTACGTCATAAAATAAAACGATAACGTCTATTTGTCTATGTGATAGCTAGATAGTTCAATCGTGGTGAAGAATCAATTGATCGGGAATTAATGTCATAGGTGGTACAGCAATTAAGAAATCGATTATACCACGTTTTTAGTTGCTACTTTTACAGTATAGTATTTTTATTTTACGAAGCGACACGCGCTTTACTTATGGTAAACAAGTGTAAAAACACGCTGTGTGCATGAAGACGAGTAGCGTCAGCACATAACACACACACACGTACACACACACACACATCTTTCCGATTTCGCCATTGTCCCGGACGGTACTGAGAGCTCCAGCGCTTACACATACATTCACAGCATGTTTGTAAACTTGGTAACCACAAGTAAAGCACGCGTTGCTACGTGAGATAAAAATACTACTAAAAATACTACCTTGCACTTTAATCTACCTGTGTATACGTAACTAATTTAATAAATAGAAGTCAGTATATGTTAGCAGAATATCAGCTTCCTTTCATGATGGCAAATTAATGAGAGTTATTGAATATCGGTTATGAAAATACAACTAGTTAAGCTCAGTTCATAAGATACTTCATGTGGGTAATAATTTAGGTACTTTGACGAACTAATGTACCGCCGAGAGGCTAGTCGTTAAGTGGCTTCTTTGAGGAACTTATATGTATTTATTGGTTAGCAACCAATACACATAGGTAATTAAGTATGTATAACCGTTTTTAGTTATGAGTAGATAGACGGATACTTACTTCTAGACAACTGAAAAATTCTGTATACTGTGTGAAAAGTACGTATGTATGTACACACAGCTATACATCAAGCTATTCATTTCCAGTATAAGCTGACCTCACATTTGATTTCCGTACAATGCGAGGTCAGCTTATACTGGAAGTGAATAGCTCGATGTGTAAACGTGTGTACCTACCTAATTTCAGATTTGAAATTGGGCAGATAATATTTTCAATGTTATAACTTTATTAAAGTGAAACTTTTATTACATCGTCTCAAACTTTTTCGTCTGTGTGTTGCATGTCGCGTGACGGTCGGCCGCGGAGTAGGGATAAAGTGAAAGGCGCTCGTCAGAGCAGCCAAGGCCAATATGGCGGCGCCTATAGTTCGCTTAAAAGTTTCACCTTTACCGTGGTTTCATAAAACCACACAATCCTTTTTTATGCTTTTTTAGCAAATTTAAGATATCTGTGGCTAGGAAAACCTTTGCGTGGAAAATGGAGCTTAATTGTATGAAAATCGCGTCGGTAGTAACCAAGTTTAATGAAAACATTCAAGCTTCTTCTCTTTATGAGAAGAGGCCTTTGCATTTGCAGTAGAAAGTAATAGCCCGTTGTTGTGCTGAAATATTCAAGGCCATTATGAAATCTATCCTCCAAAAAATTGGGGATGATTTAACAAATTACATTCAAGAAATACTGCCTCGTTTCGTTGGTCTAGTGGTCGCAAGCGCTACTGCGAGCATGAGGTTATGGGTACGATTCTCGGGTCGAGTAAAGTGTTGCTGGGTTTTTCCATCAGGAATTTCTCAGTAGCAGCAGCATCTGGATCCGTGCCCACGACGGGCACTTAAACATAACCGGCTAAATGTGAGTGTACTATGGTGGTGAACCTCTGCCTAAAATAGATTGTACTCTTATCCGTCAATCAAATTACCCTATCACTGTCACCAATTGCATTGTTAACGTGTTTTCAATAGTTTTTTTTTATACACAACAGGAAAGCTCTTAGCCTGCATGTCACCTGATAGAAAGTGATGATCAGGCCGAAGGTGGAAACGAGCCTCATCCGGAATCCTATATCCTATATTACCTCTAACTACCGAAACATAACAATGCTGTAAACATTGTTGTTATGGCGACAGACTTAGATAAGATGGTAGAAGCTAGCCAGGAGGACTTAGAACAAGCCCTACCATCAACCAAACCGAACAGAAAATTTTGCTCCCACTTGGAATCGAACCCGGGACGTCTGGGTCTGAGACAGGTGGTCTAACCACTAGACAGAGACTGATCCAATTAGATAATATGACACATTCATTCAAAAATACAATAGAAGTGGATATATTTAGTAATTTGTTCCGCTTAGCTATTTCTAAAGAGCCATAAAAAACCCTGAAAGAAATCGACACGTGTTTTACCTCTCAACGAGGCATCCTCAGGATGACGATTGACTTGTCGCGAACTCGAACACGACGTGTTGCCACACCAAGCGCTGAAGGCAGAAATATATCCACGTCAATTGTATTTTATAATGGATTTCCGCAAGGTCACGCCTGAATCAATTGACACATTCATTGTGAAATAGTAGGTAGGTAGACCTATTATTGACCACCAAATTCAGAGAATTCATTCTCTAATAAAAACAAATGTTTGCGTAACGAGTGGTTACCGTTAAAAGCTTTGTTCATTTGTTACGGATTCGTAGGAAACTGGCTAACGCAATTTATTTTAGAGCCGACTTAATATTTGCTTTAATTTGAAATAAAAGAGTTAACAAAACTTAATATAACGCTTGTAATCCCCGAAGAAGGCAGAGGTGCACCTACATCCACAATTCGCCAGTTTTTGAAGTGAAACTTCTTTAGGCGCGTTGGGCATTTTTGAGATGGGAAAAAACAATTGAACTCGCGACACCGTTACCGACACCTCATTTTTGTAAACGCGATTGTGCTCTTTATTTATATTACGTTACGGATCAATGTTCTATGCAAATATTTTACTTTTTAAGGTTTTGGTTTTTTTTTTTGTAAACGCGATTGTGCTCTTTATTTAGATAAGGTTACGGACCAATGTTCTATACAAGTATTTTTCTTCCACCCAGGTGATCTTGTTCTAGGAGGAGACGCCCTGGGCGTCGGGAATCACAAGAAGATTTCCGGCCACCGTAGGCGCGGGCCAGCGGACGGTGAGCAATGGGCAGCTTGCCGTCCGATAAGGACCAAGCCCGGGTCGACGGCGCGTTGTGTTCCACGCGCGCCTCAAAGAGATGTCAGCAGAATTGACGGGGTCCGCTAGGGCCAATGCCTGCCGGGGGTTCGAAGAAAACCGATAGGGAAATCGTGGCCCCCTGGCAACACGGCAACTGAAGGAACACGGGTGGGTTTTAGTCAGTAAGAGTCTGACACGCCCTCCCGCTCCGCCCAGAGCGGGAGAAGTTATTTGATGATATCCCACCCAAAAAAAAAAAGGTGATCTTGTTCTAGTTTTCACTTCTTTCGGCACTCCCGGAGTGCCACTGTTTTCTTTTTAGTCCCATTTAATACGGGAGGAGCCAATTGCCATTAATTGGGCACAAATCCAGACTCCGGGCTGCTACTGAAAAAATCCAAATGGAAAAACCCAATAACACTTTGATCGACCTGAGAATTGAACCCACAACCTCACTAGATCAACGTGGCAATCAATAAAACTTATGGGTAGATAAGTATCCACTTTTTTTCCTTAGTATCTATATGAAGGTTTTTCAGTGTGTTCAATTAAGTAGTAAATAGTTATGAAGTTTGGGCTGACCCCACGTCTACCTATCAGAGAAGAAAAAACAGGTAAGATAAGGTAAGTTACGTCCAACAATATACTGTGATAGGGTGAAATGGAAATGGCAACCAGTTTGCCATCTTGATAGACAATCGATTTATGGATTCTAGTATAACACACAATTAAGTATCAAGACGTGTAATGTCGTATATCTTTACTGCGTGAAGTAATTTGAAATAGATACTGTTTTATCTGTAGAAGCACTACTGAAATCTCATTAATGATGTGTCTTGTAATTATTTTAGCGAAAGACTTATAGATGTTAGCTTTTTTCTTGGAGTACACCAATTATTCTTGTCCTTAGACTTATATAAGGTCGGGCAAAAATCCTACTAATATTATAAACGCGAAAGTTTGTGAGGATGGACGGATGGATGTTTGTTACTCTTCCACGCAAAAACTACTAAACGGATTTGGATGAAATTTATCACACATTGAAATTTGGGCTGGATTGACACACGATACTTTTTTGAAACCGCGGGGCGCTGTTAAGTCGAAAATGTGTTATCAGTCAAACTACCTCTTGAGTTTGCTCGTTTTACGACATTTTAAACTGTTGCTCGCAAAACACCTGGCTCCAAATTGGTGATTTCTTCTTCAATGTTTGCTTTCAAGACTGCAAGGTTTGTGGTTTATGTTGGTAAACGTGAGATTTTAAAAAGGCCCAAAGCTCAAAATGTGATCCCTCTTGTCTGGTACGAGTAGTACGGTACGAATGGACCGATTAGATGGCCGGCCAGATCCCCGGACCTTATACCATTAGATTTCTTCTTTTGGGGATACATGAAAGATATGTTATACAAAAAGCGATACGAGAACGTGGGCGAGTTACAAACAGAATTGTGCCATATCATATCGAGTATTCACCATAAAATGGTAAGAAAATCAACAGGCAGCGGACTCATTAAAAGATTGGCGATTTGCGTAAGACAAGAGGGATCACATTTTGAGCATTTAATTCTTTAATTTACAAAAAAATACCCACTTAATTGACTACGGCAGTTTCATGTATGTTTTTAATTTGATTAAAATGATTAATTTCACGCTGTTCCTTTCTTTTAAAATACTATGTTACTTAAGAAGAGTATTTATTTTTTGGCCATTCTTTCGATTGGTATCATAAAAGTAGGGGTGTTTTTTTTTTACATTTAAGTCGGTTCGATTCCCAGACGAGGCAAGTAATTTTTAGAAAATCTTTGAATGCAGAATTACTAACTTTTAAAAATAACATAAAGTCTTCTTTCAGCAAAATACCTTATCTACGATATTTAAGGTACTTTCCCTTCATGTCCCATAATTTTGGGACGCCCTGTATACTTGAATGTTTTTTGTTTTTGTTTTATAACTAAGGTAGTCAGTGAAACTTATTGCTCAAAAAATGTACTACCAACTTAAATTGTTCGTATAATAAAATCACAATTGTCATTCCTTGACAGTTGTATGGAATGGCTATAACACGGCAAATTGACGTAGGATTTAAATTTGCTTAATAATCAATTTCCCTGACTGTATCTACAATATTTTTAGGGTTCCGTACCTCAAAAGGAAAAAACGGAACCATTAATGATCACTCGTGTGTCTATCTGTCACAGCCAATTTGCTCCGAATCTAATCAAATCAAATCAAATTATTTATTTGCTTAATACAGGTAGGTATAAACAGATGTTACAAATAGATATGAAGTACTCTGTATCATTACCTATTATGGTGTGCAAATATTTACATTATTATTAATCTAATTAAATAATTATTACAACAACATTACAAAATTATTACAACCAAAAAATTAAATATAAAAATAATAAAGAAATAATAAAGTTGAAATTTGGTACACATATCGCACGTCACAAACAATAGTGTTGTAGTAAAAGGATTTGGATACTATTCTTGTATTTTATTATAGGAAATCAAGATTGCACATTATCGCTACAAAGTTTCACGGAGTAGAGAGAGAGCACAGATTATGTATACTAGTCTATAGTTGGAAGGCGCGAAATTTAAATTATACCGATTTTATAGAAATACTTTAACACTCCCTTCAAATTAGAGTCTTCCTTCTGTAATAACTAATATTAGACAAATTTATCATAACAACGAAAACAATACTACTTACTGAATTATTGGAAATACAATTAAGCTTTTAGACACATGCCAATTTTACTTCTCATTAGCTTAAATTTATCTCTAGACAGGCCTTTAGTAAAAATGTCAGCTAGTTGGCTCTCTGTGCTTACATAATTTAAAGAAATAATATTTTCACAGTATTTTTCTTTCACAAAATTATACTTGACGTCTATATGCTTACAGCGCTTATGAAATTCACTGTTTTTGATCACATTTATGGCACTTTGATTGTCAATATTTAAGCACACGGAATTTTGTTTATACTCTCCCACATCACTAAGTAATTGCCTTATCCACATTACTTCTTTGGTGGCTGCACAGGCAGCCATAAATTCAGCCTCTGTTGTTGAGAGCGCTACACTTTGTTGGCGCTGACTAGACCATGTGATAGCGGCTCCATTTTTAATGAAAACATATCCTGTCATGGAACGTCTTGATGTAACATCGTTGGCGTAATCTGCATCACTGTAGCCAATTAACTCAGCAATTTGAGGCTTAGATTGGTAACATAGACCATATTCTATTGTACCTTTTAAGTACTTTAATATTTTCTTGACTGCATTCCAGTGAGACTCATTGTAACAATGCAAAAACTGACTTACTAAGCTAACGGCAAACATTATGTCAGGTCTGGTTACAGTTGCTAGATGAATGAGTGAGCCAACTGCTTCTCTGTATGGTAAGTTTTTCACAGGCACTGTCTCACCTTTTTGGAGCTTCACATGCGGATCAGCTGGAATACAGTTAGGGTTAGCGCTGTTCATGTGAAATTTTTCCAACAATTTCTCAATATATTTAGTTTGATGAATAAATATGTATTTATCACTTTTCTCTATTTGCATACCAACAAAATTAACTGGTGGACAAGTCTTTATGTTAAAGTTTCTATTTAATTCATCTATAACATCCTTTAACACATTTTTCTCCTTACATAACAACAGTCCATCATCTACATAAAGACAAAGATAGCATTTAATTCCATCAACTTGACCAATATAGACACACTGATCAGCTAAGCTTTTTACGAAACCAAATTTTTGTAAGGCTGTATTAAATTTAGTGTTCCAGCACCTGGGAGCTTGCTTTAGGCCATAAAGTGATTTATTAAGTTTACACACAGTGTTAGGTGCACATTCTAAACCCTCAGGTGGACACATAAATATTTGTTCTTTTAATTCTCCATACAGAAAGGCTGTCTTTATATCAAATTGCATTATTTCCAAGTGTTGTTCAGCAGCTATTGATAAAAGTGAACGAATGGAATCATACCTGACTGTCGGTGAGAAAGTTTCTTCATAATCAATACCTTTAGTTTGTGCATATCCCTTTGCACACAGACGAGACTTGTACCGTGGACCCGTTGGTTCTTCTTTTATTTTAAACACCCACTTACACCCAATCACTTTGGCGTCTTTAGGTTTCTCGACCAATGTCCATGTTTTGTTTTCATTATGAGATTGTAACTCTTGTTTTATTGACATTTTCCACTTTTCAGATTCAGCTGAACTAATTGCGTCACTGTAGGTAATAGGTACGTCCGTATTTCCTTCACCATGACATAAGTAACTTTCAGATTCATCAGTTTTTGAAGATAAATTTTTGTTTCTTGGCCTTAATGTTATTGTTGAAGTTGGCTGATCTTGGAATTTTCTATCAGGTACATATAAACTACTGTTTGATGAGTCATCAGATTCAAATTCATCAGAACTTGTGACAGTGTTTATGGAAGTTGACATCTCATTTGAATTTTCACAAAGGGTCTCACTCATAGACTCATCTTTTGACTCTGTCAAGTCCACCGGAACATAATTTCTAATAACAGTTGACTCCAGGAAAACTGCATCTCTGCTTTTGACAATCATTCCAGTAGTAGGTATAACGAACCTGTAGCCTTTGGTATCATCGCAGTAACCAATGAAAATGGCTTTTGTTGCCTTTGGATCCCATTTCTTTGTCTTTTCTTTTGGTAAGTGTACCATACTTTCACACCCAAATATGCGCAGGTGACTAACACTTGGTTTTCTTCCAGACCATAGTTCTTCAGGAGTTTTGTAAGACAGGGACTTTGTTGGAATCCTGTTAACAAGATATGCTGCTGTATGTACAGCCTCTGCCCAATATTGTTTCTGTAACTTTGCATTGAACAACATGCATTTGGCTTTTTCTACTACAGTCCTATTCAATCGTTCTGCAACTCCATTTTGCTGTGGTGTATAGGGTACTGTTGTCTGATGTATGATTCCTTTACTTTTCAACAGATCAGATACATTCTTGTTTATAAATTCAAGGCCATTATCTGTGCGGAGGCACTTGATTTTGCATTCTAGTTGGTTTTCCACATATTTCACAAATTCTTTCAATTTATCTATCACTTCTGATTTCTTATGCAAGAAATAAACAAAAACCTTTTTTGAGTAATCATCAATAAAGGTGAGAAAATACTTTGCTCCACCCAGAGATTCTGTCTCCATTGGACCACACACATCGGAATGCACTAGTTCGAGTAGTTTAGTAGCTCTTGTTCCTTTATTTTTGAAGGGTAATCTTGTCTGTTTAGCTTCTAGGCATGTTATGCATGTTAAATTGTCCTTTTTCTTCAGTATTTTCATTCCTTCTGTATTTTCATTCATTTTATTTAAGTCGTTGAAGTTCAGATGACCCATTCTCTGGTGCCATATATATGCATCTTCCTCATCAACGTCGGATATGTATGCATGTTCATTGTACATGTTTAATCGGTACATATTGTTGACTAAAACGGCTGTTGCCACTATAGTGTTATTTTTGTTCAGAATAACACATCCTTTGCTGTTAAATTTGACTTGGCCACCATTTCTTATTATTTGACTTACTGATATTAAATTAGTTGCCAGGTCAGGCACATACAGCACATTCTGTAGCAGTACTGTATTGCATTGTCCTTTTGCATTAAGAACATCTAGGGTTAACTGCCCAGAACATTTCACAGACAAGGATTTATCATTAGCAACCTTGATTGTTCTGGTCAATGACTCTGACTTTTGTGACAATAAGTGACTATGCCTAGTCATGTGTACAGAGGCTCCGGAATCAATGTACCATGAGTCGTTACTGTTTTCGGAGGCGATAAATGCTGCAGCATAACTTGAGCTTTCAGTCTTGCCTTTATTCTTTGATTTGCACTCTGTACTTATGTGGCCATATTTGTTACAACTGTAACACCGGGGCCCTTTTTGAAAAGTTTTCTTATTGCCTTTCTTTTTGAAACTGTGATTAATCGCAAATGCTGAGTTTTGACTTTCATTCATTTTGACATCTTGCAGAATTTTGGATTTGACTAAATCCGCACTTATTTTAATTCCGGAACTTTCAATTGCGATTATCATGGGTTGATAAGACTCGGGTAGACCGGAGAGTAGTAAGGTGCCTAACCACTCGTCATCTACATTGAACCCAATATTTCTCAATTTATGCGCCGTCGTCATTATTTTACTGACGTATTCTTCTACATTTTGACAACCGGTAAGCGATGTCGTGCACAATTCCCTTAGTAATCCAACGCGGCGTGTCAGCCCTGAATCATCGAAAGCTTTGACCAAATTATCCCATACCTCCTTAGCAGTGTTGGCTTCTTGAATATGTACATAGTTCGTGGAATCGACCAGAAGAATTATCTTTGTCTTAGCTTTTGTGTCACGCTTGGGATCTACGGCGTCATTACCCTCAACACAGTCCCACAATTCCTCATGTTGGAGATACGTTTTCACGGCGAATCTCCACGTCGAGTAGTTTTCTCGGCCCGTTAATTTTTCAATTAATGCCAGTGGATTGTTGGAAGACATTTTTGCAGACCGCGTGGCACTTAGGTTAGGAAAATTGCCGGCTTGACTTTAACAGCACTTTTTACATGTAATTACGAACTATTTTCACTTTTGGCTATTAACAGGGCTCCTGGGCTCATAACCTGTTGTAGTAAAAGGATTTGGATACTATTCTTGTATTTTATTATAGGAAATCAAGATTGCACATTATCGCTACAAAGTTTCACGGAGTAGAGAGAGAGCACAGATTATGTATACTAGTCTATAGTTGGAAGGCGCGAAATTTAAATTATACCGATTTTATAGAAATACTTTAACAAATAGGGTATCAAGTCGGAAAATGCCAATTTTTTTTTTGTTCCGTTTCGGAATCTAGATTTTTTTTTCTACAAACTGGCAAGACAATGGTATTTTTAGGGCAAATAGTTTCCGAGATATGATCATACATTTCTTTATTGACTGTTCACTCGTGTCATTCACGCACCAATCAATACGGTCGCATTCTAGTTGAGTCAGTTGCCGCTCACCGATCGTCGGCGTTACACGTATTTATTTCGAGTTACGACGTCTTTGCGGAGCGAAAGCATAAAATGTGAGTATTCTATAAAGTATTATTTTGACTTAATACTCTATTGCCTGTTAGATATAACAAAAATCGCAGTATTATTTTGTCTTCATACCGTATTGATTGTTTTGTTTTGATGGATTTGAGATTTTCACCGAAATTATCTCTAAATGATACTTTATAGCCATCGTTTTGTTTGAGATAATACTGTATTGCACGTTAATTGTTGCACAATAACCGAGTGTTAAATGAAGTTTGTTACTTTTTTACTATGTTTTAGCTTAACTCAAAATTATGAAGAGAAATAAGAGGACAGAAAAAATGCTGAGGGCAGTTCATGATCGCCAAATTACACCTGAGAGCAACTCAAATGATGAAAATGGATCCCTTTGCAGATAATGATGACATTAATATTTTCGTATTGTACTGTACGTATTTTCGAGATGAAAATTGTCGGTCTCGATCTATGTCAAAATCATCGGGTAGTCGTCAAACATGCGAATTTGTACTTGTTGTTCTGAAGGTTTCTCATCACGTAATAAATGCAACAGTTTTCTTTGCTGGGATCACTTTGATTATTAAATCAATTCCTTATTAGAAATATTTGATAGTTCAGAAATTGTTGATAGTACGTTGACTGGTGAAACCAATAATTTCTTAGCAGACGTAACAGCAACAAACAACGATTAAGTTTTTTTGTGGGTGAATCGATAAATCCAGAAAAACGTATTAGGCAATTGGCATTTTGTATTTTTGCAATAAAATTAAGACAAAAATATTGGCAAATACAGTTCCTAGTCTATATTTTTCTTGCTTAACTTTATTGCAATAAATTGAAAATGTGCCAATTAAACTGTGTTTATCGTATTGTCTTTTGTCGATTCGCCCACAAATAACCTTTCAACTGTCATTAACGAGACACAATAGAATATTAATTGTTATCCACCTTAATGAGACATCGTAACAGATGATGAGATAAATGAACTTCGTGCTTTTTCGCATAGATAAAAATACTATTGATGTGTAACATTTTTCCTCTCGCTTTCCTTGATTGACCAATTAGCGCGCGCAGTGCTAGAATTGGCCGTCAGAAACGACCTTGAAGAGGCCCCGCCCCATTAATGTTGCTTATTAACTTAAATGTTGCTTATTAACTTAAAATGTTACTTAATATATTACCTTTAAATGTTGCTGATTACCAACGTGAGATGTCAGATGTTACACATCATATGCGACAACTGTAAGGCTCGCTCGATTTTTGTATTTAAAAGTGACGAATCGCCCGTTTTGAGCGAGTAAATTCGTGCGAATCGAAAAATAAGTCTTTTTTTATGCAGTATTACATTATTGAGTTATTATGTTTAATATTCTTTTAACTGTAACTGTTTTTTAACGTTTTGGGATACTTACTTTAAGTGTATTTTAATAAACCTGTTTTTGGTATTAAACAATAACTACGTTTTTTTATTTAGATAGTCCCGTACTGTTAGAGTTAAAACATCACATTTTGTATTTTTTAATGTATCATTTTAAATAACTACTTGATAATATCAGATTTTAATCAATTTCGTTCGGGCTAGACAGTCGTAACTCAAACATTTTAGCAGTTTGAACTGCTTATACAGTATTATCTTCACCCGACCATATAAACGTGCTAATAAAATTAAAACTACCACTGATACAAGCACTAAACTTACTAAAAATAAAGAAGGATAATGTACCATCAAATCTGTATATAAATTAAGACATTAAAATCCTTACTTCAGGAGTTATGAATTTTCAAACTTTCAAAACGCGATATCTCAAAACACTGTTTTTGCAGATAATCCCCTTTTGTTTGTGATGTGCGATATGTATTTCTGTGACCCAAACAAATACATTTAAAGATATTTAAGAAAATAGATGAAAATTTACCATTCCCACCCCTCATCTCCGAAACTATTGTGCCTAAAATTTTGAAAAAAATACTGAGAATATTTTTTTACCCATAGATTACAGGAAAATCTATAAGAAGTCTATGGTCTTAAAATAACACTGTAAATTTCTCAATATTATGCGTACAAACTTACATTTGCAGTTGCATTGTATGGGAGACCATGTTTTTAAGTTTGTATTTGGGATAAATTCATCCTAACTACAGAACCCCTTTGTGCGTGGTCCGACACGCACTTGGCCGGTTTTTATAATATCACTAACCTAAGGAATTTGTCTTTTATATGTACGAATAGCATTTGCATCACGGATCAATAGTCGTAGCCCCGTTTCTCTCGGGACCATCTCAGTTATTTCAACGTCCCATCTGGCTAGTAGGTAAAAAGGACAGTTAAGTTAACTCAATGTATTGAACAGTACCTATTACGGAAGACTATAAAACATCGGCCTAACTGTTACGACCAAAAGAGGATCGTATCCTAGTTGTTTGTGATACTGAGTCTACTTCGCAATGTGAGCAGAGAATGGAATTTCGACTATTGGTCTATTAAACTTCGTTGTCATTTATTTATTTGTAACTAGCTGATCCGACAAACGTTGTTCTGGGGGCCTACCACCAGCTCAAAAGCAGTATTATTTTAATATTATTTCAGTGGGAGAAAGAGATGGAGCTATACGTCCTGTAGAGCTTCATCTCTTTCCCACACTGAAGTAATATTAAAATAATACTGCTTTATGAGCTTGTGGTAGGCCCCCAGTCCTTGAATCGTGAGATATGGCTTATGTTCACAGAAAAATCCCATAGAAAAAAGGACGACCAGCTTTTCCCGAATTTGAAAATTTGTCGGGAATTCCATTTTTTCTTTCCATATTAAACCTAATTCTGACTATGGCGAACATTTCAAAAGCAAAAAAATTGCCAAATCGGTTCAGCCATTGATGCTCTTACCAACGAACAGCATTTCATTTTTATTGATATAGATAGATATAGATATCAACTTTTTGTTGCTTTTAAATTATAATAGGTAGGTACCTAATATATAATAATCGAAAATCGAAACCGATTCAATCGTAATATTTAATTATTATTGTAAGAAATACGGTTTTAATTGATCTACTTTTGTATTTATCAATATATTTTATTGTTTATTTTATTATTCCTCTTGTGGTATCTATTTTATGTCCGTAGGTGTTTTCGTGGCATCACAGCGGGCCCTATCCGAATACCAGCGCTGCGGTATTTATTTTTTTCAAATATCGTAGCATCATGCTGAGATAGGATCCTTTTTGGCGTTGCACAGGTGTTTTTAATTTTTTATTTCACTATTTTGTTAGGTTTATTGTACTTTTTTATTGTTGTATTTTCTGTGCGTGTCCCAAATAAATAACTAATAATATTTTTCTTTCTTTCTTTATTTAGGTGTTGTATTCATTATATTTAGGGTACGTACCTAGCTACCTATTTAATGTTCTCTAGAGTTTGTAAGTCAGAAGCACATAAATAGACGTCATTTTCTTCTGCGCAAAACACTTCGTTATGTTTTGAGTTGCTTTAAGTTCTATTTAATCAGTGAAATACCTAAATGTTCCACAGAAATATAATTAAAATTCAGGAGGAGATGTTGAGCTTACCGGTACCAAAGTGGTGGCCAGGCTAAAAATACTTTCTTAAATTAAGAAGTCTTTTCATAAAATGAATAGGTTAAAAAACAAAACGTTCATAAAGTATTTGCGGTAAAAATGACGCAAAAGAAAGAACTCAAACACGAAAAGAACAAGTTGGGGGAAAAATGCGTCACATCCACGCAAAACGGTCATTGCTCAGCATAATGCTGCAACCTTATGCGAGACGGAGCCCCAGCGCTGGTTTTCAACGACAGCCGACGTTGACGTGATGATGTCAACCGGTGCAGCATTATAATGAGATAAAAATAAGAAATAAAAAATAAAATAAGTACCTACAATACTTAATTCTAAATGTTTATATTTTACCTACTAGGTTTTGCCTGCACCTTCGCTCCCGATATACAAAACGCATATGCCAGTGACTAGGTCATTAACTATCTCCATGCTTGACATAATGTAAAATGTTAGAAAAAAACAGATCTAATGCTATGGATTATGGAATACTATTCAAACAATCACCGAGCAACACAATCACAAAAGTAGTCCTAGCGACTTACTAAAGTGTAAATCCATTGCAAAAGATGCAGTTGACTACTGCAACGAATATTTTTCTTCTGTTGGCACACACCTGGCAAGCCAAATTTTAACTGGTATAAATGAAACTCAGGAGTCAGTGGTTTCTAAACAAAAATTAGGAGAACCATTAGGGATTACTTTCTTCATGTAACCTACTGATGTTTATGAGATTAACAAACTGATTGTTAACCTTAATAATGAAAGTGCTGCCGGCATTGATGGTCTTAAACCAAAAATTGTTAAAGGAATAAAAAGTGAAATTTTAACTCCACTAACCTACATCATCAACCTAAGTCTTAGTACTGGTATCTTCCCCAATAAATGGAAAGAGACTAGAGTCACGCTTATATTCAAGAACAGATCAAAGCAAAACCCTGCAAACTATAGGTCTATATCGATCTTAGGAATATTCTCAAAAATTCTGGAAAAAATAGCAAACAAACGCTTAGTTTCGTTCTTAGAGTCGAACAAGCTGATCTTCAATAAACAGTTTGGTTTCAGGAATGGAAAATCTACTGAAGATGTAGTGAGCCGCCTGACCAAACTAGTAACGTCTTACCTAGATGATAACAAAAAGTGCTTGGGAGTGTTTTTGGATCTTGCCAAAGCTTTCGATACTGTTGCAATACCCATACTTCTAAAAAAACTGGAGGTCATTGGAATCAGGGCACTGTCATTAGATTGGTTTAAAACCTATCTAACTGACAGACGCCAGTGTGTAAAAGTAGGTGAAAACATCAGTTGTCAAAAAAATATGTTATTTGGAGTTCCGCAGGGTAGTGTTCTTGGTCCGACCTTATTCATCATCTACATAAATGATATACACCATATATTAAGTCAAGATGCAGATATCATATGTTATGCTGACGACACGGTCATACTCTTTCATGGCAAATCCTGGGAATCGGTGCATGTGGAGGCTCAAAACAGTTTGACTAGTGTCAAACGATGGCTTGACTACAATCTTCTGTCGTTAAATATTGACAAAACCAACTGCTTGTGTTTCTAGAAAACCCAGGCCTCAGCGCCCATTGTGTGGATCGGCCTGAGGACACGGTGGAGCAATCTGTGACCCTCACCTGTGCACTTGCGAGAAAATAAAAAAGGTAGAATGGGTTAAATATCTGGGGGTTTTAATAGACCAGCGGCTCCCTTTCAAGCCCCACATTGACCTGACCAGAAAATTGATTCACATAATGAAACTCTTTCGTAACTCTGCCAACAAAAAAACTCTAAACATGGTTTATGTGGCATTATGTAAGTCAATTCTATGTTACCGTATAACAATATGGGGTGGAGTTAGAAGCACCACTATGATCCAACGCGAACGAGCCCAACGATCGGTTTTGAAAGTCATGCTCAAGAAACCCTTCAGATACCCGACAGCTCTCTTGTACAAGGAAGCCGATTTCCGCAATGTCCGACAGTTGTATATTTTAAAAATTGTACTGAAACAACATAAAATTCTAACGCAGACCCCGGAATACTCGCAACTACTCAAACGTCGAGTTTTTAAATGTGCTTCGATAAGGAAACGTACAGCCTTTGCACAACACATGCAGGATTTCATGCTCAGTTACATATACAACAAAGTGGAAAAGATTTGTGACATCAGGAATTCTAGAACTAGCCTAGTCAAAAATATTGTTCGCAAATGGCTGCTAGCTCAATCCTACAATGAATCCGAATCTCTCTTAAGGGTAATTACGTAACACACCAACACATACACACACACTCAAAATCACACACGCACCCACTCACACTCGCACACGCACCCCTGTTTGTATAGACACCCCCTCACACACATACTTACACATAGTGCACATTTCGCTCAAAATATTCTCCTATCCATCTTTATTACTGTTTTAATTCTTTAATTTTATTTTTGTATTTAACTGTTCTTAGTTTAAACAATGTTTTCATTGCTATTTATTAATAACACTTTTTTATGTGCTTCTGGATTTATACAATAATTAAATATGTGATACGCATTTTCATATGGCAATACCACCCAAGGACTCCACGAGACAGGCTCGTCCTAGTGTGGAGTTCTTAAGCAATGTACTTCCTTTGCGTCTTATTTCACTAAAGAATGTAAACCTAGCTAATAATGTAGACTATAAGGAAATGTAAAGCACTATTTTTAGCAAATAAACATTCATTCATTCATTCGAACATTCATTCATTCAATGTGATCGGATGATTAATTGAAGATTAGACCGAAAAATGCAAAAAATTATAATTTATTCTACTATTAATATTATGAATCAATAAGTTATATCAAACTTGCGACCACCCAAACACAAAAGTAACTATGGAACTGGTTCCCTTCCATCATCTATAAAACCTCTTATAAATTTCCACCTCTAAATTAACCCACTTATAAATTATCAAAGTATAACGACGATTAAAAACGACGACTAAAAACGACGACGAAGACGACGATTAAAAAAAAAAACCGGCCAAGTGCGTGTCGGACCACGGACAATGGAGGGTTCCGTAGTTGAGATGAATTTATCCCAAATACAAACTTAATATTGTAGTTGAAAAACATGTTCGCCCATATATTCCAACCGCAAATGTAAGTTTGTACGCACATTGTTGAGTGATTTACCATAATATTATTTCAACTATTCTCTGTATTTTTTTCAAGATTTTAGGCTAAGTAGTTTCGGAGATAAGGGAAAAAGGTAAATTTTCGTCTATTTTCTTAAATATCTTTAAAAGTATTTATTTTAAAATTAGAAAACTCAAACTCAAACTCTTTATTGCATTCATGTGTACATTTAGTTGTTACATTTAAGTTAGTAAGTTCCAACACGAAACCCGGTTAGGGCACGGCAACATAATAGGTAGGTAGTAAATTGGAACAAAACAAGCATCCAGTCAGTAGGTACATGTACTGGATTGCAAGTTTGTTAAACAAATATAAATTTTCGATGATATTACTAGTATTTATTAGTATTTATTTTATTTATAGCTATTTTAATTATTTTAATAAAAATATATCTGAGATCCTCAAAGTCAAAGTCAAAGTCAAATCATTTATTTCAAATAGGCCCATGTATGGCACTTTTGAACGTCAAATATTACAAAATAATAAAATTGATTCTAGTCGCCCCTTCCAAAAGGTAGTTTTCGTATGGAGAAGAATGGGCAAGAAACTCCACCGTTACTGTTTTAAAATGTTTTACAATTTTTTGTATATGTACGTACATTAGTTAAATAATTATTATATGTGAAGACGATGCACCTAGAATAAAATTACTGTACCATAATAGGTAAAAACAATTAAAAAATAAGCAATGACAGATAATTTAATATGTCATAGATACATGGTGCTCACATATTTACAGACATTGTAAAAGTAGACGATTTTCCTAAAATTTTGTAATTAATAAGTCAGTGTGTGAGGAAGTAATCACAGAATGTAAAATCAATATCATAAAACACAAAATAATAAATTTTACAATTAAATTAGCAACCAGTTTGACTTTGTCTTGATTCTAAATTGTCCTATGGAGCAGGACCAGCATGTTTCCAAGTACTCTTATCTTGGATATAATCCTCTAATTTGTAATATGCTTGTTTACAAGGTGTACTTTTTATATGAGTTTTAAATTTTCTTTCATTTAATTGCAATATGTCACAAGGTATTTTGTTGTAACATTTAACACAGTACCCCATAAAAGATGTATGTACTTTAGATAATCTGAAAAATGATTGATCTAGTTTATCTTTATTTCTAGTATTAAAATGATGTCTATCACTTATTTTATTAAAGAGATGTGGATTTTTCCTTACATACACAATATTTTCATAAATGAATTGGCAAGGTATCGTCATAATATTAATCCTTTTAAAAAGTTCCCTGAGAGATTCGCGGTGACGTAGATTATAAATGGCTCTGACAGCTCTCTTTTGCAAAATAAAGATGGATTCAATGTCAGCAGCCCGACCCCACAGTAAAATGCCATATGACATAATGCTGTGGAAGTAACTAAAATAGACCAAACGCGCGGTTTCTACATCTGTTGACTGTCTTATCTTTCTAACAGCATAAGCAGCCGAGCTTAACCGCCCCGCAAGAGATGTTATATGAGGTCTCCATTGTAATTTCTCGTCTAGCGTGATTCCCAGGAAAACCGTTTGATTAATAAATCCCAGTTTTTCTCCATTCAATATGATGTCACATTCGCTACTTTGAACATTAGGTAATTTAAATCTAATGCATTTGGTTTTTTAAAATTATTTTTTATTTAATCGTAATAAGTTCTTTCATTTGATATGTCACACAGTATAGTTTGCAAAACTTTTACTTTTTTTTCTTCTTTGCCCCTCAAAAGTGACCCCCATATTCAAAATACATTTATTTACATTACACGTCCGTGTTTGGGTGACATAATTACATATGTGTACCAAATTTAAACTTAATCGGTTCATTAGATTCGCAGCAAGTTGGCTGTGACAGACGGACAGACAGACAGACAAACATACGAGTATTCATATAAAGGTTTCGTTTTTTCTTTTTAAGATAAGGAACCCTAAAAATTATTTAATTTGCGCCTAAATTATTCATCCTTTATATTTAGTGCTTCAAATATTCAACCAACGTAAATTTAATTAGGTCTCAGAAGAAATTCAAATTGGGCACAAACTAAATAATCAATCCCGTACTCAAAATACGCGCTTTGACGTGGAGTTGCGGACACCAGCCCAAATTTCTATATAATCTATTCTTATTTTTTTTTTAATCACTTGTTTATTTTACTTGTGGCCTCATGAATAATAGATTTAGTTATCCATCAATTTTATTTACGAAAATAATCAAAATCCTTAGAAAATAGCGACCTTTTTTAAAATCCTTTTAACATTTTTTCATAAGAGCCTAATCTCACCACTTTAACTTAATACCTATCAAATGTTTCTTAGTTTCTAATATTTTCACGAATCAAGTCAATTTAATACACTTTTTATGTTATGAAAAGTCAGGGAAATTATTTATTAAGGAAGTTAATAAATGATTTCATTTCTGTAAGTAGGTTTGTACAAACACTTTTACACGTCAATCTTATTTAAAAAAACTAAAAGAGGTTGGCGTTTCCTGACTACTTTGAGAAGAAACTAACTCAGAGGTCACAGTTTCTTTTAAAGTCCAGACATAATCTTGATCAGATCATGTGGAGACCATGTAGATTAGTGTCTGAAATGGTCTGTTGAGAAAAGAGCCACACAAATTGAGTGGACCTGTCCAGTCATTGCACGCATTTATCAGTGATCGTGCGCTCAACTCAGAACTTAAGGACCTCAACGATTTGACGAAAAACATCAACGAAATGACATTTGAGTCGGCCGCATAAATTACTCAAATTGCCAGACCATGATTTAAAATAACTGAGAAAAAAACAAAAAAAATGAGCCACATAGTTTTCACATTCACAATAATTTAATTAATTTCCCTGACTGTATCTATTTACTAAAAGTACCTACCTGTTTGAATGACCTCTGCTCGGGTTAAAATAGATAAACATATAGCCCAGGTATACCAGCGTTGTATCACATTCCCGAGACTGAAAATAAAGAAAACGAATTTTCCCAGATATGAGACTTAGCTAGATTGATTTTTCACTTCCGCAAACTCCTATATTGCAAGTTTTTTCGAAATCGTTAGAGCCGTTTTCGAGAACGTGATTACAAATATATATGTATATATATATACAAATATTGCTCATTTAATAATATAGGAATATTCGACAGAATTTAAAGTGCATTACGGAAGCTACGGTTAATAACATATGATTGGGTGATATTATGGTCAAGCTCGGTATGCGCTGTGCGGCTAGCCACATTAAGTTCTACCGGACAGTATATTCTGCGCAGCGCTGTACAGGGGAGCACAAAGGAGTATTCTCATAGAGCCTGTTTAATGTGGTTATTTCCCTTGCATATATGGACCGTCGCATTATGCGGACTGCGTCTAAACGTTTTAGAGGTATCATAATCGAATTATTATCCTACATTAAGTAAAAGCATAATAATCTCGACTAGGCACTTGGAAATTTGTGTTTTCATAAGGCCATTGCACCAATTTTAGCAAATCAATACCTATTTATACAACTATCATCCAAGAAACCGTCAACATATAGGGTGTTTGGCAGAACGTTGAACATACGAAAATGGTGGATAGGTGGGGTCATCTGCTACTTACTCAGCCCTAATTTATTTGGCCCTGGCGCCCTGGATATTAAACATTTTTTTTTGCTTTCTTCTAGTTTCACAACTTTCTTAACTTTAAAGTGTAATTTTTATTAAAAAAATGGGTAAAACAGGCATTTTTTTTTAAATCTTTAATATTGGCAGATTCTTATAACAGAAAGATGTAAAAAATACTTAAATCCTAATTTCAACCTGGATTAAAAAAAATATCCAGGGGGCCAGGGCCAAATAAATTAGGGCTGAGTAAGTAGCAGATGACCCCACCTATCCACCATTTTCATATGTTCAACGTTCTGCCAAACACTCTGTATAATGTTATTATCTACGGTGTATCAGTAATTTTTTTTAAAGCTACAATTCATCTACGGTCTAAGCGTGGTAAAATTCACGCGGTCAAATTTCCAAGTATTTGAAAATCCTTGAGCATTCTGAGCGCGATGGAAAGCATGGCACTTTTTATGCAAAGGCCTTCCGCTTGTCCCAACATTTAAGTGGAGGCTTAAACCGCTACCGTAGGTACTTAAGTAGAGACAGGTTGTAAACCCATCACAGGCATAATAAGCCCTTTCCTCATTATTTTTTAAATGTCTGTTCGTTCAGACGCTTTTCCGGCCGAAGCGCCAATGTAAAGTTCAGCATAAAAGACAATTTATGCAATCATTGTTCCAGATTATTTTCAACAGTTAAATGTTCCACGTATTCTTTGGAAAACTGTTCGGGAAATGGTATTTTTATAGAAAAAGAGAGTAGCTATCTTTTGTAATGAAATTTTATGAATGCGTTAGTGAACAGAAATGAGAGTCCGTGGAAAAGTGTAGAAATGGGGCATATCAAGAGTGGACAATGTTAGTCGCTGGAAGTTTTACAGTAATTCAAAAATTCATACTGTATTTTTAGTGCTAACTACAACTAGTTCTCTTTCAACTAAGCATTTATCGAAGCGATAATACCGACTAAACCTCTTTACCTTGAACCCCTTTATATGCCTAAGTGACGTATCAATTAAAAAGCTAAATAACAAAAGCAATCCGCCTGATAGTGATTTCGCAATACCACTCTAAGATCGCGTCCGTAGTGTCCACAAACACATGGCATATCTTTAAGATGTTGAAAGATCTTTGTCCTTCAACCGACATAGCAAGTTGACTTAAATGTCGTCATAAGGGCAGGTAAAGTGTTCGACGTCCTGATAATAGTGGTTAAAATTGTGTAGAATAAAGGTAGAGTATATTCATTTCTACTCTAGGCATAATTAAGCAGCTCCAAGGTAGTAAGTAAATTGGTAGGTAACCAAGAATGACTTTCATATACAAGAATAGACCAATTCAAAAGTCGTTTATTCAAACTAGGCTGAGAATCAGCACTTTTTGAACGTCAAAATTACATAAGACAGTCCCCCAAAACGCCCACCCTTCACCACTTCCTAGTGCTTTAGCTGGGAAGAAGTGGCGCAACAAACTCCCCAGCAGCACAGCTGTCTGTTCAGTTAGAAAAAAAAATCTAAACAATAGTATGCAAATCAACCGATCAGTATGCTTTCCTCGAACGGTAAAGCAAAATGTGACTGTAGTTACTGTGGTTAGGAGGTAATTATCACACCTCAGCCTACACCTTCGGGGAAACAGGCGTGAACATCTCACCATATTATGATAATCCAACAAACAAATCCAGAACATAGAACGTTATTCAAACACAACAATATTTCACGTAGTATTTCAAAGCCACAGTATCCGAAGCTGACTCCGACATATGAAGTGGAGATGCAGCCTCCACGTCCAAATTCGGATGCTCCCAAATTGTTTTGTGTGACGTTGAAGGGTCACGTATTTAGTTGTCAGACATGTAGCGGGAATTGGAACGAAGATTTTTGTGCCCGTTTTGTGCCCAATTACCTTCTAATTTCAGAGGATTTGAGGCTTGAGACATGGACGTCAACGTGACGAGACGAGATTGAATAAAGAGATTGTTGTTTATCAAATTAAGCTAGCTCGGATGAGTTGCGAGATAAGAAAGAAATTGGGAAAGATAATGAAGTTAAATGCTCCGCTCAGCAGTAAGCGTTTTGACGAACAATCGATTAGGCATAATGCCATAATATCTACGCTTGGCAAACGTATTGCTGATTGCAGTATTCATTTTCACAATACACGTACGTACTACTGCCAATTCCTCTGATTATTTCGCTTCTTGAAACACCTAAGAAAGGGAGTAATCTGATTCAAAGCCGATTACACGGGCGAACATAAGTACTTGTTTAAATTTGTATTCCAATCAAGTCCGTCCATTATTTGATTGAACGTAGTGATCCGGACAATCAATTTACTGAAACAGGATATTTTAGAAACAAAACGGTCACGAAATTGATTGAATTTATGCAGTTGCGATACTAATTAAATTATCTTTTTTATATGTTGTTCATTCTATTAATAAAATACTGGTTAAAATAAAGAATGGAGAGGGAAAAACATTGTAATATTTGTATTATGTGATCAAGTCTTACTTAACGAGTTTACGAACATGCAGCCGACGGCAACTTAACAAGAATTGACAAGCGGAAAAAACTCGGAAAAAGAAACATGGACACGATGGAAATTAAGATAACGACAAGTAATAAGGAAATGGTTTTGAATTATTTACTTTAACCTGGTTTATTGTTTCAGAGTCTTTTATGTTTGTGCAAAAAAGCTATTTTTTTACCGTAAACAGCGCTAAAATGTATTTTAAGCCTAATATAAGTTTGATTGCAAACACTGAGAGATATGTGGTAGGCTTAATATAGAACACTCTCAATACCTTAATAGGCTAACAAAATAACTAACAAATTGTTGTAATTCACCTAATAAATCAAAATTAACACAGATTATGTTCCTAAACGTTTTATAAAAGGTATGTCTGTTACTAATTAAAATCCTCTTTCTCCTCCTTCCAATAACTTATAATAAATCTTAAATCTAACATTACTAGTAAAGGGTTAAAAATAAGTCACATGCTATGAAACCGACGGCAACGTTGCGTGCTAAGAGTTGCGGTTAATGGTCGCAATACGCATTAAAACTAATTTTTATACTTATTTCGTGTGACTTTGTAAACTTTTCTAGCATAATGATGACGACAGCCAATTATTTTTTTTGTATTTAATTTATATTTAAAATAAACAGTTATTATATAAAAACTTTTAAATTAGATTATACTAAAATAATTACCCAAATAAATGCACGAGAAAATACCGTTAATTGTTGAGTAAACTTTTTAGAACTTTTCACACAAGTCACAAGTACGTTGCACCATTTAAAAAAAGAACTAGTTTGTAGTGTTTACATTGCGGGCGAGAGCGCGAGGCCGCGGGGTTCGACGCGGCATCCCCGGGTTCCGTCGGCGAACTGGAGAGGCTCTAAGGCCGGCTTGCGATGTGCCGCGGCGAACATGCGCACTCACTGCTCTTTCAAACCATTGTGGAAGACCCCTGCAAACGCTCCTCTCCGCATTACTAGAAGGTAAACCTTTTTGGGATAGTGTGCAGATGGTTTTATTGTTTCCCGCTGTATCGCGAGATCTTCTTCAGTGTTGCGTTCCCGCGACTGATCCTACTCTACTTGATACGAGTTGCGTTTTGTTTTTAAGAGCGAGTGTTATTAAAAACTTGAAATGAATCGAGTATTGAATAGTACACTTTTAATTTTAAGATATTGGAACTTTAATAATAGCTGTGTGTTTTCTTAAATCTTGAATGTATTCAGAAAATACATTTGCTTTTCGACATAAAGAAAATATTTCAAATAGTGAAACCATACAATAAATTACTTTTTTTTTTCATAAGAAAAGATATGTAGAGAGATCATCTATTTATTGTGATATTGAACGTCTACGAAAGAACTGGACAACAATGTTAAGTTTTTGAAGTGAAAACCTCTTTAGGCGCGTTGGGCATTTTTGGGATGGGACTAAACCATTAATTTTGCGACACCATGACGACACCTTATTTTGTAAACGCGATTGTGCTCTTTATTTATATTACTTTACGGATCAATGTTCTATGAAAGTATTTTTACTTTAAAGGTTTTGTAAACGCGATTGTGCTCTTTATTTAGATAAAGTTACGGACCAATATTCTATACAAGTATTTTGCTTCCACCAAGGTGATCTTGTTCAAGTTTTCACTTCTGTCGGCACTCCCGGAGTGCCACCACTTTTTTTTTAAAGAGAATTTGCACACCTTGAAGAAAATTATGAGGCATTTTCTGAGATCTCCAGTTGAACGCACGGTGAAAAGTCTAGGTTTACGTTAAGCTAAGGTTTCCTAGAAGAGCCACTACGTAGTGTTGGCAATTTATTTGCGAAAGACGTCACTGAAACGTTATTTATAAAAGAACGTTGGTGTTTTCCAAGTTAACATTTTTTGACACCGTAAACTCAACTCATTTCCATTATTTTCTTGACAGACGTCACTGCGGCCGTTATATGGCGACCACCGCATTTTTAGAAAACCATAGCTACAAAAGTCTTGCTGTCAATTTACTAACTGCAAATGGAAAAATGCCTACCTAATGTGTGTGAGTCCTGCACGCCAAAACGATGGCATCTAACTCCAGGTATGGACCAGAAAAAAAACTTGCACACATTTAAAGCTTAGTACCTGAGCGACCGAGCTCTGCTCTGGTGAAAATAGAGCATGCTACCGCTATAGAATATAGTAAATATATATGCCAATGCTATAGTACAGAGGCCAGCACATCAAGCTACTACAATCTGTCAAATTTATTTAATAGATTTTCAACTTTATCGCTGAAGTTTAAGGTTTAAAGTTGATTGGGAAAATTTGACAGTTTCGGGTAGCTTGTTGTGCTGGTGTCTGTACCTACTTATGCCATGCTGCCATGATAGTAGGTACTTACTAATTCCATGCTGCCAAGTCATTATTCTTATGTCATTATTCATATCTTGTTTTAAACTTTGGGTGAAAATACTGAGAAAACGAATTTTCCCAGATATGAGACCTAGTTAGATCAATTTTTCGCTTCCGTACACCCCTATATTGCAACTTTTATCGAAATCGTTAGAGCCGTTTTCGAGAACGTGAGTACAAATATATATAATCATCTGCCTAGCCTTTTCTCAATCATGTTGGGGTCGGCTTCCAGTCTAACCGGATGCAGCTGAATACCAGTATTTTACATGGAGCGACTGCCTATCTGACCTCCACAACCTAGTTACCAGGTAACACGATACCCCTTGGTAAGACTGGTTGTCAGACTTTTGGGCTTCTAACTACCCGTAACGACTGTCAAAGATCTACAAATGACGGCTTAACGTGCTTTCCGAGGCACAAAGGGGTCTCGGTATGTAAAGATGGTCACCCATCCACGGATCAACCGTGGCAAGCGTAGCTTAACCTGATCGATCGACCCGTGCGGCTGTTAATACTTTGCCACGAGCCCCTAGTACAAATATATATATATTACATAATAATATATTTCGACAGTGGAAAGATAAAATGGCTAAAGCGCCAAAATGTGAAATCTCAGGAATTAATTTTAAAAGTAAAAAACTTTAAAATTCATTCCTGAGATTTCACATTTTAACAAATATTGCATATATACAAATATTGCTCGTTTAATAGTATAGGATTTAAAGTAAACTTGTCTTCAAATATTTACAACGGCTCCAGTAAATATGATATCCGTCAAGCATTTCCAAAATGCGTAAATTCAAGATAAGTTGTTTATTTAAGCGACAGACGACTTTGATTGCACAAATATCAACAACCGCGACTCTATGTTTGACATTTGTGATAGAGTTTTGTTTATGGTTTGATACTAAAGAAAAAAGAAACAAGATACATTATTTCTTCGCAAATATAAATTAAAATGTGTCAGGTTATCTCACTTACCTGACAACCTACTTTTATTTATTTTTGTGAAGTTGTCAGATAAGTGTCCTCATAATATTACAAATTCGAGGCAATGTTTTACTGTTTGATATGAATTGTAATAGCAAAAAGTATCAAGTAGTTTGTGCTTCTTTAAACAGTTTATTTTTATACGGTAAAAGATCTGCTCATATACATCTGAGCGGCTATTCCCGTAACTTTTAAGAGCGTTTGCATTCGCATCTCATGTCAAAAATACAATCAATTTATCAACATTTTTGACAAGTTTGACAGTTTGCGACTTGAATGTGATCGAGAATTCGGTAGTTGCCTATGTAAAAGATTCTGTTTAGTCCGTCTTTCAGATAATAAAAAAATATTAGACACGTATTTTTTACTTTATCATATTAATCAAAAATAACTCAGAAAACACGCATTAAAGTTGGGGTGTGGGGGTTCGCTACGTCACAACGCACTATTAAATCTAGTAAGGCGTGACATTTTAACTCAATGTATCGCCGTAATCTTTTGATTACGTCAAAAAATAAAAAAATACGTGTAGCCGATCCGAAGCAATTATTACATATACAGCTTCCATTACAGTGCTGATCTGCAAACTTCGTTCGGCATCTACTCGTGCTGAATCATGTGGGTCGGGTGGGTTCGGCACAATCCGAGCTAAGCCGACCGGAGTTTTCCCAAACATATATCTTCATAATAATTATACTGCCTCGTTGGTCAAGTCGTTGCAAGCGCTACTGCTGAGCATGCGGTCCTGGGTTCAATTCCCAGGTCGGGCAAAGGCTTTTTCCATCACTAATTTCTCAGTAGCAGCCCGGAGTTTGGATTTGTGCCCGGTTGATGGTAATAGGCTCGCCCCCTATTGCATGGGACTTAGACATAACTGATTAAATGTGGGTGTACTAAGGTGCACCTCTGCTTTCCCCTCCAGGGGATACAGACGTGATGTTATGATGGTATGTATACCTACTTACTCGATTTTGCCGCCCCGCTTTGCGGGAACATGCATCCGAACAAGAGTGTAGCACCCTTCAGCCTGTATGTAGATGTTCTCTGATGTAGCTCAGCAGGAGTCTTCGTAGACCGATTTATTCAAGAGCCCTTATAAGGAAACATTACAACGATCAAGAGCCCAGATAACAAATTACGGACATGACCTGCAAATGATAAAAAAATATTATTTTGATAATACATTACATTTGCTCCAAGATAGTCGTATTGTTTGCTTAATTTTATTATTCATTACAATAATATAATACCGAATAAAATAAGTGCGTTATCTTGTTTTCTAGCAATTAAGTCGACTAGGAACTTTGTTCTAATAATATTTACTAGGCACAAAAATTAGGTACGTATTCTCAAATGGGAAGCCATATTTTAAGAGTTTATCCAAATTTTTTTCCGTCAATCATAATAAATAACTTTCCTTCTATCTCATAATTCAAAAATTTACCTACGTTTTTCAGTAGGAATGTGTAATCATTTCTTCGCTACATTTTACAGGTGAATGAATATCAAGGTGATTTATTGTCGAAAGAATTTGTACGATACGTTATTTGGCTTAACGTGTAGGCACTGGTCACGTTAAATACAGGGTGTTTGGCAGAACTTTGAACATACGAAAATGGTGGATAGGTGGGGTCATCTGCTACTTACTCAGCCCTAATTTATTTGGCCCCCTGTTTTTTTTAAAATGCAAATTGAAATTATTTTTTACATCTTTCTGTAAGTTTGAAGACTCATAACTTTTTTTCTAGCTAACATCTGAATAAAGCAATCATTTTTAAAAAATCTGTCAACATTAAAAATTAAAAAAAAAAACATAAATATTGCCTGTTTTACCCATTTTTAATAAAAAATACACTTTAAAGTTAAGAAAGTGGTGAAACTAGAAGAAAGAAATTTTTTTTTAATACCCAGTGGGCCTGGGCCAAATAAATTAGGGCTGAGTAAGTAGCAGATGACCCCACCTATCCACCATTTTCGTATGTTCAACGTTCTGCCAAACATCCTGTATATCGTAAACTATTTAAATTACAGCATAGAAAAATAATTATTTATTTGACAGTGACATATGTTAACTAAAGGCTACAATTTAAATGCTCACCAAATAACTTCAAATAAAGTAAACCCACTCTATACCGAGGTACCTAAAGAACAACGTTATAAGTTCCACAATTATTATACACTCATCAGAAAAAATGTTACGTGCTGTATTTATGTATATTGATTTTGTCTACCAAAATGGATAAATGCTCACCAAATCTTGTTTCCCTGAAATAGTAACATTAATACCCAAAATGACAGTTCGACGATTTTAGGCAACAGTTTTTCAGTGGATGGGAAGTAATGACACCAATCAAAAAAATATTAAGTTTCCGAAAAGTCAACAGTAAAAGTAAACAGTCGTCTAACTGATTAATTAAATTTAGGTCTATTATTGGAACAACAAATCTTATCTGTGACAAAGTTACGGGTAGTCAGAAGCCCGAAAGTCTGACAACCAGTCCTGCCAAGGGGTATCGTGTTACCCAGAAACTGGGTTGTGGAGGTGAGATAGGCATGTCGTTCCATGTAAAATATTAGTATTCCGCTGCATACGGTCCGGTTCGACTGGAAGACAATCCCAACATAGTTTGTCAAAGGCTAGGAAGATGATATTAGACTAGTGGTTGGTAAACCGCAGCTCTTTAGGCTATATAGTGCGGCTCTATCTGTACCAATGTCGATGAGTGTAAGCGAAGATCAGATACGCGCGGGGATTGGGGTTTCGGTAATTAAGCAAGGTATCAAGTTTTATTAAAAATTCAAACAACATTTCAAAGATTTATTTCCGAAGTATGTGGGGCTACTCAAATAATACGCACTTTGAGTCACACTGACTCTTTTAATCGACTTACTGGTAACACGGCTAGCAACAGACTGCCTCAAAGAGCTAACGCGCTACGCCGGCAAGCAACAAGAGTGGGGACCGGATGTAGCGCGCCACCTCGTTTGGTAAAACAGTATTATTTAATTACATCTTAAATACATTTTTACAATTCCTTCAAATATTACATATATAATAAACAGTAGTAATTAATGCATAGCTTTAAATATAAAATCAATATTTAGCGAAAATGGATATTAAACATAGCGCAAGTAACGCCATCTAGTAGTATAAGATGACAGTCATATCCAACGCAAAAATGACTGTCATCATACAAACACAACAATAATTTATAGTTTTATAAAATCAATTACATATCTTATTATTAACCAAATTCTAACAAGTATTTTCACTAAACATTTACAGGACATCGAAAATTAATCATTCACAGTACCTTTCAAAGTTTTCCAAAGTTAACTTGTTAATAAGTAAGATGTCTTCATCATATTATTAGCAGTCGATATGATGATGATGATGAAGGCATCCTACTTCATAGCAAGTTAAATTTAGGAAGTGTTGTGGAGTGAGAGGATGGGAGTTTTAAGGACTAAGAAATCTGAATTTGGAATTTTGAACACACAGAAAGGATTGGCTCTCATAAGAAATCTAAGTCGTTATAGTATTCATATTTGCCTCTATTGACTTTCGTTTGTCGACCACTGTATTAGACCAACAAATATGCCTACACACATCTTGTAAAGCCGACCCAATAATAACTGCAACATAAGACAGGATTACATAACTCAATATCTCGTAAACAGATTAATGCCCCTACCCCAAGTTGACTTAATGCTCTAATGAAAATACCAACCCACGCTTCCTCCTAAGCGCTATAACTATTTTATTGGCTACCTACGAGACAATATTATACCATCGTCGATATTTTCTATCATAAATAGTAGGGGAGTTTATGTGACAGTTAAAAAGTATAATTGATTCTGTGTGTGTAGTTCTGTTTGGGCTTGCGAAGCGGGCGGTCGTGTGGCATGTTATTGTTGCTACGTGATTATTTTGCGATAAACTATATACCGATATTGTTTTAGAACAATAATACGATGTGTCAGAAACAGAATCGACGGCTTCAGACAATTGCCTGGGGGAATGAATGGGAGATATTTTTAGATGTATCAACGAAATTTTATTATAAGACTCACTGAAGGACAAAAGTGGGCTAGCCACCTACGTTGAAAAACGCACATTTTGGCCACGATATTTTTGTAAATATCAGAAACTTTTAGTTAGTTTTCTTTTAATTCATTCACTGCGCAAAGACGATGACGACAAAAAAAAACCCGTCTTGTGGATTTATTAAAAAAAAAAAATGACACATATTTTTTCTTCTTTTTTTACGTTATCAAAAGATTAGGTACAGACGCCAGCACATCAAGCTACCCGAAACTGTCAAATTTTCCCAATCAACTTTGAACCTTATACTTCAGCAATAAAGTTGAAAATCTATTAAATAAATTTGACAGATTGTAGTAGCTTGATGTGCTGGTGTCTGTACGTATATCACGTACTCCATACATTGAGTTAAAACGTGCCATGATGTCACGAGTATGTAGATTTTATACTTACTTGTGACGTAGCGACTCCCACTCCCCAACTTTAATGCGTTTTATCAAAGTATTTTTTTATTAATAATTATGATGAAGCAAAAAATACGCATCAAAATTTTTTTATTATCTGACTGACGGAATTTAAAGAATTTCTTTTTTGAGACCCAGGCATCATCCCTATTCTGAGATCAGAATATTTTGGTTCAAACCTAGTATCCAGATATTTATAGTGTCCAAGCGGTACTTAGGTATTATGTCAGTGTAAGACCTAGCTCACTTCGAGGTGACACGAGCACTAGCTCAGTGTCAGTAAAATTAAGACGCTGTGGTGGTTTTGCGGTGCCACTAGACCCGACTGGATACGAAACGAACATACTCGTACGTACAAGCTAGGGATATACGAGAATGTCCATGAACTAATAATAGCAACGCCGACAAAGATCTTTTGCGCCTGAAAATGTCAGGGGCAATATAGTCTGGGTTTATTTTCGTGATATTGCCAATTCTGGGAAGCCGCGTCATCTGCCTAGTCTTTTCCCAACTATGTTGAGGTCGGCTTCCAGTCTAACTGGATGCAGCTGAATACCAGTTTTTTTCATAGAGCGACTGCTTATCTGACCTTCACAACCTAGTTACTAGGTAACACGATACCCTTTGGTAAGACTGATTGTAAGACTTTTGGGCTTCTAACTACACGTAACGACTGTCAAAGATCTGCAAATGACAGCCAAGACCAACGGCTTAACGTGCTTTCTGAGGCACGGAGGGGTCTTGTTATGTAAAGATGGTCACCCATCCACGTACCAACTGCGGTAAGCGTAGCTTAACCTGATAGATCGACACGTTCGGCTGTTATTACTTAGCCACAAGTCCCTTCCCAATTCTGGGAAGCCTACTCTCTCTTTTGGTCACTATAGAAAACTCTAGAGTTTTTCAAAATCCGTGAAAAGCTGCAATGACCATCAGTTTATCCATCAGTGTGATGAAGGCAATATCTACCTCCACAGTAGTCCAGAAACGAGATATTTGGTGGCGATACGAAGTTATAATTAGTTTAAATGATTAACGTTAGAAATAGCCAGTTTCCTGTTCAAACATGGGCCGACAATGTCAACAAAACTTTGTGTATGTTAGAAATTGGAATAATTTAAGTATTATCAACGTTTTACATCATAATTTATACATTTATGAATGCATCGACGGTACTTTGTAGCTAGTTTTCAGATTAACATTTATCTACATTATGTCTGACTAAAGCATAATTCACATTAGGATGAATTATGCGATGTTGAAATATTATTGAAAGCGGACTATCGATAGCACTTACGTAATAAAAACGATGTTTATTCACTCTCAATATTAAAATGAAATCAAGCGATAGATATCTTATCACTTAAAACGTTATTAATAAAAGTGCCTTTAGTAAATTCAAAAACGTTGCGGTTAAAGGAGACGGAAACGATTATATACACTCTTAGGTCCGAATGTAATGAGATGAAAATGATGTGAATTTATAGATTCAAACATATATTAAAATTACAGTGACTAGTTGCTATCCCACAGTTCACACAGTAATCCATAGTTTCAACAATTTCCAATCCACAAAGCGGCGGTAAAATCCAAAATAACAATTCCAAGTCAATTGTGTGAGCGGTCTTCGGTGTCCAGTGTGAAAGCAAGGGTCGTACAAGATAAGCAGGGTCAGAATCCGTAAAAAACAAAGCAGTGGTCGTTGAAAATGAAAAATATTCGGAAAAGCACTCAATACGTATCGGAAAACACGAAACAAGTGGCAGCTGTCTAGTAAGGGTGGGTGTTGCGACGACAAACCGTTTACAAATACCGTTTTGTGTTTTGTGATAATGAAACCGTTTTACGTCCTGGGTTCAACTTCAAACAGTCTTCATTGCACAAACTAGTCTTCGAATTACTTGGTAGGTACGATTTTTTATTTTACACCTAAGAAAACACAGTCGGGTACAATGATTCAACTATCTATCACACTTGTAAAATAGTCCTTCCAATAAAAAGTGAACTCTTTGTCAATGAAATACAGTCAATAATGTATTACCAGTTGTCAATGCTGTCGTTCGTGATGCGAAAAACCATTTCATACATTTAAAATCGTTGATAGTTGTATGAAACTGTGCTCGACGAAAACGCAATTATATTCCATGTTGGAGAAGTTTCGTCCTTTAACCATTTTCTGCAACCGCTTTGGTCGTCGAGAAAATCGACAACGACCCACCACTAATGTCAATGTCAGTCAGTCAGCTCATGCCAGTACAGAACATGCACTGCCAATGACATAGACTAAAAATATAAGACTGATTGTAAATTGATAATCATGATTTTGGTTTTTTAGTGATTAATGATGTTTTATTTATATTTAATACACTATATTGTATAAAAGTATATATAGTGCATTTAATTACTTTAAGTTAATTATATTTAACTAGTGCTACCTAGTGGGTAGGTTTTCTTTTTGTAGTTGTGTAATCGATTACTTTAATCGATAATCTCACGAAAACTATCTTTATCATATTTCTCCGCTTCCAGATTGAGAATTGAGCTAATTTTTGATATTCAAGGATAAAAAATATGACTAATTTTTTAGATCATAACTTATTACATTTGGGCCCACCGTTTCCCATCTCCTTTGGTAGGTATTATTTTAAAAGTTTAATTTTCTATCTTTGTTGCACCTAGAGGAAGCTTGTTGCTAATTAATAACAGCCGCACGGATCGATCCATCAGGTTAAGCTACGTTTGCCGGGGTTGGCCTGTGGATGGGTGACCTTCTTTACGTACCGATTCTCCTCCGTGCCTCGGAAAGCACGTTAAGCGGTTGGTTCCGGCGTCATTCATGAATCTTTGACAGTCGTTACGGGTCGTCAGAAGCCTGGAAGTCTGACAACCAGTCTTACCAAGGGGTATCGTATTACCCAGTTACTGGGTTGTGGAGGTCAGATAGGCAGTGGCTCCATGTATAATACTGGTATTCAGCTGCATCCAGTTAGACTGGAAGCCGACCCCAACATAGTTGGAAAAAGGCTAAGTAGATTGATTTTTGTTGCACTTAGGCGAAACAGTACGTATATCTACACTGTGTAAAGTAGGTATGTAGTGTTTTTTTAGGGTTCGGTACCCAAAACGTGGTGGTTTCTATGAGTATATTTTAGTTTAATTTGTGATCTCTTGTGCGAGTCTCAATAAATACTTTTTCTTTCTTTCTTTCAAACGGAAGCCTATTAGGTACTAAGCCTCCGCTGTCCGTCCGTCTGTCCGTCTGACAGCGGGAACCGAACCGAACCGTACCGTACCTCATGAACCGTAATAGGTAGACAGTTGAAATTTTCACACATTTATTTATTTAACACTTTAAGTACACAAATGTACAAAGGCGGACTTAATGCCTATGAGAGACAAACAGTGATAGGTGTAATAGCGAGAATTGTGGAATAAATATTTATTTAAATATAAGGATACATATACTTATTAAAACTATTATATATAACTATTATTTATCGCGTATTTCTATTGCCGCTATAACAATAAATAAAATTGAGTTAGGCGCAGTTCGAGCCCGCGCCGCAGAGTTACCACTTCGTGTGCGAGTCCGACTTGCATTTGTTTTTACTAAATATCTAAATAAATGGGTGACATACGTACCATTGACAGATTCATTAGCAAAAAATAGTACATTACTGCCGCGGTCTATAATGACTACTTTGCTGGTCGCGCTGATGATGGCCGACAGCGCAGCGTAGCGCAGCTCCAAGCCGACACAGCGCGGTCAGCGTGCAGCACTTGATGGATGAGAGAAAGGCCGAGGCCGTAGGTCGAGGCCTTTACAGCGAGGACAGCAAGGGCTGCAATGATGGCCAAGCTGGAAGGCCTAGAGCGTAGCTAGGTTGGCTCGAGGCAATCATAGCGTGACCAGCGAAGCAGTCATAGTGGTCCAAGGCTTGTATAGTGCTTTACTCAAAAATACAAGTACCTAATCTAAATAAAAGCAGCAAGTACAGATTTAGATTTCCTACTGATTTTCCACTGCACAAATTTTTCATATACAAGCTTATATTTTTCCTTTGAGTTTCGCGGTATTAAATTTTCAACCACTAATTTAGCTTCATCTTGAATGTTTGGCGGTGTTAAACACATTGAATCGGAAGAATTTTCGCTTTGAGAGCTCATTTTTTAGCAAAAAAGTCACTAAATAAAAATAAAATTTTCGCTGAACCGCGCTTTTGTTACTTCTTTGTTTTTTTTTTTAACAATGGTAGTTGGAACTATACAGCCAAATATGGAATAAAATCTTTTTGTACCTATCTCTATAAATACAAACAGCTGTGTTTTAAATAAAATCTTTTTGCATTTGATTTTTTAAAACGTTGAAACGTCAAAATAGCGGCCGGCAATGTTTTGCCGGCCTGTTAGAGCGACCAGCAAAACTTTGCCGGCCGCTCCTTGAAATAGAACGGCAAGGTCGACTTTGCTCAAACAAGGTTGTCAAAATAATGACCACATTACATGCATTTTTGAGTAAAAAATATTTTTCTCAAATATGCTTGGAAATTCGAACATTATTTTGACAATCTTCTTCGAGATAGATCGAAATTGCTGTACTGGTCAAAAACAAGCGAGTAGGCGGCCGGCAATGTTACTATGAAAAGCCATGTATCTGTCGTGTTTACCGGCCAAATAAATTAATATGAAAACACATATCTATCGTGTTATTTAAAAATGGAACTAACTTTTTACTTCGACCCATGGCAATCAAAGAGGTAACTTGTCAAAGATTTTATTTTAAATTTCAGACTGGCTTAACAAATAGAGCTGTTTTAAAGTAAAGAAAAAATAAATGAACATGTTGGCGCGTGAAAAAATGTTTTTGTTGATTGTAAAAATGAAAATGTAAAGGGGTGGGATCCTGGTGCCCTGAAATACAGGCCATGAGCCTAGCTTAGGCACCAGTGTCCCACAATATACATAATAATAATAAATCTTTATTTCTCCATACACGTACACATTATTTTGATCAAACAATGGCTTCAGTTTATGCTCAAAAGTGTAAAACCCTGACTTTTAAACTAGGTTTACATACCTGTATCTTAGAAGTCAGTGTCCCTTCAAAGTGATGTACATATAGAAAATTGGATAAATTATATACAATAATCCATTAGGGCGAGTCCAAGAGAAACAAAAAGAATACACTCATCTGAATTGTGTATCTTTGTCGAATCTGACCAATGTAAAATAATTTATGTATATTGTGGTGAGAAATAAAGTTATTGATTGATTGATTAATCCTGGAATTTATAATTAATTTATTTAGTTTGTATTTCCGCATATTGTTTGAGAAAAGTACTATACAAGCCTTGGCCGCAACCAGGTATTGATTGACTCAAGTATGTGTGCCTCGGCTTTGCCTCGGCTCGGCCCACATTTTCACGATCTTCCATCAATGCCCTAATTGCTGGCCGCGACAGTAATGTACTATAGCAAACTGGTAGAGAATTTCTACGATTTCAGTCAGAATTCACCAATTTTGAAGAAAAACTATATATATATAGAGATCGTTTGAGGTTAGATGGTTCTAGAAAGGTAACAGCATTTAAGGCAAACTTTGTATGATACAGCTCAATTTGATTGTTTCATGACTTTTACTAACCGACTGAATGTGTTTACTGGAATTCAATAGAAGTTTAATAGATTTGCAGAATGAAGTAATAATATGTTCAAGTTATTTATGTAAATATATACATTTCAGTAGAATTTGTTAAGGGCTTCAATAAATTAATGTGCTTCAGAGAGGCAATTTACAAATGACATCTAACTTAGAGTTCTCAAGGGGTGTAGTACTTAGAATTACTAGCTCTGTTGACAAACTGTAGAAATTCTGTGCCTTCTCATCTCTAACAAAAGTTATAGTTCGCAACTTTACCCTTGTTAGGCGTATGCAATAATGCTGTTCTAGAGAAGGAAAAGTTTTTCAAATTATTTTTTGATCTTGTTTAGGTTCTTTTTAGGCCAGAAATGCAAGGTCTTGGCTTAAGCAGTTTTATGTAAAGGTTTAAAAGAGGCTATAGTAAATAAAATAAAAGGAAGAAATTTGCTATTTGTCACAGAAACACGTGCATACAAAAAGGTGAAATGGAAAAGGGGGGATCCTCCGACCAGACGGGTGTTGAGTCTGATGGACTGCTGACGTTGTATATATGTTAATTGTACGGTAAACACTGCTTGCGCTATGTAGAATTTTTGCGTGACGTCAGTGTGCGCCGCTTCAAAGGTATTTCTTGTTCACCCCCTGAAGCTCATGAAGTGTATATATTCACCCATCCAGATACTGACGGCGTCAAATGTTGCTTTACTGCGGTGATTGGACGTCAAGTGGTATTTACAACGTGGACTTTGCATTTCCTCTCCCTGTTCACATTCACAGCCATCAGACAACTTGAAAAGACTTCTGATCTCATTATTTTTTATGAACTACATATGCATGTGAGGACATAAACATCATGCCTGCTTTCTTCAAAAGGTTAGGCAGAGGTGTACCTATAGTACATCCACATTACACCAGTTATGATTAAGTCACATATAATAGGGGACGAGCCTATTGCCATCAACCGGGCACAAATCCAGACTTCGGGCTGATACTGAATAATGAATTCCTTATGGATAAAGTTGATAAAGCTCGTGTCTAATTAATTCCAGCCGCACGGGTCGATCCATCAGGTTAAGCTACGCTTGCCGGGGTTGGTCCGTGGATGGGTGACCATCTTTACGTACCGAGACTCCTCCGTGCCTCGGAAAGCACGTTAAGCCGTTGGTCCCGGCTGTCATTTGTGGCTCTTTGACAGTCGGTACGGGTCGTCAGAAGCCCGAAAGTCTGACTACCAGTTTTACGAAGGGGTATCGTATTACCCAGTAACTGGGTTGTGGAGGTCAGATAGGCAGTCGCTCCATGTAAAATACTGGTATTTAGCTGCATCCAGTTAGACTGGAAGCCCACCCCAAAATAGTTGGGAAAAGGCTAGGCAGATTGATTGATTGGATAAAGCTGATTATATTTTGACCGACCTGGGATTCGATCCCAGGATTTCATGTCTAGTAGGTGCGACAACCAAGGCAGTCAAATATTAGTCATACATTATCATGAAGTTAGAATAATTTATTTGCAGAAAATACAGGTGTTACCCGTCATTAAAGTTGATTTATGTACAGCCCATATTTTGCCATAAACTTTTTTAATCTTATAGCATGTGATAATGTAATGTATGTAATGTAATGTTAACAACATATATATTTTATGGTATTCAGCTATGGGGCTGCACCAAACAGACCAATATATTAATAATACAACGATTCCAGAACGAAGTGCTAAGGGAAATTGTAAATGCACTTTGGTACATACGAAATGATGACCTCTACAGGGACCTAAAAGTTGAGTTCATCGAAAGAGTGATCCAGAAACTTGCAGAAGCTCACGAAAAGAGACTTCATTGGCATGTGAACGTCAAGGTAATCCAGATTCTCGACCACAAAAACATAGTTAGAAGACTAAAAAGAACAAAACCGTTCGAGCTAGTGTTTAGTGTTAGTGAATAGTGTAAAGTACAAAAGTGCCAAACAAACATAAGAACGAAGTGTATTCGCCTTAATAGAGATAATAAGAAAAGTGCTATTGGACACATTCTTAGTAAAGACAATTTAATAGTTTAGGTTATAATTCAATTACTTATTAGTCTATTTATAAGGTTAGATTGTAATAAGATTAGGAACCATCCTATTGTTGAACCCTAGGAAAAGGGGAAAAAAAAATTGTATCTTTACAAATAACGGTAGAACCTAACCCCATTTTGTTGTACACAGTCCATACAAACAAAATGAGCAATTGCTACTAAGAGTTCTGTGAACTAAAGTACCTAACTCCTTTGTGTAAAGTGCCAAAGTGCATTAAAGTTTAACAATACCACAACTTGTCGTTGTAAAGACTCTGTCGTACGTAACTTGGAAGTCCTAAAAATAATTTACAGTGCTATAAATAGCGGTTAGTAGTGGTAGTGGTGGTTTATTTTGGTTTTAATTAGGTAGCTTGTTTTTTTTTGTATAAGCATAGTGTTGTTGCCGTGAATGTGCGGGTATATCCTCCGGTTTTTATTTGTACAGTTCGACATCATTTCTATCTCCCCAGACGGGAGGAAAATGAAATCCTCATGGATGAACATCCTTGAGGATTTCCAATGAAGAAAAAAAAGACCGGTCAAGAACAAGTCAGGCTCGTGCACTGAGAGTTCCGTACCTATCCATTATACCGCCATAACAAAATTGGTGTCATTTTTATTGGTAAAAAGATTTAGATAAGCACGGTCTTACAGCACAAGTAAAGGCAAAATTTCGAAAAATAAAAAAGTTGAAAATTAAGCTAAATTTTGGTACTTACAAGTTTTCGCGAAAATATAAATTTGCCCATATCTTTTATCGTGTTGACTCAGGACCTTGATTTTTATACACCTAATAGGGACTGTAGACTTCAGTATCTGGTATTAATTTCAACTTGTTAGCTCCACCCATTCCTGAGAAAATCGTTGGTGACACACGGACAGACGGACAAGAGAGTGATCTTATAAGGGTTCCGTTTTTTACCTTTTGAGGTACGGAACCCTAAAAAGTGTACCAATGCTTAGTGTGAATAAGCATGATTAGGGACTACAATCATGCAGGGCTGAATGCATAAGGTAATGCAGTTATCTAAGTAATTACGGAGTGCCACAGGGAAGTATCTTGGGACCAACACTCTTTCTAGTCTATATACCAGTTATGCACACTAACACTTACAAATTGTAATGTATTTACTTATGCAGATGATACAGCGCTTATTGTGCACGGCTCAGATTGGAATGAAACAAAACGACACGCGGAGAACTGTCTTATCATAGTATCAAACTGGCTCGCTACTAATCTTCTTACTTTTAATCTCGAAAAAACTAAATTTATAACATTTTCTATAAGCAAGAAGAGCCAGCCTCCACAGGAATTTAATATCCAATTCCACAGTTGCCACTTAAAACCTGATTGTACCTGTCCACACTTGAGCAAAGGTTGACACATTAAATATCTCGGAGTGGTAATAGACGAGCGTTTAAATTGGCACAAACACATTACATCACTTACATCTAGAGTTCGCAAAGTAATCTATATTTTTAAGCTACTTAGAAACTCAGCGGACGTCGACACGCTCAAAACTGTCTACTACTCCTTGTGCCAGTCACTACTGACATACTGTGTGACTGCCTGGGGAGGAGCAACAAAACCATCACTTCTACCACTGGAGAGGACACAAAGAGCTGTTTTGAAGGTGATGCTACGCAAACCGTTTAGGTACCCGACACAACAATTATATCAGGACTGCAAGTTGCTCACTGTCAGACAACTCTTTGTTTTCCGCTCGACTCTCCGCAAACATGCCTCCGTCCCATCAAGACAAGTACTCCTTACTCGACGTAGGTCTGTTCGAGTATGTCAAGTCGACCGTTACAGGACCACATTTGCTACCCACCAATATTTCATCCTAAGTTCTAGAACATACAATAAGCTCGACAAAAAATTAACAATAAATAATCTTAACCATTTTGAATTAAAAAGAAAATTGTTAAAATTGCTATTAAATATAAGCTATTGCGATACAGAGGAACTCATTTATTCTACGAATTAACGTCTAAAATACCAATTTTTTTTTTTACTTAGTATACCACACTCTCTCTCACTCACTCACACTCATACACACACACACCCCACCCACACACACATACACAACCACACACCAACAAATCAGTTTAACCCCATAGCAACACACTCACACACAATTAACCAGTAAATCTATTCAATTAATTTGTTACCATCAGAATTATTACGCAATTATAAATATTTTGTAAAACGTGTCAATCCCACTAAAGAACACTGTCCTTCAAGATACAGGATTTTCCTAGTTTGAAGGGCAGGGGTCTTACTCATTGTAATAGCCATACCCATCCCATAGTTTAAACTACACTGATGTTACCTAGGCTAAGTTTTTGGTAAATAAAATGATTATTTACTTACTTACTAGTTTGTAAAATACTTACATCAAATTAATGGTTTGATGTTATCTTCCAAAAAAGAAACAATGAAATGCCCAACTAAAATTGTTATTTAATTATCTACTCAACCCAGCTCAACGACAGACCTTATCTGAAAAATACGAACCCACAACACGAGATGACCCTCAATATTTACGACTCACACTCAACTAACAGAGTTGATAAATCGAACAAAAACAGCTGAACACTTAAAAACGTGTAAACATCAACGTACGTGAAAATTACAACGTATACACGGCAGGTTGAAAATTTATGGCGCTATCGTGTGGTTTAATATTGGGGTCCCGTGTATCACATCCTGTGGGCTGTCTAACCCCACCTCGCATATATGGAGCCTGTAATTTGCATTTTGAGTAAACGCTGTGCAGTTAAAACTTTCCCTGCTAAAAGCCTCAACGTCTGCCTTGTGCTATATAAACTTCGGCTCAGCGATCATTTTGGACTCCGTCTGCTTTAAGACGTAATTTAATAACTCTGTATACTCTCAGTTTTAAAAGTTAGGTTACATTGTATGTTGAATGTTTTAAGTGAATTAAGTTATTCGTTTGTTGTTCGTCTTTGATGGCTGTTTGAAATGAGAATCGGAATAAAAGTATAATGAACTACTGTGTCATTCATTTTATGTTATTTGAGAGGTTTTAGGACACGCTTTTTGGGCACAAGGCTGATGGATTAGAACCTGGTATGTACCTACTTACCGAAGTAACCTATTTAACTTTAAATGGGTTGGTTCTTTCTATGCCAATATTGAACACCGCTGATACCTATAGGGTGCAAACGTTATTGTCAGTACTGGTTCCTTCACAGTACTGATAATACGTTTCCCTTGCAATAGCACAGGCTGTTATTACAAGTTTGAATAGTGTTTATACCATAATTTACTTCAATTTAAACATTAAAAATTAAAAATCAAACAATTAAGCTACAAAATTAGAAATATTTAGCGTATGCAGTGCATTCACAAGTGTGTTGTTACGATGAGGGGGAGTTTCGGCAGACGTACTCGTAGGTACTCACATTGTACGGCACCTCCGTTTTAAAGGTGCAAGGACCCTCGCGGGGCGTCAGGGCGTAATTAGAGACGTAGCCTCGAATATAACGAAGAATCAAGTTTTTTAATAATGACTGTCATCAAAATTATATTTTTATTTATAAGAAAACGTGTGTGACCTTTGTCTTGGAGTTTATTTAAAAACTAGCTCTGCCCCATGGTTTTACCCGCATAAGTTTTGATCCCGTAAGAATATCGAGATAAATATTATTTTATATCCTAACCCAGGCTATGGTCTACTTATGTGCTAAATTTCATCTAAATCCGTTCAGCCGTTTTAGCGTGATAGCGTAACAAACAAACATACAAAAAATCAAATCTTTTCTCTTTATAATATTAGTTTAGACGAACTTAACTCAATTCATTACTAAATCAAAGTTATATTTACTTATTCTTCAACTAGCGACCCGCCCCTGCTTCGCATGGTTTTGATGACTTGACAAAATACAGGGTGGCAGGGGGACATCGACTTGAAAACTTTTACCATGGATTTGTACATGATTCTGAACCGCCCTGCGTTGAAATTTTTCGTCGGTTATTAAAAATAAAATCTGCTGTTCCATAGATAAGTGGAAGACAAAATGTATGGAACAGCTGATTTTCGATAAAATTAGACGAAAAATTTCAACGCAGGTTCAGAATCATGTACTGAAACCATGGTAACCGTTTTCGCGTCGATGTCCCTGCCACAATGTATAACAATAGTAAGGTTACAAGTAATAAAATACATCATGTTATAAATAACAAAATAAATCATGTTATAAATAACATATCAGTGAAGTTGCGCTTAAATAAATAATTGGTAAGAAGTTTGGTTAGTAATAAGTAAATTATGTCTGATAGCATCAAAACCATTCAGTAAAATTAACCAAAGTGTTTAATAACAAAAGATGTAGCCTGTCAGGAACAGAATTATTTTGCTGTTCACTACATTAATGGTTTTGTAAAATGCTACTGCTGTATCATGGAAAAGTGCAATACCTACGCGGTTAAAATGGATGGACCAGCAGATTTTTTTTCAAATAACCGATGGAAAATCTCAACGCAGGATTTCAGGGTTCATAATCGGTGTAAGCGCGTTCATTGAGGCTGCGGCCAGCCCGCCAGTTGAACGCGTCCCAGAGGGTCATGGCCATCCGGCTGGCCTGAGGATACCGCACGGTCTCCTTGGCGGATTACCGCCATGGGATCTGAAAGCAAAGGTCCTCGCGCACATCTGGGAGTGGTGCGAGGAGGCGAAACTCCGATGCCGCAAGAAATCGCGGTACAGCGGACAGAGCTCTGGCGGGATCTCAAGGCGTCATGGAGAGTGTGATTGTCGCAACCCAGCCCTGAGCACGCCACCATTGCGGCGATAAGACCCCTCTTTGAGAAGTGTCTTGAGAGGCGCCACGGCGTCCTCACTTTAGACCTGACGCAGGTCCTCACCGGACACGGCTGCTTTGGGAGGTTCCTGTTCAGGATAAGGCGGGAGGAAACGCCCGGGTGTCACCATTATGTGGGTCGCCCGGAGGACACGGTGGAGCATACGGTGGAGGTCTGCCCGGCTTGGGCGGAGCATTGCCGTGTCCTCGTGGAGGCGATCGGCGGCGGTGATCTCTCGCGTCCGGCCTTGGTTCAGGCCATGGTACGGAGTGAGAGGAAATGGCAGGCCGTCACCTCTTTCTGCGTAGCAGTAATGCTCGCGAAAAAGGAGGCGGAACGCGTGAGAGAGAGGCAAATTTCGCGCCCTCACGCCCCTAACCGCCGCAGGAGGAGACGCCCAAGGCGTCGGGAATCGCGAGCCGATTTCCGGCCACCGTAGGCGCGGGCTTGCGGACGGTGAGCAATGGGTAGCTCGCCGTCCGATAAGGACCAGGCCCGGATCGACGGCGCGTTATGTTCCATGCGTGCCTCAAAGAGATGTCAGCGGAATTGACGGGGTCCGCTAGGGCCAATGCCTGCCGGGGGTTCGAAGAAAACCGATAGGGAAATAGTGGCCCCCGGCAACAGGGCAACCGAAGGCACACGGGTGGGTTTTAGTAAGTAAGAGTCTGACACGCCCTCCAGCTCCGCCCAGAGCGAGAGAAGTTATTTGATAATTTCCCACCCAAAAAAAGGGGGGTTTATAATCATGTACTGAATCCATGGTAACAGTATGCGCGTCGCCACCCTGTATATTTTTCTTTATTGTATGTTAGTTTAATATTAACGTATTATACACACCACGGAACAGAAAAAACAGATACACACAAACCTTCCGGAATAAATTCTCTAAATGATGAAGAAAATCGCATCAAAATTTTGAACACGTTCCGTAGTTTAAATAAAAGAACGCGGTCATACAAACAGACATGAAAAGCGACTTTAATTTATAAAATATTTATACACCGTGAAATTTTAATCACAGTTTTGCTAGAACAAACGTTGTTCAGACTATGGTCTACTACCATTCTACAGCATCCAATAAAAAAATAAAACATAATTGGATTTTGAAAAAACACAAAAAAACAAAGTTTAAAATGTCAAGATTATCGTTACTCCCAACAACACAGACACGACGCATGGGACACAACATTGTTTACAGGGAAATGTACCTCCATAAACGAAATTTAGTAAGCAGTAGATAATCTTGACATTTTAAACTTTGTCTTTTGTGTTTTTTCAAAAACCAAAAATCAATCTGCCTAGCCTTTTCCCAACTATATTGGGGTTGGTTTTCAAAAACCAATTATGTTTTTTTTTTTATTGGATTCTGTAGAATGATAGTAGACCATGGTCTGAATAATGTTTGTTCTAGCAAAACTGTGATTCAAATTTCACGGTGTATAGATGTTGGGCTGGTAGCGACGTATCAGATTGTAGTTTCTAGAACGAGATACTCTAATGTACTATAAAAACAAGCTTATTATCAGCATTAACATTTTCCCAGAAACTTTCCAATAAACTGATTGAATCATAAAACATTGAAACAATGGAAATCCAAGACTTGTAGCTAGTTATTGCGCCCAAGAGATAGACCTTTAAATCTTTTATAAATCGAAACTCCAAAGCTCTATAAAAGTTTTGTAATGTGGCCGTGAAATATGTGGAGTCTGCCTTCAACTTTGCCCGGGAAGTTCCGACCGCGTCTGTCCCGGACACCGCTGTCACGATTCACAAGACGCAATCCTTATTGCTTCAATAACTTCAATTTTTTTTCGAATACATGCACACCCTCTTCTCTAACGTGTTTGGAGAGCCCCTGTTTATTATTATTGGATTTTCTTTACTTTATTGGAGCTTTAGTTTTTTACGATGTCACCAGTCGTTAGCACAATAAAAATGTTTGTGCCTTGTTCAGTGGACCGTTACCTGACGCTTTGTCTTAACAACATAAGTTGTACACTTTGATGTGGGTATGACAGTTTTTGTTATTATCTAGATACATACGCTTAACGCGCTGGCTTACAACTCGCCTCAACTAAGAGCTGTTATCAATGGAACTTGTTGAAGTATTACTTTGATAAGTGAAATCGTTGTCCGAGTTTTGAGTACCTATATACCTAATCTAATTTAATTTTTGTTTAGATCAAGGATGGACGTGGTGGATTACTTCTCACTGGTGATTCCTCTCGCAGAGAGGACGTTTGGGCCCCAGCAGTGGGAACATTATAGGCTATTTATACTTAAGTTGTTGTTGTTGCAGATGGAGCGTTGCCACTTCCATGGTAAATAATAAATACGTGAGTAAAAATGTGTGAGTAAAAGAATATTGAATTAAGATTTACTTTCCAGTAATATTAATTAGGTGTTAAAAATAAGTATTTTAGTATTTATAAAGAAACTTCTGACATTTAAAAATGGACAGGAAGGAATATGGTCAGATGGCCGCAACTATGCTAATTAAAACACCACAGAACGTCAAAATATAAATTATAGGTATCATGTCACTTTATGCATTTTCGCTGTACGTCTGCAATTCCCTGATACAAAATATAGTTTTCCTTATTTCGCCTGCCAAACGAGTTGGAACATGGGTCAACACTTGTGGCCACATACTGCTGCGTTCACACTTTTATATGGACCGCAGAACCATCAAATAATTCAAACGAACTTTTTGGAAACACGAGGATTTCAGGAAAAGAAATGCATTCTATTATGCTTGTATCAAATATCTTGTAGTATTCATACATAATTAAAATAGGCGTCGTATACGTACGGCGTTTACATTTCAGTATACAATTTAAGTACATAAAAATAATAAATACTTGGATAATTAATACTGTTTGTAATTCCCTCGCATACAACTCTTAATTGACTCCAACGTGGTCGGCAAAATGTGCTGCTCAAACATTCTATGTTGTTCTTTCATTTGTTCAACAACACTGTAATTATGTTCTCTCACATTATATTTTTATATCTCTTAAAAATACCTCAAGCATTCCAGAATATTCCTTTCATAATTATACTTATTAACAATTCAACGAACTTGTAATCTCATTGTCATGCTGATGTTGATCAATTACTTGGTGCCTTTGTATGCTTCTAAGTAATCTGTAATAGTTGTATCAAAGCCTAAACCAATCAAGTCGGCTCGACGTCCTATACGAAGGACGTAAGTGCGTTATAATGTCCAATCTGTCCTAGGATTGAGGGTAAATTTTACGTCAAGTCCATTCCAAGTGTCCCCGACGATTTTTTATTATTGGCTGAACGAATTTAGTATCTGGGGAGATATAAAAGGAAATGAAGCTAAGCCCTTCGGAAATCTCAGAAATTGGTCTTTTTCTCAGAGTGCGTATGAGGACAATGGTACGACTCAGATCCAATGAAACAGAGTTACTTTCGTTACTCTGGGGAACAGTTTTTACGATCGACTGCGAGATTTACGCTTCAATAGCATTTCGAATACTTGAATATTTTAATAAGTTAATAATACCTTTTTCTGGGCGAAGAATAATGGTTTCCTTTTCATTAATAAGGAAACGATTGGCATTTTTAGCAAACGTTTTTCGAACGACCATACTTATCACGATACCTTTGAAGACGAAAGGTTATTCATTTTATTTATGAAAATATGCTCACAGTCGTTTCGATTCCGTTGAGAATCGGTAATGAGTGGTAGAAAGCTCTTCAACCGGTTAATTTTAGTGAAATTCGTCTCCAGCGAAGCTTGACACAGGTCTGAGCGCAGGTATTAACACAAGTATAAGTATAGTTGATCGCACCCGCGGGTCCCATTGCAAGTTTACCAGTGGAAGTGGGGCTTCTAATGAAGCGACAGTCGAGATGGAACTCAAACAACAACCGCCGCCGGAATGGAAGCCTGTAAAAGAAAAACACATAATTGCTTACCTTGGTTGAAAAAGCTGCAGGTTTTTCTCGGTACGACAACAAAATAACATAAAGTTAGAGTTCACCTCAACAAATTTGCTCATGCACGATAGTATTGTACTACTGACCCATATAACCCTTCTATTGTTAAAATTAAATGTAGTTAATAACTTGACAATACGGGTAAACAATCTGCTACATCATAGCAAACTTCGCTGACTTCGGAGCCTTCACTAGAGTCTCTGTTGGAAACAGTGGCTCTATATATTTTGCGGCATATTAGAAACTGGCGCTCACCTATGCTAAAATATGGAAGTTTACGCCGCGAACACGCTCCGTTAATTGTAAAATTTGGAGTTTGATAACTTCACCCGAAACTTTTACATTGCCGGGTTGAATTTAGTGCGGCAGGCAAAGTTTTGACAATAACTGGTCACTTCAGTGTTATTGTGAAATCTGCGACTTTTCTCTTCATTAAATATTAACTACCTGCGGGAGGTAATTGGGACACTGTTTCTGGTTCGGACGCATGAATCCTAATTTACAAAAAACAGAACTCATGTTTTAAAACTGCTGTGTAAACAGCTGTTTAACTTTTTATAACTAAAATAAAATATTTCTCTTAACAAAATGTTACAGGATTTTGAAGGTTTCAATTTAAGAGGGCTTATACAAAAATTTGGCAACGTCGCAAATAGCTGTCAAATATTTACCTGTTTTTATTAATTTGGCAATATTACTGTATGGAAATAAGAAATGTGGCTAACTAGTGAACTAAAATATTGATCATGAAATTTTATCATTAATATCGTTACACAGAATATTTAGTTTTAGATGTAAAAATAGTATTTAAAAACTTTCCAAATGCCTTTTTACACCTAAAACGGTTACAATATCAAATTCAGTGTTATAATTGCAATTCATTATTAATATTCACTAGTTAGCGATATTTCATATTTCCATACAGTAATATTGCCAAATTAATCAAAATAGGTAAATATTTGACAGCTATTTGCGACGTTGCCAACTTTTAGAATGAACGCTCTTAACTTCAGTAGCGGAGAAAACTCTCTAAGAATCTTAAATAATGAAACCTGATAGCTAAAATTCCACTCGACTCGCTATTTGAGCCCAAAGAACCTTCCCAATTAGTTATTAATTTAACCTTTACAAATTATAGCATAAAATATTATAACTTTAATAAAATTGATATTTAGGTACTAAATATAATTTTCTGTTAGTTCGTAGAATTATATACTAATCAGCAAAGATTCAATTTACTGAAAGATCTCTTAGCGGTCGGCCATCGACATTGACATTTGGGAACAGGATATGTAGTCGCAAATCTACCTACATACATCTATACGTAAATTACGACACGGATCCATCTATTTGACCCTTTCAGCGCAGATAGATACAGCGGCCGATTCAAACCGAAAGGTAGCCCCAATCGAACAGTTCATACGCTCATTTGTGCGATCAATATAGGTCGTCTCATACATCAGCGTGGCAGATTGTGGTGACATCGATCAGAATAGTTTGCTTGCAAATTTGGCAGCTGCTAACCAAACGGGATTATGTGATACCAGTGCGCGCGAGGATTCGGCTGTAATCTGATTTATGTACCATGTGTTATGCACTGTACCAGGCATATACATACATACTACATCCATGTATTGTCATAAATCAGTTTATATGTGTTCAAAACATCAAAAAAATTAAACAAACATTGAAAATTATATCAAAACATTTTTTTGATGTTTTGATACAATTTTCAATGTCCAGTGTCCACACAAAGAGAATGCCTATGGCTATTCTGGTCAACACAGGTTTTTTTTAGATTGTACTTTCCTTTATTTTTGATACTTATTTAATTTGAAACCTACTCGTGTTTGCTTTGATTTAAAAACTTTTTGTTTGTATAAATTAATATGTTTTATGTGGACAAAACTCGTGTAGTTCCGGGTCACAAATGGCACCCGTAGGACTTGACCCCTCCACGTGGAGTGTGTTGAGAGATGACTAATAGGCGGTAGGGGATGGACAGCGTCCACCGACTTTATCATCGTACACTCACAAAACAACACCATGATATAAAATGTTAATTATCTCTGTAGATAGTACCATGATACATCTTGAAATATGAATCTACAGGGTCAAATTAAATTAATTTGCGAAACTCCGCATGATGGCTAGACAGATATCGATACCCGCGTGATGGGTATCGAAATCTGCCTAGCCTTTTCCCAACTATGTTGCGGTCGGCTTCCAATCTAAACGAATGCAGCTGAATACCGTATTTCACATGGAGCGACTGCCTATCTGACCTCCACTACCCAGTAACTGGGTAATACAATACCCCTTGGTAAAACTGATTGTCAGACTTTTGGGCTTCAGACGACCCGTAACGACTGTCAAAGATCCACGAATGACAGCCGGGACCAACGGCTTAACGTGCTTTCCGAGGCATGGAGGAATCTCGGTATATTAAGATGGTCAAGAATCCACAGCCCGACCCCGGCAAGCGTAGCTTAACCTGATGGATCGAATTATTGTTACTGTTATTACTTAGTCACGAGCTTACATGTTAACAACTACAATGTTATGTTTGTTCGTGGTATAAATACATCCCAACGCAATCCATATGCAACCCTTTTTTTGGTTGGGAAATTATCAAATAACTTCTCCCGCTCTGGGCGGAGCGGAAGGGCGTGCCAGACTCTTACTGACTAAAACCCACCCGTGTTCCTTCGGTTGCTCTGTTGCCGGGGGCTACGATTTACCTATCGGTTTTCTTCGAACCCCCGGCAGGCATTGGCCCTAGCGGACCCCGTCAATTCTGCTGACATCTCTTTGAAGCGCGCGTGGAACACAACGCGCCGTCGAACTATGCAACCCTTAGGTTCTTTTCCAGGTCCCAGGCTACCAATCTTGACTACGCAACCCTAAAAATGATGAAATACAAGATACACGCATGAAGTCGTAGGCAACAGCTTTTCTACCTGTAATTTTCTCGACTCCTTTAATTTAAAAAAATTGTGTTTCCATTTTTCTCTATATCAGAAATAAACGTTGTATAGGTAACGGGTAATTTCGCAATACGTGGAATCTTTCATTCGCGGTTCACTTGTTCGATTTTAAAATAGTCAGACATATCGTGTATTGGAAACGAAATTCAAAACTATTCGCATGCAAACCATTTGAATGCAACCAGTCTGATATCGTGCGATCCGATATTCATAAGTACAAAAAAAAAACAATACACTAAACTAGCATTTTAATAATATATTGATGAGGTATTTTATTAAATTAGTGCAGCTCCTAAAACTATGTAGGTTGCTACTAATATTGAACTAAGATTTAATTTAGTCTGATATTATTACATTAGTTTTCTATATAATTTTGTATTTTTCTTTTAATAAAGTTGGAACTATAGTTATTATAAATATTGGAGAATCAACTCATAAATATTATAATACTAATTAAAAACTGTTCAAGCAATTTTTTTGTCTTCCAAATAGCAAAGAAATAGTATCAAAAGTACGCAGATAAAATGAGCGTGCTCTGCTTTACCTACATTATTTAATCGGATACAAAATATGCCCATATTGTCCCACAGCTGGTCAAAGTCAAGGGCCTGTACGTATTCATAAAGACCTACTTTCAAAACTAATTTGAGAACTGATTTGGGACTAATAGGTAGTTTGGAAAAATAAATCGTGAAAAACCGAGTCTGATATTAGCAACTCGCACTGACCATCGTAATGATCAATGTAGCGCTTACACCGCCACATACGAACTACGCATCATAGACATGATGTCACACAAATCCTGCATCGCGGAACTAGAGTTTACCGAGCGATTGACATACATACAAGATTTCAACTTCAAACTGTCGGATCCTCCCTTTTCTATGGTAGATAAGTGAACTTTACACCCTGTTCCTCATACCACTAAATGGGTGACCTCAAGTATGAACGTCAATGCAGCCTCAGCCTGACGTCATAATCATCATTACTCCCGCAAGCTTTCGTAAGGTGAGTCACACAGCCTGCACCCACGGCTTCAACGGGTATTCTGACCACCAGCATGCAGCGACCGCGCATTCCTGGTCATCACCCTCAGCCTCATCACCCCGACTCACTGGGGAATCACCGCAATCACCGCAATCACCTCAATCACCCCGACTCACTGCCCACTATCGCCCTCCGGTCTCCGGAGGAGAGTGATGTAGCGGTTACACCGCCATATACGAACTACGCATCATAGACATGATGTCACATAAATCCTGCATCGCGCAATTAAAGTTTACCGAGCTATACAAGATTTCAACTTCAAACCGTAGGGCAGTTGCCCGCCAGACACAACACCCATCTGGTCGGAGGATCCTCCCTTTTCTATGGTGGATGAGTGAACTTTACACCCTGTTCCTCATACCACTAAACAATGTTCGCCCTTTCATAATTCAGTCATTGCCCTGCAACAGGCACAGACAGTACTGTCTAATATCATTAGAACCAATACCAAGAACCAATAATTAGCAAAACAATACGAAATACATTAAACACAGAAATTGTATCTCAACAAATAAAATATGACGTCTCTCGAAATTGCAAAGTTTGCAGTGGCGAAACATTTCTGCACTTAGTAAGCAGCTCTTCTCAACGTCGGCAACAAAGCAAGATTAATTACTTACTTCATCACAAATTCTTCACAAGTGTTCGTTTTCACACTTGCGAATACTAAGAGTTTTCAAAGAATTTTATACGATATTATGATCTATATGTGGATTCTATAATAAACCGCACGTTTGCTTTGTATTGAAAATGGTATTGATAAATTGTTGCTGGGTTTTGTAATTAAAATTGTTTTGTACTGCTGGCAGTGAATCGAGTTTTAATTTGTTTGTTTAGAATTTAAAGGAACAACTACCCACACTGTGTTAAGCTGGCCGCATTGAGGCACATTTGTAACGTTACATGGTCTCGCCACAATTTTTTCTCTAAGTAGAAAAAAAGTGTTTTAATAATAATAATTTTATTCAATAAATCAAGTAACAAGACTCATAGTGTTAGTAACTTACAAAATACGTTAGTAAAACATTAACACAGAAACAATTCGCGACAAAACATTAAGACAGAAACAATTAAAACACAGAAACAATTAAAACACAGAAACAATTTGTGACATCACTGCTGCAAGGTGACAGGCCCAGCCGATACCTTGCAGCAGTGGTTCACAAACGCACAATCCAGCCTGCTTGCTATCATAGACAGGATGCTGTTGGTGCTGCCCCGCACCCTACTAACGCGATGCGCACCGCTTCCGCATCACAGTGTAGAAGCAGTCAACGCGTGCTTCAGCAAACATCCCTGAAGCGCTGCAGTATCGAGGCAACCCCATCGTTTTAGATGCATAAAAGAATTAAAGCAAATAGTTTTGTAATGTTAGATGATACTCAGAATCCTTGAGAAAAAGTCTGGAACGACATATTATTTTCTACTTTTTGTTCTTTTAAAGGACTCTTGTTTCTCCTTCTGAGAATGCACTTTCTTGTGAAACATTCCTTTATTTTTTTCAATGTCGCATTGTGCCGGAGTATTTTCTGCGATGCAGGTATTAAATTTATAATTTTATTTATCCGGCTGATAAAAAAAGTTGCATTTGTATGATTTTCCTGGAATATAGATATTGTGGCTAACTGATAACAACCGCAAGAGTCGATCGAAGGTTAAGCTGCGCTTGTCGCAGTCGGTTCATAGATGGATGACCATCCATTACATATCGATACCACTTCGTGCCTCGGAAAGCACTTTAAGCCGTTGATCCTGACTGTCATTCAACCAGTCTTGCCGAGGGTATCGTGTTACTCAGTAACTGGGTTGTGGAGGTCAGATAGGCAGTCGCTTCATATAAAATACTGGTATTCAGTTGCATCCGGTTATATTGGAATACGACTCCAACATACGTAGTTGGGAAAAGGCTAGGCAGGTTGGTGGCCTTTATTTGATTTTTTTGCAATATTTAGTTATGTTAACATTATGAACATATTTTTGATAGCAGCTATAGATTTAACTCTAGTGCCCTTCAGATACATTTAGAAGTGTAACTTAACATACAATATAATACATCTTATACAGGAAATACGATCAAGTCAGAGCGTTCATATATCAAACGACCCGAAACATGTAATTGAATATTACAAATGTATTTTGCAAACCAAATATAAGGTCGATTGGATAGAAACCGCCGCCACAGAGGGTGTCCATTTCCCAAATCCGCAGTGAGGCAATAAAGTGGTAGGCAATAAATAACTGATACAACACCGAAGCCTGGAAGTGGTCTGTGCAGTTTGCCGTGCATTGCGTTCGGTACATTGTTACTGGTTCGAATTGGTACATTGTCAACATTTTTTTTTTCGAACACTTCCTTATTGTCAATGGTGGGTTTTATCATTTTAAAACACTTTGTTTACAGGAAATGTTAGACTGATCGAAGAGAAAGTATGCAGAACAATTTAAGGATAATGCAGGAGAAAAAATGCTTTGCATAGAAAAAGATGACTACAACGGAAAGTGTCTGGCATAAGAATAGGAATAATTTATTTGCAAGAAAACCTTTTTGTAGATATAAATTCTACAGGAGATGGCAAAATAAAGTGACAGGGACTTTTGTTTTGTAAATGATGACTACAGAGAGTCTGTCTTGACAGTGACCTCTATCCTCCATCTATTTTAGATTTGCAAATAAAGCAGTTGTTTAAACAAACTCCCAACTTGATGAAGTCTTTATTGTTTTTGAGAATTAAACTCATTTCATTTGATGTATGGGTTGAACATGAAGTCATGAGAGGCAGTTTAAGATGAAGTATAGTGTAAGAGGGAACATAGTTATCTTCGTAAGTCCCTGTGAGTCTGGCTTGGAGCCAGCGGACGACGGAATCTGCGAAATAAGACAAATTTTGGCAAATGCTATTTCAACTTGAGACTTTATAGTTGTCTTTATTATGAACCTTTGATTTTCACTCAACTGTGTACAACAAAGCGATGCAGAAAGGGAGGTGATTCAAATTCAGCCGTTCCCATCCTAACACTGTGATGGGAGCGGTTGAATTTGATGTTGATGCTACGTTGTCGATTGGTTCTAAGCATTGTATGTATCTGACACTCGAAACATAATTCTCAGTACTGTTGTATTTTGTAGTGAAATATATACCGACGCCATTATCATCGAGCATAATACAAAATCCGAGAGTAACGTTTTGCCGAAACTGACAAAGGTATTCAGAGGTTTATGTTCGTTGTTTGGATGTAAGTGACAAACCGACAGTAAGGTGATGAGAAAGGGAATCCATGTAAAGTATCTACCGTTTTACAGCTAGCTGGCCGTAACTAGCGTTGAAAAATCCTCGTTTTTAAAAATTATTATACGATTGATGATTTTCTTAATGATGATTCACTAACTAATATTGACATAATATTACCCTGATTGATATAATTATTGGTTCGCTTACTTAGTCTTATTTTATATTTTTTATTGCACACTGACATTTTTATTTAATTTTTTGTAATTCCAACGATCTGCATATTTCTAATTTTTTTATTTGGAATTGTAAACCTTTGCATGCCCACGTGACGGTAAAATATGGAGAACTTTATTATAAAACACCTATGTACTATACCCATTTTTGTAAAGAAATAAATGATTTGATTTGATTTAGCTTCTAAAACAAAGGAATCGGGATAAGCTATATCCACTATCCAGTTTAAGGAATCACAATACACTACAGCCTGTTTTTGTTTAGTTTAACCTTCAGACATTTTAACAATTAATCTCGCCTTTCTTTGTATAACATTAGTAATATTAAACTTTTCCATTATTAAGGTGAAACTAATTTAACTTTACAATAGCGCTATTTGTTAAACTAGTGTTTTTCCGCGCGCCCTCTAATAAAGCATTTATTATAGCCCCTTGAAGTTTCAAAACTTGGTGTTATTATGAACTATTAAAAAAGTTCTTAAGTAATCACTTACACATACTTAACTAGTACTAAGGATTAACGAAACATTCTCACGTAGAAGCGGTAAATATTTCAAGTTGGTCATTTAACTAACTTATAAGTTGGTAAATGACCACGAGTTATTTAAGCATGTGCATTTTATTAATATAGTAATGTATGTTACACTATTTATTATAAGTTTTGTTATTATTTTTATTATATTTTTCAAGGTACAGCAGTGCGGAGTTTTAATCATGTACAAGACAATGGCTATAGTGCGAGAGAGAGATGCCCACAGAAAGATTTCAGCAGTAGGTGATTATGCAGTCTGTAGAAGAATATGCCTAGTTTGGAATAGACTGTCGCCCCAAACAGAAATATGCCTGATTCCCTACAATGGCCGTGGTTGACGAGTTCCGGAAAATGGGATGGAACATCCGAAAATGGGCAAGCAAATTCCGTCTTCCCGATTCGGTGGAATTCCCAATTGGATTTTCATATGTAAGGAAAATGCAGAAGCCGAAAACTCGGGAAAGAAAGGTGTGCCCGATAATTTTTGTCCCAAAGTAGACTTAAGCTCGAGAAAGTCTACATTCCGTTTAGATATATTCTTATCCTGCATAAAGCCAATTCACAAAATATTCGCCAAATCGCTTTCACTCATATTTTGGGTAATTGTTTTTTCTTTGAATTTAGTAAAAGCCACAGAATCAAGGCGTGTAAGTGTTTCCAGTGTATTAATCCTACACCTACAAAATACATTCCTAAACAAACAATTTTTACTTTGAAAAACTAGAACAGATATTGCTTTTACAATATCTCGATATTGCCGCAAGCGATCTTTTTTTCTTTTATCGTTGTGCTCCTATTAAAGAGGGGTAAATTAGCTTATTATAAACTTTTTCTTTTCACGCTAACTGCTATCGACGATTATTTAATACATTCCAGTCATTGTTTGATTAAACACGTTCGCGGCAATGTGTGGTGATTGATGGCTTTTACGTAATATTTTAATAAACGAAACCAATATTTAATTTATCGGCACTTTTGGTAATACATGCTTATTTATTTACAATTAATTGGGACTGGTGTTGAATTAACGGTACGTGAAATAAATGATCTACTAACTCTTTTATGTAATTTGAAATGGATAATTATAAATAATATTAAACGAAATAATCACTTTATAATTTTAAAAAGACTGTAATGTAAATAATATTAATGGACATATTGATGACTCGTAGAACGATACCGTATTGCTACTGTATTTATCAAATACCTACTACATTTTTAAAGAACATGTTTTTACATTTAGTTTTTGCTCATATTTTGGTATACTTTAAATACTTGGCTTAAACACAAACCTTATCCATCACATCATTTATCATTAAAGTTGCACGTTTTGCAGTCTTCCAGCCCATTAGAGCTAACCACTCAAAACCGTGAACGAAAAATAACAAAATGAAAAACCATTTCATCTTGAAAACATATTGCGAAAGAATTTTCTTAGTCGGCTCCGGAAATTTCTGGTACAAGGAAAGTGAAATAGGGGACGATCGAACCCTGCTTTATAGAGCATACACCGCCCTGCTGTTGTTCATATACGGTTTCATGACGATATTCGAAATTATGGCTGCCACGATGGGTGACTATCCCGAGGACGAAAAACGTGACTCCGTAAGCTTCGCCGTTAGTCATACAATAGTTATGATCAAAATATTCTCGGTTATTTCCAACAAATCGTTGATAAAAAGCCTGAATCATAAAATGGTGTCAGTTTGTGAGAGTTACGAAGAAAGCGCGTTGATGGCGGAGAAATATAAGATCATGAAAATAAATGTCGTCGCTTACGTTTCGATCGTTTATGGCTCATGCTTTTGCTTTGTTTTTGAAGGATTAAGGAAGATGTTTACAGGTAGGTTAATTTCCTTTTATCAAAGTACAAAACGTGTTACGTAATATTAAATTTGAAAAGCTCGCACATTATATTTTTTTATCGGATTTCTTCACAAATTCTCTTTCAAAATGTAACAAGGAAATGAAATTGAACTTTAAGGATCAATTAAAAAGCATTTTAAACTTGTAATCCGCTTTGGTTAATCGTCAGATTGTTTTACTAAATATTCATTTATTTTTCAGGATCTCATTTCGTAACAGTGGTGACGTATTACCCTACGTTTGAAGACGATTCAGTGCTAGCAATTTTCGTCCGAGTATTCACCACAGTAGTCCTGTACATTATGATGATCAGTATGATATTGTCAGCCGACAGCTTCACTATGATCTATCTAATAATGTACAAGTATAAATTCATGACCCTCAAACAATACTTCCAGAAGTTAAGAGAAGAATTCTTTGTGTTGAATGACAGAGGAGAATATGAGAGGGCAACGGAAAAACTGGCTAACGGACTTGTGGAAGGAATAAAAATGCACAATACTCTTATCAGGTAGGAATTTTAAGAACATCTTTCTCTTGACCAATAAAACACGGATCGAACCGAACCTGAAATAAAAGGAAACAAAAGTAGTGGAAAGGGGAGCTTTATAGGTACATGGTTGGCATTAAAAATTCTGAGAAACATCGTCATTACATTTGACTCGTAATTGATGAATTGTGATGGCAAAATGACAAGGGTACTTGCTAGAATGTCAGAAGTATTAATTAAGATAAAGAAATAGCAAGTAAGTTTAAATTCAAACTCCTTTGTAAAGAAATGTTTTAATTTCAAAGAAACTAGTTTCAGAAGGCAGACACTCACTAAGGTCAATCCTATGTCAAACGGAGCATAATTCTTTTTATCTCATCAGGTTATCGGGCGACATCCACAAAGCGTTTGGGACGGTGATGGCGCTACAAGTTTGTCAAAGCTCGGGGTCGGCCGTCTCTCTCCTGCTTCAAATTGCCGTAAGTAATCGCATTGTTGTACCCCAGTACCTTTGACGGCTCGGAATCTGGCAAAACTGCGTATTATTTGTCTTGATTACGCATTCATCGTGTTAGTGTTTCTGAAACTCTCTCTTTTTGTGTGATAAGATTTGTAAAGAATAGTAGCAATTTTATTATGTTTGTGGATTTCTGTAATTCTTTCATTTATGCGGCGTCTGATTCTTTTAAACCTTGTATCAAAATTATTTAGAAATATGACACTATAAATATGTTTTGCCTGGCATAATTGATTCCAAAAACGCCTCGTTTCAAAGATTGAGACAGATTGCGTCAGTAATTTTAAATTTTCTGCCTATAGCTACGTAACATTTTAATAAATTTTCCAGCTTTCAGACCAACTGACGTTCATCGCAAGTTTGAAGTTGATATTCTTTGTAGTGGCTCTATTCTTTCTTCTGGGCCTCTTTTTATGCAACGCGGGAGAAATAACGTATCAGGTATGACTTTATCATATTTTCGAGATATGTTTGACACGAATACGTTGATACTATTTCCCTATGGGGAAAACGGAGCTGTAAACAGTGTCATGTGACCTTGTTCCTGGGGATTCAGTTTGTGTATCGACTTGCTATTGTGTTCTGCGTCACTGTGTCTCGGTAATCCGTTCATGGTTTCTGAATTCCTTGTAAAGGTCACACAATATTGAATTGTTGTTATTGTTCAGAAAAAAATAATGAATTATGGGGAGAAACTGTGAACAGGCGGTATTGTACCAGCGATAATTTTCAAAGAAATAACCAATGCCGAAATGATTCGTAATAAATGGTTCAGTGATCATTTGTTTCAGTCGATCAAGATGATCCACACTCAACTGTATCCGGTTGACACAATACAATTTTGGAAACAAAAATATGTCACGGGCATTACGGCCAAATGTGACATCCGCTAACATCCACAGAAATTGTGGAGTCGGATATAAAAATAAGTTACGACATAAGGTCAGATACGGGCCATCAACATAAATCACAGCTTGTGTACCTACCCTTGTTATGTATATTTACCAAGTAAAGAATAATGTTACAATTTTTTCGAGACCAATATTTGTCTCCCCACTGGATAAAAATATCTAGGTATGATTTTAGTCAGCAAAAAGTTTATATTACTGACGTAAAACTCTTTGCTGTTATTAAGGTATGGTATGCGATTTAATCGAGAACCGATAAATCGATTGGAAAAAAAATTTGCTTTTTATTCTTTGCGAACCGATGAAGCTTAGAATTATCCATGTTCCACACTGAGTTTGGATTTTGTAAATTCACCTCAGTGTTAATGTGACACGCAATAGTGATTCAAGATACTCATGAGTTCTGACAATTGAAAGAGTACTGTTTTTACCCGACTGCGGCGATGCCTAAAAAGGAGTTATATTTTCGATTTCTTTTAAAATTTTTTTTTAATGATACTGAGGTGTTACTTAATTCTAAACTCTCCAAACTTTTACGTTTGATGGTGAGAGGCGCCCTTTTACATAACAATGCACCACCTTACGCACATACCTACTACTTATATATTAACAATGTTTTTAATTTTATCTGCTATCCTGTTTTTTAATTTTGTCTTAAGTGATCCTTTACAAATTTTAACTTTTTCTCTTAATAAATCTAGTTTGTTAAACACTTTAGGTACCAAATACTTCGATGTTCTCTTACCATAATAATTTGTTATCTGTAGTTGAACCAATTTGTTTTCTCTAACCCTACGTGTGTAGTACTTGTTATTAACATTAACTTTATACTCTTCATTATAATAATATTCCAGACCTACCAAATAATCTACTTTTTAACCGACTTTCAAAAAGGAGAAGGTTATATGTTCGTCGCGTTTGTTTGTTTTGTTTTTGGTTTTTTTATTTTTATGTATGTCCACCGATTTCTCCGTCAATTGTCTTTTTTGTTTGAAAGGGTATTCTCTCGAGGTGGTCCCATATAATTTTTTTTTTTAATAGTTTTTGAGTTAGCTTCAATAATACGTACTTTTTCCCCACTTAGTATGTGGATGATATGTTAAGTTCCTCTCACTGTTATTTACATAGCAGGTAGTGGTATTCGAATTTGTATGGGGGTAAATACCACAACTAAAAAGTGAAAAATAAAATCTTTTTACAAAAAAAAAACAACCGACTTCCAAAAAAAACACTACAAAGTGAAAAATAATTTTAATTTCGGAAGTCGGTGGCAAAAAACGAAAATTCAAAACTAAAGACACCGACTTCCGAAATTAAAGTTATTTTTCACTTTGTAGTGTTTTTTTTGGAAGTCGGTTGTTTTTTTTTATCTACGGGTAAAACTTTACAGATGGGAAATAGCTTATCATACTCTTTGTTGCACTTATCTTTAACATTTTTACTGACCAGAAACTTTATCAGTCTTATTTGTATGTCTTTAACATCTCTTAAATATGTAATAAATGTCCGCCCGTACACAAGGAGTCCATAGCTTAACAACGAGTTGGCAAGTGCAAAATAAACAATGGTTGACGTCTGTTTGTTCAATACATTTTTTAATTGGTAAAACTTACTTAGCACCGATCTTAGCCTTTTGCAAGTCATTTACGTGTTATTTCCAGTTAAAGTTCTTATCTATTATTAGACCTAAACATTTAAATTTTAATATTTATTAAACTACATGCCTCAGGTAAGTATTAAAGTTTCCTTATTAAGAGGAGGCTCCCTAAATTGTATGTTAATTTGCATTAATATTCTGAAACGATCACGCATACAATCAAAATGGAACTTTAGTTTAAAATTTATTGGATCTTTTTCTTTCAAGTACAAGACAGTTACGTAATTATAACATTTTCGCTCGATTCATTTTTTATGCGAAAACATGTCTTTTTTAAAGGTTTTTTAAAATCAAATCAAGATTACTCGGTTTTTATGTCTAAAATAAGTATTCACATTAAGAAAATATAGTATATTATCCAGACACAAGATATTTTTTCTTTAAATCAATTTTTACTTTAGTTATAAACGAAATAAGAATTGAGATTTACGCACGCGATATTCAACTTTATTACTGATGTAATAAAGCACATATCCGAGTGGCGGGGTGCATGGGGGCGGATCATGCATAGAAATTGTCTAGAATGCCTGGTTTTAACTTACCCAAACCACTTTCTTCAACTTCATACTTATTTATCAATTAATTATGTGAATGAATTCTATACAATTTATTAATAATTATGTGCATTTCACAGGCATCTGAAGTATCAGACGCTATATTCTACTGCGGCTGGCAGTCCTGCCCCCCGCGGCCCAAGTCTAACTCCCGCCGGAACATAAGGCAGCTTGTTCTTCTGGCAATCATGCAAGCGCAGCGACCGTTGGTGATGAAGGCCTTCAAGATGCTGGACCTTACCTACGGGACTTTTATACTGGTTAGACTTTCATAGTTATGAAACCCGTGAGTTCCGTCTGCGTGGAAGTCAACTAAGTTTACACTAAAACATAGTCTACGTTTTTATCAGTGATGTAAATTTTGTAATTGGGTCAGTACTTCCAGAGATGACCTCTTACACGCAAACTATTTTACCTCTTTAAAATATTATTAAAGTTTAGAATCGTACAAAGAGGGATCTGAGGGATCGTAGTCTAGATTTGTCCCTGTTTAATGGCAATAGGACGAGTACGACTTCGTATTCGGACGACTTTCGGGGGTACACCTCCACCTACTCCTTTGAGGAATACTGGAAAAGAAAAAGATTTTATTTTAATATAACCACTTTATGCATAAGGCTTAGGTATTGATAAATATTGCTCGTATGTTGGTATGTGTGAGATTAGTCTGTAAATGCAACCAAGCCAAGATACGAGAGAAATATTAAATTTTAAAAAGTCACCTTTTATTGCGTTGGTAGGAAGTTAGGTACTTTTTGCGTATTGCAATTATTTTTTGTCAAAAATTGGTTTAATTTAAATGTTAAGATATTAATAGCTGTTTTAAGAAATCAAACAAATCTTTCCTCTTCGGGAAGTATGTCAACAATTTGTTTGTCTAACTTGAAATAACATCAAAGTTGTAATTAAACGGTCGTAAATGTCGTATTTGAAGCTTCTTTTGATGTTAAGTGATTTACTTAAGTACCTCTTAAATGATATTGCCGGTCGACGATATTATTACTGCTCACAAAACGCTGGGACACAGGTCTCCTCTTTGTGCGAGTGAGTGGGCCGTAATCCACCACGCGAGCCACGTACGGTTTGGTAGATGTCACGTCTTTGAATATTTGGTTCTAGGATACGCCAGTTTCCTCACGATGTTTTCCTTCACCGTTTTGAGAGCAGTGGTGACGAAATAATGAACACAAAGTAAAACGCCTATCAGGGTTCGAACGCAAGACCTACAACACATTAGTCGGGGCCGTTACCACTGGGCCACCACTGCTCTTCGCAGTGGAACGGAGCGACAGCAAGAGTAGTCAATAGGCCTGTGTCCAAAAATATATATTTTTGTCCGTCTTGTATAAAAAAGAAAAAATCGTGTTCAATATTTTTTAATAATCTTATTAAAAAATATTGAACACGATTTTTTCTTTTTTGACGTCATCAAAAGATTACGGCAATTCATTGAGTTAAAATGTGGCATGACGTCACGCCTTGCTAGATTTAATACTGCGTTGTGACGTAGCGAGCCCCCACTTCCCAACTTTAATGCCTGTTTTCTAAGTTAATTTTGAATAGCACAAATCAAAGATAATTGTAACATTTCGGCCCAAAGTTTCGACCCTAAATTAACAGCGCACCCCCCCCAAGGTTTATTGCACCATGTGGAGTCTAAACTAGGCGAGGGTGATATCAGAGGTGCAGCTAGGATCATTTTTAGCAGCGATGTGGTTGCGCCGTACTCTCCAGAGACACTTACAGCTCTGGAGAGCAAACACCCGGCCCCGGCAGATGACCTCTCCTTCCCGGACCCACCCGATCCGGAATCTAACTCACTTAAAATTACAGCTCAACAAGTATGTGCGGCCGTGTGCTCCTTTCGAAGTGGCTCCGCCGGCGGCCTCGACGGCCTGACACCTCAACATCTGAAGGATTTATTGTGTTCAGGCGCCGGGGAGGCTGGTGAGTCCCTTTTGAAGGAGCTGACGGCCCTCATCAATCTCATGCTCTCCGGAAATGTGAACGAAGCCGTCATTGATATTTTGTATGGGGCAAACCTGTGCGCTCTGCGCAAGAAGGATGGCGGCATTCGTCCCATTGCCGTAGGGTCCACCTACCGCCGTCTCGCAGCCAAAATTTGCTGTGCTTTCTACAATGAAAAACTGGCCAGCAAATTTCAGCCCCTACAGCTGGGCTTCGGGTCTAAAGGGGGCTGTGAGGCTGCGGTACATGCCTTATCCACTTACCTCAATAGCGATAAAGGTGAGGTCATCCTCAAGGTTGACATAAAGAATGCTTTCAATTCCGTAAACAGGGATACCTTGTTGACAGAAGTTCAAAAAGAAATACCCAAAATTTACAGTTTTCTCTACCAATGTTACAGGCATCCCTCTAAATTACTTTATAAAGACAACCTTTTGGAATCAGCCGTCGGATGTCAACAGGGTGACCCTCTTGGGTCAGTCATTTTTAGTTTGGCAATAAATCCAATTATTCGACAACTAAATTCTAAATTCAACGTATGGTATTTGGATGACGGAACCCTAGGAGGTGATGTAGACACAGTTTTAAAAGATTTAACTTTTTTAAAAGAAAAATTCAGTTCCATTGGCCTCGAACTTAACCTTTCAAAATGTGAAATTTATCTTCCCCAGACGACTGACAGACAGACTACCATAGCGAAATTTAATACTATAGCACCAAATATCAAAATTACGGAAAGAAACTCTCTTCACCTCCTAGGGTCCCCAATTTTTGATGAATCCTTTCCAACGTTCATTGAGGAGAAAATCCAAAATTTCAACGATGTCTCGGAAAGACTTTTCAAAATTAATATCCATTCGGCCTTCACACTCATTCAATACTGCTGTTTTGGACCAAAATTTACTTATAGCCTCCGTTCCTCCCACCTATGGAAGCATCCACAACTTTTAGAAAAAGTAGACCAAATTATTAGAAACACTTTAACTTCAATCCTAAATGTGGCCCTGGACGATCGAGCCTGGCAGCAAGCTACACTCCCCATTCGCCTGGGCGGTCTCGGCGTCCGCAAAATTTCAAGTATAAGTTTACCGGCGTTCCTCTCCTCGGTCCACAGTACCAATGAATTAACTAGGAACATTTTATCCTCCTCACTGGCCGATTTTGAGGTACCGTGCCTGACCGAAGCATTGAACGCTTGGAAAATGGCTTGTCCCAATACGGATCTGCCCGACAACCTCTCTTCCCAGAGACGATGGGACGTGCCGCTCTGCAGTATTATACGGAACACCCTGTTAAACACGTCACCTAATACTGTTGAGCGCGCCCGTCTGCTGGCTGTGGGAGAATGGGAGTCAGGCTTGTGGCTTCAGGCGCTCCCGTCATCCACCATAGGCACTATGATGGATGACTCATCGTTTCGGCTCGCTACGTGTCTCCGCTTGGGTGCACCTTGTGTTGCTCCGCATTGGTGTCATTGCGGTGAAGCTGTCGACAGTCTCGGGCACCATGGCCTGTCCTGCTGCAGGAGCGCAGGTCGCATAGCACGGCACGCCAGCATCAACGACATTATTCGTCGAGCCCTTGCCACCGCCGGCGTACCAGCGGTATTAGAACCAAACGGCTTGGTACGTGACGATGGGAAGAGACCAGACGGGATGACGTTGTTGCCTTGGAAGATGGGTAGGCCTCTGGTGTGGGATGCAACCTGTGTCGACACCCTTGCGCCATCTCATGTTCCTAGCACAGCGGGCTGTGCTGGCGCCGCTGCTGCGGCTGCTGAGACCCTCAAGCGGCGCATAGACTGTAACCTTATTGGTAACTACAGTTTTGAGCCGTTTGGGGTCGAAACGCTCGGATCATGGGGCCCGAGTGCGCGTCTCCTTTTTAAGGAAATTTCTCGCCGACTGGTCGACACTTCACGTGACCAGAGGGCTGGCTCGTTCTTTGGCCAAAGAATTAGTATTGCCATTCAACGTGGCAATGCTGCCAGTCTTCTGGGCACGTTTCCGGATGACAGCGATGCGGACGAATACTTCGACGCCTAAGTGTCGTTTTGTTTTTATTTTTAATTTAGGTCCTAATGTAAATAGTTAGATTAATTTTTTTTTATCTTTATAAGCAAAAAATATGTATCTAATATTTTTTTATTATCCGAAAGACAGACTAAATAGAATTTCTTTTTTTTTTAACTATGCAACTACCCTATTTATCTATATTCACAAAAAATGAGCAGATATTATGTTCTAATTCAGTATGAAAGGACTTTTCCAAATTCAACTCCGTAGCATTGTATGACTCGGAGTTTATAAGTTTCATGCGAACGAAGTCATAGGGGACAGCTAGTATGACATAACATAAGTAACATCACGCCTGAATTCCCCGAAGGGTTAGACAGAGGTGTACCTACCTATTATAGTACATCCACATTTCGCCAGTTATGTTTAAGTCCCATGTAATGGCGAGCCTATTGCCGTCAACCGGGCACAAATCCAGACTCCAAGCTGCTTCTGAGAAATTTCCAGATGAAAAACCCAATAACACTTTACCTGACTCGGTAATCGAACCCCAATCGCAGTAGCGCTTGCAATCACTTGTCCAGCGAGGTAGCTATATTCCATTTGAAATAAGATTAGACTTTTAAACAAACTGTTTTTATAGCCCGTTCAACCGATTTTGACTTCTATAACGTAAGCATGGCAAAGCAAAAGCAAAAAAAGTGCTTACAATACCAACTGTTTACTGCAGCTGCCATTTGTCAACCAACGCAATAGAAGTCAAAATCGATTGAACGGACTGTAAGAAATGTTTATTTAAACGTCTAATCTTATTTCAAACAGAGTATAGTATGGCATATTATATACTACTCAGCAGGCAACTTTTGCAATCTGAGAATTAAGTTTAAAATGAATATGTTTATCCACAATCGACTGTAGGATTACTGTTTCCATTTTAACATACCGAGTGGATACAAAAAACCCATTAATCGATAATCGCATTAAGCCTGTAAGTTCCAAAAGTACTGGTGTTCAGTGAAATGCGCAACCCCTATGTAAATTTAATTGTTTTTTTCTGGTCATTGGACAATTATTTTATTTTATTAATTAATTGTTAATCGTTTCAGGTGGTGCGTTCGACGTACTCCGTGTTTGCCTTGTTTTATGCACAAAACACATAGAATTATTAATTATTGGTTGAATTGATGTAAATTCTTGCTTGTGTTTAAAATTGTAAATTGATTCAGGCGTTACCTTGCGGAAATCCACTATAAAATATAATAGACGTTGATATATTTAGTAACCAGTTCCGCTTAACTATTCGTAAAGAGACATAAAAACCCAACAAGAAATCGACACGTGTTTCACCTCTCAACACGCCGTGTTCGGATTCGCAACAAGTCAATCGTCATCCTTTTTTTTTTGGTGGGAAATTATCAAATAACTTCTCCCGCTCTGGGCGGAGCGGGAGGGCGTGTCAGACTCTTACTGACTAATACCCACCCGTGTTCCTTCGGTTGCCCTGTTGCCGGGGGCCACGATGTCCCTATCGGTTTTCTTCGAACCCCCGGCAGGCATTGGCCCTAGCGGACCTCGTCAATTTTGCTGACATCTCTTTGAGGCGCGCGTGGAACACTACGCGCCGTCGACCCGGGCTTGGTCCTTATCGGACGGCGAGCTACCCATTGCTCACCGTCCGCAAGCCCGCGCCTACGGTGGCCGGAAATCGGCTCGCGATTCCCGCCTTGTTGAGAGGTGAAACACGTGTCTATTTCTTACAAGGTTTTTTATAGCTCTTTAAGAATAGTTAAGCGGCACTGGTTACTAAATACATCAACGTCTATTGTTTCTTTTTTGTGTTTAAAATGTAAAAAAAATGCTTAGTATTGATGATTACGCAGGTACCTAATTCATATTTCATAGGTATGAAAAACTAAAATAACTTCTAAATTACACGTCATAATTGGAAAAGCGATGACTGCTGATTAAGACTCAACACGCTGAACTCTATAAAAACTTTCATAAAGGATGTTTTTGCTTGAATAAACGTATCTTTTGCTCACCGTTGTCCGTACGCAGTTCGCTTATATTTTATTGTATTTCTTGAAGAGTTCGTTCAAAGAAATAAAACGCTCTGTTACTTTAACGAGTCTCTTAAGGCGTATTATGGGATAGTAACGTACAAAGAACATGGTATTATGTGTTTTTCTGCAGTTGGTTTGAGGCTAAGCTAAACGGAAATTGAATAATGGATATCCGGGTCTGTATTCTTGAATAATTCTCTCAAACAAAATGCAGTTTTTGTCAGTCAATTATCTGTCTCTGCAGTGTAGATGTTAGGTGACTAATGTAAGCAAAGGATTGTAGTATGACAGCTGAAAGACCAATTTTCAAGGAGCCAACAAATACTTCAAGAAATAAATGTTTTACTGGATTTGAATATGTTGATTTTGTGTGACAGCAACAGCGGAAATAATTTAGTATGTAAAAGTATAGTGAAAAAACATTAAAGGAACGCTTCTAATGATGATAAATGTAGAAAAAATAAATACATTTAATAGCAGTGATGAATACAGATAAATAAATCAATTCTATACAACACAGCTATCTTTACGTACACCGATGTTCTGTCGTAACGTGCACAACTTACAAAGTCACGCACTCATAAAAACAAGATGGCAAATCCCGATAAATCTGTTATCGTTAAGATTTCTGTATCACATACATATGCAAATATGGAACATTTCAATGTTACGCATTGCGTGTTAGGACTAAGTTCATGAATAAATAAAAAGCTGGAAGACTTACCTATGCTTAGACATACGCGAAATACTCGCATTTACGTAACAACGAAAAGTACTAATACTTGCAAATCGACGAATATTCTAGAAGTATGTGCACAATAATACAGTACGTTATACATATTTGGCTTTTATTCCTCACATACAACTTGTACCCTGTGTTAATATTCCGAGGTTATAATAACAAACGAGTCCGAACCAAACGTAGGTATGTTTCGTTTACGTACGGAAACTTGGATTGGAAGGGGTTACATTAAAGTTTTGCCTCCGTGATATATTACGTGCCGCGTGTCGCATATTCGTTATTCGGGGTCCGGTTTACTATTACTCTCACTTTCTAAGCCCAAATAAATTTTCCTCAGAAGCGGAAATATAAGAAAACGTAGAGAGCAAGAAATAACATTTTACTGAACAATATTTTACCTTCTTATTCTTTAATCGCCTGTTCTTACCCTCAACTTTTATTTTCGGAATTCAAATTCGGTATTGAACGGCTAAAGGTCAAGGGGAATGCATGAACAGGAGTTCAGTTTGATGAATGATGTTCGGCTGAATGGTATGCCAGTTGAGATAACAATATTGATATCACGCATTCCATCAGAATATTTGCTGAGTACTTTCATTTGATCAGACATTTATATTTTGATCTATTTGCGCAGGTAAACATTTGATTGATATCAAACTTTTTCAGGAAGTAATATGAATTGAATACATTATTATATGTATGTATTTTATTCAGACATATGGTACCGTTACTACATATTTTCTTTTGATATCTGTTACTCGTAGTTCTTTTTATTGCTTTTGTGTTGTGATGCGAGATCAAACGGTAAACGGTATATTACCAAAGTTGAAATCGATCCTGAGGAACATTATACTTGAGATATTGATTTCATTTCGTGGAAGTATTTACTACGTACATACTTTTTGTACATATTGTTTGTATTAGTCGATTCTCAGGGCAGAGCAAAGTGTGTAATAGAAAACCGAAAGATTATTACTTAATAAAAAATAAAGTTTAATAAAAAACTGTAACCCGACTACGGGAAAATAAAAATGATCTAAAAAGTACGAAACAAGCAAATATTTCAGACAAAAGTCAAGACATAGGTACAAAAATGGTCAAGGTAAAGCCGTCGTCGCATGCCATTATAATTTTGTAAGTGTTCTTGGCACCCACATGGCATACAGGCATGCGACCACGGCTTTACCTTGACCATTTTTGTACCTATGTCTTGATTTTTGTCTGAAATATTTGCTTGTTTCGTACTTTTTAGATCATTTTTATTTTCCCGTAGTCGGGTTACAGTTTTTTATTAAACTTTATTTTTTATTTTATACTTTTCCGTTTTTACGCTTCCTAAACGTTCCGACAACGTAAATAAGATTAATGCAATAGGTCAGTAATTAACCTATTTTAAATTCCAATAGCAGTGCATAGTGCTTTAGACGAAACCATAGCGCGATTTATTTCGACGCCAACACCATTCTCAGAAAGTTTAACGACTAACAGTTTTTGTTTATGGGACACTGGCTAGTTTTGATAACGATTAAAACTATGACTCTTTATTTAAAAAACAAAACACAACATTCCAAATTCGAAATTCCCTCCACATTTTTTTAAAAGCAAAATCAAAATACTCTGTCTCACTGAAAATTTAATTTACAACGAGAACATATAATATTCGCGTGATGATTTTGTACGATTTCAAATGTCGACTAAAACCAGAAGAATCGTTTGAAAGACTTCGAATGGTGTTCATAGAAAAAGCCCTTCTAAAGCGACTGTTTTCCACTGGTTCAACGAATTTAAGTGTGGTCAAGTAACTTTGGCTGACGAATAAAGAAGTGGCCGTCATGGGGCTATGACGGCTGTTACATAAGAAAACGTGCTGGCTGTGAAAAATTTAATTTAAGAGAATAGGTGAATTACATATGAAGAGATTCAGCATATACTGCAGATTGGATCGGGAAGTGTGCATGAAATTCTACCCGGGCATCTTCGGGTAAGGAAGATAGTTTCACGCTGGGTACCGCACAATCTAACGCAGGCTCAGAAGGAGGTTCGGGTAGAATGGTGCCGAGACATGATAGCAAAATTTGAAGCAGGCTCGTCTCGGCGCGTTTACGATTTCATTACGGGTGAAAATCATGAATTTATAATTTTTGTTCCCTAAAATAAAAAAATCAACTCGAGGGAAAACAGTTTTCATCACCGGAAGATGCACTGGCTGCATTTGAGAAGGGGATTAAAGGTGGGAGGTGTCTGATGCGGACTGGAAAATGTGTAATGAAAATTGGTTTAGACGCATGAAACTGTGTATAGACGCAAATGGAGAGTTATTTGAAAAGATTTAATAAAAAAACATAACCTGTAGTATATTTTTTTTAATACCTATTGCAAAATTTTCTGAGTGCCCCATGTATATCGATATCGAGCTTCGAAGAAATCCAAAATACAAATATTTCGTTGTACTTGTTTTTCTTCATAAAAGTGGAACTACAAATCGTTACTATTTATTAAGATTTGATTACCTGCACGTTGGTTTCATCTTGCGATACTTCGTAGCGCAGTTTCATTTTTGCTTGTTTTAACAATTTAAACATATTTATTTACTTTGAAAGTATAACATTATACACATATTTGTAATGTGCTCGTCAAGACCTTTCTTTTGATACCAAACATGTCATGATCACCTCATTTTAATTTTTTTCGAGGTTAGAAATTTACGTGTAAAGTCCACCATATTAAATTAAGGGAAAATTTATATAGCCTATGTCACCCGGACCATTATTACAAATCTATTGATACCTCATTCATCAAAATCGGTTTTGTAGTTTAGGCGCTACGGTGGAACACACGTAAAAGCAAACATACATACATACATACATACAAACATATAAACATACATACATAGACTGCTAAAATCATAACCCTTCCTTTTGGCTTTGCCGTAGTCGGGTAAAAAAAACCGTAAATGGTATAGACTTTTATGTTAAAATTTATGTAGGCTACAAATGAACAAGTAGCTTGAATGCCGCTTAAGAATCGCTTTGAAAGTGTGAAGGTCATCTGAATTTCATACGTTATAAATATTAAAACGTACCCGAACGAATAGGCACTTACGACAGTTCTGAAATATGATTGTGAACCGTTTATTTATTATTTACATATTCGCATATAGGGCGCCGGGCGTATGATATAAAATATATATCACTATACGATACTTCCTCAAAGAGAATCACAATATTTACGCAATAAAACCGTGGATAGCCCCAATAGGTTTGATCCGTGATGAAATCGAACGGACTACTAATGTTTTCATTCCCTATCTCCGTATTCATAGTTATTCAAGTATGCGGCTCACATGTTTGAGGGTGCGCGGTACGCGAATCTTTTTTCTTCTGCCGCGAATAAAAAAACTTTCGCCCCCATAAAAGTATATGAGTTCGTCCCAATACTGCGCCGATGACTTCCAATCTCTCTGTAGCGTCCCGACCCAACCCTGAAGATTACTTTTTCTCCTTCATCCAGTAAATTGAATTAAAATGAGAAGCAAACGGGTAAAGAAAAGGGTGTACGTCGATTTTCACAAGAGTTTCGCGTTTAACGTCCAGTACCTACGTGCTCTGTGTTTTCTCATTGTCTTTTCTTTTGAAATGCGCTGCAGTGTGAGTCGCAGCCTTATAGTATATCTACATCATAATAAAAACAGTAAAACAATACCAAAAACAAACTTATGTTAACGGAAATATTGCTTTGTTATAATGAGCCCGAAGCATCGGTACAATTTATTAATTTTGTGACGGCGATAGTTCCCGACTTTAATTGAATTAAATAAATAAATAAATTCATTTATTTCAGGTAAAAAATAACACCCATAGCTAAACACAAATTAATAAATTACATCAATAAATTAAAATACAATAAAATCCAAGATCAATTAAAATAAAATAAAATGAAAATAAATTATGTTGAATTGAATTCAATTAAATAAATGAAAACAAAATAAATCAAATTAAATTAAATTAAATCAAATAATATCAAAAACAATAAATACATATTACATACATAACAAGCACAGACAAAAACGAACACTCAAACAGTAACAATATGTCTGCTGCAGCATTGCCGGATGTAACGGCAATCCAGTCTGTTGGCAATCATCGCCAGGACGGTGGCGGTGACGGTGGTTGGTGGTGGTCGGTGGTGTTGTTAAACTAAAATAATTGATTTTAAATGTAATTCTGGCTGTAGCCAACAAATGACGTTGTATTATTGGGAGTTCTTGCCGGAGAATTGTAGAAATTTGTATCTACGTTACTGCTCTTTCAAGGGTATATTCTAATCAACCCATTTTAGGTCAAAACCAAGCACCTACCTACAATCATATTTTGAAGCATGTTTGTTATACATTAGTGAATTAAGACATTTAATTAAAGCACGTACTACCTTTGTGTGGAATTTGAATACTTTTTGAGATCTCTTATAGCTATTTCTGCCCATCTAATCTCTAATTAAGACAGCTACCAATCCCAGCCGCTTCCATCCATCCCAATATTGACAAATATAAACAAAAATACATAATTCAAGAGATAATTTAGTAAAGCCAGCACTTTGTGCACAGCTGTGTAGTTAGAAATATTTGCAATGAGCACAAACATTTCGGACTAAGCGAAAACAATAAGTTGACCCGGAAACGCGTCACATTGTTTTACGACATTGTAAAGCAGGAAGGTATCTGGAACTGGGATTGCGAGAGTTTCTACTTGTGGTGTACAGTCTAACAAAGAGATAAGTGTACGGGCAGATAACTTTCTACTAATTTTTACTTATTGATCCGCGTTGGGGATCCACGGGGTAACGGAACAATCACACTATCACACAAATATTATAAAGGCGAAAGTTTGTGAGTGTGTGTGTATGTTTGTTTCTTCTTTACGCTCAAACGGCTGAACGGATTTTGATGAAATTTGGCACACATATAGTTTATAACCTGAATTAACACATAGAATACTTTTTATCCCGATGTTCCCACGGGATCGAGACTTTTGCGGGTAAAACCGCGGGACGCTGCTAGTAGTTAATAAATTGTGTCGCTCATAAGCAATGATCGGAGTAGGTAGAGTGATTTGGGGTCAATGCACTGGCACGTATATATTAGTATAGATATGCCCCCGGGATTCTGGGATTTTGAAATTATTAAGACTTTTTTAAGGAATTTTAAATGTTGTAATGTGTAGAATAAAGAATACATCAATATGAATAAGAAATATTTAACCCTTTTGCTGTCTTTTTAATAGTATATAGGTGATCGGACTCCAAGAAAAGGATAGGTATACTATGAAAACAATATAATATATTTTAAATGTTTATCTATCGCATTCTATAAATTTCTAATGTAGTAGTTTAAAAATCCTTACTTTAACAATATTTGATTCAATCCCGTAAGTACCAAAATGAAATCAAGAAAAAAGGCTTATCCATGTTATGATTTATATGACTATTCATGATGCGAGTACGTAAAATCACTCTACTTACTCCGATCACTGCTTATAAGGTATCCCCAAAACGTTGCGTAATAACAATGTTTTGGGTTTGCTAAACAGGTAATTTTTTTACATTACACTTTAAAGTGTGTCTTAAATTAATAATGACAATGTAGTGGAAAGATAATTCTTTTTCCTGTAATAGTAACTCTTTTGTTGACTGTCCTTGTGTTTCGTTATGAAACAAAAGGAGATAGGGATGGTACTGATTTTCTGAAGGGAAATGGAGCCGTGGATTGTGTTTTTGGGTGTGGTCGCAAAAGACAAGTGACCTCCATAAAAGTCTTATGTTTTTTTGTACCCAAAAGAGAACGTATTGACCTGGCCCTATAAAACTCCTGTCAAACTACAACGCTACAATATACAACGTGTAACGTAAATACACAAAACCTGAAAATAGTTTTATCAGAATAACGAGCAGAAACAATTGAACCACTTTTTAAAATAGGTCAAATTTTTCAAAAAAATCTTCTTTAAAAACGCCGTGTCTATTTTTTAATAGGTCAAGCCATCACATGCGCAATCCGCTAAAATAGGTAAACAAACACAAATTGTTGTCAACCAATTTAAATTTTCTCACACGCGGGATAATAATAGCTTTTATTTCAATGCAAGTACGAATTAAAACAGCACATAAAACCTTTACAATTTTTTTTAATGATTTTTTTCTCTCTGAAATAGTTCAATAGAATTAAAAATCAGTTGCGGTGTTTGAGGTTTTGCGCATTTAACGTTACACGTTGTATTTTTTTTGCCTAAACTGTGTCTCATAGTCAGTATCGTAAATAGAATGAAAACCTTTTGCCGCATTTGGTTCTAAACCAAAGTCAGATTTAAAAGTTCCTTAATCTCACAGCCGGAAAGCGATGTTACATCCCTAGCACTTAATAGCATTACGTTTTAGTTGCACAAATATTTTAAAACATTAATAAACACTGCAGGGAAACAACGCGTGTTTGTTTTGCGAGTGCAAAAGTTGTGCGAGCGAGTTCATGCACGCTTTTACGCTGATCTGCCAGTAAACGACAAAACATACATGCATCAGCTGCTCGTCAGTATCGTTAACTGTGGTAATAGAGGAGATAGTTGATGGTTAAGAAAATACAGTTTAATATTAAGTTTAAGATGGTATTACTAAACTATTCTGCAAACTAAACAAAATTTCATGTGATACATTGAAAACATACTTCCGAGAGTGTGAAGATTGTTCGCTTGGTAAATTACTGTTCCAATAAGTAACTTTATGTTTACAAATTAATAAATCGACGTGTGCGGGTTAATTTTATCTGCTACAGCAGTGTAGCTGGCGTAGCACCGACGTCAGCTACGCCGTAGCACCGTAGCACTCGGATAGCTTTTCATTCTTAACACGATCACCGTGTAAATAAAAAATAATTCAGTGAACCACTCTCGTCATTTATATTTTAAGGGAAAAAAAAGAAAATAAAGGTCGATTTGTGACGCGAAGTGAGTTCCCCGTGTGAAGCTTCACGCACCATATACGTCGAACGTAGGAAATTACCTACCCCAAGTCGAATAACTCTTTCTAACTCATTTACGTGATATCCCCGTTACTCAGCGGCGGAATCTCACCAAGTAAACGTCGTCGTATTTTAAGTTGTGCGACAATTTGGTTTAGGCAAACAAATAGACACAATGTTATTTTTGTGGGCTTCATTTTGTGATAGAATTTCTAAATCGGATGTAAACTTTTTTGACATGCTATCTCGATTAAAATTTTTGTTTGTGCGATATTTTTAATCGTACTCAGATCAGATTGTAGCTTTCGATCAAACAATTTGAATAGAAATTTATAAAAGCGTTATTTTTATTTTGTTTATGGGATATAACTTCTTTATGGGACTATAGAACTATAAATAAATGATATAAAACAGAAAAAATAACGTAACGTGTATGCATAAGGGAATGGGAGGCCTTTGCCCAGCAGTGGGACTTCACGGGCTAAATAGATAGGTAGATAGACACATAGCTCTATATACTCTGAGTTGAGCTCCACGATTACTGACAAATGCTTGCACTGACTGGACAGGTCCACTCAAATCTGTGTGGTTCTTTCCTCAAAAGACCATTTCAGACTCTAATCTACATGGTCCTCACATGGCCTGACCAAGATTATGTCTGGACTTTAAAAGAGACTGCGACCTCTAACTTTGTCTCGGCCTTTCTTCTCAGAGTAGTCAGATAGGAAACGCCGAACTCATCTAGCTTATTTTTATTTATTTTTTTATATGACGTGTAAAAGTGATTCCGATATCGTATTTACAGAATAAACAATTTCATTTCATAGATCAAAGCTTATACTATTAAACGAGCAATATTTGTATCTAGCTAGGTCTCTTTTCTAGGAAAATTCGTTTTCTACGTATTTTCACCCGAGCAGAGCTCGGTCGCCCAAAGTTTAGAACTAGATAATGAATAATGACATGAGAAGAATGACATGGCAGCATGGAATTAGTAAGTACCTACTATCATGGCAGCATGGAATAAGTACTATACCTACATAGATCAGTATGAACTTTCCTATATTATTAAATGAGCATTCTCTATTTTCACCACAGCAGAGCTCGGTCGCCCAGGTATTATTTAACGATGTAAGTACTTGTGCTGTATCTGTAGTTACTTTCGTAGAAGTGTCGAAGGGTACACGACACTTCTTGACCAGAAATTCTTTTAAAAATATCTCGAATCTAGTATCACGAACGACTTAAAATGTTTGCTTCTTAGAAACTGTTTGGTTATCATCATTCGTTGAGTGTAGTAAACGTGTTAAGTGTTCCGGATCATAGCAGCAAAATGGGTGCACTTTTTCTTCCATAAACTTTTAATTCAGAGTATCTTCTTCAGTGAAGCGCACGTGAGCGATGAATACCGACACCAACACAGCAAATAAACTGAGGTAAATGAGCTTAATAGCAGAAACAGATTAACCAATTTAGGTCAAAAGCAGAATTCAAACTACCGACGAACCCGCACCTTTTCTACGGCTGCACACGAAACAAACTCAATACCATAAATAGTCAAGAAATTGGTAATTATAGTAGGTTACAATTTCGTTGGAGGTCATTATAACCGAAACTGATCGAGCTAACCCGTCAGCAACACTCAAATGGCGGCAATTAATAGTTGAGACCAGTTTTATTAACAAACTTTTCTGATTGTTTGGTCCAACACTAATTAGTGTTGGACTCGATACGAACTTATCGGGGTGTTTTCCTACTGTGTTTTGTTTTATCAACATACTGTGTTTTACTTCTCATTTACTACAGATAAAAAGTGGTCGCTTGTTTCTGTTATGAGTTTGTTTCGTTGGATACATGGATGTTTGTAATTTTTACCGTATGCCTCTGAGTGAGCACTGTAGTTTGAGAGTTCTGTGTTTTATAGAATAGTTTGACGAGATTTTTTATGTCTACGTTTAGTTTTTGACGCGTGCCTGCAGTGTGGGTGAAACTAACTCAAATTCCTACATCTAAAATTCTGAATTAACTAAGGCCTCTGCAGATGACAAATAGAAATCAGGATCAAAAAAAAAAGTGGTGGCACTCCGGGAGTGCCGACAGAAGTGAAAACTTGAACATGATCGCCTTGGTGGAAGAAAAATACTTGTACAGAACATTGGTCCGTAACCTTATCTAAATAAAGAGCACAATCGCGTTTACAAAAAATAACACTTCCGAAACCTTTAAAGTAACAATACTTGCATAGAACATTGATCCGTAACGTTATATAAATAAAGAGCATAATCGCGTTTACAAAACCTTTAAAGTAAAAATGCTTGCATAGAACATTGATCTGTAACGTAATATAAATAACGAACACAATCGCGTGAAATCAATGTTTTAGTCCCATCTCAGAAATGCCCAACGCGCCTAAAGAAGTTTTCACTTCAAAAACAAACAAATTGTATTATCATTACATTTTGTATTTGGGCTTTTTTACTAACCTAGATACACAAGCGGTACGTAAAAATTCAATCTGTCTATTGCCTGTTCCCAACTCTGTTGAGGTCGGCTTCCAGCTTAACCGGAGGCAGCTGAGTACAAGCATTTTACATGGAGCGACTGCCTATCTGACCTCTACACCCTAGTTCTGGGTAACACGATACCTCTTGGTAAGACTAGTTGTTACACTCTTGGGCTCCTGACTACCCGTAATGATTGTCAAAGATCTCCGAATGATAGCTGGGACCAACGGCTTAGTGTAATTTCCGAGGTACGGCGAGGTCTCAATATGTACAGTATTTCTATTTTCTTAATGTCCCTCGGGAATCATCGCACTTCCGAATACAAACGAATGCTAATTTCCATGTTCATCAATTATTAGATTTCTCTTGTATAATAATTTGAATTCAGAACTAAGTTCTTTATTGTTGTTTTGTTTTGATTTTCCTGTGAACTATATAGAGCTGTAAAAGTATTTTCCTATCTGTCGTGCCTGCGACTTTAGCAGCTTTCCTACCAATTTTAAAATAAATTACATTAAGTTAAAAGAGTATTAACAACTCTATATACTTCCAAGTCGATTGAGAGCATCCGGTCTGTACCAAGTGCAAAGGGCAACTGATAGAAATCCGACGACTGACGAAACACGAGGTTTGCCGAGGGACATTAAGAACATATTTGTAATGTATGGTCGGTCACCCATTCACGAACCGACCGCAGCAACGTCGCTTAACTTTCGATCGAATAACAGCCGCACGTTATTATTTCGCCACGAGCCCCTTTGGCACGCAATACTTAACATAATATTGAAAGTGGTAACAAGGTTTAAAAAGTTTGCTTATAATTTCATCGTTGTTTCAGTGAAGGAAATAGAATAAAAATGTCAGCTTTATGTTGTCCTTCAATAAGCTGACAGTAAATAGAATGAAAGGGAACTTGAGTTTCTACACGTGGCGACCTTGTGAGAGCGGACTTTTTTGTTAATTTGTCGTTTGGAATATTCATCTTTCTTCGTGGATTTCTTTTTAAATTTTTTACTACGCCGGGAGACGAAATTATTGTGCACTAGCTTTTGCCCGCTACTTCGCCCGCATGGATGTCGAAAAATATCCCACAGGAACGTACTACCGGGATTACATACCTAATAGCCGAGGAAATGTCATTGACTAATACCGCTGCGCCCGCGTTGTCGTCAACCATAATTATGTAGTTACGCGTAATTTTGAAACTGTGATATCTTTTAAACTATTCATTTGTATGATTTAAATTAAATTTTCAATTTAAATAAAATATTCTATTGGATAAGGATTAATAAAATACCGGTCAAAAAAGCTTCGGAAATAACAATGAAATTTTCATCATATTCTGAAAGATAATAATGGTTACTGTGGGTCATCCGTAGAATATAGACTTTTTTGTTGAACTTTTTAAGATGAACAATACTGTAGAACATAAATTTTATGGAACTTTTACGATTTCCGCGGCACACACCAATAAAGCTCCCAGTTGGCATAATTTTTTCCGACATCTTCAACAATAATCGTCAAATTTCAGCCAATTTACACAAAATCTTAAAGAACACACTAAAACCTTCCGCATGAATTACTTCATCCATTGGTGAAAACCGTTTGGAAATCCGTTCGGTAGTTTTTGAGTTTATCGCGTTCAGACAGACAGACAGACGCGGCGGGGGACTTTGTTTTATAATATGTAAGAATAAGGATATTTCTTAGGAACCACGTGTTATTTTTTTAAATAATAAATAATTTACGTAGGTTAGTGCATGATCAGTCAATGACACAGCAGTGCGCATAACCCAATGAGAGATAATATTAGGTTCGACTACTGTAAAAAAACTGTAATTTGTTGAGCATTGATAAAGGACCTTGCCTTGGATTAGAAACCAAGATCTTCTATGTGTTTACTATTCTAATGTAAATATAAAATTTTTTTTTTTTCTTTCGTAATGTAAGTAAGAATTTCGCACAAAAATCAAAAATACGACCTTCATTTAAGATTGATAAAAGCTGATTCAGAAAGCTTACATTGCCTCACAGACTAAATTCAACGAAATTCGTCCCCAATTTTCTTAAATCAGTACAAAAAACATTAAAACGAAAACGTCGCCGCCAATATACAATTCAAATTGCTTCATTAATTTTCATAGTTTCATTTAACCCATCTTGGAAAACAAACATTGGCCGGTTTGTGAGCAAATGAGATGTAAAACAAGGAATCTGGGGATGTTTTAAGACAATCTCTTAGTTTCCCGACGCAAACAAACAAATTGCCTGAATGCCCGCCTAGCAGAACAACACATTGCGCCGCTCTGGTGCAGAATAAGCTTTAAACTATTCCGTAAAAGTGGCCATCTTTTGTTTTAGAAGCAACGCAGTTGAAATATTCATGTGGGTATAGACAGATGATGCAATTAAAGGATTGTTTTCATTCTAATGTAGAGCTTAGTCATCATCTGCCTAGCCTTTTACCAACTATGTTGGGGTCGGCTTCCAGTCTAACCGGATGCAGCTGAATACCAGTATTTTACATGGAGCGTTTTATTAAAATAGGTTTTTACTTTTATAAATTTATTTATCTTTTGTATAGATTCTTTTCAATTTTGTAAATGTGAGAACGCTGTAGGCTTAGTGGATTATAGACCTGTTGACCATTTTCTATTTTGTTAAGTACTTGGTACTTATTGAAAGACCTACACTGTCCTCCCATACCTAGTAACACTGTTATTTGAAAGTATTGTAAAAGCCATTTATTTTTAAAAGGGTAACCCGTGGAGTTTCTTGCCGGCTCTTCTCCATAAGAAACGATTAATTGGAACCATGCACCTAGCTTCTGACGTTTCATAAGTGCCCATGTAGGTTTATATGAAATATTTTTTAATTTTTGAGCGTTTGCCTATCTGACCTCCACAACCCAGTTACTGGGTAACACGATACCCCTTGGTAAGGCTGGTTGTCAGACTTTCGAGCTTCTGACTACCCGTAATGACTGTCAAAGATCTACAAATGACACCCAACGCCTTAACGTGTTTTCCGAGGCACGGATAATGGATGGTCACCTATCAACTTACCTAACTCGGCAAGCGTTGCTTAACCTTGAAGATCGACCCGTGCGGCTCTTATTATTTAGCCACGAGCCCCTCTAATGTAGAGCTTAGTCTATTTTAATATTCTCTTTTGATCTTCGCAAAGTGCATTTTACGACACTCACTTCACTAATAACTGTTCTTTAATTTTGATTCGTGATAGTTAAATCAAATTTATGGCTTTAAAAAAATACCAGTATTTTAAAAAACGGATAAAACTAAGTTCAAGATTTTAGTAAGAATAATGATGCGTCATAACTTCAGTATTAAGAGCGAAGAGAATATAAATTTCAAAATCACTGAATCACGTTTTACGTGATATTAAAAGAAGAAGCTAAATAGTTTAATTTTGAAGAAAGTATAACGTCACTTTTGAAGAGGTTTTGAGGTATAAAACTTCACGCTTTACCGGTAAAGAGCAGGGAAACGTAAAAGTGCCGAAAGTCGAATCATTCGGAAATTGGTTTCGAGCGAATTCGAGGAAAATTACTTACTTTCGAGATATAAAGAAATAGTATACCAACTTTTATTCGTCAGTTTAAGTAAATTGAAAGTTCGTTATTCTTTAAGATATCTCTATTTGGAATCAGAGCAATGTTGACGATATAATTTTTTGATAAATAACTAACTTATAAAAGAAAATATTTTGGCTAAATTCGTTGTGAGTATATTTAATTTTCGTCCGTATTTCGCTTGTACTGCGATCTTAGTTGTTTTTATAATTTTGTAGGTAGTATATGAATACCACTGCCTCTTTAAAAAGAAAAACATTAAAACCACACAACATCGCGGCTAATCTTGCAGTCATACCGTATAGTTTATTGAAAAGCTTGAGAATGAAACACGTTGTAATAGGTAGCAATTTGGTGTGTCGTTAAAAGTTTTACGAGCGATCACTGTCCCGCCCCTCTCGATTTATCAGCTCCCAAACCATTACTGAGGCGGTTTCCGATTTCTTTCCATGACCATCATTAAGCGAATTGTTAAATGGAAAAATGTGCAATTTAAATAAATAGCACATTGATTTCGTATCAGCAGTCGGCAATTGCAATTCAATGCTGTTCACGTTATTTCAAGTTCGTTTCGTAAAAATATTTCGGGTCGCGTGGGAGTTATTAAATGTTAGCAGTAGTGTTGTTGCTTGTTGCAGAAGTCGTTTGTAGGTAATAGGGTGTTTAAAGTAATATTATTGTTACTTTTTATGGGGAAAAACAGACGTTTTACAGCAGTCTGATAGGGGCTCTCATAGCTGACCTCTGAGGCCATGGTGCCTTAAGCTGCTACACTTAAAACCTCCAGCCAGGGGTGGTTTACTAGCAAAAGCGCACTTGGTTTAATAGATCTAGCTCGGTAAGTCCATGGATTTTTGAAGTTGAAACTTCTTGCGGCACACTTTGCGCTCGCGCTCTTTCCGAACAGTAAATGAAACTGAACCGTCACGCTCGGGTCGGTGACGCTGAATCGCGTGTACTTGGCTCCAGTCGGTCGGTGACGCTGTTTCGCGTATACTCGTAGCTGAATCACGTATACTCGGCTCCAGTCGAAGTTTTCAATTCTATCGTGTTGTCTGCTCACACACTCCTTTTTAAACCTTTTTCAGTTGCAGCCGCGGATACAACAATTACTTTATATTCTAGGCTGTGACCGAAAGCCTCCCATTCATAGATGTTACCATCACGATATGAGACCTAAGCTTAAGCATAATCAGCCTATAATATTCCCACTGCTGGGACACAGGCCTCCTCTCTGTGAGAGGGAGTGGGTTATAATAATCTCCACGTGAGCCCAGTGCGGGTCGGTAGATTTCACATGGTTCGAATTTTCAGTTCTAGGACATGCCGGTTTCCTCACGATGTTTTCCTTCACCGTTTTGAGGCCAGATCCTAGAGAGGATGAAATGAGAGATGAGTACTAACTACATTATTAATTCCACAATGTATGTGTAGTTAACTGAAGCTCAGACGGTGTTAGATTTGCCACTTAAGTTTAGTTGTATATTTAACGTAAAGGGCAACCGGAAATGAGGTGCATGTCTGAGAGCTTTCATGAGTGAGCTACATAAGCTGCTCAACAAATTAAACGTAATAACATAATACTTTAATGGTATAACTTTAAATAGTTAGTTTCATTTAAGGTGCTGAACATACAAGATTATATTGTTACCAGAAGGCCAATTTCCGTATTTAAAAACCTTCGAAATCTAGTCATAATCTCATCTCAGCGACAATCAATGTCAAAAACTTGTCAAAAATGTAGGTAAATGAGACTTATGTTTGACAGTTTGACATTGAGATTGGAATGCGAATGTTCTTTAAAATACGGGAATTGCCTCTCAAATCAGTACCTACCTAACTTAACTTTGAGCAGAATTGACAGTCCTCTATTTAATTGGTGTCCCATTTGAAATTAATAAACATATTCTCAAACTTTTAGAATAGAACTATTTTGTAAAGCTGCAGTGCAACAATAGATATGTACAAAGCCAGTTAATTACATAGGCACTTCTTAGGTTTAATTTATGAGGGAAGGAGTGTATTCCGATTCAGTGCTATAATTATAGGTGAAGTTTGTCTCTTCCTTTCCTATTCCGGAATACGGAGTACTATGATGTTTATTTATTTATGATGTTTATTAGAGCAGTGGTGGCCCAGTGGTAACGGCCGCGACTTACGAGTTGTAGGTCGTAGGTTCGAACCCAGGCAGGCGCTTTACTTTGTGTAAATTATTTCATCACCACTCCTCTCAAAACGGTGAAGGAAAACATCGTGAGGAAACCGGCATGTCCTAGAACCGAAAATTTGAAGACATGTGACATCTACCAACCCGCACTGGGCCCGCGTGGTGGATTACGGCCCACTCCCTCTCACAGAGAGGAGGCCTGTGTCCCAGCAGTGGGAACATTTATAGGCTGATGATGATGATGTTTATTAATATGCGTTTGGTGTTATTTCTTGTAAATAAAACACAAATCTAGATAGTTTAAAGTTACACATTACAATCGCTCAATTTGTTGAACATCACAACAAAATTGGGTTCGTTAACAGCAATAAATACGAATTCACGACCTTTTGAAATCAGGACAATGTTTTAATCACTGCCTCACAAGCAAAACTATTTCGCCTACATAGCGTTATAAATTCAGCAAACAAACGCAAATTGAGCTAGTTTAAAACTGAAACTAACTTGCCATCTTTGGGAAGGGAAATATTCAACTGATCCTCAGAAAACTAAGACCTTCTAACGGTGTACGCTTTTTAAATTATTGAACCTCTAACTACTTTTTGAGCTTTTAATGATGCACGCTTTTTTAATAAATGAGCCCATTTTTAAATTTCTTACCTTTACTCACAGTTGGTCAATCACAGTTACTTAGGGTACCCCGACCAAACAGTTTAGGTAGTATAGGGTTGCTACGACTTTTTTAACAAATATAGTGGATATTATCGAAGCCATTGCCTGTAAAAATATAGAAGAAGGCGAAAAGTTTTTAAAAATATAGTATGTTTAAAAAAAAAATCTTTAAATGCATATTTTTTGCTACTATGAATCTTTATTAACAGGTTTTTTATTTCTTAAATGTCTCATATCTTTTTTAATACCAACAGCATATACATTCAACAATTGGATTAAAAATAATAATTAGGAAAGGTATTACTGCTAATGTCTAAAATGTATTGAAATAAAAATATAGTAGTTTGGCCTACTATATTTTTTCTTTAGAAATATAGTATTTAGGCCTCTAATATATCAGGATACTATATCATATAGTAGGGTTGGCAACCCTAGTTAGGTAAGAACTATGACCGACCACGTGCGAGACAAAATGGGTTAGGTTAGAACAATGACCGCGCGCGAAACGAGCGAGCGTAGCTGCCGCGGTAGCTGCTGGCGAGCCCTACATCCAAATTGGTCGCAGTTACTTCGCTATTAAATATTATTAGGACCCCAAAATAGCAATTATTTGAATTTTGATTAAATACTTACAAATGCCATTTGGAAACTGTCAACCTAGGCACCTTTCCGACTGTGTTGATGATGATGATTGATGTTTTTTTTACCGTTGGACGAGTGACTTTTTAAGTGTCCCTAATTCGGGTCTTGTCGATAGAAAATAAAATGTTAATGACAATCGCATTAATCAAAATTATTGTGGAAGATAGTATGATCGTACCGTGATTTAATGCTAGGTCTGTATTTAATTATAGAAGTTGGTAAAGATGGTGCAGTGTACTACAATACTGGAAACAGAGGAATCCCTATAAAACACAGTAGAAAAATCCACCAAGTGCAAAAATATATTTTACGAGACCAAAATGGAATGCTGAAGGTAGCCTGCTAATTATAAGGTGCGAGAACTGAATTTTTATTAAACGGCCTTGATGCCAAATAGTTCTCTAAAAGCTTTGAAAAGTGTTCATTTACATAATGTCTTATTCAAATGGTGGGAACTGAAGTACTTCGTAAACGTTTTTTGTCATGCCATTCTACAGTCAAATTATTTTAGATAAATATTCAGGAACCTTACTTTCGTACATTAGAGTGCCAAATTTTTTCCTTCCACGTTTCTTGATGTTAACGCGGCGACGCATAAATTGTCCATACAAACGTAATACCTAAATCATTTGCAATTTGGGCATATTTCCACCATATTATGTTGTTATTCGGATTTAGACAGTGTTTATCTAGGCTCCTACATCTTTTTTTTTTTTTTTTCAAAAATCTTTTCTAAAATGAAGTTAATTTCGCACATTTTTACTGTGTAAATGACATGTCTTCATATTGTTTTTTTTCTGTATTAACAATATTATAAATATTGTTATAACAACAACAATATTTATAATATTATTTCTGCAGAAGCATAGCTTATATTATCAAGTTACAAATTATGGAAAAAAAAAAATGGAAAAATATGAAGTTTTCATTCATCATTTTTGGTATTACGGAACACATCCAAATTTAGTAAAATTTTCGAAAGCTAGTAGTGCTATCGCGTCAAGCAATATTTGTCAATGTGTGCGTGGGGTAGTATTGCTCACTGTAGGTGTATAACACTCCGACAGGCACTCACACTAGCGCAACGTGCTTGGAATTGAATTTTGCAAACATCTCGATTTGTAGTTGCGAGCCGTGATCGCAACTACAAATCGATATTGTTTTTCTCACGTAGGTATAACAGGTCAATTTCAAGTATGTTTCTAATTCTAGATATTTTTTTAAATTTATTTACTATTTTATTTACTAGCGACCCGCCCCGGCTTCGCACGGGTATAAACCGGGTTATTATACATATAAACCTTCCTCTTCAATCACTCTATCTATTAAAAAAAACCGCATCAAAATCCGTTGCGTAGTTTTAAACATTTAAGCATACATAGGGATATAGGGACAGAGAAAGCGACTTTGTTTTATACTATGTAGTGATTACAAACATACGCTACCATTACAGTCTCCCAATTCGGTAGTGTGTAGTTAATTATCAATTAATGAAATAATACAACATAAAATTTAAATAAAAACATAACACGTATAACGTTACCGTTATAACGTTATTTATATGCATTACGACATAATGTATGAAAAATAAAGACGTATTGACAGTAAGGCGGGCCTATTTTCTTTAAAAAAAAAATCTGTTTGAAATTTCACACAACGTCAACGTCTGGAAAAAACGGAGGGTTTTGTCGAACTTCTACCGACTAAAATCCCACTGTTCTTTCTAGCACCAGTCGGGGGGGGGGCCTGGGAGATACTTGTACATTCACCACACCCCTGACTGATAGTAAGGTGGGCCCTAAACGATCAACTATATTGCACAATATCATGAATTGCGCAATGTTTTTGACCGTTTGCGCAATGATTGAACAAAAGTTTGAGCGGGTTGAAAGGCTCACGCAAACAGGCGCGACGCGACTCTATCAAAAAATTTCTAAGAAAACTTCACGGTGGAACAATTACCGCCAATCTACACGAGCCTTAATTTTTATTGCACCATATTTTTTCATTACATCGTGTAGGATCAGTACCTATTGCGCAGCATATTTTAGTATATTTTTAGCTTTGACAAGGACTACACGCGCGTAAAAATGGCATCGCATAATTAGTAAGGAAAGGTATTGTGGGGAAATAGAACTGTTACCGTTTTGTTATTGTGAAGCTAGTTCGCTTATTTAGTCTTATTTTATATTGCTGTGACCACACTGACATTTTTATTTATTTTTTTATAATTCCAATGATCCGCATATTTCTTAATTTTTTATTTGGAATTGTAAACATTTGTATGCCCACGTGACGGTAAAATATGGAGAACTTTATTATAAAAACACCTATGTACTATACCCGTTTTTGCAAAGAAATAAATAATTTGATTTGATTTGATTTGAAGTATTAAATCTTCGAGAGTATTTTCAGTCGACACCGTGATGTCATTAGCTGTTGGAAAGGCTTTTTTCTACGTTTAAAATAGACAAAGTAATAACACTTTAGCTGCAGCCAAAACTTGGCCTAACGTGCTCTCGGAACACTAAACAAGTCTAGCTCACGCGAAAATAGAGCTGTTAATGTTATTTTGATAATATAATAATTGATTGTTTGAGTGCAAGGGATGATTCAATGTTATTGCACAGTAAAAGTATTGCACAATGATAATGATTGTAGATGTAGGGCCCGCCTAGTGTTAATAATGTTGTATATTCAATGTTTTACACTATTTTATACAAATAATAGTATTACTGGCGAAATAGGTAACATTTGAGTAGCTAAGTACAACGAAATAATATTTTCCTTCCTCGTATTCTTAGAACTTAATACAAAACCTATTTAAATTCAATATTTAAGTCTAATTTACACAAATCCAAACGTTTTCATTTCATTTTAAATTCATTTCAATTTCTTAAAAGTGTACTTTACGTTTTGCGAAAATTCAAGCGGCCACACTTTTGAACTAGGCAGTAGTATTAAACCGTCTGGGAACTTTTATTCCGGGGGAGAAAATTAAAACTGGGATTTGGTGGCATTAGATGTAAGTACTGATACTCGGTCCCTTTTATTCAGTGTTTTTGGTGTAAATGTGGGCACGTTCCGTCCAAATGAACATTTTGACGAGAACGATGAATTTTCGCCTGTTTATCCCCATATCCCTAATTAAATCTGCTTCGCACATGACATGCGGCTCCAATGGAATGCCTGTTACGTTACGTATGAAAACGGATTAGATTGTGCACCGCTGGTATCTGCCATTTTCACTTGAATTGTTAAAATAGGACGTTTATATCCTCAATGTTCGTACGGCTTAATGTTAAATCATTTAACACGGTTTTTGGAACGAAGTTCTTTAACGCGGCTTGTAAACTTTCTGAAATCGTCACGATAAAAAGCGTTAATACTTGCGACTGTCTTCTTCTAATTCAAGGAGAAAGAAGGAGAGAGAGAACGCCAGCAGAAAAAAAGAAAAGAAAAAACAAAAAAAAAGAGTGAAGTGATTACAGAGTCGTGGGATAAAATTGTACACATTGGCCCGAGTACACTGCATGCCGGAGAAAGAGAGAGAAAGTGTGAATTAGGTCAAAATACAAAAATTCAAGATGGCGGCTCTGAAAATTTTCAATTTTTTCATCATGGGTATCGTTTTCATGGTTTTTGAGGGTGTTAAAGCTGATACTGGGGTCGAAATGTAAATCCAAGATGGCGGCTGCGAAAATGTACAAAATTTTTGTCATGGGTGTCGTTTTTGTTTTATATCATACGTGAGAAAGAACTGCGTTCCTGACGGGGGTCCCCCGACCGCACACATTTTTTTTTTTTGACACAATTTTATCCAAATAAGCGGGAACATTCAATAATGTTTCAATAATACACTTTTTAATTACATAATCGAAATGACTACGACCATCGGAGCATCAAAACGTATTTAAATTTGAATTTACCAATTGTTACGCAGTTGCATGCAACTTAATTGGAACATACTGAATTTTGATTCGTAGACAAGATAAGTTTTCATTGAAATAATGAAATAGGTTTTGATTGATTGAATTAATATTTACCATCTGTTGTAAATAACTTAAGAAATTGTTCTGAAACTTTTCGAACCAAAAGAAATGGCTCTTTTAAAATCATTTCTTGCTTTCATTATGCTTATTCGTAGAACGTAGAATTTGCTAGAACTAAAAGCGGCATCACCAAAAGATCTCAGCATCCAGGAACCTCCAAAGGCTCGGAGTTTCTCTGCAAAGTTTCCGACGCCCAAGAGCGCGTACCTCTAGAAATGAACAAAGGTTATATTGAACGGTGACTGCTTACCGTACAAAACTGAGAAGGCTATTCACTACTTTAGTAGCAAGAACTGTGTACCCTAGTTAGTACAGTACCTAAAGTATTAAATAGGTTGAAATTTCCACAAACACGACAGAAAAATCGAAATAACTGTGTTTAATATTTTCGGTTTCCGGAAAACCAAGTAAAAAAGTAGGTATAGGTACCTACCCATTTTTAGAAAATCACCGATATTTAATTTGTCACTTGAAATGGCGGACGTGATCGTCATAATCGGGAAATGCGTAATCAGACCAAAATAACAATTAGATCAGCCTAAAACAGCCACATTAAGCAATTCCTCTAAAAGCAATAAATTTTCTGAATTCCTAGCAGATCATTAGCAATTCCTCTATAGTGACACATATGAGCTGAATCATATTTAATTCAATTCATATCAGAATCATATTTGGTATTTTGGTATTTCCGCATGAAAAAAATCAAGACCGTAAGGACCCATTTGATAAGGAGGTTTTGGCCAAGTGACGCCCATAAAAGAAACAAGTTATAGGCATTAGGGTTAACATTATAGATAAAGAAACAACCACTATTTTTTAAATAGAACTCGGTGGGTCTTTTATAAATTAAAGGTTAATAAAAAACATATTTATAGTTTTGGGACAATCCATTCTACAATTATAGTTCTTATTTGTATGTATCTTGTGCCTGTTTTGCGTTGGTATAGATGATGAAAGTGCTTTCTTAATACAGATTGACCACAGTTTACACAATCATATTTGTCGATGCCCAACATTTCGTTCTTGTAGTGCAGAAGGCTGTTGTGCATTCCTTGCCAACATCCAACATTGGTCACACATCAGACTATTATCTGAAACATAATTGCATACTGTCATAAAAATCATTTATACCTATTAGCATGCTGTAGCATCAAAAGGTCTTTATGTATAAATACATTGAATGACATCGGTCTTTGATACCATTTTTGATGATCATACAATTCATTACTTATGTCACATAAAATATGTGGCAATGGTTTGAGACTAAACAAACTTCAAATATTTATTCCTATGGTTTCCGTGACACTAACCAACCGAATTATTCAAATCAAACCTAACTTAAAGTAGCTATGCAGTAAAAGTTGCTGAGTATGTACCTTGTATGTTCATAAAGTAACTTACTTGTTGTGGAGCAATCCATTGCTGAAATATAAACCGAACTTCCACATTGCTTAAGGTAAATTCTTAAGTCTTCGTGTATGCACGCCACAGTTGACACAGAGATGGCTCCGTCGTAAGCTGGTAAGTTCGTATAATTCGGGTTCCATATTCGTGTCAGGTCCTTGGCGAGAAATAGGCACGGTATCCATTGGCAAGCTGGTGTCGTCGTGGGAGGCGGGTACTGAATCCAATGTAAAGCCAAAGTCGTCATCAGAAGCGGTTACAGGGTCCATAATCGTAATCAAACTCATAGAAATACGCAGTCGAAAAAATACAGCACCAAACAAAATGTAAAATATGAATGTCAATTAGTTGTCAATTACGATTATTATTGACGTAGGGATGCGATATGACATCGATTTTTCGAAAAATCTATATTAAAAAACAAACTAGAAATACGGAATCGGTTCAATGGATCGTATTTAAAATGATATTTAACATTTTTTTGCCTCTAAAGAAAATAACAAAAGAGGTTACAACTGACGCTGACGAGACGCTGGGACAGTTACAAAGACTAGATGCTGCACAGCCTAATTGGAGCTTCTCGGCATGAATTTGGACAAGACGAAAGTCATGTATGTACAATTCGCATGTCTTGCCAAATGTAATCCACATCAAAGGGTCGCTTCTCGAAGTTGTGAAGGAGTACGTCTACTAAGGGCAACTCATCCAGCTCGGTAGGCACAACTTTGAGAAAGAAGCCGACAGAATAGATCCAGCTAGTTTGGGCAGCGTTTGGAAAAATTCGTCAAGTCTTGTCGTCGCCAATCGCGCAGTATTTGAAGACTAGGGTCTTCAACCAGTGCGTCCTACCCGTTATGACATACGGTGCCGAAACGTGGACACTGACAGTCGGGCTAAACCACAAATTCAAGGTTGCTCAGCGCGCTATGGAGCAAGCTATGCTCGAAGTTTCTTTGAAGGTGAAGATCAGAAATGAAGTTATCCGAAAAAGAACCGGAGTTAACGACATAGCCTGCAGAGTAAGCAAGCTGAAGTGACAGTGGGCCGGTCATATTCGTCGAAGAACTAATAGCCAGTGGAGCAGACGAGTCCTAGACTGGAGACTGCGTATCGGTAAGCGTAGTGTGGGACGCCCCTCAGCTAGATGGACGAACGGCCTTCAAAAATTGACTGGGACGGACTGGATGCGGAAGGCGGAGGACAGGGTGTTGTGGCGCAGCCTGGGAGAGGCCTATGTCCCGCAGAGGACTGCGATAGGCTGAGTTGATTGTAACAACTACATAATAAAAAATCGATTTTCCAAAAATCTATTTTTGGTGACCGGTTTTGAGTGTATCGATTTTTTTTCAGTAAAAATTTGCATCCCTACTTAACATAAAGAAATAAACGATTGTCTTGATTAAATCGGCTTTTAATTCCGGAGGTTTCGTTACAAATAAGTAATAGCAATATTTTAGTTACTAAATGGGTATATTTTTTGTATTTCCCACATTGCTGGGCAAACCATGGCCAAGAATAGGCGTTTCCCTTTACCGGATAATTTTTCTTTACAGTTTCTATTAATCAATTGAGATTTTTATTTTTTATTTGTACAGTTTAAATGTTATTTCATTTTAATACTAAACTGTAAAACAGATAAATTGCGTGATATGAATTGAACGCAGATAATTTTTAATTATGAATTGTCAGTTTGTGACAATAAAAAGAAGTAAAAAGAGAAAATAAAAAGAATCACGTGTTAAAAGACTACCCAGAGTATCTCACGCGATGTTTTGTCTAATTCTCACACGTTTTTTAAATACCCGCCATTGTAGTTAGTTCAAAGTGCGCCTTTCCGCTGCCTTGTACTGTAGTGATGGTATCCGGAACAATGGACGCCGGCAGAGGTAATAAATATACAGCCAGGCCACGAATTTTGTGTCTTGCATAGATAAAAAATAATATCTTTATCGTGGCTAACATTTTAAAGTTGTTTTTGCATCTGTTGGCCATTGTGGAACTATTATTTTTATGGAAGTTAACTACAACGTAATATTGGTACAATGCCCATGACTAAATATCAGACATCGAGAATATTTAGAAAGAGACTGTTGCACAAGTATGAGAGAGAGGACGCTCTGCAAAGCCGAATTTTTTCTAAAACTCGCGTGCCATATTATTGGCCAGATATTGTAAGCAGATGTTCAAATGAATATTAGGCTGAGTCGTCAAGATGATTCTTTTATTTCCAATCGAATTAGGTGACATCATTTTTCATTCCCAGAAACCGTGCGTCGTTTTTTCTACCCTGTTGCACGTTGCAGGAAAATTGGGTCACTTGCTAGCGAAAATGGTAGGTAACCGAACCTACAAATTTTCTCCATTAAAGGCACAAATTTTTACTCTCCCCTGATTATTTTATGATTACTTATTACCTACTATATTTTACACTGCATCTTGAATTACTTTTAAAACGATGTATTTTCTGGACCCAATCATAATGAAACATTTACAACTATAGTATCAGCAGAAGCTATACAATCAGCCAGGTTAGTAGCGACACTAACTGCTAAGTAGCGTCGGTAGTAGGTACTAAAAATATCGTCTCAAGTGCTTGCTCATTAAATGCCCCTAAAATAAAACAGCGGAAACACGAAACCGTCATTTGCCGTCAACTTAAAATTAACTCATAAAAATATAGCTTGTTTATGAAAGAGGTCAGTGTTCTGTGGCGTGCTTAGGAAGTGTTAACAACGGGGCGTGCCTGTGCTATCTAGTATCTCGCGTAGGGCAATTGCACTTGTCAGCCGGGGTTTGGCGCTTCCTTACTCGCGTACCGCACTGCACCCTAGTTTCCTACCCTATCCGCGCCGCGCCGCGCCCGTATACAATACTGCTGCGTTGCGCTTCCCGACGAGTGTTGTAGCTCCTCCACTTAACCGTTTAAGGCCCAGTCGAGTGATATATTAGGTACATATTACGTGAGAATTTTTGCTTAGGCAGTCGTTTTTTGTTGCGCTGAATGGGTACTTGTAAGTTTTAAAAACAGAATCTATACATATAATAAAATCGTAGCGATGTCAAAACTGTACATTGAATATTTTTGAAAAAAAGTAATTGCTACGAGGTCGGGGATCGATTCTAATGCCGAAAATATTTTTTTTAGAATTTTTGTCTGTGTGTCTGTTTGTCTGTTTGTCTGTATGTATGTTCCAGCATGGCGCAAATTCTACCGGACAGATTCTGATAAAATTTTACATAGATATTCCCTGTGTGTCTGGTCTAACTATAGGGTATAAACTATCACGCTATTTACTATGGGGGACGAGCAATATTACATTATGACGTATTTGTATGTTCCAGCATGACGCAAATTCTACCGGATAGATTCTGTTAAAATTTTACATAGGTATTCCCTATAAGTCTGGTCAAACTATAGGGTATAAACTATCACGCTATTTACTATGGGGGACGAGCAATATTATATTATGTTCGTATTTTTGGAAAAAAACGCGCCGAAATATTAGGATATTGCAGATGATTATCGATTTAACTTTTTAAATGATTATCATCACGCTATACCTTTATGGAACTAAGCAGTCAATCGTGAAATATATAGGAATGGCTATTTTAGGGAAGTTTCAACGAAGCAATTAACTCAGCGGTTGGACGATTGCTTTGCAAACATGGGGTTGTAAGTTCGATTCCCAACTGCGGTTTTTTGTTTTTCTTTTTTTTTCACGTTGTACTAATATTTTTTTTTTTTGATTATGTATCCATACATATAATAAAATCGTAGCGAAGTTAAAATTGTACATTGAATATTTTGAAAGAAAGTTATTGCTACGAGGTCTGGGATCGATTCTTATGCAGAAAATTTAGTTTTCAGAATGTTTGTCTATTTCAACTGTAGGGTATAGACTATCACGCTATTTTCTATGGGGATGAGCAATATTACATTATATCGAATTTGTATGTTCTAACGTGACGCAAATTGTACCGGATAGATTATGTTAAAATTTTGCATAGGTATTCCCTATAAGTCTGGTCAAATTGTAGGGTATAAACGATCACGCTATTTACTATGGGGGACGAGCAATATTATATTATGTTCGTATTTTTGGAAAAAAACGCGCCAAAAGATTAGGATACTGTAGATGGTTTTCGATTTAACTTTTTAAATGATTATCATCACACTATACCTTTATGGAACTAAGCAGTCAATCATGAAATATATAGGAACGGCTATTTTAAGTAAATTTCAACGAAGCAATTAACTCAGCGGTTGGACGATTGCTTTGTAAACATGGAGTTGTAAGATCGATTCCCAACTACGGTTTTTTTTGTCTTTGTTTTTTTTTTTACATTTTGTAATACGAGTCGATTGTTTTTTTTTTGTAAAAAGTTTTTATTTCTCGCTTTTTAGTGGGTAAATTTGTAATTTGTCTAAGTTACATTAGCTTAATGCCAACTGCTCATCACCTTTTACAAAATATTGCTTTTCCCGATGCAGGGACGTTCATCATTGAAAGTTCTCCTGGTACTTCACCATCAACTCCACTTCTCCATATGCATTGTGACGAGCATAAATTGCATTGCAACCTATTAAAGTAATCGAATCGCAACCCGTGAAATACTTATTATTTAGTAGTTCCGGTGGCTATTTGTGGTCATCATCATCAGTTCCACTTAACCAAATAGTGCTTTCCAAGAGCAATTGCACGAGTTACTATAAAAAATACCCAAATTGCTATAGGTTTGCCTATAATATTTGAAGAGTTCCCTCTATTTCTCTGGGATGCCATCATCAGATCCTGGTTTCCTTATCATGGTACCACTTTTGAAATATTTCTTTTCCAACAAAAAAAGAATCATCAAAATCGGTTCATAAACGACGAATTTATCCGCGAACACATATAAAAAAATATATATATACGGTCGAATTGAGAAACCTCCTTTTTTTGAAGTTGGTTAAAAAGAAAAACTTCGTAAGCTATGGGAAACTGCTACGTTACAAGTACTTTACAGTCACAAAACATTCAAGGTTGTGTTCTGATCATTTTAGAGCTGAAGACTATAGGAATAAAAGGAATTTTACAGATTTTGACAGCAGATTTGTCCTAGCGATTTTAAAATCTGTGTGTGGATCTTCTGGAATCGTTGCCACACTGCTTTCTGGTGACAAAACAGCGCACGCCAAGTTTAAGATTCCCATCAATTTAAAGAGCAACGAAACGCCTGTTTGTGGGGTGTCACGCAACAGTAACAAGGGATGTGTGCTTAGGGATTGCGCTTCATCGTATGGGATGAATGCATTATGGCAAAAAGGAAAGCAGTGGAAGCTGTAAACAGAACCCTGCAGGACATCCGCAGGAACCAAGACATGATGGGTGGTGTTACAGTCCTGACTGACAAAGTGAATACTTCGTTGAAAAGGTCGACTCTACGGTCGAGAGTTCATAGACTGCGCTTGACCATCATCATACGAGCTCGGCTTGGCGGGAATTCAAATGCTCAAGAATTCTCCGATGTTCTTCTAAAAGTTGTTCGAGGCACTCTACCAGAGACTCTTGGTAAAGTAGATCCCACTTAAGAAGATCTTATTCGTCTGGTATACGGGGACATCAGTCAAATACCGTACCAAGAGAATTCTTGGGCGTGTTTCCATTTTAACTCCGAAAATGATCAAGCTGCAGCGATCAACCACAGTATTCTCTCACAAATTGAGTGAAGTGATATACACCTCCATTAATACTGATGTGGATGAAGATGATGCCGCACATTACCCCGTAGAATTTCTCAATTCGCAAATGGCAAGTGGACTTCCGGTTGTACATCTGTGTAACGGAACCCGGCTCAAAGTCACGTCTTTGCAGAGAAACGTCATCGAGGTGGAAATTCTAACAGGTTATGGCGATGGTAAGACAGTGTTTATAGCGCGTATATCACTAATTCCCCAAAATTATCAGTTCAAGCGCATGCAGTTCTCTGGGAACGTATGCTTTGCGATCAACAAGTCACAGGGTCCGACACCGAAGGCTGAAAGCTGCGGGTATCAACCTCAGGATAAGCTGCTTCTCACACGGACAACTATACGTCGCTTGCTCCCGAGTCACCATTCCTGACTCTGCATATTTTGACTGCTGAGAATAAAACTACAAATGTAGTAGGTATACAGGGATGTTTTATAAAAATGTGGCTGTTATTGTAGTAAATTGTGGTATCTTACGACTTCCACGTGAACGAAGTCGCGGGCAGAAGCTAGTAGATAATAGCTTTAATCCACTTTTGTTTTAAATGGACTCTTAACCGTACTCTTAACAGTAGTTGATATTAATTTAATTTGATCCTTGTAGCGGATTTGTTTACAGCAAGCAAACAGACAGACTACAAAGTGATCCTATAATGCAAAGATCTGACGCACTCCGTCAGGTGTGAATTTCTTATTTTGTCTCAACATTAGGCGATACGGAACTATAAACTAACTGCATAAATTCTTCTAAGAAGGACTGCCTGGAAATGTAAACTCTAAAACACTAACTTGCGATACTTCAGTAAATTCTCCTAATGGTTTCTCAGCAAATTTGCTTTTGTTGGAGAAATTTAATGCTTCAAGAACATTAAATTATTTATGTAGTAAAACCTGAACCAATAATTCCAGTTAAGTGCCTAGTTCATATCGAGCTTATTCTGCCTTTTATATAAACGTTCAATTATTTAATAAGTACTACGATTTCTTTGAATAAGCCAAAGTGGTGTGAGGATGATTGAATTGGGCGTTTTTTGACTAAAGTTTCTCCTACCATACCCATAAATGAAAACGCTCATTTACAATAACTTCACCAACATTTGCGGTTTAAGGAACTCACGGCTTCGTGAGCCAAAAAAAATACCAAAGAATTAATAGATTAGACGTACGATAGTTCGGAGAATTTCCTAAGACAGTAATTATTGTGCCCGGTTAATGGCAATAGGCTCGCCCCCTATAACATAGGACTTCAACATAACAGCTGGCGAAAGGTACACCTACAGGTACACCTCTGCCCAACCTTTTGGGGAAACAAAGCGTGATGTTATGTTATGTAGTTATTGTGATATGTTTTGACCTCATAGTTTAAAAAATAAAAATAAGCATTTGCAGCAGGTCTCGTGAGCCGCACGCGCCGCTGCACCGCGACCGGGCTGTGCCGAGCGCGACGCCCCGCGCCGCGCGGCCGGGCGCCCGGCTCGATGGCTCACAGACAGCACAGTACGTCATCACGCTCATAAACGCAATAGAGAAATGCAACGGTACTTTTTAGATAGTGAGCGCGCGCGCGGGCGACGCGAGGGTGAGGGTGGGAAGCGAGACAAAACACTTCTATATCCTCGTGAAGTAATAATAATAAGTAATGATATGTTTTAGTTAGGTATCTGTATTGTTTGTGCACGTAGGGTGATGCCTGCGGATAGTTTATTTTATTTTTATGTTTCTTATAATTTATTGTATAGTTATCTTATATTCTGAGCACTATTTATTTTGTTTTGTTACATGTTTAATAGAAAAATCACTGAACCTGACTTGATTTCCGTACATCTTTTCTTTTTTCGGGTGACCACTGAAAATCAGCGCTGTGCTGTGGGTCCCCCATAGCACTGCATCATGCTGAGTAGAAGCCTTCTTGTCACAGTCATGTCGTGCAGCTGCCGCCTAAGTAATTTCTGTTCTATGCTCGTGATTTGTTATGTACTTTGTGTTGTTCTCTGATTACTCTTTTCTTTTTTGTATGCACGTATTTCTGTGACAAATAAACCTATTTTTCTTTCTTCTTCATTTAATGCTCTAATTAGACCTGTTTTATCTAAGTCCTTATAATTATATAAATAACATAAATAAATTAATCATAATAATAGCATGGTCATCTACACTAATATTATAAAGAGCAAAGATTTGTAGGTTATTATTTGTAATGAATAAACTCTAAAGCTACTGGACCTATTTAAAAAATTCTTTCACCAGTAGAATGCTATATCATCACTTAGTTACATAGGCTATAATTTATAAATATATCACGCGGGCGGAGTCACTGGCGAAAGCTAGTAGTTTTATAATCCAATAATATTGTACTTTATTGTGATATTCTACGTAAAGCTTTAATTGTTATTTCATGGAGAAATTGAAAGCTTCTTGCGGGGCAGGCCTAGCCTTGTGCCAAAATGTTTTGGCTGTAATACATATTCAAAAAGAATATTCTATCCAATTTAGTATTCTTTAATCCTATTTTTTTTATTAAATAAATTATTCTAATTCTAATCTAACATTACTAAATACGCTAGAAATGCCATCTTCATCTAGATGTGGCAAAATATCAGTATTTTACAGAGAGCCTCATCTGACCAAAGCAACTAAACTAGGTCGATATCGATACTGGGCAATACCAATATCCTTTGGTAACACAAATTAATCCGACTTTCGAGCTTCCGACTACCCTTAATGAATGATGTTTAGAGCCACAGGTGCGCCTGAATGTCGAAAGTATGGTTGATGATCGGTAACATCATAGATCGACCCATTCACAAATGCTTTGCAAATAAGAGTTCCCGATAATACCAGCAGATTTAAAATTGATTTCAGTCTTTCCTCTCAAATACAATAGTGAATCATTGTATTTGTTCAACGCAATATCATTACAGGTAGCCTATTGTATCTGCATCGTACCTGAATATCAAGCGGCTGAAATAAAACATTTAAATAGATAGTTGTCTGACAGATTTGAAAGAGGATGAGTGCGGATTGAGGATGAATGAGTTGCCTGTCAAATGCCACTACGCAGATGATCAAGTTCTACTTGCATCATCAGCAGAATAGTTGCAAGACATGGTGACTGTAATGGATGAATTATATAAGATGAAAGGGATGAATATAAATGTGAATAAGACGAAGGTGGTGGTGTTTGAAAGAGGAGAGGATGTATCGGTGTGTGATGTGAAAATAAATGATAAGAGTGTGGAGCAAGTAAGTGAGTTTATATATTTGGGGAGTCTGTTTACAAGGGATGGGAAGATTGATGGAGATGTGGAAAGGAGAGTAAACGCGGGAAATAAAGTGAATGGTGCTATACATGTGATTGTGACCAACCAGTCGATATCTAAAAAGGCTCGACTGGCTGTTCACAATGGTGAGCTGGTGCCCATCCTTGTGTATAGAAGTGAATGGTGGGTGTAGCAAAAACAACATGAAAGTAGAATAAATGCTGTGGAAATGCGTTCCTTGCGAAGCACGTGTGGTCTCACTATGAATGATAGGCTGAGGAATGATGTGATAAGACAGTGGTGTGATTTAAAAGTAGATGTAGTGACAAAAATTGAAAAGGGTATGCTAAGATGGTTTGGGCATGTTGAGAGGATGAATGAAAAGCGACTAACAAAACTGCGTGCGTGTATGACCAGATGTATGAACGTAAACGAGGCAAAAGGAGTATGTTAGGATCGTAGCAGGTGGCGTTCTGTAGTTTCTGCCTACCCCATGGGAAGAAGGCGTTAGTTTATGTATATATGAAATAAAACATTATTCCGTTTTTACAAGAGGAGGTTCATTGTTCAATAATAAAGTAACAAAGTGGTAATTCATGTTGAATGATGTAGTTTGAATATCAGATAGGGGCTGATCGATGGTGGCTCGGATCGTAGATATCTGGCGAATGGCGTGTCCGACCGTGGCTAAGTGTGAGTAAGTCTGCCTTGTTAGGGTTTCGTGGCAAAATTGACGAAACGGAACACTTGTGGGATCACTCGATGTCACTAAATTGCATCTTCGAGTGGAGGTGCATACATTTTGGTAGGTACGAGTAGTACGGATAGTACGATACGAGCGATGACCGTTTTGTGGATGTGATGCATGTTTTACCCCAAATCGTTATTTTCGTGTTTTGATCTTTCTTTGCGTCATGGTTATCGCAAAAAAAAAGGTTTTTTTCCTTTTTTTTTCTAGTACATAATTATATCGGTACAAGTTACAACCGGCACACTTTTGGCAACCCTGCCACCTCCTTGCTGATAGGCTCATGTTGTTAGCACGCTCTTTGAATTTTATTTCCTTAGTATCTACTTACAAGAAAGAAGACTGTGTGGCCTCCCGTCCAAATGACACGGGCTTTCTAAAAATAGTAGCAGTAATTATTGCAATTTTAGCACAGATTTAGCGTGGGATAGATCCATAAACGTCAGGTACCTAACTATACATTAAGTAGGATTACGATTAGAAAAAAAAAAACAGTAAAATTAAATACGGTATGGAACCCTAAATACGCGAGTAGGTGTGCCAGCGCTTGGCCGGTATTTTTATCTGTGAAGTGTTGGAACTATCGTGTTCATTATGAATAGTAGCGTGTTACTGCTGATATTATTAAGGTGCTCAGTTTACTTTGTTGACAGGACAAGATTAGGTTTTGACGTAGGGCTGTTGCACTTGGCTACAGTGAGTTTGTCCACCGCCACTATCGACGGCATTCAAGGAGAATGAGATGACGGCGCCGAAGTAGCTATACATACATTTACAATAGCCGCGTGTCCACGGCACGTCCGTCACCCGAGCGCTGATATACTGGCCCCCGAATTTTCGAGTAGTTCAGCGCGACGACCGATAGAACTCGGCCCGAGATTGTGACGGGCCAATATGTGCCCACAATACAAAACACGTTTGATCTTGTTCACACACTGCCGTCTATCATAATAATACTGGACCGCCGAGTTCGATCGCGGTGGACAAAACGATCGCCGGCAACGGTTCGAATAATCTCGTTTCTTGGTGACGTCCTGGTGACAGCTGCGGTGGACAAACGCACTAAGTGTATTTTTAGTTGTCTAAAACCGATGAGAATTAAGTAAGAGTTCTACCGTAATCAATCCTGAGGGCCTAGACAAGTGGTATTCGCTTTCAAAGCGTTTCGTATTTTTACAACGAGCCCGCCACTTTATGCCCAAGCTCGACCACTCCAAGTCCGACACACACAATCTATTATTATTATTTAAGCCTTTTAATTATCAAAAAAAATCATTTAACTTACATGGTGTCATAAAAAATATTCATTGGCTTCTAATTAAATAATAATTTAAGCATAGATAACAAAACGGATTTTTAAATAAATAGATTGATTTTATAGATTGGATGAAATAAGATAAAATAAATTTGCTACATAATCTTTTAATCAATTGGAGTTATTGGGTGCCCATTTAAGGGCGAAGGCCTCCTCCATCTTTCGCCATTCCTCTCTGTCTTGGGCTATTCTAGTCCAGGCGGGGCCGGTCACAGCCACAATATCGGCGCACCACCGGCGCCTGGGTGTACCTCGGGTGCGTGGTGCATCGCTAGGGTACCAATGGAGAACCTTCTCACTCCAGCGTCCATCTGTGGCTCTGACTACATGTCCTGCCCATCGCCATTTCAACTTGCAAGCTTATTCCACAGCATCCATTATTTTTGGGCACTTTGCTTCTTTTTCGGTCTCGGAGTTTGATTCCTAACATACTCCTCTCCATTGCTCTTTGGAAGGCTTGAAGTTTGTTTGTAACTGTCTTTGTTAGTGTCCAACTTTGCCATTTGTAGACAAACCGTAACCGTAACACAAACTAAAGTGACGACTAACCTAAAAATCACCAAGGCAATGAAAATCAGTAAGATCCAAAGAAATGATGCAACTGTCTTGATTCCCGAATAAAAACAAATTTAATAAAGAAGACATAATCATAATAATCCTTTGCTCTGGTTAAACTTAACACAACCTCTTCTAAACAATCCCATATTAACCCAAATACTATAGTGTACTGTCCTGCATCTCAGAAGTTGACCCGAACTTACAGCTGTATCAACAACGTTCTAGACACAGTCTAGATCACTTCTAGGTAAACTTTGGAGGCTACACCGGTCTAGGTATTTGTCCTGTGAATGCCTGTAGAGGCTGATCTCTTGATGGCTCTGTTTCCGAGGAAGACCATAGAAGTGAAGTCATACAACATGCGGTATATAGGGCGTTTACAAATTCGTTAATCAACAATAGTAAATATGGAAACATTGCCTTACGGCTGTCCTGTATAGTGAACTATAAAGGAGTCCGCCCATTACACCGTATCATACCATGACCGTACTAGGAACGTGTCAGGTAATAAAATATTCAATGTATTCAAAAACAAAGCATTTATTTCAAATAAATCATTTACAAGCACTTTTGAACTGTCAAAGAATCGATCAGTTAGAAAGTTGAAGCTAGTTGCCCATTCCAAAACGTAGATTTCTATGGTGAAGAACGGGTAAGAAACTCCAAGGACAATCTTTTAAATATATATATTACAAAATCCTGGGTATTGAAAATTATGGGACTATGCCTAGTAGACCGTTCCGTCACCATACCAAGACAGTCATACAAGTCAGAGAGAATATTTTGCCAGTGCTGATACGCTCCGTGCATTGCACGCGATTTTGCCAAACCGGTGCACACAGGCGGCGAAACGGTGAGCATACGGGCCTTGCTATGAGCATGTGAGCAACCGCGTATGATGACCCTTCTAAACCCGTTATAAATGGGTTAAACGGACAATTTTCATAATGCTATTATAATAATATAGCGTATACGTACGTACATACGCGTCTGCCTCACGAACACAGGTGAACTACTCAACCGAATGGTACGTGGATGCTACGGTCACTAAAACCGTTATGCACGGGTATGATACGCTGTTGATACGTAATAATGGGCATAGTAGTCCGTGACATGTTTCTTTTCGTGTCTGACACGTTCATAGCACGGTCATGGTATGGTACGGTGTCGTGGGCAGACTCCTTAAGAACTTACATTGACAGCAAAAGTGTTACAAAAGAAACAACAAAGCAAAATAGAATGACCAAATAAATTCGTATTACCTATATTATCATAATTATACTATTAAACGAGCAATATTTATATATATGTCACGGCTAAAACCCGAAGTGCGGCTACACCTAGTTTTAGCCGGCTACAACTAGGTGCGGCCGGTAGCAGTTGGTTAAATTTAGTTGTAGCAAATGAAAATGGTTGAAGAGTAGGTTAGGTTAGAACTGTGACCACATAACACACCGCACGAGCCGAGCGAGTGAAGCGAGCGGTGCCGCGGCAGCGGCCGGCGAGTGCCAGGGTCCATTTAGGCAAGTTTAACCAACTGCTACCGACCGCACCTAGTTTTAGCGGGCTAAATCTAGGTGTAGCCGCACTTCGGGTTTTAGCCGTAACATATATATATGTTATGTTTGTACTCACGTTCTCGAAAACGGCTCTAACGATTTCGATGAAAGTCGCAATATAGGGGTTACGAGGACGAGACATTGATCTAGCTAGGTCTCATGTCTGGGAAAATTCGTTTTCTCCGTATTTTCATCCAAGCAGAGCTCCGTCACCCAAAGTTTAGAACAAGATAATGAATAATGACATGAGAAAAATTACATGGCAGCATGGAATTAGTAAGTACCTACTATCATCGCAGCATGGAATAAGTAGGTACTATACATGAATTAATATGAACTTTCCTATACTATTAAATGAGCATTCTCTATTTTCACCAGAGCAGAGCTTGGTCGCCCAGGTATTTACAATACCTTTGTAGCTACTATGCATTTTTGAAGAATGGAAAAGAAGCCATAAAAAAAAAGATTATACTTACTTAATACAGGTTTGAAATTTCTCTAAAAACTGCTTAATGGTTATGACGCCATTAAGTCGATAACTGTGACATTACGATTCTATAAATAACTGCCCTCCATTCAACAGATTTTTTACAACGTAGCAGACTAGATAACCAAATCCAAGGGCAGAACTCGATAAGGTCGGACCGATCCTTGCTTGAATAATGTCTAGCAGACACGGGACAGTATTAATTATCCGCGGCTGAGTCATTTGACCCCGGTGGGTATGTCTATGGTCACAATTTGACATAGACAACGCCTTTATTTCCAAGCAGTAAGGGCGGTTTTTCAACGTCAAGTGTTACCACTAACGGTGCTTCGGTAATTACCCAATGTAAAGCTATCAACTACAAGCTTGAACGGTCATTAATGCATATTTATGTTGTAATTATTGACAATTTATTTTGAATTTATTTGATTGTAATCTTACTCTAAATCCTTTGTGGGGATAGCCCCATAATCTCTGTCATGATGTAAATATGATCACAGTCGTGATTGGGTTGGGCCACCAATCTCAGATACTAGGATACTAGGTACGGTAGGTACACGTTGTAAGGGATTGACCGCATTCAGCTGTTCTCTTGCATCATTAGCGATTTCTCATTAAATAGGCAACTCGGTAAATATTTAAAAATATTCTCGCTACCTAATTTGGTTGCAGCGCGCCTCGATCACAAGACAAAAGGTTAATGAACTACAATCCGCAAGAAGTGGAAGGTAAATATTAATCAGAATATTCCAGAAACATGCTCTAATGAAGCCAAGCCCGCGCCGGAGGGCACGGCAAACATTTTTAATCCGCGGCGCATCTCATAAATTTCAACCCGGGGATAAAGTCGCCTTTGTTTTTCTTCACGAAAGGAATATTTTTCGCTAAATTTACAACGCTTACTTGTGGCGTGTCGGCCTCAGCCGAAACTTCACTGAGCTTTTCTTTTATTGACCACTCTCATTACAACTGAGAAGATATTTGGACTTTTGAAAAGATTGTGTTGTTATTTAGCTGGAAAAAGAATCGAGTTTTTAAATGGAAAACATTTTGAAATACCTATCTTCTACTATCACTGTACATTTTGAAAGCTACAACAACTTAACAACATTTCTCCTATATCGATTTTCAAAGTAGAAAGCTCACACATGTCTAACTATACGAAAATTAATTAAATTAAACTGTAAACTTGCATATTTCACGACAGCAATGTTTTGTGCGAGGCGGAAGCCTACTAAAACTATCCGTAATTGACGAGAAATGTTTCAAGTGTAATGAAATATGGGGGGAATTAATATTTCAGGTGCCTAGCTAGCCCAAAACTTTGCCAATAATTTTGATTTATTGGAGCCTCACCGCCTCTCATATCTACTACTCAAAGTTTTGCTATTTAAACAATCACTTAGGCGCTGGCCTACCATTCTATACTAAAGGCACTAGGCGACGCGACGTTTACCTCAATAGGCTTTCAAGGAATTCTCTCGGGACCTAGATTTCTAATTGCAAAGCTAAGATCGCTGTATTAATTCCAAAGGTGGCTTGAGTGGAGTAAATATTTACGTAGGTTGTCCTTTGTGCCGATGTGAAGTAAAACAATACTTACGAATAACAGTTTAAATATTTGATTATAAGCCTAAAGACAAAAAAACACTCAAAACCCAAAGCATTTAGGGGTTAATGCTAATTACCCATTCCAAAGATTCTCAATAAGGCAGTCTTTGAGCATAAGTGAGCAATACTAAAACCTTTTTACAAAAAAAAAAAACAACCGACTTCCAAAAAAAAACACTACAAAGTGAAAAATAACTTTAATTTCGGAAGTCGGTGTCTTTGGTTTTGAATTTTCGTTCTTTGCCACCGACTTCCGAAATTAAAGTTATTTTTCACATTGTAGGTAGTGTTTTTATTGGAAGTCGGTTGTTTTTTTTGTTGTAAAAAGTTTTTGTTTTTCACTTTTTAGTTGTTATACCTACCCCAATTAAATTCGAATACCACTACCTGCTATATAAATAACAGTGACAGGAAGTTATCATATCATCCACATACAAAGTGAGAAAAAATACGTATTATTGAAGCTAACTCAAAAACTACCCAAGCAAAGTTAATAAAATTTAAAAAGGACCACCTCTGAAGTATGATCTACCAAAAAAAAAGAATCATCAAAATCTATTCATAATTGATGGAGTCATCGCGTAACAAACATACAAAAAAAAATAAAAAAAAATAACATACAGTCGAATTGAGAACCTCCTCCTTTTGGAAATCGGTTAAAAAGTATATTAACATTTGCATCATGGACAATTTCAGTCAGTAAGTACGCAATGAAATCGGTCGGAAAAGCACTTGTGTATCTCTCTGAGAAACGAACGATACCTCGCCGACTGTTCGCTTTATTTCAATAGTCTTTAAGCAACTTACCAACAGTTTCTACGGCTTTTACTCGGTAGCGATATAAAGTTTGAAAATCGCAGTTTTTATTGCAGTTTGGATACTGATATATCCTCAACAACAGTAGATTTAAGACTCCTAGGAAATTGGTCTATATTGCTTAGACGAGTTTATTTGTGTATGCCATGAAATTGTGACCTACTACAAATATATTTATTTTTAACAACATGAAGGTCGGGATGCGTTTTATGCGTTGGGAATAAAAACATACCATTCAAATTGAAATTCAACCGGTTTGAGTAACGACCACAAAGACTACTCAATAAAACCAATTCATGCAGATGAAAAAACAAAAGAAACTAAGTAAACAAAATTATCTCCGGAATTGTCTGCCACAGCGCTTTTTTGATATCTACTCGTTCATATAACAAGGATATTGCCAAGGAAATAAAAAAATATTCCAATCAGACACACCTCATAACAACACCATAAAAATCTTGTAATGTCAACACAATAAATCACTCTTATTCGTTTTATCAGGAAAACTAGTCGGCGAGTTTGGTAACATTAGTTGCGACCAAACGAGCTACAAAATTTCTTTGTATCGACAAAGTAGCTGGCGACCAGAATTCCCATTTTCACGATAACGATCATGTCCCACCTTGTGGCCATTAAGGGTCAGGCGATGGTCAGATAGGGGGCAATTTATGCACTGTACACTCAACTCAAGAGCTTCGTTGTATTTACTTAGTTTTTACGAGGCGAGATCTTTATCCGCTCCGTGCAAAATGTTTCGTTTTTAAGCTTAACTCGCGTCCCTTTTGTGGTTCTGATGCGGTTATTGTGTAAGTCCCGTCCGATAAATAGTTGTTTGTGCCTGAATTTGCTGCGGCGCATTCGACTTTCGTTTGTTTAGTTTTTTTTCTTTGCTTTCATGCAGGGCACACCTTGAATGGAACCGTAAAGTGATTCAGTTGTAACAGTCTTTGATTTATTCATTGTTATTTTGATGCCATCAGAGTACTGAACTTATTACTGTATAAAGTTGTGTGTAATTTTACTCCAAAGAAAAACTCAACATTATACCAGATAATCATTAATTACTTTTCCATCAAGTTTGTGTAAACTTTCCTTAGTTTCCTTCTGCCTGGGGTAATTAATCCTGACTGCTAGCAGGATCTTATTTCCGGCTTAATCTTTACTTTGTCTTGTCTTCGCCACCCTCAATCGAAAGTTTGCTTTAATGTGTCTGTAATGAGTTCGGTTCCTCATTTACTGTCAGCTTTATTTGTAGTGGGACATAAAGTGGCCCACATGCAGTAGGAGACTTTTACGAGCAATATAATTTATTACTCTTAACGTCGATTTAACTTGGATTAATTTTCTTTTAACTAGCCGTTGTCTGCGGTTTAACTCCCACTCTTGGAGATTTACTACATGCACCCGGATAAAAAGTAATATCTGTTTTTAGCCAACTTCAAAAAAAGGAGGAGGTTTTCAGTTCGTCGGAATCTTACTTTTTTAGTTTGAAAGAGTATACTTTTTAGTTGGTCTCATTGTCATTTGGTCATGATCTGACAATGGAATCTTGGAAAAATCGAAGGAACTCTTCAAATATGGCCCGCCTATTATAGCGATTTGGGTATTTTTTGTAGTAATTCGTGCATTTGGTCTCGGAAAGCACCATTTTGTTAAGTGGAACTGATGATGAAGGACACAGATGGCCACCGGAACTACTCAATAATATGTATTTCACGGGTTGCGATTCGATTACTTTAATATAATTGGTAAACAATTGGTGCTCGTCACAATTCATATGGTGCAATGGAGCTGATGGTGAAGTAACTGGAGAACGCCTCAACAATTCAAGTCCCTGCATCAGGAAAAGCAATATTTTGCAAAAAGTGATGAACAGTGGACATTAAGCTATTGTAACTTAAATAAATTACAAACCAACCCACTAAAAAGTGAAAAAAAAAATATTTTACAAAAAATACAATCGGTTGTATTATTTGTAAAACGTTTTTAATCGTACACGAAGATTATGGTCTTATCTCTGTTCCAAATTGCTTACAAATCCATTCATCCGTTTATGTGTAATTGAGTAACAAACATAAAATTAAAGTCGAAACTTCTAAACAATAATGCAAATTTTTTTTTGGGATAGTGGGTTATTTATAAGTCAAGTAATCTTCAGAAATAGTTTCTAGACTTTAGTAATACATAAAGAAATATTTTCCTATATTTAGAAACCGAGTCGAGGAGCCTAGTGCTCCTCGACTCGGTTATTAGATCATAGCCGTCTAACGAGAGCCTCTTGACGTGTTTATCGAAGCTCTTAGCTATTAGGCCATTGCCCGTAACGATTATCGACGCAATGATAGCCAAGTCTGCATCCTACATGTCGACAGTTCGGTAGGATTGTCGGGATCGATACAATCTATCACTTTAATCGGTTTATCAATTACAGTGTTGTGTCTGTATGATTTGTTGGTCACAATAAAACGAGATTTTTAGATTCTTTTTATGTAAAAATAATCCAATGTTTTGGAAATGAAATAGTGAGAAGCAATTTTCACGCTATGGTTTAAAAAAATACAAAAAACTACCCTTGTCATAAACATCATGCCTTCAATCCCCGAAGGATTAGGCAGAGGTGTACCAATAGTAACTCCCACATTTTGCCAGTTATGTTTAAAAAAGTCCCATGTAATAGGGGACGAGCCTATTGACTGCCTCGTTGGTCAAGTAGTTGCTAGCGCCACTGTTAAGCTTGAGGTCTTGGGTTCGATACCCAGGTCGGGCGGTTTCCATCAAAAAAAATCTCAGTAGCAGCCCGGAGTCTGTATTTGTGCCCGGTTGACTACCCTTTTCCTCTAAAAGTATTTATTTTTATTTTTATAAATAATAAATCTTTATTTCTCCATGAATGTATTTACATTATTTTGATCTAAAAATGGCTTAAGCTATTATTGCTCAAGAGTGAAAAACCCTAACTTTTAATGTATAATTATATTATAGATCCTATCTTACAACTCCAATTTGTTAATGAACTATTTCAGTTCTATATTTTAAAGAAACAGGCAATCTCTCAGTACCTACCTACATTTAAAATAATTGTTTAGAATCTCAGCGACATAAAAGGATTTTACTGCGGTAAACTTCAACGGAGAAAAGCAAGAGATACGATGTTATAGACGTATCACCTTCCACATAATGGGTTGCTGATGCTGATAAATACAGAAGAACGCGAAGCGCCTGCCAATTACGTCTTGCCCTGATGCGATACACTTAGCCGACTTTACAAGAGGAAGGAATTTTTAATTTGGTAGTACACTGGGTGACTTTTTAGCAGGGAACACTGCAGCAGATGAACTGAAAAAGAAATCTAGCTGGTAATTTTTAAGCGGATTTAAAATACGATTTTGCGCGGTCCCCAAGTAAATTGGAATAAAAGCAAGAGAATATTAATCTGCCTAGCCTTTTCCCAACGATGTTGGGGTCAGCTTCCTGTCTAACCAGTTTCAGCTACAGTTGAATAGGTACTGTATTTTACATGGAGCGACTGCCTGCCTATCTGACCTCCACTACCCAGTAACTGGGTAAGACTGGGCAAGAGAATAATGATTTAAAATACGACGAAAAATCTAGCTGTATCAGTCAAAATATATACTCAAACAGATGCACTTTTGCCTGAAATATTTTAGATCATTTTCTAAAAAATCATTTCATCTTTACCGATATGTGCGCATTTATAGCTTTGATGTAGTTACGAATGAGGTACGATGTTCAAACGATTGCCGAGACGAGGTTCGAAGCTAACCTATGCAGTATCGATATACGGATGGTGCTGACGTAGAATCGTATGCGCGCTTTACGATTTAATCGAGTCATAAAAATCGATGTACACCTAATCGAGAAGCTTTATGTTCACCCCATAAATAAGCCAGTAGAGATAAGATTTTTAAATTATGTACTTAATATGTTTGCGGAAGATAAGATTTTCCAATACTTGTGCTAATAACGTAGAGTTTGGGAAAACAGTCAAGCAAGAATTGCTAACTTAGTGCTTGTTTGCAACTTTTCAACTTTCCTTAGCGAGTTGTTTGCTTTTGTGTTCTTGAATTGCATGTTACTCTGCAGATAGCTTACAAATAATAACTTTTTGAACGAATTTAAACTAATTATCCTTAACAGTCCTTAATCCTGACAACCAGTCTTACCAAGGGGTATCGTGTTGTATCTGACTTCAGATAGGCAGTCGCTCCATGTTAAATACTGGTATTCAGCTGCATCCGGTTAGACTGGAAGCCGACCCCAATATAGTTGGGAAAAGGCTAGGCAGAACATCCTTAACCTTGTGAAGGCCACAGGAATTAGCTGGATGCGACAAGTACAGAACCGTACCCTAATTGCGTAACTTATTTTCGTAAACAATTTTGCCTAATTTGTTTCATTTTGACAGTTCAACAACATTCATTGCGTTATTTACGTTGTTGAGCAGATCTTTTTTTCCAAGTTATGATGCAATGGATTAGCAATCTGTTTTAAATCGAAACAGATTGTGTTGTATTACGCAATTAGGGTGGTACAGGTCGATGTGGCGACGCTCGGGGGAGGGTTATATCCAACAGTGGACGTCTTTCGGCTGAAATGAGGATGGTCTTGTTTTTTTAAATGAAAAGACATGGAAGGAATAAAATAAATTTTCCTACATTTTTGTGTGTTTTAAAATATTTTTCACACTTTATTAAAAATGGTGTTCACCAAATTTTCAATGAGTATGTAGGTAAGTACTTAATCACAATCTAACATTTATCGACGTCTTCCACCACGAAAAAAGATCAGGCAATTTTTTCGTAAATCTCATTTCTCACTCTAAATGTGTATCACACATTCACAACCACTCAATGCCAAGATATAAGTGGGTATGTAGGTACGTACAGATATAGTGTTACTCAAAGCACTAGCTAGTTATACATGTGGATGAGGGGTTCAATTTCCGGCTGAGAAGTGTTTGTATTTACGCACCATTACCTACGACCTACAGAGTGAAGACTTACTTAAGGTGGAGCCACGGTTTTCCTATGTTTGGCATTTTGACCCGGATAATCCGTCGGTATAATACGTGTGTGTAAGTGCTGTGATTTCGGTTCAGGCTTCTTTTCATTAACTTGTTAACTGTGAAATAGGTTAGTAGATTATATGGATTCGGATTGTTCATCCATTTAAATACAATACGATCTAAAATGTGATCATTATGCTGTAACATAATACGCAAAAGCTGTCGAGACACACATAACATAACGTCACGCCTTGTTTCCCCAAAGAGTTATGCAGAGCTATACCTATAGAACACCCACATTTCGCCAGTTATGTTTAAGTCCCATGTAATACGGGGCGAGCCAATTGCCATCAACCGGGCACAAATCCAGACACCGAGTTGTTACTCAGAAATTTCAGATAGAAAAACCCAATAACACTTTGCCCGACCCGGGAATCGAACCCAGGACCTCATGTTCAGCCAGTAGCGCTTGCGACCACTAGACCAACGAGGCAGTTACAAAAAAATTATGTTTAATGTTATAATGGCTGTCGAAAGTTACAAAATAATGTCTTTTTTGAAGTCGATAAAAATATTTCTGAAGACGGTCGAAATTACATAGGTAGCAGAGTCCAATAAAATAACATCGCCGTATTCTGAAACATGTCGCATTATGAACAGAGAACAGTACGCTTGCTAATGAGCGTGAACTCAAAAGCAGTCCCTGACAAATAGCTAGCAAAACTTTTTGCCAAAAAATACCTTGTGTGAGAACAATCAACCTAATGATGTGTCCCTATTCTATTCTTGCTGCGGGAACAAAAGTATGATGCTGTGAGAAAAATATATCGAAAACAACTTGAAAAACAGCATCGAGAACGCGCATGTAATATATATCTAGAAACATCGATTACCATAACATTGTTGACCTCATTCACGTACAGATATGATGTTTATAACGGTTGTTTTTCGTCGCTGCATTCGCGTTTCGCATTCGCGTTTCGCATTCGCGTTCGCGTACCGATCAGAGGAGTAATAGCGTCATCCTGCGTCATTACCGAACATTCGGCGTCGCCGGCGGCCGCTAATAAAACCTGAATATTTCACGTATCGTAGCACCGAACATTACCATAAACAATTTGCGATTCAGCAGTTGCATCGGTGATTCAATATTTTTGCTGGACGTTATTCTGTTAAGGCAATTCAATTTGTCGATTAATATCGGTCGCGTGGAGAAATGAGCATAGCGGGTTATTATAGACTTGATATATGTGGTTGGACTTGAAGTTGTAATTTCTATAAAACGTGGATTACGAAAGAGAATTGGCCTATATTCAGCTATGACTTGGTAAGTTTAGTTTGACATTTAGTAAGTTAATTAATTTCAAAACACAAACGTAAGCAATATCATGACCAATCACAAGAAAATTCAAGTAAAGAAAACAAGTTCGTTAAGAGAGCAAAGACCTCACGCGCAAGCTTTTAATAATGATCCGCACACACTCCACTGGTTGCCTAATGCAGCAGTGATTCACATAATAGTCGAAAGCACTCCGTCACGACATCATCTGCTCGAATATAACGCTATTTCTTTGACGACATTGATAAAATATTGGCATCGAATCGTATTGACGCGTTTGCTGTTATTTTTAGTTCGATACAAATGACACCCATTTCCTTGAGGGCGACGGCTATGGAATAATATTTCCTGATTTGGACATCTGAAAAGGAAAACTGTGTCTCGATGTTTCGTTATTGGAACAATGAGGTTTAATGAGATTATTTGTGTTAAATACTATACCGTTACTAATATACTGACGAGCAATATAAAAAAGCTACTAATTTATAATGAAATATTTCCGAAACAACGCAAGATAGCTTCTTGAAGTAAAAACCAACATTCAAGTGTATTTAATAACGCTTAATAAACACATATAAAACTGTTTACAAGATTTTTTTCTATTTCATCTAGCTAACTTGTGTGGTTTAGGAGTTATTTTTAGATTTTTTTTGGCACCTTGCAAGTGGTTTTTTATATTGCTCGTCAATGTAGTTAGACGCATTTGGTACGACTGCCAATACAGTGTTTCAGTACAACCTAAAACGATCATAATGAAAGTAAACTCTCCTCCTCTCTCTCTCTCTCTCTCTCTCTCTCTTTCGCTGTTTTTTTTTTTGTTTTTGTTTTTAAAAACTGTGTACCTTAACCTGGATCAAATACATTTACTTTCTTTCTTTTTAAACTGGGTTGGGAAAAACAGGACTCGTTCCACGCGTTTTAAATTTCACAGTGTTTTTTTAATTCATCTATAATCAAATTAAAGTCTAGTGCAATGCAGCGTTTATTATTTGTTATATTTGGGCAATATTATATTTCAGCGCCCCTTCCCATTGCCTCATGATCACAAGTGACAAAGTTTCTGAAACACGATTTTAGTTTCATAATTATAAAGGTTCTACGTTCTAATATATTCTACAACAGTACTGATTCTGGCGACCAGTTCGAGGCGATCCGGCTAACGCATGCAATTACCAGAGACATTTATTATGTTACCTAATTTTGTGGGGCGATTAGCAGTTTAACGAACTAACAGCGTTTTAGCGATTAACTTGGAATGGCTGTTGTAATCTGTATTTTACGTTTGCGTGTATCATCGTAGAAACGTTTCGTTTTTGAAGTTTCTTTTCACGGTAAGTTTTGTTAAAGATAGTATGTAGCACGCTATGCATTTCATTAAGATATGCTACTTTAGTGTTGTTATATTTTCAGCTGTCAAATTATTCTAAACCGGTTTATGCTTGTTGTTAAACTGGGCAGGATTATTTTCTTTTTCTTTTTCGTCCAATTCTTATTCAATTTTCTTTTCCAATCGCTTGTGTCCAGAATGAATTCCATCTGACCTTCGCACGACCTAGGCAACCCTTAGGCAAACTAGATTTTTGTAGTTTGTTGTTATTAGGGTACGGTTGGAAGATGGTAATATAACGAAAAAAAAGGACTACGCGGCCTGGAAAAAGAAAAAAAACCAATTGATATTTATTTTAATTTCGGCTTTACACCGCATTTCATTCACTAGTAACGATTCCAAGTCCACATTTTAAACTCGATTTTCCCCAACCCCGTCGTAATGTTAGGTATCCATCTAACAACAAATGCAACAAAAAAAACAGTGGCACTCCGGGAGTGCCGACAGAAGTGAAAACTTGAACAAGATCGCCTTGGTGGAAGAAAAATACTTGTATAGAACATTAATCCGTAACCTTATCTAAATAAAGAGCACAATCGGGTTTACAAAAAAATACTTTCAAAAACTTTAAAGTAAAAATACTTGCATAGAACATTGATCCGTAACAAAATATAAATAAAGAGCAAAATCACGTTTACAAAAATGAGGTGTCGGTAACGGTGTCGCGAGTTGAATTGTTTTTTCCCATCTCAAATACGCCCAACGCGTCTAAAGAAGTTTTCACTTCAAAAAAAGAATCGGAAAATCGTCTTTTTCGTGCCGTGTGTCGCATTTGACCATTCATTCAAAGTAGTGTGGATACACGGTACGGCACTTACACCTAATGACATGCCATTAACTGTGTGAATGCTTTAAATATATTCAGTGCATGTAACACGCCTTTCCTCACCTCTAGCGATGATAATGGTGACATAGTTGGGAATATTTCCGTAGGTTATGTCACATTTGTCGCGCGGTAGGGTTACAAATAGTTGTGACTGACCTGTAGATGTTATATGAGAAAGTTCGGCTTCTGATATAGATTGTGCAAATACAAAAAAACAAGTGCATGTCGGACCACGCACAATGTAGGGTTCCGTAGTTGGGATGAATTTATCCCAAGAACAAACTTAACTTTGTAGTTGAAAAACATTTTATTTCATACGGAATGTATTGTTACTCGTTAACTTGTAAAGCCTACACAGCTGTGATAGTTTTTCTTTTAAATTCGTTATATAAACTACTGCCGTGAATTTACCAACCATTTAGCTGGCAGGGACTCAACCAATCAAAAAAAAAAAAGGGAGACACTTGACTCTAACAAAAATTTGCACTTTAAAGCTTAATATTTCGCAAACGGATCTCTGAATTCAAAAATGGTTTTAACACAGTCACAATGTTTTCAAAAGACCTTTCTAATGATACCCCACACCAAGGGCGAGTTTTTTTTTTTAAATTACAAGTACTAACAGTCTCGGAGCTAGACTGCGGACATACAGATAGACAGACAGACAGACGTGGCGAAACTATAAGGGTTCTTTGTTGACCCTAAAAAGTGGAAATTAAGTTCTATATATATCTTCAATACGACAAATGAGTAATAATCGTATGTCAGCGTAATCCTTTAACTTTTTAACTGACATTTTATAAAACAATTTAGGTTCGCATTAAATCGCGGAGGTCTGTAATTAAAAGGGTACGAGAATTACTTAAAAACCAAGTGAGATGAACGGACGTAGGTATCTGACATATTCAGGCCAAAATGAGATACAAAAATAAGGACGGGTATCTTTCGAGGTCTTTGACCGGGACGCGAGTTGTTGAATAGACAATGTATTTTTGTAATACTATTTATATAAAAGGTCAAAAACATGGTGTTAACAATGTAAGTAGTTGTTATCATTATTTCAACACCATGTTATTGACCTTTTCTTAATTAGTTCCAGCTAACAGGATGTTTTGTACGGCACCTCGGCGATGTCAATAAAAATATTTTCAATGGGTAAGAAAATTATTTTCAAGACATTTCTTTCTTTCAGCACCTCTTCTTGTCGGATATACATAAAATGGAATGGAATAGGTAGGTTCTTATACCTAATATTAAACAAAATAATTAAGTTTAGAAATTGTTTTCACAACCTTTTCTGTAAAACTAGAAGACTTGACTTTGGAAAGAGAGCAAGGTTTTGAAATGTCCACGGATACAACCTATTATCTAAAGGACATGTCCTAAAATGGTTTTTTATTATTCAATAATTCTAACCAGGATAAGTTAAATATATTTGAATAGACATCCCAAAAACTAGTGGTTCTAACTATATCATACATTTTTAAAGACCTCCAATTTTGAGAAAAATCGTTTTTATTTTAGTAAGAATTTACTCCTAAAACGAACAAACCTTTCAAATTATCTAGGTTATTATAGTGAACACAAACCATAAAATAGTAAACATGTCAAAATTGACACGTTACTGTCATTACTGTCAATTCATTGACAGTTATGACAGTACTATGTGTCAATTTATGTCATATTGACATATTCAAATAGTAAACTTGTCAAAATTGACACATGTTACTGTCATCACTGTCAATTGATTGACAGTAATGACTGTACCGTGTGTCAATTTACATCTTATTTGTCATAGTTGCCATCAACAAATAAAATATTTGTACTTTAAATAGTTTATGATTTTTCTCATAAATGGAGGGGTCTAAAAATATTATTTCATTGGTTCCTAGGTCCATATTTCGTCGTTATTATTTAGATGTAGTTTGATGCTGGTTAAATTTTTCTCGGAATAAAAAACCAACGTCCCTACAAAAAGCGGACATCTCCTTCCTATGTATGCTGTTTCTATTCGGCCTAAATGTGGATGCCTATTAAAAATTCAGTCAATCGGTCAGACGTTTGTAGTCTGATTGTTAAAGCAGCTAAGAATACCTTGTAGATACCCGGTGATAAACACAAAAACGCTTTTAGATCGATTTCGATCGATTTAACTCTATTCGCTTCTGTGGTCTAGTGGTTAGACCACCTGTCTTAGACCCAGATGTCTTGGGTTCGATGCCCAGCGGGGGCAGTTTTCTGCTTGGTTTGGTTAGTGGTAGAGCTTGTTCTAAGTCCGCCTGGCTAGCTACCACCATCTTATCTAAGTCAGTCGCATTGTTGTGTTTCGGCAGTTAGGGGTAAGATAGCCAGTTCCTCTGTGTTTGAGGATTTCAGGTGAAGCTCGCTTCCACCTTCGGCTTGATCATCACTTACCATCAGGTGGGATGCAGGCCAAGAGCTACCCCGTTGTGAATAAAAAAAACAGTGGCACTCCGGGAGTGCCGACAAAAGTGAAAACTTGAACAAGATTGCCTTGGTGGAAGAAAAATACTTGTATAGAACATTGATCCGTAACCTTATCTAAATAAAGAGCAAAATAACGTTTAAAAAAAAAAAACTTCCTAAACCTTTAAAGTAAAAATACTTGCATAGAACATTGATCCGTAACGTAATATAAATAAAGAGCACAATCGCGTTTACGAAAATGAGGTGTCGGTAACGGTGTCGCGAGTTCAATTGTTTTTTCCCGTCTCAAAAATGCCCAACGCGCCTTAAGAAGTTTTCACTTAAAAAAAAAAGGTTAGGTACTGTTTCTGTGGTTGTGTATATAATTATGTTAAATAATTCTGGAGAATTGCAGTGGTCTGAATACCTCATTCGAATTTACAACTCATTAATACGCTTTATCTTAGAAAACCATTAATTTATTCAGTTCAGCACGTTATCCGACAAATATCAATACATTAAATAAAAACACATTAAATATCGGAAATTACAATCTGAATTGCAAAATTAAATCGCTCTTCGGTTCGCATTCGTATAGTTCGTTTATTATACTGCCTTTTTTAATTTACAGAAACGTCAGTAAAACGGTTCGAAGCCAACAGTTTGCAGTACAAATCAATTTGTTTCTACATAATGAAATAGCTTGCTATATGCCACATTGCTACTATTTTTAGTAGGTTAAATATTTTGATTTGTTTTGACTTTGAATAAAAAACGAATATGACTGGCAACTACAACTAAAGAATTACCCAGCAAAAGGTTAGAAGAGGAAAAAAAAATTGGCAGCCATGGGGACTGCCAACAAAAGTGAAAACTTTAAACTGGTATTAGCGCCATCTGTATTCTATAGTGAAGCACTACGGCGCTTTGGTGACGCGAATCTATTGTGGTTTACCCCCTGAGGCTACGGTCTATCTGACGCACGCCGACCGCGACTGACGACGTGGTAGCTGTCCGTCACGGACGACAGCTGAATGCTATGTTCGTAAACACACGGTCTCGCTCGCACAAACGGCAACGAACGTTTCGGCAGCCGACAGCGAGTCGGTCGTCGGTCGTGACGTCACCGCACGCTGTCAGAAGCGTCTGACGTTTTAAAGAAACGGGCCTAAATAAATTTTCACTTCAAAAATGCAGAAGGAGTATAAATTAAAGAAAATGAGGGTAAGTAGGGAAACCTTTGAAGGGATTAAGTGCATTATGCGATATTATTATTTCTAACGTGACAATATTATCGTGGACTTCCACGTCACGGCATCACGATAACACAGGGCAGTAAAATGTATGGAAATATATGAAGACTCTTTTAAAGTTCCGTCCGCGATAACGTTATAATGTGCACATATTTCCATACATTCTATGGACGTGGACGTCAAAAATAATATCGTCACGTTAAAAATTATCAAATCCCAAATTGATTTTATGCACGTTCATAAATCTCTAAGCATTCGCCCACATTCTTTAGGTGACGTTCACCGCCCCCGGCAGATACTGTTAGCGCTGATGATCGGCATTAGCTTTCAAGCTTCTTCATCTCTTACGATGTCTCATGTTTCAAAATACTCTGTACCCAACTCTTGGGGTCCCGTCGCCTGACGCACCCCTCTTTACCCGCGTTTAACTTGCCGAAAGCTTTAGCGTACCAAAAGCTCAACAAGCCATTAGATAATAATTGCAAACCCAATCAGATTGGCCCGTGGTAACCGTGGCCACAAACTACTGTAACGTGGAGACGGCAATCTTAACTAATAATAATAAATCATAAATGTTATAGTGAGTTTGTTTGTTTGTTTTAGGTATATGTTATATGGATAGTCCATGACCTTTTTTTTTTTGGGTGGGATATTATCAAATAACTTCTCCCGCTCTGGGTGGAGCGGGAGGGCGTGTCAGACTCTTACTGACTAAAACCCACCCGTATTCTTTCAGTTGCCATGTTGCCGGGGGGCCACGATTTCCCTTTCGGCCCATATTCGCAGCCCCGGCAGGCATTGGCCCTAGCGGACCCCATCAATTCTGCTGACATCTCTTTGAGGGACATAGGATACTTTTTATCCCAATATTCCCACGGGATCGAGACTTATGAGGGTGAAACCGCAGGGCACAGCTAGTACGGCAATAAATGAAAACACTGACAATTTTATTATTTAGAAACGATCAAATAAATCCTAACATTGAAATGACAAAAGTGATTTATTCAAACAAACTTCATGTAGTGATGCCAACTATGGGTTTTGGTAATCTTTGACTATTTATAGTGACTAAACTATTGCATATAATATTTGGTTGTTGAACTTTTGCATGCAGACTGAGAACGTCATTAATATACGACGTTTAATTTATGGTCGTATTGTCGTGTCCCCTATAAACAGTAACGCTTACAATGTTCGTGATAATTTGGCCACAATACTCCAGTGCTATTCAAATTTGTCCATGCAACGTTCCCTCCACGTCGGCTACCTAATGAAGCGACCGCACTGTATCGAGACGTGTTTACAGGTCCGGTTTACGTTAGCTCCGGTTTGCGGTTGCGGCAATGTAGAATACATACCGGAGTTTCCTCATAACACAACACAAACACATATCATTTTTTGTTTTTTATTTCTGCATGCATTTCTGCAACTAGTTTTGGAGCGATTTCATTGTGATGGACTCAGTTTTTAGGGCATAAAATTGATTGGACATTCTTCTTCTTTTAACCGACTTCCAAAAAGGAGGAGGTTATATGTTCGTCGCGTATGTTTGTTTTTTTTATGTATGTCCACCGATTTCTCCGTCAATTGTGGACCGATTTTGAAAATTCTTTTTTGTTTGAAAGGGTATGCTTTCGAAGTGGTCCCATATAAAGTTTATTAACTTTGCTTCGATAGTTTTTGAGTTAGCTTCAATAATACGTACTTTTTCCCACTTAGAATGTGGATGATATGATAAGTTCCTGTCACTGTTATTTACATAGCAGGTAGTGGTTTTCGAATTTGTGTGAGGTAAAAAGCAAAAAATATTTTTTTTTTACAAAAAAAAACAACCGACTTCCAAAAAACTTTTTGTTTAATTTTTTTTCACTTTGTAGTGTTTTTTGGAAGTTGGTTGTTTTTGTTTGTAAAAAGTTTTTATTGTGTCGATTGATTAGTAAAAACTTATTTGTCTGACCAGTATATAGCTGTATGATTCTTGACTTAAATTCAAAATTCAAATAATTTAATTCAGGAAATTCACAACAGATTAAACAAACAGGACCAGACTAAAGGAGTTGGTTTGTGTATGCCTATGTATTCATGAACTTAGTAGGTATTCTATGCAATTCTTGTGTACATTACCTACATTCAAAATGTATCCTCTATTTTAGAAAACGCATGAATTGCATAAAATACCGTATATCCCTTTACCACAGGACGGCGGGGTCGGATTCCTGCCTCTCGTTGTTGATTTTACACCACTTGGTACAAAGCATTTTAATAGAGAAAGGATCTTGCTTTGTTGGCTACGGGATGAGAAGTAAAGCTCTCGCACTTGGCTGGGTTTATTTCTGGTTATTCGAGTCTAAAATTAAAGTAGTCTTTGTAACATACGTACCTACTGTAACATAACACCGAATGTACCCAACACTGTAGAGTTTATTGTCTGCCAACTTGTTCTTCAGTTCTAGAACTATACAAATATCTTCCTAACACTCCTAACATATTTTTATATGAGAAAAATCCATGTAAACAGATGCATAACCATAAAAAAGAATTACAGCTGTTCACCAGAATTTGGTGTTATTGAAAACGATCACCAAACTGCCTGAAACTTGGGCGATCTTATGAATATCTTTTGTTCGATATAAAAACGCACATAATACGTACGAGTTACAAAGGCCGGAATCCGTAGGTACATAAAGGAAGGATAAAAGTTTTACGGAGCATAAAAGGAGACATGTCGAAAATCTGTGCTCATAAAACAGGGGTTCCACCCACGGATTACCGTCGCGATATTTCTCAGGAACCGAACCTTCGATCCGGAACCACTGATCGGTTTTTGTTAATCCCATCGGACTCTGTTAACAACCCTAATAAGCTTACCTATTTCCATGATCTGTATTAAGAAATAATTTATTCATTCGTATCGGGAAATTTAAATCCTATTTTATAGTTATTTTCGGTTTTACTTGTATAAACAAAGCTAAGCAACGTGTAATTTTAAGACTTTGAGGGCTCTAAACGCCCATATATGTAGTACTAATAAAACTTTATTGTGTCTCGTTCAGTGTCCTAAAATGCATTAAATTCTAAACTTAAACTTTTTGAAAGATCAGTCTAAGGTTTTGGCTTTGAAATAATTTGAAAGTAAAATAACTCCTACGTGTTATAACTGTTTAAGATACGAAGAAAAACAATGTTCTGTAGTTGGAAATGAAGATAGTTTACATAAGAAACACACCAGAAACATTATTTTAGACAGGTAAGAGAGTCTAGGGACCATCGTATGAAGAAGATCAAGTCTGATCAGGCTACTATTATTTTAAACGTTGGTCTAACAATAGTGCACTCGAGGTACTAAATTCCTGTTAGGATAGGTGGGTGCTTAGACATTCAAGCGTTATTGAATTCCACGATTGAAAATCTAAGTTAAATGCCCATTCTCTGAATGCCACTTGATGGCATAAATTTAATATCGTAACCGAGAGCTATCCAATGGAACTTTTGTAACAAATTTCATTTATCTCCTCCTCCCTGAAGAATTTCATAAAATCGATTGTTATCAAGATGATTTAAAGTTTAAATTTAATGGAATTCGTTTTTGTCAATGTTCATCAGTGAGTTAGACAATGCGGTGTATATGAATGATTATGATCGACAGACTTTAATTATTTGAAAAACTATACTTCGCCCCAAGAGAATCGAATATTTTCAATTTCTAATCGTGTAACAGTAATTTACAACTGATAGCTCGATACTCTTGAAATATTAGAAACGTGTCACGTATAATTTTCTATAACTTCTACGTTTAGTATTCCTGTGATATAAAAAAGATTTGTAGGGCTGAGATATTTTTAATGGCGTCTATGAAAATCTATAACAATGTTATCTGGTTCGAGGGAAACTATTCTTCTGTCTATAGGTATATTTTCGAAGGGGTCTGTGTATTGTTATCGACACGAATAATCGGTTTCCCGTGTCATAAATCTCTCGGGTAATTAATCATGGGCCTGACCGTGGCGTCCGTGCGGACAGTGGACCCTGTCCCGGAGCTCGTCGACTCTAACACTATGTTTTTCTCCTCGTTCTTTGTTTTTTGTTGACGTAGGTAACCCACTTTTATTCAACGGCTTTGTAGGCACTTACATTGTAAGTACCTATTTATTTATTACTATCTACTTTGAACCACAAACCTCTCCTCTTTTGCAAGTAAATACCTATGTGTTGAAAAATGTTCATTACTTGCTCTCTCGCCGTTTTGTTTCAAAAAGATTTTTCATAAAATACCAGCATTTTGCTGTGACTGCAGAATTTCGCTGAACAATTTTCGCATAAGTCATAATAGTGTCATTTTTTGCTGAGTTTGGTGGGCGAGCTTGAAACGCCGGTGAATATATCTCTGCTGCTGGGATAAATCACACGCCATGATCACTGATCAAAAGTTGGCAAAGTTTAGCTTTTCGGGACATTCGAATAAATCAGTGCAGTCAACCGTGAAATTAAAACGAGTCCGAAGTTAATGCAAAATCTATCGAAAGTTTAACAAAAACTACGATTCGGCACACCCGGCGACACGTCGTGTTACCATCAGTCGATCAAGTCCTTTGTGAACTATGTTGGACGTTTTTTGGCCACCTTGCGTGATATTGACATCCAATTGAGCACATCATTTAGGTTGGCGGCTGGTCAGTATATTGACTATGGATATTAGTTATGCATAGTAAAATTGGATAGTTTTTTCAATAACATTCTTAAACAGTACATCCCAACTTAAAAAAAAGCTTTACCCTTCACTAGAAATTTCTTCTGTATCGTGGTTGCGTTTAGACTTATCTTACATGTATAAACACTCACACGTAACGTTTAATTTATAAACTAATCATTTTGTAGACTTAACAGGTCAACCCAAGGCGTCTACAAACAAGTTACATTTACGTAATATATATAAATTACGTGTCACGTTGTTTGTCCGCGATGGACTCTTAAACTACTAAACCGATTTTAATCAAATTTGCACACCGTGTGCAGTTTGATCCAACTTGAAAGATAGGACAGCTTACATCTTAATTTAGGAAAAAAAAAGATATGAAGAAAAATTATGTTTTTGGTAGGGTAGGTAGGGCAGGTAGGGCAGGTAGGGCAGGTAGGGCAGGTAGGGCAGGTAGGGCAGGTAGGGCAGGTAGGGCAGGTAGGGCAGGTAGGGCAGGTAGGGCAGGTAGGGCAGGTAGGGCAGGTAGGGCAGGTAGGGCAGGTAGGGCAGGTAGGGCAGGTAGGGCAGGTAGGGCAGGTAGGGCAGGTAGGGCAGGTAGGGCAGGTAGGGCAGGTATGGCAGGTAGGGCAGGTATGGCAGGTAGGGCAGGTAAGGCAGGAAGGGCAGGTAAGGCAGAAAGGGCAGGTAGGGCAGGTAGGGCAGGTAGGGCAGGTAGGGTAGAGTAGTAAGTGATGAAGATGGTCCACCCCAAACATTTATATGGCAAAACAACGTTTGCAGGGTCAGCTAGTTATAATATATATTGATATTCATTCATAATTGACTGTACTGTTCCCAAAGTGAAAAACAATTGAATTATGAAGAACTATACTATCTCTTGTATGTCGATGAAATATAGATTGTTCTGCCTAGCCTTTTCCCAACTATATTGGGGTCGGCTTCCAGTCTAACCGGATGTAGCTGAATACCAGTATTTTACATAGAGCGACTGCCTATCTGACCTCCACAACCCAGTAACTGGGTAATACAATACCCCTTGGTAAGACTGGTTGTCAGACTTTCGGGCTTCTGACGACCCGTAACGACTGTCAAAGATCCACGAATGACAGTTGGGACCAACGGCTTAACGTGCTTTCCGAGGCATGGAGGATTCTCGGTATGTAGAAATATTCACCCATCCACGGACCAACCCCGGCAAGCGTAGCTTAACCTGACAGATCGACCCAAGCGGCTGTTAGTACTTAGCCACGAGCTTCTCGTCGATCAAATATAGATCAGAATGATAAAATGGAATGGACGCTGATTAAAAAACGTTATTGCTTTGAATGCATGATGATATCAAGTAATCATTTAATTTAATAGCCAATACATTCAAAAAGATTTAATCGATTCATTTAATCAATAAAAGCAATTACCTTCCATTTAATAGATTAAGTTTGAGAACTTGACTATCTTAATATTTGAAGTCTTCGAAGATTGTTTCGAGATTGAAAGTCGTTGAATTCTTGGCAAAGTTTTTTGTTAATCTAATTAAGCTAATCTGAATATTTAGTGAAACAGATCAATTTCAGTTTCCGTCAAAATTAAAAACGAGACTAAAATATAAGACGAAACTTTTCGTGATTTTTACCAAGTTACATTTCATCTAGTCAGAAGATTTTACATTTAATCTAGGACAAAAATAAGCTAAGGTATTTATTTTATTCTTTCTTAACTTAAGGCTGCTTAATCAGCATAATTTGTTGTTTACGCCCGCATTCAGAAATCATTATCTTAGATGAACTACATACGGGAGGGAGGGCGGCAATCATATAGGAACTTATCATAATATGTACAATATCTTTTTAGTTCATAGTAATTCGCTGTTTATAAACAGAAAGTGTTACAATGTTTCTAATTCAGTACTAAAGTTCAAAATTCTGCCACCTTTGTAACTATGTAGGTACGTAAATTAGTACCAACATAGAATGCTCATTCTACACATCTACTTACGTTCTTTGTGACTTACGCCCATATAATATATTTGGTGGGTGGGTATGTCCTGATTACTAAAATAGGGTAAGTAGCTACAGAAATAAGACGATAATAGCTCATTACGTCTCACAGCAATGACGTAAACTGTTTGGTTTACCTTTAGATTTCAGACAAAAGGCAAATTTCCCGAGTGTATTAGTTCAGAAGCCCCTTATAATATTTGTGTAGGTACTTTGGGAACAATCGGTTTACAAATCCGGTGAAAAGCAAAGGGTGTGAAGACTGCATGGGGCGAGCGGCGAAGGGAGAGTTGGGAGGCGTGGGGGGTGACTTACGGGGCTTTATTGCCATTCTGGTGACAAACGATTATTATGAAGACGGCTCACTTTCCACACGTTCCGCTTTTGATTAACTTCAGTGAATTTGCATTATATTTTTTCACTGTATAATTTTGTATAAATATGCGACTTAATTTGGAAGATGTTGCCTTGGTAGAAGATAGATTTGCTTGTAGTTTAATTTGAGTTTTCCTGTAAATAATGTTTTGTACGAAATTACTCGGCTGTTAATATCTCTGAAAGTAATATTGACGGGCCAAAAAATTTCTTCATACTTTCTTTAACGATCCAGACTTTTTAATATCTAAGTAGTATAATAAGATTTTAAAGGTCAAAGTAGAAAATAGGAATAGGTATTAAATGTAGTCGTAACAGGATACGGATTGATCACTTTTATGTTATTTATCTCTATATCTTTTGGTAACTTCAAAACGTTGTTGTTGTTTTCCAAATCTCTTTAATTTAGGGGTTTGTTGTGACTGTTGATTTATAAATGATGTACTTATTGTTATTTCACTTCCACGTGAACGATAAAGCCGTTTTATGGAAAAACAAAAGAAAAACTCATTCTCAAATTAGCATGAAATATAAATCAATTGTGGCTAAGTAAGAATAGCTTTACTCGGCATCTGTAGTTTAAAAATGTACCTTTATGTCGTCACCTGAGCAAGAGAAGTATTTTTGCATTTCACATTAATATTAATACAAACTTTAACTAACTTTTCAGTGAATAAAGCTCGGAGCATGTTTGTAGTTTGACATTTTTAACAATAAAATACCGAATGTAGGTACAGAATGTGACCTGAAAATATCACCTTTATTACTCAGGTTTATTTGTGAGCTCAGTTATTTTATTACAGTCGTTTAAGAGGTGCTACGCAGGAGCAAATCTCCTCTAAAAGATTTGTCAAAAGGAACAGAGCGCTAAGAATTCTGAAATAATTAGAAGCTGGAGTCAGCAGTAAAGTAGAGGCCTACTGAATAATGAGAGCCGGGGGGGCGACGTTCACTCAGTAGGTAGGTACCCGACACACTCCTACGTATAGAACTTTACATAAATTACTTGGAAGGTGACGCTGAATCTGTCGGTATTATGTTCTATTTCACTCTCTTTTGACATACCTGACTTTAATAATTTATAACAATATCAATGTTAAATCAACTTGCCTTTTTACCCTATTGTCAGTATAAACTTACGTCAATAAGAGCATTTCATAAAACCTTGATGAAAAATGTTAACTTAACCTCACTATGTGTGAATGTCATGAAAGTGAGTGAGTGGAATACATCGTCTGTATTCCACTCACGGCTCGAAGCTACTTAACTGGCACTAACAGTTCAAGCGACGAAAACCTTCCATTAAAAGGCCAGGTCAGCAAAAATTTGTTAGGACATACGACTTTCACAAATTTACAACGCAGACAGACTAAAGTTAGTCGAGAAGCGGTGCTTACGTCCCATTTATATTGTTTTATGGTTTCTTTCCTTCCCACAGAGGTTCCCACAGCTAGAAAATGTGGATCCGTTTCCTCGCTGCGGTTTTTTATTATCTCGTTGGATACACCGACGTATCTATCACGGACGTCGAACGGTCCTAATGTGGGTGACCGATGACACGCATTTTGTAATACGGAAAAGCTCTCTACGTGAAATGGGTTTTAATAATGTTCCTTTCCGTCGTATGGAAACGAATTTTCCCTTTATTTTATATTGAAACGACGAGTCCAATCTCGGTGTTTCCGATTTTATGAGCACCCAAACTGATAATATTCGGTATTAGTTTCTTACTATCTGCAAAATTTCAATCAAACGCACGACTGTTTTTACTAAAATACTATCAAAATAATTATCAGCCATTGTGGTGAGTGAAAAACAAATAAAATGTATAAAAGTAGGAAACGGTAACAGAAATGGCATACTTATTTCACTGGTTTTTGCCTGTCTACAGTCTTGTAATAACGCTAATGGTAATGTCTTCACAAACGTTATTGTGCAGTTGCAAGCAAGAAACTCGCCCCAAAATTACCTTTTTAAGTGCAGACTCAGTGGCGAGAAGAAAATAATATTATTATAAGGTTGCAGAGTTATATCAATTAATTTTCCAACTGGAAAAAGTTGTTCCGAGGTAAAAATAGGTAAAGTTAAGAGCCCAGCAGCCTGTCTATTTTTCCCATCCCGAATTGATTTGATCGAATTCGAGACTCGCCGAACTTAACGGAACTTCTAGTAAACTTGCGGTTCGGAAATAGGTTTAACTAAAGATGAAAGAAGTAGTTTTGAACAGAAATCATTCTTTACGAAGGCCAGATCCAGTTATGGAAAATGACATTGATTCATAACGTTACACTCGCTTCTTTGATAAAAGTGATATTTTGATTTATGGCTTTGTAAAGTTTCTCTCTGAAGATTCATCAAATAAAAGAGTAACAGACCAGACGGAGTTATTTAAGAGAAGTTGTGTCGTAATTTGCGCTAGCTTTAGTTAGTTTAATGATCCTACAAATTAATTTAATGGCTGCTTATCTCTGGATTGTAAAATAAGCCCTTAATTCAATGACTTTCATAAATTAGCTATGCGCATAAGAATGAGGTAAACAAAGCAACAAAGCCAAATGTCGAGAGTGGATGGAAAAACCTCCCTCGGATCTCAATGATGGGTATCTCTTTGTTTTTGGGCGAAAATAAACTTTACTTTTTTGTCTTTGAACCTTTTGGGCCCATGTGTGGATTGAACCATAAATCAAAGCCCTCTCAATAAATCTTGACTTCGTGAGAATTTGCCAAAGACGTTTTGTAGTTTTTTAAGCTTGATAACATTTCACCTCAGTGATAGCTATCTTACGCAAAAATATCGACTGTAGTACCAAATGTTCACTGTTCTTTTTATTGCAATAGGTACATATTTTTGCACAAATATAAGGTGAAAAAAGTCATAAATAATGTATGATAGGGATTTTCAGCGTATTGTTGACCCGAATAAAAGAAATGCAAAAATATTATTAAAATACTTGGACGGCCACGCTCTATTTGCGTAGGTAATGAATTATTTATAAACCGTGCTAGCACTAAGATTAACTTATTATAACAAGTCAACGAGACTGTAAGTCGAGGCGATAAAAAATGAAAAATATTTTTCGTGATTTACAACCCTATCCGATATCATCTTGACAATATCCGTGCTGTAATAGTATAAGAAATTCTTTAATCTTAAGCGAAATTAAAGGCATTTGTAAATGTAACGGGGCATAGAAGGGGAGTGAGTAAGTAAATCAATCTATACATTGAATTAGTTGATGTTGAACGGGCGATTTTGGCAATATTTTAGAGGCGACGGCAATAGAATGAGGCATTTTGCATTCGGCGCACGTTCAGGCCTATTCATCAAGTCGCTGAAGCCATTACCAGGCCCGCCACCTGCACGAACCACGATCCCTAGTTTGTATTACGCCGGATTATTCCAACTTTCATTCACCTATAACTTGTTGAATTATAATCAATGTTTTTGTTTCTATAGTAGTTGCCTACCGTAGTTCTGCTTACATAATGACGTTGCCAGTTCTGTACCAGCTAATTCAGGTCGACTTAAGTCTGAATCTAGTTTATATTGTTATTAGTTGGGCGTTAGTTTGACTTTGATTATTCAATAGGTGCCAACGTTGTTTATTTTGTACTGTCGCTATCACGATTTATGTAGATCACGTAACTGTACCAAGCTATTTACAGAAGGCGTTGTTATAATTAATACTAAGTTAGAAATAGTGAAAGATTACTGAAGCGAATGTTTATTCCATTGATTTTGTACAATCGCAACACAAGTTCACTTTACTACGTCTGCTAACTAGGACATTGACGGCAACCACACGCCTTGTTTCCCCGAAGGGTTTGCCAGAGGTATCCCTGTAGCAGGTACACCCACATTTCGCCAGTTATATTTAAGTCCCATGTAATAGGGGGCAAGCCTTTTGCCATCAACCAGGCACAAATCCAGACTCCGAGCTGCTACTGAGAAATTTCTGATATAAAAAACTTTTTACAAAAAAAAACAACCGACCTCCAAAAAAAACACTACAAAGTGAAAAATAACTTTAATTTCGGAAGTCGGTGTCTTGTGTTTTGTATTTTCGTTTTTTGCCACCGACTTCCTAATTAAAGTAATTTTTTTGGAGGTCGGTTGTTTTTTTTTGTAAAAAGTTTTTATTTTTCACTTTTTAGTTGTGGTACCTACCCACACACATTCAAATACCACTACCTGCTACCAGTGACAGAAACTTATCATATCATCTACATACTAAGTGGGAAAAAAATACGTATTTTGTAGCTAACTCAAAAACTATCAAAGCAAAGTTAATAAAATTAATATGGGACCAATTCGAGAGCACACCCTTTCAAACAAAAAAATAATTTTCAAAATCGGTCCACAATTGACGGAGAAATCGATGGACATACATAAAAAAAAAAAAAAACAAAAAAAAAAACATACGCGACGAACATATAACCTCCTCCTTTTTGGAAGTAGGTTAAAAATCCAATAACACTTTGCCCGACCCGGGAATCGAACCCAAGACCTCATGCTCAACAATAGCTCTTCGACCATTAGACCAACGAGGCATTCGGTGGTTGGTGACGGCAACCAATCTCGGATCATTCCAACTCTATTTTAAAATAGAGATACAAAATAACGCGGCATGCACCTGCCCATAGATCATCTAGTGGGCAATAGAATGCCGGCTTGCATCCTGCCGAGCGCGATATATCACTTGCGGTAAGGCCATTACAGTGTTCCCTGAACGCCAGATTAAAATGTTAACTAACCACCCTTTGTCTTCGCCGCATTTACAATGGGAAGCGGTTGTTTTACCCTCTAATGTTTGCTGTGATCTCAGCCACTGATTGCCGTTCGCGTGTTGTTTTATTTAAAGCGGTTTGAGGCATGTTCATGTTGCCGCCTTCTTTAAGTTCCGCTTGTTTCCGCGGCTGATTGTGGTTTTGTTTTTCGCGAACTCTTATCTTGGGAGGTTGCTCGTAAATAACTATAATAGGTAATGTCTGTGTCAAAAGTATTAGATGAAAGTATAAACAAATCCTGTTCAGGTTAAATTCTTACGCAATCGCTCACTATAGGGAATTTGTAACACATTCATCTGTACTTAGTACTTAGGTTTCATCTTCATACCACACCCTTTTCTCCAACAATTATTGTTTAATAGTACATTATGATACTAGTGTGCTGTGTTGGTCACACTCCGCTACCTTATCGAATAAGACCGCCTTGTGCGTAATGATCAATGCACACGCGTTCCATACGACGTATTTCAACACACTTGCGAGGAAAAAACAGACTTGTTGTAAGAACTTATGCTACAATAACGTAACTATATATGTAAAAGAAAGAAAGAAAAAAAATATTTTATTTGGGACACGCACAAGAAATGTAAAACAGTAATAAAAAAACAAAAATTAACAAAAATAAAAACGCAGCATTTTAAAGATGATACATTTAGATTTATAAAGTTCAACTGACCTTTATTGCCAGGTACTGACTATCCGGAGGTTCTTTTAAAAACTTTTGTACATCGGTTGATGACAATGCTTTAGATTTCATATTTTTGATAATAACAAAACGAAAACGATAACGAATATTTATGGAAAATGGCGCGCTGGTTTTGTTTTTTTTGCAAGTGATGCCCGCGCAGATGTAGATAAAGGTACCAGCAAAACCGCTGTACAGCGCTTATATAAAAAATATAATAAACACAAAATAATATTTTGGAATACGAAGGTCAAGCATTAAGAGAAAAATATGTAATTTGATAAATATTATGTTATCATATTTTATTTATTCACACAGTATGCATAAAAAAGGCAACATGTACCCACGCACAATTGTCCACCTAAAGGACTAAGTGCAAAAACCAAACACCATAACATAGAAGGCAAGAAGTCTCTTTGATGAGATTAAAAAAGCGAAAATGTCTGCTTGGGTGAAAATAGAGAATGCTTATTTAATAGTGTAGGATAGTTCATACTTACTCATTCCATGTATTCAAAGTAAATTTCTATTAAAATGAACAACATGCAAAGAGTAGGCGAATTAAAGGAAAGAGAGAGTCCTATGTCGGCGAGAGTTTGAAAAATTTAATTTTTATTTTAGAATTGTTTTATCATAATATAATTTTTAAGATTACTGGCCACTAGCCCTACGTGTGTGGTAATTTAATGTCGCCATTGTAGCGGCACGTTGTATAATAGTTCAAATAAAAGTTAAGAAACACGCATAGGATTTAAAAGTGAGTGTGATAATACGTGTATCCTATTTAGTACGTATTTAATCAGTGACGCGTAGATATCGCGTTCAATTCCCAGGCAAGTTCAATGTTATTGTTATTGCTTTTGGCGAGTCGCGACCAAACCGAAATTAGTTATCTGTGGCGCACATTACCGCACTAGTGCGGTTATATTAAGTAAAAAGCACGTGTATTCAATACACTGCATTATGAACCTAAAAGCGGTTCAATAAGCGCCACCTTTCCAGCAAGTGTGTTGAAAATAACTCTATTAAACTGTGATTGAAAGTCATCAACGTGCAAGCCTAAAGTACTAATAGTCTGAAATCGATTTTATGAAAATATTGTTTTTGGGTGTTGGCAACACGGGCAAAAGGCCGCCAACACCACGCAAGGGCAAATGATGTAAAACACAGTTTAAGATTATCGGCAATTTCTGTAATTTAAATGGAAACCAAATAGAAGGATAATTCTTATTCCATCATCAGTCGTTTTATTTATAAACGAAAACCGAGGGTATAAAATTAAGCTTAACTGTCAAATGACAAACGTATTTAAGGTGATTTAAAATTAGAATTTCGGGGAATTGAGTGCTTTTATTTGATCATTTTTGAATACTTAAACTATTCAAATGCTCAAATTGGCATCTAATGGTGGCACTATAAATTGGCATCCACATATAAGTTTTCTATTGAATCTGTTATAATTTTCATCACATACTTTTGGAACAAAACGTATCTTTAAACGTCTTGAAAGCGATTTTAATTCAATTGGCTTACATTGAAATCTCATTACATTTCTTAGCAGAGATCATAGCAAGTCTCTCTAAAAGTAACTTAACTTTCTAAGTAACGATAAAGTTACTTCACTCGCTTTAACCATCTCAACAAAAGTACTTAAGTTTTAAATAGTGCAATAAAAAAATGATTATGAAATAGCTGTTATTTAATGCATCTAATAATATTTGCATGGGGGCAAAAACATCGTACTAAACTTCAAGTGACGCAATACTTTGCTTCAGGCATTTTCCTAGTCGGTATTTTCCTTAATGCGTCATGTATCTTTCATGCACACTGCCCTGTTTTGCCAACATTTACTTAGGGATACTTACATTTTGAAGACAGATAAGAAGTAATACTGAGTTTTTTGTAAAGTACTCGTTGGTCTAGTGGTAGTGAGCGCTACTGCTGAGCATGAGGTCCTGGGTTCGATTCCCGGGTCGGACAAAGTGTTGTTGGGTTTTTATATCAGAAATTTCTCAGTAGCAGCTCGGAGTCTGGATTTGTGCCCGGTTGATGGCAGTAGGCTCGCCCCCTATTACATGGGACTTAAAAAACATAACTGGCGAAATGTGGGTGTCTGCTACAGGGAAACCTCTACCCAAGCATTCGGGGAAACAAGGCGTGATGTTTATGTTTATGTAAAGTATTTAAATTTTGTTACCATATGTCTTTTAGCTTAAGGTAACGAGGACTCTGCCTACATGTAACTGTGTTCACAATTCTCAGTAGTTAAGCAAAAAAGGATTTATTAATGCTCAATTAACGACTTCTTGTCTAGAGTCAAAATTTAAAAAGAGAATAATTATGTAAATACCAACCAGACCAAGTTGAAAAAAATAATTTTTAAGATTAAAATTCAGAGATCTGTAATATATTTAATTTTCTTTCTTTATTTAATTTTTTTCAGTAACGCAAAGTATAAAACTAATTTTATTAAAAAAAAGTTTTTACACGTATTTCTTTTCCGAGTCCTCGAATACTAGGAATACAAACTTTATTTGCTGTATCATAGTCTGTTAGCAGTTAGTATCGTAGCTTCAATCGCATATCGTAAATAATTATTGAACTTTACCTAACAAAAAATTGAAGGAATTCATTAATTCTTCCCGATATATGTAAATATGATGAAAGGGCTTGGCTTTTGTAGTAAAATGTCTCTGACGAAAGGTAAGTTTTGATAAACCAGCTGCCGTAGCATCCAACACGGGTAAAAATACTGTTGAATAAGTATAAACAGATTTTAAAATAGAGTCAACTCTTGTGAAACAACAAATAACAATGCTTACTAATTAAACCAAATACATGTATTTAAACAACTAGCTGCGCCCTGCGGTTTCACCCACAGAGGTATCGATCCCGTGGGAATTTCGGGATAAAAAGTATCCTATGTGTTAATCCAGGTTATAAACTTTCTGTGTACCAAATTTCATGCAAATCCGTTCAGCCGTTTGAGCGTGAAGAAGAGACAAACATACACACATACACACTCACAACCTTTCGCCTTTATAATATTAGTAGGATATTTAACTAAACAGCACCTTCTTACATAAAAGTCATAAAACACAAGCAACATTGCGAAAAAAGAAAAAAAAAACGGTGTTCATATTATGAAGTGCGGCCTTTTTGTGGCGAAATAGCCGTTTACCTTATTAGCTAGGTAGCGGCCAGTCTTCACTTTATATTCTAGGTTAGTTGGCACTCACACCACGTCCTACCCTATTCATCATGGGGCAAGGCCACCGAAAGTATTCCGAGGGTACCTGCCCCCACAATTCCTCCGGCCGACTTAATCTTGTTTGCGGCGTGCAAATATTCTTTTAATACTATATTTCTAGGTCCAATATAAGAGATTTATTGTATTGATTCGGCATGGAAGTTATTGTGCACATTGTGTTGAGTATTATGAGTAGAGATCGGATATTCGGATGCATATTTACCTAAAGTTGAGGTGTTTGCTATTATAGAATGCACTTTTGTATCGAAAAAATCCCGGGATTCCCGGATCGACTTTAAGAGTTGTGATTATAGAATCGAATGTATATATACGTATATTTACTAACGTTCAGGTGTTGGCTAATATAGAATGCACTTTTGTATCGATCGCAAAAATCTTACGACTCTGGAATTGATAAATTTAGTACTTTTTATCTATAGAAATGCTAGCTAATGTTGTAAAGTAGGTTGCCAAATTAGTATAGCACATAGCGACAAACAACTCGGTGTCTTGAGTTTCGTAAAAAAATGTTTAGTGGGTATATAAATTTTTATGTTAATACCGCAAAAGAGTAACCTTCATAAGAGGGCTGATAAGTCATTTCCATACCATGTATCTGATTAGTTGTGCATTCCCGGATGTTATGGAATTCCGGGATTTATGTAATTTTTTTTATTTATTAAGAAGCCACTTCCATAATTTCTTGGCCAAATATTAACTTTAGGTAAATATGCATCCGAATATCCGATCTCTAATTATGAGGTACATTTATTTTAGCGTGGAATTTACACGTTGTAGAAGTAAAGTTACTCAATATAATCTAGCGTGTAATTTCGCCCACAATCGCTACCTATATTAAGGGTAAGGAGTCATGTAATTTTCAAATAATTATGTTACAAGTATGTACCCGTATGTATGTTTAACGAAGAAATTAATTCATTATCGCCTACAAAAGTTACCTAGTTTATGTACGGGCACGCACATTGAACGAATAAATTTGCAAATTCATTTTGATGGAAATGAGGTAGAGTAATGAAGAAAGGTGCCTTCGAATTACTTCATATTACGAGGTCTAAGGTCCAGACTAAGATATTAATGAGCGAGCTGGGCAAAGGACATAAGGCACCCATATTAATCGTCATTGAACGCCAATACTTATAGATTCTAAATGTTTTCAAATTAGAAATTTAGCTTTCGTAAATCGTAGAAATAGAAGTCCATTCCAGAATACCGAGTTTATTTCTTACATAAAGGCATTTGACAACAATATATTTCAATGCTATCACGGAAGCGGTATACTATGACGAATGCAGCTATTTTTCTGGCGTTATCATGTATGCACGTCCAATTTTTATTGCTTTTTGTGCGGCAGTTACAAATCGATTTGGCTTTAAGCCAATGGCGTCATTTTAATAGTTCCTCTGTGTGGTCGACAGTACTCACATATTTTAACATTATGTATATGGACATTTTAAGCTATGAATTTGTGAGGCACGAGTGCGTTGAAACCTCCTGCCAAATTGAGAAAAAACATCATGTTTTAGATGAGGAAAACCGAAATCACGTATCTATCAGGAAATGTTCTCAGAATCCCTTTATATATGTTATTGGCATGAATTTGTTTAATGTTGAAAGCAATATTCTTATCTTTATCTTTTTTCCTTAAAATCTTTGAGCAGCATTAAAAATAGATAAAAAGAATAGAGGAGTTTGTAAACATTCAGATGTCGTTTTACAACTGAATAAACATAAAATCGAGAGACATTGATACCTTTCTCCACCTTTAGCACCAAAGACACTCTAGCGAGAAAATATTTTCCATTATTTATTAATATTTAGTAGGTGTCCCTTCTCTTAGGCGAGTTCAATTCTCTGTAGTATTGCTTGATATTCCCTCTTTGAATGCACAGTGCTCGATAAAACGAGGAATTTGTAAGAGAAGATACAATAACTGGGATAAAAGGAGCTCCTGAACAATCATATCTATTCATTGGCGAAATCATGAAATACAATTTCCTATGGTAGGTATTCCTTACAAAGGTTTACCATATTGGAAAGGTTACCTCGAGAGGAAATAACTTACGATAATATGAGATCTTATCTACGAGTTAGAAAGTTTTCAGGTAGATAGATATTCAAGGATCATTTCATTTCGATTGAGACGTTTGTCCTCTGTTATTTTTCGCCGCAAAAGTCGAATGTGATTACCAGTGATCGGAGTAGGTAGATTGAATTGGGGTCAATAAACTGGCACGTATATATTAGTATGGATATGCCTCCGGGATTCCGGGATTTTGAAATTATTAAGATTTTTATTAAGAAATTTCAAATGTTGTAATGTGTAGAATAAAGAATACATCAATATGAATAAGAAATGTTTAACCCTTTTGCTGTCTTTTTAATAGTATATAGGTGATCGGACTACAAGAAAAGGATAGGTATACTATAAAAACAATATTATATTTTAAATGTTTATCTATCGCATTTTATAAATTTCTAATGTAGTAGTTTAAAAATCCTTACTTTAACAATATTTAATTCAATCCCGTAAGTACCAAAATGAAATATGTTATGATTTCTATGACTATTCATGATGCGAGTACGTAAAATCAATCTGCCTACTCCGATCACTGGTGATTACTGAAATAAATTCCTCTTTATAATATTAGAATTTTTTTGGATTCGTAACTTGTAAAGCCAATTCATCTAAGGCTTTAAATCCTTCAGATTTTAGGTGAGACTTAAAGCAAATTTACACAAACATTAATCTAAATATATATTATATAAAACCAAGTCGGCAAATACATAGGATTTCTATTAAGCTTAGAAATTAGCATCCCAATAGATCCAACTGCCCTTATATCTACGTAGTCTGTACCAAGAACGGTGGAGCTGAGCCTAGCTGAACAAAGGCTTAGGAACGTCGAACGACGGACGTCCGTGTAGCCTCCGTAGATCCTAAGTACAAAGACTGATAAACGGATAAGACTCTCACACAACTATGTGCCTACCCAAAAATAGACGACCTCCATGTATCAGAACTGCAAACAATGGTTAGGTTTAATGTGTAGATACCTAATCCTTTTTATTTTCTTGTGGAGAAACTCTCCGTCTGAGAAGAACGGAGGATTATGTATGATTCCTAAAGACTATAAACCCCACGGTTCTCTCTACTACCATGAGTCTAGGGCCCGGATGATACCCGTACAATCACGCGCGCAAATGGTTGGAGATACCCACTAATCCTGCTGATACCACTTCTCTTCACTTGATCTTCATACAATGATTGTTAATGTTGCGCGATCATTGTAGTCTTTGTTAAGCTGAACAAGGTCCTAAAATCAGTTATTGTAATAAATCCATTTGTTCATCCAAAAGTTTCTAAAACATAACAAAAAATTAAAATTGATGAACTGATAAATTTAAACAAGTGAAAGTTTAAAACCTTATTCAAACATGAAAATTAAACGTTTCAACAAAAACATTGAAAAAATAAGCCGCAAAATATAGTGGATTATCGAGAAAACTCATTTTAAAAGTTCACGATCCTGTTTTTATTTGATACGTATCGATGTTGAGTTAGCTTAGAGGAATCCGTTACTGAATAATTCTAAATGATTTCATGAAAATCCTTTTTCTTCACATTTTCTTTAACTTAATTTAAAAAGATTTTTCATACCTACTTTAGGTATGAAAAATCTTTTTAAATTAAGTTAACTTGGAATCAATGTTATTTGTGGTTGAAATGTAATTTTGTCGTAACTAGTTTTTTTTTTTTAAATACGTATCTATTCTCAATTTCAAGATTGAAGAAAACTTCTAAAAGAACTTATTTAGGTAAAAAACTACTAGGTTGGTTCGCAAGATTTCTTTCTGCACTTTCAGACGTTGTGATCCTAATTAATTTTGACCGCAATAGGAGTCAAATTCTATGCACACGCTTAATTTATGTATCGTCAATCGTAATGTAACATATCAGCCGATAGAAGGGTTTTTAAAAATGCGTACCTGAGTGAGTACTTGCATTACCGCTCTAGGTACAGGCAAATTCTGTACGAATGACGTAAATGAAAGCATCAGACAAAGAAACGGTGCTTTTTCTTCTTTTTATATCATGTACGAGCGAAAGAGTGTGTACAAGCATAAATACCTTACAATTACGCAAATTCAGAAGTGGTTTTCTCGTAAAATAACGATTAAAACTTTGTGAAAGGCCTATTTCATTATAATAAGTAGTAAGTATGGTTTAAAAACACTGTTGTCAGTAAAACGCAATATTTCTATCAATGCTTTAAGAGAAAATCGATTTTGTTGAATCATGCGTAAGTGTAAGATATTTGTGTTCGTGATTGTACGATATTCGAACAGGAATAATTACACAAAACAATGGGGCAATCATCATGCCTATGGTTTAGAAATAAGCGTTTAAAAAAATACCATGCATGCATGAAATATGTTAAATGCAGCAGCCAACGCATGACTTCAAAACCAGGGAAGATATTAACTGGACAAATAATATCAAAATTGACATAAATCTAATGAACATAAAAAGACAGATAAATATGAAGTCTCAAGCCGACAGAATATTCCTACTTACCGTTTATTTGTGCTTCATATAAGAACCATGCTTATGTTTGTGGAATAACTAGCGTTTAACTGCCCATAAAGAGGAATTTATTGCTCTGGCAACATATGAAATATCCGGAGTTTCGCTTTGAAGACTTACCTATTTATTGTAGTTTCCTATTAAAACGATACATATTTATGGCTGAGAGAACTTTGGTAGTAATATTTGTGGCCAATCAATATTGAGTAGCGAAGCGTGAATATTTTGAAGGTTTTCTTACGGATTTTTTTAATAGTACTGCTAGACTGCCTCCTTTTTCTAAATGGGATTTCTCATTAGCAGCTTGAAGTCTGGATTTGTGCCAGTTTATGACAATAGGTTCACCCCCCTATTACATTGGACTTACACATTACTGGCGAAATGTTGGTGTACTATAGTAATAGTAATAGTCCACCTCTATATATATATATAGAGGTGGACTATGGGCAGAGGTGGGCAAGTAATTGGGCAGAGGTGTACCTATATATAGATATCTATATACCTATAGGTACACCTCTGCCCAATTCTTCGGAGAAACAAAGCGTAATGTTATGTTATGCTTATAATAGTTGTTATAGCTGTTGGTGAGTGCTTCGCCCAGAGAAGTAATTTCGCCAGACTTATTTCAACATGATGGCAACGTATCTGCGATACCTTTGGTATTGCAGACGTGCATAAGCTGTGGTAACCTCTTGCTATCAGATAAACTTCCAAGCTGGCTACCTCGCCACCAAAAAAATAATTAAGAAAAAAAAAAAACAATCGATTTCCAATAAAAAAAAACACTACAAAGTGAAAAATAACTTTCATTCCGGAAGTCGGTGGCACAAAACGAAAATTTAAAATGAAAGACACTGACTTTCGAAATTAAAGTTATTTTTCACTTTTTAGTTTTTTTATTGGAAGTCGGTTGTTTTTTTTTTTTGGTTATTGTTTTTTTTTTCACTTTGTAGTTGTGATACCTACCCCACACAACTTCGAATACCACTACCTGCTATGTGAATAACAGTGACTTATCAACCACATATTAAGAGGGAAAAAATACGTATTATTGAAGCTATTTCAAAAACTACCCAAGCAAAGTCAATAAAATTATATGAGACCATCCCTGAAGTATGACTTATTAAACAAAAAAAGAATCATCAAAATCAATTCATAATTGGCGGAATATTCGCGTAACAAACGTACAAAAAAAAAAGTGTGGCACCCAGGGACTGCCGCGGTAAAGCTATTGCATAGCATTTGTAACCTCCATACTTCCTATTTGTCAACGCTACACTTGGGATGATGACGTGATGACATAAAACAAAAATTACGTTCCCATGACAACATCACGTTTCCCATGACAACATCACGTTGTCATGGGAACCGTCATTACATGGTAGGCGGAGTGGGGTGTTAGGTTTTATTGTCGTTATGGTTTTATTTTCGTTACGGAATTTCTTGATTCGGTCGCCGCGCTCAAAGCCCGCGATAAAAGCTATGCAATAGCTTAAAAACAGTCAAATTGAGAATCTCCTTCTTTGGAAGTCGGTTAAAAATAGTATCTATACCTCGAGGGTCCATGGTTTTCCGGACTATGCTCGGAGTTTCTTTGAAGGATAAAATTTGAAATGAAATTATCCGGAAAAGAACCGGAGTTGCCGACATACTCGTAGCTTGCAGAGTAAGCAACCTGAAGTGGCAGTGGGCTGGCCATGTTTGTTAAAAGATCGATGGCCGGTGAAGCAGACGAGTCCTGGAGTAGAGACCGCGTATCGGCAAGCGTTGTGTGGAACGCACCCCAGCTAGAGGGACCGACGACCTTAAAAAGGGGGTTGGGAGTCGGACAGAGTGGATGTTGAAGGCGGAGGGCAGGGTGTTGCGATGCAGCCGAGGAGTGGCCTATGTCCAGCAGTGGACTACAATAGACTGTATTAAAATGTAAGTATTAAAACTTTTACCCTTTGTCGAGTTTTGATAAAATTTAAACACAAACTACTTCTTATCTAAATCTAGGTTACGTGTAGCGAATTATTTTATACTTGTTAAAATTTTATAAAGTAGCCGCGTCTAAGAAACTACCCAAGTTTTATAACTTCAAGAAGTTCTCGACTTTACAGGTTTACATAAAACTATTTCTTTTAATCTAGTATCTTCCTATTAGTTAAATTACTCTTTGAGTTTATGTATCGTTCTAAAAACCTCGACTGCCATGTTGGTCTAGTGATCGCCAGCGCTACTGCTGAGCATGAGGTCCCTGTATCGATTCCCAGGTCGAGCAAAGTGTTATTGGGTTTTTCCATTAAGAATTTCTCAATAACAGCCCGGAGTCTGGATATATGCCCGGTTGATGGCAATAAGCTCACCACCTATTTCATGGGACTTAAAAATAACTGGCGAAATGTGGGTGTGCTATTAAGGTACAACTCTGCCTAACCCTTTGGAGAAAGCAGGCGTGATGTTTTCGTTCTAAAAACCAAAACTCCGAAAGCTGTGACAGCGATTCTATTCAAGTGAAGAAGTTTTTTATTTTTCATGATAAAAACTACTCAATATGATAATCCAGGATTTTTTATTTCTTTGTTTAATTTCACCGTCATCCGTTAAACTGACATCGATTCTCTAACACATACACATCAACGTTTGCCATAATATGAGCTTGGTATTCCGCGCTCGTTCATTTTAACTTATTAAAGCCAGTATCAACAGTCGCCTCAAGGTTTTCTTGCAAGCGAGACGTCATCATGCAAGAAATGCGCAAACATAGTCGGAATATTCATGTGAGTTAATATTCATGGCCACGAAGGCACCTGCTGCACTTCAGTTAAGGATCGCGGTGTCTACCGAGCTTGTGTACATTTGTGAAACATTCGTATAAGAGGTAGAGGTAAAACTTTCAACGGCATAGTAGGCGAATGCACGTATGAATTCCAGATTGCGTTTAGGTGTTTAGGGACACGGCGAGACGGTACCGCATTACGTATTTAGGCTAACTCGCGACTTGCTTAATTTAAAGTTGAGATAGAGGAGATAGAGATTAGACGCTTTGTTGGACAGTTGTTTGGAAGTGGTCTAGGTTAAGGGAAAGTTTCTGTTTATAATTAAACTTCTGTGTAACTGACACCGTTTTCCCTAAGGAGAAATGTGTTATCGTCCAAAAATAGTTTCGTGAACAATTCCAGATTCAGATATGGCCTGGGTTTTTGTTTTTAAGAGTCCTATTACATTTTTTACGTAAATTCGTTATTTTTGACGTTGTAATTTTCAGCAACAGTAAAATATTTTATATTTAATTATTTGATTATAATAACGATAGTGCCATTCTCTTTATTGTAAGTTGGAGTTTTTCTTTTTAATTTTAATTTTCGTGTAATTTTCTATTTAATAAATATTTAACGAACTCAGTTTACAAGAAAAACCGTCTGTGATGGAACTTTGGCGCTTATATTCACATTGTTTCATGCAATTCTAATAAAAAATCGTAAATTATATTCCAAATAAACACAATTTTATCAAATAAACTAATCTGATAAAAAAACTTCTATCTACAATGAATACGTTTCTTTCATTTTTGTAGGCAACCAGCAACCAACCTTTTTCATATTTATAAATTTGTTTACTTTTGATTTTATTGATTCGTATGTTTTTCTACTAACGTCAGTGTAAACACAGACATATTTATACGTCTGTGAGTGTAAAAACAAACGTCTTGGGAAATACACAAAAGAAAACTAAATGTGTTTCCATTAAATATTCAAGCCCATCCTCATCTTCAAGAGTTTTCGTTCCTCAATATAATAACACAAAAATACAATAAATAAAAATTAAAGTACTAATATTCCGCATCAATTTAACAAATTACACTAAAAAAAATTGTAACTCCAACTCACAAGAAAGAGAATGGCACTAAAGTTATTATAATAAAAAAATGGATTGTGTGGTTTTATGAAACCACGGTAAAAGTGAAACTTTTCACTTTATCGCTACTCCGCGGCCGATCGTCACGCGACATGCAACACACAGACGAAAAAAATTTAGACGATGTAATAAAAGTTTCACTTTAATAATTAAATTATCTTACTGCTGCTGAAAATGACAGCGTTAAAAATCATAAATTTCCGTAAATAAATGTAATAGGACTCTTAATTAGAAAAGCAACTGGTTCATATAAAAAGTAAGTTCAAAAATTAAAACCCGACTACTGAATAATCACGCTCTAAAAAGTATGAAACAAGTTTGGGGTTATAATTTCGTGATAAAGTATTTACAGAGCAGCTTCAAAAAAATATTGTTTGGGTTTTATTGTATAATAGGCATTAATTTTACACCCACTCCGTACGTAGCACTGTCTCACTTTTGCTTGTTTTTAACAATTTAAACATTTTTTTTCTTCATAACTTTATGTCTTCTAGAGTACGCCATATTGCATTTAATGTGACGTAACATAGCCTATAACCAGCGGACAGATAAGACGCTTCCAATGATACTTCATTTGTCAAATTATGACTGGTGGTTTAGAAGTTATGAGGTAACAGATAATCATACAAACATACACACATACCGGTCAAAATCATTCCTCCTTTTCCTCCTTTTTGCTTCACTGTAGTCGGGTAAAAAAGAGTTAATCCCTTACTAGGTTAAACTAATATTATGTTCAAGTTCCGAGAAAAATTAGCGATTTGAAGTACCTACTACCGTACTTATCATGAACTAGTAAAAGTAATATTTTTGAGTATTTATAAATCATATACCTACCTATATTAATTCAATTTAGCCGAAACTTGAATTTGCTTTTTGTTTAAAAATCTAAAGTAAGGTCTCGTTGACTGTTATATTCCGACTAACATGTTATTTTCATTTAAATTAATAGGACTGCTTTCAGGCGTAGATTTCATTGAACGTTAGGTAACATAGGGTATAGCTAGTAAAACATATAAAAGGTGAACCCACAGGAAAACCTTGTGTTTGATCCGATCCAGCCTGACCCTTGCTGCCGTCTCCCAGCGACGACCTAAGCCGAGGTTCATACCCTAAAGGGGGTGCCCTTGGCGTATAGTCAATTAGTTTATAAGTTTTATGCCGTGGCTAGAGGCCTTAATTTATTAAGGCATCCACAGGATAGCCCGGTTAAGCAGCCGATAATCACCTAGGTTGATCTGCGTGATACCATATCTACACAAAAAAAAGGAAAAATACCAAAAACAAAACAGAATTCCTCGCAACTGCAACACTCAACTTGCAACAGTTCAGTTATTAGTTACAAGGATTTCCGTCGAGACGATGACTTCGTTCTCGATCGTTTGCATACTGCACTGTGCCTCTGAGTTCACAGATTCACAACTAGTTCAGTTTCTAAGGCTTTGATTTGACATTGATTGTGGATACAACCATTGTGTTTGTTTGTGTGTTCCGTAACGTGTTTGTGGGACGTTTATTGATGTTGTATTGAGGAATGGAAGGTAAGGAGGCTGCAGTTTGGAATTAACTTTATGAAGAGTGGAAAGGAATCGTGGGAAATGTTAAGGTGACATAAACCCAGAGGTGATTTTAGTTTGATGCGTAGATAAGTGTACAGCCCGATTTTTTTGTCCGCCGAAAGATCGCGGAAAGCGAAAAGGCCGCCCATTGTGTATTTTGTAGTGTTTGATTTATTTTTTGTTACGTAATTTTGTGGTGTACAATAAAGTATATATAAATAAATAATAATAATAAATAAACTTTATGGCGGCTCGGAACATGAGGCGAATCGCTGCGCAGTAACAAATTCAGATGACCGCAGGGGTAAGGGGTGGGGTACTGCGCAACGAGTAGCTCACTTCAGAGCAGCTATAAACTTTAACGGTATTATACCTATGTGTTGAAATATTGATAATCTTCTTAGCGTGTCAATATCAAATTTATACAGGGTTATTTGTAAAACACCAAAAATCTCTTAAGGGGTCAATGTAATCATCATTATGAATAACTTTTACTATGGGACCAAACCTGAAATCGCGAAAAAAATATCAGCTGTACATTCATGTTCGCTTATTTCGTCAAAATGTATGGAACAGCAGATTTCTTTTTTCGCGATTTCATGTTTGGTCCCATAGTAAAAGTTGTTCATAATGATGAGTACAATGACCCGTTAAGAGGTTGTTGGTGTTTTACCAATAACCCTGTATAGAGTCAGCCCAGAATTTGGCTACGAGTTTGGCACCTTTAGTAGCATCCAGTCCATCAGTCCTGCATCGTGCAGGCAACAGGACACGCACGCATGGATATTTATGATAGTTTGTTCTACATAAAATTGGTCCATAGAAATGTTTAGTTATTAGGTGGTATGAGCAGTGATCAAAAAAAAATTTTGTTTATCCTTTGTCATAACACATTTATGAAGCTTTCTAAGATACTAATAGCATCTCAAAAATCAAATCGTTTTATCCAATTCCAATGGCTAATTTCAATCTCCACTGCATCTGCAACGTGATTGTAGATACAAAATGAAACAAACAAACTGGATACAAAATACCTCAAAATCCAAAACAGAAACGCAAAACAGAATTCCGTGTAATAAATAAATAGGTGTCAGTAGCAGCATGTACTCCACATCGTCGGCTTACTAATAATTATAATTAAAGCGAACTCCCCTAATTTAGCGGTGACGTCCCGAGCTCTTGTTTGTTCTGCGGAACCCAACAATCTCTTACAAGCATTTCTTGATTGCTAAAGAACTTAAAACTTAAATGCGCCTGTCTGGTCGTTAGTGCACACATAATATATTATGCAGTTTCTAGGAAGTGTGTCTAGCTTTAATGCCTTTTCGGTTAGTGTGCTGGTAAATATAGTTTTCATGTTGCTGGAGAAATTAAAGAAAATATTATGCTGTGAAACGAACTTGTTTGCAGTTAATGCAAATAGCACATGCAGATGTCACTAACACAACACACAACATTAGTATTACTGCAATGCTTCTCACTATTTCATGCAGTAACTAGGTATTAGGTAGTTATTCAAAAAACCCGAGCGCGCCATGGGATTTCCCATCGACGAAAATAACTAAGTTCCATACGAATTTCAACTTATAAAATCCTTCCATAATTCTCACTTTTGTTATTAAAGGAATATTTGGAAATCGTGCATTTCATGCTTCTATATCCAGTGGTTGTGCGTTGTCAGTCAGTGTCACTTTAGGATTTTTATTCAGAAGATACCATGTCAATTAAATTATACTAGTACTTGGGCGACCGAGCTCTGCTCTGGTGAAAATATAGAATACTCATTTAATATTATAGGAAAGATTCTAATTCCATGTATAGTACATACTAATTCCATGCTGCCATGATAGTAGGTACTTACTAATTCCATGCTGCCATGTCATTATTCTAAGGTAGCCATCTTGTTCTAAACTTTGGGCGACCGACCTCTGCTCGGGTGAAAATACGGAGAAATGGAATTTTCCCAGATATGAAACCTAGCTAGATCGATTTTTCACCCCCGTAAACACCTATATATATTTTTTTTGTTTTTCTGTATTGCAACTTTCATCGAAATCGTTAGTCGTTTTCGAGAACTTGACTACAAATCTATACATATAATAAAATCGTAGCGATGTCAAAACTGTACATTGAATATTTTTGAAAAAAAGTAATTGCTACGAGGTCGGGGATCGATTCTAATGCCGAAAATATTTTTTTTAGAATTTTTGTCTGTTTGTCTGTTTGTCTGTTTGTCTGTATGTATGTTCCAGCATGGCGCAAATTCTACCGGACAGATTCTGATAAAATTTTACATAGATATTCCCTGTGTGTCTGGTCAAACTATAGGGTATAAACTAACACGCTATTTACTATGGGGGACGAGCAATATTACATTATGACGTATTTGTATGTTCCAGCATGACGCAAATTCTACCGGATAGATTCTGTTAAAATTTTACATAGGTATTCCCTATAAGTCTGGTCAAACTATAGGGTATAAACTATCACGCTATTTACTATGGGGGACGAGCAATATTATATTATGTTCGTATTTTTGGAAAAAAACGCGCCGAAATATTAGGATATTGCAGATGATTATTGATTTAACTTTTTAAATGATTATCATCACGCTATACCTTTATGGAACTAAGCAGTCAATCGTGAAATATATAGGAATGGCTATTTTAGGGAAGTTTCAACGAAGCAATTAACTCAGCGGTTGGACGATTGCTTTGTAAACATGGGGTTGTAAGTTCGATTCCCAACTGCGGTTTTTTGTTTTTGTTTTTTTTTCACATTTTGTACTAATATTTTTTTTTTTTTGATTATGTATCCATACATATAATAAAATCGTAGCGAAGTTAAAATTGTACATTGAATATTTTGAAAGAAAGTTATTGCTACGAGGTCTGGGATCGATTCTTATGCAGAAAATTTAGTTTTCAAAATGTTTGTCTATTTCAACTGTAGGGTATAGACTATCACGCTATTTTCTATGGGGATGAGCAATATTACATTATATCGAATTTGTATGTTCTAACGTGACGCAAATTGTACCGGATAGATTATGTTAAAATTTTGCATAGGTATTCTCTATAAGTCTGGTCAAATTGTAGGGTATAAACGATCACGCTATTTACTATGGGGGACGAGCAATATTATATTATGTTCGTATTTTTGGAAAAAAACGCGCCAAAAGATTAGGATACTGTAGATGGTTTTCGATTTAACTTTTTAAATGATTATCATCACACTATACCTTTATGGAACTAAGCAGTCAATCATGAAATATATAGGAACGGCTATTTTAAGTAAATTTCAACGAAGCAATTAACTCAGCGGTTGGACGATTGCTTTGTAAACATGGAGTTGTAAGATCGATTCCCAACTACGGTTTTTTTTTTTGTTTTTTTTTACATTTTGTAATACGAGTCGATTGTTTTTTTTTTGTAAAAAGTTTTTATTTCTCGCTTTTTAGTGGGTCAATTTGTAATTTGTCTAAGTTACATTAGCTTAATGCCAACTGCTCATCACCTTTTACAAAATATTGCTTTTCCCGATGCAGGGACGTTCATCATTGAAAGTTCTCCTGGTACTTCACCATCAACTCCACTTCTCCATATGCATTGTGATGAGCATAAATTGCATTGCAACCTATTAAAGTAATCGAATCGCAACCCGTGAAATACTTATTATTTAGTAGTTCCGGTGGCTATTTGTGGTCATCATCATCAGTTCCACTTAACCAAATAGTGCTTTCCAAGAGCAACTGCACGAGTTACTATAAAAAATACCCAAATTGCTATAGGTTTGCCTATAATATTTGAAGAGTTCCCTCTATTTCTCTGGGATGCCATCATCAGATCCTGGTTTCCTTATCATGGTACCACTTTTGAAATATTTCTTTTCCAACAAAAAAAGAATCATCAAAATCGGTTCATAAACGACGAATTTATCCGCGAAAACACATAAAAAAATATATATATACGGTCGAATTGAGAAACCTCCTTTTTTTGAAGTTGGTTAAAAAGAAAAACTTCGTAAGCTATGGGAAACTGCTACGTTACAAGTACTTTACAGTCACAAAACATTCAAGGTTGTGTTCTGATCATTTTAGAGCTGAAGACTATAGGAATAAAAGGAATTTTACAGATTTTGACAGCAGATTTGTCCTAGCGATTTTAAAATCTGTGTGTGGATCTTCTGGAATCGTTGCCACACTGCTTTCTGGTGACAAAACAGCGCACGCCATGTTTAAGATTCCCATCAATTTAAAGAGCAACGAAACGCCTGTTTGTGGGGTGTTACGCAACAGTAACAAGGGATGTGTGCTTAGGGATTGCGCTTCATCGTATGGGATGAATGCATTATGGCAAAAAGGAAAGCAGTGGAAGCTGTAAACAGAACCCTGCAGGACATCCGCAGGAACCAAGACATGATGGGTGGTGTTACAGTCCTGACTGGCAAAGTGAATACTTCGTTGAAAAGGTCGACTCTACGGTCGAGAGTTCATAGACTGCGCTTGACCATCATCATACGAGCTCGGCTTGGCGGGAATTCAAATGCTCAAGAATTCTCCGATGTTCTTCTAAAAGTTGTTCGAGGCACTCTACCAGAGACTCTTGGTTAAGTAGATCCCACTTAAGAAGATCTTATTCGTCTGGTATACGGGGACATCAGTCAAATACCGTACCAAGAGAATTCTTGGGCGTGTTTCCATTTTAACTCCGAAAATGATCAAGCTGCAGCGATCAACCACAGTATTCTCTCACAAATTGAGTGAAGTGATATACACCTCCATTAATACTGATGTGGATGAAGATGATGCCGCACATTACCCCGTAGAATTTCTCAATTCGCAAATGGCAAGTGGACTTCCGGTTGTACATCTGTGTAACGGAACCCGGCTCAAAGTCACGTCTTTGCAGAGAAACGTCATCGAGGTGGAAATTCTAACAGGTTATGGCGATGGTAAGACAGTGTTTATAGCGCGTATATCACTAATTCCCCAAAATTATCAGTTCAAGCGCATGCAGTTCTCTGGGAACGTATACTTTGCGATCAACAAGTCACAGGGTCCGACACCGAAGGCTGAAAGCTGCGGGTATCAACCTCAGGATAAGCTGCTTCTTACACGGACAACTGTACGTCGCTTGCTCCCGAGTCACCATTCCTGACTCTGCATATTTTGACTGCTGAGAATAAACTACAAATGTAGTAGGTATACAGGGATGTTTTATAAAAATGTGGCTGTTATTGTAGTAAATTGTGGTATCTTACGACTTCCACGTGAACGAAGTCGCGGGCAGAAGCTAGTATATATATATTTATATAAATATTGCTCGTTTAATAGTATAGGATTAAATGAAAAGACCTTTTCTCATACAGAAAAGGCATGAATGAGCATTATCATTCTCAAAAAAAACTCCAAGCATTTATTTCAATTAAACCATTTACAGGCACTTTTGAATTGTCAAGGAGTCGGTCAGTCAGAAACATAAAGCTAGTTGCCCATTCCAAAGCGTAGTAAATACCTATCGAGAAGAACGGGCAAGAAACTCCACGGACACACTTTTAAATCAATATTTTTTTTACAAGAAATTAGTTACATCATTCATGTTGAAATTATACATTTGTGAGAACAATGTAGAAAGACGTGCACGTTAAAAGCGTTCGTAATAAAAACATAAAAATAAAAATCAAACAAAAAAATTCTTGACTATTTAGCAACAAAATATTTTCTTTAGAAGCTATTCAACGTCCAAGGCTTAATATTGACTTTAATAACTAATTACAAAGCTTATTACAGCACTAAATATTTATCACGATTATAAGGCTAACGTAAAAGGGGCGGTCTAAACTTCGTTATGAGAAAATATAAAACTTGGTTAAAATATACTTAAATTACCTTTGGTTTGTGGTAATGGAATTCATTACCACTATAAGTGATTGTGCTTTTAAATTTAATGGGAAAGAAATAGGCTGTTTCGTTGGTCTAGTGGTTACAAGCGCTACTGCTGAGCACCGGGACGAACCCAAGACTTCATTCTTGGGTTCGATTCCCAGATCGAGCAAAGTGTTATTGGGTTTTTTCATTACGAATCTCTCAGTACCAGCTCGGAGTCTGGATTTATGCCCGGTTGATGGCAATAGTCTCGCCCCCCATTACATGGGACTTAAACATAACTGGCGAAATGTGGGTGTACTATAGGTACTGCCTAACCCTTCGGGAATTACAGGCGTGATGTTATGTTATTTAATGGCAAAAAATTGAGGTTTTCAATTTTAATTAAATTATTACTTCAGGAATTTACTTAGAATTTCTAACTTTATAGCAAAATTAACTTACTACGAATTACTTGGTTAGTTCGTATCATTTCTATTAATATTCATTTTCAACAGATTTACTTCATAGTTTACTAATTAGTAACGTTCTTAAATACTCTTGCCAGGCAAATAATAAGCCTGGTAGGTACTCTCCCGAAACCTAAAAGCTGTCTGTAATTACACCGCTAAAACAAAGAACAAAACTCTTCGTCCTAGGAGCAAAGACTTCCTACGCCTTCGCCATTTCTTTTACAGTGTTGTCATGAACAAATGGCGTACCGTAAAATGAAGCTATTTAAAACTACGGACTGTTGATATTTTGTAAAGGAATTTATAACTTTTTGTATAAATTTTAAGCCTACTGTTATCTATCTGGTTTATTTTGTATCTGTCATTGATATTTTTACGATGAAACATGGTAGAAAAAAACGCCGTATGGCACTCGCGATGTACTAAATCAAGTGGCCTCATTCACGGCCTCGAGCGATCCAGTCTGTCCCATCCTTGATGTCCTCCCTCCGGTAAACGCCCTAAGCCGAGGTTCGTATCCCACACGGGGCTTAGCAAGCGTTCACCTAGTTTTAATTAGCTTAGTGGAATAACCCCTTTTTTTTGGGTGGGAAATTATCAAATAACTTCTCCCGCTCTGGGGGGAGCGGGAGGGCGTGTCAGACTCTTACTGACTAAAATCCGACCATGTTCCCTCGGTTGCCCTGTTGCCGGGGGCCACGATTTCCCTTTCGGCCTTATTCGCAACCCCGGCAGGCATCGGCCCTAGCGGACCCCGTCAATTCTGCTGACATCTCTTTTGTTGAATAACCCCTAACTGGAGGTTTTAAGTGTAGCAGCTTAAGGCACCCACAGGATTGACCAGTTAAATGGTCATGGCCTCAGAGGTCAGCTATGAGATGCCCCTACAGAAAAAAAAAAAACGTCTGGCACTCGGGGACTGCCGCGGTAAAGCTATTGCATAGCATTTGTAACCTCCATGACAACATAACGTTGTCATAGGAACCGTCATTACATGGTAGGCGGAGTGGGGGGTGTTAGGTTTTATTTTCGTTACGGTTTTATTTTCGTTACGGTTTTATTTTCGTTACGGAATTTCTTGATTCGGTCGCCGCGCTCAAAGCCTGCGATAAAAGCTATGCAATAGCTTAAAAACCTCAAGCGATGCGACTTGCATCAAGCCACACGCGCGCACGTCACCTGTTTCCATTCGTCCGTCGGTCCGCAAGTCGCATCTCGAAGACTCATGGCATACTCTAAACAACTTCTTTCATTTGTTTTCTCGCCCCGTCGCATGAGCGTGTAGCTCGTGGCCGCGGAGTTACAGACCGTTCCCTACAACGTGTCCCTTGCGTCATGTTGGCACCATGGCTTGTCAAGCTTAGTTTTAATACTAATAGAGATAAAAGGCGACTGACAGACCAGTAATAATGAACGCACTGTAGGGTACCTACGTCACAACCATGTAATATCAAGTATTCACCAATCACAAAAGAGTTTGTCAGCCACAGCAAACCTTATTGGTTCATTCGTGTCTGTGCTGCAGTAGTGCAGTAGACTGTAGTGAACTAGAGATGTCCTGGCTAAAGTGCAGTCCTTTCCCATTTCTTTTAACTTCGATTTTTCGGTAGTCTTTATTCTCGTTGCAATAAGGTTGCTGTCAGAGGTAAAATAACTGTGAAAGTACTGCATCTACTCTCGTTGTGTGTCATGCATGTGATCGATAGCTCTAACAGGTCTACATGAAAGTTGCCCCCGTAGAACATGAATAAATCCCACTCTACATTTAGGTGCTCGTGATAGATTCACGTCACTAATGCCATGCCGATTTTCGGACAAACCACTCAAATGAGATCAATATCATTTTATTCAATTATAATGACGTCGACAATCGTCGATAAACTGACGAAACGATGAAAACAATTCTTATTATAATAATTGGGTAATACTTTGGACTTCAAAGAATCTCATACAAAGGAGGAACGGTGATAATTGACGCATAATTCCAACAAATCGTCGGCGTCGGAATAAGGTCGAAGATCATTACAAGGAAAAACACTCAGCGTCGTAACTGTGACAATTTATATTTGGATCAATGATCCTAACGTATTTTGTGTTATTCAGATTAATTCTAAATAATTTATTGCTTTGTTCTTCTTTCATGGATCACAAAACAATATTTTATTGTTTCACTTCTGTTGCTTTTTGCATAACTTCCAAGGTTGGCTGAAACATTGTAGACAATCTATTAAGTGATTTCGACGTTGTTTTGTTTCTTCTGAAACTTGACTTTTTCAACTGCGACGAAGCTCAAACGACGGGAAGAAACCCCCGTAGAAATTTTGTCTTTTTTTAAATCTGCTGTTTCATTCAAAAGTGCAATACCAACACGTGGTCAAAATGTATGGAAAAGGAGATTTAAAAAAAATCGACTGATAATTTCTACTCTGTGCTGAAGTCATGGTAACAGTTTGCGCAGCAATGTCTCTTCCACCCTGTATATTTAGGTCTCAGACAGACACGCTAGAATGCCATGATCGTTATTTTAATAGTTGCATATGAATAAAAAAAGTGTTGCAAAGTTTTCCAGAGACACACTTCTGTATATTTTATGAAAAAGAAAATTTTGTACGAGTATACACACAAAAACTTTGTACCTACACCTGAGAATTTATTTTAGATTGGACGAAACTCAGATTTCGCAATTAAAACACATCGTAATAATTGGAAGCTTTTAAAATTAAGTAGAGAATTCTCCAAGAATTGTTTCAGCTTTCATTTATTAATAATAAAACTTCAGGAGGTGTATAAAATATTATTCAGTTTAAGAAATTTCTGAGTAGCAGAAATTGTATTTAAAAATGAAAACAATGCAGTCACGAAACAATCTGATTTTTTAAATTTTTTTATTCAGTAACTGTCTCATGCAAATTCAGTTCGGTTTAATAATGAAGTAAACAAAATCCGCAGCATTTTTTAATAAAATATTCCGTACCAAATAAATTTGATAATTATTTAACGAAATCAATTAGGTGAAATTTCGTAAATATAAACAATAAAATCTTCAATGAATACCGCCTCGTTTATCTAGTAGTTGCAAGCGCCACTGATGAGCATGAGGTCCTGGGTTCGTTATTGGGTTTTTCCAACGGGAATTTATCTGTAGCGGCCCGGAGTCTGTGTAATAGGAGAACATAGTACCTTATTGGTGATATTCCTTATAATGGCCAGTTGCGTAGTACTCGCAACCGACGTGCGTTTTTGACCAAGTGCTACTAATCTGTAAAAAAACATGGTGATTTAAGTGCCTGCTACACGGCTGCCAAGTGTGTCCCCGACACAGGTGACCTTGGTTGGCGACAGGCAGAGCCGTTTGAAATTTTGTCGTAAACCACCATCTACACGGTTGTAAAACACCAAGGTCACCTCTGTCGGGACGCGGTTGGGGCAGGCACTTTAGGTGAAGTGGGCTTAAAGTGAGCTGTCATTTCACGTGATGCTCGGGATTGACACTATTGACAGCTCATTTTGAGCTCACTTCACACTTTTCACGGTCAGATTTTTACAGAATAGATCAGATGTATCCTATCCTATTAGTGTAGGATAAACGAGATTAAACGAGCAATATTTGGATATATATAACTAGCTGACCCCGGCAAACGTTGTTTTGCCAATTATTTGTTTGGGGTGGACAACCCTTATCACTTAGGGGTATGAAAAATAGATAGTAGCCAATTCTCAGACCTACTGAATATGCATATAAAATTTGGTAAAAATCAGTAAAGCCGTTTCGGAGGAGTAAGGTAACTAACATTGTGACACGAGAATTTTATATATAAGATTATATATATTTATACTCACGTTCTCGAAAACGGCTTTAACGATTTCGATGAAAGTTGCAATATAGGGCTTTACGGGGGCGAAAAATCGATCTAGCTAGGTCTCATTTCTGGGAAAAAAAATATCTCCGTATTTTTACCCGAGCAGAGCTCGGTCGCCCAGGTACTGAACGTAAACGAAGCAAAAGGAGTATGTAAGGAGCGTAGCAGGTGGCGTTCAGTAGTTTCTGCCTACCCCCATGGGAAGAAGGCGTGAGTTTATGTATTATGATGGCAATAGGCTCGCCCCTGTTACATAGAACTTTAATATAACTCGCGCAATGTGGGTGTACTAGACATCCCTGCCTATCCCTTATAGGGTATGTTATAAATACCGCCTGCATTGTAAAACTTAAATTTTTCAAAAGAACTAATAAAAGTCGGTATTATTTTTGTACCGTATCATCGTTGCTATCTCACAATTTGACGGCAAGACGCGGATAGATTTGATCTATCGAATTTTGATGCGTTTCGTTGTTAACGAAATTGTCTCTTCACAGATTTTCTACAGTTCATTAGGTACCTCACGAGATTCATTATAAACTGACGGTATTTGCAATTTTACGATGACATAAATTCCCCTCTAGGTCTTCAAGACGAAGTTAATCCTTTCGAGCCATACAAGAGCACATATGCACTAATTAACTGTACGGCAAAAACAATTGACACGACTAACGAAGTAGCCTATAAAACGTTTTGTTTTCTTTTATATTTTTTGTAGAAAGCAAGCTGGAAGCGACAACTGTGCAACGAAACAAAATAAAAAACATTCAATTCCGCTTTCGGTTATGTGTTGCAACGTTAGAGGTAAAAATGGAAAATAAAAACATTTGTCCCATTCATAAAAGTATATTTTTAGATATTTTCACAAGACAAGAAATTAATTGGTAGCTTCTGTTTTCTGTGTACCCGATTTATTTATTTATTTGCTCTCATGCACATCACACATTTTACAATAGTTTATTGTCATGTACAGACGCCAGCACATCAAGCTACTACAATCTGTCAAATTTATTTAATAGATTTTCAACTTTATCGCTGAAGTCTAAGATTTAAAGTTGATTGGGAAAATTTGACTGTTTCGGGTAGCTTGATGTGCTGGCGTCTGTACATAAACCCTGTCACTTTATTTACTCTCTGATCAGTAAATCTGCTGTCTGTCAAGTATCTTCTCAGCTGTTATGATTGGTTAACCACCGCGATATCAAAATCATATGAGATGACACTATGTATATTACACAATAGATTAGCTAATCAGTCTGGATTTCAGAAGCCATTTCAAATAGGATTAAACAATTAAGTAGGTAATTTATAGATAAATAAATATATAGGTATACCTACGTATAAAATATAGAATAGAATAATTATGCAAAAAAAAATACTACAAGGTGAAAAATAACTTTAATTTCGGAAGTCGGTGTCTTGGGTGTTGTAGTTTCGTTTTTTGCCACCGACTTCCGAAATTAAAGTTATTTTTCACTTTGTAGTGTTTTTTTTTTGAAGTCGGTTGTTTTTTTTTTGTAAAAAGTTTTTATTTTTCACTTTTTAGTTGTAGTACCTACCCCACACTCATTCGAATACCACTACCTGCTACCAGTGACAGGAACTTATCATATCATCTACATACTAAGTGGGAAAAAAATACGTATTTTGTAGCTAACTCAAAAACTACCCAAGCAAACTTAATAAAATTTATATGGGACCAATTTGAGAGCATACCCTTTCAAACAAAAAAAGAATTTTCAAAATCGGTCCACAAATGACGGAGAAATCGGTAGACATACATAAAAAAAAACAAACATACGCTATGAACATATAACCTCCTCCTTTTTGGAAGTCGGTTAAAAACTACAGAAAAAAAAAACCAATGTGCCTTTATGCGCCCTTTCTTAACTTAATTACTTTTGTTAATTTGTTAATTCATTATTCATGCTATAGGGCTATGCGAACCGTGTTTTGAAATTCAATGCAGTGGTAATTTTTGACGACCCTGCATGCCAAAACCTGTCAATGTCTAAGACCAAGAACTACGTATACTATACGGTACCACAGATGAATACAGATGAGATACTATTACACAGTTTAGGCATGAAGCTACAAGTACACGGCGGGCTCGACTTGTTGGACCAATTCAGTGAGTGTAACGTAGTCAGAAGATCTAGGAGTTACGCGATAGAATTAGAGGCAACTTCTAGGTGAATATAACTGTTGGTAATTAGCGCTGTGCGACCTGAATTGCACTTTAATGTGTCGTAGTAAGAATCGCTTTTTATTTTAAATGCTTTTGCGGAGTGTCCCATCTGTATTAATCTGTGACGGTACTGACCGTTCACTATAAACTACCTGCTACACGGTCGCCAACCGCGCCCCGACAGAGGTGACCTTGGTGGTCTACAACTGTGTAGATGGTGGTTAACGACCAAATTTCAAACAACTCTGCCGGTCGACAACCAGGGTCACCTCTGTCGGGGGCGCGGTTTCTAACCGTGTAGCAGGCACTTAACTTGTCCCTTGCCGTCATGTTAGCACCATTGCTTGTCAAGCTCAGTTTCAATATTAATAGAGTTCAAAATGGCGACTGACAGAACAGTGCTACCAATCGCGTTACGGGACAAGTTATAATGAACGCACTGTACATAGAGTGCTACAAAGATCTTTTGGCGTTTGAATTATGTTGACAGGGGGCGTTGTTGGTCAACATAATATCTGAAATTGTCACTGAAATTGTTTTGACCAAACAAGATGGCGAAAAAGACTTTGTAGCGTTGTAAGCCCTTTACATCATCAAAATAAGGACAAGGCCCATCTTACATCAAGTTTACAACATCCTAAAAGGTCGTCACACACTTATACCTACAAACAAAGGTGTGAAGGAGCATCCAAACTATGACAATAAAAGCAGACAGTAAAGATAAAAACGTTATGTTAGTACCAATGTAATTCAGGATAGGAAGATTTATGCGTCAGTCATTTGTTTTCGCCGGGTAATCTCCGACCGGGCGAGGCGTCGCGCTAAACTGATTACGACTTCAAATTAAGCCGTAAACTCGTAACGCTCAAATTACTGAGTATTAACGCAGACATTGCTTTTAAGACGAAAGTTTCACTGTGAAATATTTGTTTTAGAACCTATGCATTCCTTTTTTGGGGAAGTAATGGTGTTTTCTTTGTTGTTAGTGCAATATTACTGAATTAGGAATTTGAATAGCACATCAAGTCTGAAAGAATAAATAGACTTGTGGTTCATTTATGACAGGTGTATACTTACATTACTGTTTCCAGAAATCATCTAACACTAGGCTACATTCACGTAGAACGCTGATAGCCGGCGCCGCTGGTTGTCAACGCTGCTTGTCAACGCTCTGGTCGGTGCAGACAGTTTTTACCGAATCAGTGCGAATCGGTGCCGACTAATCACATAGCAACTTGTCGGCGCTAATAGTCCGTGCAATCCACAAAGACGCGCCCCACTCCACTCCGCGCCGTACTAGAGTTCAGCTTACAATTAAGTAATCGCGGAGTAGGGCGCGTCTTCGTGGATTGCGCGGACTATATCGGCGACGGCCAGCGTTGACAACCAGCGCTTGCCGACAAGCGCTTGGAATATCGACGCCGGTTACCAGCGTTCTACATGAATGCGGCCTTAGGTAATAGTGAAATTACTCCTGTGTTTAATAATTGACAGTCGAAGATAGGACATGACGGGGCGCTTACATAGCACGCTTAGTTGAAATCCTGTCAAACACAACTTGTGCAATTGCACGAATCATTGAATCAAGTTGAAACAACTGTGAGATCTCTAGTAGAACAAAATATTCATCCAGTGACATCCATAATCGGAAATCTCTTCACCCCAGGCCACCCACATCAACAAGATCATTAACATATTAAGTACATAAATAAAAAATTCATGCCCTTTGTAAAGAAATCCCAAACAAAATTTACGAAATAGCTATAACGAGTAATATATTGCCGTATATTCTTTGTGCTTGTCTGAAGGAAAGATTTTGATCAGCCATATGTTACTGGAAAGGAAGTAAGCGAAGAAAAACGGGGAATGGGGCGTCGACGCGTTACTGATAATCAAGTACATGTTTATCTATATAATATAACCGCGCGAGTAATCCCAAAAGGGTATAGACCAAAATGGTAGACCGTTTGGCATTGCTGGTTAAAAGTAGATACCTACTGTTAAGGTTGTCTGCAAAAAGGAACCTTACATCATGCAGGCTGACAAAAAAAAAAAAACTGGTTGCATTCGATCACTCAAACGAATTTAGAATTAGATTAAAAATTCTAAAAGAAGCGTTTGTTTTATAGTAAAGAATTTAGTTTTAGTCGCGAAAAAGTGAGCATGTTTTTAACCGCCTTCCAAAAAGGAGGAGGTTATATGTTCGTCGCGTATGTTTGTTTTTTTTTTTATGTATGTCCACCGATTTCTCCGTCAATTGTGGACCGATTTTGAAAATTCTTTTTTTTTTAAAAGGGTGTGCTCTCGAATTGGTCCCATATAAATTTTATTAACTTTGCTTGGATACTTGAGTTAGCTACAAAATACGTATTTTTTTCCTACTTAGTATGTAGATGATAATATATGATAAGTTTCTGTCACTGGTAGCAGGTAGTGGTATTCGAATATGTGTGGGGTAGGTACCACAACTAAAAAGTGAAAAATAAAAACTTTTTACAAAAAAAAACAACCGACCTCCAAAAAAAACACTACCAAGTGAAAAATAACTTTAATTTCGGAAGTCGGTGGCAAAAAACGAAAATACAAAACCCAAGACACCGACTTCCGCAATTAAAGTTATTTTTCACTTGTGTTTTTTTTTGGAGGTCGGTTGTTTTTTTTTGTAAAAAGTTTTTCTTGAATATAAATAGAACAAATTCAGCATAACTTTTCATTAGTGGTTGCGCCACATCTATAAAAGGCAGCAAAGTCCTAACACTGTTTGTCGACCGCACAATGTCAATGGGACGTCAGACGTGAGATTATTCGAACTGAACGTGACGTCCCGGTGGTGGTGTACGGTGGACACGCATCCATAATAAATGTATGTATCGCTACTTCGGCGCCGTCATCTCGTTCTCGTTGACGTTTCGTTGACGTCTCGTTGACGTCTCGTTGACGTCTCGCTGACGTCTCTACATATATTTAAGTAGGTATCGACCCTCATGGAGGCTATTTTAAATGCACCAACCTTCCATTGAAAAGAGAGATAGTATCAAAAACACACTGGCCCTGTGCGTAACCTTGTCACAAACTCATTTATCCATAAATGTCTTATTAATGTCCGTCCACAGTGGTCTTTTGGGATCTCACTCCGGCAAAGGATTTTAATGTCAACATTAAAATGGTACGGATAAGTTAGATTAGTATTTATAAATCTTTTGTTAGTGCCAAAGTTTTATACGAAAATTATAAAGTTTTATAAACGAAAATTATAAATGTCTGTACCCACTACCTAGCTAGTCCGACCCAGCACGAACGCGCGGAGTAAACGTAATTTCGAACGATTTTAAAGTAGAAAATAAGCGTTTTGCACATCATATTTATTTAGTTTCGAGATTTTAAGTTATCTCCACATTCATATATTAATAAAGATTCATATCTATTAGATATAAAGAAATAAATACAATAGACTGTTCCGCTTAGCTATTTCTAAAGAGCCATAAAAAACCCAGTCCGCGTTCAACGCTTGGTGTGCCAACACGCTGTGTTCGAGTTCGCGACAAGTCAATCGTCATCCTGAGGATGCCTCGTTGAGAGGTGAAACACTTGTCGATTTCTTTCAGGGTTTTTTATGGCTCTTTAGAAATAGCTAAGCGGAATAGGTTACTAAATATATCCACGTCTATTGTATTTTATAATGGATTTCCGCAAGAATCCTGAATCAATTAACTAGATATAAATTAAAATTTCTATTAAATACGAAACTTTATTCATGTCTATATGTGATACCTTCAAATCGTAAAACTAAATTCATATCTAATTGAAATGAATCTTTATTCATATAAAAATAAAGATTCATATATAATAGATATGAATCTGAATGCGGCAAGCACAATTACTTTCACCTATATTATTATATATTATTATTTATTTATTTCTAAAACACTTAACCTATTACATTTTGGTTTTAGCCTCACAACGAAAACCTCTTAGGCTTTATCTGTGTGCGGCGAGCCGTTCAAGATTTTTTTTTATATGAATGGTTCTTACATACTACAATGATGATATATTTTGACATCTACATCTACACCAATATTATAAAGAGGAAACATTTGTATTCCTGAATAAACTTAAAAAGATATAGATACTATCTATCTTCTTCAATCGGTCCCTCATTACTGAGGATCGTGGTCACGGCCCCTTTAAGCGGACAATCTGCCTCCATCAACTCCGACCCAAAGGTGCCATCACCACTTACTAAAATTTGCTTGAAGACGTACCTTCTCTTACTTGGTCGGGCCATCGTGTTGGCGACCGTCCACGTGCTCTCCTTCCTTCGGTATTGCCGACAATGACTAGCTTTTCAAGGCTGCTATCTCCCCTTCACATTATGTGGCCGAAATAGGTCAAAATACACTATAAGCAAGTTTGGTTACAGTGTATTTTCCCAACTCGATATCAAGACCCGATTGTCTACAGTTGTAGACAATCGGGTCTTGATATCGGGTCGGGTTTTTGGTTTGAGTTGGGAAAGGACAGGAACATTTGTGCGTTTGGCTGTCCATGGTATTCAGAGCATCCGCCTCCAGCACCACATTTCGAATGCGTCTGTCATCTGTCTTCCTCTTGCTCGGATTGTCCACGTCTCAACTCTATAATATTATCTATAATAACTTTATTTGTAATTGTATTTGCCGCATTTTAAATCAAAATGCTATAGGATAACTGATTCTCAGCCTAGTTTGAATAAAAAACTTTTGATTTAATATTTTCGATTCAGAAACCGTCCTAATTTATATTACGTTTTTTCCGCGAGTTCATGCTAGGGCTTCTGTACTGTGCCTGTCATTATTTTGTTAAGAAAACCTGGCGTTAAGTATCGCCTGTCAAATTTTTATTTTTGCATTTGACCTCATAAGAGGCCATATAAGACCGTATTAATAACCTTAGTGTATCCTATACCTAACTGTTAAGATAAGCTTACCTTCGCACATATTCCATTCAGCAATGCGAGGAATTCCAAGCACGTACCTACTTATATATAGTTGTAAGTGAGTCATCTCGCATGTTACCTTAGTTGCAATGCTGCAAGAGATCCTTGGCGGAACTACATAGATCAGGTGGCATTGAATAATGAATCCTTAGAAGGATTTATAAATATATTATTATAATCCATTTATCAGTTTTGGTTCATTTTGGGAAGGGAATAATAATAACCGATAAAAATAAAACTAGGCAATCCATGGGATGGGATGTGTAGTATTTTAATACATGTTTTTGGCTGGATTTCCGGCTTTTCAATATCATTATTAGATATTTTGACGTTCTTGTTGAGTGCTGCAGTTTTTCTATCCAACTAATAAGTAGGTACCAATTACTGGAGGGAGTTTGCAACCCGTCAGCTGGCAACCGCCAATGTATCATGAATGTAGCTCAAAGTTCTTTTCTCCGCAGAAAAGTAACTACTTTTCAGGAAAGTTTACTGCTGCGGTTTTATTTTATTTTTTGTTTATTTTGTAACAGCAGATTTACCTATTTTCTCCAAACAGGCAATCACACGTCATAAATAAATCAAAGTCCAATTTGATTACCAGATTAACTGAAACCAAATACCAAAAAAGTAATCAGCTTATCATCACCATTATAATAACACGGATTTCGATTAATTAAATAAGCAATTAAGAGTCGAGACTTATTGCATTAATTAAGCGGCCACAATTTCACGTTATTACTGGGCGTTGGAGCTAAATAAAACAATAGAGTATCTACGACCGTAATGAGCACAAATGTGCCAGTAATGTTGACACAATTTGTTCAACTAGTTGTAGGGTAGTTGGAAAAGGAGACGTGTTAATGACTAATACATATAATTAAACAATTTTTTTTTTTAAGTATTGCTACGAGATGTGGGAACGAGTCTGATGCCGAAAATATAGTTTTTTGAATTGTACGTTCCGGATTGGCGCAAAAACGGCTGAATGGATATGGATGAAATTTGGCACACAGATAGTTTATAATAACACATAGGGTACTTTTAAACTCAGTAGTACGTTTCCTTGGGAATTTTCTTACTTTTTTTTTTTTCAAAATGTTATAACTTTAGTTTAAAAACCATTTGCATCTCCAAACATCATGTTTTGCCCGCTACGTAAACAGCGACTTTTAACACTAAAATTAAAAGTAGTTTCCCACCAACAATGTTTGCTCAATGTTACTAAGTTTGTTGTACAGAATGCTTGGATAAAGGCATAAAGGCTATGTGATGGCGTTTTTACATCCTGTATTTAAAAATATCTCATTTTATATCGATTGAATTATTCATCAAATAGAATTTTCTAGGAAGGAGTATTTTAGTCTCTACTTTATTAATTAGCAAGAAAGGACTAGAAATATCCACGGTATTTGTTCAAGCTCTAATTAGAGAGACTAGTTTCTACAAAGAGACTAGAACTCTGGATACACCCTTTTGCGGAATTATTAAAATGCTAATAAGAATTCTAAGTAATTTGATGATTATATAGGCAAGGGCCTATAATCATAAAATTACTAAAAGTTCGACATACACTAAGGCAGTGTATGTTGATATACTTTAAAGGGGTGGAAGAACTTTCATAGTTATAAAATTTGTATGTAGGTATGTATGCGAATGATGATAGTAAACGTCATATACCAACATACGGCAACAAAAAAAAGTATGTCTTCGAAATCAAATACCTATTAAAAACGAACTTTACCCCAGTAAGCACAACGTCATGTATTCGATTTCATTGATAAAGTGATTCCAATTGCACTTCGACTGCCCGTTCGAACCGTGATCGCCAACAAAATGAAAAAGTGATATACGAGATTTAGAGGTCTCTAATAAAATGTTGTTTATGTGGGACAATAGAGGGCGCTAGTATTGTTCCCGCGGGCACCGGGGCCTGACGTCGCCCGCAAATGGTTCCGGACTGACTGCGCTGCACTTCTGTTAAATTAAAAATGTCACTAGACGTAAATTTTATATCGTATCGTATTCCGTTTTTCCATTAGTTGTTTTAAAATTTAAGTAAGATTATAATATTAATAATGTTGAGATTATGTTTAGCAGCACTTTTTAAAGTGAAACTTTTATTACATCGTCTCAAACTTTTTCGTCTGTGTGTTGCATGTCGCGTGACGGTCGGCCGCGGAGTAGGGATAAAGTAAAAATTTTCACTTTTACCGTGGTTTCATAAAACCACACAATCCTTTTTTTTAAACAGACCCGTTAACTACTTACTTTTAAGACTTTCGTCATTACGATAATTAAATTGAGCTACATAGTTTTTATGTACCCAGTAAGTATCTAACTCAGCAGTATGAAAAAATACTGTGGTGAATAATATCTAACATCAATTGTATATCTCCAAAATGATATCGGAAAAACAAATGAAACATTCCAATAAACTCCCGATAGACAGTATCGTTATGGTGTTAACATGGAATGACATCATTCCGACTCCCATTACCCCCATTCTGACTGTCCCCTAATTACAACAAACAAACAAACAAAACCTTAGCAATAACATCGCTGTGTGTTGCTGAAAACCGGTTTCAGATAAGCGTCGGGAAGCACGTAAAATGGCCACTTTACTGAAGGCCACTGAAGACCTTTAACCCTTTGGAATTTTATTAACTGCTCACTTAGCTACATTTGTTTCAAATACATTGTACTTGTATTACTTAATATTTGTTATTATAATTTAAAAAATATGTATGATGATTAGGTTAAAGTATTTATGTATGGGCGTGCGTCGCCTGAATTAAATCGATTATTATATTATTATTAAGTAAGTGCCAAATTAAAACATTTACGTGTTGAATTGTTTGAATTTTCAAGAATTAAAACAATTTTAGATTAGATTTCCTTATTGGTTTAGTGGCAAGTGCTACTGCTGAGCATGAGGTCCTGGGTGAATGCCAGATCAGCCAAAGTGTTATTGGGTTTTTCACAATGAATTTCTCAGTAACAGTCCGGAGTCTGGATTTTTGACCGATTGATAGCAATAGGCTCTCCACCTATTATATGGGACTTAAACATAACTGGCGAAATATGGGTTTACCTACTATACGTCGCCTCTGCCTCACCCTTCGGAGAAACAAGGCGTGATGTTATGTTTTGTTAAAATGATTTTGTACGTGAAAGACAACACAGTTTTGAATTGATTTTACTCAACTTTGACAATGAAGAACTGAGAGTGATTAAAAGCAGTATTGATTCAAGCCCGGGCACAGCTTTAGTCGAAAATTTTCCTTAAAATTCGATATATAATAAACTAAACTCATGTATTATCCGCAAACCCTACATGCCATAGAGAAATTCACAGAAATTTAGTACCGTTCATCCTGGTTACACTGGAATTCGACCTCAGGCTAGTTTGGAAAAACGAGGACGAAAATGTACCTAATTACGTAACAAAGTCTCATATAGTCTCTGTCTATTTGATAAGACAAAATTTTGCTTATAAAGCTCCCGTAGATATTACTTTTATTATTGGCTCTTGACCTGAGATGTACGGACTATAACAATGAGTTCGAATCGATTATGAATACTAGATCAATTAATTTGAATAACTACTTTTTTGCCAGTGAAGCATAACCGGCGTAGCGAAAAATCGACTCTATTATCAAAGCGTTACGTTTTGTAGTTGGTTAAGGCAGCTCCAAATTAAAATAATGTTTTTTATATCAGTAATTTTTGTTTGAACTCCAAATATTTAGATTTAGAACCAGAATATCCTTTTACAATACATGTGCTCGAAAAGAGCGTTTTCCAAGCAGTTAAACTGGGCGGAAAGTATCACTTTTTTTTCCTAGTGTTTTCTATTTTTCTTTTTTTTTTAATTTTTAACTCCATCGTCAGCCCGACGCAAAGAGTTTTTATTATTAGAGAAAAGTTTAAAAAATCAGATGATGATGACGATGGCGTCAGTGGCGATGACGATGGCGATGACAATGGTCAAAGTCAAAGTCGACGATGGCGATGGTGATGAAGAACATTGTTTATATTATTTATGTACGTCAGCCAAGATGTCAGATTACACTACACATCATATGCGACTAATGTAAGGTTCGCTCGTTTTTTTATTTCCTCGCACAATGCATAGTAAAACGTTGTATGATATACATGCGTAAGATGATTTCAGACTCGTGTCGACTTATAAACTCGCTAGCTTCACTCGCTCATGAATAAAAATGCCAAGAAGATCGCCACTCGTCAGAAATCATCTACTTTCCGCACTTATAGCATAAATAACTATTCTAGAACGCAGTAAAACGGACGTCTATTAAAAAAACTAGAATGTCAGAGAAGACATCTAAGACGTGCTGTCGCAATAACGCAGCAGTTCGCCAAATTGAACGGCATTGCTCAAACCGAAACGAGGCACGAAACGAACGAAACTCTTAGACGGCAAGCGAATAACGTAAGAAAAGGCCTCACTCCAACTGAACGGTCACGGCCGAAAGAATGAAATGGAATTTTTCAATTTTGTTAATTAATTTTGCTTGTTTGCCATCCCCGATCGAATATTTTTCGTCCGTAATCTTGATTCTTTTTGTTTTGTTTTTTTAGGATGTAAGTCGGATTAGGTACTTTTTTGGTTTTGTTTTGTAATCTTATTAAGGCTGATTGGTGAAACGAATTTCTTAATTATTTTGATAATAGCTTTAATCAGGGGCTTCGCCTCGTAATATTGAGGTCATAATTTCAAAGCTAGCATCTTTGACTAGTTTAAAGATGCTTTGAACTTATGACCTGTGATGAACCCACTTTATCTACACATGTATCTACTTAGTAATTATAGCCTCATTCTATTAATTAAAGCCACAATTTGCTGAATCAACTAAACTTCTGATGTTTGCTAGCGATCAATATCATTTTTAGGGTAGTTTCACCATGTCCGTCTGTCTGACTGTCTGTCCGCGGTCTAGCTCCGAGATTCTTAGTAATAGAAAGCTGTAATTTCGCATGGGTATAGATATTAATCACGCCGACAAAGTGGTAAAATAAAATCATGAAAAAAATTATTTGGTAAGGTACCTACCCTACACGTAAAGTGGGGATGATTTTTTTTTCTCATCTGTCCCATAGTATGGGGTGTCATTGGAAAGGTCGTTCAAAAGTGAGCTTGTTAAAACTACTTTTGGATTCAGGGATCCGTTTTCGAAATAAAGTGCTTTAAAGTGCACATTTTTGTTAGTGTCAAGTGTGTCCCCCTTTTTTTTTTTTTTTTTTTTTTTTTTTTTTTTTTTTTTTTTTTTTTTTTTTTTTGGGTGGGAAATTATCAAATAACTTCTCCCGCTATGGGCGGAGCGGGAGGGCGTGTCAGACTCTTACTGACTAAAACCCACCCGTGTTCCTTCGGTTGCCCTGTTGCCGGGGGCCACGATTTCCCGATCGGTTTTCTTCGAACCCCCGGCAGGCATTAGCCCTAGTGGACCCCTTCAATTCTGCTGACATCTCTTTGAGGCGCGCGTGGAACACAACGCGCCGTCGACCCGGGCTTGGTCCTTATCGGACAGCGAGCTACCCATTGCTCACCGTCCGCAAGCCCGCGCCTACGGTGGCCGGAAATCGGCTCGCGATTCCCGCCCCGGGCGTCTCCTCCTGCGGCGGTTAGGGGCGTGAGGGCGCGAAATTTGCCTCTCCCTCACGCGTTCCGCCTCCTCCTTCGCGAGCATTACCGCTTCGCAGAAGGAGGTGACGGCCTGCCATTTCCTCTCGCTCCGTACCATGGCCTGAACCAGGGCCGGACGCGAGAGATCACCGCCGCCGATCGCCTCTACGAGAACACGGCGTTGCTCCGCCCAAGCCGGGCAGACCTCCACCGTATGCTCCACCGTGTCCTCAGGCCGATCCACACAATGGTGACACCCGGGTGTTTCCTCCCGCCTTATCCTGAACAGGAACCTCCCGAAGCAGCCGTGTCCGGTGAGGACCTGCGTCAGGCGGAAGGTGAGAACGCCGTGGCGTCTCTCCAGCCACTCCTCAAAGACGGGTCTTATCGCCGCGATTGTGGCGTGCCCAGCGCGGGGTTGCGACAATCGCACCCTCCATGACGCCATGAGATCCCGCCGGAGCTCTGTCCGCTGTGCCGCAATTTCTTGCGGCATCGGGGTTAAGCCCCGGCGTTTCGCCTCCTCGCGCCACTCCCAGACGTGCGCGAGGACCTTTGCCTCCAGATCCCATGGCGGTAATCCGGCAAGGAGGCTCGCCGCCTCGCAGGAGACCGTGCGGTATCCTCGGGCCAGCCGGATGGCCATGACCCTCTGGGACGCGTTCAACCGGCGGGCTGGCCGCAGCCTCAATGAACGCGCCCACACCGGCGCCCCGTAAAGGGCCATGGACCGCACGATCCCCGCATAGAGCCTCCGGCAGGAGGCGTTTGGATCCCCTAGATTGGGCAGGAGCCGCTTCAATGCAGCCCCGGCCCGGTCCAGTCTGGGAGCCAAACGTCGGAAGTGTTCCACGAAATTCCACCGGCTGTCGAGGACGAGTCCCAGATACTTCATCGTCGACTCGACACCGATGTGAACCCCTCCCGCCATTACCTGGGAACCCGACGGTGGCGCATTCCGAGGACCATGAAAACCCATGGCCTCAGACTTGTGCAGGGCCACCTCGAGTCCCAGCTGCCGGATCCTGTCAACGATTGTCGCAACCCCGCGTGTCGCTAAATCGGCCGCCGCCTGGTACGACCCCCCCTGCGCCAGGACAAGCGTGTCGTCAGCGTAACAAACGACGCTGACGCCGCTAGGGAGGTCGGCGCGCAGCACCCAGTCGTATCCGATGTCCCACAGATGCGGCCCCAGGACCGAACCCTGTGGGACACCGCACGACATCTCTTGCCGGTTCCACTCTCCTTGGTGACCGGGGTAGATGACGGCCCTGTCCGTCAGATAGGCCTCGACCACACGACAGAGGTAGGTCGGCATCCGGTGATACCGGAGTGCCTCCCTGATGCAACTCCAGGGCAGGGTGTTGAAGGCATTGGCGATGTCTAGAGACACCGCCAAGACGACCCCGCCCCGGGCCACAGCATCCCCCGTCGTGAGGGCTCGCACGCGCATGATGGCGTCCACCGTAGAGCGCCCCCTGCGGAAACCGAACTGGCTCTCCGCCAGATCCGGCCCCACTCGCACCAGCTGTCCGACGAGGTGGTCTGCAATGACTCTTTCAAAGAGCTTGCCCACCTCGTCGAGCAGCACAATGGGCCGATAAGCGGACGGAGAGTCCGCTGGGCGCCCCGGCTTCTTGATGAGGACCAGTTTCCCCGTCTTCCAACGAAGTGGGAACTGGCCCCTCTCCATGCATGCGCTTAGGAGCCCCCTCAGTCGAGGCCCGAGAGCCCCCATGGCCAGGACCCAGGCTTAAGTGTGTCCCCCTGCCAGCTAAATGGTTGGTTTTGGATATATGAAAAAATTCACGGCAATAGTATATATGTCGTGGCCAGATCTTAGAATTGATGATTTCATGAAATGATCGACCATTTCATGAAACGGTTGTGTTTCATGAAATGGCCAGCTAAAATTGACCAAATCGTTTAAACGTCAACGTTTAATGATATGTCAGTCGACGTTTGGCCATATCATTAAGTAGAGTATCCATTCAAATATTACTGGCATTAATTAACTTTTAGTAATCTGGGTCAATAGATAAACAAAACATTTTAATCTTGCATTCCAGAAGAAAAATAATAATTATTAAGATTTGAATAGATATATATTAACCTGTGAAATACGTTTCAAACTCCATGGTTTTTTAACGTTGCGGTCGTTTCTCGAGTGACTTTCATAACAGCTTGGTATAATAATGATATTTCACTGCACTTTTATCTCCCATTTGCATATTTATAATTGCCTTTCCAATCGAATTATCGTCCACCGCCATGATGCACAACAAAAACAAGCGACATCAACGCCTCTACCGGTGGATAATCTAACTATTTTACGATATGATCACTAATGTTTGGCCACATCATGAAGTAGTCGTGTATATTTACTGAGCATATCGTCAAACGTTGAGTATTCAATGATCTGGCCAGACCAAATCATGATGTGACCAACAGTTGATGTTCTATTTCATGAAATTGAATTGTTGATCGTTTCATGAAATGATCAATTCTTAGATCTAGCCACGACATATATAACGAAATTAAAAGGAAAACTATCACAGCTAAGTGGGCTTTACAAGTTAACAAGCAATAATCGACCAACTTACATTCGCGGTTGCAAAAACTTGTTCTCCCATACATTCCGAAAGAGGGAACATGTTTTTCGACTACAAATTTAAGTTTGTTCTTGGGATAAATTTATCCCAAGATATGGATATGGAAACAAAGATATTGGACTATGGGTTTGGGTGGCTAAAGTAGACTGGTTACCTAGAACTATGGAAGGACTATGGCCCCTGCCTGATCAATGTTTATATGTACACGGATAAAATGGCAGGGGGTGACTTGCACACTCAATAATGGGCCCCCGAAAACGGTAGCTAGCACAAAGTGTTGTAGCAAAAAGGGGGCAACATGTCCTGAGGTGCTGTAGTATTGTAATTATTAGTTTTTTACATATACATAAAAAAACTTAATTAGTGTTCTCGTGGTTATAGATTCATTCATTTTATGTGATTCCCGGAAAGCCTCACAATTTTGATACTAAGCCACTTACCTCATAAAGACGACTCAACACAGGTGTTCAAACCATTAACGATAAAAGCTTAAATACTAGGCGCTTGAGACGAAAACAGCCTGTTGTCACCTAAAATATACACACACCCTGAATAAGTTTCGTCAATTTCATGAAACGTTATATAAGGTGTAAAGAAGGCTTTTAATAAAGGCCTGTTCCTCCAACTACAAAGGCTTCAACGCTTTGTTCCTTTGCCGGCAGCGGTCGCATCTATACCTTATAAAGAACCTTTTGTCAATGCCACAACATTTTCGTTTAAAAGAAATTTGAACCGTACCAAGCAGATTTATTGCTATTGTAACTGATGATGACGATAAATCGATATCAAGGGTCTTCGATATAATTAATTAGGTAATTAATTAGAAAAAGAATCTGCTTTTATAGGTACGATAAAACTCTTAGTAGTGAATTGGTAAATTATAATATTGGTAATTCCTGTATTATGGAAACTCTAGTAAAAGAAAACCGGCCAAGTGCTTGTCGGACCACGCACAATGAAGGGTTCCGTAGTTGGGATGAATTTATCCCAAGAACAAACTTAAATTTGTAGTCGAAAAACATGTTCCCTCTTTCGGAATGTATGGGAGAACAAGTTTTTGCAACCGCGAATGTAAGTTGGTCGATTATTGCTTGTTAACTTGTAAAGCCCACTTAGCTGTGATAGTTTTCCTTTTAATTTCGTTATATATGTCGTGGCTAGATCTAAGAATTGATCATTTCATGAAACGATCAACAATTCAATTTCATGAAATAGAACATCAACTGTTGGTCACATCATGATTTGGTCTGGCCAGATCATTGAATACTCAACGTTTGACGATATGCTCAGTAAATATACACGACTACTTCATGATGTGGCCAAACATTAGTGATCATATCGTAAAATAGTCAGATTATCCACCGGTAGAGGCGTTGATGTCGCTTGTTTTTGTTGCATCATGGCGGTGGACGATAATTCGATTGGAAAGGCAATTATAAATATGCAAATGGAAGATAAAAGTGCAGTGAAATATCATTATTATACCAAGCTGTTATGAAAGTCACTCGAGAAACGACCGCAACGTTAAAAAACCATGGAGTTTGAAACGTATTTCACAGGTTAATATATATCTATTCAAATCTTAATAATTATTATTTTTCTTCTGGAATGCAAGATTAAAATGTTTTGTTTATCTATTGACCCAGATTACTAAAAGTTAATTAATGCCAGTAATATTTGAATGGATACTCTACTTAATGATATGGCCAAACGTCGACTGACATATCATTAAACGTTGACGTTTAAACGATTTGGTCAATTTTAGCTGGCCATTTCATGAAACACAACCGTTTCATGAAATGGTCGATCATTTCATGAAATCATCAATTCTAAGATCTGGCCACGACATATATACTATTGCCGTGAATTTTTTCATATATCCAAAACCAACCATTTAGCTGGCAGGGGGACACACTTGACACTAACAAAAATGTGCACTTTAAAGCACTTTATTTCGAAAACGGATCCCTGAATCCAAAAGTAGTTTTAACAAGCTCACTTTTGAACGACCTTTCCAATGACACCCCATACTATGGGACAGATGAGAAAAAAAAATCATCCCCACTTTACGTGTAGGGTAGGTACCTTACCAAATAATTTTTTTCATGATTTTATTTTACCACTTTGTCGGCGTGATTAATATCTATACCCATGCGAAATTACAGCTTTCTATTACTAAGAATCTCGGAGCTAGACCGCGGACAGACAGTCAGACAGACGGACATGGTGAAACTACCCTAAAAATGATATTGATCGCTAGCAAACATCAGAAGTTTAGTTGATTCAGCAAATTGTGGCTTTAATTAATAGAATGAGGCTATAATTACTAAGTAGATACATGTGTAGATAAAGTGGGTTCATCACAGGTCATAAGTTCAAAGCATCTTTAAACTAGTCAAAGATGCTAGCTTTGAACTTATGACCTCAATATTACGAGGCGAAGCCCCTGATTAAAGCTATTATCAAAATAATTAAGAAATTCGTTTCACCAATCAGCCTTAATAAGATTACAAAACAAAAACAAAAAAGTACCTAATCCGACTTACATCCTAAAAAAACAAAACAAAAAGAATCAAGATTACGGACGAAAAATATTCGATCGGGGATGGCAAACAAGCAAAATTAATTAACAAAATTGAAAAATTCCATTTCATTCTTTCGGCCGTGACCGTTCAGTTGGAGTGAGGCCTTTTCTTACGTTATTCGCTTGCCGTCTAAGAGTTTCGTTCGTTTCGTGCCTCGTTTCGGTTTGAGCAATGCCGTTCAATTTGGCGAACTGCTGCGTTATTGCGACAGCACGTCTTAGATGTCTTCTCTGACATTCTAGTTTTTTTAATAGACGTCCGTTTTACTGCGTTCTAGAATAGTTATTTATGCTATAAGTGCGGAAAGTAGATGATTTCTGACGAGTGGCGATCTTCTTGGCATTTTTATTCATGAGCGAGTGAAGCTAGCGAGTTTATAAGTCGACACGAGTCTGAAATTATCTTACGCATGTATATCATACAACGTTTTACTATGCATTGTGCGAGGAAATAAAAAACGAGCGAACCTTACATTAGTCGCATATGATGTGTAGTGTAATCTGACATCTTGGCTGACGTACATAAATAATATAAACAATGTTCTTCATCACCATCGCCATCGTCGACTTTGACTTTGACCATTGTCATCGCCATCGTCATCGCCACTGACGCCATCGTCATCATCATCTGATTTTTTAAACTTTTCTCTAATAATAAAAACTCTTTGCGTCGGGCTGACGATGGAGTTAAAAATTAAAAAAAAAAGAAAAATAGAAAACACTAGTAAAAAAAAGTGATACTTTCCGCCCAGTTTAACTGCTTGGAAAACGCTCTTTTCGAGCACATGTATTGTAAAAGGATATTCTGGTTCTAAATCTAAATATTTGGAGTTCAAACAAAAATTACTGATATAAAAAACATTATTTTAATTTGGAGCTGCCTTAACCAACTACAAAACGTAACGCTTTGATAATAGAGTCGATTTTTCGCTACGCCGGTTATGCTTCACTGGCTAAAAAGTAGTTATTCAAATTAATTGATCTAGTATTCATAATCGATTCGAACTCATTGTTATAGTCCGTACATCTCAGGTCAAGAGCCAATAATAAAAGTAATATCTACGGGAGCTTTATAAGCAAAATTTTGTCTTATCAAATAGACAGAGACTATATGAGACTTTGTTACGTAATTAGGTACATTTTCGTCCTCGTTTTTCCAAACTAGCCTGAGGTCGAATTCCAGTGTAACCAGGATGAACGGTACTAAATTTCTGTGAATTTCTCTATGGCATGTAGGGTTTGCGGATAATACATGAGTTTAGTTTATTATATATCGAATTTTAAGGAAAATTTTCGACTAAAGCTGTGCCCGGGCTTGAATCAATACTGCTTTTAATCACTCTCAGTTCTTCATTGTCAAAGTTGAGTAAAATCAATTCAAAACTGTGTTGTCTTTCACGTACAAAATCATTTTAACAAAACATAACATCACGCCTTGTTTCTCCGAAGGGTGAGGCAGAGGCGACGTATAGTAGGTAAACCCATATTTCGCCAGTTATGTTTAAGTCCTATATAATAGGTGGCGAGCCTATTGCTATCAATCGGGCAAAAATCCAGACTCCGGACTGAGAAATTCATTGTAAAAAACCCAATAACCCTTTAGCCGATCTGGCATTCACCCAGGACCTCATGCTCAGTAGTAGCACTTGCCACTAAACCAATAAGGAAATCTAATTGTTTTAATTCTTGAAAATTCAAACAATTCAATACGTAAATGTTTTAATTTGGCACTTACTTAATATTAATATAATAATCCATTTAATTCAGGCGACGTAGGCTCATAAATAAATACCTTAACCTAATCATACATATTTTTTTTTAATTATAATAACAAAATTAAGTAATACAAGTACAATGTATTTGAAACAAATGTAGCTAAGTGAGCAGTTAATAAAATTCCAAAGGGTTAAAGGTCTTCAGTGGCCTTCAGTAAAGTGGCCATTTTACGTGCTTCCCGACGCTTATCTGAAACCGGTTTTCAGCAACACACAGCGATGTTATTGCTAAGGTTTTGTTTGTTTGTTTGTTGTAATTAGGGGACAGTCAGAATGGGGGTAACGGGAGTCGGAATGATGTCATTCCATGTTAACACCATAACGATACTGTCTATCGGCAGTTTATTGGAATGTTTCTTTTGTTTTTCCGATATCATTTTGGAGATATACAATTGATGTTAGATCTTATTCACCACGGTATTTTTTCGTACTACTGAGTAGATACTTACTGGGTACATAAAAACTATGTAGCTCAATTTAATTATCGTAATGACGAAAGTCTTAAAAGAAGTTTACGGGTATGTTTAAAAAAAGTGCTGCTAAACATAATCTCAACATTATTAATTTTATAATCTTACTTACATTTTAAAACAACTAACGGAAAAACGGAATACGATACGATATAAAATTTACGTCTAGTGACATTTTTAATTTAACAGAAGTGCAGCGCAGTCAGTCCGGAACCATTTGCGGGCGACGTCAGGCCCCGGTGCCCGCGGGAACAATACTAGCGCCCTCTATTGTCCCACATAAACAACATTTTATTAGAGACCTCTAAACCTCGTGTATCACTTTTTCATTTTGCTGGCGATCACGGTTCGAACGGGCAGTCGAAGTGCAATTGGAATCACTTTATCAATGAAATCGAATACATGACGTTGTGCTTACTGGGGTAAAGTTCGTTTTTAATAGGTATTTGATTTCGAAGACATACTTTTTTTTGTTGCCGTATGTAGGTATATGACGTTTACTATCATCATTCGCATACATACCTACATACAAATTTTATAACTATGAAAGTTCTTCCACCCCTTTAAAGTACATCGACATACACTGCCTTAGTGTATGTCGAACTTTTAGTAATTTCTTTTATTTCATTTAAACACTTATAAATTATATTTTTAAATATTAGAATAAAGAAAATATAAAAACATTTAAAAATATAAAAAATAGTATCCCACCGGTATCGGGAACAGGGTCCAAGCTACCGGCGGTCAGGGCTCCAGAGAGAGGAACCTCCTGACAATGCGAGCCGTGTCCAGGAGTACCGCTTTCTGAATCAAGCCCTTGATCCAGCTGCCCAACGAGAGCCTCCTCAGGTGTTGGTCGAGGCTCTTGGCAATTAAGCCATTGGCTGATACGACTATCGGCACAATGATCGCTGAGTCCATATAATTATTATTATAGGCCCTTCCTTGCCTATATAATCATCAAATTACTTAGAATTCTCATTAACGTTTTAATAATTCCGCAAAAGGGTGTATCCAGAGTTCTAGTCTCTTTGTAGAAACTAGTCTCTCTAATTAGAGCTTGAACAAATACCGTGGATATTTCTAGTCCTTTCTTGCTAATTAATAAAGTAGAGACTAAAATACTCCTTCCTAGAAAATTCTATTTGATGAATAATTCAATCGATATAAAATGAGATATTTTTAAATACAGGATGTAAAAACGCCATCACATAGCCTTTATGCCTTTATCCAAGCATTCTGTACAACAAACTTAGTAACATTGAGCAAACATTGTTGGTGGGAAACTACTTTTAATTTTAGTGTTAAAAGTCGCTGTTTACGTAGCGGGCAAAACATGATGTTTGGAGATGCAAATGGTTTTTAAACTAAAGTTATAACATTTTGAAAAAAAAAAGTAAGAAAATTCCCAAGGAAACGTACTACTGAGTTTAAAAGTACCCTATGTGTTATTATAAACTATCTGTGTGCCAAATTTCATCCATATCCATTCAGCCGTTTTTGCGCCAATCCGGAACGTGCAATTCTAAAAACTATATTTTCGGCATCAGACTCGTTCCCACATCTCGTAGCAATACTTAAAAAAAAAAATTGTTTAATTATATGTATTAGTCATTAACACGTCTCCTTTTCCAACTACCCTCCAACTAGTTGAACAAATTGTGTCAACATAACTGGCACATTTGTGCTCATTACGGTCGTAGATACTCTATTGTTTTATTTAGCTCCAACGCCCAGTAATAACGTGAAATTGTGGCCGCTTAATTAATGCAATAAGTCTCGACTCTTAATTGCTTATTTAATTAATCGAAATCCGTGTTATTATAATGGTGATGATAAGCTGATTACTTTTTTGGTATTTGGTTTCAGTTAATCTGGTAATCAAATTGGACTTTGATTTATTTATGACGTGTGATTGCCTGTTTGGAGAAAATAGGTAAATCTGCTGTTACAAAATAGGCAAAAAATAAAATAAAACCGCAGCAGTAAACTTTCCTGAAAAGTAGTTACTTTTCTGCGGAGAAAAGAACTTTGAGCTACATTCATGATACATTGGCGGTTGCCAGCTGACGGGTTGCAAACTCCCTCCAGTAATTGGTACCTACTTATTAGTTGGATAGAAAAACTGCAGCACTCACCAAGACCGTCAAAATATCTAATAATGATATTGAAAAGCCGGAAATCCAGCCAAAAACATGTATTCAAATACTACACATCCCATCCCATGGATTGCCTAGTTTTATTGATCGGTTATTATTATTCCCTTCCCAAAATGAACCAAAACTGATAAATGGATTATAATAATATAGAAGAAAAATAATAATTATTAAGATTTGAATAGATATATATTAACCTGTGAAATACGTTTCAAACTCCATGGTTTTTTAACGTTGCGGTCGTTTCTCGAGTGACTTTCATAACAGCTTGGTATAATAATGATATTTCACTGCACTTTTATCTTCCATTTGCATATTTATAATTGCCTTTCCAATCGAATTATCGTCCACCGCCATGATGCACAACAAAAACAAGCGACATCAACGCCTCTACCGGTGGATAATCTAACTATTTTACGATATGATCACTAATGTTTGGCCACATCATGAAGTAGTCGTGTATATTTACTGAGCATATCGTCAAACGTTGAGTATTCAATGATCTGGCCAGACCAAATCATGATGTGACCAACAGTTGATGTTCTATTTCATGAAATTGAATTGTTGATCGTTTCATGAAATGATCAATTCTTAGATCTAGCCACGACATATATAACGAAATTAAAAGGAAAACTATCACAGCTAAGTGGGCTTTACAAGTTAACAAGCAATAATCGACCAACTTACATTCGCGGTTGCAAAAACTTGTTCTCCCATACATTCCGAAAGAGGGAACATGTTTTTCGACTACAAATTTAAGTTTGTTCTTGGGATAAATTCATCCCAACTACGGAACCCTTCATTGTGCGTGGTCCGACAAGCACTTGGCCGGTTTTCTTTTACTAGAGTTTCCATAATACAGGAATTACCAATATTATAATTTACCAATTCACTACTAAGAGTTTTATCGTACCTATAAAAGCAGATTCTTTTTCTAATTAATTACCTAATTAATTATATCGAAGACCCTTGATATCGATTTATCGTCATCATCAGTTACAATAGCAATAAATCTGCTTGGTACGGTTCAAATTTCTTTTAAACGAAAATGTTGTGGCATTGACAAAAGGTTCTTTATAAGGTATAGATGCGACCGCTGCCGGCAAAGGAACAAAGCGTTGAAGCCTTTGTAGTTGGAGGAACAGGCCTTTATTAAAAGCCTTCTTTACACCTTATATAACGTTTCATGAAATTGACGAAACTTATTCAGGGTGTGTGTATATTTTAGGTGACAACAGGCTGTTTTCGTCTCAAGCGCCTAGTATTTAAGCTTTTATCGTTAATGGTTTGAACACCTGTGTTGAGTCGTCTTTATGAGGTAAGTGGCATAGTATCAAAATTGTGAGGCTTTCCGGGAATCACATAAAATGAATGAATCTATAACCACGAGAACACTTATTAAGTTTTTTTATGTATATGTAAAAAACTAATAATTACAATACTACAGCATCTCAGGACATGTTGCCCCCTTTTTGCTACGACACTTTGTGCTAGCTACCGTTTTCGGGGGCCCATTATTGAGTGTGCAAGTCACCCCCTGCCATTTTATCCGTGTACATTTAAACATTGATCAGGCAGGCTATAGTTACAGGTAACCAGTCCACTTTGGACAACCAAACCCACAATCCAATATCTTTGTTTCCATATCCTGCAATAGTCCTACACCAACCGGGGGTTGTCCTTGGGTGCCCTTGCATAGTGCGAACAGGGATAATCGTCGGTTAGTGCCTCAACACTTAAAAATGTCTAAGGGACCTCTGCGAGTTGGCTTCGTACGCCATTCAAAGTTCTGGGACTCCAGGGTCCCGAGATATGTTAAAGACATTTAAAAACAATACTAGATAGCAACCAACTTTTTTTAAATAATAATATCTACCCACCTATTATTATCCCTCTCTCTACGAAGAGATCCGTAGGAGAACCAGGGTAGCCGACATAGCCCGAAGAATTGCCAAATTTAAGTGGCAATGGATAGGGCACATTGCTCGCAGAACAGATGGCTGATGGGGCCGAAAGATTATGGAGTGGCGACCGCGTACCGGAAGACGTAGCGTTGGAAGGCCTCTCACAAGGTGGACCGATGACCTTGTGAAGGCTGCAGGAATCCGCTGGATGCGAAAAGCACAGAATCGGTCGAAGTGGCGGTGCTTGGGGAAGGCCTATGTCCAGCAATGGACGTCTTTCGGCTGAAATGATGTTTATGATGATGATTATCCTCCCATTGCAGGGCAAAGGCCTTTTCTCATACAGAGAAGCCATGAACATTGGTCTCCATGCTTGCTCAAGAAGGGTTGGCTATTTCAGACTTATATTAACTACTAGCTTTTGCCTGCGACTTCGTTCGCGTGGAAGTCGATAAAATATAGCCCATGTTACTCGCTGATAATGTAGCTTTCTATAGGTGAACGAATTTTGAAATGTATTTTTTGAGTTTATCCATTACAAACAAACAATCAAATCTTTTGTGTTTATAATCTGCCTCGGTTTAGAGCTTGTAAGCGCTATGCTGGGCCTGAGTTCGATTCCCAGGTCCGATAAAGTGATATTGGGTTTTTCCATTAGGAATTTCTCAGTAGCAGCCCGGAGTCTGGATTTGTGCCCAGTTTACCTCAATATGCTCGCCCCCTTTCACATGGGACTTAAACATAACTGGCGAAATATGTGGGTGTACCTACTATTGGTACACCTCTGCCTAACCCTTCGGGGAAACAAGCCGTGATGTTATGTGTTATTAACTATAAGTCCAGGTTTTCTCACGATGTATTTCCTTTACCGATGTCAGTAATGTCCAAGATAAACTCAGAACGTACATATGAAATGAAAATGTCACAATGATACTTACACCAATGTGACATTTTTCCGGATTTGAACCCACAGCCGCATGAGAGGCGAGGCCTTAATCAAAGGGAACTTTTAAATGTGTGTGATTTATTTAAAACATTCTAAATTTAGAAAACAATATTTTAACTATTTAAAAGCTGAAATTATTCACAATTTTCTCCAACCCATAATGAAATTCCTATGGCTCCAATTATTTATCAAACTTGAGACTTTAATATACCTGGCGTTTAATAATTCAAGCCGCAAAATAACTTTGTTAAATAAATAAAAGGTTTATTTAATCCTCGGAGCGCAACACTCAATGCCAACCAGTAGTTAATATGCAGCAAAGGGTACTGTAAGGGATTAGCCATTCAACCAATTTTGAGTTACTTACCCTTGCAATCTGTGCTTCGAAGTCCTTTACCCCAGAACAAAATGATATATACACCCGCGTAGAGCTATGTTTGGCGAGTCTTACAAAGGAAATTAACTTCGTGAACTCATCCACAACGGATTAGAGTTCATAGCGTATCTAGAAGACATGCAATTCTGCGTTTGTGTTATCAAAACCACCTCGGATATCACCAGAAGTAAGTAACAATTTTTGACCCCATCTTTACCAATATCCAATCAATTATAATATCTATTGCCCCCGACTTCACGCGTGGGGGTCGAAAAAATCCTATAAAACCTTCTCCATGAAAATTGGTCAAACGGTGCTGGAATTTATCAATCTTATATACACCGTGACATTTTAGTCGTCTTAAAAAGGGCCACTCAATGTACCCGACATAAAATACCTCTAGAAGCAATTAAAAAATTGTTACAATATATCAATTTTTATTTTTGAAATGTTTAGTAGTCATTGGATACATGAAGTGGGCTGCTTTTGTAAGACGATTAAAATGTCACAGTGTATAATCCATTTTTATACATACTCGTATAGATTACAAAATGCCAAACAAATCTTAGACGTAGAGCGGCTTTGAAATTGTGAAAATATCTGGGAGCTATTCGGTTGATTATAATAAACATAATTTACATTCGTTTAGCATAATTTATCTTTTCTTGAAATCACTTTAACAATTTTTGACACATCTCGAAATACTCGTAAATCGAGGTCGCGTTTCTTTTACAAAAATCATAGCGAGTGTTTTCCAGTATTCTTTTCATAATGAGTACAATAAACCTTCTTAAATATCAAGGCTCGAATTATGTAATTGAGCGAAATACTCAAAAAAAAGAAGAAATTATTCGTAACGCATCCGCTTCGTAATTTTTCCCGAATTAATCGTTTTTATTAGGTAAGTAGCAGCAAAAAAAAGAGATTTGAAAAATAATCGCGTTCTTGCGCCCTCATTAAATCCTATGTCTACTATTAAGAAAAGGGCACCCTTGAACTGTAAACTGATTATACTTAGAATGAAACTGTAATACCCGACATTACCCCCCTCCCCTCACCCTTTCATTTGCATAAATAAATGTTATTTTGGACGAAACAAACATTTTGTTTCTATTACGTTCGCCAGACGAAAGCGACGCGATTCTTGAGATGTTTATAATATAAACGCAAAACAATAATAAGTCTTCTGCAATGTCTGTTATTATCAATTTACAATCAGTAATATGATATCTCTTTTATATTCAAATATTTCCATGAAGAACTCATACATTCTCGTAAAGATTTTCCTAAAAACCATACTACACATTAAGGAAATACTTTTCATATTTGGGCAAAGGAACGATTTAAGCCAGATTAGCAAAAGCTGCTTTTATAATATCGTTAGTGGCATAACAAACGGGTGTAATGTGAAAACCGCGGATTTGTTCACATAAGCGGATTGCACAGCGTAGGAAAATGCTCTCGCCTTTGTACTGAGGTCGCTAATTGCACGTACCAGGTGTTAATTTTTTTTTATGATTCAACAAGTCCTTATTTTTGGCAACACCAACAAGGATAATTCTTTTTAAATTATGTATTATGTGCATTAATCGTCCCGTATTCTTATCTGACGATTTCTACTATGTTATAATGTGTGTGCGAAATGCAAGAATTATATAGGGTGAACGAAACCATGCTATAATTAAAAATAATTTGATTGTCACTAATTCAATTGGTAACAAACTTATTAAAGAGATTTGATTGTTTCGATCGGTTTAATAAAAATACAGAATGATTTTTTTATGGTTTTGAGTTGCCGCGATATGTCCCTAGATTATATCAGCATAAAAAAAAACTATGAAAGCAATTGCACATAAACCTAAAATTAAAGAGTAGTCATCTTTGATGAGAACTTTCTACTTAAAGTAATATTTCACGTATTTTTCCTTTAGGTATCTTCCGTTAGTTTTTCTTACCCTGTTTGTTTTATGGAAAAAACTAGTATTTTTCTTGGCTGCTTCAAATTCGATACCCACCTATAAATTCTATTAAAACAAGTTAATAACCTGTCATTAACGCCGTCCTGATTACCGGGTCCAGTCAGTTGGTAAAATCAGGGAAATTAATTATTAAGCAAATTGATTACCAGTTTAAATTGTCAAAAAATATATATATACTAGCTTTCGCCCGCGACTTCGTCCGCATAGAAATCGAAAATGGTTCTAATAGGATTTTAAATTGGTTTTTTACGTTATTAATTTTGTTATGACATTTAAATTATTGTTCAAATGTTTGAATACTTATGAAACATAACAATCTTTATTATAGTGTAGGGATTTAAAGGTTAAATAAACATGAAAATAAAATAAAATGTTGTTATATCTTGTGAACACGAAGCTCGGCCTTTGATCTGGTGAAAGTTACACGGGGGTATTATCTTTTTACAACGAAATCGAAATACTACACACCTACCGCAGTATTTATTTGTAAACAATATTTTTTGTTTTTCCTTCGGGAGCTAGAATCACCAGGCTACTCTGTGCGCTTACTTTAGAGCATGCCACATACACCTGTCCGTGAGAGAAGCAGCTTTCCCTCAAGTCTATTCCCGCTACCTAAGAGTTTGACGTTGAGCTTTGTTTATAGTTATTGCGAAGCAGACTTTGATGTGAAACTGCACTCTCTTGAATTCGAAGGGGTAATTTGATGGTGTTAGGGGAATCCTAGGAATAAACACAGACTCTCCTCGAGAACAACCAGTCAGTATAGTTACCTCGATTACATTGCGATGCAATGTTGCAAGTGAAACCATTGCATAGCAATGTAATTGAGGCAATTAAACAAGGGAGTGCAGTTTCCCATCAAAGTAAAAAAATTATAAATGAAAAAAAATTGCGAAAAACAATACACACTAAATTAAACTTCTAAGAAAAACTAAAAGAAAACTATAAGTATTATTAAACAACAAATCAAACACAGATATTTTTACAATTAAAAATAAAAAGAATATTTGCTTATGTTTCTAAGTGGGTTCAACCTTTTTGAATAAAATCGGATTGAGTTTTCAAAATGAAATGTAAATTAAATCAAAAGCACTAAGGAGTATCTTCTTCTTATATATCAACTTCGAAGCAAATCACCGCCAAAATAATTTTCTACCCCTTTTTAACCCCGTTAGGGGATGAATTTCAGTAAAATACAAAACACATCTTCCATCAATTATGTTAAAAAAGGTTTATGCAAAATTTGAAGTAGATTGAACCAAGGAATCACGTTGTCACGTGAAAATTTCGAAAAATCCTTTCTTATCGAATGCCTACGTCATACAAAGAACACACCCTCCAAGTTTCAGGTCTCTACGATCAGCGGTTTAGGCTGTGCGTTGATCCGTCAGTCAGTCATTCAGGACAAAGCATTTTATATGTATAGATACAAGGGCACTTATAAAACGTCAGAAGCTAGGTGCACGATTCCAATTGGTCGCTTCCTATGCAGAAGAGCCGGAAAGGAACTCCACGGTTACTCTTTTAAAAATAAATGGTTTCCACAATGTTTTCAAATTACAGTGTTTATAAGTATGAGAGGACAGTGTAGGCCTATCAACAAGAACCACAGTGCTGCCAACTTAGCGCTTTTCGCGCCAGATCTAGCGCTTTTTTTGTCTCGAAGCGCGTTTTAGCGCCTAGCGCTAAATCTAGCGCTTTTTTAAATTATATAAAACTATATTTCTTAATACAGCGTAAAACATAATAAATTACTAGTGCTAAATAAAATTATGTATTACTACTTATTACCGACATATTGTTTCCATAAATCATTGATTTTATTATAAAAAAATATTGATTTTACGTATATTATTTGTTTCATTTCATAAAATACTATAGCTATACTATGCTATCATAAAATTTATTTTATCTGTGGGGCAATATTTTTTTAAGTTGTCGATGATCGACAACGCAAATCGAAAACTCGATTAATACTCGAACTGAATGAGGTAAATTTGATAATCTCTTGATTCGATACACAAATATATTATTTCGAATCAATAAATTAATAAATTTCCCTTATTGGTTGGCGTGAAATATAGCGTTTTTTATTAAAAAGCCATTTTAGCGCTTTCTAGCGCTTTCTAGCGCTTTTTTACAGCGCTTAAAGCGCGTTTTCGCTAAGACTAGTTGGCAGCACTGAAGAACCAGGTACTTAGTAAAATAGAAAATGGTCCACAAGTCTACTAGCCTACTATATCCTCACATTCACAAAATCTAAAAGAATGTCTATAAAAGATAAACAAAGTAATAAAAATAAGGACCTATTTAAACCAAATGACATGATTGCCACTACAGCAGCAGTCCGTATATTCAATTCACAAAACTCATTGATTGACAGTCGTATGAAATGGTTATAACACAGCAAATTGTCAATCAATTGCAGTGGTTTTGCTTAACGATTAATTTTCCTGACTGGTTAGTCGGGTGACAGCCACCACGCAATTAACGTATTAAATTTTTCATCAAAAAATCTGCTATTCCATACATTTTGACCGCGTAGGTATTGCACTTTTCTATGAAGCAGCAGATTTTTTTTTTGAACCTACGAAAAATTTCAATGGAGGGCTTTCAGAATCATGTACCTTCTTCATCTCACAATTAATCAACACCAACTAACGCCGGTAATTCATGCCACCAAAGTAAAGAGAACTCATACTAATGTATGTAGACCAGAAAGATGTAAAACCGCTTCCGCTAGAAGACAACACTTTTACATGGCTAAATACATTTACAATAAATTAAACAATACACATAACATAAATCCGTTCACAACGAAAGAAACTAAATTAAAAATCTCCACATGGCTTCAAACACTTGATTACCACCAGACGGAAGATCTATTACAGAATCAGTACTCATAAAATGATCTACACTCACCCATACACACACGCGCACACACACACTCACACACACGCACACACACACACGCACCCCAACACGCACACACACACTCACACAAAGAGCATGTGTCCATCTTATAACTATTGTAATTTTGTCTTTTATTGTATTGTTTTTATTTATTTTTTTCCCTTTTCTCTTTTACTTTTGCTTATTGCACATTGTTATGAAATTAACCGTAAATGGGCGAAGACACTGGCTCCTGTAACACAGGTTGCTACCTAGCTCAGGAGCCAGGGCTTCAAACAAAGTTTGTAAAATCTGTATATGTGTCAATAAAAAATATTTTATTATTATTATTTTTATTATGGTAACAGTTTTCGCGTCGATGTCCCTGCCACCCCGTATAGTGGAATTCTATTGACCACCAAGTGTAACTGCGACCCGCTATGTGTTAGGGTATTTATGGTTTTGATCAAAGTTTAATATGTGGGCAGCTTGTATGAACAAGCTGTGAATGTCATTTATTGATGCAGAAATTGTAAATGAGGGAAAAAAAAGATTTTTAGCTGTCAAATTATGGTGGTTACTTTACGATTCATAAATGTTAGACTCATATTTTTTTCAAATATGTTCAGTTAATCCCTTATCATAAGTAGTTGAATAGTCAATAAAAAAACGTTATAGTGTACAGTTCAAACATTTAAAACTACAATTTTAAATCATAATGTGTAAAACAGGTGAAGTGGAAATATGTCAACTAACTTTTGGAGAGCACTGTAGTTAAATAATGGGCAATAAATGGCCAATAGCATATGAGAAATTCAAAATTCAAAAGTCATTTATTCAAACTAGGCTGAGAATCAGCACTTTTCGAACGTCAAAATTACATAAGACAGTACCCCAAAAACACTCACCCTTCACCACTTCCTAGTGCCTTTAGCTGGGAAGAAGAAGTGGCGCAACAAACTCCCCAGCTGCACAGCTGTCTGTTCAAGTTAAAAAAAAAGATTCTATACAATAGTAGACTCGTAAGACAGGGAAATTGTTGAGATAAAGTACAGTTTTCTTATCCACTTTGTTATCAATTTCACAACAAAAATCATAGCACAAATACAGGGTGGCAGGGACATTGATTTAAAAAAAAAAACAGAATCTTGTACTGAATCCATGGTAATAGTTTTCGCGTTGATATCCCTGCCACCCTGTATTTTTATTCATCATGTAAAAAAGCAATTGTAACCCTTAAGATTTCATAGAAAATGCAGCAATAAATTGTGCACACAACATTTCTCATCTATCGTTCCGCCTGCCACATTCCTCCAGACTACTCTCGGCTTACAAAGCAATGCTTTCTATAATACATTTTTAAATAAAATAGTTTATTTTGTAATGCTCAATGTTTTTCGTCGACAAAATGTTATACTATACCCTAACCTAACCCAACAACTGCTTTATCTAAAATTGAGCTACTTAAGGCCATCTCTTGAGTTACCTAAGTAAGTTACACAATCTTATGATTTAATAAATTAGACTCATTTCTTAAGCTTGTTCTGAGAATGGTGAACTATTAAAGTCGGCACGTGTTTCACACGTTTCAGTCAAACAATATAAGTACCTAATATTTCAAGTTTTAACACAAAATACAGTGTCGTAACACGCTGTATATATTTCAGAAGTACACAACATTTTGTTTACAATATCTAAACGTTTCGCCCTTGTTGGAAAGCGTTATTATCGTGACGCAAGACAACCTTGAATCATAGGTATTATATATCTTTCATGTAGGTAATACTAGAGTTCAAACGGACGTTATTCATTTGTTGAGATTTCTTTGATTTGATGTCTTAGTTTTTATTATATTTACGCAGAACTTTCGGGTAGGGATGTTAAAAAATAATCGATTTTTATTAAAATCGATTATTATTTTCTTATAATCGATTTTTATTATCGATTTTTAAAGTAATATTAATCGATTTTTAGTAAATCAATTATATAAATTACGTATTTAAATCGATTTTCAAAAAACAGCTCGTATCTATGCGACGGGATGAAAAAATCTTGCAGTAAGTTTCAATTTTATAAACAGCGCCATCTATGCGTTGGATGAAAAATCTCGAATTAAGTTCATACGTATAAGTTGATTAAATAAAAACGGCGCCATATGTATGCTTTTTTTTATTTGATTTATATTTTAGTTTTTGAGACAATAAGTTTGTCATTTTGTTGGGATGCTCATCATTTCATTTTTATTATAATAAATAAAACGTTTAATAGTACTAAAATTTGTATCAATAATGCTATTTGGTTTCCTAATTCCTTACCTTGAAATTTTAAACGATTTCGATTTTTGACAAATCGATTAATTTTGAATAAAGAAAAATCGATTTTTATTTAATCGATTCTTTTCCATTAATCTCACATCCCTACTTTCGGGTACATTAACTTTGACTCATTTGTATCAAGTATGGCATAATCGTTAAATTACACGATAAATTCTTCATATAAACTAAAAACCATATGTGCGGAATACCTAGTCTAGGATCCATGCATACTTTTCAACACATTTTCTCTATTAAAATTGCACTGTTAGGCATTTCATAAAATTTTCAGAGTTTACGACGAATACCAGGTAGAACTGAATTAAATATGCTCTGAAACAGCCCTAGCAGCCACTTACCACTGTAATACCTCGTTAGCCTTGGCAATGAGGTCACGTCGAAAGTTTGAAGGCCTTAGCGTTGAGAAAAACCTGACACAGTTTATTAGAGATACTCGTTAAAACTGGCATCGTTAGATGAACATGGATACATCAATTTTGCCAAAAACTGAACTGGGTTTATCATAAAAACTATTTACAAAAAAAAACAACCGACTTCAAAAAAAACACTACAAAGTGAAAAATAACTTTAATTTCGGAAGTCGGTGTCTTTGGTTTTGAATTTTTGTTCTTTGTCACCGACTTCCGAAATTAAAGTTATTTTTCACTTTGTAGTGTTTTTTTTTTGAAGTCGATTGTTTTTTTTTTTGTAAAAAGTTTTTATTTTTCACTTTTTAGTTGTGATACCTACCCCACACAAATTCGAATACCACTACCTGCTATGTAAATAACAGTGACAGGAAGTTATCATAATATCATCCACATACTAAGCGAGGTAAAAATACGTATTATTGAAGCTAACTCAAAAACTACCCAAGTAAAGTTAATAAAATTTATATAGGGCCACCTCTGAAGTATGATCTACCAAACAAAAACAAAATCATCAAAATCAATTCATAATTGACGGAGTAATCGCGTAACAAACATACAAAAAAAAAATCAACATACAGTCGAATTGAGAACCTCCTCCTTTTGGAAGTCGGTTAAAAATAGCAAACTACGTAGTTATTTAAACATAAATCCAAAAAAACGCACGTACACACCCAGGTACAAAGTCCATATTTCACAGCCAAAAAGCAAACCTCATTACCCGCATTTACATAGAATCACGTTTGATAATCCTGGCTCGCAGATGGCTCTGACTCTTCATCCGAGCTAATGTGTCAGCGAGCTAAATTCGAATTAGCGATAGTTAATCGACTTTAGAGATGCGAACTGCCTAATACGGGTAAGCGTTCAGCTAAAACTGTTATTAATAGCGATCGAGCTGTGCATCCCAAATGTCGCATCACTAGTGACGTCGCTTTTTATTGAGGCTGCGCTACGGTAGGAAATGTAAATCGAGAATGGTTTTTGCTGTTGCTTTGCCGTTGAATTTGATGGGGATATATTGGTTCTGGCTAAAGTTAAATGAAAATGGAGATTGTTAACGAATAAAGCAAAATCGTAAAAAAAAAAATGAGTGGAATAAATAGGTACCTTAGATGAGGTTTTGTAAAGATATAAGAGTTTTCTTCAAGACTGAGAACAGGAAAAAATGAGAATCAAGTAGATAAGAGCGGAAATACAATTAAAAAAAGAAAATTCCAAAAAAAAAAACCAACAAAAGAAAATAAGTACCTACACGAAAATATTGTCGCGTCATCTTCGAGACTAATTCAGCAAGATTCTTTGGGCACAGTTATTAAAAAGAAGGGCCACACTTCTAGTTGAGTCGGCAACTTGAGGTCCTTTGATACTAAGCCGTGGAGTGTTTAAGTGAGTGCTCAAGAGAGGGCGCGATAGCAGATCACTCACCGTTGTGGTGTTTCTCAAAGGCGTTACAGTACAAGAGGTCGGCCTCAGTGAAATTCCCGTTTGAACTTCAAACTGTAAGCTTTCAAATCTTGCTTGCCTGTTTCAATCAAAGACACGCTCCAGTGTACTCAAATTTTAGTAATGATTCGCTTTTCATTTCGGTGGCTGTTACACTTTCTATTGTGGTGCTGAAATTAGTTTTGAGTTTTTCTTTACGATTGCACAAGTTGGTTTGAGGATATGTTTTGTTTTCTTTGTAGAGAACAACACAAGTGTCACAAAAGAGCAAAATTGATCACAACATAATTATATTTTTAAACATCAATAAATTGCATAACATTAATCCTATGTATAACTTAAGTGGCAATGGGCAGGGCACATTGCTCGCAGAACGGATGGCCGATGGGGCCGAAAGGTTCTGGAGTGGCGACCGCGTACCGGAAGACGTAGCGTTGGAAGGCCTCCCACAAGATGGACCGATGACCTTGTGAAGGCCGCAGGAATCTGCTGGATGCGGAAAGCACAGAATCGGTCGAAGTGGAGGTGCTTGAGGGAGGCCCATGTTCAGCAGTGGACGTCTTCCGGCTGAAATGATGATGATGAATCCTATGTTACCAGAAAGAAACACACACACACCTACACAGACACTAACATGTCTGGCCACGCAGTCTGCAATAGAATAAATGGGCAACCACAAAAAGTTTAGGTATATATGGTATACTTTTACATCAGTCAGTTATGTCAGTTTCGGGGTTGTAAGTAGATCTTAATGATTTTGATATTTTGCCGTTTGATTTTTGCATAATAGATTACGTGTAATAGACTATGTCGTACCTATACTCTACCTCCATACGATGACAAAACTGTATCAATTCCACAACTCATCATGCTAAAGTGACTATTCTTTACCAGGAATAAATCAGAATATAAACAAAATAACCTAACAAAAACAAAAAGACAAAGTATCAAATTCTTTTATCGTAGGATAGGATGGCGATAGTGTTGCCGTCTATAGATTTTCAAATTCCACCGTTTTATTACATAAGCAGACTTAGCGTGGCCAGACTCTACTAATAAAGGAACTAGCCGCTATTGATGCATCTATATCATCTGCGTGTTTTGCGTTAAGAACCCTCCGAGACGAAATTGACATAAAACATTTAAAAATCGTATACTATGCACTAATTGAGTCTAAATTAAGATATAGCATACAATTTTGGGGGAACAGCTATAATTATAACTGCCAAAGAGCTTTTATCCTTCAGAAAAGAGCTATACGTACCATTGTCCGTATTTCACAAAGAGAGAGTTGTCGTCCACATTTCTTAGATTTAAACATGCTTACAGTACCCAGTCTCTATGTTCTAGTCCTTCTGACTAATCTTAAAAAGTACATGCATGAATATGAGACGGATGAGGAAAGACTGGTTAGAGAGAGCACACGTAGGAAAGAATTGAGAAATAAGATAAGTCCTCACTTCAACATTGTAAAGTACAGTTCACATTATCAAGCAGTGCAATTATTCAATAGGTTACTACTGCACTTAAAAAGTTTGATTTATACATCTGCATTTAAAACAAAGCTTCAAGCATTCCTACTAGATAAGTGTCTCTACTCCGTTGACGAAATGTAATATTATGTTGTGTTACTTTGTGTTTTCTCCTGTCAACTCAAGTAGATATGTTACTAGAACCGACTGTAATTGTTATTTTGTGTAATTATGACATTATTTTTAAATGACAAATGTATTATTATTCCTATTAATTATTTGAGTTGACATTAACTATTTCATTTAATTATATATAATTTTTTATTTTTTTATCATTTTCTATTCCTAATCTTGAATTCTTAATGAGTTGAATTTGAAATTTTTTTTTTATTGCTACTAATTTTTATATTTATCATATGAATGTATTTTTTTTGTGTCTTTAGAATATTTCAAACACAATGTAAATTGTTTGTGAATAAATGAATTGAATTGAATATACACGCACGAATATGGAAAAAACCTATAGACAATTAGTCTGTGAGACAATCTCTGTCTGACAAAGATTTTTTTTTTTCGTAGGACAGGATGGTGTTGCCGTCTATAGATTTTCAAATTCCATTTTTTTTTTTACTTATACAGACAGCGTGGCCGAAGTTAAGTTTATTGTGCTATATATAGGTCCTACGTCTTTACGTAGGTAAAGACGTAGGACCTTTATATAGCACAATAAATTCCATTTGGTCCATTTTGTAATACCTACATGTAGATGTAGGCATTACAAAATGGACCAAAGAGATAACTTTTTTCAACGAAGAATTTATAGCACAAAACTTTTAAAATGAATGCTATCTTATTCTAAATGGTCCATACCTACATATATATATGTGAAGGATTTACTTAGGTTTAATTCTCCGAACAACTTCATATCATAGTTCGAAGTTATTTCGAACAACAACCCTTGGAGTAAGTACCTTGCGAAGAATAGCTAGCGAGTTTATATTTTGTTTTATACCTGCAGGCACTCTACTTCTAGTTCAGAAAGATTGCGTATAACAGCACAGATCTAGTTCATAACAGAATTTAAGAAAATATTTTTCGCAAGCTGTAATCCAGCTTTGTCGGCAACAAAGTGAATTTTCTAGATACCTTTTTGGATTTTATTGATTCCGAAAATTTAATATTATTTGTCATAGGTAATGATTTCGATAGGTATTAAGAGGAGGCTCCCAAATTTTTATGTTAATTTGCATTAATATTCTGAAACAGTCACGCATACAATCAAAATGGAACTTAAGTATATGATTTATTGGATATTTTTCTTTCTATGTACAAGACAGTTACGTAATTGTAACATTTTCGCTCGATTATATATTTTTTCCAAAATCATGTCTTTTTATGAAGATTATTTAAATCAAATTAAGATTACTCGGCTTTTATATCTAAAATAAGTATTCGCTGTTAGAAAATTTTGTTTATTTTCCGGCCACAAGAAATTTTTTCTCTAGATTAATTATTACTTCAGTTATAAACGAAAAAAGAATTGAGACTTACGCCATTTAGTTTCGTGCTAGAACACAATCAAAGAACGCATGCGATGTTAAACTTTATTACTGATGTGTTAGCTTTTAGTACATAACGACGCGACGGGGTGCTGGGGGGCGGAGCTTGCGTGGAAATTGTCTTTAAAGTGCCTGGTCTTAAAGATAATGCCTTTTATTTAGCCTTAAATCAGAGGTACTTTTTCGTATTTCTAAAAACATTAGCATTCTAGTCGCAGTCTCAATCTGTCAAAAAAAACCTGTAATTAACCTACATTTCTGACAAGTTTTTGACATTGCTTGTCGCTGAATTAATATCGCAACTTGAACTTAAACGTTTTTAAGTACGAAAATTGGCCTTCAGAAATGTCTACTAATTTTTTCACACAATATCTCGACTTAATTTGCAAGCACGAATAGCTAAGGCAAGGTGGAAAAAATCCTGATTGTGTACTTAGAAGTTTCTTAACTTACTAATTTCAAAGTCAAACTTCACTTAATATTCTTAGTTTTAGCCAGGACTAAATTAATTTCTGTACATTACAAACTTAGTTTTACAAAAGCCAGCCTTGGAAAATTGAAGTCGTGGAAATTTCCGAGTGTTTTCGATGGCTTTGAACGTTGTTCATCGGGTTACAGACAATCCCTTGGCCCGGATTATGACGGGTTGTAAACCAATATGCGAGTACTGCAAAGCACGTAAACTGCCTACAAAGGCGATGTTTACGCCTCTACGCCTGTCAGCCGACCCGAAGGAGAAAAGCTCTATTGTGTTTGGCACTTCTTTTGTGTACCTACTTGTTGTTTATCTCGATGTCTGGATTACCAACCGAGTGTGAATAATTTATATATTACATTTTATGTTTCGTGTAACATTTTCATCGTACTGTCTGTAGTGAATCTATATAAAGAATGTAAACACTATCTCGGACGTTAATAGTGAGGTAGCTGTCACTGATGTCAACTGTCAGTTCACCGCGAATCCTGGGAACAAAGACATTAAATTATTTACACTTCAATTTCTTTGCCTGGAAACAAAGACATTAAATTATTTACAACAATAGACGGGACATAGCGAACAAAATCGTAATCCGATATATTTGTCCTAGTGGGAAAAAGTCGCGCAGTCTGGTGTGGTACGCCTGCATGTCAAGTCACATTCGTGTCTACCAAAAGATAATTATTTTCGAATTAAATATGCTGAATTGTGCATTATGGTATTGCTAATCTCGTATTGATAAAACGACTAGACGTACCCATGGTTTATTTTCGTTAGTACCTACCTATTTTATAGTTACTAAATTATTTAGATAAATTAAATAATTTTCTCAGTTATGTCAAACTATCTGACGGTATCTGACGGTGACGGTAGATTACGGCCCACTCCCTCTCGCAGAGAGGCCTGTGTCCCAGCAGTGGGAACATTTATAGGCTGATGATGATGATGATCTGACGGTTGGTAATCAAATGTTGGCGTCGATAAAAGTTTTTTTTTTTCTTTTTTCAATCATACACACTTGTTTTTCCAATGCACTTTAGACATTGGCAGAATAGTCGACATCGGCTTTGCTTGTCATTTAATAAAAATAGAATAGAAGTGTATCGTGTCAAACTTGGCTATTATGTAATTTTGCTGTAATATGCTAGATGGCGTTGTTGAGACATTGGATCACAGTTTTCCCATGACATTTCTTCTGATAGCCGTTCTATAGTATCTTAAATTTCTTTGCCTGGAAAGCAGTGGAAAGTGAAGCGTGCCTACACGAGAGGCTTGGTGTGGTGATAACCCAGTTTAGTGATATAATCAGCTTAAATACGAGATCAACAGGATTATACACTGTCGATTTTTAAAGCCATTTTGTTGTTTTCTTAAATCTATCCTTACGCGGTTTTCTTGGTTATGTTTTTTCTAATGAGAAGTATAGAAAATTCAGAAGCAAACAAAAAGGGAAAGCAACATATAATATCAAATGAGAATAAGTACAGACAGAAAAATATACTTGAATGTTAAACAGCGAAAATGGAAGAGAAATATCATTCCGCACGAGTACCTTTCTATGAATGTGTGACACATGCTCATTACTAACATGCTAATGATTTTGAGAATGAGAAGTGAACATACACAATGAATGAATAAATCCTACTAATATCCTACTTAATATTGTAAACGCGAAAGTTTGTGTGGATGGATGGATGTTTGTTACTCTGTCTTATAAAAATTACTGAACGGATTTGGATGAAATTTGGCACACAGATAGTTTATAACCTGGATTAACCCACAAAATACTTTCTATTCCGATATTCTTACGGGATCGAGACTTAGGGTGCCTTTCCATCAGAGTTGTGCTTTGCAGCTATGCTGCCAGAATGCAAAAGCTAAGCTACGAAACTATGTGACCGTTTCCACTGATGCTAAGCTATGTAGCGGTGCGAGTAAGATGTGCTATGAAGATGCGCCGCCGCAAAGTAGCTACGCGAGGAAGATGCGCAGCTTGAGCTATGCGATGTATCGATAGTATCGAGGGCGGCGCGACGACCCATAGCAGGCATCCAAAGCAGGCATCTATAGCACGCATCCATAGCACGCATCCATACCACGTATCCTTCCATATAAAAAACATTTCTTAGTTGAATCCGTTTCTACCAGTGCTGAGCTATGTGCACCAATGAATATGATTGGTGGATACCAAACGCATCTATAGCAACGTAGCATAGCACATCTCTGTTGGAAAAGCAGCCTTATGCGGGTGAAACCGCGGGACGCTGCTAGTAAAGAATATATTATTGTTAACTAGGGCGAATACCTAGGCTTCTTAGAAGTGTAGTACCATCCTACATAGGATACACCATTTTCTCCTTCATCACCATCAGCCTTAAGCAGTCCACTGCTGGGTATAGGTCTCTATAATTGCATACCATTCAACTCGGTATATGGTAACTCTCATCTAGCTGCTACCGAAAATCGTCGCTCCATCTAGCCTGAGGGCGTCCTACCTTACGTTTGCCAATTCGCGGTCTCCACTCAAGAACACGTCTACCCCAACGGTCATCGGTTCTACGGCTGATATGGCCGACCCACTGCCACTTCAGCTTGCTTATTGTGTAAGCTATGTCGACAACTTTGATTCTCTACCGAATCACCTCGTTCCGGATTCGACCCCTCAGAGAGATTACAAGCATAATCTGTTCCATAGTTCGCTGAGAGACCTTGAATTTACGTGCCAACCGTTCCATGAGTGTCCACATTTTGGCTCCGGAAATCATAATAGAAATCCCTCTACAGTTCAACTATGCTCTTATAATGTCCCTCAGCAAACCTCGTCTTTCGTCAGTCGTCGGATTTCTATCAGTTGCCTTTGCACTTGATGCAGACCCTACGCTCTCAATCGACTTGGAAGTATATAGAGTTGTTAATACTCTTTTATCTTAATGTAATTTATTTTAAAAATTGTAGGAAAGCTGCTAAAGTCGCAGGCACGACAGATAGGAAAATAGTTTTACAGCTCTATATAGTCCACACGAAAATCAAAACAAACAACAACAATAAAGTACTTAGTTCTGAATTCAAATTATTATACAAGATAAATCTAATAATTGATGGATATGGAAATTAGCATTCGTTTGTATTCGGAAATGCGATGATGCCCGAGAGACATTAAAAGAAAATAGAAATACAGTACCTACCTCTATTTTCTTGTAAATATTTAACCGTGTCAATACTGCATGGCCGAAATCGGATAAGAAATAATAATAAAAAAGATGAGTAATTGAATCAGTAAAGTATTAACGTTATTAATTGCCAGAAGAAATTAGTAAGGTGTGAGAGTAGAGATAAGACCTTTTGGTTTTATTTAAGAACGTTAGTAATTAAGATACAGAGCTCGATACTGGCTACCCTATAGATCCATTATAGCACTCTAACGGCCTATAATTGCCCGTAGGAGCATTATGTGAGCTTTACGTGAAAAATATATCGTTATTTCAAAATATTGCTGTTCTTTTGTAAGTGCTTTAGTGAGATAAAGGTAATAGACAGAATACAGTGGTAGATAATGGAGTTTATTTTTTGTTTATTGTGTCGTGTTTATTCTGAATAGTCAGCGCTAAGTCATTCATAAAACAGTTCTTTGTTGTACTGTCCAAATATATTAAATTTTGTTATGAATATGCACAAGCATATTATTATTGTATTATAACATATTTCAGTAATTAAGGATCCATAATGTATCGCTATAACTACATATTGTAAAACAAATTCCCCCGCCGCGTCTGTCTGAACATGAGTTGTTAGTAATTTAATGATTGCCGAATAAAATATTTAATATTTTACTGACAGGATTCAAACAGACAATTAAAGTTATTTTAACTTAAGTAAATTCTAGACTATACAATAACAGCCATTTCAATCAAATCACAAATTATTTATTCTAATTCTCTTTATAGAATCCTAAATTTTTAGCTTCGCGAATAGATTGTAGAAAAAAAAAAAGTGTAGCACTCGGGGACTGCCGCGGTAAAGCTATTGCATAGCATTTGTAACCTCCATACTTCCTATTTGTCAACGCTACACTTGGGATGACGACGTGATGACATAAAATAAAAATTACGTTCCCATGACAACATCACGTTTCCCATGACAACGTGATGTTGTCAACCGTCATTACATGGTAGGCGGAGTGGGGGGTGTTAGGTTTTATTTTCGTTACGGAATTTCTTGATTCGGTTGCCGCGCTCAAAGCCCGCGATAAAAGCTATGATATAGCTTAAAAACGTCAAGTTTTATTAGATACTTATCTGGTACCTAAATATTTTCGAGGATTGCCTTTAAATTACTAACCTTCTGTTCTTGGCTCAGGTAAGTATTACATTTTTATTTTGATTAAACCTTATATTATAAAAACCTTATAATACCTGAGCGTGTATACTGAAAGTGGGCAACGTCGCAAATAGCTTTCAAATATTTCGCTGTATTAAATTAAAAAAGTATTTTTTATTTGATTCATTTGGCAATGTGTGAACTAGAAACTATATATATAACTATATTAATAATGAATTGCAATTATAACACTGAATTGGATGTCGTAACCGTTCTAGGTGTAAAAAGGCATTTGGAAAGTTTCCAAATACTTCTTTTACATCTAAAACTAAATAGTCGGTGTTACGATATTAATTATTATTGCATTTCATAATCAATATTTTATTTAGTTCACTAGTTAGCCATATTTCTTATTTTTAACCGACTTCCAAAAAGGAGGAGGTTATATGTTCGTTGCGTATGTTTGTTTTTTTTTTATTTGTTTATGTCCACCGATTTCTCCGTCAATTGTGGACCGATTTTGAAAATTATTTTTTTGTTTGAAAGGGTATGCTCTCGAGGTGATCCCATATAAATTTGATTAACTTTGCTTCTAACGTTTTTGAGTTAGCTTCAATAATACATACTTTTTCCCACTTAGTATGTGGATGATATAAGTTCCTGTCACTTGTATTTACATAGCAGGTAGTGGTTTTCGAATGTGTGTGGAGTAAGTACCACAACTAAAAAGTGAAAAATAAAAAACAACCGACTTCCAAAAAACACTACAAAGTGAAAAATAACTTTAATTTCGGAAGTCGGTGACAAAAAACGAAAATTCAAAACCAAAGACACTGACTTCCGAAATTAAAGTTATTTTTCACTTTGTAGTGTTTTTTGGAAGTCGGTTGTTTTTTTTTTTTTTTGTAAAAAGTTTTAATACAGTAATATTGCCAAATTAATCAAAACAGCGAAATATTCGACAGCTATTTGCGACATTGCCTACTTGCAGTATAAACGCTCATAAGCCGAAATCTATAAAAGTTACTTTGGCTAAGCGTTATTCCTGTCACTATCACACAACTGTCAAACTACAAGTTCAAGATAGAGACGGCAACATGTGTAGGTCAAAGCGAGAGCTATAAAACGTTAATAGATCGCAGCCTAACATACGCGATATTCTTGCAAAGAAGTGAGGGCGAATATTTGTTTTAGACATCACTGAGCAGAACGGAAGAGCCAAGTTGAATACTTAGATGTCCATGTTCCGCAAGACAAATATAGGCTTATGAAGCAATTTGAATCAGCAATTGAGGTTTCCTTTTATTTTTAAACAGTAAGGATGCTTACAAATGCGACGGGCGGGAAATGGGAGGAGACAAAAAGAAAAAGAGGCTTATATCCTCCATGGTGGGTGGATTTGGGTTTTGGATGACAATATTATGCTTTAGATAGATAAATAAATCTGTAGGTACGTACTTTGTTTTATACTAACACCAGCGTTTTATTTATTCTTTCAACTGCCAAAGAAAATAAAGCGTCTTTTTTCTGGTGGGTAATTGAAATGCCACATTAGGTTCAATCAGCTCATTCATTGAGTTTATTAGGTGATGAGCCGACATTTGACAGCTTTTGAATAGGTACCCAGTAAACAGACGGCAAACGGCGCGGCGTATTTTTGACGACAATTTCAAATCTAGATAAATTTTGATACAGATTAAGAGGGTTTATCCTAAATGTTGGAAACGTCGTAAATAGCTGTCAAATATTCACCTGTTTTGATTAATTTAGCAATATTACTGTATGGAAATAAGAAATGTGGCTGACTAGTTCCCTAGAATATTAATAATGAAACGCAATAATTAATATCGACATACCGAATATTTAGTTTTAGATGTAAAAAAAAGAATTTGGAAACTTTCCAAATGCGTTTTGTACACCAAAAATTGTTACAACATCATATTTAGTGTTATAATTGCAATTCATTATTAATATTCTAGGGAACTAGTTAGCCACATTTTTTATTTCCATACAGTAATATTGCCAAATTAATCAAACCAGTGAAATATTTGACATCTATTTGCGACGTTGCCCGCTTTCAGAATAAACGCTCTTAATCGGCAGCTGCTTCGAATTTCAATACTTTGGAGTTAGCCCACATTCGGGTAACCGAATGACTACCAGAATTCGGAAACCCAACATGCCATTTTCGTAAAGTTGACAACCAAGACTATAGAATCTGAATCTTTTCATAATAGCTTTCATAATGGAACGAATAACAACGTATAACCACTTAGTGATTAATGATGGAAATGATGATCGATGCTCATCCTTCAACCTATGTCAAGCCTTTGTCATGCATTAAAACAGTTACCTAAACCTGGGACGAAGGAGAAATAGATATTACCCTTTCAAGTTGAATATCTATATCCTGACAAATCTTATAATAAAAAAGGATTGATCCCTACTTGTAAAATAACTATGAGCAGACGCAAAAAGTGGGCAAGTGTGAGTTAGTCTCGCTGGCCGAGGTCTTGTCTGCATTTACATGTTTTAATATAAATAAAAAACAGACAAAAGTGAAAACTTGAACAAGATCGCCTTGGTGGAAGAAAAATACTGGTATAGAACATTGGTCCGATACCTTATCTAAATAAAGAACACAATCGCTTATACAAAAAAAAATGCTTTCAAAACCTTTAAAGTAAAAATACTTGCATAGAACATTGATCCGTAACGTAATATAAATAAAGAGCACAATCGCTAATTTACACAAATGAGGTGTCGGTAACGGTGTGGCGAGTTCAATTGTTTTTTCCCATCTCAAAAATGCCCAACGCGCCTGAAGGAGTTTTCACTTCCAAGCTCGGGTCGACGGCGCTTTGTGTTCCACGCGCGCCTCAAAGAGATGTCAGCAGAATTGACGGGGTCCGCTAGGGCTAACGCCTGCCGGGGATTCGAAGGGACAAAACCGATAGGGACATCGTGGCCCCCGGCAACAGGGCAACCGAAGGAACACGGGTGGGTTTTAGTCAGTAAGAGTCTGACACGCCCTCCCGCTCCGCCCAGAGCGGGAGAAGATATTTGATAATTTACAACCCAAAAAAAAAAGGAGTTTTGTGTATGAATTTAGGAATTGTGCGTGTGTATGAATCGCTGCTGCAAGCTTTCGACATCTGTGTTGACCGTGTAGCAGGGATTCGTTAAGTGTAGGTTAAGTTTACTAACATAGTTGTTAAGAAATATTATTACTAACACATTTGAGTCTTGTTACTTGTTAAAATTGTATTATTTTCCATGACTTTCTGTAGCAAATTACAAAAACTAACGTTAAAAAGAAAGGCCAGTGGAAGTACCTACAGGCAGTATAAAATTTTCCTGACTAACTTTTGTACCTACTTGAAATTAATTTTAACTGTTCTTGAGAAAAGTGTTCATGGCTATAAGGGTTCTGTTATTTTCACTTTAAGATAAGGGACCCTAAAAATGAACCTCGTTAAATAAACTTACCCTTCCAGATATTTTGTCAGTCTCATAGAATGACAGAAAACGGTCCTTTCCGCTAGTGATTATGTACCTACATTTTGTTAAAGAATTCTAGTGGTTTCTAAAATGGGACGATGTATATATTAAAATAAAGTTGTTACTCGAAATAAATATTTTGAAGTGAAAACTTCTTTAGGCGTGTACGTTACCCCAGCAAGAAAGTATCTCCAGGCGCGTTCGGCATTTATGAGATGGGAAACAACAATTGAACTCGCGACACTGTTACTGACACCGTTACCGACACCTCATTAAAAGTATTTCTTGTACAGTGAAATTGTTAAAGTTTTCATTTCTGCCGGCACTCCTGGAATGCCACTGTTTTTTTTTTTCAATTGTATCGTTCTCAGATTAATCCTTCCTTTTTTTTTTTTTCCACCCGTGTTCCTTCGTTGCCCTGTTGCCGGGGGCCACGATTTCCCGATTGGTTTTCTTCGAACCCCCGGCAGGCATTGGCCCTAGTGGACCCCTTCAATTCTGCTGACATCTCTTTGAGGCGCGCGTGGAACACAACGCGCCGTCGACCCGGGCTTGGTCCTTATCGGACAGCGAGCTACCCATTGCTCACCGTCCGCAAGCCCGCGCCTACGGTGGCCGGAAATCGGCTCGCGATTCCCGCCCCGGGCGTCTCCTCCTGCGGCGGTTAGGGGCGTGAGGGCGCGAAATTTGCCTCTCCCTCACGCGTTCCGCCTCCTCCTTCGCGAGCATTACCGCTTCGCAGAAGGAGGTGACGGCCTGCCATTTCCTCTCGCTCCGTACCATGGCCTGAACCAGGGCCGGACGCGAGAGATCACTGCCGCCGATCGCCTCTACGAGAACACGGCGTTGCTCCGCCCAAGCCGGGCAGACCTCCACCGTATGCTCCACCGTGTCCTCAGGCCGATCCACACAATGGTGACACCCGGGTGTTTCCTCCCGCCTTATCCTGAACAGGAACCTCCCGAAGCAGCCGTGTCCGGTGAGGACCTGCGTCAGGCGGAAGGTGAGAACGCCGTGGCGTCTCTCCAGCCACTCCTCAAAGACGGGTCTTATCGCCGCGATTGTGGCGTGCCCAGCGCGGGGTTGCGACAATCGCACCCTCCATGACGCCATGAGATCCCGCCGGAGCTCTGTCCGCTGTGCCGCAATTTCTTGCGGCATCGGGGTTAAGCCCCGGCCTTTCGCCTCCTCGCGCCACTCCCAGACGTGCGCGAGGACCTTTGCCTCCAGATCCCATGGCGGTCCCATGGCGGATGGCTGCCCGACGAGGCGGTCTGCAATGACTCTTTCAAAGAGCTTGCCCACCTCGTCGAGCAGCACAATGGGCCGATAAGCGGACGGAGAGTCCGCTGGGCGCCCCGGCTTCTTGATGAGGACCAGTTTCCCCGTCTTCCAACGAAGTGGGAACTGGCCCCTCTCCATGCATGCGCTTAGGAGCCCCCTCAGTCGAGGCCCGAGAGCCCCCATGGCCAGGACCCAGGCTTTTCCGGGTATGCCGTCGGGTCCTGGGGCGGTATTCTTCGCACTCATCTTGCGTACCGCCACTCTCATTTCTACCTCAGTCACCTCAGGAGAATCGTCGTCGTCGGTGTGGTCCGCATCGGGCATCGCAGTAGGCGGAGCCATGGGCGGAGCAGTATGATCCCCTCTAGAGGGGAACAGAGCGCTCACCACGTCCCCCACAAGCTGGGGCCGGAGACTCTGCGTCAGCGGGGGAGCCCATGGGCGGAGTTTCTCCCGCACCATCTTGTATGGGCGCCCCCACGGGTCCCGGTTGAGAGTCTCCAGCATCTCCTCGCGGGCCAGCGCCCTGGCCCGCAGGATCTCCGCTTGGAGGGCGGTCTTCGCCGCTCTGTACCCCTCGTACAGCTCCGCCTCAATGGCTTGCGTATCCGGAGGGCGGATACGGAGCCTGCGATGCCTGGCGTACCGGCGTCGCGCAGCAACACACGCCTTGCGCAGAGCCTCCAGCTCTTGCGACCACCAGTACAGCCGGCGCGAAGCATGTCTAGGATGGACCCGGGGCATTGCCATGTCACACACATTGGACATGGCCTCCCGGAACCACTCCGTCTCGTCGTTGATGTCGGCAGGCCTGTCCGGTGACGACACCCAGGCCTGCACGATCGAGGCTTCCAGGAGAAGCTCCCGGTCCAGCTGCTTCAGCGCCCACCGCGGACCACTCGGGGCCTGTCGGACCGGCGCACTCGAGGTCTGGGTGGAGACGTCAAACCGGATGTACCGGTGATCGGAGTAGGTCTCCACCCCCTCCATGACGCGCCAGTCAATGACACGCGGCGACAGAGCGGGGCTGGCGAACGAAATGTCAACCACCGATTCGCCCCGCATCCGCACACACGTGGGGACAGAACCCCGGTTTAGGACGACCAGGCCTGTCTCCAGAGCCCAGTCCTCCACCATCCTGCCCCGTGTGTCCGTATACCGGGAACCCCAAGCCAGATTCTTGGCATTGAAGTCCCCGAGCACGAGCACGGGGAGGGAACCAAACCCGACGACGACGACTCTTAACTCCGCAAGGGAGTTGTGGAACTCGGCAAGAGTTCGGTTCGGGGAGAAGTAAACACCCACCACGACAATCTCCCCGAACCGTGCTGCAACGCAACCCCGTCCTCTCTTGACCGACTCGAGGGACGGAGTACCGGCGGCGGCCGATGAAATGAGGGTCACTGAGCCGCTCAGGTCCTCCACCCAGTCATCCCTGGGCGGGACAAAGTACGGCTCAGCGACCACGGCGATGTTGATCGACCACTGCGCCATGCTCTGGAGCAACAGATCCTGAGCGGCGGCGCAGTGGTTGATGTTCGCCTGGAGGAGGCGAAATGGGGCCGTTATTGGCATTTCATCTCTACCTCCCCCCGAGCCCCCTGCGAGGGCCCTGCCGCGGCGGAAACGGCAGCGGCGACAGCGACGGTGGACGCGGCGGTGGCCACGGTGGAAGTGGCGGCGGCTGCGGCGGTGACGGCGGTGGTGGCGGAGCGCTTGCCCCTGCCTCTGGCCTCGGCGGGTGGAGCGCAGGCCCTGCTCTCAGCCCGGTGATCGGCCGGCTTGCCAGCCGCCGCACATACGACACAGTGCGGCGTGGCGTTGCACGAGCCGGCCTTGTGACCGGGCTGACCACAGCGGAAGCAGAGGTTGCTGCGGTCTACCTCCGAGGTGCACTTGGCCCCCACGTGGTGGCCCACCTGGCACCGGAAGCACCTCAGAGGTCTGGGCTCCAGCAGTTTGACCTGCGCCGAAACCCAGCCCACCAAAAGCCTTTGGCCCTCCCCGGCTATCTTTTTGGCCGCCGTCACGGGGCAGCTCACCCTGATGGCTTGCATCCCCTTGTGGTCAGGATGGAAGGTGCCTGCCTTGACCTGCTCGACAGAGCACCCTCCAGCCTTAGCGACGGCGGCCACCACCTTTGCCTCCGTCACGGAGTCGTCCAGGCCCTGGATGCGCAAGTCAGCGCACTTGGTGGGCCTGGAGACTCGGGCCTCGTCCGCATTTAGGGCCACCCTGAGCTTTTCAGCCAGAGCGTCAGCGGCTGGGCCACTGGCCGCACCAGGGACCTCCAGCATCCGGGCCCCGGTTGCCGTGATTTTGACCTTTATGCCCTTTTTGGCCCCAATCTCCTCTAGGTCCATCACCTGGTCCACCGTCGCGAACACCTGCTGGTAGGACACGCCCCTTTTCTCCGCTTCCGGCTGCAGTGTGACCACCACAGCTGCGGATTTCGGGGCGCGGAGCCTAGCCGCAGCACTTCGCTCCTTGCGCCGCTGCCGCCTCGCCTTCTTTTTGGCCGCCCTTGCCTCCTTACTGGCCTTCTTCTTCTCCCCGGCTACTTGCCATCCGGCGTCTGCCGGAGGAGAAGATTTAGGAGGCGGAGGTGGCCGTTTCGCCGCCGCCTGGGCCGGAGCCCTCGCCGTCAGGGCCGGGGCCTTCGCCGCCTGCGCAGCCGCTCCGCCCTTGGCCTGTCCCTGCCTGCCTTGGCCTGGCTTGGCCGCAGCAGATGCGGCGGCGGCATACGACGCCGCCTTCCGCTGATCTATGGCCGGCTGGCTCGCCGCTAGCGGGGGGCGCAGGACAATAGCCTCTTGGGCGGAGAACCTGCTCCGCAGGGCAGCCATCTCCTGCCGCATCAGGGCCAAGACCCGGTCCTCCGCAGGCACGGGCACGGGCACCTGCCCATGCCGCTCCCCTCTCTGCGGCGCCTCCCGGGGGCCGGCTGCTCGCAGCCCAGCCAGGTCCGCTCGGAGCTTCTCGTTCTCCTTTCGGAGAAGCTCCATGGCGGCAGTTAACTTTGCAACCTCCGCCCGCATCTCGGACATACCGTCCGACGGAGGCCCAAAGTGCAGCTCCTTCGCTGCCGCCAAAATAGAGGCCGCGGCCGCGGGTATGGCCTTGTCCTTGGAGGATTGAATCCTCTTCAAGGCCACTGCCCTGATCGCGGCTTCCACGACCTCCGCGAACCTGACTTCCTGCTGTGGCTTGTCCCTGCCGACAGCGACGTCCGGCTCACCACCAGAGGCCTCTGAGAGGACCGGCCCGCTGCTGGTCTCTCCCGGGTGGTGCTCCTCCGTGGCGAGACTCTCAGTTCGCCGGGCCTGTTCAACAGGGCCGGCCTGGCTTGTCTCACCAGCCTTCTTGGTGGTGAGCCCTCTACCCACACCTTTCCCCTTTTCTCGGGCCTTACCCCGCCGGCTGGTGTGGATTTTCCGCCTGCTGTCAGCGGAGGACCACTCACCATCGTCCGATTTGGGGCGCTTTCGGAATAATTTGCGGATTATTCCGTCAGCACCCACGACTTCGCGCCCCGAGCTAGAGCCCTCTGCGCCCGATGCAGCGTCGGACTCCGACCCCGCATCACTCCCCTCCCTTTGCGTCGTTTTGTTTTTGTTTTTATTTTTCATATTAGTTCCCACGAGTATAAACTTTTTATCTTCTCAAAATTGTGTGGTTCGCACTAATGAATAATTAAGCTACCCATTAATCAAGCTACCAACCTCCCTCACGGTGCGCCGCCGCTTGGAGGTTTGGGGTGATTTTTTATAGAGGTTTTCTACCTCGCGGCCCGGGCGGTTAAGCCAAGACCCTCGACCCCCGTCAAATGCCAGAGACATGACCTTGACACTCTTCGGGGCTACGAGACCAGCGGTGACAGGAGAAAAGACTTCCTCCTGCCCGCCCGACGGCAGGGTTAGTGCACGCCGAGCCCGCTCCTACTCTAACGCTGCTCAACAAGTGCTCCCTAGTGAGTACCCGTTAGAGCGTTATCCTCCGACAGGATATTGGCATACGGACAACGAGACCCCTAGCTGGGGAGTCATTGTCCGTACCCCAGGGTGCACCGTCCCGGAGACTGGCCTTCCCCCCGGACGCATCCATAAGGGAACTCCAGCCCCCAGGCACACGGGGAGGTTTCCTGTCCAAGCACCCCCGATTAATCCTTCCTATGAAATTAGTTATTGTAGACAATTTGATATTTATAACGTAAGTTTAGCTCGTAAGTTTTGTTTCTCTCTTAATTACTCCTTAAATAAATAATCAAAGACAAAATTAATATTATTACTAGATCTGGCTGACTGATAGGTTATCAGCTTATCACAGTTGTATTATCAACTAGCTTCTGCCCGCGACTTCGTTCACGTGGAAGTCGTAAGATACCACAATTTACTACAATAACAGCCACATTTTTATAAAACATCCCTGTATACCTACTACATTTGTAGTTTTATTCTCAGCAGTCAAAATATGCAGAGTCAGGAATGGTGACTCGGAAGCAAGCGACGTACAGTTGTCCGTGTGAGAAGCAGCTTATCCTGAGGTTGATACCCGCAGCTTTCAGCCTTCGGTGTCGGACCCTGTGACTTGTTGATCGCAAAGCATACGTTCCCAGAGAACTGCATGCGCTTGAACTTATAATTTTGGGGAATTAGTGATATACGCGCTATAAACACTGTCTTACCATCGCCATAACCTGTTAGAATTTCCACCTCGATGACGTTTCTCTGCAAAGACGTGACTTTGAGCCGGGTTCCGTTACACAGATGTACAACCGGAAGTCCACTTGCCATTTGCGAATTGAGAATTGAGAAATTCTACGGGGTAATGTGCGGCATCATCTTCATCCACATCAGTATTAATGGAGGTGTATATCACTTCACTCAATTTGTGAGAGAATACTGTGGTTTTTTTTTTTTTTTTTTTTTTAATCTTTATTATTTGAAAGGGTTTTTTTTTATCACTTAGTGATAATGTCACCCCCATAACAGAAAACATTCAACAACTTAAAACTAAACAATGGTTAATAAACAGAAATTATTATAATTATGACCCACCTACCTACTTATTCGTTTTGGTAAATAACCAACAACAGTCTACACAACATCCTAGCCTCCTCCGACAAAGGGGACGCTAGGATGCTGTTACATGCCCCCACTTCAAAACCCACGAGCGAACATTGTCTGTCGTATATGTTCCGGTCACATTCCATCAGCACGTGGTAAATATCCTCAATCACCCCACACACTTCGCAGTTTGGTGAGGTACTTTTACCCATTAAATATTTAAACTTATTCGATGGGATATGGCCCGAACGCATCCTCAACATAGCTACTACATATTTCCTATCTATGTCCACTCCATCAAACCATGGGTAACGAAGCGGTTCAGACTGGATGGTTTTATACCAGATTCCCTTTAACTTTGATCGTTCATCAAAATATTCGTGCCATCTTTGTCTGCATAGATCTTTGACATGACCAAGCCAATCTGAGTATAACGGTGTGCATGTGTAATTAATACCCTCATATGATGCTTGTTGGGCTGCTAAGTCTGCTTCCTCGTTACCCATGATTCCAATGTGTGAGGGAATCCATTGAATGGTGACGGTTTTATTGATAGACTGCATCTTACAGATTGAGTCTAAAATAATTATGGCTATCGGGATCCCTCGAAGACTCGAGGGTACTCGAGCCAAATGTTGGAGGCTGCTTTTTGAATCCGAAAATATGACAAAGTTTTCTTGATCTATACTCAGCAAATACAACAGGGCTTCAGATATAGCTATGAGTTCACAATACATAATAGAAATATTGGCATTAATTTTGAATTTAGCTTTAGTATTAAGTTGAGGATCAATAAAAGCAGCACCCAAGTCTGAACCATCCTTGGACCCGTCCGTAAATATTTTATAGTGTCGGCTTACTTCACTCCCCTCAATTTGTGTGAGAATACTGTGGTTGATCGCTGCAGCTTGATCATTTTCGGAGTTAAAATGGAAACACGCCCAAGAATTCTCTTGGTACGGTATTTGACTGATGTCCCCGTATACCAGACGAATAAGATCTTCTTAAGCGGGATCTACTTTACCAAGAGTCTCTGGTAGAGTGCCTCGAACAACTTTTAGAAAAACATCGGAGAATTCTTGAGCATTTGAATTCCCGCCAAGCCGAGCTCGTATGATGATGGTCAAGCGCAGTCTATGAACTCTCGACCGTAGAGTCGACCTTTTCAACGAAGTATTCACTTTGTCAGTCAGGACTGTAACACCACCCATCATGTCTTGGTTCCTGCGGATGTCCTGCAGGGTTCTGTTTACAGCTTCCACTGCTTTCCTTTTTGCCATAATGCATTCATCCCATACGATGAAGCGCAATCCCTAAGCACACATCCCTTGTTACTTTTGCGTAACACCCACAAACAGGCGTTTCGTTGCTCTTTAAATTGATGGGAATCTTAAACATGGCGTGCGCTGTTTTGTCACCCGAAAGCAGTGTGGCAACGATTCCAGAAGATCCACACACAGATTTTAAAATCGCTAGGACAAGTCTGCTGTCAAAATCTGTAAAATTCCTTTTATTCCTATAGTCTTCAGCTCTAAAATGATCAGAACACAACCTTGAATGTTTTGTGACTGTAAAGTACTTGTAACGTAGCAGTTTCCCATAGCTTACGAAGTTTTTCTTTTTAACCAACTTCAAAAAAAGGAGGTTTCTCAATTCGACCGTATATATATTTTTTTTTATGTGTGTTCGCGGATAAATTCGTCGTTTATGAACCGATTTTGATGATTCTTTTTTTGTTGGAAAAGAAATATTTCAAAAGTGCTACCATGATAAGGAAACCAGGATCTGATGATGGCATCCCAGAGAAATAGAGGGAACTCTTCAAATATTATAGGCAAACCTATAGCAATTTGGATATTTTTTATAGTAACTCGTGCAGTTGCTCTTGGAAAGCACTATTTGGTTAAGTGGAACTGATGATGATGACCACAAATAGCCACCGGAACTACTAAATAATAAGTATTTCACGGGTTGCGATTCGATAACTTTAATAGGTTGCAATGCAATTAATGCTCGTCACAATGCATATGGAGAAGTGGAGTTGATGGTGAAGTAACAGGAGAACTTTCAATGATGAACGTCCCTGCATCGGGAAAAGCAATATTTTGTAAAAGGTGATGAGCAGTTGGCATTAAGCTAATGTAACTTAGACAAATTACTAATTGACCCACTAAAAAGCGAGAAATAAAAACTTTTACAAAAAAAACAATCGACTCGTATTACAAAATGTAAAAAAAAAAACAAAAACAAAAAAAAAACCGTAGTTGGGAATCGATCTTACAACTCCATGTTTACAAAGCAATCGTCCAACCGCTGAGTTAATTGCTTCGTTGAAATTTACCTAAAATAGCCGTTCCTATATATTTCATGATTGACTGCTTAGTTCCATAAAGGTATAGTGTGATGATAATCATTTAAAAAGTTAAATCGAAAACCATCTACAGTATCCTAATCTTTTGGTGCGTTTTTTTCCAAAAATACGAACATAATATAATATTGCTCGTCCCTCATAGTAAATAGCGTGATCGTTTATACCCTACAATTTGACCAGACTTATAGGGAATACCTATGCAAAATTTTAACATAATCTATCCGGTAGAATTTGCGTCACGTTAGAACATACAAATACGATATAATGTAATATTGCTCATCCCCATAGAAAATAGCGTGATACCCTACAGTTGAAATAGACAAACATTCTGAAAACTAAATTTTCTGCATAAGAATCGATCCCAGACCTCGTAGCAATAACTTTCTTTCAAAATATTCAATGTACAATTTTAACGTCGCTACGATTTTATTATATGTATGGATACATAATCAAAAAAAAAAAAAATTTGTACAAAATGTGAAAAAAAAAAGAAAAACAAAAAACCGCAGTAGGGAATCGAACTTACAACCCCATGTTTGCAAAGCAATCGTCCAACCGCTGAGTTAATTGCTTCGTTGAAACTTCCCTAAAATAGCCATTCCTATATATTTCACGATTGACTGCTTAGTTCCATAAAGGTATAGCGTGATGATAATCATTTAAAAAGTTAAATCGATAATCATCTGCAATATCCTAATATTTCGGCGCGTTTTTTTCCAAAAATACGAACATAATATAATATTGCTCGTCCCCCATAGTAAATAGCGTGATAGTTTATACCCTATAGTTTGACCAGACTTATAGGGAATACCTATGTAAAATTTTAACAGAATCTATCCGGTAGAATTTGCGTCATGCTGGAACATACAAATACGTCATAATGTAATACTGCTCGTCCCCCATAGTAAATAGCGTGATAGTTTATACCCTATAGTTTGACCAGACACACAGGGAATATCTATGTAAAATTTTATCAGAATCTGTCCGGTAGAATTTGCGCCATGCTGGAACATACATACAGACAAACAGACAAAAATTCTAAAAAAAATATTTTCGGCATTAGAATCGATCCCCGACCTCGTAGCAATTACTTTTTTTCAAAAATATTCAATGTACAGTTTTGACATCGCTACGATTTTATTATATGTATAGATGATGCTGTAATACAGTCCTGTACCCTAATTGCGTAATACAACACAATCACAATTTGTTTCGATTTCAAACAGATTGCTAATACATCTATACATATAATAAAATCGTAGCGAAGTCAAAACTGTACATTGAATATTTTTGAAAAAAAGTAATTGCTACGAGGTCTAGGATCGATTCTAATGCCGAAAATATATTTTTTAGAATTTTTGTCTGTTTTTCTGTATGTTTGTTCCAGCATGGCGCAAATTCTACTGGACAGATTCTGTTAAAATTTTGCATAGATATTCCCTGTGTGTCTGGTCAAGTTATAGGGTATAAATTATCACGCTATTTGCTATGGGGGATGAGCAATATTACATTATGTCGTATTTTTATATTCTAGCATGACGCAAATTCTACCGGATAGATTCTGTTCAAATTTTGCATAGGTGTTCCCTATAAGTCTGGTCAAACTGTAGGGTATAAACTATCACGCTATTTACTATGGGGGACGAGCAATATTATATTATGTTTGTATTTTTTGGAAAAAAACGCGCCAAAATTTTAGGATATTGTGATGTTTATCGATTTAACTTTTAGAATGATTATCATCACGCTATACCTTTATGGAACTGAGCAGTCAATCATGAAATGTATAGGAACGGCTATTTAAGATAAACCTCAACGAAGCAATTAACTCAGCGGTTGGACGATTGCTTTGCAAGCATGGGGTTGTAAGTTCGATTCCCAACTACGGTTTTTGTTTTTCTTTTTTTTTACATTTTGTTATCCGATTTTTTTTTTGATTATGTCCCTATAATATATTATAATAAAATCGTAGCGAAGTTAAATTTTTTGAAAGAAAGTTATTGCTACGAGGTCTGGGATCGATTCTTATGCGGAAAATATAGTTTTAGAATGTTTGTCTGTTCCAATTGTAGGGTATAGACTATCACGCTATTTGCTATGGGGGATGAGCAATATTACATTATATTCTTATTTTTCTCTGCAAATTGTAAAAGGACGCGCCAAAAGGTTGGGATATTGTAGATAGTTACTGATTTAATTTTTAAATGATTATCATCAAGCTATACATTTATGGAACTATGCAGTCAATCATGACATAATTATATAGGAACGGCTATTTTAGCTAACTTTCAACAAAGCGAATAAGTAACCGGTTGGACGAATGATTTGAAGTCCTGGGGTAGTAAGTTCGATTTCCATCTGTTTTTTTAAACAATTTTTTTACATTTTGTAAAACGTTTTTTTTTATGAATGTATTAATTCACAAAAAAAGGAAAACTTCGTAAGCTATGGGAACCTACTACGTCACAAGTACTTTACAGTCACAAAACATTCAAGGTTGTATTCTGATCATTTTAGAGCTAAAGACTGTAGGAATAAAATGATTTTTACAGATTTTGACAGCAGATTTGTCCCAGCGATTTTAAATATGTATGCGTGTGGATCTTCTGGAATCGCTGCCACACTGCTTCCTGGTGACAAAACAGCGCACGCCATGTTTAAGATTCCCATCGATTTAGAGAGCAACGAAACGCCTGTTTGTGGGGTGTCACGCAACAGAACAAGAGATGTGTGCATAGGGATTGCGCTTCATCGTATAGTATGAATGCATTATGGCAAATAGAAAAACAGTGGAAGCTGTAAACAGAACCCTGGAGGACATCCGCAGGAACCAAGATATGATGGGTAGTGTCACTATTCTGACAAACAAAGTGAATACTTCATTGAAAAGGTCGACTCTATGGTCGAGAGTTCATAAATTGCGCTTGACCATCATCATACGAGCTCGGTTTGGCGTGAATTCAAATGCTCAAGAATTCTCTGATGTTCTTCTAAAAGTTGGTGAAGGCACTCTACCGGAGACTCTTGGTAGAGTAGATCCCACTTTAGAAGATCTTATTCGTTCTGATATACGAGGACATCAGTCAAATACCGTACCAAGAGAATTCTTGGGTGTGTTTCCTTTTTAACTCCGAAAATGATCAAGCTGCAGCGATCAACCACAGTATTCTCACACAAATTGAGGGGAGTGAAGTGATATACACCTCCATTAATGCCACATATTACCCCGTAGAATTTCTCAATTCGCAAATGGCAAGTATCTTTTCCGGTTGTATATCTGTGTAACGGAAACCGGGTCAAAGTCATGTCTTTACAGAGAAACGTCATCGAGACGGAAATTCTAACAGGTTGTGGCGATGGCGAGACAGTGTTTATAGCGCGTATACCACTTATTCCCCACCATTACCAGTTTAAGCGCGTGCAGTTCCCTGTGAGCGTATGCTTTGCGATCAACAAGTCACATGGGCCGACATCGAAGGCTGAAGGCTGCGGGTGTCGACCTCAGGACAAGCTGCTTCTCATACGGACAACTGTTACGTCGCTTGCTCCCGAGTCACCATTCCTGACTGTATATTTTGGCTGCTGAGAATAAAACTACAAACGTAGTATACAGGGAAGTTTTCTAAAAATGTGGCTATTATTGTAGTATATTGTGATGTTTTACGACTTCCACGCGAACGAAGTCGCGGGCAGAAGCTAGTTGCTTCATAAGTTGGAAAAAAAATCTGCCCAATAACGTAAATAACGCAATGAATGTAGTTGAATTGTCAAAATTAAACAACTTAGGCATTATTGTTTACGAAAATAAGTTACGCAATTAGGGTACTGTTTTACGTTACTCAAGATTTAAAGATTTTATCTCTTCGATGATTCAACGAAACCCATGGATAGGTTTTTACGACACCCACGTTTTAGTTATGAAATGCCCTTTATCCAGGAACCCCAAAATAAACCAATGTTGATGCTCCACAAGTTTATAATGGAAAGGAAACTCGATTTAATAGGTCCCAGAATATTGGAGTCAACATTCAAGTAAACTAAACAGCTTCGTGTTATTGAGAAGCTGTTTGTACCACAGAACGTAACCTACCCTCGGCTTTACAAGCTCATGAATATTCGCTTACATGTATTGTGTTCATTTGCATGATAGCAGTGGATGCATGCGCTGCTTCCATGTCGCAGCTCACACGGTTAGGACGCGTACATTTGACACGAGTTCGCGTTGCAGCAGCCTTTGAATCGCGTACGCGTCGTGCCGTCGTTTGCCTCTTGTCATAACGTATCTACATATTACTTACGTAAAGTACATATTCGCGGTTGCTATTCGCATTCTAAGCATGAGTTGAGTGCTTGATCATTAAGATTATGTACGTTATGAGAAGAGGTATAAAGTATGAATTCCAAAGTCTCTGAGGAGAGAGCGGTGTCTCGCCAAAAAAGTCTTGCTCTTGTGAACACGCCTTTACACTGCGCTAAATGTTGACTTTTGGAAATATTACCGTTTGTTTTGTGTAACCACGACACATAATGTTTGGGAGGGATTCTTGGCTGAGCTTCTGTGTTTGCGTTAGTCCTGAAGGTTCGATTAGGTTTAAGTTTGAATGGTATGGTGTCTTTACTTAACTAAAACTAAGTAAAAATAAGGGTCTTACAGGATGAGTACCTACAGCTTCAACTAATGAAGAACTTTTGGCAAAGATAAAATCCTCGGATTCTTCTTTATTCAGAGAGATCGACCCTTTTCTTTGCCATATATGGCATTACAGCATGTCCCATAATGCTGACTGCTAGTTAGTGATTTAGATCCTCAATATTTTCACCATGACTAACCTGTTTATTTTCGTTTCGCAGTTCAACATGGATTATAACATCATTGCTGATCATGTGAATCTCAACACTAGACAAGCTTCTATGACAACTTTGGAACGTTGTAACTAAACTATTTATGTCTACCCATTTCAGAGTGTTTTCATAAAAAAAACAACTTAATGTGTAAAATAACCAAAAGAAATCAGTAGGCATAGAGTAGAATAGAAACTTACAACACAGATGTTTATCAGAATTCGCTTTTAATGTTGTTTTTTCCCAGGCGACAAGAGTCATTAAATTCATTAGTCACGCACACAGTTTTACGGTTTTACTACCCCATAACCTTCGTTAAAGAATTTTACTGTGGTCTTTATTTTATATAGAGATTGACCTTTTTCAGATTTTTATTACTTTTGACATGGCTAAGTATGCGGTGCATGCAAAATCGAGAAGAGAAAGAAAAGTGTAGTATAATTACAGAAGCGATTTGCGGAGTTTCCGTGTAGCTACTCTGAACCTTATACTCCACACGTGGGTGCGTATGGAATATAATTCACCCTGTCCCCACGCTGACGTAAAAACCAACTGAAAGAATCCGTGAAGAGGATGAGCATTGACGCTCTTTCTACTAACAAGAAACTGTGATCATCTATGAGAAGCTTTTAACAGGAGAAGGTAAGCATAACGGTCAAGGAAATATCCCGCCACGGAGCTACGGAGCACGGAGACGCCGCAGCGGCTGCTGCTAGAGGTAGCATTGTCACCACTTTCCATATAAACCAAGCGTGTCACGTTTACTCGCTCTACGACGCAAATAACACAGAAAATTACGGCATTAAAGACGGACCTTGACAGAAGTTCTTTACTTAACGCATTCGCGGCGCCACGAATGTTTTAAGAGGAGGCTCCCTAAATTGTTTGTTCATCATCATCATCATTTCAGCCGAAAGACGTCCACTACTGGACATAGGCCTCCCCGAAGCACCGCCACTTCGACTGATTCTGTGCTTCCCGCATCCAGCGGATTCCTGTGGCCTTCACAAGGTCATCGGTCCATCTTGTGGGAGGCCTTCCAACGCTACGTCTTCCGGTACGCGGCCGCCACTCCAGAACCTTGAGCCATGCGTTCTGCGAGCAATGTACCCAATGCCACTTAAGTTTGGCAATTTTGCGGGCTATGTCGGTTACCTTGGTTCTCCTACAGATCTCTTCATTTCTGATTCAATCACATAGGCAAACTCCAAGCATAGCATACAATCAAAATGGAACTTTAGTATATGATTTATTTGATATTTTTCTTTCCATGTACAAGACAGTTACGTAATTGTAACATTTTCGCTCGATTAATTTTCTATTGGAAAATCATGTCTTTTTTTAAAGGTTATTTAAATCAAATCAAGATTACTCGGCTTTTATGTCTAAAATTCACAGTAAGAAAATATAGTATATTATCCAGCCACAAGATATTTTTTCTCCAGATCAATTATTACTTTAGTTTTAAACGAAATAAGAATTGAGACTCACGCCATTTAGTTTCGTACTCGACCACGATCAAAGAGCGCACGCAATATTCGACTTTATTACTGATGTCGTTAACGTTTAGTACATATCAGAGTGGCAGGGTGCATGGGGGCGGAGTTTACGTGGAAATTGTCTTTAGAGTGCCCGATCTTAAGTACGGGTAACTCTAGGCGCTACCAGCGTGGCAATTCCGTGCTCTTTGATTGGTATCCCCCTCTTTTATCTGTAGGAGTTACTGAGCAGACCCTAATAATAAATCTACAACATAAAAGTCAACACCCCGTAGACCATCATTAAAAATCTAGCGTTTACCTAAAACTACATCTAAAATTCGAAACAAACTTTCAAGCAAACCCTATCACCAGAATTTCATATTCTATTAGTTAATAATGTGGTCTGAATATACATAAATATCTACATATACATAAAGACAGACGAAGTGCGTACAGGGTAAAGCCCTTAGCGAATAATTATTGGTTCATTAATCGTACCCCTGCGAGTTTAAGAGGCTTTACGATCTGTTATTCACGATAATATACGTACGTTTACGTAGGTATCTATAATATACGCAACCGTCACGGTCTATCTCTGATAGATTACATTGGTAGGTAAATCCCATACTATTAATCCTATATTATTAAACGACCAATATTTGTAAATATATAATTACATATATATTTGTAATCACATTCTCGAAAACGGCTCTAATGATTTCGATGAAAGCTGCAATACAGGGTTTACTGGGCGAAAAATCGACCTAGCTTGGTCTCATATCTGGGAAAATTCGTTTTCTCCGTATTTTCACCCGCATAGAGCTCCGTCGCCCAAAGTTTAGAACAAGATGGCTACCTTAGACTAATGATATGGCAGCATCGAATTGGTAAGTACTTACTATCATGGCAGCATGGAATTAGTATGTACTATTCATGAAATTCGAATGAACTATCCTATACTATTAAATGAGCATTCTCTATTTTCACCCGAGCAGAACTCGGTCGATCAGGTACTAAACCTTTATCGGAAAACTGAATTTTGTTTCTTCTAGATATCATGTTGATTTGATTCAGGGATATAACAAAAGACAATAATTTATATTATTTGGTAACTTATTGGCAATCTAACAAACGTCAATTTATCTGTTTTGTCATAAAGACACATGTCATTTAGAACAAAATTAATAGCCAGCATTATTAAAACCACTTATCGCAGTCCACAAAAATGGACATAAACGTAGCGAAAACTCGCAACCAGAAAAAAAAAATGTATCTAGCTAATTCTAATTCCAAATAAATCTAATAATACTTTGAGTAAGCCGCTTAGCCTTCGACTCATCCAATAAACCTCATTAATCATTTACTATATACCCTGTATTCTATATATACCCACTTACCCTCCTAAGTACTGTATGTCAGTACCTACTTACGTAAATATATCTCGAATGAATAAGGTTATCCTTCCTGTAGTTCCTCTATTGTTTTAGGTTCTGGATAAGAAATACAACCACTTCATTCAAGCTTATTTTAGTTTCATACGTTGATATATAAACACACACGTTCAAATGAACAAAGGATGTCTTACTGACTAAAACAATAGACTTTTTTTAGCTTTCCTGTATGTTTTGGTACAGTGATTTGAAAGGAAATTGGAAAGCTGTGATCATTGTTTTTAAATGTGTTTTTTTTCCACGTATCTATATCTATACTAATAATAATTAATTATTCTAAAGAGTTTGTTTGTATTGTTTGTACATACAAACAATCTCCAAAACTACTAGTTGTATTTCAAAAATGCTTTTTACAGCGGATAGCCCAATTCCTGAGAAAGGTTATTATAGGCTCGCGGGTAGAAGCTAGTTTGTAATAAATGCATTAAAGCAGCTTATCGAATTCACAATTCGAATAAAGCTTAAGATACCTTAAGCTCCAATGAGCTGACTGTAGCGCGCCCCTGGTTCCTTCTAATCACCGCTCGACCATTGAGCGATTTATGACAATTAAATCCATTGTACTTGCTTTCTGGAAAATCATGATAAACTATCGCTGAGAATCACGTCTGACAGTATAAAGGTAAAAGGCGAACGGACGTATTCGCTAAACCCTTTGTGAAAAAGAATCTTGGCATAGAGCCGAGACTATATCTGGTGGAAAAATAACATTTTGTTACATCACATCCATTTAGATTTCATTTAATAAAGGAAAATACAGTTTCACAAGACCTTGTAAAATAACATTATTATTTAAAATGTGTGGTTAAAAAAAGCAAAGTAGAGTGTGCAATTTCACAAAGAGCTGCACAGTTCAACGGTCCTCTGCAGCCCGGTAGATCTGCCACCCTCGGGCGTCTTATAATATTCTTCAAGAAATTTGTACAGCGAAACTGCAACACTGACGGAACCCTTCGAGCAATTTCAGTACACATTCCCCAACACTCCATTCTCGGAAGTAGACACTGTTGGCCGTGAAAAGATTTTAGGACGGCGGGAAATTGTTTCTTGGTTTTGTTTATTTGTTTACGTAAATTTATACTGGGCGTCTGGGCAAAGGGATGTGAAGCTTTAAAGGCTCGTTTAACAATCTCCAAAATATCGACGCGTGTTTTAATAGGTGTCTTATAGAAACCATAATAATTTCCCCACATGCTCATCAATCTGCTTAAAAATTATGTGGGCGCGTAGTAACAAAGGATGTAAACCGCGTCAAGTTTTTCCCTCTCCGTAAAGATAAGGCACTTAAAACGCTGTAGACGCACAAAGTTTATAAAAGCCGAGTTCATAAGGCGGCTTTATTAGACAATTTCCAGGTGTGGAGCAGCTGACGTCTCAAATATTAATTTCTGATGGATCTCGCCCAAATCCCGTCTGATCCCGCATTTTAATGACCGTTTGTCACACCCCAACGGTTTTCATCGGTTGTTACATTCGTATTCAGTTCATAATTGATGCTAGAGATTAGTGCGAGTGTGATTCCAACTATACGAATAACTCGTTTAAACTAACCATTCTCATTACTCATTCAGATACCTCGGCGATTACTTTGTTCAACTGAAGCAATTCTGTCCCTCGATGATAAGCTGCGAAGTAGGTACTTTGCCAACTTTGGGGGATGAATCGTCCTCGTAATTTCGTTATGAGTTATGAGTAGTGTTTGTCATTGTCAGTCGATACTTTATAGATCACTTACTGGAACTATGTCACTGTTTGATAAACGGCTCTTGAAATACAGACCGGGAAAGTACCTGTTATGAGATGTTCGACCTGAATTCAATTCGTAGATCGAGCTGTTCAATAATTAGGTAAATAAACTTTTAAAGGAGGTCTGTATATCTTGCTAACGACGCGGTAGTGTTTATCTGTGAATCAGTTTCTATGTATCTAAGGGCTTTGCGACCCAAATAAAAGGGTCGACACAAAGGTGTCCCGCTAAGCAGATTGGAGGCTACGTGACGGGACAACCAAGTGGTGTAGGGAGCGCTAATCATCACCTCCGGGTACCCTCACAAGCTGTTTGGTTTTCGACTTTACGATCATTGCTTACACTATTATTGTTGGGTTGATTATAGCCGTGATATGTAGAATACTAATCTAAATATCTAATGATAAGATAATATAATCCATCAAATTAGCTTGTCGCTGCTTTCTTCTGAACATTAAACATAAATATTTGATGTGGACCTTGATTTTTAATGTAAAGTTCTTTAAATTATACTCTCTTATTTACTTGAATGTTTAAAATATATTTAACTAGCTTTTGCCCGCGATTTCATCCGCCTTATAACTTTTCTCAAAAATTGGGCTACCCAACAAAAATATTTTTTCAAATCCGACTAGTAGTTCCGGAGATTAATCATACAAACAAACAAACTTCGCCTCTTTATAACTTTATTATTATTGTATTTGTTAACAATATGTTACAAAATTTCATACATAACTAAAATGAATAAAAAATATTCATCAAGCGGTGTTTTTAATTTTAAGCCCGTACATAATTCACTAAACGTCCAAAAGTTTGTAACGTTATTCAATAACTTGTAAAGCAAATTTAGAATATGTAAGCCTATGTAGACAGCGAAGATATTAAAATTTTGTTTTCAACGCAAACAATCTGACACGGGACCCTCGTCATCTGCGGTCTCATGTGCACACCCCGACACCCAGTTAAATGTAGCTCCAACTTAAATGTTATTCTCTTACTAATTGTGCCAACAACGAACCCAATACTTTAGAACGCAACTACATAAAACCGTATTCCAAACTCCGACACACTGATAGCTCAGTCTGCGAACAAAATAATTTAAATCATCTGAATACATTAAACTGGAAAACGAATTTAATTCAACACCAGATTAGAAAGCTTTACTAGACTACGTACTTAGTATAACAAAAATAAGCGTCTTAAATGAATAAAAAGTGCTTTCTACAAATTCACAGAGATTTACATTTCAATTAGAAGAGAAACCTCTCGAAACAGCACTTCAGTCACGCCTTTTCAAGTAAATTTTGTAACCAGAGAGCACACTTGTGTAAAATTGTAATACCTAACGGTAATATATTATGCTAAAACAGTTCATAAGTTGCGCGTGATACGGTGGTAAGCGAGAACACGCCGTACGTACAGAAGGGAAACTGGAAAGTCACTCAACTTTCGTTTACGTTGCTAAAGAGAGCAAGGGTCTCCTTATAAAACAGTTTCATGAATATTTATACAGATTTAAGGATAGTGTAGTGCCGTTGTGTAAATAATTGCGGTCGAGTAGGGTCTTGAATTTAAATTGCTTTCGATTGCTCTTTGTTCAAAGATTGTGGAGTGTTGTGAAATAACAATCACTTTCGAGAGATACGAAGCCGTCATGGGTACACTTAGCTTTTCTTATTACAGTACAAAGGTGAGAGGTTGGCTTTGAGATTGATATTAACTTATTATTAATCTTGGTTAGCTCGAGTCTACCCTTATAATCCACGGATTGTGCAAATATTTTTATTATTCATTCCCTTCCGAACACACCGAGCCTTAATATAACACCTTACTCCGTTACCGGGTCTTAAAAATAGATGTTTCGCTTAAATTTGTTTCATTATTTTGATGAAAAGAAAAGTAAGTTATGCTTGGATACTTTTTCGTAATGGAAAATCATGTCAAGCAGCTGAAACATCCAAAAAAACTGGAATCAGCTGTAAACAACAAATATTTTCCTTTGAGTATTTTCTTCTCTGTCAAATATAATTACTTACAAACCTTGTAGAAACAGGAAAACAAAGTTTGAAGCATCTAAGTATAAACGAGTTTAACCGAGGCTTTTACGTGAACTCGCGACAAATATAATTAAGTAACTGGGAAATTAATAATTCCTTATTTTGAAGAGACCGATTAATTAATCTACAAGAAGTTATGGTTATGACATAGACTGAAGTTTGACAATTTCTGGTTTCATGTCAATTTGAAATAAGGTTGGAATCAATTAAATACTTGGTGGTTTGACTTTCTTGAACTTCCAGATAAAGCTCTGTTTGTTTTTGTTGAATTCATTGATAATCTGGCATTCGTATTTTTTTTTTCTTTTGAAGTTTTTGTTAGGTACAACGTAACGTATTGCTTGGCAAATCAGGTATTGTTTTTTTTTTTGTTTATGTCTATTAATTCCTACAAGAAACAACCTCTTACAAGAGACGGTATCTCATTTATAAATTAACAAACTTTTCCGATGTAACGAACGCAAAACCATGTATGTAGGTACCTATTTGTTTAAATATCAACAAACACTCCATACTACTAAGAACACTAATGAAAACACAATTCACTACCAAAACATTAAATTAACTGTCTTAAGATGACTGTTTTGACAAGTGGAGGCATTGTAAAGCCTATCTGAAGTTTTGAACAGTATCGTGGCGCTGCGTCGTAGGATTAGGGTGGACGGCTCGCGTGCAGGACATCCTACTTATCTTGTTACCCGGCTGTCCTTGTCAGAACATGTCCCAGCGAAGGCTAGCTAAATGCCGAGCTTTGTTTGCCATTGTTCTGTTGACAAAATAGACGTTAGTTGGCTGCTTCGGCTATATTTTGGTGAAAGGAAAAAAAGGTGTACGGCGTGAATGAGGTTTTGACGTATGTGCTTTTTATTTAAAAGGTTTTTTTAAACAGTGATTGTGATTTATGGTGTACTGGGTTAGAAATATTTAAGTTATCCGTTAGATATTTTGCATTAAAGTTAGGTACCTACTTGTAATTTTATTCATTTATAATTTGTGGTTGCTTAGATTTGATTAGTAGCGTAATAAATAATTAAATATTTTAGCATATCTGTCAAGACGACTTAACACAACACTCAACTATTTTCATTTTATATCTTTACTAGCTTTTTCCGCGGCTTCGCCTACGTGGATGTCGGAATATCCCACGGGAACGTACTACCGAGATTTCATACCTTATAACAGAGCAAAACGTCATTGATACTACCGCTGCGCCCGCGTTGCTCCGCTTAATTTTTAAACTGTGATATCTTTTAAACTATTCATGATATGAAGGCATATTTTAATCTAAATTAAATACCCAATTTAAATAACATATTCTATTGGATAAATATTAATACTATACCGGTCAAAAAAGCTTCGGAAGTAACAATAATTTTTTATCCAATTCTGAAAGATAAAAATTGTTATTGTGGGTTATCCTTAGAAGATAGACATATGCCATTGCAAACTTTTTGTTGAACTTTTTAAGATGAACAATATCGTAGAACATACATTTGATGTATCTTTTTCGATTAACGCAGCGCACGCCAGTAAAGCTCCCAGTCGGCATGTTTTTTTCCGACTTTTTCGACAATAATCGTCAAATTTCAGCCAATTTACACAAAACCATAATGAATTATACACTAAAACTTTTCGCATGAATCACTCCGTCTATTGGTGAAAACCGTTTGAAAATCCGTTCGGTAGTTTTTGAGTTTATCGCGTTCAGACAAACAGACAGACAGATAGACGCGGCGGGGGACTTTGTTTTATAATATGTAAGGATAAGGATTTAAACATGCTGTAGACACTGGGATTTCGTAGAAAAACGCTAGCTGTGAGCCAAAATATCACCATAAAAGATAACGTTTTTGCGCTACGAACTCTCATTGGTCGAGAATCAGAAAGGAGCGGTGCCATAGGACACAATTCCACCAAATTCCACGCATAACTCTATGTGTATTAAGCCCTTGCATGAGCTAGCAGCAACTAGTGTACAATACTTTCGCGAAACCTAATACTACTTATAATTTGTCTGTAACTAATAAGTTTTATTTTTAGGGTTTATTGCTATGTACGCACTAACTAGGTCTATAGTGATGATAAAGTTGTATTTTGTGAACTCCTAAACTTTTATAAACGTGTGAAACTTTTATCGGACTCTCATTTATAGCAAACGTACTTCGCTAATACCTACACACACTACATTAAACTAAAATAACTAGCGCACAAATGTACTCCTGTACAATATCTGTGCAAAACACAACAGATTTTAACTTTTTGCCTCAAATTCTTTATATTTGGATTACAAAACCAAGTATGCAAAGAAGTTGCAAAGTTTTACAAAGTTAAAATTTGATTACGAACTTTTCCTTCGTTATTTTTATCACATTTCCCAATTTTCTAAAATCTCAATTATTCTTGAAAACTGAAGTCTGTCTATTTATATTCATTAATGAAGTTTAAAGTGAAGTTCCATTAAGGGATTGTTAGCCTTTCATCGCTAGACTTTTCTATTAAATTAGCAATCAGATTAAACTAGAAAAGAAAAACTATCGAGTGCAGTTCTATGAATAGTTGGAGTTTAATGTGCGAAGGAGAACTTGGACAACAAAGTCCGAGTAGTTTTAAAGTGTTACAGAAAGCTCGAACTCAGAAAAACTATAAAAAAGTAATAAAAGTACGGATTGTACGATTTTTCGCGCAAATTGTAGCGAGTGTCAAGTTTGTTCGCGTATCAGATGGATTTAAGACTGTATCTACTTACTTTTGCGTTGAGCATGTCTACCTTGTTGACATGTACTTGTTAAGTTTTTATTGCGCAAATAACTATTTATTTCGCAAATAAATTCAATATTTTTTTAGCGGCCAAACCCGCTAAAAGCGTACCCTAATTGTGTAACTTATTTTCGAAAACTATTTTGCCTAATTTGTTTCATTTTGACAGTTCAACAACATTCATTGCGTTATTTACGTTGTTGAGCAGATTTTTTTTCGAACTTATGAAGCAATGGATTAGCAACCTGTTTCAAATCGAAACAAATTGTGATTGTGTTGTATTACGCAATTAGGGTACTGGTTTTATAGGCTTACTAGTTCGTCCAAAGCGCACGCATCTTCACAATGTAGGTATAATCGGTTCTTACTATAGGAGGGATGTCCTAACTAAGATTGGCTAATCCTTAACGGGTACGACGGACATGAAGAGAGTGTTCCGGGATCTCCAACAGACCAATGCATCTTATGTGCAACGCCTTTGACATGTTCCGGGAGAAACAAAGTCGCTTCCTCCAATAACGTTACGGTGCACAGTTGCACGTGACAACTACGTGCCACTATTGGTTAATTAACATAACATAACGTCACGCCCGTAACCCCAGAAGGGCTAGACAGAGTTGTAGGCCTGTGTCTAAATTTTTTTTTGTCCGTCTTGTAGATTATTAAAAAATATTGAACACGTATTTTTTCTTTTTTGACGTAATCAAAAGATTACGGCGATACATTGAGTTAAAATGTAGCATGACGTCACACCTTGCTAGATTTAATAGTGCGTTGTGACGTAGCGAGCCCCCACTCCCCAACTTTAATGCGTGTTATCTAAGTTATTTTTGATTAATATGATAAAGCAAAAAATACGTGTCTAATATTTTTTTATTATCTGAAAGACGGACTAAATAGTTTTTTTTTTTACATAGGCAACTACCGTATTCGCCAGTTACGTTTAAGTCCCATGTAATAGAAGGCGAACCTATTGCTATCAACCGAGAACAAATTAAGACTCCGGGCAGCTACTGAGAAATTCCAGATGTAAAATCCCAATAACACTTTGCCCGACCCGGGAATCAAAATTCAAAATTCAAAAGTCATTTATTCAAACTAGGCTGAGAATCAGCACTTTTCGAACGTCAAAATTACATAAGACAGTCCCTCAAAAATGCCCACCCTTCACCACTTCCTAGTGCCTTTAGCTGAGAAGAAGAAGTGGCGCAACAAACTCCCCAGCAATCGACCCCATGACGCAACGCACAGCGATCACGCTTACGGCTTCAAAACCAACGAGACAGTGCATTAGTTAATGATGTATCAATTAGCAATATTGAATTAACAGGAAATAGAATTGATAATGAGCAATGCCCTGTCACACACAATATCTCTGGCAGCTGTCAAATCCACGTAATTGCGCAAGAGACACATCTCATATCAGATATTAATCTTGACTAAGGACTTTGACTGGCTGTGTAAACATAATGTAGTATAATATGTGTAGGTATATACGTGCTGATCATTTTGCAGTAATGAGCAATCCAATCAGACACGGTGTGGCTACTCAAAGCCGTGTTCAGTTATAGGGCCGTGAGCTCAAAGATTACATATACGGGTATCGTTATAGGCAAACATTTTGACATTTTTTTTGTATATAATAGGTACTTACATTTATCGATGTGTAACATCTTGCTGCTCGCTTCGGGAGTAATTTCGTGAAAAGGGACGGAAGTGTGTAACAGGAAGCCGGGGAAGCGCGCGCTATTTGATTTGACCAATGAGCGCGCGCGGTGCCAGAGTAATCAGGTGGTACCAACCCATTATCCGATAGGTTGTAAACAGGATGATAATGATGATGATCATGAAAATTGTTCATAAATCTAAAGCTGAAGAGTTTGTTTGTTTGGTTGAACGCGCTAATCTTAGGAAATACTGATTTAAAAAAAAAATTGTGTTACATAGCCCATTTATCGAGAAAGGCTATAGGCTATATATCATCACGCTAAGACTAATAGTAGCGGCGCACTATTGAAGAATGTTTCAAAATCGGGTTTTTTTTTTTTCCTTTTGACAGCTTTCGCTGCGTGCGCTGCGTAAACGGTTAAAATTTAGCAAAAATCATGTATGACAGAATTGTTCTTTTTTAAAAGTTCTAAAAAAAACTTCGCGACAGCATTAAGGTTGGCTCACTATAAGCTTTTTATGCTTACCAAATTTGTTCTAAACGACGTCATCTTTAGTATGAAATCATTAAAAGTCAGTTATCGTTCCCTTAAATAGATTCGTAAGCTAATTTTACCTGTGGTACCTACTTCTATATGGGAGGGTCTACTATGCAAAGCTATGAGGTCTTTGCTTCATTATTGGTAAAGATACAAGAGTCTTAATACTAACCAATAACGGTCCGTAAATTATAGGAATTAGCCATAAGCCTTTGGTCCCGGCTGCCATTTGTAGATCTTTCACAGTCGTTACTGGTGGTCAGAAGCCCGAAAGTCTGACTGCCAGTCTTACCAAGGAGTATCGTAACCCAGTAACTGGGTTGTAGAGGTCATGCAAAATATTGGTATTCAACTGCATCCAGTTAGACTGGAAGCTAACCCCAACATAGTTGGGAAAAAGATTAGGCAGATGATGCTGATGATGGTTAGGATAATGGATTAAATACTTAATTAACCTATACTATTCCCACTGTTGGGACTCGGAGCTTCTTTATCAACCTCTCGAGTTGTGCAGGTTCGTGGATGTCTTGAATCTGGGTTAAATCCTTACATATTATAAAACAAAGTCCCCCACCGCGTCTGTCTGTCTGAACGCGATAAACTCAAAAACTACCGAACAAATTTCAAACGGTTTTCACCAATAGACGGAGGGATTCATGCGGAAGGTTTTAATGTATAATTCATTATGGTTTTATGTAAATTGGCTGAAATTTGAGGATTATTATTAAAGATGTCGGAAAAAATCATGCCGACTGGGAAGTTTATTGGCGTGCGCCGCCTAAATCGTAAAAGTTACATAAAATTGATGTTCTACAGTATTGTTCATCTTAAAAAGTTCAACGAAAAAGCCCGCAATGGCATATGTTTATCTTCATGATAATCCACAATAACCATTTCTATATTTCAGAATTTGATTTAATTTCATTGTTATTTCCGAAGCTATTTTGACCGGTATCATATTAATCCTTATCCAATAAACTATGTACCTTAAATTGAGCATTTAATTTAGATTAAAATATGCCTTGACATCATTTCATTTAAATGAATGGTTTAAAAGATAACACAGATTCAAAATTTTGTGTATCAAAATAATTATGGTTGACGGCAACGCGGGCGCAGCGGTAAGAGTCAATGACCTTTTCCTCGGCTATTAGGTATGTAATCCCGGTATCGGTAGTACGTTCCCGTGGGATACTTTCCGACATCCACGCGGGTGAAGCCGCGGGCAAAAGCTAGTAATTAATCATTTTCTTTAAAATTGATTCACAAAATTAAATATTTAAACATACAACGAAGCCAAGATAAACCTATCAGCAGCAAAAGCAGGGCTTCCTAGCTGGAACTTATTAACTGGTTTCCGTCTTAACTCGAGACCGCTCGTCGATTAATCTAGGATGCAATCAAATCACTTCCATGTTTTACTTCCACCGTATTGAGATTTAATATTAAACTACTATAGAGCTTGGGAACAAATTTCAAAAGATGAATTCGATGTTTGATAGAAGATATCATTTGGGAGACTGATTTTTTGTTCAAACAAAGGGAATGAAAAATCTCGTTAACATACAATGAAGTCGATCTCTCAAAATAAATTGAACTGTAAGACATATCGATTAAAACTACACACACTCAAATTATAGACACCTATGTATTATTTTTAATATCAATTACGCAACTTATTAACCACTAGTTAACCATTCACAAAATTAAAACTGATTTGCAGTTCCATTTTCTGTATTAATGAACACGTTTCAATAAATCATTTCGATTTAATAACCTATTAAGAATTATAACATAATTAATACTTCACATGACCAATATAATGTACGTAAAACTGAAAAGATGTGCAAAATCAAGAAAAGGGTGGTCAAAATGGAGGTTTTCATGAAAATTCAAGCCAGCAGTTGGCGCCACTTTGACAAGAGGTCTTCCATTTTGACGATGAATATAAAATATATGATAACGTTCATCATTCGTTCATAATTCGGTAACGACTAAACAAAACATAGGCGGTTTAAAACTTTTGACAGGTGCTCAGACGAACGTCATTTCAGAAAACCCTCATTGGAACTCACGCCGCCATCTTTGTTTTTCAATATATTTCAGAAAAAAGAAAACTGAATTAGTATACCAACAGTTCCCTGTCCTGTAGCAGTGTACATATTTATTGTCATTGAAAAAATTTAAAATAAGCGTAGCAGAAGCCTTATCCTCATACACAACACCCGGTACTTGAGCACATGGTTTTGTATGAACTTTTTCTTATAGGTGCACGTGCCCCTTATAAGTTTTGAGACACTGGAATCGGTTTGCGTTGTCATGCGGATGAAGGCTCTCAAGTTTTTTTTTTGTTTTGCGCAAATTGCCTTAACATTAGTATGCCAACGCTCCTCATCACCTTATCTTCTTCTTTCCTTCTAACAGCCACATAGGTGGACATAATGCACTGGACCAGGGAAGAGGAAGGAGGCCGATACTCAGCGGTGAGTGGAACAAGGGTGTCGATGATGATGACGATGCCTTAACATTCCATTGACATAGTGGTCAAAAGCCTATCCAATTTCACTTAAAAAAAAATAGGCAGTCGTGGAGACTGCCGGCAGAAGTGAAAACTTAAAATTAGTATTAGCGCCATCTATATTCTACAGTAAAGCACTACGGCGCACAGTGACGCGAATCTACAAGTTTACCCCCACCAAAAATTGCTCAACGCGCCTAAAGAAGTAGTCACTTCAAAAAATTAACTAGTGCAGGTATTTAACAGAGTTAAGGATTGGCCATGAAAGTGACCAAGTCATCCGGGGTGCTAGCAGTAGGAAAAAGGCAAGGCTTCCCTCCGATCCTTTTATTGGGCACGATTCTGCGCTACTTCTCAATGAAAACATCCATGTCCCGCCATCTCTTTCGTGGTGAGCCGCGTCAATTTTTACAATATGACATTAATTTACAAGCCGTCACGAGACATAATTGTAAACAAATCCTACATTTACATTTCTGCGTAAACACAATATTGGAATAGTAATTCAACTATCTTGTAGATCGTACTGCAGCGGATGCTATCGAGCACGGGAAATGGCATGCCATGTAACCAAATACGTCGGTGACATATCTTACATGTATCGGCTGCATACGACATTCTCTTAGTTTCGAGAACGTATTTCAATATGAAGGTCAGTTTAACATTGAAGCAAGTTAAATGACCTTCAGGCCTAAAAATACATACAGGTTGGCAGGGACATCGACGCGAAAACTGTTACCATGGATTCAGTAGGTACACATGATTCTAAATCCCCTGCGTTGAAATTTTTCGTCGGTTATTTAAAAAAAATATAACTGTTCCATACATTTTGACCGCGTAGGTACAGCACTTTTCTATGAAACAGCAGATTAAAAAAAAATAACTGACGAATAATTTCAACGCAGGGGGATTCAGACTCTTGTACTGAATCCATGGTAACAGTTTTCGCGTCGATGTCCCTGCCACCCTGTATAAGGATGACCTTTGACCTTACCCAGTAGGTACCTACGTATCCTTATGTTAATTAAGCAGTTTCGATGTATCTGAAAATTGCTCCCGGAACTTTCAAAGTTCCCTGACAGTTTTGGGACGATTGGGATTAGATTGATTCTAAGAATAGGGATTGAACTTTATGAAAATAAAACAACGAACAGTTCCCCGAATTTGTGCTAAGCCCAATGAAGTAAAGTGGTGAGCCAACAACAACTTTTTGTGTAACACCAACTCGGTAAGAATTGCCTAGCCTTTTCCTACTATGTTGTGGTCGGTTATCACAGGCTAACCGGTTGCAGTTGAATACCAGTATTTTACATGGAGCGACAGCCTATCTGACCTCCATAACTCCAGTTACTGGGTAACACGATACCCCTTGGTAAAACTGGTTGTCAGACTTTTGGTCTTCTAACTACCCGTAACGACTGTCAAAGATTTACCAGTAAATGTTTTCCGAGACACGGAGGGGTCTCGATATGTAATGTATTATCACCCATCCACGAACCGACCGCGGCAAGCATAGCATAACCTACGATCGACCCATGCGGCTGTTATTATTTAGCCACAAGCTCCTCTGTAAGAATATCATGGATACAATATCCAAATCATGACTGAAAATAAATTGTTATCGACTTCTACATGTTCTTAAATTATACTGTTTTTTTACCGTCTTTAAATTTGTACAGGGTGTTTTACCCATGAATATAAACAACTTTCACTATGGGAGCAACGCTGAGATCACAAAAAAAAACAGCTCTTTCATACATTTTGGTCAAGTAGGAATTGAACTTTTGTATAAAAAGCAGACTTTTTTTTTCATGATTTCAGGGTTGCTCCCATAGTGAAAGTTGTTTATATTCATGGATAAAACACCCTGTAAAAATTTAGAGACGTTAAAAAAAATCACCCGGTATACAAGAGAATGGGCATGCAACTCTCAAATAAGAATCAAGGTGAAAATAATGAGGAAACTTTGATCTCGATCAAATAAAACGATTCTTTGAAATAGCAATCATAATCTTCAATATCGACGTGCTCTGGTTGTGAAACGTTTGAAAATGGGTGAAGATAAAATAGAATTATGTAGGTACATACTTACTTAAGACGCAGATATATGACAGTAACCTTGAATGGTTAGCTTGCATGTTCTGTACTGAGCTCACGCAGCACGTCGTACGTCCAGCCAGTAATAGGACTCGCCCATCAAGGAGCGCTCTCCCAAATTAGACGCATTATTAATTTATTACACGTAAAACAAAAGGTATTTTAATAAAACACGTATACTAAAAGATTAGTAATTTAATTATCTTTAAAATGGTGAAGTTTAAAAAAAATACGCTTGATGGATTTTGCGTCATTCTCAGTTTTTTATCCGCGTTAGACATAATTTTACAAATTAATTTCACTATGTAATATAATTATAATCAAAAATATGCCTATATTAAAATATTAAAAAAATGCTCTAATTTAACAAAAATTTTTTCCAAATCACTAACAATACTCGTTTAGACGTCATCTTCAGTATAAAATCGTTAAAAGTCAGCTATCGTCCCCTTAAGTTACAAATATTTGCATTTTATTTTAGAGTTGCTATGAATGCGTTCATCACAGCAGCTTTAAAAATATGAAGGGGATCCTTCATATTTCAATAGTCTGTTGCAAAATAGGAAACTTTGAATGGGAAAGTTGCAAAATAATTAGGGAACTTTTAACTGAACTGACATTTTAGTTACTTCTTCGTTTACAAAGTAGCACAGCTGTGAAGTACCTAATACTAAGTTACACTGAAGTTCGAGTGTATGACATTTGACTATTTGAAATAGACTTCGTCAAAATGTTTTTTTTTTTATCCTTTTTAAGGCTTTCATAACGGTATTACGTAAACATCGGTTAAAATGTTATGTATGAAATTAATCTATACTAATATTATAAAGCGGTAAAATTTGTTTGTTTTTAAGTTTATATGTAGGGGATAATCTCCGGAACTGTCAATCGGATTTAAAAAATTCTTTTTGCATTGGATAGCCCAATTTTTGAGGAAGGTTGAAGTTGGGCGTATGGGCGAAATCGCGAGCCAAAGCTTTACAAAAAAAAAAAGAATCGAAAACAGGATTGAACCTAGTTCGCAGGCATTACTAAAAGTTAAGAGAAAAATGGAATACCTACACCTATTTGTTTTAGCAATAAAACGTATGCGTGTCGGAATTCGGGCAAAGCTGGTCAGCGAAAATTTATCAAATCGATTTAAAAGGAAAAATTTAATACACGTCTTTGAAAACGTACTACGCGTGGGATAATCTTATTCACAAGGGTCAACGGTCAACCCAATAGTTAAATATAAATAGATTAGGCCACGAAAGAGTGATGAAAAGGTCAAAGAAAAATGTATATATCAACTGGAAGGTACCTCTTTGTACGACAATAATATCTAATCTCTATGATCTTTGGTCAAATTAGATTTCTAGAACTAAATTTTTCGGATCATCCGATAATTACATACCTATACTCCGTTTGAAATAAAATTAGACATTTAACTAAACCTTTTTACAGTTCGTTCAAATGGCAGCTGCAGTAAACGGTTTGTAACCACTTTTTTTTGCTTTTAATGCCATCCTTATGCCTACGCAATAGAAGTCAAAATCGGTTGAACGGACTGTAAAAAAGGTTTGTTTAAATGTCTAATCTTATTTCAAACGGAGTATAGTTACCTACTTATCAAACTTCCAACAAGTTTAATATTGCGATTAACATGGCGTGCAACTGACCCGCAGGTGTGACCGAATAATATTGTCATTGCTGATAAAGATAATATACATAACGAAAGCATTTCGGCCCCTTCATTACAAGAGTCGTTGGCCATATTAGATGGGTAATCTAAATAAAATTCAAAGTGCTTGGTACAAGCGTCTATTACGTATAAGTTTATTATCTATGGCTCTGACGTCTCACCTTCACATTCACCAACATCAAAAATATCAAATGTCAACTGACAAATTATTGTCAGCCGTCAACCCAGTGTTGCCGCTTTCAACCCAGTGTTGCCACTTCCTATATTGATCTCACCCAAGTAGGTCCTCTACTTGACGTTTTCGGATCAGTGTTGACTCTCCGACATACATATTATCACATGAACTAGAAAACCAGAAATGTATAAATTCTTTCTACTGGGTAACATTCTCATACCCAGTACTCTAACAGCCTTAAACAATAAAAAATTAAATGTCGTATAAAGTATTTTACCTTGGTAATCACAACGTCATTTGGTCAATAGAGGCTAACAAGGGTTTTATGGTGCTCCTACGGTATTTCACACACTATGTATACTTCACTGTTAAGGTTTAATAGGTCAAATTAAATATTGCCATAATCGGAACCTACATTATCAACATTAAGTGGTCAGTGACTGCATAAGCAGTTTGCCTGTCACCCACACAAAGCCGTAGAGAGGTCAATTATTTTCCGGTACTCACAAGTAACACTAATCTAGATACAAGGTATAACCGAACAATATAAACTCCAAAGAATCTCGAAGCAATACCGACTATGAATATACACACCGCCAAACAATTTTAATTGGCATCTTAGCACAACAACTTTATTTTTAATTACACTGTTTCGCATTACAAAGAGTAACGCAACGTGCTTGCATATTTCATTCATGTAAACTTGTAAAGGCTCACTGACACCGCTCCGCGTTTCGCTGTCAGCGAAACATTATTCATACTTAATGAAAAAATGTCACCGACAGGAATACAGTACTGAGGCAACATGCATGGATTTGCTACAGCGTGCAAACATTATTCCTATGATCTAGATATGGAGGAAATAGAAGCACAAATCATGTGAAATTGCTGAGAGGAAAACGTTGGAGAGCTGTCGTTGGGAAGGTCTTGATTCTATTTTTCTTAAGCGTTTTGATTCTAAAATGTATCATTGTTGTAGCATTATTTGTTTCGAATGTGGAGCTTGGTATAAGGTGTATTTTTAATTATAAAATTGTGCTTTCATTTTTAAAATTTTATTTGCTGTCAGCGAATTCAATATTGATATACCTACCTACCTAATTGGTACATATGAATCTATAGATTTTAATATAGCATTACGCCTATTTTCCCCAAAGTTTTGGGCAGCGGTGTACCTATACTTCACCCACATTTTGCTGTCCCATTCCCGTGTAATAGGAGGCGAGCTTCGATCAACAATACCGAGGCGAGTCTATTATTGCCTATAGATTTTAGAAGGTCGTCAATCTACTTCGGTCAGTTATTCTGTCTTTTTGGCGACAAGCTGCTAGAATCTTCTCAAGACAACAGCAGAAAATAAAGTAGTCCCATCGGACGAATACAAAATGGTGAAATATTAAATTTATATATTACAAACATACCACATAGCGTACGGAAATCGTGTAGGAAAAAACATAGCGTTGGAAATTCATAAGGGAACAAATTATTCATAGGAAAATACACATTAACCCATGGTTTGTTTAGTAATGGGAAGAGTGGCACTTCAACAAACGTGGCTTAAAAATATAAATTATATAAATGCACTTTACTTCTGCAAAAACAAACTTTTGCTGCAACTTTATTTGCAGTTAGAGAGCATTTGTCCGTTCGTAATTTATTTGAGCTGACTGATATAAATCACTTTGATAATTTATTTGTCTAGATAGAGTGGCGCGCTGCAAAAGAACTAAAGCCAACAGGCCAACTTTGTTATGCTGGTGTGCGTGACAGCTACGTCTTACACTCGCGCCACGTCATTGTGCTGTCCTTATGCTTTTCTAGTGTGCGTGCATTTAGCGGCTAACTGTTGGACGCAATTTTTTTCGATGACTTCACAGCTTTGACTGTCTATCTAGACATATTTATATCTTTGATGAATCTGTTATTTTTGTCTCGAAGAGGTATTATGTTTTATACACGTTATGGTAAGAATGGATAGGTAACAAGTAAGTAGGTACTTTAAATCTGGTGAAAGTACATATTCTTATTGGTAGTGTTCACCAAGAAACAAGTACCTATAAAATTACATTTCTATTCAAACAACAAACAACTTAAACCTCCCAGGCACAGAATTAGTATTCAAAACTAGTTAGAAGTGACAAAACAAAAATAATCATAAAACTGCTATAAAAATTCTTTCACACCAGCCGCATCGAACAAACAAAGCAATAAAATAAAACTTATTAAGAAAGAAAAGCTGAAAATTTGTTCCGCTCGAAAAGCAGGTCGGTGTAAAGTGTTCGACGATGACTACTCGGTAAGCTAAGCTCCTTTAAAACGCTAAGACGATGCAACCGAACGTGCTTGTTGCTCTGCGGTGCGCCTTAGGGCACTCCCACACAATATCTTCCATTTTTATCTTGTTTGCTCTTTAGCGAGTGCAATAAAGAGGGCAAGAATGTGTGATAGAACGCGTTATAATGAGGAAAGCGATTCTTGTATGCTGTGCACGTTTGGCTATAGAAATTGTGGTGGGTTTTGAAATTAAATTTGAGAGGACTTGCGAAAATGTAAGGGGAAAAATATTTGCCTGTGGCGCTCAAAAAATTGGTATGGAAATGCAATTTACAGATTTTTACTACTAATGTAGATAGATTATTTATTGACATCTATAGTGGAAAATGTGGAATAAAACTTACTTAATTTGGATGTTGTAAATGAGCAATGCGGACAAATTAAGCAGTAGGCAGTAATGAGATTCTATCAAATCCGTTGCCTAAAGTAACATAATCAAAATATTTTATTTCACATAAACCTACAAGGGCACTTATGAAACGTCAGAAGCTAAGTGCACGGTTCAAATTGGTGGTTTCGTATGGAGAAGAGCCGGCAAGAAACTCCACGGTTATTCTTTTAAAAATAATTTACTATGACAATATTTTTAAATAACTGTGTTATTAGGTATGGGAGGACAGTGTAGGCCTTTCAACAAAATAGAAAATGGTCAATAAATCTACAGTCTACTAGGCCTACAACGTTCTCATTCACAAAACAGAAAAGAATCTATATAAAAGAAAAATAAAAATTATGTAAAAATAAAAACCTATTTAAACCAAATTACATGATTGCCATTACAACTGTAACAAATCTGAATAATTATCATGGCCACAAAGGCCATTATCAAAGAGTTGAAATTAAGTTGCAGGTATACAATCTATACATATAATAAAATCGTAGCGAAGTCAAAACTGTACATTGAATATTTTTGAAAAAAAGTAATTGCTACGAGGTCTAGGATCGATTCTAATGCCGAAAATATATTTTTTAGAATTTTTGTCTGTTTGTCTGTATGTATGTTCCAGCATGGCGCAAATTCTACTGGACAGATTCTGTTAAAATTTTGCATAGATATTCCCTGTGTGTCTGGTCAAATTATAGGGTATAAATTATCACGCTATTTGCTATGGGGGATGAGCAATATTACATTATGTCGTATTTTTATATTCTAGCATGACGCAAATTCTACCAGATAGATTCTGTTCAAATTTTGCATAAGTGTTCCCTATAAGTCTGGTCAAACTGTAGGGTATAAACTATCACGCTATTTACTATAGGGGACGAGCAATATTATATTATGTTTGTATTTTTTGGAAAAAAACGCACCAAAATTTTAGGATATTGTGATGGTTATCGATTTAACTTTTAGAATGATTATCATCACGCTATACCTTTATGGAACTGAGCAGTCAATCATGAAATGTATAGGAACGGCTATTTAAGATAAACTTCAACAAAGCAATTAAATCAGCGGTTGGACGATTGCTTTGCAAGCATGGGGTTGTAAGTTCGATTTCCAACTACGGTTTTTGTTTTTCTTTTTTTTCACATTTTGTTATCCGATTTTTTTTTTTGATTATGTCCCTATAATATATTATAATAAAATCGTAGCGAAGTTAATTTTTTTGAAAGAAAGTTATTGCTACGAGGTCTGGGATCGATTCTTATGCGGAAAATATAGTTTTAGAATGTTTGTCTGTTCCAATTGTAGGGTATAGACTATCACGCTATTTGCTATGGGGGATGAGCAATATTACATTATGTTCTTATTTTTCTCTGCAAATTGTAAAAGGACGCGCCAAAAGGTTGGGATATTGTAGATAGTTACCGATTTAATTTTTAAATGATTATCATCAAGCTATACATTTATGGAACTATGCAGTCAATCATGACATAATTATATAGGAACGGCTATTTTAGCTAACTTTCAACAAAGCGAATAAGTAACCGGTTGGACGAATGATTTGAAGTCCTGGGGTAGTAAGTTCGATTTCCATCTGTTTTTTTAAACAATTTTTTTACATTTTGTAAAACGTTTTTTTTATGAATGTACTAGCGGACCCGTCAGACGTTGTCCTGTCAAAACATTGTCCAGCGGACAAAATTGTGAATCTAAACCATTCCCAGATCCCCTTGAACACACACAAAAAATTTCATCAAAATCGGTCCAGTCGTTTGAGAGAAGTTCAGTGACATACACACTCACAGAAGAATTATATATAAAGATTAATTCACAAACAAAGGAAAACTTCGTAAGCTATGGGAACCTACTACGTCACAAGTACTTTACAGTCACAAAACATTCAAGGTTGTATTCTGATCATTTTGATCATTTTTTTTTTCTGAGCTAAAGACTGTAGGAATAAAATTATTTTTACAGATTTTGACAGCAGATTTGTCCCAGCGATTTTAAAATATGTATGTGTGTGGATCTTCTGGAATCGCTGCCACACTGCTTCTTGGTGACAAAACAGCGCACGCCATGTTTAAGATTCCCATCGATTTAGAGAGCAACGAAACGCCTGTTTGTGGGGTGTCACGCAACAGAACAAGAGATGTGTGCATAGGGATTGCGCTTCATCGTATAGTATGAATGCATTATGGCAAATAGAAAAGCAGTAGAAGCTGTAAACAGAACCCTGGAGGACATCCGCAGGAACCAAGATATGATGGGTGGTGTCACTATTCTGAAAAACAAAGTGAATACTTCGTTGAAAAGGTTGACTCTATGGTCGAGAGTTCATAAATTGCGCTTGACCATCATCATACGAGCTCGGTTTGGCGTGAATTCAAATGCTCAAGAATTCTCTGATGTTCTTCTAAAAATTGGTGAAGGCACTCTACCGGAGACTCTTGGTAGAGTAGATCCCACTTTAGAAGATCTTATTCGTTCTGATATACGAGGACATCAGTCAAATACCGTACCAAGAGAATTCTTGGGTGTGTTTCCATTTTAACTCCGAAAATGATCAAGCTGCAGCGATCAACCACAGTATTCTCTCACAAATTGAAGGGAGTGAAGTGATATACACCTCCATTAATGCCACATATTACCCCGTAGAATTTCTCAATTCGCAAATGGCAAGTATCTTTTCCGGTTGTATATCTGTGTAACGGAAACCGGGTCAAAGTCATGTCTTTACAGAGAAACGTCATCGAGACGGAAATTCTAACAGGTTGTGGCGATGGCGAGACAGTGTTTATAGCGCGTATACCACTTATTCCCCACCATTACCAGTTTAAGCGCGTGCAGTTCCCTGTGAGCGTATGCTTTGCGATCAACAAGTCACATGGGCCGACATCGAAGGCTGAAGGCTGCGGGTGTCGACCTCAGGACAAGCTGCTTCTCATACGGACAACTGTTACGTCGCTTGCTCCCGAGTCACCATTCCTGACTGTATAATTTGGCTGCTGAGAATAAAACTACAAACGTAGTATACAGGGAAGTTTTCTAAAAATGTGGCTATTATTGTAGTATATTGTGATGTTTTACGACTTCCACGCGAACGAAGTCGCGGGCAGAAGCTAGTGTCAAATAATGAGATGATTAGGAAGAAAGTAAAAAATAAACATCGTAATTTGGGAGCAGTTAATAGAAACTTACATTTATATCGTTAATGAGCTACCAGGTAAGCCACATGTGCAGAAGGAATTAGTGCCAAACTTGCTTATCTTCAACGTAGTCTTTATAAAATACTTTTTTGATAAGGACACGTTTGAGAAAAACCAAACCTTGTAGATTGCCTCGAAATCTCAGCGAAGTTTCGTCGTCGCCACCGTAAACCGTATTCAATGATTAGCCCACCCGTATTTCGGTTCATTTAATCGGAACAAGAAATAAACTCCGTATTTCTCGCGCATTTAGTACAGATGTAGCATTTCACGAACGCTTCAACAGTAATGATTAATGATTGAATTACAATCAGGACCCACTTTCGGCGACACGCATGACGTGCCCTAATTCAGAATTCAATCTCCGGCAGAGGGCACCACCAGTCGGCAAACAGCTGGTGCGGCTAACAATCGAATGCGAGATATCGCGAGCTCGTTACAAGAATCGATTATATTCGGATTTCGATCGATTGATCTTATAGTAAAGTGCAGTACAAATGGAGCGTGAAACACTAATCGATAATATCCTAATGATAGCTGTTTCTAGGTAAGATAGAATGTAGGTATAGTTTACTAGAAACCGCTCTTGCTTGGCGCGGTTTTTACAACTTGACAAAACATCGAGATTTCTTTATAAAGTAAGTTTAATATTAATGTTATACAGGCTGAAATTTTAACCAGTGTGCAAACTTAAACACGTGACTTTACTCATCATTATGAACAACTTTTACTGTGGGACCAATCCTGAAATCGCGAAAAAAAACTGCTGTTCCTTACATTTATGTTCGCATAACTCGTCAATTTTTTTTCGCGATTTCTGGTTTGGTCCCATAGTAAAAGTTGTTCATAATGATGAGTAAAGTTACGTGTTTAAGTTTGCGCACTGGTTATTTTTTTTCCTGTATACCTTATACATAAAGTTTCCGGAAATAAATCAACAACTTTTACTATGGGACCAAACCAGAAACTGCGAAAAAAAATTGACGAGTTATGCGAACGTAAATGTAGGGAACAGCAGTTTTTTTTTCGCGATTTCAGGTTTGGTCCCACAGTAAAAGTTGTTCATAATGATGAGTAAAGTTACGTGTTTAAGTTTGCGCACTGGTTATTTTTTTTCCTGTATGCCTATACATAAAGTTTCCGGAAATAAATCTCAAAATGATGGTGAAATCCGCATCTAAATCCGTTGCGTAGTTTAGAAAAACAATGCAGTCACACAGACAGACACGAGAAATGACTTTAGATGGTTAACGCGTGAATGTTGGTATAGTTTATTTCGAAATGAGGCTTTTTTGTAAGTGTTTCTTCAATTTGATTCAAAAATACCATCCACAAATTGTTGTTGGCAAAATTATAGACATCCGAAAATCAAAATTCAGTTTTCTTAGGTAACGAAAACATCAAAACAACTTAGCGTTAATTGACGAGATGACTCAAAATTCGGTCAATGCGGGTGTCAAGATATTATCAGATCTGATAACTGCGAATTTAAATTAAATTATTTATCTGAATAGCAGGTGTCAGCTTCATAATAAAGTTAACCGCGAAGATGTTAAATTAAGAAGATTAAAAACTGTGAAAAAGTGTATAATTCATTTAAATTTTTAACAAACTTAACTATTGGATTCGATTTATGATATTTTAATTTCTGGGGTTGAACATCATTCTCCTCCTACCATCCCAACTTATTTGGGGTTGGCGCAATATGTATTTTTGAAGTGAAAACTTCTTTAGTCGCGTTAGGCATTTTTGAGATGGCAAAAAACAATTGAACTCGCGACACCGTTACCGACACCTCATTAAAAGTATTTCCTGCACAATATAATTGTTCAAGTTTTCACTTCTGTCGGCACTCCCAGTGTCACTGTTTTTTTTTTTCTTAGTCATCATTTCGGTATTCACACTCATCAAATTATATTAGAACATACAACAACTTACCGCTTATGGACATCATAATTTGATTACGCCAGAAACGTACACATTTAACTTTACGACTCCAAAACTCCATAACTCCATGAATGGAACTCGTAGTTACTGCTGATGTATCAATTCTACTCAAATGCAATCGAATAAGACGGTTCGAGCTCGGAATGAATCTCCGGGGACATCACTAGCGGCTGTGAAACGTATGTACTCAGTGCGGATCTTTGCATTCTGCTTTTATTTATCCTCTGCCAACGTTTCTGCTAACTTGGGCTCTTGACACGAATGTTTTGGTAAAGTGTGTGAACTGAGTTCTGTTGGCTCGAAATATTTGCACGGCGACATGTTTTTGAAGTTAGAATAAAAGTTTTGATACTTTGGTTGAAGGATTTATTTGTAGTCTGGTTCTTTGAAGGCCATGTTTATGACAGGTTGTGGCATGAAAGTACCTATATACTTACATGAAAAATAAAATGAAGTAGGTAGATATGTTAAATTATTAAACACTAGGTTCCGCCAGCGACTTCGCCCGCGTGATATCTTTATAAATTATATATCAGTGATAATATAGCATTCTACTGGTGAATTATTTTTTAAAAACGGTCCTGTAGTTTTCGAGTTTATTCATTACAAACTTAAATACAAATCTTTTCTCTTTATAATATTAATGTAGACAGATATGCATAAAATAGCACGATACTGCCCTTAAGAGTACACTAGTCGCTCATTCTTCCATACAAACGTAGTATGGTGATTACTCATCTGTTTGACGGTGTACGTTCAAAACTAAAAATTAAATCAATTTACCTTGTCATTATCTAGCCCTGTATGGAAGCAGAATTGGGAAAAAGTATTGGTTTGGAAGTTATGACCGTCGAAACTTTCATATTTCAACACTAATTTTAACTCACCTTTGGGCGTAAATAAATAAGTTATGTAGTATGAAAATGGAAAAAAAGAGATCTTACAGAGATAGATAATTTATTCAAAAGTTCAAATTTTGAGTACGCCCAAATATCTGTTAATGAAACTTTACGCGCTCGTTTTCGTTATAAATCATCGTCTATTTCACTAAATAAATAATTAAATATGTAAATAAATAAATAAAAACTAGATAAATAAATACTAAATAAATAAAAACTACATAAATAAATACTAAATAAATAAAACTTGATAAATAAATAACTGTACTAAATAGCATGCATATTAGCCACGCCACCAACGAGTTCAAGCCGTCGATTAGTGGACCCTTAAGTTATAGTAATAAGTAGGCAAGTACCTAATTGGTAGGCACAAGAAAAGAGAGGCCTTTGCCCAGCAGTGGGTCACTTCGGGCCGTGGATGATGAATGATTGAATAGGTAAGTAAATGCGTACTTAAAAATAATTATAGAACCGCGAGAATGTACAACTTTCCAAGTCTACATCAGATTTGTAATTCATTGTCTAGACTGTTGACTGTCTCAAAACTTAAATTATTCATTAGTTGCAAGAATAAAGTTAAGTTTACTTACATAATTAGTCATTAGAGTTTCAAGCTATAACTTGTTATTATGGACTACCTCGTTGGTCTAGTGGTCGCACGCGCTACTGTTGAGCATGAGGTCCTGGGTTCGATTCCCAAGTCGGGCAAAGCGTTATTGGGTTTTTCTATCCGGAATTTCTCAGTAGCAGCTCGGAGTCTGGATTTGTGTCCGGTTGATGGCAATTGGTTCGCCCCCTATTACATGGGACTTAAACATAACTGGCGAAATGTGGGTATACCTCCTACAGGTACACCTCTGCCCAACCCTTCGGGGAAACAAGGCGTGATGTTATGTTATGTGTATTGTTATTATGAACTTTGTAAACCTGCATCATACAATTAAAACAAACGCAATTAATTGATGGAATATCGTAAATAAATTCCGGCTTAATAACATAACATCACACTTGTAATCCCCGAAGGGTTTGACAGAGGTATACGTATAGTACACCCGCATTTCGCCAGTTATGTTTAAGTCACATGTAATAGGGGGCGAGCCTATTGCCATCACTCGGGCAAAGCTCAGACTACGGGCTGCTACTGAGAAATTCCAGATAGAAAAACCCAATAACACCTTCCCCTATCTGGAAATTAAATCTAGGACATGCTCAGGAGTAGCGCGTGTGACCACTAAACCATAGTATAAGGAGAGGAAGTATGCTATCTTCATACAAACGCACCGCGCGCAGCTTGTATGTGTGCGCCATAGTATGTATGCGTTGCCACACGCACACTTAAACAAATCTCGACCCGTTTCTCGTGCATTTCAGTGCGTTTGTATGAAGATAGCGTACTTCCTCTCCTTATACTATGACTAAACCAACGAAGCCGTCCCCCCCTACCCCGGCCGTCAGCACAAAAGTGTTGTTTTTTGGGCTAACCCAAAAGTTTGTCACTTTTGTGTTACATTTACTGTAGGATATCTGATCTAGTATCAACAACGTTCTAGTCTGGGGTATTTAGTCTGAACGGCCCAAAGCGAATGGACCGCGGGCCATTCGACCGTAAACAATAAAGCCTGGGATACACTAGGGGGCAAATGAAGAAACATGTTGCGGAACATGTCCCTCAACAACTACGTGAAGTGTCCCGAGACAATTGTCGCGGAATATTTTGCCGGCCACACTAGTCAGTGCTCATAGAATTGTCGCCCGAGGAGGTTGTGGCTATTAGTGCTGCATACATAGTAATTATATCGAGTGTGTTGAAACGTAAGAGAAAGAAAAGGTGGTGGATGCGGAATTTCTTACTACAACGAGAAAGAAGAGTTAATATTCAAAGTGATCTCCGACTACACTCGGTGACAAATGGCGCGACACTGACGCGGGACAGGTGCGCTTGCTCTCGAGGCGGGAGCAAGCAAAATGCCCCGCGTCACGTACAATGTTGCGGGGTATGTTACGGGACACTATGCAACGTTGCAGCGTCACGTAGATTGGGCGTTGCGCATCATGTTGGGGGACATTTTGTTCCCTAGTGTATTCGGGGCTCTAATCGTCTACGTTCCAAAGGACCGGTGATAAAATGATTTCAAAATTAATTTAAAGGGACAGTCGCATACTGCATGCTGTGCTTTTCTTTAAGTAATGAGGCGCTTAGACTTAATTTTGCAATGTACAAATTGTAAAGTAATAGTGTACTCATTGTTGAAGAGCCTAATAATAAATAAATAAAAAATACGTTGTGATAGCTGCATAGTTTAAGAATTTTAACTATTTAAATATTTACTTATTTGTAGGTATTGTAAGATTTTTTGTTGTTTAAAAGTTAATTATTTATATTTTTACATTTTATTCGAAATTTAGATTAAAAATACATAATTTTATATTTTGTTGATTTGTTTCTTTAAAATAAGACAGATTTTTATTTAAAATTACTTCATTACCAAATTTAGCTTTTGTAACATTTTCTATTGCTTATGTTTGTTAATTGTTTTTCTAAAGAAGATAATACAAATCTAAGAAAAAAATTAATACCTTTATTTAAACTTTGTAACTTTTGCACCCGAATATACTTGATGTAGTTTATGACACTGAATTTGTTTACAAATTTTTATCACCGGTCCCAAAGCCCAAAGCGAATGGCCCGCGGTCCATTCGCTTTGCGCCGTTCAGACTAATACCCTACCCCTAGTCTGGAGTATGCTATTGTAGGCCGACATCAAAACCCATCTCCTGCGATAGACATTTCCGTAATATTATTTTGCTCAGTTACTGTTTCTTGATAGTACTTTTTAAGTGCCTATCGAGGAAATTTAATCCCTTAGCCAAATAAAAACATACTAAAACTCTTGTCACGGAGTCGCGTGATAGTAAGTAGTGGGCGTGACCAATAAAATGGCAGAACATAAGCAATTCAAGAAAGTCAACACGAGACTCTGAATCTGTGCGTAGTTAATGGACGAGTTAACCTAATAGCCAAAAGCACTCAATGCTTACAAAGTCGCGTCGGCCGCTTTATGGGCCCACTAACTGTTAATTTCCTACATTTCGTTAAAGAAAATTCCTCTCCAAGGAAAATATTACCCTTACTCCGTATAAGCATTGTTTCGTTTACGCTATATTTCCATTTTCATTGTTCGATAGTTGCTTTGTAAGGGTGCCGCGTATTTAATAAGAGGTTTCTGAGCTTTTATTGTTGCTTGTCGGAGGCGTTGCTAACGTTTATTGGAGTAATCTGCGCTACCTTTTACGCGAAAAATATTAAGCGCGAAAGATACAGTTCAGTAGTCACCTCCAAGATTAAATCTACTACATATTTAATCAAAAAAAGGAGGAAAAGCCCGGCTTACAACCTACTTTGCTCCAAAAGATCTATTGTTTACAATTTCTAACACGATTATCCTCATTCTAAACCCAGAGTTACCTGAATTGCTTAAATGTTTTTATTGACAACGAATTGGAAATTGTATTTTTTAGGTTAACAACAAGCCATCTGTTCGGTATATTGGGTAACCTTGGTCCCTATTCGAGAGGCGGAAAATCGAGGCTGGAGCAACAGCAGCCGTGGCGTTGTGTCGGAAAATCGGAAAATCCCCCCAATCCGCTTCGGGCGTGACACTCACTACCGAGAGCACCTCTGTCGATGTTAAGCCTTTCTGGATTTAGAGCATATTCAGCTCCAGAAATTGCTTTTGATGCGTTTTTATTTAACACAAAAGAAAAACAAACCACTGGAATATTTTTTAACACAAGCCACGTCCATTTTATGATCAAAATACCATCCATGTTTGTAGCACAGGTATTTTTGCCACAGCCACACTGCTTTACCTAGCTTCTGAAATATTTTACTATAATAACTTACCTACGTTATAGTAATCTAAGTATCTAGGTATTAGCTTTAGAAACCTTAAAGTATCAGGTATCGCTACGCACATTTGGACTCGTATATTACAAAATGTGCTTTCTAGATTAAGTCAAGTCCGTGACATACAGGTGAACACTGTGAACATACACATGAGCGACCTTAAAAAGTAGAACCAACAAATTTGTGTTTTTCGTTTTACTTTTTAAGATTGCTCTTCGACTGCTTCATCGTGGAAAATATAATAGAGTACACAACGCATACTCTCACGGCCAACAAGTCCAATAAAATAAGGCTTAATTTCAATGTAATGAATATGCAATAACTTGTAAATTAACCGCTAAGACCGATATTAGATTACATAGGACATTTGCAGTACGCTCTCGCAATATTCCTGCCATCAACTTGTAATAGATATCGTTATTATTAAATTAAATAGTAACAAGACAATTAATATGGACGGGGCGCGGTGTCTCGTACCATATTGTGATACTCCCAGAATTTACGAAGAGATGTTATTAATTATTAGGTATATTTTATTAGATATTAAATTATTAATTGAAAATTATTTCGTAAAAGCATAATCGTTCTTGTTATGTCTGCAAAATGCTTATAAGTTTAAAAATAATCAATGTGAAACGCACTTATATAAGATTGACCAACTATCGAACAAACAATAAGTTACTTAAAAACTTGTGCTATTAACCCTTTATTAATATTTCATTCACCATGAGACTTAATTAATACATAATAGTAGTTTATGAAACTGTTGCATAATGAGGGGTATTAAAACACGAGTGTGTGTTTAAAAACCGAGCCATAGGCGAGGTTTTTAATAGTATCACACTTTTTAATACCTAGTTATGTGCAGTTTCATACACTATCTACTCTCATAGATAGGGTTTGAACGTACTAAATATAAGATCAAAGTTAAAAGAGTAGAAGAAGAAGACAAAAATGCGCATAAGCTAAAGCGGACGCTGCCACAGACAAGTAAAAATTGGAATCAATACTTTTTTGTAATGCAATAAAAATGGCGCGCTCCACATATACGTTCCATTAGAAAAAATAATTGATGGAAACTCCTTAGTGATATTAACTTCCTGGATTTGCCCTGTATTGTATTGGTAAAAAAATTGTTTTCTCTCAAACATGCTTGGAAATTCGAGCATTATTTTGACAACTATCTTCGAGATAAATCGAAATTGCTGTACTGGTCGAATATAATTATGCGAGCGCCCGGCCGGCAATGTTTGTATGAAATTCCATAATTTTCGTGTTTAACGGCCGAATAAATTACTATGAAAAGTCATATCAACCATGTTATTTAAAAATGGAACAGACTTTTAAGGAGGTAACATAACAAAGATTTTATTTAAATTTCGATTTGGTTTGCAAATAAAACTGTTTGAAATAAAGAAAAAACATATTAAGATATTGGTGCGTGAAAAATGATCGTTGTTCGTCATTGATTCTGGAATTTATAATTCATTTACTTAGTTTGAATTTCCGCGCATTATTTAAGAAAAGTACTATACAAACCTTGGCCGCAACCAGGCATTCATAGACTCACGTATGTGTGCATCGGCTTACACGATACATTTTCACGATCATCCATCAATGCCCTTGTTGCAGGCCGCGACAGTAATGCACTATATAACATTGTTTAATAGAGATAAAGTGTTATAATATGATTATATTTTTAAATTTCGATATTATGTTTTTAAAGTATGTCAATATAAACTCGTTTTGAAGTTTATAATTCGAATTTTACGATATGAGAGTAAATAAAAAATATTATCAACCAGATACCGTAACTTAATCGTGCGTTAATTAAAACTACATAGTGTTCACTCTATATCATAAGTTGAGCGTAGGTTAGGCTCAAACTGCTTGAAACTAAACATATTTGTTCGACAGTTGCTTACAAGCTCCATGTTGCAATATTCACAATATGCGAGAGCCATACGTCTAAAACTTGAAAGCCTGTACACGCGTTTGCTTGTATACGATCTAATATAATATGTAATAATAGTGCTTAATCAAATTTAAAGTAGTGCGCGGGTTTCATTAAAAAAATCTTTTATTTTGTAGATTTTTTTATATGAGCTTGCACGTCAAAGCTTGCATTAGAAAAATAATAACGCATTATATTATTACATGCGTTGTCGAAACAGAAAATAAAACCTTTAAATACCTATGTAAATTGTTGTTGAAAGGGACGAAATAAAGTTGACTGCCTAGTGTACGTTAGAAATAACAAAACAGCCCAAGTTGAAATGACGATGCCGGGCGAATGAAACGGCGCCAGCACGGCGGTTTTTCTAAATTATCATACCTATTTTGATAGTTTGTTTTCTTTTAAACATGTTTCACTTAACCATTTTAAATTGACAACACTAAGCATAATAAGGTATTATCGCATCATTAAACTATCTAAAAGTCAAGTTTTCATGAAAATATATTTTCTCAAAATGCAAAACAAAAATGGGTGCTATTAATGTTTTTATCTACACCCATGCTATAAAACCTCTATAAAAGTTTCTGGAACAGTTAGCTTATTGGCAACATTATAACAGCCAGTGTCATAGTAACCATTACATCATCCAAACGAGTGTTATAATATTGTACTAAATTTCATTACTTTTTGTCCCCCGTTTGAACGTTCAAACAGGGGACAGCAGCACCCGCAGCTGCACGCATGTGTGTGTGATGTGCTGCTGCAGGCGACATTCATTTGTTTTGTTGTACTGAATTTTGTGGGATTTTTTTATTCTTGATCTTGATATACAAACACCCAATGGTTTCAAAACCTTTTATAGAGGATTCATATCATGGGTGTAGATAAAGTCTTGCATGCAACTGTTCATAATTAGGTAATAAAACACTCGTGTGATAAACCCACATTCGTGTTTTAATACCCCTTATTATACAACAGTTGCATAAATAACTAATCATTCTCCTGAAACTGTTCTTAAAATACGGAAAATTAAATTTATATAAGTTTCGCTATGCCTAATTTGTCAATAGAACCATCCATAAATAGACAAAGGCTGTAGTTCTAGGCTTTAATGACGTACTTTCCGCGAATTCTAAACACTGATATCAATACTGATTACATCGCTATTGCTGGAACACATTAACCTATGACTGTCAAACACAACGAGTGAGTGTGTAGGTGTATGTGTGCATGGTATTAATATTGTCACGGTAATTTGTAGTAAGTATCTCATGTGTTTGTAACTATGAATATGTATGTTTTCATCAAACTTGCAGTACCTACCTACTTGTGTGCAATTTCAGGCTTCAAATTCTGTCTGTTACCGTGTTTGGTCCCGCATCGTGCTAAAACTGTCATTGAAATTATTTATCAAACGTTAGTGCAAGAAACTAAGATAGGTAAGTAATGTAATATGGTCCAGATTAATGAAATATGTATAACTTATAAGCCCTATTACAGAATTCGTGTGAAAAATACGCGACATTGCTTATTCTTCTTAAATAAAAAAAAACGTGTGGCACTGGGGGACTGCCGCGGTAAAGCTATTGCATAGCATTTGTAACCTCCATACTTCCTATTTGTCAACGCTACACTTGATGATGACGTAATGACATAAGACAAAAATTACGTTCCCATGACAACATCACGTTGTCATGGGAACCGTCATTACATGGTAGGCGGAGTGGGGGGTGTTAGGTTTTATTTTCGTTACGTTACGGTATTTCTTGATTCGGTCGCCGCGCTCAAAGCCCGCGATAAAAGCTATACAATAGCTTAAAAAAAATTACTTGAGTCAAACATGATGTCTAAGTAATATTTAATTGGAAAAACCGGCCAAGTGCGTGTCGGACTACGCACAATGAAGGGTTCCGTAGTTGAGATGAATTTATTTATCCCAAGAACAAACTTAACATTTATTTCAACTGCAAATCGTCGCGAATGTGTAATTTTTTACGTTTTTTTTAAATTGCAGGATCACTTATTTGAACGTGTAGAAAAAATAAAAATTTAACACCTTTAAACGAGCAATTCTTGTATGTATGTATATATTATATAACCTGAATCTCTGAAACGGCTCCAAGAATTTTTATGAAATTTAGTATGCAGGGGGTTTCGGGAGCGATAAATCGATCTAGCTAGGTTTCATTTTTAGAAAATGTCGTTCAAAAAAAAATAGTCATCCATATATTTTTCTTTATTCAAGTAACAAGGACTCATTGTGTTAGTAAACTTATGAACTTTAGCTTATTTTACCAGGTCACTCAGAAAGTTTTGCGACTAACAGTTTTTGTCTATGGGATACTGGCTGGCGCTCAGAAGCACCATATCGTCTGCAAAGCTAATATTATTTACACAAATACCATCTATACAGTGTGAGTCTTCATAATGTGCACATATCGAAATGAGAGAATCTATGCTTAATTTAACCGACGGAAAAATGGTCAATTTTTTTTTTGTTTTTTTTTTATTCATTTGGGCATCTTATTCATAAATTTTACAATTATTGTAAAAATTTATGAAAAAAATACAGATTTTTACTGAAAAAACATGTTTATTTTCAATTGAGGGTAGTTTTTTTTCTCAATTTTAATTTTATGTGGACGCCTACTTACTTCCAATCATTATGGAGTTTGTTTCATCACGATAGCTGATTCAGTTTAAAAGTTACACAGTTTTGTTACAATTTTTTTTTAAATTCCATTAAAGTATAAAAAAATATTTAGATTTTTAAAATATTTTTTCTGTCGTTATAATTAAGCATACATTCCCTCATTTCGATATGTGCACATTATGAAGAATCACACTGTATAGCAACCCACTCAGGTGCTGCTGAGCTCGCCAATCTTGCCTCACCCCGCATTCCAACCTGTATGGCCTGGAAAAAGTTCCAGCCCATCGTGCACTATCGATCTGGTTACCATAGGTACCAATATTTATAAATGTTTTTAAGCTCCATTGGCAACCTATCCTTCTCCATCTTTCTCCACAATACGTCATAAGCAACCAGATCAAGTCTTGAATAAGTCGAGGAAGCTAGCATAAATCGGCGTCCCACGCTGTGTATAAGTATAGTATGTGACAGTATGCTTAAGACACAACACTGCACTTTCTGTTGAGAAACCACGCCGAAACCCGAATTAGTTGTCATGAACATTTACAGTTTTATTTATTTGTGTATTAAGCAGACTGTCAAACACTTTTGATATTGATATTATAGTAGCTAGAGAGATGGGCCTATTGGATGCCGAGCGACGAAATGTAAGTTTGTACGCACAATATTGAGAGATTTACCGTGTTATTTTAAGACCATAGACTTCTTATAGATTTTCCTGTAATCTATGAGTAAAGAGCCATACTATGTACTTTTTTGGAAATTTTTGGTCCAGTAGTTTCGGAGATAAGGGGGGGGAATGGTCAATTTTCATTGAATTTCTTAAATTTCTTTAAAAATGTTTATTTTAAAATTATATAAAAAATATATTTAAGATCCTCGTAATAAGTCCTTTCATTTGATATGTCACACAGTACTGTTAGCATAACTTTTTTTTTTAATTTTCTTGTTTGCCCCCCAAAAGTGACCCCTATATTCATTTTTTTTTAATTTACGTTACACATTCGTGTTTGGGTCACAAAAATACATATGTGTACCAAATTTCAACTTAATCGGTCCATTAGATTCGGAGTAAATTGGCTGTGACAGACGGACAGACAGACAGACAGACAGACACACGAGTGATCCTATAAGGGTTCCGTTTTTTCCTTTTGAGGTACGGAACCCTAAAAAGTTGCCAAAGTCAATCCTTTCATTCATTAAATCTGTTGTAAAATATATTTTGCTGTAACAAAACCTTTCCACAATATTTTTATCCTTATCCTCAAGCTTTTTGTATAATCCGTAACGCTCATTTGGAAACAGTCACGTCGTGATTCTATCATAACTATTACTTTTTATTGAATTACTAAGGATTAGGAGCTCGCTGTTAGACTTGTAGAAATAGGTACTAATCAAGCTAATACAAGATTGTACCAAATAGGTACCAGTATAAATAATGTTTACTAAGTATTCTTCTTCTAACACCTTTAATAACCTGGGCTTGTACATTTAATTAGGAAAATTAAATAATTTTTTTCTCTTACTCATAATTTTCACACATACATAAACTCACTCCTTGTTTCCATGTGGGTAGATAGAAACAACAGAACGTCACTTGCTACGATCCTTACATACTCCTTTTGCTTCGTTTATGTTCATACATCTTGGTCATATACGCACGCCGGTTGCGAGTAAGTACTATACACCTGACTTTTCTGAAGAACATCACCAATAAGCTCAATAAATGGGAAAAAAATTATTCAATCTGTTCTAAAATAAAAGTACATTATTAAACCACCGTTAAACAAAGGGTAATTGACGATGCTTAGTAACAATTTTAAGTGACAACATATTCTCACAGTAAACAAGCCATAACGATTTTATATCACACCGAGGAGCAAGCGCCGTATACATGCTCTAAAAGCCATCCGAGCTGCGAGCTCAGGCGCGAGTAAGTGGCGAACTTTAATAGTCCTTCGTGTACAATCACCCTCAGACTCCAAAAAGTGTAAAAAGAATTCTCAGTTCCGCAACTTCACTGACATTTTCACAAACTACGACTCTATCCTGTATTTCGTTTCCCATAATTTTAAATTACCGTAAAATTTAAGTGTTAATTATGTGATTAATACTTAATTAGCCATCAACATCATGAAAATACTCTTCACGGATTATGGCTTCAAATTTATTAAGTCAAGAAACAAAATACTGGGAGTGGAGCGCGGTTCAGGGCGTTCAGCAAATTGGTTAATAAATTAAAAGCGGCAGTCTCAGCGCCGTCGCCGACAGATGGCGCCTGAAATACGACAGGTATTTAGCGTGTTGCAACACCGTCCGCCGCGATCCACGTTTTAATTTTATGCTTTACGAGCAATTTTTATATCAATTTTCCCTCGTCGTACTCTACATAATTCAGGCGGCTCTTTTGACTGCGAAATTCTCGAGGTCGATATGGCAATTTGCGCCGAATGTTGGGACAAAGTCGCTTGTATAAAGAATACAAAATTGCTTATAACAATAAGCTGGATGGATAATAAAAATAGGAAACCATTGCAAAGGGAACCTGTAGAAATACAGTACGTGCCTTGCATTAGTTCCCCGGAGATTATATTCGCCGTCCACTATATGAGGCCGCTTACAACAAATACCCCAAGTAAGCTCTTTTGGCTTCTTACCTGACGTAAACATAGACACAAAAGGAAAGATTCAAATAAATGTTATGTGTAATGCATATAAAACACCACCAAAATATATAAGCATTTCGTTACATTTCTTCCAAAAATAATTAATTCGTGTACAATATTTTATAGTCTTGGGTTCTCTAAGGGTTCAAACAAAGCGGTGCCCGCAAACAACGAAAATCTTTTTGAATGTTTAACCCTTTAAAAATTAACTGGCACAAAAGCTGTCCAAAGTAACTTAAGTCAATGTCTAAACTTTAACCGTGAGATGTAAAGGACGCTCTAATAACCCATTTTGTTTTTAACTGAAGTCATTTTACTTGAACGGAATGACACGATATTTTTTACTCTGTATTACGTCACTTTTTAGTTTACCTACAGATTTTATCAGCGTTCACAAACACTGTAGTAATTACAGAAAGTAACAAACTACTAAGTAAGCTGAGCTTAAACATTAAACTTTCTGTTTTTCATCTTTTATTACTTTTGCTGATAATGTGCATCTTTTAGTCGTAAATAAACATATTTTTCTTAAACATGCTTGGAAATTCGAACATTATTTTGACAACCTTCTTCGAGATAAATCGAAATTGCGGTACTGGTCGAATACATGCGAGCGCCCGGCCGGCAATGTTTGTATGAAAATCGATAAATGACATGTTTAGCGGCCAAATAAATTAAATTTCTACGAAAACTCTTAGTTATCGGGTTATTTAATGAAACGAACTTTTTACTTCAACACATGGCAACCAAGGAGGAACTTATCAAAGATTAGAAGGAAAGAAAAAGTAAATTAACATATTGGCGCGAGAAAAAATTATCGTTGTTCGTCATTGATTCTGGAATTTATAATTAATCTACTTAATTAGAATTTCCGCGCATTATTTGAGAAAAGTACTATACAAGCCTTGGCCGCAACCAGGCATCTTTGTAAGGAACCTATTTACGCCTTTTATAATTAAACTTGGTGATTGTTTTGGTACCTGTGCGATAGTTTTACGCCATAACATATTTATCACTACATTTCAAGTAATAGAGATAAAATTCCTTCAACCTTTTTGAGTGCTTCTCGAATTTTAATAAAAAGTTAGTATAAAATTAGGTTCCGTGTGAAAGGAAATATGACATCACGAAGGTTTTCTGACGACCTTTAAAGATTTATGAGTAAAATACCAGAGCGATAAACTTTGAAAGTACGTGCGTGGTAGTACCTACTGGGAATACTGGAATACATTTTGATGTATATCCGAACCATAGGTCCCATAAAAAGTTGGAAAATATTATATGAAAATAGTGAAGGTCAGGTTTTTCCCCCTTGACATAAAGTTTAGAGTATTTAAAATGTAAAGCTTATCATATCCGAAACATTATTATATCCCCACAAGCTTTATAGAAATATACACATACGTACCTACCTATTTCTGAGCACAACCCAGCCAACATTATATCACCACACAGCTTAAAAACCTAGCTAGTAAATCCAGCGAATTGTGCCGACTTACAGCAGGCTACACCAAAATTACCCGTTCTCGGGAAGCCGTGAATAAGGCTGTGCGGAAGCCGACTGACGCAGATAGTGTCATTACGCAAAAAATGACGTCGGCCTGGTGACTTGTCGACACGACACGACAAAACACGTACGCGTCGGGCGACGGCTCTAGGGATTTGTACATCTTGATAATTTATGTCTGTTTTATGTCTGTGGATAGGATGATGACACATGCCAAATGTTTAAAATGCTGTGATTGAAAGTTGGTAACCAAAGGCGGTATTAGCGTTGCACGCTCTGTAAAAAAAGCGTGAAAGGTTTTGATGTGGTGTTTTTATTTCATGTGTCATGAAAATCACAATAAAATAAATACATATTTATGTTGTTGACAAACTCAAAATTATTAATAACATACGCAGTGATTAATAACACGCTGATGAGTGCATTCATCCCTAATTACGACCTGAAAACTGTTCACGCATACCTGTCAACAACGTCGCACATATTCAGCAAACTCCAATCTCCCGCCGCGCGTGTTTAAGTGCACGATCTCCATAGCTCAAAGTTCCGTTCACCCAATAAAAAAAACAGCACACGTATCCTATTTCCGCTGAGAAAAACCTCGCGTTTCCAAAGTATTTGCAAAGAGTCACCGATGGGAGTTAACAAGAGTACGCAAAGTGTTTTGTCACGTCCGTGACCGACACGACAAAAGCGTGACATCACGTGCCTCTGTGATTTATGAAAGGAAAATCGTCGGCCGGACATACGATGGCCCTACGAAAAATGTTGCACCCGATAGCCTTTGCAGAGACGTGCGGCCGCCGAATGAACGGAACTCATTTTATTCTGTTACTGGAGATGGGATCATGGGACGTTTATCGTGTCCGTGGGTTTTGGATGGACTGAACCCGAAAATTTTGATAGTCTATCGGTTTTTTCCATATTCGTGGGTGTATGTGTGGAGTCTAGCCACGCTAAGTCTGCATAAGTAAAAAACGATAGAATTTAAAAATCTATAGACGGCAACACCATCCTGTCCCACAAAAAAAGAATTTGATACTTTTTGTTTTTAATAGGTTATTTTGTTTATATTCTGATTTATTTCTGGTAAAGAATAGTCACTTTAGCACGATGCAGTGTGGATTTGATACTGTTTTTTTATCGTATGGAGCTAGAGCATAGGTACGACGTAGTCTATTACACATAATCTAATAAGCAAAAACCAAAAGGCAAAATATCAAAATCATTAGATCTACTTACAACCCCGAAACTGATATAACTGGCTGATGTAAAAGCACACCATATTTTTTTTTTGGGGTTGCCCATTTATTCCATTTCAGACTTAGCGTGGCCAGACTCTAATGCATATAATAAGCCTCCAAAAAAATCGCCATGACACACGGTTTCAGCTGTGCGATATCAGCTCATTTCTTCGAATGTGTGGAAAGATTATTTATAGACAATCCATATACATTTCTAAATCAAACGAGAGCGGTTATTTGATTGTTTACCATGTTTGTACTTAGATGGGATACGTAATAGAGCTTAACGTTACCCGTGTGGTTCAATCATTGCGGCGTTGTTTATGCATATTACAAATAATTTCTCCCGCCGCAAGATGGAATAATTGACGTAAGTACCTACCTTCATTATATTATGTATTAATTATGCAAATCTGTATTGTGTTAACTGTAACACAATACATATTTAGACAATACAGTAGCTCCATACTGTATTGTACTATAATTCCTGTACTTGTATATAATGTAGTTGTATTGTAGGTACGTGCATAATATTATTGATGTTCTCTTAACAGTATACGTAACAACAGGGATTAAAAGTTAGTTCAACATTAAGGTAAATGTTATTTGAAAATTCGACTGTGTATAAGGAAGGAGGTTAAAATGTCGTGCAAGAGATGTTACAGGGGTGCTTGACCGCTAACAAGACCGACACGACTAACGTTACGATACCATAACCACGCTATCTCACCATTTAAAACTTGAACAGCGACTACAAACTCGAGTTTATTTTCTTCTCTATACCGTAGATTTTTCATAGAAGAACAACTGATAAGCACTTTATAAAATTACCCTCTAAGAAAAAATTGTAGCGTCGTAAACCCATAACAGGCTAGTACCTGTAAAGAGTAAACCGAATTAGCCAGGCTTACCACTTAATCTAGATCCCACCAAGACTCTCCCGCACAGGAAAAACAATTTACCCAGTTAATGACAAAGGAACTCAGGGAAAATAAGGTTTTCCTTGTGACCGACGGCATTTCTAGCGACTACCTACGTCAGGCACTTCCCGCCGCGAGAAGAAACGATTTCCCCCAAGGATGTTAGTTATGAGTTAATTAAGACTTAGTAAGTGTGTGCCGTACGTGTGCCCTTTTCATTTTAAAAGAGATTCTTTGTTGTCAACATCCGAGAAAAAATATTCTACAACAACAAAATGCATTCTGTTTTATAACGAGAATTGCTTTTTGGTTGCAAAATAACTTCACGTTGAAATATGTTGAATTATTTTAAACCCATTCCATTCTTACGAAGATTCTTTGTTTCAAATGAAAATTGGATAAAAATGAGGTCTTTCCCACAATGTGATTGTTCCATTCACACAAGCCCGTGATTAACATTCAGCGCGGCGCAGTGGCGACGCTCTTTAATGGTTTCAATTGTGCAGAAAATTTTATTGCATTCAATGAATCTACGGAGGTATTTCGCCACGGGCGCGGCCCTTTCAAACCTCACCTTTATCGATTTGAGCTCCGAATATTATTCTTGCATTCAAAGAAGGCCGTGACATTTCGATGGCCATTATTTTCTCCTTGGTGCTTTTTTAACTTTCAGTCATTGTTCGGTCGTCTGGAAATTTCTGTAACCTCTAACATTTTGAAATAGGTTTGTTCTTGTGATTATATTACTAATATTGAACTAACCTACTACATATCTACAGAAAACGTTATAATATTAGATTACCCCGAACTGTTACACGGCATTGACATGACACACAATTTTGGGACGGAAGTAAATTGAACGGTTATTTGAATCAGTTTTGTAAATCATGTTAGGTATGTCCTTTTAACATAATTTTGTATAATACTATTTTGTTCTGCTAAGCCCAAAGGCGCTTTCTCAACCGGAGTAAGTTTAGAGAAAATTTACTTTTTGTAAATAGTAATGTATGGAAAAATGGAGATATAAAAAACTTCTTAGTGGTTTTTTTAAATGTTTTAAGTTAGATAGTGCTATTTCGCTTATACTATTAAATGCGAAATTGTTAAAGCTATTGAATAGTATAAAAAAAATAAACGGGCGTATCTCAGAGACAGCGCCTTTTGGCTTAGCAGGGCAGTATTGTACGTTAAACTTACCCTACTGAGCTCATCTATTATATCAAACTACGAACTTAACTTATCGCCATCCTAGTGCACTGCTCAACTGTAAGATGCAGAAAGCTAAGATGAGTAAGAGGCGTCTGCGAAGTTTTCTTCTTTCGACATCCAAGTTCAATGGCATGGTAAACCATTCTAGAAAGTAATTTATTACGAGATAAACCTTCGAATAAACTCATCTAGAGCAGCTTCAAATAATCCAAACGCATAAAACTATGAAAAAAAGTGTATCAAGTTGAAAATTCCAAATTCTAGCCTCATTTTTAGTTCAACTAGGACCAGCTGTTCGCTCTGAGTAGGAGAGATTAGAGGTATTATTTTAAGCAAGCTGGCGCTCGCGGCTTTGTCGTCGACTCCGTAGTTTTGAGTTCAATTCTTAAAATGTTTCGTTTAAGTAAAAATATAAGTTGGATATAAGTTATCTTTTTGTTTACTAACCCATATATGGATGTTCCTTATTTGAAATAAGATTACTTTATTTTATTTATTTTAAAAATGTTTAGAAATATCTGTTATGTATAGCGGTCTGGTAGCTGCCCTGGATCGTTTCTTAACTATTTTAAAACTTAGTATACTTTAGTAAATATTTTCGTCATGCTGCTATTAAAAATGTAATAAAATGCTTAAGACAATAGGCCCAACAAGCTTGAAACAAAACAGATTTAGGTAATCCAATTCACTGAATCAGGACCTTCCTACCGCAGACACATTTTTCTATTTAAGATTGTGTATCATGTTAACAAGTGTCTGTAATTAGATGTCGAAATAAATAAAAGTAAAGATTTATGAAGCACAATCCGTATATTTGCTACAATTTGATCGACTATAGTAACCATAAAAAAACTTAGGCAAACATGGATGACCAAAATGTTCAACAGGAAAGAAAAAGAATGTAAAAGTGTAGCGGAGGTTCCCGTCGTGTCGACAGTGGCGCCGCTGGGCCAACACTGACCATCACTCTATTGTTCTATAAAGTTCAGTTTCGTCGCCCCCAGACAACGAGGACACTTCTCAACAAAACAGACGGTCTGTAAAAAGCCTTGCTTGTGATGCACCGCGCTGTATTCTATTTTTACTTCAGACGTTTTCTGAAGGAGATCGCTTTTTCTGCCGAGTTGAATGTAAACGAGCGCATTCAGAGTTCCTCAGTTTTTTTTTTTCAAAGGAATTGCGTATATTAGAAGTTTTTATAATTAACTTTAGTGTCTCAATCTTTTTCGAAAAGTTCGTAAGTTGATAAATGTGTTAGGATTTTTTAAACCTACATCGCTTTTTAGCCAGGAATAGTTTAAATTTCACTATCGCAAACAAATAATTAGACAAACAATAATCAGTTTTGTTGGCTTCCATCAAAAAAGTAGTCTATTGAAACGACGTAAGAAAGAATATGAGATCTTCTGTAGAATTTCCGGTATTATTTATTGCGATACAAAAAATAAAATCCTTCTCAATTTCAAGTTTAGCAGTTAGAGCACAGACGAATCTGTTATTCAGCTGACTGAATACTTCGAATTAATAGTCGACTTGACTGACTATTTAGAACGATTCCCTTTCTTAGAATAAGATAAAAACTAAATCTTATAACACGAAGCATAGAGTTCAAAATGCAATAGCAAAACCGATGTTACTGAAAATATTTTTATCTTTATCTCGTCCTTATTCCTTTCTCCGCCACTATATTGTAAAAGAGTATTCAGCGCTACCGCAAAAATTCCAAAACTTGGTGAAGGTTATAAAAGAATGTAACTTAATAACATTCTTGGGTGAGCCACGTTCGGAGGCTCGACTGAAAGACTGTTCACGGTTCCATATCAGCACGTACCTTAGATCCCTTTCCTTCAGTATTATAAAGACGTGAATACAAGTCCGGTCCAGTTATTTCTATATCCTAGATCTAGGGATCTAGAGCCAGACTTGTTAGAACTCAGTTAGTCAATTTACTGGAGAGAAATCAAATTCCTTGAGGCTAACAGAACTAAAATTCTAGGATCGAAACCAATTTTACTTTCGCCGCTACAGAAAAGTAACGTAAATATATTTTCTTTGCAAATCTAGTTACAAGTAAGGTTGGCTAGGTATAAAGGTCGAGTAGAGTAATCTTTTTACAGTAAAAATGTTACAGTTGTACGTTTCAAAAGACATAAACACTTGAAACACACAAATACTTCAGGAACCGCGGGCTACGTCTGCCAAAACAATTCTTCATACGTACTGACTTTTTACAAAAAAAAATCAACCGCCTTCCAAAAAAACACTACAAAGTGAAAAATAACTTTAATTTCGGAAGTCGGTGTCTTTGGTTTTGAATTTTCGTTTTTTGCCACCGACTTCCGAAATTAAAGTTATTTTTCACTTTGTAGTGTTTTTTTTTTTGGAAGTCGCATGTTTTTTTTTGTAAAAAGTTTTTTAATTTCACTTTTTAGTTGTGGTATTTACCCCACACAAATTCGAATACCTGCTATGTAAATAATAGTGAGAGGAACTTAACATATCATCCACATACTAAGTGGGTAAAAATACGTATTATTGAAGCTAACTCAAAAACTACCCAAGCAAAGTTATTAAAATTTATATGGGACCACCTCTGAAGTTTACAATTCATAATTGGCGGAGTAATCGCGTAACAACCATACATTAAAAAACATACAGTTGAATTGAGAACCTCCTCCTTTTGGAAGTCGGTTAAAAAGAGTCCCATGACGGATTATAAAATGCAACCAGCTCAAAATACTTGCGGAGCCATTGCCCGGAAGCATCTCACTAGTATTAAAGGCCTGTTAATGAGGCTGGGAGCAGCTCTTGAATTTTTTTCCCACTTCCTTAACATCAAAAGTTCCCCTTTGCGAAACGCTAACGAGAATTTCCATGTTAATTGCCCCGCGTTTCCGGAATATATAATTGCATATATTGTTTCTCTTGTTTCAACAACGGGAAGTGGGAAGAGATTTTGCGATTATTTGTGTTCTCTAATTAGAGTCGAGATAAGAAAACTCTTGCGGAAAACAATTGGAAGAACTTAATTGAGCGTTACGTGGGATACGGAACTAACAACGATTGTGTGTTTGTCCCTTTAGTGAGTTATCGGTCTCACACCTAAACGAAATAGCATCTGATTTACCTTATTTATTTATTTATTGTTGTTTACCAGGAAAATGTTTGATTTAATCAACAACTTTACAATTGTTTTGCTTTAATTTACATAGCTTATTGATGGCGACGTTTGATTCAATACAGTTACTGAAAATACAGGAACAGAGGAGGAAAAAGAAGAAAAACAAATATTATTCTTAAATTATTCTCAAAATAACATATTATTTACTCATTTTAAACATGCAAACTCCAACTATGCATTTGTGATCCCAGTCTAATCTTCTTCTTCTTCTTAATATATTTAAATTACGTGTCACGTTGTTTGTCCGCGATGGACTCCTAAACTACTTAACCGATTTTAATCAAATTTGCACACCGTGTGCAGTTTGATCCAACTTGAAAGATAGGATAGCTTACATCTTAATTTAGAAAAAAAAAGGATATGAAGAAAAATTATGTTTTTATAAATTATGGTAGGGTAGGTAGGGTAGGGAGGGTATGTAGGGTAGGCAGGGTAGGTAGGATAGGTAGGGTAGGTAGGGTAGGTAGGGTAGGCAGAGTAGGTAGGGTAGGTAGGGTAGTAAGTGATAAAGATGGTCCACCCCAAACATTTATATGGCAAAACAATGTTTGCAGAGTCAGCTAGTTGAAAATAAAGTTTTAAATATTATTCAGTGGTTTGTTACAAAACCTTTTGAGTTAGTGTAGTGTAAAAAGTGCAGAAATAATAGTGACAATGACACACATAAGTTATAACACATGAACAAAGTGTTTATATTATATCTAATATCAGAATCTAAAAAAGTGGAACGAACTTGTGTAAAGTACAATCAACACTATTCAAATTTTTTAAATAATCATTACGTAAAATTAAGTTACATTAAAATTGCTTATTAGTCTTATAGGCTAAATTGTAATTAATTATTAAAAACCTAGTTCTTTTTAATAAAGAATAAAAAAGTGGTTTGTTACAACAACAAAAATCAATCTGCCTAGCCTAGTATTTTACATGGAGCGACTGCCTATCTGACCTCCACAACCCATTAACTGGGTAACACGATACCCCTTGGTAAGACTGTTTGTCAGACTTTCGGGCTTGTGACGACCCGTAACGACTGTCAAAGATCCAAGAATGACAGCCGGGACCAACGACTTAAAGTGCTTTCCGAGGCACGGAGGGGTCGCGGTATGTTAAGATAGTCACCCATCCACGGAATGACTGCGGCAAGGGTAGCTTAACCTGATCGATCGAACCGTGCGGCTGTTATTAGGTACTTAGCCACGAGCCCCTATGTTTGTTACAACAACAATGGATAATATTTTCCATAACGCTACAATATGTATATTAAACTAGTTTAAACAAAACATAACGAGTGATTAAAACAAAAACAACAACGTAATACAAACATATTTGTTATAGTTTTACGTTACCTCCGGCAAATTGTTACAAGCTAGCTTTGCCCGCGGCTCTACTCACTTGATGTTTTTCATTCATTTCATTTCATTAATAATAATAATAAACCTAACTCTCGGAGTCCATACACCTCAGATCCCTCTCCTCAGCTGAAAGCTATAAGTATTTGGGTATCTCGGAAGCGTTAGGCATCAACGTTGCTGACATGAAGCAATCGTTGAAGGAGCGCTTCTTTGGTCGCCTGAAGAAGGTATTAATTAGTCTTCTTTCAGGCGGAACCAAGGTGCACGCCTTCAACGGTTGGGTCATGCCGGTTTTGATGTACTCTTTCGGCATACTCAAATGGACTCAGACCGAACTGGACGCCCTGGACAGGAGGATTCGTACACTCCTGACCGCGAACCGGATGCATCACCCACGTTCATCGGTGATGAGACTGTACATCCCGCGGAATTGCGGAGGTCGAGGCTTTTTAAATGCGAAGACCCTCCACAACCGCGAGGTGTGCAGCCTCAGGGAATATTTTTTTTTAAACCGATGTGGGTATGCACCGTGATGTGGTCGCAGTAGACAACGGGCTCACCCTGCTCTCCATGGCTAAAGAGAACTGGCGCAAACCTGTAGTACTTACTACAGATGACCGCAAGGAGGTATGGCAAAGCAAAGCGCTTCACGGGCGCTTCTATCGGGCTCTTCATGAGGCCGGTGTAGATTTCTTAGCGTCCGTATCCTAGCTACGTTCCGGTGACCTTTTCGGGGAAACCGAAGGTTTCGTCTGTGCAATAATGGATGAAGTTATCTTGACGAATAACTACCGGAGATATATTATGAAGGACGGTACGGTTGACGTGTGTCGGGCATGCCATCGTCCGGGTGAGTCCATCAGACATATTATCTTCGGTTGTTCGCGTCTAGCTAACGGCGAGTACCTGCACAGACATAACCAAGTGGCTAGGATTTTTCACCAGCAACTTGCTTTGAAATATAAACTAGTGGACTCTGAGGTACCGTATTACAAGTATGTGCCCGACCCAGTTCTCGAAAATAACCATGTCACGTTGTACTGGGATCGGTCTATCATTACTGACAGGACTATTATAGCAAATAAGCCTAATATAGTAGTGATAAATCGATTAGTGCGCCGCGCAATGATAGTCGATGTTACCATTCCACATGACGAGAACCTCGTGAAAGCTGAGAAAGAGAAACAAATAAAATATCTCGACTTAGCACACGAGGTTGTTGACATGTGGAATGTGAGCTCGGCTATCATTGTGCCGATTGTCGTAACGGCAAATGGCCTGATGGCCGAAAGCCTCGACCAACATCTCTCGAGGCTCTCGTTAGGCGGTTGGATCAAGCGCCTGATTCAGAAGGCAGTACTCCTCGATACGGCTCGCATTGTGAGGAGGTTCCTGTCTCTGCAGCCCTAACCACCGGTAGCTTGAACCCTGCTCCCGACACCGGCGGAACTCTATTTTTTCATATTTTTAAATGTTTTTTATCCTTTTTATTTTAAGAAACATTTAAAAATGTAATCGAATAAGAATTGAAATGAATAAACGGAATAATAAATGTATAATATGTGTATGTGTGTGTGTGTGTGTGTGTATGTGTTTTGTGTATGTGTGTGTGTGTGTTTAATATGTATCTCTAGTATAATTAAAATACCATTTATTTCAAAATGGTATTATTATTATTAAATTCATTAAAGTCGGTACTCCTCAAAGAGGGGTCTTATCGCCGCAATTGTGGCGTGCCCAGCGCTGGGTTGCGACAATCGCACTCTCCATGCCGCTATGAGATCCCGCCGGAACTCTGTCCGCTGTGCCGCGATTTCTTCGGCATCGGAGTTAAGCCTCGACGTTTCGCCTCCTCCTCCACTCCCAAATGTGCGCGAGGACCTTTGCCACCAGATCCCATGGCGGTAATCCGGCAAGGAGGCTCGCCGCCTCGGCGGTATCCTCGGGCCAGCCGGATGCCCATGACCCTCTGGGACACGTTCAACCGGCGGGCTGGCCGCAGCCTCAATGAACGCGCCCACACCGGCGCCCCGTAAAGTGCCATGGACCGCACAATAACACTTTACCTGACCTGCAAATCCAACCCAGGAACCTCATGCTCAGAAGTAGTGCTTGCGACCACTAGACCAACGAGGCAGTTGACGTTTTGATATGATATCTGACAGTAAATTGACAATTTTGCACAGAAATCTACTTAAGTTTTCTGTGCAAAGTTGTCAATTTAATGCTACTTTTATCGAAATCGTTAGAGCCGTTTTCTAGAACGTGAGTACAAATATATATATATATACTTAATATTGCTCGTTTAATAGTATAGGATAGGATAAGCTGTCACTTTGTCAACTTCCATTTAAACCTATATTAGTTTTGACGTGATCCGTGTACAAACAAACAGTCAAACCGTCATGTTCCAAAAATGCTCATAATTCATTCCATCAGTTAATCCTTGTAAATATTTTCAATTTACATACACGAATAGTGTACAGCGTTATAATATTATGAACAATATTTTTTTAGTCTAGATTTTAGTTCTATAATATGGATTCTTTGTTCGGCCTTAAAAATATTTTATCTACACCTCTATATAAGATTCTGGAACAGTTAGCTTATTGCCAACATTAAAACAGCAACTGTCATAGTAACCATAATATCATCCAAATGCGTGTTATAATGTTGTACTACATTATGCAACTCGAATTTCTAAAAAAGAACATTGTCATGCACGCGCGTGTTTATTCAAAACAAACTTATAGGTTCTTCGAATTCACGTCGTATCCCGCCATTTCGGTTCATTATTAGTATTGTAAATTTTTATAACTTTGTTGTTTACAAAAATGAGTGAGACAAGCTTTGATAACACACCACCAACTGTACATAATTAGGTATTAAAACACTCATGTGATACTATTATTCGTGTTTTAATACCCCTTATTATACAACAGTTGCATAAATAACTATTTAAGAATAGTAATCAACACGTGTCGCGCTTACGATTATACCAACAAGGCGGTCTTTGTTCTTTTGTTCTTCACTTGTTCCGATTCCGAAACATGAACGTCACACATTCATTCCAATTTCATTTCTGTGACGCTGAGCTACACGTGTTACACCACAGGAAGCCTGGCCTTAACACTGTACATGTGTTACTAATGACGGAATGCATGTTCATAATACTTCTTCTCTGAAGATTTATAAGTAACATAACCCGCCCCTATTTCATACGGTTTTTACGACTTGACATCGAGATTTCTTTGTAATATCCAAGTTTAATACTAATGTATCTATGATACACATCCATTGCGTATTTTAGAACTAAGCGGTCACACAGACAGGCACGAATAGTGACTTTAATTTATAACACGTATAGATGACAGCTCACAACTCAGCGCATAAGGCATTTCATTACTTACGCGACTTTTTGTAGAAAACATTATGTGAATGCCAATATTAAGTTGTTTACTATTAGTTTCTAATAAGTAGGTCATTTGTGTACTACGTACCTATTTATGTTTGAGTATTCAATAACGCCTACTCAACAAATGTCTTGCTGACGGCTATGTTTTGCGTAAGGTCGTTGAAATCTAAACATTTCATCGACCTAGGTTTGAGCTAGATGAAGACGGTTGATTGTCGATGACTGACAATATATACCAGTACACGATGACCTAGATCGGTACCTATCTACATTTGTACAATTTAATCTATACAAGGTGTAATTTAAATACCTAACTGAAAAAGGGTATCATTTATAAACAACTTTTACTATGGAGAAAACATGAAAACGCATAAAAAATAATCATCATTCCCCTATGTTTTGTCGAGTTATCATCATCTGCCTAGCCTTTTTCCCATCTATGTTGGGGTCGGCTTCCAGTCTAACTGGATGCAGCTGAATATCAGTATTTTACATGGAGCGACTGCCTATCTGACCTCCACAACCTAGTTACTAGCCTACTAGGTAACACGATACCCCTTGGTAAGACTGGTTGTCAGACTTTTGGGCTTCTAACTACCCGTAACGACTGTCAAAGATCTGTAAATGACAACCGGGACCAATGGCTTAACGTGCTTTCCGAGGCACGGAGGAGTCTTAGTATGTAAAGATGGTCACCCATCCACGGACCAATCGCGGCAAGCGTAGCTTAATCTAATGGATCGACCCGTGCGGCTGTTATTACTTAGCCACAAGCCCCTCCTCCCCTCCCCTGTTTTGTCGAGTTATGCGAACATAAATGTATGAAGCAGCTGATTTCCTTACTGATGAGTACAATGACCCCTTTTCAGTTATTTCAATTACGCCTTGTAGGTATAATAAACTCTATTATTTTTAAATAACCTTTCAGATTGACCTTTACCAGATTTGTAAACGAAATTTGATTTAACATTTCAAGCTCTCCACTAGAAACTAAAAAGTAAAAGATTCTTGAAATATTCTTTAAAAAAATCTTATTTACCAGTCAGAATAAAAAACAACATTTTACAAAGAGAATACCCAAGTAGACCGCCATCATCTTAAATTTTACAAAAGTTGCAATTTTCTCAATCGATTTACAATGTACCTCAGCTTTATTGAAGTTTTGTATCATTTGATTTGGATCTTGTGAAAATTACATGTTTTCTCATGACTGATCAGCAACATTGATCGATCAAACTGCATCGATTCAGCTTATCACATAAACTTTTTTCTCAGTTATCAGGAGAATACAGAGGTCAAAACCTGACCACATTAATCTACCCTTTCCATGTTTATATGGCTCAGTAGCTGGATTGTTTCGGTCAAATGTACGAGTACTTAAAAAAAGGCTAAGTTGATGGATTACAGGGCGTATTTTGTTCAAACACTTTAAATCTACGTCGCCGTACCTCAAATTCTTGGTAGCCACAAACTTCGGCGCTTACAAAGGGCAAAAGGTAATTATAAAAATACTTTAGTAAAACCCAGACTCGACGGTGGATAAAGTCATACCGATAAGACGAAAACTTTAAATCGTTTGTCAAGAAGACATTTCAAATTGTGGCGAAATTACGTTTAATTCTCCTCTCGAGTATTTCGAGATGAAATGTTGGGCTAGCGACCTTTGCTGCATCCATTGTTTTAATAATTGAATAGAAATAATCATATTGTTGTCTTCAATCAAAGTCTATTCCAGTTTCATTATGTTTTTCATGATAAATATCTAATGATATTATATAAAGTGAGCGTTTTTATCATTAGTTCTGATAAAGTATGAAAAACGATTTATAAAATAATAAATTGTGTGACTGATGCGGCTACTTAAATAATTTCTCGAATGTGGCATTCTTTATTTCTTCTTTTTTCTATTCTCCGAAACTTTATCAAGGCCATCGCTCAATTGACAACATCTTTCAGCCATTCCTTCCTCTTACATCAAACACAACAGCTATTTATCCAGTTTCTTAGAATATAAAATAAGGTAACAAAAGCAACACAATGAATGCGTGTGAAATTATATCAAAAAGTAAACTATGTGGCGGATCTGTTATTTTTGATCCCGATCCGTTGACATGGTCAACGAAACTACGAACTCTTGTTGACTGAAAGTTGGAGTTCAGGTGCTGTTAGCCTACTGTTGAGTTGTGAAATGTCAAAGTGAGCGACAACCTTTACACCAACAATAGTTAAACAACCACGGCAGATTGCTGAATAAGATTAGATTCGATGTACGAATGATTCGGCCTTTGTATTGTAGCACTTCCTTGTTTATTTTATGTACGATATTAGTTTTACGAAAAGTTGATCTGTGTTTCTATTATTCTCCAAGTTTAGGATAATACTTGACAAAGAGATTTATAAATGGGTGAGTTGCTTTGTTGATACATATCCCTAAGAATAATTGTTCTTTCCAAAACATTGATTGTCAGAATCATATCGCAGTAATATGGAAACAAAGGGAGTAGAGTTGCTGAGAATTTCTTTTAAAAAACCAATAAGAAGAGGGCAGGGAACAACAAGAACAAAATATATTTATCGAAGAAGGGTTACTCTTCAAAATGATATAGATGTATTTCAATAGTAACAAAAAGTTTACAGTAAAAGGCTAGCTACCTAAAAGTACTAAAGTATTCAATCAAGCTGAGGCAAGGACGGGAAAAAACTAAAATAAAAATCACAACTTCTGAAAACTTGAAAGGATAGTAATGATGAATGAATAATGTCCTTCCAGTGGAAAAACGATGAAGCTTCATGAATAGAAAGGGAATAGTAAAATAACCCTTTTTATTCTATTTCTGTGGTTGTTTTTTATGTACTCTAGTTTAAAAGACCACTTTCATTACAATTATTAACCATTTCCACTATCAACCTTACATCAATCTCATTATATGTTTCCCGAACTGTTGATAACACACAGCTACTTCAATTTCACACCTGTCTGGCATTAATCAAAATGTATCACATACCCGTCTATAACATTAGATAGATTACCCATTTACATATATATGGTATTTAGATACAGAATTAACTGAGTATATTACACATAGCATTCCTATGTATAAATCCTTTGAATTTCCATGAATATACTGTCGAACGTAGTCTGATATAAAGTACTTTTAGGTTTTATACTCTCTCTCTCTCTCTCTCGGAGGGGCTTGTGGCTAAGTAACAACAGCTGCACGGGTCGATCGATCAGGTTAAGCTACGCTTGCCGCGGTTGGTCTGTGGATGGGTGACCATCTTTACATACCAAGACCCCTCCGTGCCTCGGAAAGCACGTTAAGCCGTTGGTCCCGGCTGTCATTTGTAGATCTTTGACAGTCGTTACGGGTCGTTAGAAGCCCAAAAATCTGACAACCAGTCTTACCAAGGGGTATCGTGTTACCTAGTAACTAGGCTGTGGAGGTCAGATAGGCAGTCGCTCCATGTAAAACACTGGTATTCAGCTGCATCCGGTTAGACTGGAAGCCGACCCCAACATAGTTGGGAAAAGGCTAGGCAGATGATGACTCTCTCTAAAACTATGGTAATGACCAACAACACCAAGGTACAAATATACGTCGACAACGAGCCTCTCCAATACACTGATAAATACATTTACCTAGGCAAACAAATAAGCTTCGACAGGCTAAACAACTACCAAGAGGTTGAGCGCAGAGCCCAGTTAACATGGAATAAGTACTGGAGCCTTAAAGAAATATTTAAAAGCAACATGCCAATCAAACTGAAGACAAAGGTTATGAATTCTTGCCTTATACCATGCCTGACCTATGCTTGTCAGACATGGAAGTTTAACAAAAATATTAAAAATAAAATCATAACGTGCCAGCGAGGAATGGGGCGGAGTATGCTAAACATAAAAAGAATAAATAAAATAAGGCATGCAAAAATACGCAACATCACAAAAGCAACAGACGGTTTAGCACAAGCTCTTGCATTAAAATGGAAGTGAGCCGGACACATAGCACGCCTGCAAGATCAAAGGTGGACAAAAAGAGTGACAGAATGGAGGGGCCAATGGGCAAAAGAAAGAAAGGTAGGCCTTCCATCAGATGGGAGGACGAAAGCAGACGCATAGCGGGTCCAAACTGGACACAAACAGCACAATCCAGAGAAAACTGGCTCAGCTTGGAGGAAGCCTTTACCTGCAAAAGGGTTCTTACAGCATAATTTTATTATATAAAACTGAAACTACTATCCATTAAAAAAAAAATTGGATACTAACAAACTATTTAACTTGTAAACAAGCATTTTCTGGAAGTAACAAAAGGCATTTTTATTTTTTATTTATTTAATTTTATAACATACATACTCACGCCTTCTTCCAAAAGGGGTTAGCAGAAACTACGGAACGCCACCAGCTACGATCCTTACATACTGCTTTTACTTCGTTTATGTTCATACATCTGATCATACAAACACGCCGGTTTTATATCGATTCAAACAAAAATAAGAAGCAAACGATCACTTCATTATATCAATCTGCCTAGCCTTTTCCCAACTAAATTGGGGTCGGCTTCCAGTCTAACCGGATGCAGCTGAATACTAGTATTTTACATGGAGCGACTGCCTATCTGACCTCCACAACCCAGTAACTGGGTAATCTTATATATAAAATTCTCGTGTCACAATGTTAGTAACCTTACTCCTCCGAAACGGCTTTACTGATTTTTACCAAATTTTATATGCATATTCAGTGGGTCTGAAAATCGGCTACTATCTATTTTTCATACCCCTAAGTGATAAGGGTTGTCCACCCCATACAAATAATTGGCAAAACAACGTTTGCCGGGGGTCAGCTAGTATGTATATATAAAGCACAAATGTTATATATCTAAGTATAAAATGATTTTATTAATGTTACTAAATATTTCAAATGACTTTAATTAATAAAATAAAATATGTTACAAATAGATTATATATATTAGTAATAATAATGAATGTTGTGATATTGATATCTAGTCAGTAGGCCATATAATGCTAACTTCCAAATATTCAACCTAGTTATAAGTTAAATGTAATAATACTTGCTGCGCCCTAACAGGGTCATGTACTCATAAGTTTAAGCCTAACCTGTAACTGAGTGTACATTACATTACATGCAAAATAAATAAATAAATACGATACCCCTTGGTAAGACTGGTAATCAGGCTTTCGGGCTTCTGACGACCCGTAACGACTGTCAAAGATCCACGAATGACAGCCAGGACCAACAGCTTAAGGTGATATATTGAAAAAAATGGGCTTTTTCTTTATCGTGTAACTTTCAAAGTATTTGGAATAGGGATTTCAAATTTTGGTGTATGATTTTTGACTATATGATCTAGTATCCGGAAAAAGGAATACACGATACAATGAAATTTTCTCGATACAAAAAATTTGCAAAGGTCTATCTATTTTTATCTTTTTTTGAGTATCATGGCGCAACGCTTATGAGTTATTCAATGGAATTTACTTTAAAACATAGAGAGTAAGCGTTTCGAGTTTTAAGAAAAGCAGTTTTTTTTTAAATAATACTTTTCATTTACAAAAGACGGCATTTCGTTTTGGCACATACGTTGTTTTATTCCGAGCGGACACACATTATCGTCATCTCTTCTTTCGCCTATCAAAAGTATTGTCATCACTCTCGTTCATTCATAGATCAGTCGCCCGATGGGGCTCATCGACGAAGAATCTATGTCACTTTTTTGCAAATCGGTGCGATCAAATTTACGTGATTTAAAGAATTTTGTTTACAGAAAAAGTTAGTACTTCAGCAAGTTAAAGTAATTATTGAATGCAATTAGTGTTGAATAGGTATTCAGACTGTGTGTGTGTGTATTCTTGTGAGTCCTGCGAACAATATAACATTATTTTTCTATTATGATTTCGTGGTGACATTTAAATTATTTATAAATATAGAAAGAAATATAAAATCAAAACTGAACAGTACCTGCAACGTTTGGAGTGCACAGGGCTATCAATGAACTCATTTTACAGGAATTCAATAGCAATAAGATGATGATAATAGTGAGTCGAATTCTCCACCTTCACTAAAGCACAACCAACACAATCTATTCCCGCTTTTTAATGTATTATTGTGTAAGCATTTTATTTTCTAAGAACATCTATTTTTATACCTACAACTTTTAATAATCTTTTATCTAAAGAAATAGGCTAAATAAAATTCGTTTTTAGGTTTTGAAATACGTCAACACTACATCAATATGTCAAGTACTGTCACTACGAATCATAGATCACAAAAAAGAAATGGAGTCGCATTTGAATTGTAAAAAAGGAGAGTTTTTACCCGACTACGGCAAAATCAAAGGAGGGTTATGATTTTGACATGTATGTATGTATGTATGTAACAGGCTATCAAATGAAAAATAAAATTCAAGTCAGACTAGTAGTTCCAGAGATTAACGCGTTCAAACAAACAAGAAAACAAACTCTTCAGCTTTATTATTAGGACTAGCTGCACTCCACGATTTCACCCGCATAAGTCCCAATCCCGTGGAATATTGGGATAAAAAGTATCCTATGTCCTAAAGTCTAAACCAATTTATCATCACTGTAATATTTTCAACACAATGTATTTTGTTATGAAATAAATTACTTATGATTATGACTTAACCAGGTCATGGTCTACCCTTTGCCAAATTTCAAATATTATTCCCTCAGAACTCTAAAAAAATCAAGCTTCTAAGTCAACGCAATAAAAAAATACGGCCCTTTATGTGGCATATTTTGATAATCGCGAGTAAATCAAAAACTACAGGGTACTTCCAGTTGACCTAGAATTATGAAATTTTGGCAGGAAGCAAGGTCTCACAGCACATGTCCGAACATTGATAATAATTTGTAGATTTATCACATAATTTTTTTTTTTGCGATTACATACTTGCATGAGAACGTGTTTCTCAACTACTAAGTTAAGTTTTTTTTGGGATAAATTCATCCCAACTACGGAACCCTTCATTGTGCGTGGTCTGACATGCACGTGGCCAGTTTTTTTTGTATGTTTGTTTGTTACGCTTTCATGCAAAAACGGCTGAGCGGATTTGGATAAAATTTCGCACATGGGTAGACCATGACCTGGGTATGTCCTACATAAGATACTTTTTATCCCGATATTCCCAATGGATCGAGACTTACGCGGGTGAAATCGCAGCATACAGCAAGTATTATACAGGATGTCTCAAACGTAGTGGTCCAAAGGCAAAAGGCAAATGGGGTAAAGTAGAGGTGGCCACCCATCATTTAAAAAAATTAATGTTTCGATATTCTCAATGGTTCAGAAGATTTCATTAATTTAACCATTTTCAAGAAACTTTACATTTTCATTTAGATTTTTCGGCCCTGTGGACAACATTTTCGACGTAGCGAGTTTAAATCGTAAGTACGAAAACATAGTGGGAAAATTGTTTAAAATGTTATATTTAAGATATTGTGACTATTTTTTATTGTGCTACTGTTTGTTTTTCCTTAAATAAATCTGGCTTAAAGATGCCTTGATAGTGTAGGCTGGAAGATTACGTTCCTATTTACGTTTAGTGTGGCTCTGCAGCGCTTCAGATTTTATTTTTACTTATCTTTTCTAATTTTTCATTAAACTTTATCGAAACTTTCTAAGCCCAGATTTAAAAAAGTGCACATAGCACATAGCTTTAAAAATACCTTAATTATTAATAGTTAGACTGGGAAAATTTTACAAAGATAGCTTAATGAAAACCTTTAAAAAAATGGGTTTCATAACATGGTCGAACTACCCGCAAAACTTTATGCTCTAATTTTACCGAAACATCTCAGAAAAGCGTTTAGTATTAAAATTTAACATATTTAAACGTGTTCGTGTTCCTTCGGTACATGTGTTTAATTTTTAATTCTTTTTTTTTTACTTTCGCTGTTGACCTTCGTAGGCCTTCACAACTTGTGTTGTCATTATCAAAAGCCATCATGCTTGCATGCTTGCATGCTTGTGTTGCCCTATAGGCATTGGGCATGGGCTTGTATCTACACTATCAAGACATCTTCCAGCCATTGAACTCGCTACGTCAAAAATTTTGTTCACAGGGTCGAAAAATCCAAATGAAAGTAAAAAGTTTCTTGAAAATGGTTAATTTTCTGAACTGTTGAGAATATCCTAACTTTTAAATTTTTAAACAATAGGTGGCCACCTCCACTTTACCCCATTTACCTTTGGATCATTACGTTTAAGACAACCTGTATACAGGTTGGATTTTTGAGATGGGGCAATAAGGGCAACTACCATAACCGTTGTTGCTACAGGAAAACGGTCTTAGAAGACTGTCCTTAACTTTTTAAGACATTTTGATCTGCATTCACAGATTTCGAAAAAAATATTAGTCAGCAAGAAAATGGGCAGTTTTCACAAAAACTTTTTTGATGCCAATCGAACCTGTTTTTTTTATGGAACAAAAAACTTAAGTGGCCAACTCAGAACCAAGTCAGAAATCGCAAAAAGCTTTTCCCATACGTTTTGTGTGTGGGAATGTCACTCTGTAAACAATAAATATTTTTGCTGATAATTAAATATTTTGTATTATTTGTCTACTCCATAGTTCGCAAAATTTCATAGACCGAGATAAATTATTGTTACTTAGCACGCGCTTTTTTCTTAGATATGTTTCTGTCTTTATCATGCACTTTTAGTATGACAGTTGTGCGACAGTGACAAGAATAATGCTTAGCCAAAGCCTATGCTAAGTAACTAACGTTTTCAAATTCCGGTCAGTTATTTCGTTAGTTCCACTTTTTGCTACTGGTTCAGTTATGTTTGTGGCAGCGCGACGATGTGGCGGCAATATAGAACCGCCACTCCCCGCGTGCGGGGGCAATAAGCCACGCCCACCAAACTACTATTTATTTTCAATATAGGCCCTTAACGTGCTATCCGAGGCACGGAGGAGTCTCGGTATGTAAAGATGGTCACCCATCCACGGACCAACCCCGGCAAGCGTAGCTTAACCCGATGGATCGACCCGTGTACTGTTATTACTTAGCCACGAGATTCTCCGATCACTTCATTATTTAAACTCTTTATATAAAGGACTTAAGAACGTAATTGTAACCTGTTGATAAAACTTATTTAAAGTTGGCACAATTGAGTGATCCAGTAGAAATCTGGTATACCCTACCAACAGGAAGACAAATTGATAAGAAACCTCTCTATGTAAAGTCTCACTAAAGTTTGTTAATTAATTACTTTCCCCTCACCCACCTTTAACTAATAAACGTTGTTTTGGATTCTCGTTGTGATGAATGACTTAAGTATAAATTAAACCAATTAGAGAATTTCCGAAACCTCTTGAAGTTGTCAAAGTCTTCGAATTAATTAATAAATCTTGAAATCTGATTAAGGAACGTTTGCCGGCGGTGTTCAAGGCACGACGTTGATAAACAAACCTTTTATTAATTCGTAACGTTCAACGCGACGCCACTTATCTTGTTGACGTAATTTCGCGTTCTAATTAACAATAAAGAATGATTTCAGCAGCATTTTCAATTTTGTATGAAACAAACACATTTATTTAAAATGTAATCACACTTTTTAGATCCCATTATTCAGTTTTAGACAATAAAAAATGAGCAAAACTAACGAGATTTAACAGAGTTCATTATGTTGAGAAAAAGTCTTTATTTCTTACATTTATTACCAAGGTTCAAGGGTCACTGCACCCAAGGTATAAGTACTGTTTAAAGCTTTATGTTCTGAGTCAAGGAAAAGTTGCCAAAATCTGCTGTAGTGTTGGCGAAGCGGCTTTTGTGCTTACAGTCGCAAGTGCCTACGTTTCCCGCATTATGAGAAATAAGAATTTGGAAGCTATTAATCTTTAAATAAAGTCTGTTTTTTAGTTTCATTTAAGGCATCTTCATCACGACAAAAAGCTTACTGAATGCTGGTAGCAAAATTACCTACTGTAAAAAATAATTTAATTTTAAGATCTCCAAATAGATGCACCTTACTTAAGTAAACATACGGAACAACCTAATCATCAAACAAATAATCATAAAACAATCTACAAAACACATTATTTAAAACGACATCAACACAAATGCTAACACACAAGTAAATCCGTCGCCGGGGCCCACCTCATCATCACGCGAACAAAACGCAAATCTAAGTAATGACGCACACTGTAGGATTAATCGTCAGGACGCGTATTTAAATAAGCATGCGTTACGCGCTCAGAGTAAACACATTTTTCCTAATAAACGTTATTCTGGCTGCGGCTTACGGGGCAATGTTTTGTAAAGCCAGCGCTGGCTAAATGGCCCATTGCGACCCGAATGCGGATTTCTGCTGTATTAGCCTAATAGCATTCTACTTCTTCAATTCTCATTTATTGCCAGTTCCTAGCAATTAATTCGGTTTTCATTACGATGTCAGCTTATATTAAAATAAGGGGGACGTTAAGAGATCTTGTTCGGTCTAGGACCCTCAAAATATCTTAATTTTGAATAAATACATTTTGATTTGTTTACATTTATAATCTTTTTATTAAATGAAACCTACGCTCTTGAAAGTCTAGGATAATTTGTATTATGATTTGCGTAAAAATCTTTTCTCGGAAAAACTTAAAAATAAATTTAAGTTGTTTACTTAGTAAACCTTACATAAAATGTTTAAAAAATCATCAAACTGTTCCAATTCCAATATTGTAACGTTCGTAAGACACATTCTTATTGTTGACGATTGACTCACGTTTATGTTTCAGGCTTTCATGCCAGATTCAAACTTGAACGAAGCCTAGAAACTACTCCGGTAAGTAGTAATCAAGACGCTGTCTCCAAACACGTGAGTACAGCCGTAAACAAAAATATGCAGTACACTCGATCTACGTAATAAGCAGTACTCGTATGAAGCATATGTAAATTTACGTTGTGTACAGAATTCAATTGTAGAAGCCATCAAAGGAGTCCCGTTACAGGAGTAAACATCGTACGCTTAGGTAAAGTGTATCTTCCTTGAGCGTGGTTGCTGTTTTGTTCAACAGAATAATGTCACAATATAAATAGGTACAGAAGGCTATATACAACGAGGCGTACACACCCATAGACGTACAGCGATCTTGAAGTAATCCCGTCGCGAGTGCCTTGTACTCGCTGTACGTCAAGCGTGTCTATGTGTGTGTGCGTTATCACTCCTCGTATTCAGCTGAACTTCTGTACCTATCTATTCTGTGATAATGTTTCACGCAACGCGTTTAAATATATTTTGTGAGCAAACCTTACGGAAATGAGGGAAAAAGGAAGCGTGGGAATAAATGATTTAGCGCAATGACTGTACAATTGCTTACCGTTGGTGTATTGTAATATAAACGAAATGTTAAGTGACTGTTATTTTTTAATACGTGTGCTGACTCATAGAAAATGTGTTGGATTTGCTTGCTCTTATTTGAATTTAAGTGGAACAAAATTTTTCCGCCATATTGGACTGGTTGCAAAAACGAGAATAATGGAGCATTTTCTCCTCTTATTTCTCTTTTAACAATATACTAGCGGCATCTATAATGACGATAGTAAATCGTCAATACCTTGTACTGAACGTGTTTTGGATATTTTTATTTAAATAAGTATTTCGTTATTAGTGCTTTATACGTATCCTTATATTATCCTTTAATATTATAAATGCGAAAGTTAGTTTGTTTTTTACGCCTTCACGCTAAAACGGCTGAACGGATTTGGATGAAATTTGGCACATATATAGATGATGCCCTGGAAAAGAACATAGGATACTTTTTTTCCCTCGGGGTAGAGACTTATGCGGGTGAAACCGCGGGACGCAGCTAGTAATATTATAAATCCGAAAGTAAGTTTGTTTGTTACGCCTTCACACTAAAACGGCTGAACGGATTTGGATGAAATTTGGCACATATATAGATGATGCCCTGGAAAAGAACATAGGATACTTTTTTTTTTCCCGCGGGATCGGGACTTATGCGGGTGAAACCGCGGGGCGCAGTTAGTTTTTATATAAATACATAATATTATGTACCTACTTATATTAACTGCCTCGTTGGTCTAGTGGTCGCAAGCGCTACTGCTGAGCATGAGGTCCTGGGTTCGATTCGGTCGGGCAAAGTGTTATTGAGTTTTTCTATCTGGAATTTCTCAGTAGCAGCCCGGAGTCTGGATTTGTGCCCGGTTGACGGCAATAGGCTCGCCCCCTATTACATGGGACTTAAACATAACTGGCGAAATGTGGGTGTACTTACTACAGGTACAACTCTGCCCAACCCTCCGAAGAAACAAGGTTATGTTATAATGATGTTATGTTTATGTGTTTATATTAAAAAAAATTGTTAATATAAGTAGGTATTGCTTCTGATCCTTGTATCCTTCCTAGTCTACGGGGTCAAAATAAATAAGCAAGAGAAAAACGAAAAAAAAAAATTACGTTTTATAATTTTTTTACGGTCAATGACCGCTGGTAATGTTGTTACTTGAAGTGTGAGTTGATAAAATCTGTATTATTGTGTTGAGATACCTATCACGTCTGTTAAGTTTACAAAAAAAAAAACTAAATTTTAAACTGATATTTTTATCTACTGCGGGTTTGTCCGAAAGGGTTACTGTGGCCCCTGGCAACATACAGGCAACTGAAGGAACACGGGTGAGTTTTAGTCAGTAAGAGTCTGATACGCTCTCCCGCTCCGCCCAGAGCGGGAGAAGTTATCTGATAATTTCCCACCCAAAAAAAAGGGCTTACACTACCGGCGGTAATTGACCCCAAAAAGAAAACATTATCAAATTAATTTATTTTTTGTTTAATCATGTTTGGATATCGATACCTATCACGTCTGTGAAGTTTACAAAAAACACTGATTTTTAAACTGATATTTTAAGTGACTACACGGCGGCCACCGGCGGTTGCTGACCTCAAAAGAAAAAATCAAAAAAATATTTCTTTTTTGTTTAATCATGATTAGATATCAATTCCCATCACGTCTACGGAGTTTCGTTAGATAATTTAATTTGACCCCGTATATTTAAAAAAATGTGTACGAAAATATGGTGGTGCTATAAAAAACGTTTTTACAAAAAATACAACCGACTTCCAAACTACAAAGTGAAAAATAACTCTAATTTCGGAAGTCGGTGTCTTCGGATCTGTAATTTAGTTTTTTGCCACCGACTTCCGAAATTAAAGTTATTTTTTCAACCAGAAAGTATTATACCCTTTCAAACAAAAAAATAAATTTTCAAATCAGTCCAGCCGTCTTCGAGTAATCGGGGAACATACATAAAAAAAACCGAGTAACTGAGAACCTCCTCCTTTTTTTGAAGTCTGTTAAAAACACAAAAAGGTCCAAAAATAAATAAACACCGCGCGTGTTTGTGATAAATTCGAGAAAATCCTTCTACGACACATCTCACCCACTCGTAAATACCTACTTCACTCCGACTCAACAATCTAAAAAAAATTTTGCACGTAGCACAAGCATTTCCTGCATTTTCCCTTCATCTTTCGCAGCTCCAATCTGATAAAAAGGAGGGATACAAGTCACTAATTACACGATGACCGGCTCGTACTTGACCGTTTTTTTGTGCGAGGCGAGGCGACAAGACGGCTAACAAGCGGCTGCATCATTAGGCTCCCGTTCTTAATGAGCGCAGCCTGACCTGAGCACGACGGTTTATGACGTAGCCATGTGTGACGTATATGCTCCTGCAAGGACTATTACGTTGGCCACTTGAGGGAAAAAGAGGATAATACTTAAGTTGCTTTACAACAACACTGTTCTAAATAAAATACATAATGATCGTCAAGCAAAGGTCTACGGCGTAGACCTACGCAGCGCTTAGACCCTACGCTCTTGCTACGACGTAGCTGTTGCTACGTAAGTTACTACGTATTCGTCGAAAACCAATTTTCTAAGACTACACTGGGTTTTGTTAAGTCGTCGGGTTTTTATTATATCATGTTCATTGTTTCCGAGGTTTATGAAACAGTATATATTGAGTAAGATTTTTAAACCTGCCAATGTAACAATTATTAAAGCAATATTTTTGATGTAGGCGCCAAGATGATTTTCCCCGATTCATAACGACTCTTTATCGAAATCTTTTAAGATGAGTTTTTCTAGTAGGTACGTTCACCTTTAGAAACCTTACAAAATTAAATATTTCTCAGAAAAAAGAACATGCGAAGAGAATAAGTAATACGAGTTGACCTCGAAGGTTCGAGATCCCTGACAAACGAGTTTCAATGTGGCTGAAGATAAAAACGCCTCTCAAATATTTTTTATGTCAACTAGAGAAGGCTGTTCAGTAATTAACACCTCATCATTTAATGTCGGAGCTTTTAGACTTAGATATTGAACGCTCGACATTTTTTGCTGTCAGAAAGAAAATTGTACTGAAAAAAAGAATTGTGATGCCGTTGAGTAGATTAGATTAGATGACGTTAATAATTAATTGATTGTTTGGGAGAACCTTTTTTTCGGTTTTAAAATTGAACCCTAATTACGTAACACACGATCAATCACAATCTGTTTCCTTTTGACAGTTCAACAATATTCATTGCGATATTTATGTTGTTGAGCAGATAAATTTTTCGAACATATGAAGCAATGGATTAGCAATATCCTTCAAAATTATTCAGATTATGATTGATCGTGTGTTACGCAATTATGGCTGTTCTGCAAGCGCCAAACAGTCACACTGTTGACTCTGGGCTGATATACGAGTGCCACTAGCGCCTTAACGAGGCACCCCTCAATAATATAACCATTCATTAGGACACGGTGGTTCGCGGGGCAACGACGCAGCCTACGAACTTGCCACAAGGTGGTCGAGCATGGCACCAGTGGGACCTGAACCCATCGCGCTTCTCCCCTTCGGGTACCTACGCACTCTGGTAAGGAAACGAAACAGGGACCAGCATCACAAACTATGGGTGGACCACGGTGAGTGCAGGCAGGCCAAGAAGGTACTCCCTACAATCGATGGCCGCCTCATGTAACAGGTTCTCCGACTAACGAAACAGCTGCTGCGTACAGTTAAAGCAGCTGTAACTGGCCTTGGGTCATTTAATAAACACCTCTTTGTCATAGGAGTCACAGACAGTCCGGTGTGCAGAGCTTGCATGGAGGACGACGAGACAGCAGCTCATGTGCTGTTAAACTGATCGGTGGTCGCCACATACAGGGCCAAGTACTTCGGTAACCCAGGTACCCTAAGTGAGATTGTCAGTGACACCAAAACATTGCTGGCCTTCTTTGAGGAGCTGGGATGGATTTTGATAGCCGATTTTCCCACCCGTACGCAAAATACGCGTTTTGACGTGGAGTTGCGGACACCAGCCCGTATTACCTTATGCAATCAGGGTGCTGGTCGTCTTAAAACCTGACGACCCAGAGAAGTGGCAATGGCTTTCAAAACGTTTCGTTCCTACAAACACATTTTTGAGTTTTCCAAGGCCCACTGTAAGTCAGCCAAGATAAATGAGGCAAAAAGTATTTTTTACAGTAATCTTAAAATAGTAAATTTGTCTAACTAAACTAAAATCGGATCACTTTGTTGTCCATCCGTCAGTCTAGAGCCTTTTTCTCAAGAACGCGTGGAGGTATCAAGTTGAAATTAATATCAAATACGTAGGTCTGTGGTCCCTTAGAGCTCTAAAAAAATCAAGTTTACAACTACTTACCAACACAATAAAAAAAACGGCCATTTATGCGATATTTTGATACTCGTAAATAAATCAAAACCTACAGGGTACTTCCTGTTGACCTAGAATCATGAAATTTAGCACGAAGCAAGGTCTCATCATAATCAGTTTATAATGTTCCCACTGCTGGGACACAGGTCTCCTCTCGGTGAGAGGGAGTGGGCCGTAATCCACCACGCGGGCCTAGTGCGGGTTGGTAGATGTCAAATGTGTTCGAATTTTTAATTCTAAGACATGCCGGTTTCCTCACGATGTTTTCCTTCACTGTTTTGAGAGCAGTGGTGATGAAATTAAATACACAAAGTAAAGCGCCTACCTGGATTCGAACCCATGGCCTACAACTCTTAAGTCGGGGCCGTTACCACTGGGCCACCACTGCACTCTAGCAAGGTCTCACAGCACAAGAAAAGGAAAAAATCCGAAAATTGTAAATTTTAGATTTATCACATAAAAAATACTTTATTTTTCGATTAAAAACTTACATTTGCAGTTGGAGAATTGACCGTGACGTATATCGATGTATGGGAGATATTTTTTAGGGTTCCGTAGTAAACAAGGAACCCTTATAGTTTCGTCATGTCCGTCTGTCTGTCTGTCCGCGGTCTAGCTCCGAGACCCTTAGTACTAGAAAGCTGTAATTTGACATAGGTATACATATTAATTACGTCGACAAAGTGATAAAACAAAATTATGAAAAACATTTTTTTTTAGGGTTGATGTTTTATTTTTTATTTTTTTATCCCATAGTGTGAGGTATCATTGGAAAGGTCTTACAAAAATATTCCATAAAACCATTTTTGGATTCAGGGATTCGTTTGCAAAATATTAAGCTTTAAAGTGCTAATTTTTGTTAGAGTCAAGTGTCCCCCCCCCCTGCCAGCTAAATGGTTGGTTTTGGGTGTGTGAAAAAAATCACAGCAGTAGTTGTTGCAAAAACATGTTTTCCCATACATTCCGTATGGGAGAACATGTTTATCAACTACAAAGTTAAGTTTGTTTTTGGGATAAATTCATCCCAACTACGGAACCCTTCATTGTGCGTGGTCCGACACGCACTTGGCCGGTTTTTTTCAATTACAAAGTTTGTTTTTGGGATAATTTCGTCCCAATAACGGACCCTTTCATTATGCGTAGTCCGACACGCACTTGGCCGGTTTTTTCTTTTTCATGTTTTCATGTCTAAATAGACCAACGTAAGATCTATCAGTCTGGAAGCTTAACACCTTATTAAGATCTCTCTTAATCGAGTCCCAAATACATTACCTCCGTCCTTCTGATGTGTCCCAAATAGACTATATTACAGCCGCCATTTTGAGTCCCTCTGTAATTGTTGTCTGAATACCTAACCTACTTAGGTAATTACATATCATCACGCCTGTATTCCCCAGAGGGATAGGCAGACATGTATGGTACATCTACATTTGACCAGTTACGTTTAGGTCTCACGTGGAAATAATGGGCACGAATGAGAAAGTCCTAATGCAAATACTTAATTACACAACTTCATCCACCCAGGACATAACTAATTAAATTGCTAAATTAAATTGTTGTTGTCAGAAGTGGTTTTAACTAGTGATACAACACTATTACTTACTTGGTTGTTTCGTTTAACTTTTAAATACCCACCGTACCACCAGAGGTACGGCCAGATGTACGATGGGTCTGCAATGTACCGGTACCGGGACTAGGATACAGGGTCAAACAAAATTAGCTGGCGAAAAGAATAAATAGAAGATTTTTTGGGGTCAACGACCTCTAGTAGTGTAGTTACTTGAAGTACGAGTTGAGAAAATCTGTATTTTTTGTTATATCGATACCTAATACGTCTGAGAAGTTTACACAAAAAAACTAATATTCCAAGTAACTACATTCAGGTCGTTGACCAAAAAAATTATAAAAACCTTTTTGTTTTATCATGTTTAGATATCGATACCCAATTATCCATCAAAGCTGCGGAGTTTTGTTGGCTAATTTAATTTGACCCTGTATATAATGTACCCAGCCATCGCGCTTGCGACCACTAAACCACCAATGCACTAAACCAATGTCCAAACGACTGGTTGACACTGCCCGTGACCCAAGGGCTGGCTTTTACCTTGATCAGAGGCTAAGCATAGCCACACAACGTGGCAATGCCGCCAGTCTCTTGGGTACATTACCAGTCTCTTGGGTACATTACCAGTCTCTTTGGTCGGTCAGTCTCTGTGGTAGACCGCGCGTTTGGTCTACTTTAGCTAATTCCACAGCATTATGTCGTATGGCATTTTACTGTGGGGTCGGGCTGCTGACATTGAATCCATCTTTATTTTGCAAAAGAGAGCTAATCAGAGCCATTTATAATCTACGTCTCCACGAATCTCTCAGGGAACTTTTTAAAAGGATTAATATTATGACGGTACCTTGCCAATTCATTTATGAAAATATTATGTATGTAAGGTAAAATCCACATCTCTTTAATAAAATAAGTGATAGACACAATTTTAATACTAGAAATAAAGATAAACTAGATCAACCATTTTTCAGATTATCTAAAGTACATACATCTTTTATGGGGTACTGTGTTAAATGTTACAACAAAATACCTTGTGACATATTGCAATTAAATGAAAGAAAATTTAAAACTCGTATTAAAAGTATACTTTGTAAACAAACATATTAAAAATTAGAGGATTATATCCAAGATAAGAGTCACATGCTGGTCCTGCTCCATAGGACAATTTATTATTTTGGGTTTTTATTGATTTTACATTCTGTGATTACTTCCTCACACACTGACTTATTAATAACAAAATTTTAGGAAAATCGTCTACTTTTACAATGTTTGTAAATATGTGAGCACCATGTATCTATCACATATTAAATTATCTGTCGTTGCTTCATTTTTAATTCTTTTTACCTATTGTGGTAAAGTAATTTTATTCTAGGTGCATCGTCTTCACATATTATAATTATTTAACTAATGTACGTACATATACAAACAATTGTAAGACATTTTAAAAGAGTAACGGTGGAGTTTCTTGCCCATTCTTCTCCATACGAAAACTACCTTTTGGAAGGGGCGACTAGAATCAATTTTATTATTTTGTAATTTTTGACGTTCAGAAGTGCCATACATGGGCCTATTTGAAATAAATGATTTAACTTTGACTTTGACTTTATCATGTTTAGATATCGATACCCAATTACCCGTCAGTCTGCGGAGTTTAGCTAGCTAATTTTATTTTATTTTGTAATTTTTGACGTTCAGAAGTGCCATACATGGGCCTATTTGAAATAAATGATTTAACTTTGACTTTGACTTTATCATGTTTAGATATCGATACCCAATTACCCGTCAGTCTGCGGAGTTTAGCTAGCTAATTTAATTTGACCCTGTATATAATGTACCCAGCCATCGCGCTTGCGACCACTAAACCACCAATGCACTAAACCAATGTCCAAACGACTGGTTGACACTGCCCGTGACCCAAGGGCTGGCTTTTACCTTGATCAGAGGCTAAGCATAGCCACACAACGTGGCATTGCCGCCAGTCTCTTGGGTACATTACCAGTCGACAGCATTGCGGAGGAATTTTTTGACGTTAAGTTTGTTATTTTGACGATTTTAGTTTGTTAATAGTTTTAGTTAGGTTAGGATATTATATTTTTAGTTTTGGATGAAGACTTTGTACAATATGAAAACAATGCAGTCGAATTAGGTAAGGTAAGAACAGTTACAAATTAGTCCAAAAACACTAACATCTTAACAAAAAACCGGCCAAGTACGTGTCGGATCAGGCACAATCAAGGGTTCCGTAGTTAAGATGAACTTATCTCAAGAACAAACTTAACTTTGTGGTTGAAAAAATGTTCTCCCATACATCGAATATGCCACGGTCAATTCTCCAACTGCAAAATGTACGTTTGTAATCACAAAAAAAAAATTGTATCCTTAATACTCGTATTATAAATGCGAAAGTAAGTTTGTTTGTTACGCCTTCACGCTAAAACGGCTGAACGGATTTGGATGAAATTTGGCACATATATAGATGATGCCCTGGAAAAGAACATAGGATTCTTTTTTTTTCCCACGGGATCGAGACTTATGCGGGTGAAACCGCGGGGCGCAGCTAGTAAAACTATAAATTAACAATTTTCCGACGTTTTCCTTTACTTGTGCTGTGAGACCTTGCTTCGGACCAAATTTCATGATTCTAGGTCAACGTTAATGTTACTTTACTCAGTGGTAATATAGTATTTTAATGGAGAAAGAATTTTTAAAATCAGTCTAGTAGTTTTGAGTTTATTCTTTACAAACAAACACACAAAAAATCTAATCTTTTCTCTTTATACAATATTAGTTTATAGTAAATTCCGTTTTATTGCATTGTCTTAGAAACTTGATTTTTTTTAACTTCACGGGACCATAGACCATAGTATTTGATATCAATTTCAACTTGATACCTCAACGCGTTCCTGAAAAAAACGGGTTTTGACAGACAGACAGACAGACGGACGGACAACGAAGTGAACCTAAAAGGGTAACGTTTTTTTCTTTTTGAGGTACTTAACCCTAAAACCTTTCAGTATTCCGAAATATTCGCAGCTGTGAGGGATTACAGCTTCATGCAAAGTCAGTTATTAATTAACATCATTTGGGGCACATTATGAAAGTTTGACACGAGGCAGGAACGGATGCTCGTATTAAAAAACTTTTTCTGTGCTTAAAACATGCAACACCGTTGAATAATTCATGATTTGGCTCGTGTGTGAAAGGCCAAATTGGAGGAATAAAAATATACTTGACAGCATTCAGCTTTGGCGGCCATTTTAATGCAGTATTTAATAGTTTTTTATAGCTCAGCTCTGGATAGGATTTTTAATTAGCCATGTGATTGTTCTTTCTGAGTCAAAGTCGAAGTCAAATAATTTATTTCAATTAGGCACATAAAAGGCGCTTTTGAACGTCAAAGTCTGTCTGGATTGCCAAACCGTTATTCTCTTTTATCAAATACTTAGTACCACAAAGTTGTTGCTTTCAGAAAATAGTAAAATGCATCTTTGATAAAAAAGCAAGAAAAAACATCCTTGTTAACAGCAAGTACCTATGGAACATGTGTAAAAGAGATAATCGAGTAAACTGCCTTCGATGGCAGCTCAATTCTCACAAAGCATGTTTCTCCGCCTACAACATTTATCAGAGAGTCGACCCGCTTGTAATATTAGTTGTAATGGCCAGATCTCTACATGGACATTAAAGCCTCCGACACACTAACCGAGGGTCGTAAAAGTAACATTCTTCTAATCGGCATACATGTACCTGCATGATAGTTTCTGTCAAAGAGCTCTTTGTATCTAAAAAGCAAGTATGCTGTGAGCGTAGAGGCTGGAACGCGTCAGCCTGTTCCCCCCCTAAACATCAAAAAGTAAAACACAGCACAAATTAGCTTCTTTCTATTTATAGAATACGTAACCTTTAACAGAACCTAATACCACAGTGGAACCTAAACGGCAACAAAGTTAGTACCTAGCTAAAATTAATCTCAACATTTCCATGTAAATGGTTTATGTTGTTTTAGTCGAGTAGAATAGAACGGTGTTTGTTTTATGTATTTGAATGGTTCATCCGACTGTAGGGTCACATGTAAAGTGCGTACTTTCCCAGTTAATTGGGACATCACTATGCTTCATGTTATTAAGTGCCCAAGGCGTTTGCCAACCTTTGTGGGCCCCATGACAACACACTAATTCGACTGTTAAGTATATAACGTACCTACTTGTACAATAGCTTTGTGTGCCTAGGGAAGTTAGCTTTGACGTGAACATTACTCATTATTATCGCTATAAGTCGTAAACGTGCGCGGTATTAACTTCTCTATCCGTATTTTTCCGGACTTAAAACACGATTTCTATGCTGTTATCAAAGGAACATAATCATAAGTTTAGAGAAACGTAAATAGCTACAATTGTTTTATGGATTGAAGTTATTTTAAATACGGAAACTTAAAACCACTTACGGCTCACAAGTTGGAGCTTATAACCTAAATGTCTTTGTATAATATTGAGACATAACTTGGAAGACACTGCCTCAAAATGCTTCATAAAAACTCTGAAGAATTCTTCATTATAAAGACCACTAAGTTGTAACGAAAAATCCAATATTGTACACACGCCAGTGCCGAGTTAAGAGCACGTTTTATATTTCACAAGACTCGACCCCCCGGGTCCCCGCCGAAACTACCACTTGGCGGGGGGTCGAGTCGAAAAATTTATGAAGTAGACCGTTTTTTCCCCAAAATCATGTTATAATGAAAGACAAATGTCCATAATCTTGATAAACTATGTGCTCGGGCAACAGCTAAATTGAATTACAAATTTTGGCCGGAGGTAGGTGAGATATTATGCAAATTGCCGAGTCTTGCCTACAAACATGACATTACGGAACGTTGACGCAATGTTTACTGTGCCAAGGAACTTACGGCTGTAAGAATCAGCATTTAGGCCCAGTTTTGTGTTATCTACATGAATATTGAAGTAAAAGGTAACTGCTCTATTAAATAATTGTAGAGAACTATGACACGCAATACTTTCGGACTAGTTTTACCACATCGATACTGTTAAAGCGAAACATGGGCTTTGAGCTACGTTTTGGTCACGCGTCAAGTGGGTTATGCGGCGACTAAAATCGGACACTATAGTGTCACTTTAGTGTCACTTTAGTGTCACTTTAGTGTCACTTTAGTGTCACTTTAGTGTCACTTTAGTGTCACTTTAGTGTCACTTTAGTGTCACTTTAGTGTCACTTTAGTGTCACTTTAGTGTCACTTTAGTGTCACTTTAGTGTCACTATAGTGTACGTATAAGTACATATAATAGCTGAAAATCAGCGCTGTGCTGTGGGTCACCCATAGCACAGCATTATGCTGATGGAAGCCTTCTTGTTACACTCATGTCGTGCAGCTGCTGACTAATTTCTGTTTTATGCTCGTGATTTATTACATATGTACTTTTTGTTGTTTTCTGATTACTCTTGTCTTTTTTGTATGCACGTGTTTCTGTGACAAAAAACCTATTTTTCTTTTTTCTCTTTCTAGTGTACGTACGGAGAAGAAAGGAAGAAACCAATTTTTTACCCGCCGCCAGAGGGTTATGATCTTGACCGGTATGTATGTATGTATGTTCATCTGTTCCTTCATAACTTCTTAACTCATCATCTGCCTAGCCTTTTCCCAACTATGTAGGGGTCGGCTTCCAGTCTAACCGAATGCAGCTGAATACCAGTATTTTTCATGGAGCGACTGCCTATCTGACCTCCACAACCCAGTAATTGGGTAATACGATACCCCTTGGTAAGACTGATTGTCAGACTTTCGGGCTTCTGACCTCATAACTTCTTAACTACTCATTATAATTTGAATATAAAATTTATAGGTAATCCCATAACATATATTATGAAAAGGCTTAATTAGCACATTTCCAAAAAATATATTATATTTTAACTCCAAAATAACTTTTATAAAAATAAGTTATAAAAACTAAAACCCAACTACTTACGACAAAAAAGCCAACTAAAAAGGTATAAATAAGACATCATTTAACATCCGGAATCACACGTAATCTGTTCGATTTATGCCCAACACGTGCGACTACAGATTTTTAATATGTCTGTCTGTGATGTCTTGTCTATACCTTTTTGAAGACTTTTGTCAATCAGAGACCGTCCGAGTAACCCAAGTTTCACAGTTGCATTATTTTCAGATCAGTCTCATAAAAAATATTTTCATACTTAAATGACGTATTTATTTGTTCATCAACATCAAAGAAAATCTAAATGAAACCATCCGCCGCGGTCCATCATACACGTAGCGTGTTCTTCATAATTTAATAAGTCTGAAATATAAATGAATTGTACACAATTATTAACCAACGCTACACACTGTAGCTTACAATAAATCATTTTAATGAAACGAGTAAAATTTTGTTCTTTCTCGTAATATTTTGCGAAAATTCTTCTAATAAATATTAGGATCAGCGACGAAATATTACGTCCATAATCACTCGGCGCTAGTATAATATCTTTAGGTTGAATAACTAATGATAGGTGCATTTATCTTAGAGGGCCGTGGCTGGGTCACGGGAAAACGATGGGCGTTCTTCAAATCGCCACAGATTAAGTAGGCCCCAGAGGAGACGAGAAATTCCTTAAATAATTCTGAAGATTTCTTTTATGAAAGCAGATTGATTATGCCATCCTTACGGAATAATAATTAATTAGAAGACTGTAATTTTCTTCGGTTTAATCGGTTTCCTCTTTGGTAATCGTTTATTTAGGCCAAGACAGCTATAAATGTAGGTTTTTTTTACATATTTCCTAATTCAGTACATATAAACTCTATTATATAATATACAACAACCACCAATTAACGTGGGTTTAGGTGTGATGCAAATATTTGTAAACTAACGTACCGCAATTGGAATACACGGTTGAATTAAAACGGGAAATTCTCGGAGTTTCTCACCGCATGCAGTTTCGCGTATCGATCACCGAGCGTGACCACTGTGTTAATACTTTAACACGTAATTACAGACATACGATCCATTCGTTTACACTCATTATTCAATGAAATATACTTGATAAAGTGCATAATTTAATGTGCAAGTTGAATAAATAAGCTTCCTAGGTCAGCTCATTTGTTCTGCCTCATTTTTTACTATGTAAGCCAAGCAAAGCGCGCTGAATTTCCGCCGCGTAATTTTATAGGCTAGTATGTCGCTAGGTACAAATGTCTATTTTACCAAAATTATCTGTAAACGGTCATTGGACATAAGTCCATACGAAAAACGATCTTGAAAAATCATGCTCTTGCCAGTTAAAGTATTGTTTATATGACACTAGCTATCCGCCCCGGCTTCGCACGGGAATAAACCGGGTTATTATACATATAAACCTTCCTCTTCAATCACTCTATCTATTAAAAAAACCGCATCAAAATCCGTTGCGCAGTTTTAAAGATTTAAGCATACATAGGTACAGAAAAAGCGACTTTGTTTTATACTATGTAGTGATGTGTGATTGCAATCTAACCAAAGACAATTTACCAATCCACTAATATTGTTGAAACCTACTCGTGAGGTGTCCAAAATCATTATCACTCATGAAAATGATAGATGCCCATTTTATGAAAGCCATTTTTTATTTAATTATGACTAGTTTACTTTCTTAATTCTATAAAAGTATATTTCTAATGTATGAAAGTTCGTAAATTATAATTTGTGTACAAAATCCGTGTACGAATGCATGTTAAAACGCGATTGACGTTAGTAATGGAAAGTCGTAAAAAATATGGAAGTATTCCGTTTAATGGGCACGTAGGTACACCCACCCACCTTCAGGTAGTCCTGAAGAAAAGTACCTTAAAACAGAATTAACTTTTCAACTTAATTAATAAAAACCGGCCAAGTGCGTATCGCACCACGCACAATGAAGGGTTCCGTAGTTGGGATGAATTTATCCCAAATACAAACTTAACATTGTAGTTGAATAACATGTTCTCCCATACATTCCAACTGCAAATGTAAGTTTTTACGCACAATATTGAGAGATTTATCATTTTATTTTATGACCATAGACTTCTTATGGGTTTTCCTGTAATCTATGAGTAAAGAACCATACTTTGTATTTTTCAAAATTTTTGGCTCAGTAGTTTCAGAGATAAGGAGAGGTGGTAAATTTTCATCTGCTTTCTGAAATATCTTTAAATATTTTTATTTGAAAATGATTAAAAAAAATTGAAATCCTTGCAACAAGTCCTTTCATTTGATATGTTACACAGTACAATTTGCAAAACTTTTTATTTTTATTATTTTATTTGCCCCCCAAAAGTGACCCTCATATTCAAAATTCATTTATTTACGTTTTACGTCCGTATTTGGGTCACAGAAATACAGATGTGTACCAAATTTCAACTTAATCGGTTGTAACAGACGGACAGACAAACACACGAGTGATCCTATAAGGGTTCCGTTTTTCTTTTGAGGTACGGAACCCTAAAAAGCTTAAAAGTTAACAACACAATTCAAACGAAATAAAAACAATTCGAGTACAGTAAACCACAAAACCGATTAAGTCCCCTAAATTCAGTATATTGAAGTCCAACTATAATAATGGTCAGAATTATGGGCAATATTGAAGGCGATTAATTTGACACCAGTCTGCCTCTGGACCGTTTTGACCAATAAATTGAGGTTAAACCCCATTGATCTAGTGAATCCCCGGCCATTCACTACGCTTTAGATCCACCCTGTCCGTATGTCTTAGGAGCGGTCAGACCTTCGATGCGAATTTGTACAGCATGAATATATGCGTTACTGTAACTTGTATGTTATTGGTCTACAGTCTATGGTTACATACAATTCATGTTGTACTTAGGTATATTGATAGCAGCTATGATAGCATATGCTAGATAGATACATAGCTTGATAGATAGCTTATACATAGGAGGCACTAATTTCAGTCAGGTCAAGGCAATTAGACGTTTGGTCAGTAATTGCAAACTAATTGCATCTTTAGTTTTCAAAATTACGTAAGCGGAGGTCATTGAACAATATTTTTTTCTGTAGTGCGTCTCATAGCTGACCTCTAAGGTCATGACTATTTAACCGGTCAATCCTGTGGGTGCCTTAAGCTGCTACCCTTAAAACCTCCAGCCAGGGGTTATTCAACTATGCTAATTAAAACTAGGTGAACGCTCGCTAAGGGCACCCCTTATGGGGTACGAACCTCGGCTTAGGGCGTTTACCGGAGGGAGGACATCAAGGATGGGACGGGCTGGATCAAAGTTTTGATCATGATTATTTGTCGGGGAATTTAAAGCTACGTGCACAGCTGCAACAACTACTGGCACCTCGTTTTCGAGCAAGGGTCGGGGGGAGTAGCATTTACTCGAGGTCGCGGTCGCGATCGCAAAGAACTTCGGCGGCGAGATCGGAATGACGAGAGACGTCTGTGTTTGTATACTGTACTTGTTTCCCTATTGCTCTCCTGGAGGACGGTTGTGGGGTCATTAGGGTCTGTGAGAGGTCATTGAACTAGCATCACACTCAGTCTTAAACGTTTCACAACGTTCAATGCAACCGCAATGCATACCCCGTCACTTATATTAGACTTGACCTAAAGTCTATTTGCACGATGAACTTAACAAACATTAGGTACATAGTAGACATAACTACAAACCTCTATCAAAACATAAAACTTTAACCACTTCTTTATTTTACTAACTTCTGCCAGCAGTTTCGCCCGCGTGATACAAATCTTTACAAATTATAGCCTATGTTACTCAGTGATAATAAACCATTATACTGATGAAAGATTTTTTTAAATCGGTTCAGTAGTGTTTTTTTTTTTCATTACAAACAAAACATCAATATTTTCTCTTCATAATATTAGTGTAGAAGTATTACTGTGTACGTGATAGATTAGGTAATAAGTACAGTACACCTCAAAACTCCGTAAGTATGCTAAGAATTATATTGCTATGAACTCGAGCACGATACAGTCAGTGCGTGTGCATGTGCGTGTATGAGTGATGTCTCAACATTCCACTGATAACACACACTAATGAATTGTCGTCGCACAGTAACGTGAAATAACATTATATTTCTGTTGCATTTAGAATATGCGTCACAGTGGCGACCTGATGCTAAAATTCGCATTAAAATATCATGTGCTGGTAGCTGTTTGGGCTAAGCAATGGATTCACGATCAGTGAGGTCTGAGTTCGAATCTAAGTAATTACAACGTGTGGCTGGCTGGTTTACTAGTTTCATAGAAAAATTATATTTACATTTGTTTTTTTCTTATTATTTGTATTTTTATAAGAAGTTAAATATTTGTTATTAACTATTTATGTGATTTTTAATTTATCTTTTTGGTGTTAGAAGGTGGAAATAAAAAGTCGTGTTGAATGATAACAAAAATGTTTATTCGTTTTATTTATTTATAAAATTAACAAACTTTTATGAGAATTGTGATGTCACATTCCTACCTAGACAAGAGAAGTTCTCTTGTTACCTACCATTCACAAGATTTTTTAAATTTACTAAGTGGGTACCCACTTACCTAGTCAATTCATAATAACATAACCAGTACCCTAATTGCGTAATACAACACAATCTGTTTCGATTTTTTATGTAACGTCACTATTAATGTAATATTAAAGATTACCTTAATATTACATTAATTGTGACGTTACATAAAAAATGAACACTTAAGCTATTAAGCTTAAGTGTTCATTTTCTTGACGAAAAGAAGATTGAAACTAAACCTCAATTTAAGATCATTAAATAATTACAGATATGTTAATACTACTAAATATTTAGTTACACCGTCTAATTATTATTAAAACCAAAACATCTAGGTATTAATATTTTGTATTACCCCCATTATTTTCAATGCAGTCGAGTAGATGTTTGCGCATGGACCCTACAATATTACCACATATTTCGGTTCCTCTTTTTTCCCACACCTCCATGCAATAGGTTTTTAATTGTTGTATACACCTCTCATCCCGTGACTCCCACCTTTGCACCATCAAACCCCATAGATTTTCTATGGAGTTGAGGTCGGGTGATCGCGCTGGCCATGGAACAACAATTATCTCCGGGTGATTCTGGAACCACTCACGCACAATGCTCGCCCGTTGAATAGGACAATCGTCCTGGACAAATGTCAATTGTGTCAACTCATCAGCTGGGTGAATGATGCGCACAGTAGGTAGCATGACATCGTCTAATACTTCTACATAAGTAGAACTGTTTAATCCAGAGAATTACAGTATTCCTCTAAAACAAAAAGAAAAGTGATATTAAGCAGTTATAACAACATACTAAAGTAACGTCATTTTATAATTTTTATAATAACATAAAACAATATTTATTTAAAATAACAGTATAAGTAATATTAAAACTCTGCATTTACAAATGCAATAATAAACACTAATTATTTATCTTTTAGACCCCATGATGGATTTAAAAAATAACAATAAAAAAACTAATCCATATGTCACCAAATAGTCTAGGTAAATTTCAAATAAAAGTTTAAGTTACAATTCGTAAATATAATACTCACATTCAAACCGGTTTCATCAAATATTTGTGTTCTATTAAGACCACTTTTATGCAGCGCAATAATAGTCGCCCTCGCCTCAATATTAGATAATATTTGCCTGCATTTTGAGATCACACCAACAGTTACAACAAATCGACAACGTTCATTCCGATCAAGTCAAATATTCATTAAACTCATATTCTACCTCACAAGTCTAAACTTATTTAGTTTTTTTTATGATCTACCTTTCTAACTTTACGAAATGTGTGAACAAAGCGACCATAAAGAATATTATATTTCTGTCCCATTACTTCCAATTGAGTAAAAACTTACAAAAAACCTTTAAAAGTACTGCATGAGATTTGAACTCATGGCTCACCGATTCACGCATCTATCTGAACGCGTTAACCGCTAGGTCATCTTGAATTGTATTTTAATGTTGAAATTATGAACTACAATCACTTGTTGACGACAATGATGCATGTGTCTCTTGAAAATAAAAGGTCGTAAGTAAAACTAAACATCAAGCTATTGCTTTGTGAGATTGCCTATGGACTTTTGGTCGGTACTGTACATTAGTAATACAGACATAAACGCCAAAACGTGAATTTCCAGTGCTCTAATAAATTCAGTACGTTCTGCCCTCCTCTGTTCTATAAATGTGGAGTTCATACATCTCCCATACTATCAGATATGAATGTCGAAACGTCGCTCTTATCGGCCACGGAGTAATGCACGATATTTGTCTTACCACTCGTCCCTGTGGCATTATTCTCTCTAAATCAACTTCATTAGAAAATTTATTAAGTTAGATATTACTTAGTTGCTTTATGTAACTTAAAGTAATAGGAAACGTAGCTTTTTTATTTGCGGGGACAAAAAGCAACTTTTTTTTTAAGTAAAAACTTCTTTAGGCGCGTTGGGCATTTTTGAGATGGGACTAAACTATTGATTTCGCGACACCATGACGATACCTCATTTTTGTAAACGCGATTGTGCTCTTTATTTATATAACGTTACGGATCAATGTTCTATGCATATATTTTTACTTTAAAGGTTTTGTAAACGCGATTATGCTCTTTATTTATATCACGTTACGGATCAATGTTCTATGCATGTATTTTTACTTTAAAGGTATCGGAAGTTTTTTTTTTGTAAACGCGATTGTGCTCTTTATTTAGATAAGGTTACGGACCAATGTTCTATACAAGTATTTTTCTTCCACCAAGGCGATCTTGTTCAAGTTTTCACTTCTGTCGGAGTGCCACCACTTTATTTTTTTTGCTACATGATATACAGCAGCATCTACAAAGCCACATGCAAACTATGCATCAAAGATCTGCACGCGTAGCATGACCACCGTAAAACGAGTTTTGTCGGCGGAAGAGTAGACAAAATGACTGATAAACAAACAATCACAATCTCTAATTTTGTCTATTCTTCCGTCGACAAAACTGTTTGACGAATTTGTTTTTATCGAATTTGTTTTTATCGACTTTGTTTTTATCGACTTTGTTTTTATGGACTTTGTTTTTATCGACTTTGTTTTTATCGACTTTGTTTTTTAAAGCCGATAAAAACAAAGTCGATAAAAACAAAGTCGATAAAAACAAAGTCGATAAAAACAAATTCGATAAAAACAAATTCGGTAAAAACAAATTCGATAAAAACATTTTTTTTTTATCGACTGTTTTTATCGACTTTAAAAACAAAGTCGATAAAAACAAAGTCGATAAAAACAAAGTCGATAAAAACAAAGTCGATAAAAAAAGTCGATAAAAACAAAGTCGATGAAAACAAAGTCGATAAAAACAAAGTCAATAAAAACAAAGTCGATAAAAACAAATTCGATAAAAACAAAGTCGATAAAAAGAAAAGTCGATAAAAACAAAGTCGATAAAAACAAAGTCGATAAAAACAAAGTCGATAAAAACAAAGTCGATAAAAAGAAAAGTCGATAAAAACAAAGTCTGTAAAAAGAAAAGTCGATAAAAACAAAGTCGATAAAAAGAAAAGTCGATAAAAACAAAGTCGATAAAAACAAAGTCGATAAAAACAAAGTCGATAAAAACAAAGTCGATAAAAATAAAGTCGATAAAAAGAAAAGTCGATAAAAACAAAGTCGATAAAAAAAAAGTCTGTAAAAACAAAGTCGATAAAAACAAAGTCGGTAAAAAGAAAAGTCGATAAAAACAAAGTCGATAAAAACAAAGTCGATAAAAACAAAGTCGATAAAAACAAAGTCGATAAAAAGAAAAGTCGATAAAAAGAAAGTCGATAAAAACAAATTCGATAAAAACAAATTCATCAAACAGTTTTGTCGACGGAAGAATAGACAAAATTAGAGATTGTGATTGTTTATCAGTCATTTTGTCTACTCTTCCGTCGACAAAACTCGTTTCTGCGGTGGTCATGCTACGCGTGCTGACGTCACACAAATCCTACATCGCTCAAGCAGGGTTTACTGCGCGATCAGCCTATATATAGCTTTCCGACATCAATCGTCGGGCAGTTGCCCACCAGACACGACACCCGTCTGATCAAAGAATCCTCCCTTTTCTATGGAGGATGAGTGAACTTTACATCCTGTTCCTCACGCCTCTATATACACTAATAATAAATACATCCTTGTGAAGAATTCATAAAGAAAAATACTAAGAAAAATGTCCAAGAGAACGGGTATGATATACTCTCTCTGGGTTTACAACACTATACTGGTTATATCGTAATAATTAGCCAAGCTTTGTGGTTATTGCCGTTTAGGACCCGCCAATGCAGTGGTCTGTATGAATTCGTATTTTCATATATTAACTTAGAAAGTAAGAAGTTAGTATACTGGGTGATTTTTTTTACCGTCTCTAAATTTTTACAGGATGTTACCCATGAATATAAACAAGTTTCACTTTCACTCTGAAATCACGAAAAAAAAATCTGTTGTTTATACAAAAGTTCAATACCTATTTGACCAAAATGTATGAAACAGCTGATTTTTTTTTCGTGATCTCAGAGTTGCTCCCATAGTCAAGTTGTTTATATTCATGGGTAGAACAGCCTGTTAAAATTTAGAGACGGTAAAAAAAATCACCAGTATATCGCACTAACTTTTGCCCGCGGCTTCACCCGCATGGAGGCCGGAAATCACCCTACTGGAACTTATGACCGAGATAAAAGTATCCTACGTCCTAACACAGGCCATGGTCCTACATGTGTGCCCAATTACATCGAAATTCGCTCAGCCACTAAGGCGTGAAAATTTAACAGACAGATAGAGTTTCTTTTGCATTTATAATATTTCATATAATTGTATTCTAAGTATGGATTAGTGTATAAATAGGCAACGTGTTCAAATAGGTAATGATATGTTTCCTCCAAATACCTGAGTTCGAGTAAAATAACTTTCTGTCTGCTACACAACGAGTCATCCAACTTTTTACATTATCAACATAGATTACTTTGTATCATTACTAAAAAAATACTGAAATAGAACGTGGGTACTTTATTCGCATTTCTCACAAATTTATTCCATGTTGTAGGTTTGGTTTAGTATTTGGGCACAAAACGGAAATGTAAGCTATTGAAATTCCTACGATCTTATTAGGCAGAAACTGTCATAAACCCACATTGAAACCGAAGTTATCCTAATCTCAACAGTAAAATTAATTAATGTTTCGTTAACTACCTAAATTAGGCCATTAAATGACTGTAATAATAACATTCCATTTTATAGATACTATAACACTTAATCAAACTTTAAAGTAGGTACATAACACTTATATTACACCGCTAATTGCCACGAAAGACCACATAGACATAAAACATTAAATATCGTGCATAATTACGCGCATTTACAACATTAACCCGACCATTACGAGTCTCCTTGCGTCACCTTCAAATATGTCCTCAAGATCAATATAATATATTAATGTGTACAACAGTAAGGGTGTGATCACATAGATAAGATGCCGCAACGGCTACGTGACCGCAACAAGCTCCTTTATCATGAGGAAGTAGCCGCGACACGTTTTCGCCTTGGCCGGCGTAAAATTATTTAATTCTTGTCGTTCAGTGTGCCACCGCTTCAGGCTGATCGCACTTTAGATACGAGATTGTGCCTTCCGAATATTTAGAAACATTTACAAACCAATCAATTATTAAAATGAGTGAATTGTGTATGAGTTTCATATTATTTCATCGTGAAAAAATATACCTACCAATACTCAAAATTATGCTTCCAAACTCGACGGAAAAGAACGGCTGTAACATACATGTCATACGAAAGTATTTAAGATCTCTTATCTCCTTCAAGCTTCCAATCGATCATATCTGAAAAACACAATACCTACATATCGACTTCATTTCGTACAAATTCGTATTCAATGTGCACTCAGCCCTATACTGTTTTGAAGATGGACGTCCATGTAGACATGTTCTCATTGTACTTTCAAAGTCAAAGTCATATTTGTAGTTGTTAAGATAGTGCACGCGATATCGTGCTGACAAACGCTATGTAACGCTGATCGATCGCTACGTACGTACATGATATTGACATTGTACTGAGATCGGAATATTAATGTCAAGATAAACTAATATTCGATACTGTTCTGTTCAAGTAATTTCACGAAATAGTGGTTTGAGTAAAATTAATGTACATTTTAATATTGTTTAAATTGTTTGGGGACATATTACCTTTATGATGAATGGTTATTTCAAGCGTCATCTCTAAATCGAATAACAGTAACACTTACTAAGTTCAAAAAATGGCCAAGTGCGTGTCGGACCACGCACAATGAAAGGTTCCATAGTTAGGATGAATTTATCCCAAGAATAAACATTGTAGTTGATAAACATATTCTCCCATACGGAATGTAGGGGAGAACATGTTTTGGCAACTGCAAACGTAAGTTGGTCGATTATTACTAGTTAACCTGTAAAGTAAAGCTTACTTAGTTGTGATAGTTTTCCTTTTAACTTCGTTATATATACTACTGCCGTGATTTTTTTCACATATCCAACCATTAAGCTGGCAGGAGGCACTTAACTGTAACAAAAATTAGCACTTTAAAGCTTAACATTTCACAAACAAATCCTTAAATCGAAAAATGGTTGTTACATATTCACAGTATTTTTAAACGACAACCTTCCGACCGACCTTTCCAACGACACCATTTCCCACACCATGGGACAGGCGAGAAAAACCTAACCCACTTTACGATTAGGGGAGATGCCGTAAAAAAAAATTGGCGTGATTAATATGTATACCCATGCTAAATTACAGCTTTCTAGTACTAACAGTCTCTGAGCTAAGTCGCGGACAGACAAACAGACAGACGGACGTAGCGAAACTATAAGGGTTCCTTGTTTACTACGGAAACCTAAAAAATTTACTTCTTAGACAGGCTTTACCAGCCTCTCATAGAGTGTGTGTCTTTTATAAAAACAACCTGCACAAACTAGTAATTACATAGTTTTAAATAACAGAACAGACTCTGACACAAACGGAGATAACCTGAGTTTTACGTAGTTAGACACCACAGCATCAAAAAGTTAAATTCAAGAATAGTTAGTGCAAGGTTTGATGCAGAACGAAACCTAGATCCGGTCACAATGAACCAATAAACAAACTAATTCCGTGGTCACAGAAACCGCTAGGATTACACTGACGTGCAAGGAAACTGGGCAAACAAAGTTAACGCGCAAGCTGGGCAAATTAACTTTGTTAACGTGTAAAGCTTCATCTGTTTTAAGGGAAAGGTTCATCTGAATCTATTTAGAAATAATTTTTGGTTCGATTGTTGAGTTTTATAAGATGAAGAAAATGCAAGAACAAAACGATAAGGAAGCTAAAGCTGTTCAAACCTAGTCAAAGAAGACAATTTCGATTTAAAAAAAACTTTATAAAATTTTGGTTTTCTCCAAAATCGAGGTTGTGTCCCCAAAATAGTTGATTTAATTGTAAGTTGGGAATGGTACAATAAATGAGCCAGTATTATTTACTCCTCAGATGAGATATTTTCTTAGACAATAATAACAGCAACCCACTTAACTACATAATTAAGTAAAGAGCAACCACATAACAATATTATTAGTCGTCTAAACAGATCTGAAACTTACTTGAGTCTCTCATTTAACTAGAAATCTATAAGACACAGTTAATAGAGTTAGTATTAATTAATAACTTGATCCTTGTAACTTCGCCGCAATCATTCATTCATAAGTGGCTTATGTGTTCAGAGTCAAATACCATTTAACGGTAACTGAATTACTTAGAAACTGAATATCTACTAGCGGTAGGACTGATAGTTGAGCACTATAAGTAGTATTGATGAACGGTGGCTAACGCCTGCAGGTTGGTGAGCTTTTAAATAGTGTTGAGCTATACGAAGTGACTGATGCATGCGTGGTTGCCACAGGTTAGCGTAAAAGCAGGTAAAGACTTTTCTATTTATTCATTATTTGTTTTCATTGCATTCTGTTGTTCTATCAATAAATTTTATGAGAATAATTTTTAGACTTTTGTTTTTGTGCTTCGATAAGGAGTGAGCACCATCATTAGCAACTTGTATTGAACAGAAAAAGATTACAAAAAATACAAAGTTTTTATATTTTCTGAACGTTTCTTTTTATTTTCACAGTTCCAAGAAATAAGCTGAACAAATACAATTTTAAAAGCGTCCGAAATCCACAATGGCCCATACAACATACACGTAAGTATATAAATATGTAAAGGCGACCTGGAAAAACGTTATGTAAATGTAATGAAAAAGCCGTACATTCACCAGCTCTTCGGTATACGCTGTTAACATTGGAGGTAAGCATATAAAGAGTCAATATCGGCAGCCTACGAATAAATGGTACATAATGAAAATATATTACATGGCTTGCCCTCGTAAACGGGCGACGGACTTGAATGTTATTCAAATAAACATTACCCTGATCGAACGTCGTCACGGAGTTCCAGAAATCGTAAAATTTATAACTGTGCTCATGCGAACATTTGCATGTATGTAAGCAGGTAGGTATAACCCGCTTTGGTGTACACGAAGTCAATGAGTTATATAAAAATCAATGGCGCGTTCTATAACGGCGTTTAGAGTGATTTAAATGCTCTTTTTTATTTTGCCGGCGTTTTTTTTTTGTTTTTGGAAGTTGTGTTCAGGAATTTTTGTTGTTTTAAAAAAAAACAATTAGCTATCTGATCTAACCTTTACCTATGATTATTATATTCAGTTACTGTTTCACTACTAATAAAATTAAAATTAAATAAACTATTATGTCATATTGGCGACTGAGTTCTAAGATTCGTGTGTTGTCATCTTGAGGGGCCAGTCACCGATATGAATGAATATGCAAACACTTAGTTTACTTTAGACCATCTACATTCTACAGAATAAATTAATAAAATATGCAAACTAGACTGGTTTACAGATCATTCAATATTGTGCTTGGTTTATATACTAAAGTCTTCTGCCTAATTATCTAAAATAGCCATTATTGCATTGTAATTTGTATACCTTAAATACCATAACAACTTCCATGGAAAAATACTTTGAAGTGACTAATGCCGCTTTATTTTTGATTCCTTGATTTAGGATCAGATGTGAACATTAAATTTCTACTTATTCATAATCGTATTAATTATGGGACTAAGCGGTTTTACAACGATTAAAGCTTATTTTCTCTCGTACAATGAAGGAAAGATTATGAGATATAAGTACACCTATAGGTACTTAATTTTCGTGCAATGGCACAAAATAAATGTACCAATACAAGCAACCTCAAGCATGGCCGTGGTTACACATTCCATCCAATTTTCTGTCGGACCACTCACGGCTCAGATTCCTTCACAATTTCCTCTTGTTCATCTTCTTTCACTATCAGGTCCCAGATTCGCGAAACAAATGACACGACAACATTGATCGTTTTTGCTTCTCATAGTTTCTGGATGATTCAGATTGAAAGCAATCAAAATTAATATCCTACTCAGTCGCTTGCACATTCAAATAGTAAGAAATACGACTGCGTTACAAATTTAATGCTAATTTCGAGACTTACGTCATATTTTTTTTATATTTTTATTTTATTTCTTTTTATCTTATTTTTTTTGTTATATTATATATTTTAGCTCGTGGCTAAGTAATAACAGCCGCACGGGTCGATTCTTCTGGTTAAGCTACGTTTGCCGGGGTTGGTCTGTGGATGGGTGACCATCTTTACATACCGAGACTCCTCCGTGCCTTGGAAAGCACGTTAAGCCGTTGGTCCCGGCTGTCATTCGTGGATCTTTGACAGTCATTACGGGTCGTCAGAAGCCCGAGAGTCTGACAACCAGTCTTACCAAGGGGTATCGTATTACCCAGTTACTGGGTTGTGGAGGTCAGATAAAGAGTCAGTAAAATACTGGTATTCAGCTGCATCCGGTTAGACTGGAAGGCGACCCCAATATAGTTGGGAAAAGCCTAGGCAGATTGAATTTTGATCTTTAGAAATGAAATCCTAAAATAAAATTGCGATCTAAAATCTTCGCAAAATTTTACTAAGATTATGCATCATGATTGGGTTGTTCATTACTTGATAGGTTGCCTACAGACGAGCACTAAAGTAAATTCGGTCTCAGGCCCCGGGAACGAGCGAATGATTGATCATGAGTACAGAGCCTGCGGTGATCCATCAGTTGGTCGACCCAGTCCGCCCGATTAACGCTGTAACCGCATCACATTTTACTAATTTATCGATGAAGCAAGAAAATAAAATTAAAATAGAAATGTATTATTTTAGAAATTACACAATTCGCTGATCATCCAGGATAGGTCGTCTCTTGGAAACCTCACCATTTCGTTGGGTTGATGATGAATTTTGAAGAAATTACAAACACATGGGGCTTGACTTTGCCTATAAGGTTGGCAACGCATCGACTTCTTGCAACTGCTGGACTGCGCCGGTATAAACTTCGCAACGTCGTGTTTGCCAATCCATTGCTTTAAAAAATAGAAATGGAAAGAATACAAACCACAGTTTGATGGATTACGCTACCGTGGTTTACACTTCTGATTTTGTGTTCCGAGTGGTTCGCGGTAAATATGTATCTTATTGAGATAGGTTTAACCTAGGTAGAGGTACTCACGGCTACACATCAAGCTATACATTTCTAGTATAAACTGACCTCGTATTGTACGGAAATCCTATGCAATGCGAGATCAACATAAACTGGTTTTGTATAAATTGATGTGTAGCCGTGTGTACTAGAGTTATCGATTCTTAACTGCTTTTTCAATTAAGTAAATAACGATATTAGTTTTAAAATCACTTACGTATTAATAAAAAACCGGTCAAGAGTGAGCCGGACTCGCGCACCGAGGGTTCCGAATAAAATATTTAAATGATTAAAAATAGTGTTTATTAAATGATGTAACTAAAAATTTATGCTTTTCCTTCATCTGTGCTATAAGACGTTGCTTCGTACCAAATTTCAAGATTCTGAGTTCACGGGAAGTACCCTGTAGGTTTTGATTCCCTTGCGAGTGTCGAAATTTTGCAGCATAAACGGCTGTATCTTTTGATTGCGTTAGCTTAGAAGTTTGATTTTTTCACAGCTTTAAGGGACAGTAGACTTAAGTATTTGATATGAATTTCAGCTTAATACCTCCACGCGTTCTTGAGAAAAAGGGTCTGGACAGACAGACGGACAACAAAGTGATCCTATAAGGGTTCTGTTTTTCCTTTTGAGGTACGGAACCCTAAAAATATTAAAATAGTTGGAGTGACCTTATTTATTACATCAATAGACTTCAGATAATATAGACGTAACTTAAAGTGGTACGTACTTAAGAAATTGCTCCATTATTTTTAAAAGATTCAATTTATTCGTAGCCATTTACAGTTACGAGCACCTGATTTTGATATTCAGAATGATAAAGGTCGAGAGTTATGTACTTACGCAGTCATTACGCAGACTTATTCGCTTATTCTTATCGCAGTCATTATTATGACTCCCTCAGAAGTCACAAACGCAAATAGGTCATTCTCAATAACTTATTGAGATTTTTATTCGAACTTATAATACAGATTCAAGTACTGTCTGATGTTTTTAAAATATGATATACCTACTTATGTATATTTCTTGTCATATACAAGGATGGATGGTAATGAAGTGATCAGTCAGTGGGAGCGAGGATAGCTAACGTTCTGATGACGGCTATTATGGGAATTTGGAGAATTCGTGGCCTCACCCCTTTATGAGACGTGACCCGACGCCCAAGCAGCGCGTGAGCCGCATAACTCGACCCGAGACATTTACACTTACGCAGAAAAATGAGAGGTTCATCTCGTTTTTAAAACTACGCCTATATCTAACACACGTAACACGTAGTTAGACTCGGTTAGGCTGCGCTTGCACCAGTTCAGTAGCGAGTCAACGCTATGCTAAAATAGTTAGTGAGGCCAACATCACAAAGTGGTGTTGAGGCAAGGTGCCCGATTAGTTAGTCAATATCCGAAGCCTCGGCAAAAGGAAAACTTCAACCGCGTTGGCGGGGAATTCAAGGGTTAATAAATAGCGTTTCCGTGACACCAAATATTTATTCACGTGTACATTTAAATAGACGTAAAACGTGATTGATCGGCAGTTAGAGAGGGTTCGTTTTAGTATCGTCTGACTTACGAGTAAATGGTTGGAGCGGGCAGTACGGTTGGGTTGTAGTTGATACATCCCGGTCGATGGATGACCGATCACACGGCACATCAGAATCCCTCCATTCTCGCTCGGTGCGTAAAACTTGGTATCCGGACTGATGCTGGTAGTCAGTGTTTATAGTAGGAACATATCAAAGGTATTTGTAAATCGACACATGAAAGTTAGATAGTTAGGGTTGGTAACCATAAAATTGTATGTTTCTGAGAATGCTTTTCGTTTCAATATTTTTCATTGGATCTTTAAAATATTTCTCCGATGCTCTTTTTTTAAGTACTCTGTCTAAAAAGAAAGAAAATACATTTATTTAGCACAGACCAAAAACCACACAATATAATTAATAGCAGATAAAAAATAAAAAAACGTGTTGCACTCGGGGACTGCCGCGGTAAAGCTATTGCATAGCATTTGTAACCTCCATGACAACATCACGTTGTCATGGGAACCGTCATTACATGGTAGGCGGAGTGGGGGGTGTTAGGTTTTATTTTCGTTACGATACGGAATTTCTTGATTCGGTCGCCGCGCTCAAAGCCCGCGATAAAAGCTATGCAATAGCTTAAAAATAAAATAAAAAGTGTAAAGTGCGATGTAAGAAATGATGATGATCGTCCTTTCCCCGTAATAAAAGATGTTTTTACCCTTCTCTGGACAATGATTGCCCTTCTATGTATCCTTGATAGGCGGGTATGTGCTAATAGGTAATAGGATATCATATCGATAGGTACCTATAAAGTTATGTAAATTCTAAATATTATTATACACACAATGAGAACTACGTTGAAATTCACCACATTATATATCCGAGCTTGTTAAGCAGGAAACATCGGTGTTCGCTACATAATTAGAAATTCGTCGACCTGTATATTTCCGTTTTCCGTTGTGGATTATTCTGTTTACGATATGAGCAGCTGTGCCTACATTTGTAATAATTTCGTCATTAATTTCTATCGCTTGGGTGACCAGAGTTGAAATTGATTACAGTGTGGTACTTGCAGGGTTGGTTAAACATGTTTTAAATACTCAGATGTTACTTTTGGATCTTGCGTTTTCAATGGAAACAATTACTGGGAAATTAGCATTTTATTATTTAATTGTTAGCAAATTACGTACAGCGACCCAGCCTAACTGTACCCTTTTAGAACTTTTTCAAAGGGTTACGGAAAATGTTACTTACCCCTTATTTTGTTCTAGGTCTTGAGTTTTTAGCAAATTCAGTATCTAAGATATCAAAAATTGTAAGCCGTGAAATTTAAATGTAAATACCTTGGCAATGTTAAAGTATACTTCGTATATTTAACACACAAACCTTCATTCACACACCTACATCTACACACCCATCATACATATCACCATGCACTTGCTAACCCCGTTTTATTTTAAAACAGAAAATGTTTTAGAGTTATTATTATTTCTTATCTTGTTCATTATTTTTTGTCTATTTTTCATTTTCTTTTATTAATTTTAAAAATCACATAATTATATTTAGTCTAAGTCTTCTCATATTGGTCCATGTAACTGAAGAAACCTCGACCCCTGTCCTATGTCCTAGTTCAGGGGTCGAGACCTTATTGATGTAATGTGTACTGAAGTTTTGGAAATAAATTACTACTACTATTACTATATTTAACAATGAAAACTGCATGCGCTTACACTAAGAACGATGCTCCACACTACCATTAAACACAGTTCTGGCATTGCCCTGAATAGCATTATGCTCTTAACAGTGGCATAAATATAGCTGAGAATTTCCATACATCATTTCATTTAATTGGTTTTTTTTTTATTTTATGTTCTTTCTTGCGTCATGTTTACCGCAAATAAACGTATTTTCTTTCTTCTTTTCTATCTTCTTCTTTTCTTTCTTCTTCTTCTTTTCTTTCGTCTTCTTATTTTCTTTCTTCTTCTTTTCTTTCTTTTTCTTCTTTTCGTTCTTCTTCTTTTGTCTTTATTCTTCTTCTTTTCTTTCTTCTTCTTCTTTTCTTTCCTCTTTTTCTTTACTTTCTTCTTTCCATAATGTTACTATTCAATGAAACCTCAATAATAGTTCTCTTTTTGAAACCGACCTTACATAAAGTTTTTAAACATAACAAAACATCACTCCTGTAGTCTCCGAAGGGTTAGGCAGAGGTGTACCTATAGTACACCCACATATCACCAATTATGTTTAAGTCTCATGCATAGAGGCCTATTGCCATCAACCGGGCACAAATCCATACTCCGTGCTGCTACTGAGCTATTCCAGATGGAAAACCCAATATCACTTTGCGCGACCCGGGAATCGAACCCAAGACCTCATGCTCATCAATAGCGCTTGCGACCACTGGATCAACGAGGTACATCAACCTTTTTAAAGGGGTTTTACAATACTTTCTTGATACACACGAGACGAGTGGAAATCGAACCGTATACCTACCTACTAAATTAATGAGGTTTCAAAATATAGAAAACGTTGTTGTTATAATAATGTATGTAATGTAGCTTAGGATACGTCAACATGTTATCAGATTACCAGCTGCCAATCCGAGCTTATCCTGTTAAGATAATACAGAAGTGGTATATAATGCCGCTTAAAACCACATCGAACGGTAGTTCTATGAATTACCAGCTTCAGTAACAGTGTTACTTGTGACGTAGCACAACATCTCACGTAACCTTTACTTAAAATTGCCTTCATTTATTTATTTTTATAAACTTTTCTTACTCAAAAAAAAAAGGTTCAAAGACGGACTTAAATGCCTCAGGCATTCTCTACCAGTCAATCAAGGGTGGTGAAGACATTAGATGGCAGGTGCTTTGTTTGAGAGGAACAAAGAAAAAAGAAAATGATATTACGATTATATTTATAAATAAAATAGTAGAAGTCATAAATAGGTTATAAACTTATAATACACATACATACATATTTACTATAATATATAGCTATATTATATATACAAATTCAAGGTTTTGAGATGACTCTACGCTATTATTTTGAAAATGTAAAATTGTGCATTTTTTTTTTTTTTGTACATTTTCTGCTTAAATGCTTATATTAAGAGAAAGCGCATTCCAAAGAAGAATGGACTGAATATGAAAGAAAGAATGAACAAAGTCAGAAGTATGAAGATAGAGTAGGAGAAGATTGTTAGAAGAACGCAGATTCTTAGCGTGTGAAGAACATACATATTGGAAATTAGTCACAAGATAAGAAGGGAGTGGGAGAGTTGAGAAGGGAGAAAAGCGTGGTCTAAGCGCGCAAACTTATTTGGCGAATGGACATTCTTTTGAGTTCAGACCTATTACAGCTCGACACATGCCCATATTTCCAGAGGTTGAATATGAACCGGATACAATTGTTGAGCAGTCTGTCGAGTTTATCCAGCAAAACTATTTTTCTTAGTTTTTATAAATGATTTGAGCTGCAAAATTGATTAGGAATATAAACTTTTTGCTAATGATTTAAAAATATACCGAACTGTATACAACGAATCCGATATTATTCAGCTTCAGCTAGATTTAAATAACGTACATAATTGGTGCATACAAAACAAAATGTAATTAAACATGGAAACAAAGGAAAACATGTCAAACTTGTTACTCGATTAATAACAGCCCGCTCCAAGAAGTTGATACTATTAGGAACCTTGGTGTTTTAATAGATAGTAGTTTATGTTTTAGGAATCATTATGACCAAATGCTTTTTTATAAAGAACCTGTTCTGACTATTTCCATTTACAACAGCGTTATTCGAAGTATTCTGGAGTATTGTAGTACGGTATGGAACCCGTTTTATCAGGTGCACTCTGATCGGATAGAGCGCGTACAGAAAAGGTTTCTATATCACTTGTGTTACTCGGATAACAGATGTCATAGTCTTAACTCGTATAACTCTAGGCTGAGTCATTATAAAATGAAATCTTTGGGCGCACGTAGGAAATGTTTGGATTGATTTTATGTTTTGTTTAAATTAGTAAATGGTTTCATAGATTCTCCCGAGCTTTTAGAAAAAGTGAATATTTGTATCCCGCGTAGTAGTAGCCGCCTAATTAACCGCCTAATTCGTTCTGACTCATAGTCGAACTAACATAGGTAATTTTTCACCCATTTGCCGCATGCTTTCTCTTGCCAACTCCGGTCGTAGCGAAATAGATGTATTTGCTGGTTCCGTAGCCTCAGTAAGGACTAAACTTAGAGATTTAATTGTATAATTATTTTTTATATTTTGTTTTTATATTAATTTTTTTTTCCCGAAACTTTTCCATTTCTTCAATTTGGGATTTGTAAAAATTCTATTTAATTTTTTAAATTGTAAGTGTCATTTACAACTTGTGTTACTTAAAATATGCATGATAGATTCACATCTAGTAGATGTCTACTGCATTAAGTGATTGTACATCAGTTTTGTGAATTAAAAAAAACCGCATTCAAGTCCAAGTAGCACATGTCACCATAGTCGATGATAGGAAAAATCTAACTCTTTGATCTATTATCACTTTCGCTATATTTAATTTTAGAAGGTACAAAACCTCACAGATCCGCTCTGTCATTTTAGTTTTGGAAACAGCTAATAAGCACAATAATTTTGGTTATAAACAGGCCATAAACTTATTTGCGACTTTGATGCTCCATCGGAACATTTCATTAAAAAAAAAATGTGTCGGTATATGTGTATTTTCAAAGGCTGTTTGGAGTGGAAGCATTTCAAGGAAAAACAAAGTTGTTGACAAAAACTCTTATTTCCCCAAAGTTCATTTTCAAACATATTGTGATGCGAAATAATTTCTACGTACTGGAAACTATCAATAGACCATTAGAATAGAAAGAATAGAATTGATTTATTTGCTTGTACGAATATATAAGAAGGAATTTAATAATAGCACCAATACATTTAACCTTATGGCATTCAAATAAACGAATTTATATAAATCATAGAATTAAATGATGACGATGTTCTTCAGAAAGGCCAGGTGCATAGTACTCGCACATGACTAGATATATGAACGCAATCGAGGCAAAAGGATCGTAACAGGTGGCGTTCTGTAGTTTCTGTCTACTCCCATAGGAAGAAGGCGTGAATTTATATATGTATGTATGTAGAATAAAATAAAATTTCTTATTACTAAATTATTATTTACTCTTCTTTTATGGTGTTCAGAAAAAACAGTATGTTAATCTACGCATAAAATAATATACCTAACACAAGACATAACATACAAAATATAAATTATCAAAAATATTATAAGAATAGTATAATAAAAACATGGAACATTCAACTACGATACCAAAATAATTACAATTTATCGACAAAAAGCAACAATTAACTAAAAGTTTCGTACACTCACACTTAATATGTCACCAATACCTCGTAATAGAACTTAATTCTATATAATGTACCCAACAGTTAATTTCCCGTAAATCAGTCGCTTTCAAACGCTTCCATTATATTTTTACACTCAATTTATTAGATTCCGATGCAAATGGACGACATCAGAGAGCGTGGGTTCCCCGCCGTACCTAGGTATATATTGAACTCCGAATAAATTAAAAGGATACTTTCATGGAGATTGCCCTGTTTTATTGAAACCTTCGGAAAATTCCGTCAATTTGCGTTCATTTTGAGCATGTTTTAAATAATTTGCAACCGTTTTAGGCTTAACCTTATCCATATGTTCATTTTATTCTTCATTCAAAGAAAATTTTGAATCCATAGATACTGATCATCATCATGTCAGCCGAAAGACGTTCACTGCTGGACATAGGCCTCCCCGAAGCACCGCCACTTCGACCGGTTATGTGCTTCTCGCACTCAACAGATTTCTGCGGCCTTCACCAAGTCATCGGTCCTCCTTATGCGAGGCCTTCCAACGCTACGCCTTCCAGTACGCGGTCGCCACTCCAGAACCTTTCGACCCCATCGGCCATTTGTTCTGCGAGCAATGTACCCTGCCCACTGCCACTTAAGTGTGGCAATTTTGGCTGCATTAATGACTGATGCAACAGTAATACCTTTAACCTACTTGTGCAAAACTTACGCTCGTCACGAATGAAACGATTACTTAAATAAATCCTTCATCGACAAATGATCATAACAGATCGTGACCGCATTTAAACCTATCAATTAGATTCTAAGCCTTAAGGGGGAGCCCCACTGCTGCGCACGAAAAGGCAACGCACGTGTGTCTTCTTCGCTTTGCAAAAAAATGATGTGATAACGTCCACTGCAACCCACGAACACGCTACCAACGAATGCGAGATTAATGACGTCATTGCCACGCGCGTGGTTTGCTCGAATTTGGCGCCCCCGAATCTCAACGCTATCAACGCCAGACCCGGACTTAGAGACCCTGGGCCCCTAGGCACTTCGAAATTTGCCCCCCCCCCCATTCAACGATATGCACGCGGTACACGGAAGTGTTCGTAGCTTCACTGCGGGAGGTGGGACGGGCGGGGAAGCGACGTGTGAAAACTGTGCTGCGCTACAGTTGTACAATAGCCGTGGGTTAATTTTGGTGTATAGATAGATGGAATATTCTTTATTATGTACACCATAAAAATTACAGACATTAATTTGCAATGGAAACGTAAACCCACGTTATCAAACAAACGAACCCACGCAGCTAAAATGCTTCGCGTGCCCGTGCACATCGTGCGCTGCAGTGGGCCAGCGCCTTTACACGAACATACAGTCAGAGTCAGCCGGACGAGTTCACTTTATACCTACTATAGTATTCAGTTATTCACGATGCATGTGTTAATCATTGTAATTTAAACCCTAATGGCAATGTCAATAGAAGTCACTAAACGCGCCCACTTATGATTTGCGATATGTATATTTATGCATTGTTGTTTGTAAGCACAAGATTTATACCTTCTTACTGATAATGACAATACCTTGAATGAATGATTGAATTGAATGGCGTTTTACTTTGTGTAAATTATTATATTTCATCATCACTGCTCTCAAAACGGTGAAGAAAAACATCGTGAGGAAACGGCCATGTCCGAGAACCAAACATTCGAAGACATGTGACATCTTCGAACCCCGCATCTGGCCCCGCGTTGTGGATTACGGTCCACTCCCTCTCATCGAGAGGAGGCGTGTGTCCCAACAGTGGGAACATTATCGTCTAATTATGCATTACCTCCCTTCTTCCTATCATTTCATGAAAATTATTTGTTGTATGACCTTTTCAGCTTTCAAATTACAAATAAAGGTCATGGTTGTTGTACGAACAAATAATACATAAACATGAAACTATTGTGACATCTAATTGATTGCCGTGTCAGCTAAGAATAGAACTCTTTTAAGCGTGTTACAAAGGAATAATAAAACCCAGTTAGATTATTATAGATAAATTAAAATGATAGTCAGAGTGTTAATCTTATTAGAATATAATATAGGCAGTACATAAATACGCCTACACGTGACATTTCTTAGAAACAATAATTAACCTTTCTAGTTTGTTAAACAAGCTTAATAATAATAGGCTTAAAAATCATATTTGGCTCAAGAAATAACGAGTAGGTAAGTTCCTCGAAACGTCGTGACTAAATTCGCATAAACACCAATTGTACGGAACGTTTAATAAATTCATAAAACTTCGGGCACGTACACCCATTATTCCTTATTATTACGTTATGGAAAATCTGATGGTCTAAAATGGTCTAAGTGAAGTCGTTTAACTAACAAACGTGTCGGGTAAGGTGAAGCGTAATAACGTAACCACAAACAATTACAGAGCGCCACGTCACAGCTTTCACTCTCCGACGTCTAAACCCGTAATACATTACAATTTGTACAACTCGGCTCATACAGAACACTCCCGTCAAAGTTAAACCACACAACTTCGTACTAATGAATGAAGACTTTGCAAACTAATTTGCCACCACGCCGCAATGACAGCGCTCCTTAAAACTATTAATATTGTCGTACGTTCCTCAGCAGCGTACGTGTGAGTTCAGACCGTAACGACATGCTTGCGTGCATTTTAATAATACTTAAGTACATCATTTTGTAAAAGGCATTTGTCTGAAGAATCTTCATTAGTATGTAGGTATCATAAAAATGAAGTATCTGACCGTTTTATTGAAGTTAAAACTTCTTAAGGCGCACTTTGCGCTCTTTCTGAACCTGTGAACAAAACTGAACCGTCATGCTCGGATTGGTGACGCTGAATAGGGTATACTTGACTTTGGTCTGTCGGTGACGTTGAATCGGGTATACTTGACTCTGGTCTGTCGGTGACGCTGAATCGGGTATACTTGGCTCCAGTCGGTCGGTGACGCTGAATCGGGTATACTTGGCTCCAGTCGGTCGGTGACGCTGAATCGGGTATACTTGACTCTGGTCTGTCGGTGACGCTGAATCGGGTATACTTGACTCTGGTCTGTCGGTGACGCTGAATCGGGTATACTTGGCTCTAGTCGGTCGGTGACGCTGAATCGGGTATACTTGACTCTGGTCTGTCGGTGACGCTGAATCGGGTATAATTGGCTCTAGTCGGTCGGTGACGCTGAATCGGGTATACTTGACTCTGGTCGGTCGGTGACGCTGAATCGGGTATAATTGACTCTGGTCGGTCGGTGACGCTGAATCGGGTATACTTGACTCTGGTCGGTCGGTGACGCTGAATCGGGTATACTTGGCTCTAGTCGGTCGGTGACGCTGAATCGGGTATAATTGGCTCTAGTCGGTCGGTGACGCTGAATCGGGTATACTTGGCTCCAGTCGGTCGGTGACGCTGAATCTCGTATACTTGGCTCCAGTCCCTAGTTTTCACTTCTATCGTATGGTCGTATATAAATTCCCTCGTCCATACTTTTTTTTTTCAAAGGACACGTTTTCTTTACTGAATTATGCAAAAATTTGGCCAGAATCCATCGTGTCGATTATGGCAACACACTAAGAAAGTTTCTTCTACGATCGATCTGTATAAGGTATCTGCTAATGATGATAAATGTACTCAGAGTTTATTCAACTAATTGAAAGATATTATTAACTAATAAATAACTTGCAAGTATAATCGTGAGTCGAACATGGACAAGTATAAATTAATAAAGGCGGGAGGGTACGTCCCTTACGAATAATATCGGGCTGATCTCAAAGGGTAACTCGATTCGATGTAGATAGAGTCTGTCACGGAACCTGGGTCACATAACTTCACACTAATGAATGACAACTTCATGGTTGTCGCCCCGCGATGGAGCTCTTTGCGACTAATGAAATTGCGCTTCCACGAATACTGGGGAAGCGAAGTGTATTACGCCATGACAGTTTTAGAGGAACGAAGAACCTCGTGTGAGTTTGTCGTAATGTTTGCACGGTCAAAGCTTTCTAATTTTATGGAGTTTCTTTTGACTGTAAAGTGAACCCATTTCGTTTAATGTAAGCTCTAATTGCTGATGAAAAGAGATATGTAGTCTTATTAAACTATGCTTGCTTTGCCACTCAGGTAAAATCACAGAAATGTATCCACGTCGGATTCGTGCAATTATGCGCTCAAATGCTTATTGATAAGCATACATTAAAATACATTAAATGAACAATATTTGTAGTTATATTTCTAATCACGTTCTCGAAAATGGCTCTAACGATTACGATTAAAGTTGCAATATAAGGGTTTATGGGGCGTTAAATCGATCTAACTAGGTCTCATATCTGGGACAATTCGTTTTCTCTATTTTCACCCGAGCAGAGCTCGGTCGCGCAGGTACTTTTATATAAAAAACAGGCAAAATATTCAACCAGAAATAAACTCACAAAACCTGATAAAAAAGCCACTTCAATCATATTAGCAATTAAAAACAAACCACACAGACCAAACTCAATCTGAAAAAATCTCGCACACATATTTTAATCCTCGGCAAAGAGTGAATGGGTCGGATTTTAAATGAAAAATAAGGATTAGACTGAAATTTGCATGCAGCACATCGATGGTAAATTATCGGGGTGTTTGGCAAACAGCCAGCCGACATTTACCAACGGTATTAAGGACACCGAATGTTCTGTTACCGAAGAGGAGGCGCGTGATCCTAATCTGAATTTTGTGAAACGATAATATAATCGAAAGGTCAGCACTGATAGCGGTTACAGTTCGTTCATTGGGAAATAGGAGATAAGGTGTTAGGAGAGGTGACAAAAGTCGAGTCGATAGCTTTATTCTCGAATCGACTGATCACTGATTTGTTCCTACTTTTTCGAACAGTATTTTTTGCGGTTTTCATGAAGATGCAAAAGAGTTCTTTGATTGGCAAAGTATTGTCATTGAAGTTTTCAATATAAAGACATGTTGTAGGTATAAATAGATTTAATTTTATCACAAACACCCCAGGCTTTCACCCAAACAATTTCACCACGGTGTTAATTACCTACGCCGTTAATGCATATCGCTAAGTACTTACGTAGCAAACATCTCAAGACAATCCCAACAAGCCGTCCACTTTGCACGTCCTTACGTTTAAGGAGCGTAAAATTTATCTAGTTGAAATAATCGCGGCCAAACAGCCACGTCGGGCCACGTCGGCCCATTATGTCTGGCGCCTGGCCAGACATGGAGCAAGCGAACCACTACCGACTATTAGTTATTGCGTTTATTTATTTAAAAATACTATTGCGCGGTACAACAGCAACAAAAAAGGGATAGTAATATACGGTTTGTGGAAATGTCTGTTATCTTTACTTTTCAATATATTTTGATACCAGTATATAAACAGCCACACAGAGGCCGCAGAATAGACTCATGTTATCCATGGTCAGATTTTGATGAGAATGACGATAATATGTCATAACCAGCTTGGCTTTATAGGTGACCTAAGTAAATTTAAGAAAGCGTTTTATAATATCCATCCCCTTGTCCCTCAACACCTACAAGAATAAGTCAAAGAGTTTAATACAAAAATTGTGATTCGATTTCTCAAACCGTATAAACATCTGCCCACTTCTTGCCAGGCATTTCTCTCAATATCTTGTTCCGTATATTTTAAATGCAACGAGCAGACAATGCGTCTGCTAAGTTTTCCTCAAACAAAAGCTGTTCAAGAAATATTGGTTGAACTGTGCAGAAAAACGGTTCAATTGTGTCTCGCCGACTTAAACTTTCTATAGAATAAAGATTTGCAACTCTTGAAATCCAATTGTTTATTCTTTATTACGTTAATAATGAAGATACATTGGAATACAAGACCAGTGTTTATTTAAACTTATGTTATAAAGCTTTTAAAGGATAATATCTAAATGAGGAAAACTTTAATAAAATATCGAACTTACCAAATAATCTCGGAAAAAATACGAACGAAAAATGTAACCTATTTTTTTTTACATTATAGGTAATCCCTGAGCCTCTGGGTATGATACTCAAATCCCAAGATAATATACTTAATTGAAATCGAAATCTGATCCAATTAGGTCGAACGCACTTATCAGCATTAATTGCATTTAATTGAATGATTTTGATTACGTTTATACGCATCGCGTGCTTCAGCGGCCATCAAAGAGGAGTGTTTGTGAAATGAATCGTTCGATTAACGGTTTTATTATTATTATTTAGAGTGTTTTGAATCAAATCGAAATATAATGAATCGAATGAACTCCATTAATGCATGAAGAATGTGTAATTATGTTAATGATTTCTTGCAATTATATTTCATAAATATTATAATAATGTCTACAAGACCATTTTATAGAAGAAAATAGACATATATTTTGTAACATGTTTTTCATGCGAAAAACGATTAACCCTGACTTTTAACCTTTCCCAAGGAGAGCACTTTCCAACACCGGTTTTTTTAAACGAAAAAACTAATCCGTCGATGTTCATCGTACAAACAACAGCACAAAGTTATAACTTAATTCAGTTATACGTTCAAGTACGTAGGTATACACAAGTCATAGTGATGAAGCGGTCCCAATATTCCGAGCAGTTACCCAATATTCCCCGCGTTGGATCGGAGCCAGTTAGCGTTACTTATTCCTACAAATTCCGGATTAACTACGACTTGCCCGCCACCTGCCGTTAATTTACTCTCTTACTAATACAATATTACACCTACTTCAGTGGTGGAATGTAAACTAGTATTGAAGGTGTTTTTATTAAACTTCAAAGGAATTGGTTATAGATTTTTTTTGTTCCAAAAATCCTAATATAACAAAACCATGACTTTTTGCGAGACTGCTGGTTGTGGGGTCCTGGATTTCCAGCTCGGGCAAAGCTTAAATTGAGTTCCTCTTTTAGGAATTACTCGGTAGCAGCGAGTCTAAGAAGTTTGTGCCCATTTAATGACAATACGCCAATACGGTCGCTATAATACCTCAGCTCAAATTCACTCTTTATCTCGCTCGCACACTACTGCTGGCGAACTGAGTGAGAGTGAGACTGAGCGGCGGGGAGAAGGCTCTAAGGCGCCGATAGTTTAGGTAATTTCTTTTTACGGTGAAAATAACGTTTTTTTTAAAAAACATTGTATCTATGTACTTTATATTTAATTCAGTTATTATGCAAAGTTTAATTATTTAATTTGAAGTTTTTTTTATTACTAGCGGTTTACTGTATGGTTTGGAGGTAACTTTTTTTTTTTCTGTCGACAAATTTTTATGGAATAATTTTTTCGTCAAACATAGTACTTAACATTAATTCTCAACTTTACCCTTTATTTATTTGAAAATTAATGCTGTAGTATATGCAAAATAACGGAGGATCATGCTTAAGGTATCGTAGAATGTTAAATATAACTGTGGAAACGTGGGTACTATATACCCTGAGCCCTTCGGGAGATACAGGCGTAAAATTATGGTATGTTGTTTTGTATAAATCATTCACAAACTCGTGAAAAATTAGATTCCTTTTTGTTTTTTCATGTTGTGTGATACTGATAATCCTTTATACCAATAGTCCGCAATAACCCTTTTTAGTTTACCTCAGCGGTGTATTTAGGAGGACAATCCCGTCATTTTTAATGTAGACATTTTAAGAATTCGGAGCAACGCCTCCGGTACAACCTTCATTTTTAAAGACTCTTCAAGTAACAATAGGCAAATTATGTAAAAGAGCTGAAGACGAAATGCTGGTAATATAAAAAAGCAAACTGTATAAGTACAAGTAGGTAATATTACGTAATTTTTTTTTTTAGGTTGTTTATTGATACCAGTACCCTTATTGCGTAACTAGCTTTTGCCCGCGGCTTCGCACGCGCAAAGGTCGGAAAATATCCCACAGGAACGTACTACCGATATTCAGAGTACTTATCAAATGTCTTAACCCAGGTCATGGCCTATCCGTATACCATTCATCTAAATCTGTTCAGCCGTTACGGCATGAAAAGGTAACAAATAGATAGATAGGTAATAAATCTGTTTTAGGGTTCCGTATCTCAAAATGAAAAATGGAAACCCTTAAAGGATGACATCGTTGCCTGTCAAGACACTTTTTCTCAGAAACGCGTGGAAGTATCAAGTTGAAATAGATAGGTATTAAAAACTTAGGCTATGTGCGCACTACGGATTTTGATCGTTGCGGATAATATTTCGTGTTGTTCTATCTCCTCTCAGGCTCATTTTCTACGAAATGTATGGAAAGTTTTTTGCAATTTTTGAATTTTCTCGTACTCAAGTACGAGAAAATTCAAAAATTCGCCCTCCGTTGGCCCGATATATTTTTTTGACGCTAGTAATAAGAAATAGGATCGACAGGCATCAAAAAAGTTTTTGTGAAAATTACCCATGTTCTTGCTGACTGCACAATTTTTTCAAAATCTGTGAATGCAGATCAAAAAGTTAAGGACAGTCTCCTAAGACCGTTTTCTTGTAGCGACAACTGTTAAGGTACCTGCCCTAATTGCCTCATATCAACATCCACCCTGTATATGTTATGATTGACTACTTAGCTCCATAAAGGTATAGCGTGATGATGTGTTAAAAGGTTAAATCCGTAATTATCTGCAATATTCTAACCTTTTGGATAGTCTTTTTACAGTTTGCGGTAAACTATAGAAGAATACGAACATAATGCAATATTGCTCATCCCCCATAGCAAATAGCGTGATAATAATTTTTGAAAAGTCTATTGTGACGTTTCCATTATTTGACATAGATTATTTTATCCTCCCCTGTAAAAATAAATACCCCTTTTCACCCGGTCAGGGGTAGATTTTCAAAAAACCTTGATATACGTTTTTATTTGTTTTCAGTCTTAAGTATAAATACTGAGTTTTGAGTTAATCAGACCGCGCGTTAAAATTCTTCCATACAAACTATGACACCCCCCAATCCTCCCTTAGGGGGTAGTTTAGAAAAACTAAAAATGGCAAACTTTATAATTTACATAGATAAGTATTCGTGCCAAGTTTCAAGTTTATTAACTCAAGGAATAAATTTTTTCATACAAACAAAATCCCTCCTTTTCACCCCTTAAAAGTCGATTTTCCAAAAACCCTTTCTTAGTGGATGCCTACGTCATATTATCTACCTGTGTGCCAAATTTCAGCCCAATCCGTTCAGTGGTTTGAGCTGTGCGTTGATATATCACCCAGTCAGTCAGTCAGTCAGTCAGTCAGTTTACCATTTTATATATACAGATACAAAACAATCACAATCTGTTTCGATTAGAAACAGATTGCTAATCCATTGCTTCTTAGGTTGAAAAAAAAATCTACTCAACAACATAAATAACGCAATGAATGTAGTTGAACTATCAAAATGAAACAAATTAAACATCATTGTTTACGAAAATAAGTTACGCAATTAGGGTTCAGATCTGTGTTATGTAAGATTCTTGGTTTGTTACGCAAGTAAAAAGTACTGGGTGAAGCTGATTGGTCTACTTTTCTTGAAACTATTTTCTGTGTTTACGCAGTAACACAGTCATATCAATTCGTACCACGCCTAAAACTCTATCATACCCTAAAGTTATTGCCCAATTTCATGAACCGCGGGGATATTTCGGGTACTTTAATCTTGAGTAAAAATGGGCTCGAAGAAAAACCGTTTTAGGGAATAACGGTCCATTCTCTACTAGGACTACATAGCTAGACGCAATAAATTCAGTCGGTGTAGATTTTCACCACTATCATTTCGTAACATTAGATTGTCTAAATCGCTTTTCTCTTAAGCCTCCTAAATGATGATTTATTAGTACCAAAAATGTTTTTGTTAAGGTCGAGAAAATAATATAATATTGTGTTACGGAGATAATTACTTCAGCCGCTACCAAGTCTAATTAAGCCTCGGCGATCATTTATTTAGACAAAAAGAAGAATTCTTACAACATGGTCAGTGACGTAATACAAATTACATTTCAAGTTTTTGTTACAGCAAATCTGATTCTTCGTTCGTTTATTTCCTGATTCTGAATACTTTAATTATATAGCTATGTGTACATACCTATTATTTTTCTAAGACATTTATTTATAGTGGCAGTTGTTTATTGTAGTTTTGATAAATAATAAATTACAAAATGTATGTTTATTAACAAGTATGGCAGTAAAAACTGAGCAGTAAACTACATAGAAATGAATCATATCTAATATTTAAATGGGTAATTAAATAAATAATTAATTAATAGTTACGTGTGGTCAGTTAACAAATCGGAATTAGTCGGTAATAAATGTAACATGGAAGTAACGCTCGCCGCCCACTGCTGCGGCACCGCTCGCTTCGCTCACTCGGCTCGCACACGGTGTTGTCACAGTTCTAACCTAACCCATTTGGTCGGGATGCCCTGGCTTAGTTACTGCGACCAATTCGGCACGATCGTGGTTGGTCACAGTTCAAACCTAACCTATGAACTGCCGAACTATTTATCTAACTGCCCATTCCAACATTTTTACTGGCCACTCATTTATTACACTACTTGAACATTTTTGTGCTGACATTGTAGGATGAAATAACCGACCAATTTTATTTTTATTACTGTTCATGTTTTATTGTCACACTAATTTACCAGCCGTCGAAAAATTAAGTTACAGTCCGTAATATTTTTTGAAGTAAAAACTTCTTTAGCATCGTTGTGATTTGAAAGTCGATGAAACGAAAAAGCGCCAGTAAAAAGAGACAGACACATAAATTCATAAGATTTAATGTGGGAGAAAATGAGATAGGAAGCAAGATAGTGTTTCTTATGTTCGTGGTTCTCTTTGAGCTCTGCTTCCTACCCCCTCCACTCGTGTTTACCAAGGCATAGTGGGAGTTTGCTTGGGGCTCAGCGTTGTACGTGTAAGTGCGCGTACATTTTTTTTTTAAAATTTTTGAAGGTTTCACTTCTACCACGTGTGAATTGCACACATGTTTTTTTTTTCAGTTGTACGTTATAACATCCCAGATGTTTAAATAACAGTCGTAAAAATTATTACCCTTCTTTTCTAATCAAATCATTCGCAAAAAAATTCTCAACCTGAACCATTACTGTGTGTTTAGACGTCATCAAATATCTTTGCAAATCTCCAATTTAAAATGTCAATCAAAGTCAATCTTTAGGGTTCCGTACCCGAAGGGTGCCAAACGGAACTCTCTTACTAATCCTCCAAGCTTTCTGTCCATCCGTCCGTCCGTCTGTCCATCCGTCTATCTGTCAGCGAGCTGTATCTCATGAACGGTAATAGGTAGACAGTTGAAATTTTCACAGATTGTGTATTTCTATTGCGGCTATAATAAAAATTAAATAATGTTAAAAATTAAAAGGAGTCTTTTCATTAATTTGCTAAATATTGTACGGTGATACGGAACCTTCGTGTGCGAGTCCGACTCGCACCCGATTTTATTATTTTCACTGCAAACTCAAATTTTTTAAACTAAGTATTCAAACTTATTCAAAATACAAATTCATTCATTAATTTAATATCCATTTCGCACAAGTTCCAATGATTATACTCAATGGTCTTAAAATATTAAATTACAAAGTAAAAGATTTCAATTAGTTTAGTTTTAAAACTTGTAAAACAATCTGAAATGATTATTAAAATCTTTCAAATTATATAACATGAGTTTTACAGATAACAAGTTTTGAAAGATTGGTACAATCTAATCACGGTACGCACTTAAGTAAGTACGTATTTCATACGGTTTTCAATGGTCTTCATGATCTTTTCAGAATATTGTAAAAGTGACCCTTTTTGCATCTAGTTTAATATTTTTGAAGTGAAAACTTCTTTTTAGTGCGTCGGGCATTTTTGAGATGGGACTAAATGATTGTTTTCGCGACACCATGACGACACCTCATTTTTGTAAACACGATTGTGCTCTTTATTTATATTACATTACGGATCAATGTTCTATGCAAGTATTTTTACTTTAAAGGTTTAGTAAACGCGATTGTGCTCTTTATTTATATTTGCTTACGGATCAATGTTCTATGCAAGTATTTTTACTTTAAAAGTTTCAGAAGTTTTTTTTTTTTTTGGAAACGCGGTTGTGCTCTTTATTTAGATAAAGTTACGGACCAATGTTCTATACAAGTATTTTTCTTCCACCAAGGCGATCTTGTTCAAGTTTTCACATCTATCGGCACTCCCGGAGTGCCACTGCCATTTTTTTTTGCTCAACTTAATTCATATTTTTGGACGCACATTAAATAAACAGTATAAATAAATATCACATGTCCAAATACTTACTATGTACTTACGCACATGGTCATTCATTTCTAATGTCAATCGATACTAGCATAAGGACACACCATAGTTATATCATAACTATGGTGTGTCCAGATGCTACTGTGCCTTGCAGGGAAACAGCTTGGCTTACTGCCAGATGCCAGCCTGGTTGCGAACTGGACAATGGACATACGCTACAAAATTACTGCCCAATATTTTTATTCGTTTATTACGCTGAACATTTTGGCTCATTGGTGTTGTACTGCTTATGTTCTTGTGCAGTTCTGTTCTTGGCTAGCGGTCGCGAAGGGTTAATATAACAGATTTTTTCAGCTTCCAATTTTAAATATGTAGGTAGTCACTGAGGTCGCTGAGTTTGAGGACACACTTCCGAACCGATCTCTTGTGAAAACTATCACACTTTGCCGCTGCTAGATAAAACTTAAAATGGAGGTTAATACTTTTAAAGAAACATTCTGAAACTTGACAAAACGTTTTGAATTTCATCATAAGTAGTACTACAATTTTATATAGGTAAGAAGCAATAATATATAGGCATCGAGAATACTTAAAACTATAAACTTTCAACACATCATCTGCCTAACCTTTTCCCAACTATGTTGGGGTCGGCTTCCAGTCTAACCGAATGCAGCGGAATACCAGTATTTTATATGGAGCGACTGCTTATCTGACCTCCACAACCCAGTAACTGGGTAATACGATACTCCTTGATCTTCTTCTTTTCGTGTGGTTAGTGACTAACCTGGTGTCAGAGTTTTAAAGCCGCCCATGGGCCTCTGACTTGGCTTCACGCCATCGAGAAATATCTCTCAGGCATGCCGGTTTCCTAAAGATGAATCCGAAAAGTCAGAGGTGCGTGCCTTGGGTTCGAACTTGAGACCTATGACTTGGCAGTCACCCCTTGGTAAGACTGGTTGTCAGACTTTCGGGCTTCTGACGACCCGTAAAGATCCACTATTGACAGCCAAGACCGTACACACTTTCCGAGGCACGGAGGAGTCTTGGTATGTAAAGATGATTACCCATCCACGGACCAACCCTGGAAAGCGTAGCTTAACCTGGTGGATCAACCCGTGCGGCAGTTATTACTTAGCCATGAGCTCCTCCATAAACTCCATCATAAACTTTCAACTAAAACAAGCAATAAGTATAACAATACCATATAATTTTAGACAAATTCTGATATTAGGTACTATCTCTAGTCGGGAACAAAGTAAGTATATTACGTCACCGATATACTCGTACATATTGTTATGAAAGTTATGATACATGTAGACCTAAGCATTAGTACGCGAGATTTTTAACCTATTGACCGCCACGGACGTCTATGGATGTCAAATTAAAACGTGCTCACGACGCTTGGGACGGCATGGCACGTCGAAAATAACACATTTTTACAGTTCAAAATAAACATACAAAAATGACGACGTGGCTGTCAAAAGGTTAAGCATAAGCTAGTTGATATACGTACCTATGTAAATAGTGAACACATGACGGGTTTTCGTGAAAATTTATTTTGAAGGGAAATATGAATGCTAAAAGATCGGACAGACCTTAGCTTTCACTTTAATTTGATCATATGATTGTGCGAAAACGTTGCGATTTAATACTTAATATTTCTAGTACAGACGCCAGCACATCAAGCTACCCGAAACTGTCAAATTTTCCCAATCAACTTTGAACCTTAGACTTCAGCGATAAAGTTGAAAATCTATTAAATAAATTTGACAGATTGTAGTAGCTTGATGTGCTGGCGTCTGTACCGTAGTTGGTTCGTGGTCTACTATATAGGCAAATATCGTTAGCATTTCTCAGTAACCGAGTCTGAATTTGCCCTTTTTTTTGTAAAAATTATTTGAGAATGTGTATCTTTTGTCAGTATCTTCCGTATAAGGATGCAAGTATGGAATTTATATATTTGTGCAAGTGTCATTAATATCATCCAAGTAGTTACCTACACGTAGACATCTTGTAAATCCTCTTGAGCAGCTAACTCACTATTTCTATTTCGAAAGCAATCCTAAATAACATTATTAATGCGAAAGTGAGTTTGTTTTTTTGTTATACGCTTTCACGCTAAAACGGCTGAACAGATAGGGATACTGTTGAAGCTTTGTTTCTACTTCAGAATTCAGAAGTGAGCTTAAGAGTGAGTTTTTGTGCAGAATACCACTGCCATACATATATTTTAATCCTTCTTATCTCTCGTAATTGTCAGCTTGCAATTGAAAAAATAAAAGTAATTGGACATAAACTCTTTATTCGTTGTCATTATTTCAGTTGCAGCGATACCGCGGTTTTCAAGAAACTTTAATTAAAATAATGCTGATAATAATTACGGGCTTACTATATAATATGACCTTTTAGTAGTTGTTAATTGGGGTTTCTAGATCAGATCTTTGCGATCTGATCTAGAAGCCCCCAATTAACAATGTTCATCTATTCAAACAATATTTTGTATTCTGAATAATTATTTTACAAATACCTTCAGAAGTATACTTCACTGAATCTTGCATTGTAGTCAATATAATGTATTTAATTTATTTTAAATTGTTAAATTCAGTTTATGATTCAACCTTTTAACTACAATTCTAGGAATCGTATCTCATAAAATGACTGTAAGTAATTTATAGTTACTTGTTGCTCCATTGCTAATAGCATTGAGTAGCTTATTCAGCAGACAATCAATATATCCTCCTTCACTTTTGTTAGTTTATGAAATAGACGTTTTGATTTGTCAACATAATCTGTTCCTTTTACAGCATTTAAATAAAAGCAATCAGGAAAAAATGTAGCATGTTGCATCCAAGGTTCATCGTAATACTCCCAATCTTTGATACCACCCCCACACGAAAAACACATAACTTTATCGTTTAAACCACTTCCACAGTAAAAAAAACCTGCATCGGCCATTTCCATCACCAATCTTCGTTTTGAATCTACTGTAGCCCAATAATGTCTGAATGAACATAATCGAATTTTATATTCATTATATAATTCATAACGTGGGGTGGAATAATTTTGAATCATTTTATGAGTCTTTATACGGGTATGTATGAAAGCAGAATGAAGTCTTGTATCTGGTGTTGTCAATTTATCAAGATATGCTGCGAGTCATACCTATGGGGGCAGAACTTACCTATTGACCTTTTTTTTGGTATCTTTAGAATATTACAGCACAGTTCGCTGTGGTATTCTGTTTCTAATGTATTTGTTATGAAATAAAACAAGAAACCTTTTACTCAAAAACCTTTATTCTGATTATATCGTTATGATATAAATAGCTATACAAATTACTTTCTAACTTATATTTTTTCAAGGCAGCCCTTGTCTTCTAAATTACTGTTAAAAATACTTTTATTATCAGTCCACCTTTTTAAACAAGTAACATTTTTTAAAGCACATACATTCGAATGATACACACAGCTAAATATATTACTAGACATTCTATAATCATCAAACAATTTCTCTAAACTAGGACAGTTCTTATCTTCTAAATTATATATTTTATCATGTTTTACAATGTTTCTTAGCCACGACACTTTTTCACATCCTTTAACATAAATGATTTTATCTTTCAGATAAGGTACAATATATTGCTCTAAGTTTAAGTATGGTATAAAACCCTCTCTCCAGAAAATTTTTCTGTTTCTTTGTATCCAATATACTTGCAATCTTTCTTTTTTTGTGAGCTTGTAAAATGGGTATGGTGGTTTGATTAATAATACCATAATTTGATTTCCGCATGCTACTGCTATTTCTTTCACGATGAACTCGTTACTTTCCGTCTTAAACCCTTGCACATCGACTATAGCGTTCATAATAATTTCTTTACAATACCACTTAAGGGTTTATATTCGAATAGACGATCGTTGATAATTAGACAATAGGCAGATGTATTTTCTGGTATATCTTCAGAACTTTCTATTTCTAGTCTCACATCTACAGCCCCAGTTTTCAAGGCTTCGTTCTGTCTTGAGCAATCAATTACAAATAAAGGAGCCTTTTCTTTAAATTCGTCCAAACCAAGCAATGGTTCAGACCGGGTGTTATAATAAGACTGACGAAATTTGGTGAACATTTCATATAATATATAATACTTATCTTCAGAAAATTTCGCATTCACCGATTCGTATGGATAATATTGAGAATTTAAAAAAAGAGTAACGTTAGTTAATTTACAGTGGTCAAATATTGAGCAGTCTTTACTTTTCATATTTTTTCTATTTGTCTGCAAACCAAAGATCACATACCTTGGTTTTTCGAGTTGTGAAGCAGTTTTAACAACCCAGGAATGCTTTGTAGTTCTAGGTAATAAAGGGTATTCGTACAAGTCCCAATTTCTGAAAGCTATTTGAATAGGACGATCCTTTTCTAAATGTTTAAGTAAAGTTAATCTTTCCCGATCTGAAACTTTTATATGAGGCATACGCCATTGCAGTCTCTCTATACTTACTTCAATGAAGTCATTATTATCAAGTATAACACTATTAAGATTTGAACTGCTTCTTTTAAGTATAAGTTCATGTTTACAGTTAATGATAATTTTATTATAATCTTCCGCAAATCCTAAAACTTTATTTAAAGGTATAAGGGCACTAAAAATACCATCATTATCTTTCATTCCGCTCAAATTCCAACCCCAAATAGCAGCAGCTTTACTTTCCCCCTGGTTCATTGACACATAAGATTTTAGAGTTGTAGAAATACCTGCATTTTTTATTCGGTCCATCTCTACACCGTTAATTTCATATCGAATGTCTTGAAATAGAAATGATATATGATTGTTGGTAAAATTAACAACCTTTCGTGTTAGTTTTCCTGCTCCATCTTTCGAAACCGTAGTGGCTCGACCTTCAATGTAAATGTAGCTAGCTGAAGGTAATACGTACAAATCTTGTTGATTTATGGGTATACGTATTTCATCATTTTCATTAAAACTGTTGCTATATGGATTATATGTATGAATTTCATAACTCACTACAGAGTTGTCGAATTGTGGTAAATCATTCACTTGAAGAATACTCATAATTTAAATCCTAAAGCTCGAAGAAACACTTTATTTTCTTTAGTAATTTTTTTTATAGTTCGTATAATATGTCTTCGTCTTTTGAAGATACGAGAACGAGTAAAACCATTAAGCTTGGCAGTTGATTTTATATTATAAACTATCATTTTTTTTTAATAAAATTTCTCAATTTAATTGACATTCATCTCTTGTGACAGATAAAGTCAAAGTGTTGTCTTATGTAGACGACACGTATCATTTAAACCTTTTAAGTGATGATTTGTTAAAACTTTGCTTTTTCCAAAACTCTTTAAGAAATTTAATGCATAAATGTCCGCAATTGAATAAGTTATTATTTTGCAAATTATTGTAATTATAATTAATATTGTTAGAACCTACATAGCAAACAAATTCTATTGGAGGTTTCAAGTTGCCGTAACTGTCAAAGTACTCAACATATTCATTTAAAATTACATAGGCTACCCAATGTGTACCAGAATTTTTAGAATTATCTAAATTTATGATTCCGCACTCTTTTAAAAACGGAGACTTCGGTAAGGTATCTCTCATAAACACTCCGCGAAAATATGGAACGTTTTTGGTAAAACGCATGATGTCTATATTAGTAAGAGCACGATTAGGTAGCCTATGATTTAGTTTTTTCCCTTTAAGTTTGTATATATTCCAAGTCCATTCTTGTAACGGTTTAGCCGCAGTCCGTTTCCAATACATACACCTTCCACATTATTACTATGTCTTTTCATTTCTTCTAACCGCTTTTTTGCAACTCTATATTCATTTATGGTTTTGACGATTCCAGCAATTCCGCTTGCAATACTGCCAGCAGCGGACAAACCAGCGAATATTGGTATTAAAGGTAGAACTCCTCCAGACTTAGGAATTGGTATTATACGTGGAATCCTGGCAGATGAATCATGATTCAATTCTCTAGCAGCAGCGTAGGCCAATTCTATTAGTTTTTTCCTACACTTCGGTTTTACTTTTTTAATGTATTTTTTAGTATTGGTTACTAAATTTTTAAAGGTTTTTTTGAGCCCAGCTCCAGAACTTACTTTTGTTAACATGATATTATTAACTAAATTGGCAGCAATTTTTTCTCCGGTGCTTGCATCGGAAGACAAAGCACGTTTTTTTGCCATTTTTAATAAAATTTTATCTGCTTTGTGCCGATCTTTCAAACTTTTCGAACTGTTGTATGCAATATCGTGATGTTTACAATATTCGTCTAACTTGTTTACACCTTTATCACCTCGAGCTAATCTTTCACGTAATTTAGTTCCTGGACCACAATAATTATATCCTGGCAAATGGAGCTCAAATGGTAAATTATTAATTAAATTATTTATAAGTCCTTCTCCTTTCATGTATACAAACAGAATGAGATCACTATCATAGACCGTGATGTTATATTGATAAACTACTCACGAAACATTGCTATCGTCAATCCAACTATTTTCGCATGATGATAACCCCAACCATTTCACGAAAACTTTTCTACCTTTTCGTTTTAAAACTTTTTCAACAAGGTAAATATCAGGATGTTTGGTTTTTTGTAATTCTTGATCGTAAAAGGCTCCTAAAATAGGTTGTTGTTTAACATCTTGTAATAAATATGTAACAGGATTTGTGTTTTGAACTTTACTGATCTTGAATATCTCAGTTGACCAATTAGGAGTGTAACCTTTTTCAAAACAACCTTTATGTTTACTAATTCGAACAAAATCGCCTGTTTTAAACTTAGGATATTTTGTTTTCGTTCGATTTTGATTGAAATATCTCTGTAGTACTTTAATTTTATTGCTATGATTTACTTGAGCAGGTGGTAAACCAATTGTTCTATGTATTGTATTATTATATCTAGTAATGGTTTTTGCAAGTGTCCCGTCAGTCCATTTATAATTCCCCTTGAAACTAAATTCCTTGAAAAGCTTACTCTTTATCGTCCTTATTAATCGTTCTACAATTGAGGCCTTTTTAGTCGAATAAGTACAGTAGTGATTGATAGAATTGTTTATTAATATTTTTTTAAAACTTTTATTGTAAAACTCTGTTCCAAGATCTGTTTGCAAGTTTCTAGGTATGCGTTTTTCTTGACTCAATAATGTAATAAAAGCTTCAGATACAGCTTCTTTGTTTTTTTGTTTAAGTGGAATAGCCCAAGCGTATTTAGAGAATCCATCAATGATAACCAAAATAAATTTTTTGTTGTTGTTGAATTTTGAGAAACTTTGCATATCCATTAAATCAGCTTGCCAGAGATCATCTATATCTTTTAATATTACATGCCTTCGAGGAAAATTTTTTCTTGCACTTCTATGGATTTCGTTTATAATGTCTCTTTTCACTTTGCTCATTCTCTTAACTGTCACTTCTGAATTACAAAATTATACTGATATTAAGTTTGTATGATGTGTCTTTTTATTATTTTATAACACCCGCTTCTTTTAACTCTTCAATAATTGATAAGATTTCGTTGTCGAGATTAGTATTACCTGCAGTTTTAGATGCGATCAAAAGTTTAAGCCTGTCCACTAATTCATTAGGATCATCCCAATAAACAAGCTCGGTATTTTTTTTATATTTTTTTAGATACGGCAGACCAGCACCTCGTTTTTGTTTAGATTTAACTTCTGTAGGTTCTTGTAAGCGTTTACTAGACTCGGGAAATAAAGGTTTGATCACTTGAGAATATTTTAGACCCTTATCACCTTTAACTTGACCTGCAGGGTCAAAGTCTCTTTTATGAGCATTAGTCGTGATGAGTATTTCTTTATAAACTAATTTATCTTTTAAATCAACCAAACTTAAATCAGGCTTCTTGCGAAGCAATAATTCTTTTAGACCAGGTGTTAATTTATACTGTTTATTAGCTACGCGCATAAAATACACTTTATCAGAGTTCTCGCGAGTGGTAGAAAAATGTACTATTGTATTTCCAATCATATGCTTATCGTTCTCACTACGTATGCCAAATGGTATATTCATATCATCGTATATTTCAAAGATATCTTCTTTTTCCAGCGACACATTATTAACTTTTTCTGATTCAAATGTGTTACCTTCTTCGTCTTCTGAATAAAACTTTTCTGATTCTGGTGATTCATTTTTGTACATATCATGTGATTTTTCACGCAAAAACATTTTTGAACCTAAGATACTAGTGTTTTTAGGTTGGTCGTCATAAGTATCTTCATTTTTTATTATAGAAATTTGCTTGTTACCTGCTATAGCATTAAGAGGGTCAGCAAGGGGTTTAAAAAAATATTTCAGATGAGTGTCAGTACTAAATTCATAATCTTTCATTTGTTTCACCTTTTTCCTTATAGCGTCCGCAGAGTTTATTAATTGATTTGTTATGTTATGGTCCATTATGCGACTTGTATGCAGAAGTATTTATGCTCAAATGATTATTTTTTGTTTTCATTCATGTTTTATATAACTATTAATCAAAATAAATAAAGTTGTCAAATGACTGTCTATATCTGCCTTTATTTAATTCACAATCCTTATTAATTGTTAAAAAATCATAAGGATGGATCCAGATTTTAGAACACATATCTCTGAACTTAGACCACTCCATATCAGAACTAACATGTTCATCATATATATGTTTCATGTTAATTTCATCTTGCTTGAAAATTATCAAAAAGTTAACATTGTCACGTAATAACTGCTTTGGTATTTTTGAATACGTTTGAGATAAATAAAAATAATCTATACTTCTATGTCTGCCCATCGTGAAATAATTTCGTATGTTAATTTGCTTTTCACAGACCACATCATCAAAAATGATAATAGAATTTGGTAATGCATCATTAGGATGAATAACTTCGTCATCAAAGTTAAATATAAAAAGTTTTACATCGGGCACTCTTTCTAAGATCTGTTTTAGAAAACTATATTTTGGTTGAAAGCTAGTTTTGGAATACAAGTAAACATTTTTAAACTTTAAACCGTTTTTGTGAACTAACAAACTAATCATGACGTTAGTTTTTCCGCAATTCGAAGGACCACATATTATACATCTTATATTATTCGGCAGAAGAACACTATGCTTTGCGTGTAGCTTATTTTCCTTCACCTCAATATTTTTAACTTCTAACGAAACGGGTTGCTTGACCCACTTCATGTTTGTATCTATCAGAAAAATAATATGTTCTAGTATTTATAATGCTTATCAGAAACGCTTAGTAATCATGATTCCATTAATTATTAAATGTAATTAACTAAATAAAGTAATTTTAAATTGAAAAGTGGATTATAATGCACTTACAAATAAGTAATACTCATTTTATAATATTGTATTTATTCAAAATATTGTGTCACAATGCCCCCATGGTAATGTATCTACTTGATTTGGTAGTATCTGTCTCTTGTCGTCACTTTTATTAATAACTACTTTATCTACCTCTTGGGAAAACAATACGTGTTTTATTGATTTAATAGTATTCATTTTGCATTTAAATTTTTTGTTACTCATTAATGCTTTATTATAATTACATAAGCGTAATCGCTTTGTTACATACTTGGTTACACCCTTAGCTTTCTTAATTTCTCCGTTTAAACTGTTTATGCAGTAAAGCTTAGCTCTAAGCCCAGTGAATTCAGTAATAATATCACCCCCAAGCTCATCCTTAAATAGGCCTGGTATTTGTGCGTTGACTCTAGGCATATGATAGCTATTGTTAACATCAAAATTACTAGTATCAAATTTCAGTATTTCTTCTTTCATATCTTGATATATATCTGGAGTCTTAATAAAATAAAGCAAACTGTCTGTATCTGTATAACAAAGCCTTGCTTTATTTTTATATTTATTTTTGATATAGTCATAGTGAAATTTGTACAAATGCTGTTTTGCATATTCCAAAACCGTAAAGCCAATATATATCGGCCTGTCAAGAAATATTTTATCTGGACTTAAATGAACAGCAACAAAGCTTTCTGAAAAAATGGTAATATTTTTTAAGTTAGGTTTCGCAATTAATTTCGCGGCACCGAGGCTTTTGTTTGTTTTGTTGTCTGTATCATTCCATGTCATCACTAATTTAATGTTAACTTGTTTTCGTCTATTTTCAATAGTTTTTCCAAATACAGCATTGTTCAGTAGTTTAAATAAGTTTTTTTCAAAAGGCGAAGATGAAGCTTGACGTAATTGAGTATTTAAGTCAATATATTTCTGTAAAAACTTTTCTTGCCTAAATGTTAGTATACGGTGAATCTTTTTTAGAACAAGCCCGTTTTTTATACATGCTTTTAAATGAACGTAATGTATGACATATTTACATTTATCATATAAGTTTGCAATCAATTTTGGGTTTTTGCTCCCAGGAGGAGTAAATTTTTCTGCTGCAAAAGGTAAATCACGATGAGCCTTATGTAAGTAGTCTGGATAAATCAAATCAACTTCTAAGATGTACCCATAATCTGAATCATCTGGTATACTAGTTATATTAATTGTACATATTTCTTCAGGTGACAAAAATCGGAAACCAGATATTGGTAATTTTTTTGTCATTGCGTAACCGTACAGATTATTGCAGTCAAGATATATCAAATAAGTCGATGCTTCAGAGACATCAAAATTAGGTAAATATTTATTATTGGCTTTTGCATTACGAAGAGAACACTGTGCTAAGCCTCCTCGTATACCTTTTTCTACAAGCTCATAAATCTCTATATCATTAATTAATTCTAGCTGAACCTTTGTAAACAACAACATCGCGTCCCAGCTCAAGCTGGGTGCGGAGATATAATAAGCTGGATCAAGGTTATAATGCCGTAAACAAGTATCCCTAAATTTTTCAAATATATCACAAAGTAACAACACATCTGTTTTTAAATACAAATCTGTATATTCACCAAGAGATTTAATTCTAAAACTTTGCCATATTTTTTGTGCATGTCTATATTCATCATCGGTTATATGTTCACATTTTAAACTATTGTAAAAACATTCTTTGGGAGGAAGATGTTTTTGATCGTATTTCGAAAAAGAATCCATATAATCATAAGGATAAATGCCTTTTTGATGCAATAATTTCTCCAAGTTTGTTTCATGGAATTCATTTGATAAATTAATAAAGTCATTATCACTTAAATTTTTAGATAAGACATCCAAACTAGTATTAAGGAATTGGAAAGAATCAATAAATTTTATTTGAACTGGGTGTGAAATATTACTGTTTTTAATAATTTTCGTAACAGACATGTACTTTTCTTTAGTTTTCGGTATTATTTTAAAATCACCTTCATATTTTGCTAACTCTTTAATAAATAGATGACAATCATAACCTGCCAAGTTATGGAAAAATACCGGTACGAATGGGCACACCCGGTACATTAAATTGCAATGGGAGTGTGCAGCACCTCGGTATTGTGATGTTACATGATCATGATCTCTCACCTTGTCATCGAATAATAACTGTTTACATATATGACATAAAGTGGCATTATTAAAGTTATTTTCTTGATCCATCGTTAAGGGCAACATTGGTTGTTTATTTGATAATATATGACAAATTTCTTCTACATCCCTTAGCAAATTTCGAACAAATATTTCAACACAATCTAGTCCTCTATATGTAACATATTTATTTAAATGACGATCATGTGAGCAACAAATATAATAACCAAAACTAGAAGGTTCGTGAACTTTGTACATACGAGTACTCTGTGTTATAAATTCGTTATGGTTTAATAGAATACTTTCAAAGTCTGCATATATAACGAAGTTAATTTTTTGCTGCCTTTCATAATTTTTGAATTTTAGAATAGTATTTTTCTCTGGTAGTGTAGTTAATATTTTGTTACACATGTGTGAGTTGTACTTTACTTCACTTGTGAAACATTGCAAACATAAATCACATAAATACATTTTACCTTTATGACGAGTGATTTGACGTTTAACCAGTCGTAAAAGACTTTTGATTAAGCAGTAGTGACCTTTACCATTTTTCTCAAAATACAACAAGTTCACATGATTGCGCTTTCTGGAATTAGTCACATATAAAGGACCAGTTACAATGTTTTTGTCTAATCCATAAATATTAACACTTAAGTCAGAATTTTTCTTTTCAAAATGTCTAATATCAGTGTGTGATGGTGGAAACGTCATATTATCTATATTCAGTACTGTGGAGTAATGCGGATATGAATTCGTTCTGCAAATATTACTCTTTTGTGGAAATAATGCTGCCACAATACTCCACAGGAAACAGTGATCATCGTTGTTCTGTATATTAATACAACTTTTTGAATGTTTCACTTCACTCGGTAACTCTATATACGAGCCACCTCTCAAAGGATTGTATTTGTTAATATTAATCTCTAGATGACTCATGAATAGACAAGTCCAACCAGATTCACAGTGTTTAAATTCAGATAATTTTCTTTGAAATGTATGTATCACATTTAAATATAATTCATTAATATCGGTACTGTGATGTATTGATACATACTTTGTATTAAATGATTTTAGCTCTTGCTCTCCTGACTTTGGTAGAACAAAGTAAGCAAAAAGTTCGAAGTTCACTTTAATACAAATATGTTTTACAATACAAACACTAATTAATTTCATGACATGTTCTTGATTATCCATTAGGAATGCCTCTGGTGTGAGGTACTCTTCTGATGGATTAAGTCGGTATGTAATTATTCTTTTTTTAAACGCCGTGGCAATTATATCAACATTCTCAAATTCAGATTTTAACAGGCAATTCGATTTATGAAAATTCGTTCTCAAGTGATATTGAAATTCGTTTTTAGGTATTTCAATTTGACAGTACATACAATTCAATAAATTATTAGATCTTGCAATGGAAGGGCGTGTAACTGTAAACAAAGATACAACATAAACATTAATTATATGTATTTATTGTAAATAAAACTTATATTTCACAATACAAAATTATAATCATGTGAGTAAATATGCAAGTCAATAAATGATCTAGATAATGAATGAGTTAACATTAAATCAATACCTAGGTAACTAAAAGTACTATATGTAATTCGTAAGTAAGATACACAAAATAAAGGAATATCGTTAATGCACTATCCTGAATGCAGGCGTCCTTCCTGGTTAAGAAGGTTAATCTTTTCAAGCATTTTGAATGATCTGGGGCCTACCACCAACTCATAAAGCAGTATTATTTTAATATTACTTCAGTGTGGGAAAGAGATGAAGCTCTACAGGACGTATAGCTCTATCTCTTTTTCCCACTGAAGTAATATTAAAATAATACTGCTTTAGAGCTGGTGGTAGGCCTCCAGAACGTCATCGGTAACCAAACCTTTCTCGATGCGGGCAGTAAAAATCATAACTTGTTAAATGCCATAAAATTTCTCACAATTCAGAGAGTTAACCAGTACTGATTAACGGAAGCCTTAATTCAAGATAATGTAATAGCGGCATCATAAGTAAGATAATAATAATTAAAAAGGTATATTTTTACCAGTAATTACCTACGTCTAAATAGTCAGTAATAATTACTGATAAAGGTAGGAGGGCAATTGCGAAACTCTTTCCGGGTGGCAGTAATGAAGTTAGTTAGGTGCTGCCACGCGTCTGTGTTTTGATCGGTACGATTTTTCACGCAGACAATTGCATGGCGCCATCTATTTATGGGTTGCACCTTATTTATTTCGTCACAACTATAAACTTTCAACTCTACATAGTGTGTCCCCTGTTTATAATCGGATGTTTGACGCGAATGTCCATTGGCGAGTCTTCTACTAATGGAGGATAGTAGCTGCGGAATAGGTTTACCGGGGGCTGAAGACTGTTCCACAGCGTCGTCTTCACTGTCGCTCCCGAAGATATCATGAGCCGTTGCCTTCTTCGGAGCGATTGGCTTGATAACTGGTTTCTTCTTACCCCATGATGATGACTGCGTACACATAGGGGCAGGGCTCGCTCGTGATGTACTCGGTGCCGATGGTGAGCACGACGGGGAGGCCGCTAGCTTCCTTTTTTTTGATCTCTTCTCAGGTTCACGCAGCTGAACTTCTTCGTCGGATGGGAACAACGCTTCAGCATTTAGTTGATGGGACCTGAAAAATAAAATAGATATGATTAAAATTTCAATCAATAACGGGAGACTTGCATTTTGCAATCATTATGTTTACTTATTCTGTTCTGTAACATAATTTCATGAAAGAACTTCAATGTGAAAACTAACAACAATGGAAAACAAGAAAACTAAATTATATTAGGTAGTGGAGCATAATGTGACGAAAAAACAAACAGTCTTATTATAATGAGCCACATGTTTAAATTAGAGTTAATAGATAGAATATTTAACCGTTTCGTTTTCACTGAATTTATAATTATAATAATAACTAATCAGCTTGACATAAACCACTCCGATACAACGTCACTGAGATTCACATCCGAATGAATAGAAGATTATCTTATCAATACACTACATTATAGTAAAGAAAAAATAATGTATTAATAATTATAACTTACATTTTTTTAACGATGTAGTCCTCGATGTTGATATTGGCCGGCAGAGATATGTAATGATGCTACAGGTGTCCACGTCCCGATTTAAATACCAACGAATCTACGTCATTTTTAATCCATAAAAGGAAAGTAAGACTTACTGAAAATCCTGAGTCAGATTTGTCGTTATTTGGAAAATGCTTAACTAGCGCTAACATAATTAAGTAGTTCAATTCTCAACCTTAAACATACGCAATAAAGATTTGCCGCTGTAAGAAAACACACATACTAGTCTTATACCCTGACTTTACTTTTGCATTAATATCATGATAAATGTATGAGAACATTGTCAACGAACAAACATACATTTGGATCTCTGTTATTAGTATTGAATTATTGTAAACAAAGCAGCGGCGGCGCCGATCCGTCGGGAGAGTCTTGTTACATCAAACCATTTCTGTGAAGTTCGGGAATGCCACAAAAAAATATTTGATTTTCAACCTTAAAAACATGCTTAAAAATATATATAAGTTGTTAAAATAAAGAAAAAAAATCAAATCAAATCGAATTATCAGTCAGGTTAGCAGGGTGGATATAAGGAACTGTTATGTCGGTAAGAAAATATTTTTATTATTGTTCAGATATGATTTATTAGATGTTACTTTTGTATATCTTATAGGTAATGCTTAATATTATTTTATACCTTTTGTGACATTAAATAGTAAAGACGTGAATGACATTATGGAGGACTGCATACTAGAAAATCAATGCATCATGCTATAATTATTAGAGTTTGTAATTAATATTCTTTTTTTTCCAGGATTCTCAAGATCTATTCATTTTCCCCCCAATGGAACCTCGGCTAGTGCAAAACGAGGTTGGCGAAGAATCGTCGAGGCGTTTGAATCTGAAGAGAAGGTCCAATGATGGAACGCATTACAGTTTTGTGAAGCGGCCTTTAAAAGGATCAAAGATAATCCACATCGAAATTTACGATGCAAAAGATTTTGTCGATCGCGAAGAAAGTTCATGCAAATGCAAAGCCGATTTGTGCGTGCAACATGTTGTTAAACATACCATGATGGACGGTATATACCAATCAACCAAGGACCTCATAGCTAGGATCCAGGAAAATTTGGAAAGTGTTTTTTAATGAATAGATAGGTCGTAAATATTTACTTACCTAATACATATAGGTACTATATAATTATAAAAGACGCCTTAGTAAGTACGTGTAAATAGTATGTAGTTACTTCATACTCATAGATAAAGTATTTACTACTTATACTAATTTGTCTAACAATACATTACAATAAACGCTAATTTAAAAAAATGCATTTTTACTTATTTAGTGGATACTAGCTATTGATTCTTATTATATAACTAGCGACCCGCCCCGGCTTCGCACGGGTATAAACCGGGTTATTATACATATAAACTTTCCTGTTCAATCACTCTATCTATTAAAAAAAACCGTATCAAAATCCGTTGCGTAGTTTTAAAGATTTAAGCATACATAGGGATATAGGGACAGAGAAAGCGACTTTGTTTTATACTATGTAGTGATATACCTATTACTGCGTTGGGATATAGCGGGTTCGATTCCCACTCAGGACAAACCTATCTAAACTTGTACTATCATAAATAGATATTGAAGAAAAAAATTGTTTAATACTAACACTAATCAGTAGGTGTGATGTAATAGAACATGATTTAATTACAAAGTTAAATGCATGCATACATATTCTGTTGGTAACGAAAGAATGCAGCCATCTTCCAGATCATGTTCACAGTTTCACGTATAGCACAAAGCCAAGCGACACACACACACACACTTACTAGTGTCCAGTCTATAGTATAAAACAAACACTGATCACTGCATGCATGATTCATTCATTCAATTCACATTCAGCATCGTACAACACATTTGTACCTTTGTTTGTATTTAAATAGATGTTACAAATTAAAAATATATTGTTTGAATAGATGAACAGTGTTAATTGGGGGCTTCTAGATCAGATCGCAAAGATCTGATCTAGAAACCCCAATTAACAACTACTCCTTTTTGTACCAATTCTAGGTATTGTTATGGTATTTTAATAAGAAAATGTTTTTAAGCTATTTCAAAGCTTTTATCGCGGGCTTTGAGCGCGGCGACCGATTCAAGAAATTCCGTAACGTAACGAAAATAAAACCTAACACCCCCCACTCCGCCTACCATGTAATGACGGTTCCCATGACAACGTGATGTTGTCATGGAGGTTACAAATGCTATGCAATAGCTTTACCGCGGCAGTCCCCGAGTGCCACACGTTTTTTTTTTCTTTGTTTGTTGAATGTTCAAAATTAGTGAAATGATTTGGGTGCCATTTTCATAGTGTTGTCCTAACTATATAATATTATAAATCCGTAAGTGAGTTTGTTTGTTTGTTTATTTGTTTGTTTGTTACGCTTTCACGCTAAACCGGCTAAAACGAATTTAGATGATATTTGGCACATAGGTAGACCATGACCTGGATTGGGACATAGGATACTTTTTATCCCGATATTCCCACGGGATCAGGACTTATGCGGGTGAAACCGAGGGGCGTAGCTAGTATTCTATAACGAACAGTTAATTCCATTTTCTTGTATATAAACTAAATAGTTTTAGATTCAGCGCTAATAATTAAACTGGCTATTCGAACGTTCAAGTACGCAAACTAAACTAAAACACTAGACGAGCAGAATTCAGGGCAAGAGCAATACGTAGGTGCCCAAACTAATCTGCTGCAATAGTGCAACATTCGCGTGTGCCCAGCTTTTCCTACTGGGTACAATCGACAAAAGAGTTAAAAATAAAAAATTCAAATTCAAAAAAATAAATGGTGTTTTAATTCAGGCAAAATACCCATACTTATACAAAAAAGAATAAATAAGTAGTAAAACAATAAAAATATTCAAAAATTATCATTAAAAAATTAAGAGGAGGCTCCCTAAACTGTCAATTTGCATTAATATTCTGAAAAAGTCACGTATACAATCAAAATGGAACTTTAGTATACGATTTATTGGATCTATATAAGACAGTTACGTAATTGGAACATTTTCGCTCGATTAATTTTTTATTAGAAAATTAAAGAAAAAAATATTTATGTCTGTAATTTATATGGTGTACATAATAAGGAATATTTTATTTATCTATGTCTTTTTAAAGATTATTTGAAACAAAAACAAGATTACTTGGCTTTTATGCCTAAAATAATTATTGACAGTAAGAAAACATTGTTTATTATCCAAATTTAATACCTATGTTTTTTTTCTCTAGATCAATAATTACTTTAGTTATAAACGAAATAAGAATTGAGACTTACGACATTTAGTTCCGTGCTCGAACACGACCAAAGAGCGCACGCGATATTCAACTTTATTACTGACTAGCTTCTGCCCGCGACTTCGTTCGCGTGGAAGTCGTAAAACATCACAATATACTACAATAATAGCCACATTTTTAGAAAACTTCCCTGTATACTACGTTTGTAGTTTTATTCTCAGCAGCCAAATTATACAGTCAGGAATGGTGACTCGGGAGCAAGCGACGTAACAGTTGTCCGTATGAGAAGCAGCTTGTCCTGAGGTCGACACCCGCAGCCTTCAGCCTTCGATGTCGGCCCATGTGACTTGTTGATCGCAAAGCATACGCTCACAGGGAACTGCACGCGCTTAAACTGGTAATGGTGAGGAATAAGTGGTATACGCGCTATAAACACTGTCTTGCCATCGCCACAACCTGTTAGAATTTCCGTCTCGATGACGTTTCTCTGTAAAGACATGACTTTGAGCCGGTTTCCGTTACACAGATATACAACCGGAAAAGATACTTGCCATTTGCGAATTGAGAAATTCTACGGGGTAATATGTGGCATTAATGGAGGTGTATATCACTTCACTCCCTTCAATTTGTGAGAGAATACTGTGGTTGATCGCTGCAGCTTGATCATTTTCGGAGTTAAAATGGAAACACACCCAAGAATTCTCTTGGTACGGTATTTGACTGATGTCCTCGTATATAAGAACGAATAAGATCTTCTAAAGTGGGATCTACTCTACCAAGAGTCTCCGGTAGAGTGCCTTCACCAACTTTTAGAAGTACATCAGAGAATTCTTGAGCATTTGAATTCACGCCAAACCGAGCTCGTATGGTGATGGTCAAGCGCAATTTATAAACTCTCGACCATAGAGTCGACCTTTTCAACGAAGTATTCACTTTGTTTGTCAGAATAGTGACACCACCCATCATATCTTGGTTCCTGCGGATGTCCTCCAGGGTTCTGTTTACAGCTTCCACTGCTTTTCTATTTGCCATAATGCATTCATACTATACGATGAAGCGCAATCCCTATGCACACATCTCTTGTTCTGTTGCGTGACACCCCACAAACAGGCGTTTCGTTGCTCTCTAAATCGATGGGAATCTTAAACATGGCGTGCGCTGTTTTGTCACCAGGAAGCAGTGTGGCAGTGATTCCAGAAGGTCCACACACATACATATTTTAAAATCGCTGGGACAAATCTGCTGTCAAAATCTGTAAAAATCATTTTATTCCTACAGTCTTTAGCTCTAAAATGATCAGAATACAACCTTGAATGTTTTGTGACTGTAAAGTACTTGTGACGTAGTAGGTTCCCATAGCTTACGAAGTTTTCCTTTTTTTGTGAATTAATACATTCATAAAAAAAAACGTTTTACAAAATGTAAAAAAATTGTTTAAAAAAACAGATGGAAATCGATCTTACTACCCCAGGACTTCAAATCATTCGTCCAACCGGTTACTTATTCGCTTTGTTGAAAGTTAGCTAAAATAGCCGTTCCTATATAATTATGTCATGATTGACTGCATAGTTCCATAAATGTATAGCTTGATGATAATCATTTAAAAATTAAATCGGTAACTATCTACAATATCCCAACCTTTTGGCGCGTCCTTTTACAATTTGCAGAGAAAAATAAGAACATAATGTAATATTGCTCATCCCCCATAGCAAATAGCGTGATAGTCTATACCCTACAATTGGAACAGACAAACATTCTAAAACTATATTTTCCGCATAAGAATCGATCCCAGACCTCGTAGCAATAACTTTCTTTCAAAAAATTTAACTTCGCTACGATTTTATTATAATATATGTATTATAGGGACATAATCAAAAAAAAAAAAAAATCGGATAACAAAATGTGAAAAAAAAGAAAAACAAAAACCGAAGTTGGGAATCGAACTTACAACCCCATGCTTGCAAAGCAATCGTCCAACCGCTGAGTTAATTGCTTCTTTGAAGTTTATTTTAAATAGCCGTTCCTATACATTTCATGATTGACTGCTCAGTTCCATAAAGGTATAGCGTGATGATAATCATTCTAAAAGTTAAATCGATAACCAATATCACAATATCCTAAAATTTTGGCGCGTTTTTTTCCAAAAAATACAAACATAATATAATATTGCTCGTCCCCCATAGTAAATAGCGTGATAGTTTATACCCTACAGTTTGACCAGACTTATAGGGAACACCTATGCAAAATTTGAACAGAATCTATCCGGTAGAATTTGCGTCATGCTAGAATATAAAAATACGACATAATGTAATATTGCTCATCCCCCATAGCAAATAGCGTGATAATTTATACCCTATAATTTGACCAGACACACAGGGAATATCTATGCAAAATTTTAACAGAATCTGTCCGGTAGAATTTGCGCCATGCTGGAACATACATACAGACAAACAGACAAACAGACAAAAATTCTAAAAAATATATTTTCGGCATTAGAATCGATCCTAGACCTCGTAGCAATTACTTTTTTTCAAAAATATTCAATGTACAGTTTTGACTTCGCTACGATTTTATTATATGTATAGATGTGTTAACATTTAGCACATAGTGGAGTGGTGGGGTGCATGGGGGCGGAGTTTGCGTGGAAATTGCGTTTGGAGTGCCTGGTCTTAAGGCACCGATACGACACACATTCTCAGTACTAGCACGAAAGCATTTAATTATTATTATGCAATCGCTACTTAGGACTTTCTGAGTTTATGTTGGACATTACTGACATCGCTAAAGGAAAAACGTAGTGATCAATGGTCGTGCCTTCTCTGTATGAGAAGAGGCTTTTGTTTAGAGTTTTAAGCATGCTTTTTATGAGCATGTGTAAGCATTATTAATGATAATAATTTATTTATTTTCACTTCAAGCCACAAACATTTGTGTAGCCCTGGCTCTTATACTAGAAGTTCCTGTATCACAAGAGCCAAGAGCTTCAGTTACCTAGATGAATAAAAATATTCATCTTTCCAATACACTTATAATATTAGTGCCTTTTTAAGCTTACGCTACGTCATTTGAACACACTCTAAGCAGGTAGATAATCACTACATTGTTTAAAAATAGTTGCATGATAACTGCCTGTACACCTATCGCTTTATTTGGCTGTACCTAGGTACCTACATTCAATTAGACTCCTACCAATTTGTTGGGACACGTTCGAACCGACTACGGACAGAACACACTTTGTCCAGCGCAGCGCAACAAAACTTTTGTTATGCAATGAAAGCCAAAAAGACGGTTCCACCAAAAAGGCCGCTTACGAACAGATCTTTAGGAGTTTGGAAACCTTTTATGTGTTTATTATGAAGAGGAAATAAATACTTTTAAATGGCTTAACTGTACCGAAATAGGTACTTGATTCAACACTTAACGTTCCATTTTTTTTTTTATTATTATTTTAAAGTGTTTCCATTGTTGAAATGTTGAATAAATAAAACAAGAAATTAAAAAAATAGTCTCGTGCAACTCAAGACCACAATTTGGAACCAATTAAATGTAATTGCTACGACTTTGAGAGAGAAAAGACATTGACCTTTTTTGTAGATAACTTAAGAAACAATAACAATACGAAAAGCGATAAAAACTCTGCGAAAATTAATAATTTGCGTGTAGCTTAACATAACCGTATCCAGTGGAGGTTGGATGGCCGCCAACTCGTTATGAAGCGAATTATCCACACGATCGGCTGCGACCAGCGACACGAGCACACCATCCCGCACACATGCCGCTTTCATTCCAATCCCACTAAATATCATGGACATCTCAGAAGCGCGAGTTAATTATCGCAATTAATGGGAGCCTGAATATCCAATTTCATCATTATTACGACGGGTTTAATATTTGATATTATGCCTCAATTAGCCGTATTCTCTGTTGGGTTTAAGTGGACTAATCTACCTTCGTTGCCTAGAAATAACAGGGTACATGTCTCAAATGTGTGAAAGGGACCAATGGATAATATAAGAACACAAAAGGATGACATCTAAGTGATAGATAGCGTACCTTTATATCCCTTACCACAACCCAACAAATCCTTAAACATTTCAAAACATTATAACCACTGCTACATCTATCAAAGTAACGTCCGTCAAAGCTCCCTGATCCATTCAGGGACCCATAGTTTGTTTTAAATTAATGACATCCATATCTCACGATCCCTGGGAATAGTCCTTACTATTTGTCACAAAGATTATCTACTTTTTCTGTTTCCGACCCGTGATATATGTTATATTCATCTCCCTTGTCTTCATTCCAAATATGACGTCCTACATAAAGTAGGGGCTATAAAAGTGTCGGTACATCACCGCAGGTATGAAAAGATGAAAACAAAATTGATAAATTGGTGAAATACTTCAAAGTGTTTGCACACAGTCATTTATTTCCACAGCGAGAAGTTCCGATATTTTAAAACGTATCGACGCTGCTGCCATCGTAAATTGAGCTGTATCTCAGAGAGATTAAGGTGACTTGAGAATAATTTCACTTAATAGAAGCAAAGCGGGAGCTCGCGTGACGTCATGAAAAAATGTATTCCCGAATTATAGAGGTTAACGAGCTGTAGGTGTTCGTCGTTAAAGCTGCCATAAACTGTGCTAATGTGACGTGAGGTCACACCTTCAGGGACTTAGGTAATTTCGCGTTAAATTGGAAGTATTGGAACATCAAATTCATCTATTTAGGTATAGTAATTTCGAAAGTATCTCAACTTTCCCAAACGAAATTATGTTTTATGAAGCTCAGCATTCTGCACGTCGCTGTCGTCGACTAATTTGATTTAGAAGCAGTAATCAATTAGTGGGCGCTGAATGTGACTGCAAGTAAATAAATTAATTTCTGCTAATGGATTGAAATGATTATTTTTCACAGAAAATATGACTTTCATTTATGAGCAGCAAAAGTAATTAGGAAAATCATAGAAATTTATTACCAATGGTGCGTTTTGAATGTTTACCTAGGTTTAAAACACAATTTATTTGAAAAATGTAACACAAGTTAATTAAGAGATGCAGCAGAGGATCGAATAAACTGTTTCGAAAATCTTAATCCAACGGCTTCGTGAATCTCCCCAAGTATTTCGCTAAGCGGCGACATGCATTCTTGAGCGCGCAAGAAACATAAAGTCCCGGCGTCAAGGCCTCAACCTAATTAATTTTAAGCACAGCACTTCCCAAGTTGAAAATTATCTCCAAAATAAAATTTTAAAGTAACAATATAAACACAAAACGCTCATAAACTGACTTGGATGGAACTAAAATTGTGGGTGGCGCTTACAAACTGCTCTGGCGCCGTCAGTATTAATCCCGCGGGGAACGCAACTTTTTAATAGGTTTAAGACCAAAAATCCCCGGATAAAATACGAAACAAGCTTTAGATTCACCTGAGTAATTAGTTAGGCGGGTAATGAGTTTATTTTTAATGGCTACGCAAGTTGTAAATTTTATTTGTCGCCTCCAGCGTAATGGGATTTGAAACAGATATTACTCGTGTGTTAATGAGAGCAGTTTGTGCGTCAAGGATTATTATTATGAGAGTTTTGATATCCCTGAATGATTTTGTCTAGACTCTCATGTTATCGCAATTAACGCCGCATAATCTACTTCTGAAACTATAAGTTTTATTTATAGCTAGCCCGCGTTGTATTAGAAATTCTCAGTATTTTGTTCGAATACATAAAACAAATTACTTTTGTTATAGGTAGGTTAGAGACTGATTATCTCATAACTAAAATTGTAACCCATTTATCACATAAGGTCAAGACAAACGTCACTCAACACGTCTGTATTTTACAAAGCACTCCGTAGTCTTGCAAACAGCTGCCGGTCTGCCACTCTAGTCTAACACTTGTGCTATTTACGAAGCTGCTATACGGACGGATAACTTCACGGGTATTTACGAATGCTGTCGAAGTCCGATCGGACTGGGTCGCAATACTCGCAATATTGGAAGGCAGACGCAGGATGTATAGAACCATCCTATCGTTATGAACGGAACATTCCGCAAACAAAAATGCATACTCGACACGTATCGTGTGCATGCATTTTTGTGTCTCGAATATCATTTTCTGTGATGTTGTTGGATCGAACTTCCTTATCGCACGTTATACTCTGCACACTTAAAGTTTCGTCAGTGACCGTCAAAAGTCAAAACGTTACACTTATTTCGGTCTAGCTCTTCTTCACCAATTGTGCAAAAGCGAAAGAAATTTTATTTCAACCGGGTGTCCCACAACACCTTTTGTTTTTTTTTTGTTTCTTAGCAAGAGAGGCGGTTGAAAGGTTGTGATCTTATGGGGCATCGTCGTGAAATACGCACTTGTCTTTATTCAAATTCGAATTAACACATTAAATTTGAATTACTTTTCTTCAATAGGTAATCTTAATCGTAATCTTCTTTATTAACATTTAATCTAATATTTACAGAGAAATAAATGAGGTTTTCGCTCACAGTAATTAAATTAGCAATGCTTCGCTCTACTTTACTTAAAACTAGCGGCATCGCCCGCGTGGACCCTCATTTTTTTTCTAAAATTAAAGTGTATTATATGTTACTTACTACTTATAACATCAGCTATCTTGCAGTAAAAGTCCCGTCAAAATCAGTCCATTCGTTTCGAAGATTAGCCGGAACAAATAGACAGACAAATATAAATAAAATGTTTTATTACTTTAATAATTATGCATTTAGTAAAAAACTGTTATTTAGTAAAAAAAAAAAACTGTTATTTGGCATTACATACAAACACTTTAATTTGATTTATTTGTATATAGGTACGATTTGGTAAGTAGGTCCCTAGGTACACATATTATAATGAACCCAATATGTAAGGTCTGTTTGCGAAGGTAAAATTTTGGTTCATTAAAATATTTCCAAGAATATAAAATAGTTAACGTTGACAGAGTTGGAGGGAAAATGTATCATCTCCATTTTAATGATGATGTCTACGTTCTTTATTTGTAATGTAATCTTAGTACGTTATTTTCTTGTTAAAGTTACAACATTTTTATGTTAAAAAGTAAAACTTATGTTAAGATTACGCTTTTTTAAGCTTATTGTCAGAGTTTTTACAGCGGTAATATTTGGTTTAACTACTCGAAAAGGTCGCTGGATGTTCTACGCGTCCAATACAACAATGTATTTAGAATGCTGTTGCGATTGCCTCGTTTTTGCAGTGCATCAGAAATGTTCGCGGTAACCCATAACGATGGAGAAATGATAAATAGATTTCATGCCATCATCCGCAATAAACGGCCTCATTCCTGAGCAGAATAAGAGGCAGTCACAATAGTATCCTTAAGGCTGTGGCGGCAGATACTTCCTCCACCATAATAAGGCAATTTGTGCGAAGACTTATACCATAGTAAGACCATTACCATTTCTTATTGTGTTTAGATGTTGGGTGGTCTTCACACAAATTCGTCTTTAGTTTAAATTTACTAATAATAGTGGTTTAAGTTCATACGTGTTACTAACAATTTATGGATCTTTTTGCTGTCTGAAATAAAATGATTTTATTTATTTATTTATGGTAATATAACGCATATAAGGTTTTTAAGGCACATTCAGTATCAGTCTAAAACGTTTTCAACGAATTATACCTACCGTTGCAAAAAAAATCATATCCTTCCACTTTACGAAAGGCGAAAAATTTCAGATCTTGTGTTTCTTTTCAAGATTGCCAATGGAACAACTGGTGTTACAGAGTTGTTACACAAAATCGAGCTGCGAGTGCCGTCTGTGTTCTTGCGTAGACCTCATTTATTGCACACCCCAGTGGTAGCCACTACGTACAGACGGAACTCGTACATGATGAGAGCCAGTCGCATGTACAACGCAACCTGCCAGGAAGCTGATATCGACATTTTCAATACTAGTGTTGCTAAATTAAAGAAAATTTTATCTGATGGCTTCTTCGAGCGTAAATAGTCTTTTTTCTGTTTTTGTTGTGTATAGTCTTATTGTCAATTTTTTTTGTTGTGTTCATATAATTTAGGTTTAAACTACATGTGGAAACTTGTAATTGGCCATATTTTGTTCACAACTATTACTTATTGTGTCTGTTTAGCTGTAAGTTTTCCAAAAAATAAAATAAATAAATAAATATAATTATAACTATCGGAACACTTATGTTACCCACGTTTTTCTTCAACGAGTTTGGTATGGTAAAATCGAAAGCAAGAATTATTTCTGCGCCTTTGTTAATGATTGCCAAAAATGTTAACAGCCAAAACTTAGCTCTGCTTTTTTGTTAACACTAACAAAAACAACATGTCCCCAGTTCTCAAGTTGCTAGCCACCATTCATCATTCTAAAGATTTGGTGAAGACGATCGATCAATTAGGTGTGTTCAAAACGCAACCCTGAAATAAAAACAACCATCTATCATTCTTTGTCTCTGGTTACTTTGATCTATAGTTATTGCTGTATATAACTGACAAGCTTAGGTGTCAAATTTGCCAACATTCGGCCCAAAACCCTTGGGGTCTGATGTTCTGACGGTCAGACCAAAGTATATAGGTATTGAATGCGGCGCAATAAGTTGGTAACGATATTCATTGGATAGTCCCGCTCTCAAATTGTTGACAAGTACTTTAGAACAATTTCTGGCGACCATTCAATTATTGCCAAAATTCTGTTTGCTCGTAACCTAGGCAGTGTTTGAAGTTTAAAACACAAACAGTTCAAAATTAGGACTGTTTGTTGGTAAACTGTATATAATACAAAATGTTGTTTTAACATATCTTCTGCACTAACTTTGTCTGGGCATGTCAGAGTCTGCAATACTATATCAAAAATAAGCAAAATAAAAACATATCAATTTGATTAATATTGAAAAAAAAAGTACAAAAACGAAGCAATAAACCCAGCCAAAAATGAAACTACACTCATGATTTTAATCAAAATATATTTTTGCCGTATTTACGATATAAAAAGCGCAATAAAAATACACTCACAAAAAATGGGTATACATTTTTCAAGTAATTCCCGTTCAAATTTTCGCCCGCGTGCGTCGTCGTCGCGTCGTCCCAATTTTCACCGCTGTAACCATACGGCCATACAGCGTAAAAGCGCGTAAAGGTAAGCAATAAACAGAACATTTCGACTTGGTCGTTAATCACAGTAACAAACGCGATGTCTGTCAACGTAATCACATCTTTTTCGGAGTACGCACTTAAATAGGAATCCGTCTCAATGATTTATAACGCTGCTTAACCACTTAAGAGTTTTGATTGTATTAAATGACGAAATAAGAACGAATTATGAATAACTTTATTAACTTTTTTGAAATTTTTTATTTCGGATTCAGACTCAATGAAATGTTAATTTGTTTTTTAATAATTTGATAAAAACTTGGCATTTGGTGGTTGAGTTTTATTTGAAATGTCTGGAAGCTATATCAGTATACAAAACGTTTAATATCAGACGAGTCTCCTCAAACAAAAACACAAGTTGTGATCTATTTAAACGGCAACCAACTCAATGGTATTGTTCGCTCAAAGCCTATTGATTTAGGTGGAAAGTGGTACTCAATAAGCGCTCTATCTGAAACTGAGGTCCCAATGAGGGGAAGTTAGCTATCTATTGCAAAAGTTTAGCGTAAAATTACATCTTTACCGGCGATATTAAATTTCTGTTGTCTCATGTGATTTACGATGTCTTCGTTCGCTTATTAACCGGTCTATAAGGTATTGATTCTCGGAAATTTTGCATTCTATAAGAATTTCAGTGAATATATAGAATGAACTTTAATTAAATATTAATTAAAAGAAACCAAAAAAGACTGTGACGCTTTTGTTTTAAGAATCGGTGACTGATCTATTCACCTTTATTCTATTCTAATCTCTTTTTAAAATGTAGAAAACAAAAACAGTGGCACTTCGGGAGTGCCGACAGAAGTGAAAACCTTTAAAGTAAAAAACTTGCATAGAACATTGATCCGTAACGTAATATAAACAAATAGCACAATCGCGTTAACAAAAATGAGGTGTCGGTAACGGTGTCGCGAGTCAATTGTTTTTTCCCATCTCAAAAATGCCCAACGCGCCTAAAGAAGTTTCAAATGCAGAAAAAACTTGTAAGGACCCAGAAAGGGACGTTCTTTGAGGTAAACTCGCTTATCAATTCCTAAATCTATCTTTACAATAATAAAATAGCAATGAAGAACTTTTGTCCGTTTGTCTGAATGTATGTTCCGGATTGGCGCAAAAACGGATTTGGATTTAATTTGGCACACAGATAGTTTATAACCTGGATTAACACACTGGAAACTTTGAATCCCGGTAGTACGTTCCCGTGGGGTATTTATCCACGCGGGTGAAACCGCGAGAAAAAGCTAGTTCATCAATGAAAACTTTACAAACCGATGAATATTAAATGGCAATTACCCATTAATATTAAAATGTAATTTATAATATGTTTAAAACTGAATGAGGCGGCTTCGACAGGTGCCTGAAAACTTTGTTAATAAACTCATATTGCGCGTCACTCAATCCCCTGCATTTGATTTATTTGCATTTGATGAAGTCTTATTTAATTGGATTAATTCGAAGAACAAGTTTTATCATTTCGAACTTTTCTATACATTTTTGGCATACTTCTTCTTCTTTTCGTGTGGTTAGTGACTAACCTGGTGTCAGAGTTTTAAAGCCGCCCATGGGCCTCTGACTTGGCTTCACATCCCGTCGAGAAATATCTCTCAGGCATTTTTGAAGCAAGTGATAATTATACGCATATGAATCCGAAAAGTCAGAGGTGTGTGCTTTTTTTTTTTTTTGGGTGGGACATTATCAAATAACTTCTCCCGCTCTGGACGGAGCGAGAGGGCGTGTCAGACTCTTACTGACTAAAACCCACCCGTGTTCCTTCGGTTGCCCTGTTGCCGGGGGCCACGATGTCCCTATCGGTTTTCTTCGAACCCCCGGCAGGCACTGGCCCTAGCAGACCCCGTCAATTCTGCTGACATCTCTTTGAAGCGCGCGTGGTGTTCCACGCGCTCCTCAAAGAGATGTCAGCAGAATTCGCGGCGCGTTGTATAACACAACGCGCCGTCGACCCGGGCTTGGTCCTTATCGGACGGCGAGCTACCCATTGCTCACCGTCTGCAAGCCCGCGCCTACGATGGCCGGAAATCGGCTCGCGATTCCCGCCCCGGGCGTCTCCTCCTGCGGCGGTTAGGGGCGTGAGGGCGCGAAATTTGCCTCTCCCTCACGCGTTCCGCCTCCTCCTTCGCGAGCATTACCGCTTCGCAGAAGGAGATGACGGCCTGCCATTTTCTCTCACTCCGTACCATGGCCTGAACCAGGGCTGGACGCAAGAGATCACCGCCACCGATCGCCTCTACGAGGACACGGCGTTGCTCCGCCCAAGCCAGGCAGACCTCTACCGTATGCTCCACCGTGTCCTCACGCTGATCCACACAATAGTGACACCCGGGTGTTTCCTCCCGCCTTATCCTGAACAGGAACCTCCCGAAACAGCCGTGTCCGGTGAGGACCTGCGTCAGGCGGAAGGTGAGGACGCCGTGGCGCCTCTCAAGCCACTTCTCAAAGAGGGGTCTTATCGCCGCAATTGTGGCGTGCCCAGAGAGGTGTGTGCCTTGGGTTCGAACTCAAGACCTACCCTACCACCCCGAGTACCGACCTACCACCTCGACTTGGCAGTCCGACGGTCACACCACTAGGCTATTACTGCTAAAACATGGCAAACATGGCGTACTCATACGAATTGAAAGATTTTCCACGTGTGATGTTACTTCTATTTGTCCAGCGCCCTCTAGACAGTTAGTCTCGCTTCAATCTTTCAGGCTACCTAACTTATTCTAAAAGCATGCTGAATCACATTTCAATACTTACAGGTATCATAGCAAAATATTCATACCATAACGCGTAAAAACTTTTCTTTTTATTATAGTCAGTCCAATACTCTTTGTACATATTCGTGATATACTATTTCGGTAAAAAAGCCAACTAGTTTATGAACTTTTACAACTCGACCAGCAGATTATTTTCACTTCACATCAGTTCCATATGAAAATGAGTTATTTATGTTTACGCCAAACATAAACGACCGTTTATTAGTTTAATGACAATTTCGCTACATATAATTATGCTAGACTATAATTTAATTGTGATTTCAAAACATTTGTCACATAGCCTGTACAGGTTAACAGTGCAATAACTTCAGATCACAATTATTCGGATATTACCAATAAATTAACATTTCATTGCGGTCCTAATAAGCACGTGGAGAATAGAGTTCTCTGTTCACCAAAACTAATGGAATTTAAACTAATTTAAATACATTAGGCATGCGACCTTTTCGTATAGCTACCCAAGTTATACGTCGACTGTCGGTAGGAATGCCTAGAGGTCCGTGTGAGGATTTATCGAAACTTTCTACGGCGCATAATGTGGACCCTTTGAGAAGGGAATACTAATTTTCAGGCTCCGTAACGTCCTCTAACGTGTTAAATAGTCAGTTTAAGGGCTGTGACTATTTGTTTCAATTGCGTGAAGTACTAAATGGTGTTAACAACTATGTAGACATATTTTGGAGCTATTTGGCTTTCATCACAACTTAATTAAAACACAGTGAATTGAGGTTACATCAAGCTTTATGTTAACAGTTCTATTACAAGTTTTTTTTTTTTTATCGGTTAGAATAAGAATCTACGTCATTTGACGGTTCCGCATAATTACCTGCCTGCATAAAATAACATTACTCGCCTCTCTGGTAAAACACTGCGAATACTGAGTACGTCATTCTTGCTACCTGCAATGGGAAACGTGAAAATTTAATAGATCGGGAAACACCTCGTAATTTCTCGTCTTTTTAAACTCTCTATCTCGAAATAGCTCGTAAAGAAATCATTTGCGTGACATGTTTATTATTCTGTGAAGTATCTTTGTGGAAGAATAATCTTCTAGCTGTCTTCACAATTAATGCGTACGTATTTGCTTTTTCAGGTTATAATAATTATCATATTTTCGAAAACTTACCGATACGAAAGTTTCATACGACAAATCCTGGATGCCGAACGCCTTTAGGATGAGAGGTTTCTGCGCCTGCGTACAGCCAATGAGGGTCAGACTTCGAATATCTCGTTGAGAGTCCTTTTCCAACCCGTGGAGATGCCAGCCACAGTTGTAGAACATAGCACTTGATAGCAAAGATGCCTGGAGAAGAGAAATCAGTAGATATAAAAGAAATCAATATAAAATCCACTCAAGTCGTTTTTTCAAATTTGAAAAAACGACTTTGCCACTTTAACGATTATCAACTTTATTTTTGCGAAAATTAAGTTGATTTCAGAATTACTCATGTGCTATTGAAAAAATCGTAAAAATGTTTAAACTTGTAATGCAAACTAAACTCTATGTGTGGGAGTTAAAGTTGTTTTTCCAATAACACATATTTGTTTACCTGTTTGGAAACTAAATATCGAACGCAGTATAGATACAACTAGGTGTGTGGACGTTACCATGGCACATCGATGACACAGAGTCTAAGAAACTCTGTCCATCGCTCATAAAATGACAGTTTTTTCTCTAAAACGATGTGCTTTAATAACACCCCGGTACTGTAGTCTATAAGCATGAAACCTACCAGCGGCAAGATTCGACGAAGCGAGACGAACAGATTCATGTGAATAACGTGCTGCCCCAAGAGACGTCAGTATAGCAAGGCACCGTGCACACAAAAATCCTTGCAGTACTTATGTAACATTGCGTGATTTCAGTTTGTGTGTTCTAGATCGGTTAACGTCTTGAGACTGCACTATGCATCGTGGTTTTTGCAAAATATGTTCCATTCGATTTAGATTTTTCGACACAACAAAATCTTCTTTTCGCTAGTGTCCCAATGCTTAGGGTTATTCCTTATTTTTTTCTGAGTTTTTCTATAGTCCAAAAGATTAACAAAAAAACTAAAATGTAACGACCAACCAAAAAAATAGAGTTTTGTTTGTAACTGTTAGACTAAAAGGTATCATTAGCATCAAAACTACTAAGGTAAAATTAATATTAAATGGAAAAGTATTTTTTAAACTGAGGTTCATTTATAAAAGATTACTGCAAACTAAGATCGTTATCAGTTTTATTTTTTATCTCCTTCTATTTAATGCAATGTGTCCTGGAACATTCAGTAATACTCCAAACGTTTCTACGCTGAAAGCTATTTCTAATTCATATAATATTCCGGGCATGTATTCGTACCCATTTCGTATCGAGTCAATAGTCCGGCTAAAATCGACAGGATAAAGCTCTCGTATTGGAATAAACCTTTGTATACTTACAATAAACCTTTCTGATGTAGTAGGTAAAGTGGTGCCAAATATAAGACCCTGCGGGACGCCTACAGAAGATTTATATTATTTTAAATTGCTATCGTTATCCGTCGAGCTTTTTGAAAATAAGTTAGTTTGTTTTGGAACGAAAATATGAATATTTACCTGATAAGTAACTTCTCCCGCGTTCCACAAATTAAGTGCCAGCAATAAGAAGAGGGATCCGACAAACGTATACGTCATGAAGGCATTAGTAAGATCCAGATGTGGAGACAGCTGGAATTTTCGAAAATTATAAATTACCAATTTAATGTATGGACTCAATGATAGCCTGATATAATTCAGAGCACTTGCTCGGAATTATTTATTTATTCCTTAAAGTTTGTTAGTTAACAACCAGTTACACAAAAATAATACAATCTTGAAACTGTGATTATTATAAATCTTTGTAAAAGGGCAAAAAAAGTTGATAAACATGAGACCTAGGACAAAGAAGCAACATACTTAACAAAATAAAAAGTAACATGGCTGTGAAAGATATGAAAGATACACCAAAAAGGTTTTACGTACCGCTAAACGCAGCAAAAGTAACACGGCGACGGCGGAACTTTCGCATACTTGGAGTGACATTATTATTCCGAAAACACGATGTATCTCGTCTGCTAAACTAAACAAACAACATTACATGAAGCCTTTCTTCTACAAAAAAACTCTTGGCTAACGTCAAATTGTCAATTTGCTAAAAAAATACAATTCTCTAGAAAATTGCTGATAGTTTTAGAAATAGCCAACGGGCTTTTTATTTTCGTTATAATAGTTTCATTTCTCTCGTTTACAGCGCCAGGTGGGCTGTTTATTTAGAATTAAATGAACGTGATTTTTCCGAAAGCGATTTATCCAATTTAGCTTTACCAGTTTTCCATAACACTATTCCGCTCCGTTGGAATATTAATACAAAAACATAATTTTGTAAAATACTTTGCGTTTTCTATCCATTTCGTTTTAGCTTCTAAAAATATTTATTGTATCGATAAAATATACCACGTAATAAAAACAAAGATACAATTCCATCCTAGAATCATTAATTACGTCGTCCGTAAATCCTGTTTATTTCTTGTTGGCGAACAATAGGTGCACTGAATAATACATACAATAACAAAAGTTAAACAAAAGAACTTAAGAACTTACTACAGAAGTTTCTGATGCATCCGAATACCTTCCAAACATCCAGCTTTTAGTTTGTCTATAGCTCGCCTTTTGTTCATTACTTTTATATCCCTATCAAACTCGGCCCGTATCCGTTCAAAATGATGGCAGAGAGTAATAAACTTGTAAGTCATGGTGATCAAGTGCGTGATTGGCATGCAGTCGGCCGACATCATTGGCAACATCATGTACAGCCATGTTATGTAGAAGAATATTCGGAAAATCAATGCCACGACTGAATTGTCATCGTAAACCGGTAAATATGTGACCACGGTATAAAAAGGGGCCCCTGGAAAGGAACAGATAAAATAAAGAATTTATGATTATCGTTGATCTGGCTACCCGGATGATACCATGAACGTGACTTTAAGCTGGCTGCATAGTAATAATAAGGGTGATGAAGTGGAGGGACCAGTAGATACGCATAACTTAACAATACGTAGTATGGAGGATAAAATATTTGTAGTAGAAAAAAATGCATATGAGAGTTTGTTTACAAGCCAATAAAGAAACCAGGTACCTGTATCAGGAGATAAAGTAGGGAAAAAATGGTGTGGTAGTGAAACCTACCTTCCACGATCGACCTCCTCGTACTCTCGATCCCATACGCAGCAAGTGACAGGTACACGGAAATGACATACAACCAGATACCGACTGTCACTTTACGGTATTGTTTCTTCATAACGTACTCCTCTTCAAACTTCGCCCCAACAGTAGCCATTTCATAGTTTAATTTCCTTATAGACGCTTTATGATAATAGAGAAGAAACATCTTGGTGAGGACAATGTTGTGGATGGCGGAAAACATCACTGATGAATTCTTTTCCACTTCAGGAAAACTCCCGAACAATGCGGCGACGTTTTCAAGGAAAATCATCGTGGTGTAGATACAGAATGTTAGTATACTGTACATCTGGTATAGGATAGTTTCATGGTAGATGTCTTCGTACCAACAGTTCCCATAGCCGGCGATGTACACGTACCTACAAACTTTTCTGAGTAAGTATTTAGTATTTTTAGGCATGACCCTTATTTCAGAGAACTTTGTGGATGATTTTTATTCAGGAACTAATCCTCAACACCTGGTCACTGTATGAAGTTCAATCGCATTATGATATAAGTATGTAATATTTTTAACACGTTAAGTGTTCATTAGAACTAATGAAAGTAAGTAATATAACTTTTTATGAAAACAAAAAGAACATTTTATGAACGAAATATTATATACGGAAGCAATGGAAAAACCTGTAAAAGTTACATTTAATTAATACTTTCAAGCAGTATCGAATAAGAAATATTAAAATATTCATTGTTATTAATGAACGTCCTCAATATCGTAAGTCGAAAATTGAGGAAGTTCCCCGACGTTATATTTATAACATACTGTTTATGAATTAATATTATAATTAAAATTAATTTATAAATAATTATATATAATTACTGAAATAATTAACGTGAAGAGCATTATATTGGTATATTATATTGCTCGACATTGCAGTAATATACTTGATTACTACTCTTAATAAGCTAAAAGCGTTTAATCAAATTAATTATTAAGGCTCTACTTGTATATTTCGAATTATATGTGTAATAGAATTATCTTCCGAATTGCTAAATATATGCATGATTTTACTAAAGCTGGTAAAGATACAAACCGTTCCAGAATAAATAAGATATTTACGTAATCATACTTGTATCAATAACAGTTATACGATCTATGTATATATTGCTTAGATCAAAATACTGTATGTCAGTTGTCTTGTTAACACAGGAGACGATATACGACGAAAATATAAGTATCATTTGCGTCCGATAACACTTTTACAAAATGTAGGTTACATAAATAAAGGTATATTTTTCTTCAGAGGGTCTGTATTATATTCATTGTTTTCTTACACTCAATTGGATCCATTTTAGGTTGACTTCATTTGGCAAACTTGCTTTTCTCTAGAGCCTCTCTCGACTCGAAATTTGATATCATCCTGTAGGAATGTAACGTTTCTATATAATCCATTTCAATTTAAATATATTCTATTGCGTTGTTTAAATATTTTTCAATTGTTAATGGTAACAAAATAATACTCATGCTTAATTAATATGCTAAGTTGAGTACTTATAGGTAAATGCCCTTTATAAATGTTTTTTAATGCATTTTACTACTTTCTAAATTAGCGACGCGACCCTGCTTTGCACGGTTTTTACGACTTGACAATACATCGTGATTTCTTTATTGTATGTAAGTTTAAGTACCTGGGCGACCGAGCTCTACTCTGGTGAAAATAGAGAATGCTCATTTAATAATATAGGAAAGGTCATACTAATTCATGTATAGTACCTTCTTATTCCATGCTGCTATGATAGTAGGTACTTACTAATTCCATACTGCCATTATATTATTCTACTGTCATTATTCATTAACTTGTTCTAAACTTTGGGCGACCGACCTCTGCTCGGGTGAAAATACGGAGAAAACGAATTTTCTCAGATATAAGACCTAGCTAGATCGATTTTTCGCCCCCGTAAACCCCTATATTGCAACTTTCATCGAAATCGATAGAGCCGAGAACGTGAGTATAAATATATATACTATAAATATATACAAATACAGCTCGTTTAATAGTATAGGATATGAATCGCTTTATGATAAAAGCATGTAATATTTTTAACACTTTAATTAAGTGTTCATAAGAACTACATATACATACTAGAACTTTCGGAATAAATTCTCTAACTCAGGAGTTCCTTTTAAGATAACGGAACACTCACCAAAAACCTTTTGTTTTATAGAACCCCATATCAAATGAAAACAAATTAAAGACACTGTAATTTAAATCAGAACTTAAACTTTTATTAGAAATATTTTAAAAGTAAAACACTTTCATTCTTTACTATAACTTTTAATGTGAAGAATGAAATTATTTTACTGTTTTATCTATAACTAGCTTCTGCCCGCGACTTCGTTCGCATGGAAATCGTAAGACATCACAATATACTACAATAACAGCCACATTTTTATAAAACTTCCCTGTATACTACGTTTGTAGTTTTATTCTCAGCAGCCAAAATATACAGAGAGTCAGGAATGGTGACTCGGGAGCAAGCGACGTAACAGTTGTCCGTGTGAGAAGCAGCTTATCCTGAGGTCGACACCCGCAGCCTTCAGCCTTTAGTGTCGGCCCCTGTGACTTGTTGATCGCAAAGCATACACTCCCAGAGAACTGCACGCGCTTTAACTGGTAATGGTGGGGAATTTGTACTTTATACGCGCTATAAACACTGTCTCACCATCGCCACAACCTGTTAGAATTTCCACCTCGATGACGTTTCTCTGCAAAGACATGACTTTGAGCTGGTTTCCGTTACACAGATATACAACCGGAAGTCCACTTGCCATTTAATGCTGAAATGAACCTTTTTGGCGCAGCCGTGAGGCACACACTATTGTTTTAAAAACACTATTTTTTATTTCCACTGTAATTTGTGTTTTGTGTTTCGCGAACTGTGTCCAAATAAATGTTTTTTCTATCTTTCTTTCTTTTCTTTCTGTTTGTAAATTGAGAAATTCTACGGGGTGATATTTGGCATCATCTTCCTCCACATCACTATTAATGGAGGTGTATATCACTTCACTCCCTTCAATTTGTGAGAGAATACTGTGGTTGATCGCTGTAGCTTGATCATCTTCGGAGTTAAAACGGAAACACACCTAAGAATTCTCTTGGTACGGTATTTGACTGATATCCCCGTATATCAGACAAATAAGATCTTCTAAAGTGGGATCTACTCTACCAAGAGTCTCTGGTAGAGTGCTTTCACCAACTTTTAGAAGAACATCGGAGAATTCTTGAGCATTTGAATTACCGCCAAGCCGAGCTCGTATGATGATGGTCAAGCGCAATTTATGAACTCTCGACCATAGAGTCGACCTTTTCAACGAAGTTTTCACTTTTTTTGTCAAAACTGTGACACCACCCATCATATCTTGGTTTCTGCGGATGTCCTGCAGGGTTCTGTTTACAGTTTCCACTGCTTTCCTTTTTGCCATAACGCATTCATCCCATACGACGAAGCGCAATCCCCTAAGCACACATCCCTTGTTACTGTTGCGTGACACCCCACAAACAGGTGTTTCGTTGCTCTCTAAATCGATGGGAATCTTAAACATGACGTGCGCTGTTTTGCCACCAGGAAGCAGTGTGGCAGCGATTCCAGAAGATCCACATACATATTATAAAATCGCTAGGACAAATCTGCTGTCAAAATCTGTAAAAAAACATTTTATTCCTACAGTCTTTTGCTCTAAAATGATCAGAATACAACCTTGAATGTTTTGTGACTGTAAAGTACTTGTAACTTAGTAGTTTCCCATAGCTTACGAAGTTTTCCATTTTTTGTGAATTAATACATTCTATGAACTATTACATACACAATCCAAAAAAAAATCGTTTTACAAAAAGAGTTTAAAAAAACAGATGTAAATCGAACTTACTACCCCGAGCGGCCTACCACCAGCTCATAAAGCAGTATTTTTTTAATGTTACTTCAGTGGGAGAAAGAGATGGAGCTATACATCCTGTAGAGCTTCATCTCTTTCCCACACTGAAGTAAACTAAAGTAATATTAAAATAATACTGCTTTTAAGCTGGTGGTAGGCCCTCAGGACTTCAAATCATTCGTCCAATCGCTTACTTATTCGCTTTGTTGAAAGTTAGCTAAAATAGCCGTTCCTATATAAAAGGTAGCGTGATGATAATCATTTAAAAAGTTAAATCGGTAACTACCTATCTACAATATCCCAACCTTTTGGCGCGTCCTTTTACAATTTGCAGAGAAAAATACGAACATGATGTAATATTGCTCATCCCCCATAGCAAATAGCGTGATAGTTTATGCCCTACGGTTGGTACAGACAAACATTCTAAAAACTTTATTTTCCGCATAAGAATCGATCCCAGACCTCTTAGCAATAACTTTCTTTAAAAAAAATTAACTTCGTTACGATTTTATTATATCTATAGATTATAGGTAGATTATCAAAAAAAATAATAATCGTATAACAAAATGTGAAAAAAAAGAAAAAAAAACCGGAGGTGGGAATCGAACTTACAACCCCACGTTTACAAAGCAACCGCCCAACCGCTGAGCTAATTGCTTTGTTGAAACTTGTCTAAAATAGCCGTTCCTATATATTTTTTGATTGACTGCTTAGTTCCATAAAGGTATAGCGTGATGATAATCATTTAAAAAGTTAAATCGATAACCATCTACAATATCCTAAAATTTTGGCGCGTTTTTTCCCAAAAATACGAACATAATATAATATTGCTCGTCCCCCATAGTAAATAGCGTGATAGTTTATACCCTATAGTTTGACCAGACTTATAGGGAACACCTATGCAAAATTTTAACAGAATCTATCCGGTAGAATTTGCGTCATGCTAGAACATAAAAATACAACATAATGTAATATTGCTCGTCCCCCATAGTAAATAGCGTGATAGTTTATACCCTATAGTTTGACCAGACACACAGGGAATATCTATGCAAAATTTTAACAGAATCTGTCCGGTAGAATTTGCGTGATGCTGGAACATACATACAGACAAACAGACAAACAGACAAAAATTCTAAAAAAAATATTTTCGGCATTAGAATCGATCCTAGACCTCGTAGCAATTACTTTTTTTCAAAAATATTCAATGTACAGTTTTGACTTCGCTACGATTTTATTATATGTATAGATTACTTTATAGTTCGGTATTATGTCCGACAGTTGTTTGCGCATATCTGGGATAGCATTCAATCTCGACCTGAATTTGTTTTTGGTATAAGTTTAAGCTGAAAAACCTGTTTCACAACGATACATTGTGACAACTGGGAGCAAAGTTAAGATAGCCTTTTTGGCTACTTCAGAGTATTCACTCCTAACACCAATCCAAAACTCATTCAGGGATATGTACTCAAACGTGTGTTTTAATGTGGATGAACTTTCAAGATCTATGAATGCTTCATAATCCAGGACGGTCAGAATCGCATCAAAATAATATTTGTACTTAACTGTAGTATTATTTAAAAAAATATTTGAATAATTTCGTGGAACCCTGGTGACTTTTATACGGAACCCCTAGGTTCCGCGGAACCCACTTTAGGAATCGTTGCGCTAACTGATGGTGAAAACCACGTCAAAATATGTTGCGTTGTTTAGAAGAACAACGCGATCACACAGACAGACATGAAAAGCGACTTTAATTTATTATATGTATAGATATAGATACCGACAGTTGACATTCTACGATAGCTCAAATATTAAACTCAATTATGTCCATTCAGAGTCATCTATCTCTTCAAGGTGAACAGATATTTCCGTTCAGAACGAGACGTTTCATTACATTGCAAACAAAGCGAGTGTTAGCACTGTTTACATGTGTTCGCTAGAAATTGATTGATTGGTAACACAGTTCTGACAAGATATTTAACGTGATTTTTGTTAAAGTCTTCGTGATACTTGAAAAGACCCCATAAAGATTACAAACAAGACACTTGCAGCACTTGCTTGCTTACACTTGCTTGCGCATGCAGCTGCCGATGATATTCTATGCTCGTGATTTATATGCCTACCTATTTTGTTTTTTTTTATATATTTTTTTACTTTTCGTGTTATCCAATCTTTTAGTATCTGTGTCACTGTCAATAAGTTTCTGTGTCAATGAAACCAATTTTTCTTTTTTTTTTCACTTCCAATAAAAACTGCTTACAAAATAAGTCGACAACAAATTCTTTAAACCAGATTTTAATGATTTTTTTAAGTATTTTTTGTGATTTTTTTGTGTAAACTAGAAAAGTTAGTTGACTTATTTATTCACCTGGAATTCGAAACTACTATACTTATCTCTAACGATATTTACCTTGTATTGTTATTTTCTAATATAAAATAATTAAAATGCACTTGAGAGAGCAGGTTTCTACTGTAAGGAACCGCAGTGACCTACTTCGTCGAATTGCATTTCTTTTCCCTATCATCAAATACTTTAATTCCCATAATTGCTCCGAAATCGCAATTACCTGTAGCTACTTATTTAAGCCTAAGGGTTCTTCAACTAAAGGTTTAAAATTCTAAGTGTGAAATTCCCCTTTTATCTGTAAAATGAATTCACCTACTTAAATAATGCCAGTAACGACCTTCGCAAGCGACCCACATTACCACGTGCAATAAAGCGTAGGGTCTTTTAATTGACCCGTTACGAAACCTCAAAGTATCCTTACTATAGTAAGCTGACACGGAAAAACACTTAGTATTCGCCACTATATTAAGGTACCTGATCACGTAGAAGGAAATCTGCCTGACCAATAATACACCTTTACCCTTTACCTAATTTGTATTCAGGGCAAGGACGTGAACCCGGCAAGGATTACAAAACTGTGTTCGGGAAGAGACTGTAAACAGCTTTGCTGCCTTTATTGGTGTTAGGCCCAGTTTTCAAGTAGCGCTATATTGAAAACTATAGCTTTCATGATGCTAATCTTTAGGTAGACGTGCAGTCGTGAATACAAGATTGAAATTACATTATATAGCATCATCCTCGGCACGCCCACATTTCGCCAGTTAAAATTAAGTCCCATGTAATAGAGGGCGAACCTATCGCTATCAACCGGGTACAAATCCAGACTCCGGGCTGCCACTAAGAAACTTCAGATGGAGAAACCCAACAACACTATATCCGACCTGGGAATCGAATCCAGGACCTCATGCTCAGCAGTAGCGCTTGTGACCACTAGACCACCGAGGCAGTTGAAATTATGGCCTGTTTAAAAGACTGTCATACAGTACAAAGAAGACTGAGATTAGTCTTCAGTCCTATCACAGTTATTTTACCTCTGACAGCAGTAACCCAACAGCAACCTTATTGTAATGAACATAAAGATCACAGTGATTTTGATAGACTTGTTAGTGGCAGCAACCCACAGTAGCAACCCAGCAGCAACCTTATTGAAATGAACATGAAGATCACAGTGATTATGATAGACTTGTTAGTGTCAGCAACCCAACAGCAACCTTATTGTAACAGAATAAACATCTCTTTGATTTTGACAGTGATGCAAAAATAGTACTCAGCTAAACTTTTTCTACATATTATTCGATGTGCTATAATGGCCGAGTCCCATAAGAAGGTATCTGCACTCAGCGCTCGGTGTGGCAACACGCCGTGTTCGAGTTCGCAACAAGTCCATCGTCATCCTGCGGATGCCTCGTTGAGAGGTGAAACACGTATCGATTTATTTCAGGAGTTTTTTATGGCTCTTTAGAAATAGCTGTGCGGAACAGGTTACTAAATATATCTACGTCTATTGTATTGTATCTAAATAAGTTAAAGCGCACTGGGTCTCGCGAAGAAACTCTGCCCTTACTTACTTTTAAATTGTTTCTTGGTCGAACTTTAGCGACACCCACGAGACGAGAGCAATATTCTGCTTTAGACTTGTTTTTCATAGTTTTCTCAGAACCGTAATAATCGCAATTTTTATATTTTTCATTTTAGTCTGCGCTTCCTCGGCTCAAGTCAAATATTGTTTCCATTTTACGCAGCATCTTCCAAGATCTCGTTATTTTTATTTCTTGATTCCTAGTATCGTGTTCAACATTCTCACTATCAGAATCGAAACACAACATTAAATTTTGCAAAAAAAGTATTTGGCCAATAATATGTATCGTGATGGTCCAGTAATTATTAGGCCAAGCCTCTTATGAACGAGGTTGTGGATTCAAATCCGGACTAGTACTTATGTGAGTTTTTCAATTGATATGTATTTTCTGAGTTTATCTTGGTCATTACTGACATCGGTGAAGGAAAAACATTAGAGGAAACCTGGACTTTTAGAAGTCTTAAATCGCCAACCCGTCTTGAGCAAGCGTGGTGATCAATGCTCGTGCCTTCTCTGTATGAGAAGAGGACTTTGCCCTACAGTGGGACAATAATCAGCTGGTATTATTATTATGATATATAGGCATGAAGGTAAATAAAAAAACGTGTGCGGTCGGGGGACCCCCGTCAAGAACGAAGTTCTTTTTCACGTATGATTTAAACAAAAATATATTTAATGCTGCCGCCATCTTGGATTTATATTTAGACATCTTATTGGATTTAGCACCCTCGAAAACTATGAAAACGACACCCATGACGAAAAACTTTGAAAACTTTCGCAACCGTCATCTTGGATTTTCATTTTGAACTCACTATCAGCTTTTGCACCCTTGAAAACCATGAAAACAATAATAATGTTGAAAAATTTGAAAATTTTCAGAGCCGCCATCTTCGATTTTCATTTTGACCAAATTCACACTCTCTCTCTCTCTCCGACTTGCAGAGTACTTGGGCGACACTGTAATCACTTTACTCTTTTCTTTTGTTTTTTTCTGCCGGCGTTCTCTCTCTCTTTTTTCTCTTTGAACTAGAAGATGACAGTCGCAAGTATTAACACTTTTAGCGTAACAATTTCTGAAAGTTTACAAGCCGCGTAAAAGAACTTCGTTCTAAAAGAGCTTTTAAAAATCGTTACTTACGTATCTTAAAAATTGCTTTCTAAAATCATGCAAAGGATTCTATTGCGGCTATTGGAATTCCTCTATATTTTATCTATTACAGCGGCTATCGAACGAGGCTAAGCCGATACGCACGCCATGTGGACCGGCACTATTTGCTTCTGTGCGGATCAAACAGGGCGTGTGGAAAATAAACCTATTTGGATATTTATACGTACACGCTTTTGAATAGATTTTACTGTACGTGCAGCTGGCCTAATTGATTAAAACAAACAATTACCTAATCGAATCGAAATACAAAATACGTTGTTTGGATTTGTAACTTTTGACCTCGTATTTAATCACTTTAATTGTTACACTAATTAATAGCAGGAGTGATAGTGCGCAATGTTGAGAATGACCTTATGCAGGATACCCACCCGTATAATATTTTATAGCACAGGTTGACATGATACAGGATGCCCCCAGCGTATATTTTATAGCTCAAGATGACATGACCTTGATGACCCTACCTACTTCCACTATGGAAACAACCACAGCAAATTATCTGCTATTGTTACCAACTGAAACATTCCAAAAGTCACCTTTCTTACACTGTTAGTGAAATGAACGATAAGGTTACCGTCTCAGGTTCACACGAAATAAATCTATTTGAAAATCAACCATGTATCAGTACATCAAAGGCATGATTTCTATGAAAAAAGTAGAATATAATGTTTATACTAAACATAGAGAACAGACTGCGCAAACAAATATGATAAAGAATAAAGTCTCAACAAAACTTGCTTCGCCAACATCTTGTATCAATAAGATTATCTGCGTTTTTATACGGCTATGCTTTTGTATACAATTTACTGAGCTGTTTATATAAAGAGCCATAGTTTGCACAGTATAAAGGGGTAAGAAGCGTTAGTCCTTGCTTACAAGGAGCTACTCAAAAGCAACGAAATTATTCTAATTACTACTAAATCGCGTGGAAACTTGCGTGGTAATTATTTCAATTGTTAGTAAACAAGCTTCTCAAGATGCCAAATATTTATTTATTATCGGTAAGTCAGACGACACCATAGCAACTAACTAGTGTCGAACAAATCTCGTCAACATGTTGCAAAATACACTCATTACATTACACGACACTAGACAACACACACACACAACATACAAAACTACCAACCACCAAATCACACTAACATACGTCACATCTGCACTTACACAACGTCTTATTTTTTTTCACTAGTACATAACCATGTCTTTGACAATTCTCTATCTCTAAATCAACTTGTATGCTAACAATAATCGCTCGACCTTATTGTTATCTACGCGAAGACACTGCCGCCCAAGATACAAGATTTTCCTAGTTTGGGGGCAGGGTACATACTCTTCTTGGACTTTTGACCTCACTTGTGTATAATTATACTTAAGTTCGCTTACCATCTCTTGTCAAAGTTTATGTTTTTGTGAATAAAGAATTTATTTTTAAAAATCACAGTGATTTGAGAAGCATCGAGTTCAAATCACAAATTAGTTTAGTTTCTTCTGAGTGGCGACCTGTGAGAACGGCCTTAGAGTTCAATCTATGTCGGCTGGGGATTTCAATTGCTAGATACCTGTATTTAGAGGGCTTCCTCCGACACATCCCAGTCGGCCGCCTATTCATTGTAAAGTTATAAATCACCGCGCACACCTACGGGATACAGGTTTAATTCAACCTGTGTCGCCAGTGCACACTACCTATTGGTCAGGCGATTGATTGCGGAATGTACCACGAAAGATAATATTTATCACTTCTGAAAGGTTACTATACAATGTTTATGTCTATATAGGTATATAGTCTAACTAAACAATGTGCTATGTATTTCTCTGTTTAAACAACATAAACATTTCCTAAGTAATTGAATACATCTTAGAGGGGCTTGTGGCTAAGTAATAACAGCCGCACGGGTCGATCGATCAGGTTAAGCTACGCTTGCCGCGGATGGTCCGTGGATGGATGACCATCTTTACATACCAAGACCCCTCCGTGCCTCGGAAAGCACGTTAAGCCGTTGGTCCCGGCTGTCATTCGTGGGTCTTTTGTAATAGTTCTTACGGGTCGTCAAAAGCCTGAAAGTCTGACAACCAGTCTTACCGAGGGGTATCGTATTACCTAGCTACTGGGTTGTGGAGGTCAGATAGGCAGTCGCTCCATGTAAAATACTGGTATTCAGATGCATCCGGTTAGACTGGAAGCCGACCCCAACATAGTTGGGAAAAGGCTAGGCAGATGATAAAGTAATTGAATACATCTAACAAAATATCAAATCAATAGGCCAAAGAATCAGCACAGCCATCCAACGTGGCAACGCTCTGCCAGCTTTTTGTGCACTTTTCCCGCTGACAGCGATGCGGACGAATTTTTTGACGCCCAATGAACTCTTCCCTTTATTTTTTTCCTTTACATACTTGAACATAGGTAATACCGGGTGATTTTTTTTACCGTCTCGAAATTTTTACAGGGTGTTCTACCCATGAATATAAACAACTTTCACTATGGGAGCAATGCTGAAATCACGAAAAAAATCAGCTGTGGTAGAACATCCTGTAAAAATTTCGAGACGGTAAAAAAATCATCCGGTAAATATAATTGTTACATACATAGTTTACATAATTCATTAATTTAGAATGAGAAACACTGGTTGTATATAAATAAACCATGCGTGAATAAACAAGTTAACTGTAGATGTTTAAAATGAGATTACAAGATTTACTAGCCACTTAAATTAAAGGGCTTTAAAAACAATTTATTAAAATAACACTTGAAACACATAAATTAGCATTATTGCCAGCAGAAATACTTAAGTACTAAAGTCGTTTGTTTAGCATATTAGACTTTCAATGTAATCCCTAAGTTAAGTCGGTATTTATTTTGTGAAATATTTTAACGGAATTCAAAATCAAACTCGAAGCATTTGTTTTAAATAAACCAATAACAAGCACTTTTGAATTGTCAAGGGGTCGGTCAGTCGGCCTGAGGACACGGTGGAGGTCTGCCCGGCTTGGGCGGAGTAACGCCGTGTCCTCGTAGAGACGATCGGCGGCGGTGATCTCTCGCGTCCGGCCATGGTACGGAGCGAGAGGAAATGGCAGGCCGTCACCTCCTTCTGCGAAGCGGTAATGCGAAGGAGGAGGCAGAACGCGTGAGGGAGAGGCAAATTTCGCGACCTCACACCCCTAACCGCCGCAATAGAAGGAGACGCCCGGGGCGGGAATCGCGAGCCGATTTCCGGACACCGTAGGCGCGGGCTTGCGGACGGTGAGCAATGGGTAGCTCGCCGTCCGATAAGGAGCCGTACGAGAAGGTCGACGGCGCGTTGTGTTCCACGCGCGCCTCAACGAGATGTCGGGGTCCGCTAGGGCCAATGCCTGCCGGGGGTTCGAAGAAAACCGATAGGGAAATCGTGGCCCCCGGCAACAGGGCTTAGTCAGTAAGAGTCTGACAACTATAAATTCCCAAAAAAAAACCGTCAGTCAGAAAGATAAAGCTAGTTGCATTCAAGCGTAGTAGGTTACTATTGTTAAAATATTGGTTACAACCTTCATATTGGAATTATACATGTGAGAACAATATAGAAAAGGTGCACGTTAAAAGCGTTCGTAATAAAACAATTAAAATAAGCCGTGGCAGCTAAGAGATGACCAGTCCTTACTGACGGCGCTCGATCACGCACATGACGCATGGATTGGCACCATTCAGCTCAACCGTTTTGAAGGGAACTTAATGATCCAACACACACGCCACCACCAGCGAAACATTTGAGTAAGCATGATATACTCACAGCCGCCAGGGCACATTTAACTCATTGAAAGACATATCCAGCAAATGGTAGCTTTATTATACTTAGGTACATCGTGCTCACACATGTGCTATGCAATTATACAATACTACTAATTGTAACGTAAAGTTAGGAACTGTAGCGTTAGATTCAGAGGGATAACTTTTACGAATTAAAATTTAATAAATGTACTTTGTTAACGTCCACTTTTACACTACTCGAAACCGAAAACGTTTGATGAAATAAAAATATGGTGGGTAACTAGTTACATAAAATTATACCGTATGACTTACAAAAAAGTAATGTAAAATAGCGTAACAAAACAAATTAGGCTTTTATTTAACAATACGGCTACCAAAAACCACCGGAAAAGATACAAACAACCTATCCTAACACACACCCTTTAAGCCTTCGAAATACGTTTAATGAACGATAATTCTCCGTACAGCGAAGATTTACACACTCCACAAGAATAGTTAGGTGAGATAGGCTCCTGAGAGCTCCATCCGATACTACAATATATCAATGAGAGGTTCCCGAAGGATACAGTGTTGGGTCACGTATCAGAAGTGTTTTTCGACGAACCCTACATTACCTCGAGGTGAGAGAAAAGTTCAGCATCAGAAACTTATTGGGGTATTCGACGTTATTAACATTCGTTATTTTATATGTCTATTTACGAATCTTTTCTCTTTACCCTTGGCCAGGTACCTATTATTACTTTCAAGCCTAAATAGTTTTCTGATAGTTTTTATTTGTCACCTTATCTACCTTTCTCTGAAAGTAAAAAGTTTCACAAAGGTTTCATATTTTCAGCATCTTTCTAGCGTCGTTATGAAAAATGACAGAAAGAAAACTACCACATCTGTGACGCGTGGTGGGTGCATATATTTTCTGTGAGTTTTACTCGTATATATATTCTTTAAAAATGCTATGTTATTTACATGTTTATATTGAATACTAGCAGCTGCTTGCGGCTGCACCCGCGTGGACGCAATTTTTTTTTCTAAAATAAAAGTAGACTAAATTACTCCTTATTACATCAGCTATCTTCCTCTCTCCTTAAACATCATCATTTCATATAGTTCCTTGCTCTTGTTTCATGTTTATAATTTTATGTATTTCTGTTATTTATCTAATATATTTATATAAATAGGTAAATATATGCTTTATGTATCTGTGTATCTGTTGTATATGTAAATGGTACACCACTGGCTACCTGCAGTATTATCTCTCCTTTTCCATTTAAATCCATACTGTAAAAAATCGCTTTTAGCGATAAGACCGCCCATTGTGTCACCCAATGTAAAATTTCTAAATTTATGTCTGTAATTTTTATGGTGTACATAATAAAGAATGTTCTATCTATCTATCTATCTGCCAGTGAAAGTCCCGTCAAAATCGGTCCAGACATTTCGGAGATTAGCGGGAACAAAAACAAAAAAATGTTTTTTGTTATAGTACCGTATCTATATACTTTCATAAGCATTTAGTAAAAAAGCTGTTATTTTGACATTACAAACATACACTTGCAATTTCATTTATATATATGTATGTAGAGATTTTGTAGGGATTACCCTACTCTAAATCTGTGACCTACATAGAGGTAGACACTACACCGCGCAATTTAAAAATGTAACCAGATTAGCCCAGCCGATTGGGTGTTGTGTTTGACCCTGTCTGAGCACCCTCATCAATTATACAACCAATACGAGTGAAACTCTAGTAAACTACATTTAACATTTCAAAAGATACATTACTCTCGGATACACATTTCTAACAGAGTCTAGACAAGATTCTTTAATCAAAGTATCTGATTTTTTTCCCTGAAAAGATTTCTAGAACTCAAAGTTTTATAAAAAGAATCCTTGGAGAAGTCTCAGGAATATCAAATAAATTACATTACTACCTGCTGTACAGAAGAAAAAGTCAAAAAAGCCGAGATTTTCAATCCTTCTTAAATAAATAGTGAAATTTGAAAATAGAAGCCATTCATTACCGTGATAGAAATATATCGATTGGTTTGGGCAAACGGCATGGAAAATTAACAGATATTGGTTCTAATTCCATTAAGTACTATCGAGTGAACGAGACAGCGCAAACCAACCGATGTGGCCAGCCAGTCGGGATTCCGGGAAGGACTTCGCTTTAATAAAACTATTCAAACTGTTTATACTCCTGACAGAACTGAGAATGTCAATTACTAAATGCTTATATAGAAATGAGACAACTTCTGCGAATATATTTAGTGGGTACCTAAGTTACAACCCTACCTATATTTTCAAAGGTATGAATTACCTACATTTATTAAATAGTTTATCTACGTTATTACTGAATTCATTGAAGTTTAGTTTAGTAATTGGCACATATATCTATATAAATGAATGTAGATTAGAACATATCAGTAGGATACATATTCCTTGCTCATCATGGGCATCCTTTGACAAATATGTATCTTTTAATTTATAAAAATATTAAATTCTTTCATTGACAGACAACGCACAGCCTAAACCAATGTTTCTTTAGCATGAAATTTTACACAAGAGTTCCTTATATAATGAAGGTAAGCACTAAGGAAAGATATTTGAAAATACTTCCCCTAAAGGGATTAAATAGGGGATGAAAGTTTGTATGGAAGTTTGTCATTTTTAGGGTTCCGTACCTCAAAAGGAAAAAACGGAACCCTTATAGGATCACTCGTGTGTCTGTCTGTCTGTCTGTCTGTCCGTCTGTCACAGCCAATTTACTCCGAATCTAATGGACCGATTAAGTTGGAATTTGGTACACATATGTATTTTTGTGACCTAAACACGAATATGTAACGTAAATAAAAAAAAATTGAATATAGGTGTCACTTTTGGGGGGCAAACAAGAAAATTAAAAAAAAAAGTTATGCTAACAGTACGGTGTGACATATCAAATGAAAGCACTTATTGCGAGGATCTTAAATATATTTTTTATATAATTTTAAAATAAATATTTTTAAAGATATTTAAGAAGTTCAATGAAAATTGACCATTCCCCCCCCTTATCTCCGAAACTACTGGACCAAAAATTTTCAAAAAAATACATAGTATGACTCTTTACTCATAGATTACAGGAAAACCTATAAGAAGTTTATGGTTTTAAAATAACACGGTAAATCTCTCAATATTGTGCGTACAAACTTACATTTCGTCGCTCGGCATCCAATAGGCCCATCTCTCTAGCTACTATAATATCAATATCAAAAGTGTTTGACAGTCTGCTTAATACACAAATAAATAATACTGTAAATGTTCATGACAACTAATTCGGATTTCGGCGTGGTTTCTCAACAGAAAGTGCAGTGTTGTGTCTTAAGCATACCGTCACATACTATACTTATACACAGCGCGGGACGCCGATTTATGCTAGCTTTCTCGACTTATTCAAGACTTGATCTGGTTGCTTATGACGTATTGTGGAGAAAGATGGAGAAGGATAGGTTGCCAATGGAGCTTAAAAACATTTTTAAATATTGGTACCTATGGTAACCAGATCAATAGTGTACGATGGGCTGGAACTTTTTCCAGGCCATACAGGTTGGAATGCGGGGTGAGGCAGGATTGGCGAGCTCAGCAGCACCAGAGTGGGTTGCTATACAGTGTGATTCTTCATAATGTGCACATATCGAAATGAGGGAATCTATGCTTAATTTTAACGACAGAAAAAATATTTTAAAAATCTAAATATTTTTTTAATACTTTTATGGAATTTAAAAAAAATTGTAACAAAACTGTGTAACTTTTAAACTGAATCAGTTATCGTGATGAAACAAACTCCATAATGATTGGAAGTAAGTAGGCGTCCACATAAAATTAAAATTGAGAAAAAAACTACCCTCAATTGAAAATAAACATGTTTTTTTAGTAAAAATCTGTATTTTTGTCATCAATTTTTACAATAATTGTAATATTTATGAATAAGAGCCCACGAGAATAAAAAAAAAACAAAAAAAAATTTTTGACCATTTTTCCGTCGGTAAAATTAAGCATAGATTCCCTCATTTCGATATGTGAACATTATGAAGACTCACACTGTATAGATGGTATTTGTGTAAATAATATTAGCTTTGCAGACGATATGGTGCTTCTGAGCGCCAGCCAGTATCCCATAGACAAAAACTGTTAGTCGCAAAACTTTCTGAGTGACCTGGTAAAATAAGCTAAAGTTCATAAGTTTACTAACACAATGAGCCCTTGTTACTTGAATAAAGAAAAATATATGGATGACTATTTTTTTTTGAACGACGTTTTCTAAAAATGAAACCTAGCTAGATCGATTTATCGCTCCCGAAACCCCCTGCATACTAAATTTCATAAAAATTCTTGGAGCCGTTTCAGAGATTCAGGTTATATAATATATACAAGAATTGCTCGTTTAAAGGTGTCAGATTTTTATTTTTCTACACGTTCAAATAAGTGATACTGCAATTTAAAAAAAACGTACAAAATTACATATTCGCGGTATTGGATGCCGAGCGACGATTTGCAGTTTGAATAAATGTTAAGTTTGTTCTTGGGATAAATAAATTCATCTCAACTACGGAACCCTTCATTGTGCGTAGTCCGACACGCACTTGGCCGGTTTTTGCCGATGGGAAATCTCCTCGGGCTTGCTCACGGCTTGTTTTAATATAAATTCCGTTCTAGTAATTTTCTGAATAATCGACCGTCTTAAAAGCATCAAAATCCATTTAGTAAATTTGTGTAGGTATAAGGCCCGGACTCCACACAAGCGGAGATGTGCGGAGATGTCCGAAGTGGAGACGAGAAGAGATGTTTTTCAGCTAGGATGTGTCCACCGAAGCTGTGCGGAAATGCGTACTGGCTAGACAGGAGCGGAGATGTGTGCTGGCTACAGCGGAGATGTGTGCTGGCTAGAGCGGAACTGTTACAGCGCCGCTCACTGCACGCCGCTCACATCTCTTCTCGTCTCCGCTGCGCGCCGTCGCCAGCTTGCGAAGCAAAGCTCACATCTCCGCTTTGTACCGCCACCCAGCTTTCGGCGAGACACAGCTCACATCTCCGCTTCGATCGCGTCATACAAATATGATACATTTCCGCTCAGTGGTCTCCACTGAAGCTGAGGAGAAAGGATATGTGTGAATAACGAAATTCTATTGGTTGTTTAAAACACATCTCATCTCCTCTCGTCTCGTTTCGGCTTCGGTAGAGTCCGGGCCTAAGAGCAGACAGACGTAAAAACTACGTATTATATATTATATTTAGAGCACCAACTTTTTCTCACTTAATTCAAACTTAAACAATAACGCTTGTTATTGTACAAGTTTGTTTGAATGAACAATACCTACTTTAGATTTTATAAACTTAAATAGTTCTGTTGTCGGTGTTTCGGGAATAATAAAGACGAGCAGCAATATTACGTCACACACATTGCCTACAGGCTAACTTTGAACGGAATTTACTCGAGTATTTTAATAAAGATAGTTCTGAAATTAAAATGGAGGAAAAAGGGATAGAAGTGGAGGAGCTTATGGCTAAGAAATAACAGCCGCACGGGTCGATCGATCCGCTTCGGCCGTCAGGGAAACCGGGGTTTCGTAACTGGTTTTCATGAAGGCTTTTTTATACGTCTACGTAACTGGTTTCCATGAAGGCTTTATTTATACTACTATGTAACTGGTTTCAAAGGAGTAATTATCCAATATCCCCTAAGCCACCTACGAAACTGACTAAGTACGAAAGAAGAAAGAAAAAAGTTAGTAGGTACTTTCTTTTTATCATTCTATATTTAATACAACTGAGAAATATGAATATTGAATTGAATTGAAAACATAGTTGTACTATTAATATCTTGTTTTATTTAAAATATAAACGAGTGTGTGACAACCATTTTTGGATTCAGGGATCCGTTTGCGAAATATTAAGCTTTAAAGTGCAAATTTTTGTTAGAGTCAAGTGTGCCACCCTGCCAGCTAAATGGTTGATTTTGGATGTGTGAAAAAAATCACAGCAGTAGTTTATATAACGAAATTAAAAGGAACACTATCACAGCTAAGTAGGCTTTACAAGTTAACGAGTAATAATCGACCAACTTAACTTTGCAGCTGCAAAAACATTTTTCCGATACATTCCGTATAGGAGAACATGTGCTTCAACTATAAAGTTAAGTTTGTTTTTGGGATAAATTCTTCCCAACTATGGAACCCTTCATTGTGCGTGGTCCTATAGGCACTTGACCGGTTTTTTAATCTTATGCCCGTTTTCACTAACACTACGCGAAAACTTAAAGCAATTGGAATTTTAACTTTCGGCGCTGAGCCGAGCATTGTAAATCCAACATTGTCCTTATATTAGGACGTAATGTTAGTGAAAACGGGCATTACTCCACTTATGCCTATAAGATTCAAGTATACAAATCTTAAACGATGCAGTAGTATAGGTTTACAAAAAAAAACTGGTCCAATATTACTGCAGAGTAACAATTTTTGCAACAAGCTTTGCTCATGTTTCTGTTAAAATCTCCGTTAAAGGTTTCCTGTATCTATTATTAATAGACAAATACAATTAAACGGCATAGAAAAAATTTGGTAGGTATTTTAATTAAAAATATATTACAGCAAACATACATGCACAAACCCACGTAAAATATTCAATCCGTTTGACATTTTGCGGTGCGATGTGTCGGCGCAGCAGAAAGGCAGCTTCCAATCGAAATGCAAACTTTAAACTAATTTAACTTTAAAATAGCTTTTTCCCAACTCCAGTGAAAACAAATGTTGACATACAATACCCTATTTGCGTTTCTAATCTTACACCGAGTTGCTTTTGTTTATAGATTTGTAACATAGAATTTTTAAATACAAATCATGTGTATTTCGATGGAAGAATAAATAACTAAAACTAGTTTTATAATTTTTCATTAAAATCTCAATGTAATGAAATGTTGTCTGTCACTAGGCAGTCCGACTATAACTCAATAGTGGTGTACGAGCGCTTCGGCTTATGTTTCGGCCGCACATTTGGCTTCGGGTGATATACGGTCGAAGCTTTGGCCAAATCCCCTGTCATACAAAACACGATCGCGTAAGAACGCGGACTGAAAACAATGAAAGTCGGATTTGTGTGATCAAGAAAAATACTTTTGCCAAATAATAGTTTTGTGGCAAAATATATCTGAGGCGAACAATTTCGTAGCATTCGTAGACATTTTGCTACGAAAAAGCGTAGCAGTAGATTTGATGGTGCAATTTATTGAATTCTGCACTATGCTTCCGTCTCTCTTCCGGTGGATACCATAAGCCAAATTATTTATAAAACTCAATTAAACTTTAAAAAAACAATTTATTAGAAAACAGGCTTTTGTCAAATATCCAGGATTAATCCAATAAGGTAGGTATGAATATGTGTTGGATCATAACTTTTGGAGTTCGGAAGCTCTTATACCCTTACTTAATAGGGTAATACGAGTACAAGAAGATAGGTAAATTTATTCCTTACGATACCGTAAAGATCGCCACTTATGATTACGATATTTATTTGGGTACCCATTTCGTCCATCATGCTTTCATCCCTATCTACAATCCTAATATGGGCCCCGATATAAATATAGTAACGGCCTATTGTAGACACATAAAACCACAAGATCGGGTAGTGAATTTAATTTTTATGGTTGTGAACCTGCAGGAGACATGAAAGCAGCGTAACCTTCACTTTTATGGCTCCCGATATAATTCATACTTTTATTATTCATTTGTACTTGCTCGTAAATTGGATCTCTATAAACAAATGTGGGAATTTCACAACGTCGAAGCTGAAAATGCGGAATGGGCTTGGTATCGAATAGTCGACGCCAATCCAGTGCCGAAAGCAAGACCGGCGCAGATTTATTCAGCCAGTTATTGCACATTCCCAGCAAATGTGCACTGAATATGCACCCGGCCTGAATATTTCACAGCTTCAAGTGCGCGCTTAGCACCAAATAAAAAACTTCTGAGTTCGTTTGTGATCTCTAATTCTCGACTTAACTGCCTGAATTATTTTATTTAGACCTCTTTGAATGTATCAAACAAATAAGCTGTGTTTAAATTGTTATATTATGTTTGTGGTGTATTTATTCATTTATTTTAAGCCTTTTATACACACCTTGTAATAACATGAATCATGAATGCAAACATACATATATTCCAAATATAGATGTCAAGTGAACTGGCAATCGCAGTTCATAATATACAAGTTAGTATACAGTTGCAACAACATGCCAAATGTCAATATTGCTTTAACTATAAAAAGCATATACTATGATATCTGCTATTTATACAACAATGAAACTAATTTATAGAACCAGTCAATAAACATGAAAATAAGGATAAATACAAGCAATATTACATTTTCGTTGTGAACAATTTCTAAAATATATGCATTGAATTAGATAAATAAACATGGCCGCCGCGATCCTCCGATAAACCAACATTTATTTAGGCGACTGCATGCAGTCTAATATATTTTGTCATTATTCATGTATTGTGCGAAGTTGTTCAGTAAAGTCATTTATAATTTTAGCAAAACTTATTTTAAAGTCTCTTTCAGTACATGCAACATTAATTTAGATTTTAGAAAACATCATTATAACTTTTTATTCATGCATGAACTTACTAAAATATAGTTTCGATATTGTTCACTATAATCTAGCTGGTAATCCTTAATATACATAAGTACCAATTATAAATAAAATATTAGTTATAAAAAATTCCAAACTAAACCCGTCTAAAATAAAAGCCACTCACAAGCCCCTAATCGTATTGTTTTAGTTTCAACATCACAAATCCCTAACGCAAATAAAACACGAACAAACATTTTAGTGACATCACACTGCCTTTGAATAGAGCCTTACATTCGACTCTCGTATAAAAAAGAGCGGCCAAGTGGGAGTCAGACTCACACACGAATGGTTCCGTACTACCATTGGTTCAGACACCAATCTACACATGGTCTTCACATGATCTGACCAAGATTATGTCTGGACTGAGACCTCTGAGTTTGTTTCGGCCTTTCTTCTCAGAGTAGGCAGATAGGAAACGCCGACCCCATTTAGTTTAAAAAAATATATGATTAAAGCGTTTGTACAAACTTACTTACAGAAATTAAATCATTTATCATTTACCCTATAAAGTTGAATACTACACATATTTAAAAAAATACTTTTCTTGTATCCCCTCAATTTGAAACTTATTTTATTTTTGTTTATTATAGCGGCCGCACTTTGTGAAAATGTCAAGTGGCTAATTATTACGGCTTTAAAGATACCCTGTGACAGACGGAGAGACAGTGGAGTATTAGTAATAGGGTCCCGTTGCCACCCTTTGGATACGGAACTCTAAAAACGCACACGTCAAAAGCCGCAATCAGTTTTTAGATCCGAATGATTCCAAACAAAATACATACTACACATATTTACGTATTGGTGCTCAACTAAATATTGAAACGAGTTGTCAGAAATATGCGGTCCGGAAATTGAACGTGAGTGCCTCAAATATTTACCCATCACATAACTGTTTGTATTTACTAAATGTAAATTTACTCTTTCAATAAAATAATAGTGTTTAGCGGTTAGTGTGGTAATTATTATATTTTATTGGCCGTTTTGAAATAATAAAGTATTCATTACTTTTTTTTCTACCTAATTGATATCTAAAATAGGTAAGAATCGGAACATACATTTTCTTAAATTGCACAACTAATAGATCATATTTGCAAATGACAAAAAATGTCATGAGACATTTAGCTAGTAATAGTAGTATAGTAATTAGCTTGTAAGATAGAGAAAGAAACATCCTACCTTTAGAGTGAGCACTCAAAGACAGTGTGATTGTGATCACAATCTGTACAACGTGGTCAACCACCAATTAACTCAAAGCAATTTTCCCATAAATATTCGTGAAATAATATCATGCAACGCTAGATAGTTAAAGTCCACATCCCACAATGAATGATAATATCCAAAAGGTTTATAAAAGTGAATAAATGTAAGCTTTCAACTACCGTTTGGCGGTAAATCAACATTAATTAAAACAACGAGGGTGTTATCCGAGTACCTATCGTAGGTAGTTTAATTACAGACAGCAAACAAAGGTCACGTTTATTGATTGTGGAGATTGGGTAGTGGGCACGGGAAATTGGCGCCTTACAACTTACAAAAATTACAGACAGCAAACAAAGGTCACGTTTATTGATTGTGGAGATTGGGTAGTGGGCACGGGAAATTGGCGCCTTACAACTTACAAAAATTACAGACAGCAAACAAAGGTCACGTTTATTGATTGTGGAGATTGGGTAGTGGGCACGGGAAATTGGCGCCTTACAACTTACAAAATGGCATCTATTTAATCGAACCTCTTATTGTTATTTTGCAGTCCTAAAAATATTATTGAACACGATTGCGCCTCTTTTTGTATACCTCTAATAATTCCTAGCGGTATGGTTTAAAAGATGTAGTGAAAAATTTTTTAAAGGGTATGCTGAGATGGTTTGGGCATGTTGAGAGGATGAATGAAAGGCGACTAACAAAATGTATTTACAAGGCAGATGTGAAGGGAAAGGCCGGGCGGGGACGCCCTAGGAGGACAAATATTGACCTTATTGGTGATGTTCTTCAGAAAGGCCAGGTGCGTAGTACTCGCAACCGGCGTGCGTGTGTGACCAGATGGATGAACGTAAACGAGGCAAAAGGAGTGTTTAAGGATCGTAGCAGGTGGCGTTCTGCAATTTCTGTCTACCCCCATGGGACGAAGGCGTGAGTTTATGTATGTGTGTAATAATTCCTATTTTGGGGACCTAAAAATACTAATCTGGTTAATCTACGGAAATACCAGTCAGATTTAAAAATATTTTTGAACTGGATAGCCCAATTCTTAAGGAAGGTAATAGGCTCGCGGACGATGTCGCGGGCAGAAGCTAGTAGCAAAATAATTATGTTAGGCCTTACACTGTTGCGTGAGGGAAAGGCAAATTTCGCGCCGTCACGCCCGTAACCACCGCAAGAGACGCCCCTGAGCGTTGGGAATCTCAGGCAGATTCCCGGACGGTGAGCAATGGTAGATAAAAAAAGGCCTTACACTGTTTGTCCACCGTACAAAGTCAACGGGAACTAGGAAGTCATCGAGGCACGACATTATTCGAACGTTACGGAACGTCATCCCCTTTTCGTTGACACAGCGGTGAACACACGACCTTACACAGTAAAGAAATAGGACTAACTAAGACAGTATACGTCATTTTATAACAAGTAAGTTTGACTTAATAACATGCTGTTTTCGGAACTATTATGTGGATTCCCCCACCACCCGTGTTCCTTCAGTTGCCATGTTGCCGGGGGGCCACGATTTCCTTTTCGGCCCGTATTCGCAGCCCCGGCAGGCATTGGCCCTAGCGGACCCCGTCAATTCTGCTGACATCTCTTTGAGGCGCGCGTGGAACACAACGCGCCGTCGACCCGGGCTTGGTCCTTATCGGACGGCGAGCTACCCATTGCTCACCGTCCGCAAGCCCGCGCCTACGGTGGCCGGAAATCTGCCTGTAATTCCCGACGCCCAGGGCGTCTCCTCCTGCGGCGGTTAGGGGCGCGAGGGCGCGAAATTTGCCTTTCCCTCACGCGATCCACCTCCTCCTTCGCAAGCATTACTGCTTCGCAGAAGGAGGTGATGGCCTCCCATTTCCTCTCGCTCCGTACCATGGCCCGAATCAGGGCCGCACGCGAGAGATCACCGCCGCCGATCGCCTCCACGAGGACACGGCGATGCCTTGCCCAAGCCGGGTAGACCTCCACCGTATGCTCCTTATGTGGATTCCCGGATGCAATACAACAACGCGGAGAAAATCTTGCAGTTTAATGTCAAGGTATAACACCGGATATGGTTTATATAGCTTAGAAAAGCTAAAACGTAATTTTTGTTGCAAACATTTTCGTTTTTAAAACTTTCAAATTCAATTCAGTTCAAAATATTTTATTTCACATAAACCTAATCCAAGTGCACGGTTCCAATTGGTCGTTTCCTATGACAAAGAAAAGAGCCGGCAAGAAATTCCACGGTTACTGTTTTAAAAATAATTGGCTTTTACAATATTTTCAAATAACTGTGTTAATAGGTAGGTATGGGACGACAGTGTAGGTCTTTCAACAAGTACAAGCTACTTAACAATATAAAAGATTTTTTGAAAAATGTGACCTATATTAAAAAGTGGTTCAATTGATTCTGCTCGTTATTCTGATCAAACTATTTTCAAGTTTTGCGCATTTAACGTTACACGTTGTTTAATGTCAAATAATAGGATGACTATGTTAAAGAAAGAATGTAAAAAATAAACTAGAGAAAGAGAGACTTTATTATCCTAGTCTGGCATGATCGGATCGCGTGTAGTCATGAGGATTGGTGTGAAAATCCCCCAGTGATGACCGAGTGGGTAGAGCAAAGATAGCTATGTCAAAATAATATCGTCAACATAGATACCAATAACATATTGGTGATCATTCATTTGATCATACATTACCAATCAAAGGTCCTTTCTGTACCAATTAAGAACATATTAATTGATTTGATAAACTCAAAGCAAGTAAACTGAAAACATGCCCCAAACAGATAAGTTTTCACTTCATAAACTATACGTGAAACAAGCAATTCGCTGTTAAAACGATAGCTTTCACACGCAATACTGATGACGCACAAATCCCTAGTAATCTGGGATCCAATTACATAAAACGAATCCCTTTAGAGGTTTTAACACTCAATGTAGCGCCAGAATGCAAATCAGTTAGTTAACATCTGTTTCAAATTAATTTATTCAATTTATAAAGTACCACAGTATGATAATGTTAAGGGTCAGAGGTGGACGTAATTCTAAATAGGTATTAATAAAAAAATTGTAAATTTCTTTGTGAAACGATCTTTTGAAGAATGTCGTGGGTAGAAAATTCCTTATAAAATAATGTTGGAATTTTTATTTAATAGGATCAGTTGGTAATTGAGAATTGCTTTTCATTTATCACCTACCGTCAATCTTTTGTTATTTGATTATTAATTGTTAAAATATTATAAACGCGAAAGTTTGTGAGGATAGATGGATGTTTGTTACTCTTTCACGCAAAATCTACTGAACGGATTTGGATGAAATTTGGCACACAGATAGTTTATAACCTGGACTAACACATAGGATACTCCCACGGGACTTTATCTTGATACTCCCACGGGACTTTATCTTGATATTCTCACGGATCAAGACTTATGCGGGTGAAACCGCGGGCGCTGCTAGTTGTTAATATAGACAGGTTTTTATACAACCACAAGAAGTTTCGCTTTTCCTCCATCCATACTAATGTTATAAATTCGAAAATGACTCTGTCTGTCTGTCTGTATGTTATCTTTTCACGCCTAAATCACTGAACGAATTTCGATAAAATTTGGCAAGGAGATAAATGGCATCCTGGAAAAGGACATAGGCTACTTTTTGTCTCAAAAATAACTCTGAGGTCCGAGGGGGGATATAGGGGATGAAAGTTTGTATGGGAAACCTATCATTTCTTAAGTTAGAGCTATGAAAATTTAAATTTATGCTTTTGGTACCAAATAAAGAATTATGTATTTCAGCGTTTTTCAAAAATCATCCCTCAAGAGGGTAAAATAGGGGATAATTTTAAAATTCGCAAGTAATATTGTTTTTTTTTTGTGTCTTCTTTTCAAGAGATTTAAGAGATTGGAAATATAGTCATAGTCCGTATCTTGAGTTAACATTTAGTATTTATTTTATTAAAATTGGCCCACTCGGTGAAAAGTTATTACAATTTAAATTGATAAACTAACCTTTCTAACATGTAGGTAGGTATTATGTGTTCAATGGCGGTAAGAGTACGTATTACAAATCAATGGTGATAATAATAGTAAAATGAATAATTTGTATTTTAAGAAAGGCATGTAGTTAGAATCATGATTATAACTGTTTTATTTATTTAAAAAAACCGGACATACCTATGTGAGTAGGTCTTACGCCCTAAGGGTTCTGTCTCAAAGCTGTGCAAGCTCGGCTGCCCGAATTTCCAAATCTGGATTGAAGGATAAACATAACTTTTCAATTGAAAAAGAACTTTTAATAGAATAACGAAATACAGACTATATGTTACTTCAAGACACGGCCTATGAATTTTTGATCCCAGCTTGAAGAAAAACTTTACTGTGCAGTTCTAATATTACTATAAATTACCAATTTTCGGATTTTCCTCTTTACTTGACCTTACTTCACGCCAAACTTTATGCTGCTGGGCCAACGGGAAGTACCAAATAGTCTGGTTTACGAGTGTCAAAATAAGCGCCATAAATGGCCGTATTTTTTTTATTGCGTTTGTATTTCAACTTGATGCCTCCACGCATTCCTGAGAAAAAGGGTATTGACAGACAACGAAGTCATCCTTTATGGGTTGAAATTTTTAATTTTGAGGAACGGAACCCTAAAACATATTTATTTATCTGCAAAAGCTAGAATCCTAACAAATTTTATAACTGTGTAAGTGTGTTTGTTTCTTACGCTTTCATGCTAAAACGGCTGCACAGATTTGGATGAAATTTGGCACATGGGTAAACCATGACGTGGGTTATGACATAAGATACTTTTTGTCCCGATATTTCCACGGATGATAGACTCATGTGGGTGAAACCGCAGGGCGCTGCTAGTAATATTATTAATGCGTAAGTAACACTTGACTGTCTGCATGTTACCTTTTCATGCCTTAACCACAGAACCGATCGTTATGAAATTTGACAAATACGTAACCTGGGACCTGGAGAAGGACATGGACTACTTTCTATTCATTCTGGAACGCAGACGAAGTCACGGGCAACAGCTTTTGCGCGATTATTTTTTTACTTGAAATCGGCTTGAAAGCACTAAAAACAGAATGATTTCTGTTACAATATCTTGTTCAAAATCAAAAAATCAAAATCAAAATATTTTATTTCACATAAACCTACAAGGGCACTTATTTCCGGTTCCAATTGGTCGCTTCCTATGGAGAAGAGCCGGCAAGAAACTCCACGGTTACTCTTTTCAAAATAAATTGTTTCTACAATATTTTCAAATTACAGTGTTAATAGGTATGGGAGGACAGTGTGAGCCTATCAACAAGTACCAGGTACTTAGTAAAATAGAAAATGGTCCACAAGTCTACAGCCTACAATGTTCTCACATTCACAAAATGTAAAAGAAAAGAATCTATATATAAAGTAAACAAAATAATAAAAATAAGGACCTATTTAAACCAAATGACATGATTGCCACTACAGCTGTAACAAATCTAATTTGATTAAAAAAAATATAGAAAATTGTAGGTATATAATGTCAAATACTGAAAAGATTATGTCAATGAAGTAGGTAAAAAAAAGTAAAATAAAATAATCATCGTAATTTGGGAGCAGTTAATAGACATTTACATTGTTATGCCGTTAATGAGGTACCAGGGAAGCCACATGTGCAGAAGGAATTATTTCCAGACTTCCTTGTCTTCAACGTAGTCTTTAATCTTGTGTTTCTTGTTTTATCTAAACCTTTCATCGCAGGCTCAGCGAGCATATGTAGGTACTTAATTTCTCTTTAATTTAAATAAACCCTAATCTATTTTATCAAGTGTAAAAATCTCTCTATGAATTCAAAAGTACAGGTATTGAAGTTATCTGTAATAGTGACCGGCATGGCTATACAATTTTGATAAAATTACCTCTGCTCGCTGAAGCTTCGTCCGACCGCAAAACTCTGTAAAAACTTTGTCCGCTGTTGCACAACAGTTCTTTATAAATACATTTGAAACAAGTTATGCTCCCTTCCCAGATCTTTATGATATGTTTCCAGTATATCCCTTGAGGATATAACATGTTCTAGAATGCTACAATGCGGCTCTTTTAGAAACTTACATGGACTGAACTCTGTTGCAATATGCTTGTACTTACTTACTCCTTAGTTAACTTAATTTGAAATATTATGTCTGTGTTATTCTTTCTGTATATGCTTGTGGGTATGCATGGTTTTTATAACCAACTATTCTGCGATAACTAGCATAAGCAAAAGCAGATTTATATAAATATTGTTAACGGTAAAAAAATATTAAGTTTTGACCGCTTCTCTATGGCATTCTGTACCTTTATGGTATTTATAGGTAAAATCTTTTGGTTGGTTAGAGGTAACACACATTGTTACCTCTAACCAACCAAAAGATTTTAAATACTATCCTTAAAAATATTGCGCGTAATACAATCAGATAATAGTCATAAATCATTCACACAACTTTCTCATTAGAACAAGATTCTTTATCTAACTCCAACAACTGAATTTATTTCAAGCATATTATAAATAATTGAAACTTATCAAAACGTTATCAACGATCTTTAAATACGTCTGCAGAACAAGATGAAGCCTACTAACAGTGGCTGGCAATTCTTATTTAAGTTTAAATAGGTTTCGCGATGCAGCAATCTACGTGAGCCCGGCGAAGGCCGGAGATTGAGCGCGGGATCGCGGTGAGCAACCGGCCAACTTTGACAAAGAGTAATGATGCGCCGCGATCGGACCAACACCTCCCGCCGTAACCACACAGACTCTCGATTTTACCACTAAAGATTGTTTCTTGACAATTTTCGACTTGCCGCTTGTTGTTATGTACCTATTTACCTCGACAAAGATTCAGGTTTGTAGGACCTTCTTTTGCAAATATTTTTTGCGAAATTAATGGTGTAGCTCTACTTACATAACAATGTACGCCGCTACGAAGAATTTCTAATGTAACCACGTAGCAATTCTAAAGGAAAAACCATACGTTTAGTCGAATAATAAGTTATTGTGTACGCAGAACGAAGGAACGGCGCCATTTTATCGCTCGATAGCGTACCATTGTATCGACAATCTTCGAAACGAAGTTGTTATCTTGGCGGCTCTCACGTTTTGTTGAATTAGTAAGAGGGTACAGACAAATGGCCATGTAAGAAACACGGAACGATCTCCGACTCGGGCCGAAAGCGATAGTGCTCCACTAGTTACGATAATAAATAGGGGCTTAACGCTAGCAAATGGCCGATTAGGGCATTCTTGACTACAACACGGGCATTCTGATAAAGTTAGCGTTTGCTTTGCAACGAGTCTCGTGGGTTTTATGGCTAACAAATAGATTGCTCCAACATTAAATCACTCACTTGTTTTAAGGTTTGAACGGTTTATGTGTACAGCAAACTTTACACTGCATCCGAAAATACTTTTTCCAGAATTTCTAATAAATTCTTATCATTCACCTTTATAATAAACAATAGATAATACCTACTGATAAATCCTCACGTAATTTATACCTCCCGTAATGCATCATAGACTCCACTTCCAATTTAAATTACCAATTTGAAACAGAATAAACAGTTAATAAATACTAATGCAAATCGTTCAATTGTTTAAATAAGACTAGGTACTACGACGCTTCGTGAAATACGTTTTCACCAAAATTAATTCAACCTCATTTTAACGAGATTCAACCATTAGACCTTTTATTAAGGCCAATTCGACAAATTGAAAGCTTAAGGTTTAATTAAGATAATTTCTAAGTCCATTATGGGTCTCATCGCTTATTTCGATCGTTCTATTTGATATTTCGTTTTACTTATCTTATTTAAATATTTTTTGGGAAATAAAATGACCCCAACACCAATAAATATTTTATATGTCCATTTTCCCGAACGTTTTCCTACTTTCTATATAAACATTTCAGTTAGTTTTCCTTAATGTCAATAGAAAATAATAATGGGTCACCTATTATTTGGATTAGTATCTCAATTGCCTATTATATAATAAAATATAAAGGCATCATGGACTATTGTTAGGATTATTTTACAAGGTTACTAACGGGCTATTGTAATCCCTATTCTTTGCTTTACAAAGAATTGAATTATTTGTACCTACTTACACAGTAAGTTACTAAGTATACCTGTATATATTTGTTTTGTTTTTAATTTTTTCTCAGTTACTTCTAATCATGGTCTGGCAGTTTGAGTAATTTATGCGGCCTACCCAAATTTCCTTTCTTTGGTATTGTTCGCCGAATCGTTGAGCTCCTTAATTCTGAGTTGAGCTGCACGATAACTGACAAATGCGTACACTGACTGGACAATCCCTCTCAATCTGTGTGGTGCTTTCCTCTAAAGACCACTTCAGATCTACATGGTCTTCACATGATCTGACCAAAATTAGGTGTAGACTTTAAAAAGAGACTGCGACCTCTGTATTTGTTTCGGCCTTTCTTCTTAGAGTAGTCACAAATAGAAAACGCCGACATCATCTAGTTTTTAAAAATATGACTGACGTGTCAGAAATAAAATCATTTATACCGCAGTATAATAAAAATACATTAATGTTCGTACTTATTATGATCAAAATAAAATACCTATATTTTCTACGAAACAATATTTCAACACCATGTTTAAGTAACAAAAGCTTCCAACCAAAAATGTCACATTGTCTAATTCGTAGAAGACCCGCTTCAAATTCAAAGACTCCTTCAAAGTCGTAGGTGTAATCCCCGGATCGAGCAAAGAGTAATCACTTCTTTTTTTGTTAAAAACATCTTTGAATTTATGCCAGGTTACATACGCGATCACCCTATGAAAACTGACCCTAACCTCTGTAAAAATACTTATTAAGTGATTTTGACATCGTAGTTTCTAAATAAATTACACATCTATACATTACCAACTGGTCTATCTACCCCAGTTAGAAGCATGACATTTTATCACAGCAAATAAAGCTTTTGAATATTTTTCATTGCGTAAGTATGTAATACTATGGCCATTGTTGTTAGTGTTACAGATTGATTGAAGTTGATACTTGAATATAAATGGCGTTGAGTAGCAAGAGCAGTATAATCAACCAAAATATTAAATAAAATTATGCGTTATTGCCTAAAGAGGCAACAAAAAATGAAGACGTAATTTTATACCATCTTCAAAAATAACGGAGTTTGCAACATAACAACATCAGCTACGTTGTAGCAACAGGAGATACGCTGTAGCAACAGGAGCTACGCTGTGGCAAAAGGAGCTACGCTGTAGCAACAAAAGCTACGCTGTAGCAACAGGAGCTACGCTGTAGCAACAGGAGCTACGCTGTAGCAACAGGAGCTACGCTGTAGCAACAGGAGCTACGCTGTAGCAACAGGAGCTACGCTGTAGCAACAGGAGCTACGCTGTAGCAACAGGAGCTACGCTGTAGCAACAGGAGCTACGCTGTAGCAACAGGAGCTACGCTGTAGCAACAGGAGCTACGCTGTAGCAACAGGAGCTACGCTGTAGCAACAGGAGCTACGCTGTAGCAACAGGAGCTACGCTGTAGCAACAGGAGCTACGTTGTAGCAATAGGAGCTACGCTGTAGCAATAGGAGCTATGCTGTAGCAACAGGAGCTACGCCGTAGCAGCTACGACGGCTACGCAACTGTCGTAGAGCGTAACCAAACCACAGACTGTCCACCGATGTCTCCATTAATTGTATTAAAATTGCAATTCATGAGTCGTCCGCGGACTTTAATTCAATTATTCTTTAGAAAAAAAAAATTTAGACAAGCTACTCCACAGATTTCAAAAACCTATTTTAAATAACAAAGCCGTCGTTATAATCACATTATAATTTTCTGTCCCCAAAGTCATTATACCTACTCGGAATTGTATTTAAGTACAGGTAGCTAGGAAAACGTTCTGTCGGTAGATAGTTTTGGTGGCATTCGGTTCTCAGCCACCATAAAAATATTAATTACATGAAAGTTTCAAAGTTAGTAAAAATTTAAGTAGAAGCTGTTAACAACCATCTTGGAAATAAAAACTAAGTATGTTAAGAATAACAGTGAAAGAAAAGCCCACGTTTAAGAAGAAACGTGTTAATTACGCGCGCCGGCTGAAGACTGAGAAACTGATCAAGTATTTACAAAGCGAGTTAAGAACTTCCACCACTCATGGTCTGCCTTACATCGCTAATACTGAAATACATTGGTTTGAGAGGTACCTACCTACGTAAAATCTGATTCAATTATTAAAGCCGTTTTTGAATACTTCATCATCATCATGATTTCAACCGAAAGACGTCCATTGCTAGACATAGAATTCCTGCGGCCTAAAATATGTCATCGGTCCACCTTAGAAGGCCTTCCAACGCTACGTCTTCCAGTATGTGGTCGCCTCTCCAAAACCACTCGGCCCCATCGGCCATATGTTCTGCGAGCAATGTGCCCTGCCCACTGCCACTTAAGTTTGGCAATTCTTCAGGCTATATCGGTTACCTTGGTTCTGCTACGGATCTCTTCGTTTCTGAATCGATCACGAAGAGAAACTCCAAGCATAGCCCTTCGAGTACTTATATTATCGTTTTTAAAAAATAATCTTCATTTTCGATTCGTAATCGCATGCCAAAACTAAAATATATTTAAATAAGTAGGAATTACACTGAAGGTACAAGACCAGCTGAAAATAAACCGGTCCTATCGTCAAGGTCAACCTTAATGCATTTATTAAACAAGTTTTCATCCCTCTACTTATTTCTAAATGCATAGTCAGCATATCTGCGTTATCTAGATACATAGGTAATAAGCTAGAGTGAAAAATATTATATTTATCACTCTAGCTTATTAGACTTTAATCTTGTGAGAACCGGCTGCTTTACTTGCTTTTAAAGCGGCATTTTTCTATGGATTTCAGAATATTTTGGGCAGCATGCTTTGGTATATCCTGCGCTTTAATTTTCGTCCTCTTGTCTGCTCAATATACCAGACTTGTGGTAAGTAGATAAGACATTAGTAACTACTTTTTGACTTTTATTGGAGCCTTACATATTAATGCCCTACATATTAAAGCCCTACATCGTAATGCCTTACACATTAATGCATTACATCCCTACATATGAATGTCCTACATATTAATTAATGCCCTGCATATTAATGCCCTGCATATTAATGCCCTACATATTAATGCCCCACATATTAATGCCCTACATATTAATACCCTGCATATTAATGCCTTATATATTAATGCCCTACATATTAATGCCCTGCATATTAATGCCCTACATATTAATTAATGCCCTGCATATTAATGCCCTATACATTAATGCCTTACATATTAATGCCCTACATATAATTGCCCTACATATAATTGCCCTACATATTAATGCCCTACATATGAATGCCCTACATATTAATGCCCTACACATTAATGCCTTACATATTAATGCCCTACATATGAATGCCCTACATATTAATGCCCTACACATTAATGCCTTACATATTAATGCCCTACATATTAATGACCCAGATATCTGCGGGCCTTAATATGGCAATTTCGATACTCTACACAACACAAGTTTTTCTAAATGCTTGATGCGTCATATTAACGCCCAATTACTTTGTGCTTCTAACTAGGAACTAAAAACAAGTGGTCAAGAAACGAGCAGCGAGCACGCGACGGCGATGAGCGATTACTCGCTGGTATGCGTATGTACCAAGCGTGAGTCTCTCAGCGAGTGTTCTGCTCTCCAAACGAGCGTCGCTGAGCGAGTACTCTCTTTGATAGCTATCGTCGCTGCGACAAACGAGTACTCGCCAACGGCAGCGGTGTGAACAGTCAGCGATCAATTATTAATATATGTACCATCTCTTTTATTTACACGGGACCTACAATCTTTTATACGTTAATTGAGCGAGAAAATCGTTGATAGCTAGTCGCTTCCTCGTCGCCGATGGGACATGTGCCATAGTCAGGCACTTTTATCGTGATTGTTATAAAGATCATTTTACAGTAACACATTTTATTTCCAGGAGCAACCAATAGTCAACAGTGTAGAAAAAGACTACTTGAACTGGAACGTGTCCTACCCTGCGATTGTACTGTGTCCCGTGACCAAAATTGACGATGAAATGTTTACTTATTATGTCAAGTAGGTACCTGTTTTATTATCAACTCGCTGACCCGACTGACGTTGTTCGATCCTCAATAATTCATCATACAAAAAAGGACGTTCAGTTTTTCCCGAATTTGAAGATTTTCCAGGAAACTTTTCCAAGTTTTCTTTTCGTAATAACCTGATTAGGACTATGACGAACATTTAAAAACAAAAAGTTTGCCAAATCGGTCGAGCCGTTCTGGAGTTACCTATACGCTTACCAATGAACAGCATTTAATTTTTGGGCTGCCGTAGTCAACAAAGAACCCTTATAGTTTTGCCATGTCCGTCTGCCTGTCTATCCGCGGCTTAGCTCAGAGACCTTTAGTACTAGAAAGCTGTAATTTGACATGGATATACATAATATTATATTAATCAGGCCGACGAAATGGTAAAAATCATTAAAAATATAACTTTTCTGGGTACACGTAAAGTAGGGTTGTTTTTTTTTCTCGTGTTTCTCATGTTGTGGGGTGTCGTTGGAAAGGTCGTTAAAAAATATTAATAGTAGGTGTGTGTAATCCATTTTTCGATTTAGCGATCCGTTTGCGAAATAAGTGCTAATTTTTGTTAGAGTCATGTGTCCCTCTCTCCCTTGTCAGTAAATGGTTGTTTTAGGATATATGGAAAAAAGCTACGACAGTAGTGTATATAACAAAGTTGAAAACGATCACAAATAAGTATGCTTTACAAGTTAACGTTTAATAATCAACCAACTTTCACTTGCAGTTGGAATGTATGGGGGAACATGTTTTTCAACTGCAATGTTAAGTTTGTTCTTGAGATAAATTCATCCCAACTACGAAACCCTTCATTGTGCGTGGTCCGACACGCACTTGGCTGGTTTTTATTATAAACTAGAAGATATATTGTTACTGTCATACATACGTTCTATACAAAAAAGATAATGTTTTTCAGTGATACTCTCAACAGGACTGGTTATAACTTGGAGTCATACTACTCTGCGATTATATCAGTGTCGTTGGAAGCATTGAATGTTCTGGATCTACCTCCACCTGAAATATTGCAGGTATGTAAATACATAGGTACCTACCTACCATAAAGTAGGTTTTTAAAGTATTATATTATTTTAACTATTGTGAATGTGAGGACTATGTGGATATTATTTTTATTTCTCTTCTAGTTTTAGTGATGGTCTGGCAGTTTGAGTAGTTTTTGCGGCCTACCCAAATGTCCTTTCTTTGGTATTGCTCGTCAAGTTGAGCTCCTTAAGTTCTAAGTTGAGCTCCACGATTACTGACAAATGCTTGCACTGACTGGACAGGTCCACTCAAATCTGTGTGGTTCTTTCCTCAAAAGACCTTTTCAGACACTAATCTACATGGTCCTCATATGGTCAGACCAAGATTATGTCTGGACTTTAAAAGAGACTGCGACCTCTGAGTTTGTTTCGGCCTTTCTTCTCAGAGTAGTCAGATAGGAAACGCTGAACTCAACTAGCTTATTTTTAATATTTTTTTTATATGACGTGTGAAAATGATTCCGATATCCTATTTACAGAATAAACAATTTCATTTCATTTCATCATTCTTAATTTATCCTACCCGTCGATAAATCCCCTTTTCTCCCGAGACGGTTTGATTAAAATAAAAAATTGCGATGAGACTACTAATTTTCTATGTTCAAACTTAAAGCTTATTGATCCTGAAGACTACGCGACAATCGCAGCAGATTTGTTCAAGAGATTTAACAACCACACATTGACAACTCTGATAAAATGGCCCGTAACTATGGACACTACTATGACTGAGATGGGAATGTGCCACATTATAAACTCGAACGTTGCGATACTCGACGATCCCACGTAAGCATTTATTCCAGTACTTACCTAGGAACCTCATTGCACAGTAGATTTATTGTATATAAATTCACTCCTATTTAATAATTATTGTTTAGATCTTTTGAACCATATAGGTAAATCAATTTACGGCATTACTGTACAATAACATCATCAGTTGGAGCACGGGACCTTCGTGCTTCACCCAGGTGGAGAACCTAGGTGGAGAACCTAGGTGAAGCACGGGTCCGGACCCAGATAAACTCTGCTGGATAAATTAATGGGACGTTTCATTCTAATTCTTGGAATAACTCAATTCAGCTTTTACTTACGTACTTACTTAATCCAGTTATGTTTACCTATGTTTAAAGCTTGATGATCCGTTTTACCCCTTGCTCCCGTGCCGAATAAATCCAGTCTCGTGAAACCCATGTCTGACCCAGACCCGTGTCTCTAGAAACACACTAAATAGAGATCCGTCTCAACCAATAAATGTTATACGAAAATTTTGTAGATACCTAATTTACGAAATCTAACCCGAATCCAATTTTAAAATTCGCGTCCCAACAGCTTTTTATTTGCAGGCAATGCACTTACATTTGCATGACGAAGCACCACACGAACCTTGTTCCATTAGGTAACATTCTCGTTTTGTATTGCAGCAAATGGAGTGACAGCAGTGTGGCATACGCCAAAAACAACATTGAGCTCTCCGTGCACGACATTGACTTTTTTGTGCAGTTAGTTAACTACGCCAATGTCTATAAGGTGAGTTATAGCCCAGTCGCACAAACGAAAATTATCGCAAAATGTATATGACAAATTGTCAAGCGTGCTTAAACTGCTGTGATTGGTTGAATAATTTGTTAACAGCCAATCGCAGTAGTTTACGTGTTCACGCTTGACAATTTGTCACATTCATTTTGCGAGTTTTTCGTTCGCGAATATAGCCCATTGACATTTGCCCATAATTGGCAGTGGTCTGAAGAATGTTGAGCTCATAATAAAATTAAACTTATATGTGTAGCGGGGGGAATAACTAGGTACCTACTTATCACACTTTTGAAACTTTTGAGTTTTATTTAGAGTTAGATAAATGAGAACTTGGTCCTTTACCTACTCGCACTCTGTTCAAAGTTGTTAGACTAGACTACATAACTATAGGTACCTACCAGCTATAACAGGGTAGGTAATAGAATCTTCCACTATTGGTTTACCTGTTAATTGACTATTGATTTCCGAAAACCTTTAATTGATGTCTAATAATAGTAGCACAATAGGTACCGACCCGGTAACCTTAATCCCTACGAATTCAAAAGCATTATCAAAATACCACAAAAGAGAGGTAGCTACCTACCTACACTGCACATTTTAAAATTGCAGGTTTATACTCTGAGCCCCGACGAAGTAATTCTGAGCGGGACGCCAGCGTTAACTTTCGAAACTGAAGGGTTCTTGTCTTTTGGAGTGCAAATTACGAGCACTCGAGCTTCAGAAGATCTCAAGTACATTCCTTTGCATCTTCGGAAGTGCAGGTAAGGGTGATGTCGTGATTGTACGAATAGACGAGTAGGTAGTTCGTGTCGATCGAGTTGCTTATAAGAACCTACTTGTTTCAAAAAATGTAAAAGTACTTTAAACGTATTAAAACCTATACCGGTACCTACCCAGTTGAAACGACCTATTGATCATTGCAGATTTACCAACGAAACCACTAGTAAGAGATACCCGATTTACTCGTACAATCGTTGCTTGTTGGACTGCAGAATTAGAATGATATTCAAACTGTGCGGTTGTATACCGCATATTTATAAACCACTGGGTAAGTCAATAAAATACCTACAATACTGTTCAAAACCCGGAAAAGCATCAGAGGCCCGACTTTACGCATCGACCGCGTTCGACGCTCCGATTGGCCCTTCACAAGCCTTCACTGGTGAAGGGCCAGTTAAAAGAAACTCATACTAGGGTCTCTGTAGGCCATAATAATACCTATCATTTGGGAATCGAACCCGCGAGCAGTAGCGCAGCAGCCAATCGCTTAGCCACTGCACCTACCGCGCCATACATTGAATGAGTACCTACCCTGGTAAAATAAGTTTGGGCAGCTTTATTTATATTTCAGTTGTGTAATTTTTCTTGATATGAATAGTAGTAGTAAGTCTTGTTTCAGAACCCGCACTAGTAATGGATTTCATATTATGCGATTTCAGATCACGAAAAAATATGTAACTTAGCAGAACTGGAGTGTGTTCTTGAATACAAAAAAGAAATATTGAAACTGTCCATTGACAATGAAACTATGGGGAAATTCGATAATATCGACGATTTGCCAAGATCTTTCCGTGATTGTGGATGCTTGGGCAACTGTGAAGAGGACGTGTTTAAGAACGACCGTGAGACGTTCTTGCCACAGGTGAACATGAACCGACTGAGAGTCAGCGTATCTGCGTTTCCCAAAGTGCGAGTCATGAGGGAAATTATATTTAGCTTTAATGACCTTTTCTGTAAGTATATATGCCAAGGCACAGAAGTACCTATGAGATTTTGGTCTTTTCGTAGCTTAGAATTAGGTACTGCGTAAAAAATATAGACGTATTCTACGTTCGCAATTTAATTTCCAAACATGTAAACAAATACGTTTGTTTTTTATAGTTATTTATGCAACTGTTGTATAATAAGGGGTATTCAAACACGAAAGTGGGTTTATCTAGTGTGATAATAGTATCACATGAGTGTTTTAATACCTAATTATAACAGTTGCATACAAGACTTTATCTACACCCATGATATGAATCCTCTATAAAAGTTTCTGAAACCATCGGGTGTTTGTATTCAAGACTAGCTTCTGCCCGCGACTTCGTTCGCATGGAAATCGTAAGACATCACAATATACTACAATAACAGCCACATTTTATAAAAATTCCCTGTATACTACGTTTGTAGTTTTATTCTCAGCAGCCAAAATATACAGAGAGTCAGGAATGGTGACTCGGGAGCAAGCGACGTAACAGTTGTCCGTGTGAGAAGCAGCTTATCCTGAGGTCGACACCCGCAGCCTTCAGCCTTTAGTGTCGGCCCCTGTGACTTGTTGATCGCAAAGCATACACTCCCAGAGAACTGCACGCGCTTTAACTGGTAATGGTGGGGAATTTGTACTTTATACGCGCTATAAACACTGTCTCACCATCGCCACAACCTGTTAGAATTTCCACCTCGATGACGTTTCTCTGCAAAGACATGACTTTGAGCTGGTTTCCGTTACACAGATATACAACCGGAAGTCCACTTGCCATTTAATGCTGAAATGAACCTTTTTGGCGCAGCCGTGAGGCACACACTATTGTTTTAAAAACACTATTTTTTATTGCCACTGTAATTTGTGTTTTGTGTTTCGCGAACTGTGTCCAAATAAATGTTTTTTCTTTCTTTCTTTCTATTTGTAAATTGAGAAATTCTACGGGGTGATATTTGGCATCATCTTCCTCCACATCAGTATTAATGGAGGTGTATATCACTTCACTCCCTTCAATTTGTGAGAGAATACTGTGGTTGATCGCTGTAGCTTGATCATCTTCGGAGTTAAAACGGAAACACACCTAAGAATTCTCTTGGTACGGTATTTGACTAATATCCCCGTATATCAGACGAATAAGATCTTCTAAAGTGGGATCTACTCTACCAAGAGTCTCTGGTAGAGTGCTTTCACCAACTTTTAGAAGAACATCGGAGAATTCTTGAGCATTTGAATTACCGCCAAGCCGAGCTCGTATGATGATGGTCAAGCGCAGTTTATGAACTCTCGACCATAGAGTCGACCTTTTCAACGAAGTTTTCACTTTTTTTGTCAAAACTGTGACACCACCCATCATATCTTGGTTTCTGCGGATGTCCTGGAGGGTTCTGTTTACAGTTTCCACTGCTTTCCTTTTTGCCATAACGCATTCATCCCATACGACGAAGCGCAATCCCCTAAGCACACATCCCTTGTTACTGTTGCGTGACACCCCACAAACAGGCGTTTCGTTGCTCTCTAAATCGATGGGAATCTTAAACATGACGTGCGCTGTTTTGCCACCAGGAATCAGTGTGGCAGCGATTCCAGAAGATCCACATACATATTATAAAATCGCTAGGACAAATCTGCTGTCAAAATCTGTAAAAAAACATTTTATTTCTACTGTCTTTTGCTCTAAAATGATCAGAATACAACCTTGAATGTTTTGTGACTGTAAAGTACTTGTAACTTAGTAGTTTCCCATAGCTTACGAAGTTTTCCATTTTTTGTGAATTAATACATTCTATGAACTATTACATACACAATCAAAAAAAAAAAATCGTTTTACAAAAAGAGTTTAAAAAAAACAGATGTAAATCGAACTTACTACCCCGGGCGGCCTACCACCAGCTCATAAAGCAGTATTATTTTAATGTTACTTCAGTGGGAGAAAGAGATGGAGCTATACATCCTGTAGAGCTTCATCTCTTTCCCACACTAAAGTAAACTAAAGTAATATTAAAATAATACTGCTTTTGAGCTGGTGGTAGGCCCTCAGGACTTCTAATCATTCGTCCAACCGCTTACTTTTTCGCTTTGTTGAAAGTTAGCTAAAATAGCCGTTCCTATATAAAAGGTAGCGTGATGATAATCATTTAAAAAGTTAAATCGGTAACTACCTATCTACAATATCCCAACCTTTTGGCGCGTCCTTTTACAATTTGCAGAGAAAAATACGAACATGATGTAATATTGCTCATCCCCCATAGCAAATAGCGTGATAGTTTATGCCCTACGGTTGGTACAGACAAACATTCTAAAAACTTTATTTTCCGCATAAGAATCGATCCCAGACATCTTACCAATAACTTTCTTTAAAAAAAATTAACTTCGTTACGATTTTATTATATCTATAGATTATAGGTACATAATCAAAAAAAATAATAATCGTATAACAAAATGTGAAAAAAAAAGAAAAAAAAATCGTAGGTGGGAATCGAACTTACAACCCCATGTTTGCAAAGCAACCGCCCTACCGCTGAGCTAATTGCTTTGTTGAAACTTGTCTAAAATAGCCGTTCCTATATATTTTTTGATTGACTGCTTAGTTCCATAAAGGTATAGCGTGATGATAATCATTTAAAAAGTTAAATCGATAACCATCTACAATATCCTAAAATTTTGGCGCGTTTTTTTCCAAAAATACTAACATAATATAATATTGCTCGTCCCCCATAGTAAATAGCGTGATAGTTTATACCCTATAGTTTGACCAGACTTATAGGAAACACCTATGCAAAATTTTAACAGAATCTATCCGGTAGAATTTGCGTCATGCTAGAACATAAAAATACAACATAATGTAATATTGCTCGTCCCCCATAGTAAATAGCGTGATAGCTTATACCCTATAGTTTGACCAGACACACAGGGAATATCTATGCAAAATTTTAACAGAATCTGTCCGGTAGAATTTGCGCGATGCTGGAACATACATACAGACAAACAGACAAACAGACAAAAATTCTAAAAAAAATATTTTCGGCATTAGAATCGATCCAAGACCTCGTAGCAATTACTTTTTTTCAAAAATATTCAATGTACAGTTTTGACTTCGCTACGATTTTATTATATGTATAGATCACGAATAAAGGAAATTCCCACGAAATTCAGTACAACTGCACGTATGTACGTATACGTCGCCTGCAGCAGCACATCACACACACATGCGTGCAACGGGTGCTGCTGTCCCCCGTTTGAACGTTGAAACGAGTTGCACAATGAAATTTAGTACAACATTATAACACTCGTTTGGATGATGTAATGGTTACTGACACTGGCTGTATATAATGTTGCCAATAAGCCAACTGTTTCAGAAACTTTTATAGAGGTTTTATAGCATGGGTGTAGATAATAGTATATTATGCAATTAGTGAATAAAGGACGGATTCAAAGCGAGGGCCATAGATGAATTACGAGCAAGTGAAGGATTTAACGATTGAATCACGAGCATAGCGAGTGATTCAAGTGTTAGAATCCTGACTGACGCGAGTGATTCATGGTCCTCGATATTAATCGTAATAACATCCTACACGATCAACAGTATGGTTTCACCAAAGGACGTTGCACAGCCGACGCCGGTGTCACCTTATTGAAACACATCTTTAATGCATGGGAAGAGGCACAAGATGCAATAGGCATCTTTTGCGACCTATCCAAGGCATTTGATTGCGTGGATCACGAAACACTGCTCTTGAAACTTGAGCATTACGGTCTGGATAAACTTGCGCTGAGCTTAGTAAAATCATATTTGAATGATAGACTGCAGCAAGTTCAAATAAACGGTGTAAATTCATTGGGTTTAAAAGTCAAAATGGGTGTACCACAGGGCTCGATATTGGGTCCATTCCTCTTTTTAGTATATATAAATGATTTACCAAATTTACTGAAAAATCGACCACAAATGGTGTTATTTGCTGATGACACATCACTGATTTTTAAAGTAGACAGACGTGCACAGGAGCTTGACGACGTAAATAACGCTATGCTTACGGTCCATAATTGGTTTACTGTAAATAATTTGGTATTAAATGAGATGAAAACTAAATGCATAAGATTCGCGTTACCGAATGTTAGAAGTAGTGAATGTCACGTTGTATTGAATAAGGAGACACTAGAATTCGTCGAAAAGACAGTTTTCCTGGGGATAACGCTTGACTCCAAACTACAGTGGGGTCCTCACTTAACATCACTTGCAGGGCGGCTAAGTTCAGCCGCTTACGCTGTTTGGAAAATCCGCCAACTAACAGACGTGGATACCGCGAGACTGGTCTATTTTAGTTATTTTCATAGCATCATGTCTTACGGTATTTTGCTGTGGGGACGGGCTGCAGATATTGATTCTATCTTTATTCTGCAAAAGAGGGCCGTCAGAGCCATCTACAACCTCCGCAGACGCGAATCTCTAAGGGAATTGTTCAAGAAAATTAACATCATGACGGTACCTTGTCAGTATATATATGAAAACATTATGTATGTTCGAAAAAATCTACACCTTTTTAGTAAGATAAGTGACAGGCATAATTTTAACACTAGAAATAGGAATAAATTAGATCAACCACGTTTTAGATTGTCTAAAGTTCACACTTCTTTTATGGGGTACTGTGTAAAATGTTATAATAAAATACCACTCGATATTCTTCAACTAAATGAGAAGAAATTTAAAACATGCATTAAACGCACACTATGTAGACAAGCATATTATAAGTTGAATGATTATATCGTAGATAAAAATGCTTGGCTTAATGCTGGTCCTGCTCCACAGCCACTTGGGCTCACTAGTTAAAATTTTAATATTTGGAAGAGTTGCTTTCCCTTTTTTTTTTTAATTTTGTTTTTGACATTACGAACTTAAATGTTTATTTTTTTATCTTACCAAGTAAATAAAAATGCTTGGCTCAATGCTGGTCCTGCTCCACAACTAATTGATTAACATTTGCAAATACTGTTGGAGCTGCTGAAGATTGTAATACCATCTTTGCATTGTATAAACTCAATCTCTTTTGTATTATATAATTGCATAGCACACTATGTGAGCACTATGTACTAAAGAGTTACTATTTACCGGGTAATATGTCTTGCATTGACTTGAATGTGCCCTGGCGGCTGTGAGTATGTCATGCTCACTCAAATGTTTCGCTGATGGTGGCGCGTGTGTTGGATCATTTAGCTCCCTTCAAAATGGTTGAGCTGAATGGTGCTAATCCATGCGTCATGTTCGTGAACGGGCGCCGTCAGTTGGGACTGGTTATCTCTTAGCTGCCAGGACTTATTTTTTTTTTTTTTTTAATTGTTCTTTTTTATCTTTTTATTACGGACGCTTCTCATGTGCACGTCTTTCTACATTGTTCTCACATGTATAATTTCAACATGAATGATGTAACCAATATTTTGTAACAATTTTTTATTTAAAAGAGTGTCCGTGGAGTTTCTTGCCCGTTCTTCTCCATAGGTACCTACTACGCTTTGGAATGGGCAACTAGCTTTATACCTATTTCTGACTGACCGATTCCTTGACAATTCAAAAGTGCCTGTAAATGGTTTAATTGAAATAAATGATTTGAGTTTGAGTTTGAGTTTGAATCCGTTTTATTCAAGAGTTGCATACTATTCTTTATACCATGACTACGAGAAAAAGAGAGATTTAAGCGATAATAGACATTTAATGAAGAAAAACGTGTGCAGTCGTGGGACCCCCGTCAGAAACGAAGTTCTTTCTCACGTATGATTTAAAACAAAAACAAAATTTTTGCAGTCGCCATCTTGCATTTACATTCTGACCTCATATTAGTTAGCGCCCTCGAAAACTATGAAAACAACACCCATGATGAAAACATTTGAATTTTTTTTGAGCGGCCATCATGGATTTACATTTCGACCCCACTATCGGCTTTAACACCCTCGAAAACCATGAAAACGATACCCATGATGAAAAATTTTAAAAAATCAGAACCGCCATCTTGGATTTACATTTCGACTCCACTATCGACTTTAACACCCTCGAAAACCATGAAAACGATACCCATGATGAAAAATTTGAATCAGAGCTCTCTCTCTCTCTCCAGCATGCAGTGTACTCGGGCCGATGTGTACAATTTTATTCCACAACACTTCAGCATGCAATGTACTCTTTTGTTTTTTCTGCCGGCGTTCTCTCTCTTTCTCTTTGAATTAGAAGAAGACAGTCACAAATATTAACACTTTATAGCGTGACGATTTCTGAAAGTTTACAAGCCGCGTTAAAGAACTTCGTTCCAAAAAAGCTAGGTTAAATTAATTGCAAGGAAGTTGTATATATAGCATTGAGATCGAGGTCGAATATATTGGTGTTCTAAATTGAAACACCAAAATAGTGATTAAAAGTGCTTTTTATTCACTGTTTTCAGTAAATAAAATAAGCTTTTTAGAGGGGGAATGGTATAAAAACTTTAACACGTACCTAGGTGTTAAAGTTAAATAAGATTTAGTTTTTTTTTTGTTTTGATTTTTGGTGTATAAGATTTAGTTTGCGCTGCAACTTCAATCTTTTTATGACTTTTTCAACTGTTCAAGTCAGTTGATATTTGTTTAAGTAGAAATGACATCAATCGGAAACATGGATTTTTTAAACAGACCTTATTATCAACTTTATAATTCTATATTTATCTAAGCAGAAGCATGACCGTTTTTGTTACAGTGCGAAGTGGAGGTGTCGTTAACCTATGTATCGGCACATCAGTCATTTCAATAATGGAGTTAATGTTAACAGCACTAAGGATCCCTATCTACGAGATTATGCAAATTGCAAAGGGTGTCTGGCGGAGGTACAAAAGGTCAAAATTACCAAGTTTGTCTAACAATAAAAAACAAATATGAATAAAATATGATTTATTCAATTTCTCTTTACAATAAGACTTTCATTTGTCACCTGTCTGCTAAAAGCGGACTTTAATATACCTGTAACAAAAAGAACCAGAATTAAGCGAAAAGAAAATCAGATAGGACACGGATGCTACTCCATAGTGTCTGTAATGTCAAATTTTTACCTCTTCGTTTGAAGCGCCAGCATGTGATGTCATCTCCTGTTTTACTACCGTTTCCGCCTTGAAGAACCAAACAGTACATGCGCCATCTGTAAGTTGGTAAAACACGAATTTTAACATATTGAGACGCGATATCGTCGCTCGGCATCCAATACCGCGAATGTGACATTTTTGACGAAAATCAGATTTTTGTTTTATTTCATTCTACATGTTCAAATAAGTGATCCTGCATTTAAAAATGATTTTCGGCAAAAATGTCACATTCGCGGTGTTGGATGCCGAGCGACGATATGCGATTACTGGTGCTATGGCGGTTTTTTTAATGAAAAGTATGTTATTTAAGGGGGATGCGCTAAGGTAGCCCGCGAAATTCAAATTTTCTTTAGTTTTTTGCATTTTGCAGGTCAGTGTCAGGTTTTATGTTGATTAAAATATGATTCGCGGCCGTAACAAATATGGCTTTACTCAATTATAATCATTACAATCAGCAATACAACTCCATACGTTAGCGAATAGGCCGCGAATTTTGCGGGCTACCCTGACGCTTTCGCCTTAAGGTCAAATCAAATCAGCAAGCGAAACTGCAGACGGGGGTATCGTTAACTAAACACGTAAAATAAAAAGGGTGTCAACGGCCGCTGGTAGTGTTGTTACTTGAAGTATGAAAACCTATTTTTTTTTTCTTTTTTGTTACATCGCGTCTGCGAAGTTTCGCTATTTTAATTTGACCCGTGCGTGGCTAAATAACAGCCATACAGGTCGATCGAAGGTCAAGCTACGCTTTCCGCAGTCGGTTATTGGATAGGTGATCATCCATTACAAATCGAGACCCCTCCATGCCACACGCCATGCAAGCACGTTAAGCCGTTGGTCGTTACGGGTAGTCAAACTCCCAATAGTCTGAAAACCAGTCTTACCAAGAGGCATCGTGTTAGCCAATAATTGAGTTGTGGAGGTCAGATAGGCAGTCGTTCCATGTAAAATACTGGTATTCAGCTGCATCCGGTAAGACAGGAAGCCGACCCCAACATAGTTGAGAAAAAGCCAGGCAGGTTGATTTGAGTGCAATTAATAAAGGCTCCTTCAAAGAGGCGCGACACGCGACGCGACACAAGACACCACTCGTCGCGAGACAAGCGGTGCCTTTGTGTAGCGTCGCGTGTCGCGCTGGTCTGCACGAGCCTTAATGCGTTCAAACCGACATCATCGTCACCACGCCCACCGTCGCTCTATCGGCGTCCCCCCTTAGTATTAAAAGTTTTCTGACTTTGTTATTTAGGGGTCAGATTAACAACAGAAATAAATTCATACAGAAAGTAATCTACCTGTATTGCTGTCTACTCAATGGATGGCGAAGTCGCTTTCTGTGGTTTTATCATCTTTCCACTTTAGGAACATTGACTGAATCGTCATAACTTAGCTGGTTGTTTGTACCCTGCAATAGATGTTTATTAAACCAAGCACGTTTAAATGTCACACGTTAAGTTAAAAAAGGGATTTAGGAAACAATTCAAACTTCAACTAGTTATCCAACATGGCATGAATCACGAAACCTTCGAATACAAATGACGCAGTATCTACATCCAAATCCAAGTTACAAATCGTGAGTCTATTACGTCCGCTAGTGTGGAGGATACCAACGCATGGGGCAGCCGGACAGTACACGGACCGACCAAACCAATCTCCTTGCCAAGTTGACTGATAACCAACAGTACTGAGTGTTCAAAAGTCGCTCCTTGAAACGCTGGATACGCCATGACATGTAAAAAGGCTTTCGTATTAAAATTTTGGAAACCGACTCCGATGTAAACCTTTCTTGCAGAGTGATTCAAGTAAGTATGGACATTTTTCTAAGTATGACAGTTCTATAAAACCCCATGCACACCCGAAACAAATAGCAAAATTCCAAGTTCGATGACAGAAAACTTACCATTCGAGTCGAAGAAGTCTGAAGACGTATTTCATAGTAACTGCGACGCATCACAGACCCAACTTTTGCAATCTTCGAAAACTTTTCATGTTGAATGAGACAGCTCAATGTGCAATGTTTAGCTATTTATTGCGAAGTAAACACAAGGATAGCTACATGTCTACGATTCCAATTTTAACAATCACTGGTCGAGAGATAAAATAGTAAATTACAATTATTGCAACCAAATAGAAGTCATAGCTCATTCAGCTATTTTTGGCATAATGATGAAATATTACGTCTCGTTACACATAACCAACTGACGAGGGTAGCACAAGCAAATGTCGACCGAATTCAAATTCTTAAATAGTGCACAGTAAAACTGTGTTACGATAAGTTTTATTACCAGAACTTGGTCAATGTAAACACGTACCTAGTAATAAATATTTACCAGATAAAAAAAAATCTTTTTTTAATTCTCAACAACAACATAGTATGTAAGTTTCAACTGGCAATGGAATTGGAAAATCAAAAGCAATTCAAAAATACATGTTCCGTTGTTTGCCGATGCTGCAAGATTTTTCAACACTTTTAAATAACTAATACCTTGGAGTTTTAGAAATTAAGTCGATTATTCACCATCTTACTCCGCCAGGTCTTCTGCCATTTCTTAACTATCACGCCATGCTTGGCAGAACCCTACTGCCAAGTTGTGACTTACAAAATTTCCCGAATTGCTTCACTATTCCAGAAACAGACAGGCGCCTCAACAACTTTTGCGTTTGTTTAGATACACACTTAGCGACATCACCAGTTGCACAATGACACTATTTGCCTGACACCTCGAAATAGCACGAGACGTAAATTGTGTAAATATTAACAAGGAACTGATTTATTATCAACGTTTCAAATCCATCGAATAATTAATGGATCAGTCGAAAAAAGCGGAGCATAACATAACAATAGATTTTTTTTCCTCAAATGAAATTTATTAAGCTTTAATAATTAGGGCTACATAAAACATTCAGACGCTTACATTAACTTAACCTAAAATACAAGTGTTTTATCGATAATTAAACGTCAAACGAGACAAAGTTTTGAGAACACATCACCAAATACAATTCAAGACGAAGATGGGAAATCATTCCTTTATCCAGGCAGCAGAGTGTATACAAACCCCAAATCAGACCGACTTCAAAACTTCCCTGAAATCACAAAAATAACAATATTTAGATGTCTTTCCGAGAAATTCATCTCCATTCAATTGCAACTTATAGACGCCAATTTATTACGATGAGTAGATTTTTCAGCAGTTTCCTCGATAATGTATTTTTAGAATTTCAAGACACGTAAAGACGGGGAGCAGGTTTCCACATCCATCTCCTAGGTAGGACAAAATGTGCAGGCCGGACGAACGACATTAGCAGGAAAAACATGCTTATTGCTATTGATGGAACCCGACAGCAGATAAGTGACACATCATCAAATGCACACAAAACTAAGAAGTATATTTTTTTCATTTGACAACAGTCAATACGGTACATAAAGATGTAAAAGGCTAAGGATAAAATATACTAAGATCTTATGCACCCAAAAATGGGAAAAGAAGTAGAAACACGATGTAGGCGCGGAAAATCTGGGCCGTGTTAGAAAAATCTACTCATTGACTATTTTCCCGAAGGCACGAGACTAACATTTACGAGAGTTAAGAGGGAAATTGCAAAGAGTATTCCTAGAAGCAAGGGTTCAGTTTTCTCTGGAATAAAAAAACCACGCAAGGAAAATAGAATGCAACAAAATCAGTATCATTAGTCAAAGCACTCACTCTCCTTCTTCCGAATGCTAGAAGAAGCGAACATCTATTGTCCTGCCATCGATACGGGTGCGGTCGAACATTTCTGATTATTGTGCTAAGGAAATCTATTCAAAACAGGATTATTAAAGTAAACAGATTAGTGAAACTGTAGATCAACATTTAGCTCTTTTCAAGTACTTTTTCTATTTTGATGTTTTGCATGCATACCATTTAAATTGAATGCTACAATGAAAAAACAAATTATTAATAGGGATAATACTTGGGTCAAAAAAAGAAATTCTATTTAGTACATCAATCAGACAGTGAAAATATATTAGACACGTATTTTTTTGCTTGTATCATATTTATAAAAATTACTCGATAAAACGCATTAAAGTTGGGGAGTGGGGGGTCGCTACGTCACAAGTATAAAATCTACAAACTCGTGATGTCATGGCACATTTTTCCACAAATGTATTCCCGTAATCTGTTGATAATGTAAAAAAAGAAAAAATACGTGTGCAATATTTTTTTTAACTACCAGATGGACAATTTTTTTTTTGTTGGCCTCCCTATTCTTTCTAAGTCTCATTGTAAAAAGGATACTTATTGCCCTTTCAGCATCCCATTCCTTATGGAAGCGGACCACGGCAGTGTCAGGCGCGGTCATTTCGGCGAACTTGACGTCGCCGCATTCGCTAAACTTCTCGCGAATCAACTGCCAAGTCACGGTCGGCGGCAACTGTAAGAAACATCATTTGACCTCAATTTACTCTTTCTACTATTATATGTAGTAACTTCAATATACAATGTCGCCCATCGGCATGTGCCCACCCGCATTTTTCTGAATATTCATGAAAAATTATCGAAAAATAACTGTAAAAGGGGGGGGGGCTAACGTGACTTTTTTTTTTATTTCCCTCTTTGTTTTTATGAACGTACACTTGAGTTTTTTTTAAAAACACTGTTTCTTTGTTTTTTTTTTTTTGCAAAGTTGACTAATTTTAATAAAAATGTTAGTTGTAGGCTCGTACAGAGCAGCGCGATATCGCGGGCGCGACACGGGTCGCACTGCCTGTCGCGCCCGCGATATCGCGTTGGTCTGCACGAGCCTTAATCCGATAAAATAACTCATAGCTTTTAGAAATAATAAACAGAATCCAAATCGAGCCAATATCATCGGAGATATGGCAAACGCGTCTCAAAACATAAAAAATTGAATAACATGAAAAATATTAAAGATAGACCCCCCTCCCTTTTAAAGTTATTTTTCGAGAATTTTTCGTGAATATTCAGAAAAATACGGGCACATTCCGATGGGCGACATTGTATAAGGTACAATCTATTTTATGAGGTCACAAGGACAAAGAGTTGCAAAAACAATGTTAATGGAAACATGTGAAATGACAAGCGTTGAAATCAATCAATACTACTGTCAAGATATCAGAAAATATGACTTTCGAAAATGTTGAGAGATAAGATTGGTGATGTGATTATACTTACATTAGTGATGATAACCATGTCGGATGTCTTCTCCCGGTTCGACTGTTGCACGCCAGGGTCCCGTCCATATTGAGCAGACACTGTCACACCTCCCATTTGGCGACCAGTGCCTAAACGTAAAAAAAAAAACGAGCCTTACAGTAGCCACTTAGGATATGTTACATGACATCTCACCTAGGTAATAAGCAACATTAAGGTAATGAGGAATATTAAAGGGCCGGGGCCTCGTCAAGGTCGTCAACTCTAGCACCGCGCGCGCTCATTGGTCAAATCAAAAAGCGCTTCCCCGGCTTCCTGTTACACACTTCCGTCGCATTTCACGAAATCACTCTCATAGATTTGATTATTTAGATTTTGATTGCAGGAAAGCGAGAGGAAAGACCATTATGACGAAACTGTAGCTAAATCGATTCTCTTTTGTTCTAACGTGATATTGTTTCTGACCAGCCCAAGCCTGATAGATTTTTGTAACAAGAGAATATGTGGTCAGACAACAGCTACACATAATTATAAATTAAAGTGTAATTTCTACTGTAATACTAACCTGAGAGTGGTCCAGAGCTGAGTGAATTATTTCCCATCACACTGTTGGACAAGCCAGAGTTGCCTAGGTTTAAACCAGAGCTCAAATCTTGATTACCAAGACCCAAATTATTTGAGTTCACATTGGCTTGAGCACTAAGCACTGTTGCCAAGTCATTAGCAGTTAACCCTTGTTGGAGCAACTGATTCTGAAGGGCTCCCAATCCTGTCAGACTCAGGGCCTGAAAACAGAAGTATGATTTGAGTCTTTACTATGAAGGTCACATACCTTTGGTATTGAAAACCTAATAATTTTATAAATTAATAGTTACCCTTACCTGAAGTCCCAGATTTCCACCTAAAGCAGAGTTGGTATTCAGTTGGTTTGCTGATAGACCTGCACCAAGACCATTCAGGGTCACACCAGCAGATGGTACTGCCCCCAGAACTCCAGCACCTAAACCTGTGCCAGTATTTCCAAGACTCAAGTTAGTTGTAGCAGGGGTCTGTGGTGGTAGATTCCTTGCAACATCCCTTAGGGGCTCTCCATTGGGTCCGAGACCAAGACCAATGCTCTTAAGACCTTCAGGAAGCCTTACTTCACCCTTATCTGTTACACCCCTGTCCATGCGTACTGTCATTCTTCTGTCATACAGCATTTGTTTATCAAACATTGAAATAGCCTGTGAATAAAGAAATTACATTTTATTGGTTTATTTATTAACTAAAACTTATTAGTATCTTCTTCAATCATTAATGATATTAAATAGCTTACTTGAACGGCTTCAACAGGATGATCATATTCAATCACAGCAAATCCTCTGCTGTTGCCATCTTTATCGACTGCAAGATCAATGTTACGCACTTTGCCAGCCATTTTGAACACCTCCTTTATTTTAGTCCTGTCTGCTTTGTAATCAAGCTGAAAATTAAACATAGTTTTTTTTTTTTTTGATAGTCCCCATTTTTAATTGTTTCTTGAAAAATTCTCAAAATGGAATCTCATGGAAAGTGATATTGTTTGGAAAATGCTAGCATAATAATGATAATGAATGTTTATAACTTACATTAGCAACAAACACTTTTTTGACTAGTGGCGGTTGTACATTGATGGACTCAAGGAACTGGAGGCTAAGACCATAAGTATTGTAATTCTCTGGTTCCCTTGGTTTGTTGATACCCCAACTGAAATTACTTACAAATAGAACAATACCTATTATTAGAATTGGATAAAATAAGAAAAATAAAATTTAAATAAAAATGAGAACAACAAAAATACTTTAAATGAAGGCAACAAAGAAACGTGTTTAAAATCTGCGATTTTATGAGCTTTTGAGCTATTAATTGAATTTGTGTCTTAAACATTAACTTTTCTTGTAAATTGTTATCAATAAAGGTCATTCTAATAACATTAAAATGTATTTACTCAAGATTCATTATAACCTAGCCACCATTTTGAGCTAGAATTATTTGGCAAAATTATAAGTGCCATGAGCATAAGATCTAGCTGTAAGTTTATGTTACTATGTAATATTGGCAATAAAACAAGTGCTTAAATGAAAATGTATATAAATAAATGTACTTACTCCTTATCATCTCGATTGTTACGGCCGCCGCCGCCGCCGCCGCCGCCACCGCCACCCCCTGACCTTGAAGAGTTTATCCTGTTTCTATCATTCCCTGAAACTGGGGTTAAATACACTTGTAAATATGTTCATGAAAACGAACAGAGTAAAAAAAGTAAGGTAAGTAAGGCAAAGATACCTGTTTCTTCCTTCAACACAAGTTTCCGTCCGTTCAACTCATATCGATGCATGACAAAAAGAGCTTTCTTCATTGCCTCTGAGTTTGTAAATTCAACAACACCACATCCCCTGGGTTTGCCATTCTCATCATTGAATAGCTCAACATAAGCCACATCTCCAACCTACACAGTGAACATAAAATTTAGAAAGATTGTTGTGTACAAACAACCACGTCAAGATGATAACGATAGCATACCTTTTCTTTAAATAAATCTTTCAATTCCGTCCAACGGAACTCATACGGAATGTTGGATACAAATAATCTTTTCCCATCAGGGCGCTCGCGGTCGTTAGAGCGGTCCCTGGTTGCGTCAGAAAATCTGGATGGCCGGTCGCCGCGCCTCGACCGGTCACGCTCTTTTTCTCGCTGATTATCCATTGCAGGTCACACCTGATAAGGATAGTTAAGTTAATTATATAATGCAATTAAAGTGAGCGTACCAAATAAACGCCGGCACATCGTTGCAGATCGACAATACAAAATCGATTTATTATTCATGTAACTTGTCAGTTATTCTAACTTACCAGAACTCCAGCAATAATATCTGCCAAAATCACAAGCGACACAATTATATTGATCAAATATGAAAAAAACACCAAATTATTGATGACGGAAATTCACATTCACTCGCTTCTTGCTTACAAAATGGCGGCAAAGCCAGCAAAAAAAATCACCGTGACTCAATGACTCAACTCTTGTGTTGCCAATAGACAGAATAATCGACTATTTGTTTTAAAATAAAACAGAACCAAGAGAGTAAGAGACTGATAGGGCAGATAGGGGTCTTACGTCCTTTGTGCATTCTACCCTTTGCAGCCCCTCAGGGGTTGATGTTTGAAAAATAATTATTTATTTTTTGTTTGATTATCAATACTGACAAGGTGTGAATCTGGGGCAACCAAGAAGTGAAGACACGGTTTTTTTTTTTCTCTAAAAGACGAAAAAAATCACTGTTTTCAGTTTTCATAATACTAAAAAAAATATACAAAAGAAAAAAGATAAATGTAAGCCATTGTCCACATGGACGTAATAAAATCACGGCGAGATTTTATCGGCCACTGAATTTTCAACTCTCGGTGTTAAGGGGCCGTGCATGAAATCGATTGATTTTGATCAATTTTGTTCATTAGTTGTGAGAAAAGAAAACAGAATTTAAACAAAATTATTTGTGATTTGGAAAGTCAAATTCTTTGTCTTGTATGTACAGACGCCAGCACATCAAGCTACCCGAAACTGTCAAATTTTCCCAATCAACTTTGAACCTTAGATAGCAGCGATAAAGTTGAAAATCTATTAAATAAATTTGACAGATTGTAGTAGCTTGATGTGCTGGCGTCTGTACATTGCGGAAAGGGATTTTTCAAATAAATTAAGGATTCGTGGAAAATCACGTTTGATCGTTTCGTAAGAAGAAACTGATTGGTTGAAGATGTTGATTTTGAAAATTAAAAATATCATCAACATCATTCATTATACAGTGTGAGTTTTCATAATGTGCACATATTGAAATGAGGGTATCTATGCTTAATTTTATCGAATCACACTGTATGGTCTACTTGTACACACGGCTACACACCAAGCTATAATTTTCCAGTTTATGTTGATCTCGCATTATATAGGATTTCCGTACAATGCGAGGTCAGCTTATACTGGAAATGTATAGCTTGATGTGTAGCCGTGCGTACATAGGGCAACCACTTTTTTCAACTTCCATACAAAATATTGCAAAAAAATATGTTGAAACAACTATTTTTTTTAAACCCTACAAAATATGTATTTTTCCTATCATTTAGCTAACCCATATCAAGAAATTTAAAAATCACACATTAGTTTTCAGCTAAATACATACATACATACATAAACTCACGCCTTCTTCCCATGGGGTGGGTTTTCAGCTACCTTTGAGATAAAATCAAAATTTTATTTTATGATTATATCTTGATTTTTATCTTCAATGAGTAAATCAAAGGTGCAATAAACCATATTTTCGAGAGCGCAAAAGTGATGCAACTATTAATAGGTGCCGTGACTGACACGAATAATACCACTAAAACTGTATTTTTATAGTTACAGACTTAATGTTTCAATTACTTCAAACTTTCTTATAATTAGATAAGTTATCAACGAAAAACGGTTGTTTTCGTGCACGGAGCCTTAAGCCGAGCGTTGGGAATCCAACGCGCTGGGACGCACTCTCATCCCAGCACATTGATAAAACCCACTGTTGGATTGTCAGCAGAGCGTTAAAAATCAAGTGCACGAAAAAAAATTGCCGCGATTTTATTACGTCCGTGCGAACGTGGGCTTAGGCTAATGGAACTTTGCGAGCTTTAGTCGTCGAAAAATCATTGATAATTTCGGTGAAATCCAGTTCTCGAAATAAATCACTTTCAATACTCAGTAGAGATTACTTTGATAGACGGCTAAGCGGATGGGTATTTCTATTTTTATAATTTTTATCTTCAAAAATAAGCATTCTCTAGTGCAGTTCGACACCATCGACATGCTCAACGTAATTTCAACATTTGGAAATATAGCTATGAAATTTTGGTTTTTGAGTATTTGGTAATAGAAGAACTCTTTAGATTGATCTGTTTGATAATCGTTTTTATACAAAAAGATCCATTTAGCGAATTGGACCAACTGAACTTTTTTTTTTTTTTAAACAAATTGTGGAAGCCCCATTTTATGGAGGCCCGGGGCCATGGCCCCCCTGTTGCAACGCCTTAAATCCGGCCCTGAGTACCAAGTTTCGAGATCCTAAACAATTTGTTAAAAAAAAACCATACAAACTTTGACATCTCCTAAACTGTCTTCGAAAGGGTATTTTAAACCCTTTTCCTTTTCAGGGGTCGATTTTAGAAAAACCAACTTATTATTGATTTATTTTGTTACTACATTTATTACCTTGTAGGTAGTGGCGACCATAGGCGGTGGCGAGCAGGCAGCTGCCCAGGGCCTCGCCCTTGCTCTTACAATTTGAACCTCGCGCATTTACAATAGCTAAGCGCACATTACGCCACGGGCGGCAGCGGGCTGCAGCGTGCCGCAAAATTGCGCCAAACCACATTAGGAACCGCGTCTGCACACGCCGCGACGCAGTTATTGTTTCAGACAGATTCAAACGAATTAAAATTTTGAGGCCCACGTGGACGGGCCGCGCCGCTACGCAACGCATAGCAAAAATCATCCTTCGACACTCGTACATTTTGCATTAACCATCTGTGTGATGGTTAATACAAAATGTACGCAAGTGTGCTATAGTTGGGCTGCTAGGGGTGGGTCGTTACGTGATTTTTGCGAAACGTAACGTAACTAGTGACTACAAGGACGTCACCGGTTTTGAAAACTAGTGATTTTAGTAACTAGTTATTTTTCAACACGGTGATTCTAACGAAGTGTTACAGTTATTTGCGAAACGAAAATATAAATGGTTACCTACGTAATACGTTATTTTTGGAACGAATACTTTTGTTTCGTTTCACTCTTTTCATTCGATAACTGCATTGTGATGGAACTAGTTACAAAAATCACGTCTTTATGTGTGACTCGAAACTAGTTATTTGGTTACATGCCCCGTAGCCAGTTATTTTAACTAGCGACGTTAAATAACGCCCATACCTATGGGCTGCATCGCATCGCATATCAGCGGCCGCAAAATTACGCCTGCCGAGCGATCCACCAGCGCATTGGGCTGCGGCCCATTTCATTTCTTATCAATCATCAGAAATACCTACTTTCAATTCACATACTTTACACAAAGGACAAGGGTCTCACAAAAAACTGCCACCCAGAGCCTCGATTGAGGCTACTGCTGATTGTAGATATTACGTTTCTGTAAAAATAACATGTCCTATCTAAGAGAAAATTGAAATTCATTATCCTCCTATTTCAGAAACCTTTCTCTATTGTTGATTGTGTATTATTTAACCAGTGCCTATAATAAGATGTAGAGATAAATAAAGATTTATGATTACTGCCCCCGTCCTGTCCTGATCCCGAGTGGGATGCGGGATAAAATACACTCGCGCCGATTGTACAGACGTCAGCACTTCAAGCTACTACAATCTGTCAAATTTATTTAATAGATTTTCTACTTTATTGTTGAAATGCAAAGTTGATTGGGAAAATTTGACAGTTTCGGGTAGCTTGAAGTGCTGGCGTCTGTACCTAACCGCAACTAACTTGTATGGAGGTGTTCATATTGGCGAGTCGCGTATTTTTCTTCTCCTACAGCTCGAAATACGTGGTGTTTTTGTGCAATGGCTATAATTCATAAGACAGCTTCTTCACATGCTTGGCACTTGTGCAAATCTTAAACCTCTTCAAACGCTCATACATGTGGATTTGTGCACAAAACCGACACTTGATCGGATCGACAGATCAGTAACAAATCCACCAGACCCAAACGCCCTCTACACATGTTTGAATTTTTGATGTTGTCGAACTTGTTAAAGTTTAGCAAGCATGTGGTACTAGCATAACTTGTCAGCAATTTTTCACGATTTGGGGGAACAAGTATATTATCTGCTTTATAAAATAGTAGAACTCACGTCACATGTAGTGGCAACTTTGAAACGAATGATGGGTGTGGCCAATCAGGGAAAAGGGCAACGTCAATCATATTTTGTTTCAACCAATTAGGCTTGAGATCTTTTTCCATTTACGACGAATGTTGCCAGTTCCTTTGATATAATAAGTCGAACGTTTCACATTTATACCATAAAACTCAGATTTTTTTAGGCGACATCTCAAATAACTACTAAAGCGCTATCTGTCGGCATTTTCTAACTTTTGTTTGCTCCTCACGGTCGGTGACATATACACGCACACATTCATGTTTGTGATTGTATTGCTTCATAAATATTTTTCGCTTACGATAGCCATGCAGGAGGCAACCTGCGCTAAATTTTTATTAAAATAAGTAGTTTTAATAATCTACAAATTATGGAGCAGAGTAAATCTATTTCGCCTAGACTATTTGTGTGCACCGCCATAGAAAACAAGGACGAAGTTGAGGAGGTACTGTGTAAAATTTCGCAGTTTCTCAACAAAGAATATCTATATAGTCGGCCATGTACAATCGTATTTTCTAACACTAGTAGTGGTGGCGCTGCAGTGTGCGTGGCGCGAAATTCAATTTTGTAAATGCTTTCAGTGATCTTATTAGATTTTATCGTTTTCAGAGGTACGAAAGGGCTTACAACTACTTCCAATCACTAGTAGCTGACTGCAGCGAGAAGGAAGCTCACGACGCGCTCAACAATGCCGTATGTAAGAATCATGAAGACGTGTCTCTCGGAATGCTGATGTCCATCCTCACAGAACCTCACAATGCAACCAAGTGCTACAGAGATCTGACGCTGGTCACTCGGGACGGTCTGACGTGCGTGCTCAATAACCTATCCAACTTGATCTTAGAGAGGTACTTGAAGTTCCATGATACTACTCGCAACCAGCTACTATGGTTGATAAAGGAAATGATAAGGAATGCAGTAACTGGCGTAGACAGTGTCTGTTGGAATTTAATGCGTTATGCATCTGGAGGAGATATTACTCCCAAGAACATTATACTGGTAGAATCTCTTTTAGATATTTATATTGAAAATCGGGCATGGCTAGACAAGTTTCCTGTACTTATTTGTATGGTGGTGTACACATACATGAGATTGATAGAAGATCACAATATACCACAGCTGATGAGCTTGAGACAGAAAGAAGTCAATTTTGTTATCACTCTTATAAGAGAACGCTTCACAGATGTGTTAACTCTGGGTCGAGATTTGATAAGACTGCTGCAGAATGTTGCTCGTATTCCTGAGTTTCATCAGTTATGGCAAGATATATTGTTAAATCCCAAAACTTTATGCCCCACTTTTACAAATGTGTTACAACTCTTACAAACAAGAACATCTCGCAGATACTTGCAGTCAAGACTTACTCCAGACATGGAGAGGAAACTTGTATTTCTGACATCACAAGTTAGGTTTGGTCATCATAAGAAGTATCAAGAATGGTTTCAAAGGCAATACTTGGCCACTCCTGAGTCTCAATCCCTTAGAAGTGATATGATTCGCTTTATTGTTGGTGTAATACACCCTACTAACGAACTCCTGTGTTCTGATATCATTCCACGGTGGGCAGTCATTGGATGGCTACTTACTACTTGTACTTCAAATGTAGCTGCATCAAATGCAAAACTAGCACTTTTCTATGACTGGTTGTTTTACGACTCTGAAAAAGATAACATAATGAACATTGAACCAGCCATCCTAGTAATGCACCATTCAATGAGATCACATCCTGCAGTTACTGCCACTTTACTTGATTTTCTATGTCGAATCATTCCAAACTTTTATCCATCGTTTGCTGAGAAGGTGAGGCAAGGCATTTTTAATTCACTTCAACAGATCATAGAGAAGAGAGTGCTTCCAAATTTACATCCCTTATTTGACTCTCCAAAGTTGGACCGTGAACTAAGAACAACTGTGAGAGAAACTTTTAAAGAGTTTTGCACCAATGGCAATGGTGAAGGTGTATCAGGAATTCGTGAAGAAGGGAATGATGACTTACCAAGAGGAGGTCCTGACGAACCTGTATTTTCTGATGATGAAGAGGACAATACTCCTAATATTGCAGAGGACACAGACGATGACGATTTGCCCCTGTCGGAAGTTCGTGCGCGGGAACGACCTGAATTAGCAGCTGCAATGCCTCTGATGTTACGACCTCTTGCCGAAACATTACTAGATGATCGCACAGCCGCGGCAGCCACTGCTCTGATCAACGCCTGCAGCGCGCCGATGCCTACGGCTACTGCTCTTGCAGATCTAGTTACAGCAGCTGTGCAAGAAATTCCACCCTTGAAAATAAGCCGTACTGCAACCCCAGCCGAGATCGAAGTGGCTCTTAATTCACCGATCTTTTCCATGTTTACTTTTCTTACCAGCAATGATGAACCCAAACGCAAACTTATATTAGAAACATTTAAAGAAATTCAAGCTCAAAACACTCTTCGCACTGTGGGTTTCTGTTTGCTGTTTTATTTGAAAGTTTGTTATGAGCGTGAAAAGCGCGGTGAACGCGACGCAGCGAAAAGGAGAAACGTTAAATTCAAAGCAGATGTATATAAAGAGTATTGTAGCTATTTAGAAATAAAGCTGGCTGAAAGTTTAGCCGACGACTTCGAAAAATGTCAAGAAATTGATGCAAACGTTTTGGTGTGGTTGATCCCTGATGTGTACAGAGAATTTAAAGATCAGGCCCAGAACCACATAAGATTGTTACATGCTATTGTTTCAACATTGGACGCGAGTCAGCTACAACGACTCGTTTGCTTGACCCTACAGGGTACTTTGATGATGTTCAAGTCAGATGACATCACATTAATGCTATCAACGAGCTTAGGCTGGGAGACGTTCGAACAATATTGCCTTTGGCAACTTCTGACAGCACATGATATATCAGTAGAGGATGTTTTACCTATCATACCCAAACTAATGTATAAAGAACATGCTGAAGCTCTGACATCAGTCCTTTTGATGTTAAAACAGGAAAAACCCACTGCCGATGTAGTACGACAGTTATTCTGCCGAGCTGTAGATGATGAAGATACTTTTGTTGTATCAACTTTAATGTATTGGTGCCAAGATTATGAGGACAAAGTCGGCGATTTACTTTCAGTTCTTTTAAGCACAAGATATCCAGGTACCAGTCCCAACAAAAGAAAACGTCCGGGAAAACATAGCATTCCTCCTAACGCGCCGCCTTCTGCTGAACTGGTAAATATTATACATTTTATAACTTCTTTTTACTTAAATACATATTTCTTCATCTTAAGTTACGCCATAATTCATGTTTATCTTAATACTCTACTTCACTAACGGGATGACTAGTACCGCAAAGCAGAAAACCACATGTCGCAGGCTCTTGTGAGTTTTACAGATAATATTTGGTTGCTAGCCTATGAGCCTCAATAGAAACCAATATCCTTATTTGCTTTTTGAACATGCACAAAAGCAAGCTGAAAACCTCTTGATCACCAAAGACCCGTTCACTTTAGTCGTCTTTGAAACTTGTCGCACTCCTTCGCCTGCATCGAAAAAGAGGCTCCGATTATCTGCAACTTATATCGTAATAACGATAAATAATCGGAATATATCGTATTTTCGCCGCTTCAATTTCACGGCGGAGGTTTGCTACAGGCCTATAATTATACACTTGACGAAGCATGGGATGACGAGCAGCTAAAACACAGTGCTTTTTTATTTTTTAAGATTCACGTGAACATTAGTATTAAGAAAATGCCTTGTGCGAAGTATTACAGTTTCTACTCAATTCGACCATGGACCGTATAACGACGTCTTTGAGACCATCATTGCTCCAGCACGAGAGGGAGATGATATACAGGACGTATAGCTCTATCCCTTTCTCGCAACGGAGAATTGGCGGCTATAAGATGATTGCTGATGCGATTTCCATAAACTTAGCTGATTTAGAATTTGTCACTTTACTACTTGCCGCCTCAAATTCGGGACCAATTTTTTTTTCGTCTATTGTACTACTGAGCAATACAAAAACCCAAATAAAATATTTTATTTAAAAAAATATGCTAAAAAATTGTTGTAATTTAAACAGGTGCTCGGCCACTTGGAGCAAATGAGAGTGTGCTGTGTGGAACAAAACGACATGTCAATTTTTAATATGGAGTGTATGCAGAAATCACTTCAACAAGCGCAGTCGAATAGTAGTGATAGTTTAAGGGTAAGTTCTAACAAATTTCTTATGATGTATTTCTAAATGTTCCTTTATACCCCACTAGCTATTTACCGCGGTTTTGCCAGCGTGGATGTCGGGAATCATCCCACGGTAACAGATCTACTGGTGTACCAAACATCCAAAACTTCACATTAATGTTATTAGTAGGGTTCATAACATTCCTTGTCCATAATGGAAACAATTTAAGCCTATGCTGTTCAGATAGATTCGGTCTTACATAAAATAAGGCTTCCGTTTTTTACATACGGAAAAAATATGAACTATTCCACTCTGCCCACTAAGCTGTCCCCTGTTTAAAATTGTAATATCAGCTTTGTCCCATAAATCGATGTTGGTGGAAAAACCATATTAGGTAAGGCTGGCAGTGTTGAATTTAAGACAAGTTATAAATAATTTCGACTGCCCCGCAAGTGGTCGCAAGCGCTACTGAGCATGAGATCTTGGATTTGATTCCCAGGTGGGGCATAGTGTTATTGGGTTTTTCCATTAGTAATTTCTCAGTAGCGGCCTGGAGTCTCGATTTGATCCCGGTTGATGGCAATTGGGGCTGGTATTACACTGGCGAAAAATGGGTGTACACACGGCTACACATCCAGCTATACATTTCCAGTATAAGCTGACCTCGCATTGTACGGAAATCCTATACAATGCGAGATCAGCGTAAACTGGAAATTTATAGCTTGATATGTAGCCGTGTGTACTAAGGTACACCTCTGCTCAGCCCTTCGGGAATTAGGCGTGATGTTGTTTTTAAATAATTTCTCTTAAACCAGCCCTAGTTTAATAAGTCCATTAGTAGGACGAAGTGAAAAAAATTCGCTTTGTCCCATAGTGGGGCAGAGTGAAATACCTAGAAAGAAAGAAAGAAAAATAAGTTTAATTTAGTTTAGTTTAGTTTACCTAATCCAAAAATAGTAACGCATTGTGAATATCGCTTCAAATCGGCTATCAGTAAAGCTAAGGGCCATTCTACACAAAATTAAGCAACAAAAAACCTTTCGATCGTTTGTATGGCTTGGACACGAAATTGACCAGCAAACAGTAATATTCACATGAATGAATAAGTACATAAGTATAACAATTATAAGGAAAATAGAAATCAATATTTTGTTAGAACAGGACAAATCGGACTGTAGGATTAGGTACTAAACACTTGCACCATTAATTCTGATAAACAAAATAGTTTTAACATCTAGGTTATCTCAGTAGTATGTCCAGATACGAATTAGGTTGGTACACAGGGCCACATATCAAGCTTTACATTTCCAGTATATTTAAGCTGCTCTCGCATTGTATAGGCTTTCCGTATAAAGCGAGGTCAGCTTATACTGGAAATGTATAGCTTGTTGTGTTGCAGTGTGTACCTACGTAACGTTACTCCAACTTAATTTGAATTATTCCCATTTCGAAGCCACAACCAAGGCTCGGAACCGGTTTAAAAAATACCGTTTAAAACCGGTTTATTTGAGTTTTACTCCGAACTTTTCTTAAGAACGTGAACTTTTTAAGAACTTTATTTTAACTTAAATTAACCGGTTTATTCGACAAGTGGCATGTCGGTAAACGCGTTGCAACTTGTGATTACTTGTGAGGATGTCACGCTGAATAAAAACCAAACAAGAAACCGGTTAATATTGCTCTAAACCGTTTAATAAAAAATAGTCTCCTTCAAAACCGGTTTATACGAACGAAACCGAATGTAAAGGTTTTTGCGTCAAGTACATAATAACGGTTTGAAAATTTAACCGGTTTCCGAGCCTTGGCCCCAACAGCTGAATTGTTAAAAACTTGTTTTCAAAAAATTCAAAGTTTAGCTCTAACTCGTGGATCCTTTAGGGATTTTAAACAATGAAACCCAGTATGAAGACTTTGAATACATTTACAATATAAAGTAGGTACTTACTTATCAACGCGCATTAGTGCAGTGGTAACAAGCTTGGTTCGAAAGAACTGTGGTTCGATCCACCATATTAATATGTCATTGACTGCAGACCGTGAATGAGAAATGCGATGTGTGACGTAATAGGCCGTTTCATACACAAACTTTTCCTTTTGCCCTTTGATGAATGCAAAAACGATCGTTATTTATACCTACTCACTTTATTTCTTTATCGTTACAGAGACAATATAGTGATTTACTTGCTTTGGCGTGGGAGGACGAGTTGCCTATATCAAGACGAGCCAGGAAATTAGTTTCTAATTCATTACCAATTAATCAGAATCTGCATTCATCTAATGAAGATAGTGAGGTAAATATGTTAATATTTATTGTTAATTAAAAACGAATCACTGGCAGGCACACTTGCAAAGTAGGTTAATGAATTTATGTCCAGCAATTATTCTTCTCCGATGTTTCTATCCTTAAAACACTCGAGGTGCAAATCTCTGAACAGTAGACTGCACCTCACTGGTAACAAAATCATAAACTGGCCTCGTATTCTATTTAAACTCGGAACGAGTCCGCGCCACCGCTGAAGTCCCTTTGACGAGGCGCTAGTGTCTATGACATTGCATTAAAAAAAATGTAGTTCCACAATTTTCCGCAGGCCTTCTTTCGTGGCGCGCACTCTAGGCCAGCTCAAGGTTACCACTGACGTGCGGTTGCGGCTAACTGTTCTGTACACACAGCTACACATCACAGCTATACATTTCCAAGTTTCTGCTGATCTCGTATTGTATAAGATTTCTGTACAATGCGAGGTTAGCTTATAATGGAAATGTATAGTTTGATGTGTAGCCGTGTGTACAATTCAAACTGACGCCTTTTTATCCATTGTTAGATGAGCAGGTGGAACATCTATGGAAGTTACGAATATACAAACTGTAAGCATATTTCACAAAAAAAAACTGTTTTCTTTTCCAGGAGGAAGAGATAGTTAAACCTAAGCAGGCTAAACGAAGAAAGAAGGCAATCTCGGATAGTGATTGACATATCTTTTGTAGAAAGGACGGTAATTTTAAACACCAAAGTGCAACTCTACAATACAATAAATATTAATAATATGTGTAATACATTGTTTGTTACCTTATGTTATTACACAGGTGCAATTCCAAGAATGGTACCTAATTCACTCATCGCATAATTTTGCCTTGGTACTGTGTAAATGTAATTTATGAAGTTATATCCATGGTTTTTTCAGATATTTTCGGTAGAGTTTAATTTTTATTTTGAATGACTTACATATTTTAAAATTCTAATGGCCATGGTACTGGCATGTTGTGACTCAACAGAACAAGCTCACTTGCAGATTGTAACTGATCAAACCACCCCATAGTCTCTTCCAATAGCGCATACTTCAGAGCAAACTTTAGGGAGTATGTTCTAAGGTCAGACATGCACTGTAAATTTTGCCACGGTAGTCAGTTATTGTAAATGTAGGTACCCTATTGTTGTACAGATTTTTTTATCCCCCATACATGTTGAACTTATTTTAAGTATAAGGTATGAGACCAAGAATTTTATTCAAAGGATATATTGTATTCTGGAATTTTCGAAATACATTTTACACTAGGATCAATAAAGTATTTCCCCTTTATTTTATGTTTTAATTGACCTAATAAAAATGTATGTTTGATTAAAACAAAATATTATGTATTTTCGTCTTATATTTTCTTTTAAAACATCCAGAATATAGGGATACTGATTGTAAACAGATTGTTTAAATATTTCAGTATTTAACATAAATTCAAAATATTTTCTAAGTACAAAACTAACATAACTATATAAAAATACTAAACATGGATTAAATTTTCAGGAAATGGTAAATATTTTATTATAAACCTTAATTGTTATTTCAACAATTTATTGATGAATAATTTGTAGTTTAAAAATGTCTTTTTAACAAGTCTTTGAAACAAGAACTATCTATTATTATTGGACTAGCAGAACCTTTAACAACACAACACCTCCACCCACCAAGCCACTGATACATGCTTACAACCTAATAAATCTTATAAAAATTGGATCATCAAATATAAGGAAGATTCTTATAACTAAAGTTTCCCTTGCTTATATCTTTGTCTAGCTTGAGCCTTACTGTACTTTGCTTTCTTCTCAGGTACTGTTGTATCTTTTTCGTTTGAATTGTCATTTACACCTGCAAATCAACACAGTTTACAATTAATATGAGAAGCTTTGGATCTGCTATTAAAGCTAGGCTGGTATCAACTAGGGGAAAAATACAAATTAAATTCCACTCCATGCCTACCACGGTTTAATTGACTTGGTTTGTGCTGTCAACCCCGAAGAACTCACCTACAGCAAGGTCAACCCAGTCATGAAAAAATAAACATTTCAACTGAAGAGATAACTAACCATGCAGGTACAGTTTCCTTTCTAACCATGACATGTGTGCATAGAAGTGAAATCTTTGCCACTGTTTGCCTAAGAGTTTAAAAAAGTGTGTCTTATACAATAATGAGGTTTACCTACATAGTGCAAAGATGAAAACGTCTTGGCTGATTACTTATCTCTCTTGGTGTGTTAAACATGATTAAATCAGTTGAAATTAGTGCTACAATTTTGCTCTGTAATGATGACATTTTATATCTTATGAGGAGGCAGTTTTTTTTACAAAGTGATGAATAGAGTAAATGTTGATTTTTAAATTGGGACTACATTCTGAACTTACTACATAGGTAACTTATCAGTTTTGGCATGGTGTCCTGTAGATATATGCTACGAGATTAAAGAAATTTTGTTTTATCTTGAAGATGTATCAAAATAGCTAAATGAAATACCTAAGTCATCAGGGGGCTGTAGAGATTTGCCGGCATTCCAAGAACTCATCAGAGATACACTCTTTCCTATTGCCCAGCCCATTCCTGCCAAGGCCAAGGAAAATGCTAACATGCTGAAGGGATGCTGAAAAAATTAAAAATAGTTATAAGTTCAAAACAATCTTTTGTAAATGACTATCTTTATATAACAAATAACTGGTGAAGGGTCTCAAAAGAACTGTTTTTGCTTTAATTTTGAAAGGAAATTAATTAAATGGAAGTTTGGGATGTAACTTTGTCTACTGCCACAGGTCTTCATTTAGGTGATATACTTACCGATAATGTAGGGTTTGTGGTTAAACTGTAGTCCAGTACCACAATTCCAATTCCAAAGATTAACCCCACACAAGTGCATATCCAAATTATATTCTGACTGTCTGGAAACAACCAATATATTTTTTATTTATTAGACCAGAAATAGTAAACATGTAACACAATTTGTTTTAGCTACTTATTATTAGCATCTGCTGCCAAACTAGGTTTTATAGCCTGTGTTTCAGCATGCAGCGCCTCAAACTCAAGCATGAGCTTACAAACAAAAACTTGATGAACTTTTTTTAAATGAAAGGTTGTCCTCTGGGTGTGTTAGGTGAAAGGGGTGAGTGTATGTGTGAGAGGGTGTGTAGATAATTAATAGATTTAGCTAGTAGATTCTTTTATAGTGTCCATATTATCACTTTTTAAGTTTTAGAGTACATTAGGCAAGTTTCAATATTGAATTTGGAAAATTCAACTGCAGTTCTAGTAAATCTTTGAAATTATACTTTGAATCTGATGCCAGAATACTAAAGCACTTTGTGTACAACTTGAATTGCTTAGGAAAGCAATATTGAATACAACAAAGCAAAAAAATTGGTGTGATTATTTTACTTACCTTTAATTTTCTTTTTCTGCATATCTGTAATACTTTTAATTGACTCCATTAATTTAACATTGTGCGGGTCTAACTGAAGTGCCCTTGTGTATGATATTATGGCTTCATCGTAAAGTTCACTGGCTGCTTCAACCTCAGCACGACGAAAGTATCCCTAGAATACAAAGAAAAATTGACGCTTTTTGATAGTATGTGAAACAGGCAATTTTAAAACTTAGGCAGTGGAAACTTACCTTAGCCCATTGCGGTTGCAGTCTAACTGTTTCATTAGCATCCTGCAGTGAGAGATAATGCTGATCCAACTTAAGAAATGCAAACGATCTATTGCTGTATAAGAGGTAGTTATTAGGGTCCAACTTAATTGCTTGAGTATAATGTAAAACAGCTTCAATAAACTTCCCTTCTTTAACACATTCATTACCCTTAATTTTAAGATCTTCAACGCTCGCAGTCTGGGTACCTTTCTTATTTTCCTCCATGGTTCTTGATCAAAACCTAGAGTTCTTTTATTTTAAATGTTGGTTATGCAAATAAATTAATAAAATATCGAATACTCGGATAACTGTTCAGTAATGATAGTATTATCATGGATTTCATTAATAAAATAGTTTCCCGCGATGATACTATTTCTAATAACTAAAGAGCTTGGAGCTAAGAGTAGAGAACATCCAACCAACAATTACCAAAATGACATTGACAAATTGTCAAAATCTAGTACAAAATGTCATTATAATTTTTATAATAGGCTATAGACGGCCACTTGCTCGCTACAGATGTCGCTACTATTACGGCCGCATTACGGGTTACGTTAAAAGTGATAATATCGCGTATCAGACTAAAATAATAGTCACAAAATATAAGGGTTATTGAGTAAAAATTGTGACTTTGGACTTTGGTCGGATTCGCGATATTATCACTTACTCACGTAACACGGAATGCGGCCTACGTATCGTACTAGTTTGACAGCTAGCTGTCACTTTCCCAGCATGGCTGGCCGCTTATGTACGGTTTCCTGATCAGGATTTCAGATTCGGAGACCTGAATGTTTGCCTTACATACAAAGGCCGCATTCCGTGTTACTTTAAAATATCGCGAATCCGACCAAAGTCCAAAGTTACAATTATTCCTCAATAACCCTTATATTTTGTGACTATTAAATTTGGTCGGATACGCGATATAATCACTTTTATCGTAACTCGGAATGCGGCCAAAATGTTCAACTAGGCGCACACGTTCGTACATTTTCCGAACGGAAAAACCTGACGTTCATTTCGCAAATTGAACCGTGCGTTCGGGCAGAACGGAAATAACCGCATGACGTCACCCCGAACGCAGCGCGCGCATATAGAGATGGGTAGCTATTCTAATAACTTGCCAAATAGCTGCTATTCAAAAAATAGCCACGGCTATGATATCCGTCAACTCGATAACTAGCTATTGGCTACTGACTAGCTAGAATATCCGACAAGTTTACGGGCACAGCGGGTAGCCGTAACCGCCACAGATTATTATAACTACTACGTTTTGTAGCCGTCCCGGTAGCCGGCTAGCCAGACTAGCCGATCCCGATAGCTAGCTGTGTGTGTCCGGTCAAGTCCGGTGTGCGCGCTCACTGCGAGTACCTGAGTAGGGCGAGACGCGAGTGCGAACTTCATTCGCATCGCAAATCTCTTTCTCGCAATAGTCACAATATAGCTTAGAGAAAGAGAGGGCATTATACTTAGTAATTTCGTTTATTATACGAATTTACGAAATCGAAATACGATAGTTATTTATGCAGTTAGTTAGTTTTCGTCATAATATATATATTTGTAAAGGTAAACCAAAGGAAATCAATATTTGATAATTAAGTAATAATGTTATTTGTTTTTGTGCCTTTTTATTTTAATGACTTTGAAATGAAATGAACTTCCCTTCATACTTTCTTCAGGCTTACTATGCGTTCGCACTGGCGAAACATCACAACAAAACATGTTGAAATCTCTAGTGCCTGTCAAACTTTGTATGGAAAATTGACAGGCACTAGAGATTCCAACATGTTTCGTTGTGAATGTTTCGCCAGTGCGAACGCACAGTTAGGACTGACGATGAAACATCGAGTACTTACGTATCAAACAAAATGTTACACCGGCGTATTTGTAGGCTAATGTTTATTTAACTATTGAAAGAAAACACATTTGGTGCCGATAACAATACCCGCACAAAACTGTTACAACAAATATTAAAAAGTATTTCTAAAAGAAATGCACATTTTTATGAAGCGGACAATAATCTTCGTTTACACTACCCATAATAAAACATTTAGAAAATAATAAAACAATAAATTTTACTACGACGTTCGGCAATAAGTAAATACAATACGTGACCCAAGTTCACATCATCAACATGTGGCCACTTTCTAAAATGGTATCGAAATAGATACCTATTTGTTTCTAAAACATTTCCTTTTTTTGTTAATAATACGTACGACTTATGTAGAATTGTAGATAAGACCTATGACGGGAAGTCATTTATTTTCAAAAGAATTTAAAATAAATTAAAAAGTAAATAAAAAACGAAATCATAACATCTGACTTGTTGCCGCGACGGGTATCGAACTCGGATCGCAGGGCGTTTGAGCGTGATTCAGCTACTGGTGCCGATTCCCTTGTTCACAAACTAAACTAAATTTAAGTTCAGTACATCTTTTTCTTTCTATTTCATTAAGAAAAGGACAGAAGATAAATTTTAGTTTAGCCCTGTCAAATTAATCATCGCCTGTCACTCTGCATACAAGTTTGGACGTAATTAAAAACTTGCCTACTAAAATTACGTCAATTTACGTCAAGCGCTGATTAATTTGACAGGACTAAACTAAAACTTGTCTTCTGTCCTTTTCTTAATGAAATAGAAAGAAAAAGATGCACTGAACTTAAATTTAGTTTAGTTTGTGAACAAGGGAATCGGCACCACTATCTAGCTACACCGCGTCGCCGCTAGCGATAGGCAACCATTTATTCGAAATAGCCAAGTAACCAAAATAGCTGGCTAGCTAGCTGGCTATTCCATCACAAATAGCCGGCTAACTAAGCTATTGAAATTTCAGCTAGTTACCCATCTCAGTTTTGCACACAGAGCATGTAACTTTGTTTTCAGTGTGACCAGATTAAATTTTACGAAAATATCGAGGCACCTCAAAAAAATACTGAAATATACCGACTTACGTAGGACAGATATACCAATAAAAATACTGATTTTACGTTTTATTTATTCATACTCTTAATAAATGTTAAGAGTTCTATTTTAACATCCTTTTCGAAGGATTAAAATTCACACAACCTCCTTCATCCTTAACACCTTGCTTTGTTTTTAAAATAGCTGACACATTTTTGTTTATAAATCTGTTTCTTTGGTCCGTTTTTATTAAATTTATCTGTGAAAATATGCGCTCGCATGCAGCATTCGACACCGGTATACATAGAAGAGATTTACTAAAACTAGTTATATTTTTGTATTTTAAATGCCATCACTGTTAGAAATTTTCCCAACTTTCACCCAAAATTGTTCACACGAGATGGGTGAGCCCATAGTCTATGGGTGAGCCAGTGCTGGAAGATTGTAACAAATCACTTACTTCGCGATCAAACTTTAAGGTTCTATATTCTTCGTCAATTAACTGCATTTGTTCTGGCTGTACTTCGCATGGGAAAGTTTCTATTACATTTCGTAAACTGCGAAATTCTTTATGCACGGCAGTGTGTGGGTCAAGAAATTTCAGTTCTCGAAAAACTGGATTTTCAAAAGGCAAACATTGTTACTATCGTTCAAGTCATCAGTCAGATAAAATTGTTTGCGCCATCTGTGCCACCATTAAGTACTAGATATTAATTAGTTTACGGGGCTTTCCTAAAAGATGGTGCTAATGTCTCAGCGGAAAATGGTCGCCTACGTCAAGTACGCATTGCAAAATCAACGACTACAAAAAAAAGTCTACTTTTTACGGCTCTGAATCCCAGCGGTTTTAGTCAATGGTGACAATAGTACTGCATAGGAAATATATGCTATCTGATACATTTTCGACACAGTAAAATAATAAATATCGCCTAGAAATTTTGATATATCGAACATAAAATATCGATACATCGATAGTTTTTCTGCAAGCATTAGGACAATTGTCAAATTTTGACATTGACATTTCACATTTGCTTTGTGATTTTCTTGACCCGGACCGATTGTTTGGTCGGCTCCCCGCCCCAAATTCTCAGTCAGAAAGAAATTCGCATCAAATCATCGCATTAATGCAATGGAATTGAATTGAAAGAAAACTAAGGCATGGCATGATTGAATTAACAGAGCTGTTTATCAGCAGCTATAGCAGTGACAATATAACTGGACGTAAGGCGTAAGGCAAGGCACCAGGTATGGTATTCAGAATATGGTTTTTTGTTGAATTGTACGGTTTTTACATCTTTGGCAGAGTTCGTGATGCCTTCAACAAACGAGACGACCCACTGACTAAACTCTCGCGTCCGTTTCACACGCATACAAAAAAGGCGCACTATTCAAAATCGGTTTATTTGAAGTTTTATTATGAACTAGCTGCTGCCCGCATGGACCCTAAAATTCTTTTTCAAAAATAAAAGTAGCCTAAGTTACTTCTTATAACATAGCTATCTTCTAGTGAGTCTCGTCAAAATCGGACCAGCCGTTTCGCAGATTAGCCAGAACAGACAATTTTTTTTTTTTTAATTATGTTTTCAAATCAAATCAAATCAAATGTTTATTTGCCAGAAATGTACCGTACCGTATATACTTTGATATGCATTTAGTAAAAAGCTGTTATTTTGACATTACAAACAGACACTTAAATTTTATTAGTATATATTGATGATTTACTATGTTTATTAAATAAATTGATATTTTTGTTGTAGTGTTGACGACTTAATAATTCGCCCTGCTAGCATTTTGAACTAAAACAGACATTAAAAAAATGTCTTCTGCCATGAATAGAATCGATATGCAGCAGATAGAGTTTCGCGCTGTCATCAAGTTCCTTACGAAGCAAGGGAAGGGGCCCCAAGCCATTTTAAATGAGATGAAAGCCGTTTATGGTGCACAATGTCCTGGTAAGACCATGATCTACAAATGGTGTGGAGCCTTTCAACTCGGCAGAGAGATGATTGAAGATAAACCTCGAACTTTAAGCTTAAAACGTCGTTGTAACACAGAACGCAGAGCACTTTCTCCTATTTTTGATGATAGTTTTATTGATAAAATACAGAATGAACTTCTAGATGCTGAGCTTTAATAAGTATCATTACATAAATTTCAAGATTGTAGTGTTGCTAACATTGTATCGGATTGTAGTTGGCACATCAATAAGCTGGAACAATAGAAGGATGTATATGCACTCAACGATTGTACTCAGATCAGAGAAAGGCGTATGTCCTGAAAACTCCATTGGTGTGAGCCACAAAGATGTATACTGAGGTGCAGATATTGCACCAATGTAAGGAGGACAGCTTGAGACAACTTTTGTGACTGGAATGTTGGCACATCAAGACAACAGTATGGACCTAGCTGGCATGACATTGATTTTCTCGAGAGAGAACATATTATTTTAGTAGTTTTGGGGACATCACCAGCACGATGATGAATGTACTGCCAAAGTATTCTAAATCTTATCCACATCACACCTCACTACCTACAAATATCTTTAACTGAAGACTCCATCAAACACGTAATCAATTAGTTTTTATATAGTAGTATTTATATTATTCGAAATTCTGTAATGAATTTATTTATACATGTAGTTTTAAACATCAAATTATATGCAAATCAATGAAATACTTCGATCAACAGTAATACAGTTTTATTATAGCTTATAACATTTTGATATTGTCAAGGCATCTTACAATATCAACTGAATAAAACATAATCAATTCCTTCAATGAGATTCAATGATTTGAGATTTTCTTCAAATTCCCCATTAGTTAGATCTAATTTAATGCATATCAATAAAGGTGGCTTTGCATCTGTAAAATGGATTACAGGTAATTTGATAATAACTCTCCTTTCAATAGGACAATATAGCTCAACAAGTTTGCCTATTTTATTTTTGTCAACATCACAGAATGCGACAACTTTGTTTAAGTTATCTGGACTTAATGAGCGAACCAATCTTCGACCTGCTTTTCCTGCATTCCAAACTGTAAAATTATCCCAATGTGGTAATACACAGTTTTGTAATCTGTCAAGCTGTATTTTCCAAATCTGTTCTCGTTTAACAGAAAAAGTAGCTGCACCTTCATGGTAAGCATACACAACCAGTATTTTATCCACCCTATGTAAATCTCCACCAGCATCTAAATGTTCATAAAAAAATAACAGATCTTCAGGTGTGCCGTGTCCAGTTTCAACAAAGCCTCCAACTCTATCATATACAGATCTATGGCAGAACCAACTTGGCATAAGCAAAGTAGGCCCATTGGAAGTATAAATTTGTTTCTTCAACTGCTTATTTGTTAGGCTGTTAGCCCAATGAACATAGCGAGGAGTTGAATTTACAGGAACTCTAGATATTTTAGTACCAATTAGAGTATTATGGTTCAACTTTGCTGCTTTCCATTGTAAATATATTCTATCAGGGTGCATCACATCATCAATATCTTGAAAGCATAGAAATTGCCCAGTACTTATTTTAACAGCACCATTTTTTGCAGCACCCACACCTTTTGATGTTTCGCTGCCTGATAACACATAACCTACTCCTTGAGACTTAAAATATTCTCCCCATCTCTCTAATAGTTCTTGAGTTTTATCGGAACTGCCATCATTGTAAATAGAGATTTCCAACTTTTGACTAGTGTTTAAAATAGATTGGGCTGATATAGAATTCATGCAATTATCTATCCATTTTTCTCCATTATGTACCGGTATTATTATAGAAATTTCAGCCATTATAGAAATATTTGGCAGGAGTCCATAGTTAGACTATGAAACACTAAATAGATCTAAATGAATACTATAAACACAGATTAAACAGACGGAGCACACTCAAGTGAAACTGGATGACTGTTGAAGATTGTTCAATATTATTAATTCATGCATTCAAATTTTATTTTTCGTTGCTTCTTGAAGAAGCATTTCTCAACTTCAACTCTTAACAAATGGCTTTGGTCAGTGGGTCCTCTTAGAGGCGGATGGCTTTTGTATGAGCACAATTTTGCCAATGACGTACCGTTGGTACTGTGATATGATAAACCATCAAACGCAGGTTACGCTGGACGCTGGGGAGAGCACAGAGCATGTAACTTTTTGTCATACTGGAGAGTGATCATGTAATCCACATGCAATCGCACCACTTGCACTTTATCACTGTTACTAGTGTAGTGTGTAGGTACTAATGGTATTACTAGGACCAGGGCCCTAAATCTTCAAATAGTAAAATTTAAAATTATAGACGACAGGCTACAATTTTATTCTACTGTCTGTTTAGAATCAGTTCACCGAGTTCACAGAACTTGACAGAACCTCATTGGGCCGGATTCCGAATTACGCCGTAATCGCTCACAGCGTTCGATCGCATCATTATTTTGCGGTCCGATTTAGATATCATGATTATGACAGCTGAGAGCTGTCAACAATTTGGAACGCTCGTGAACGTGCTCACACTGCTCGCAGTCAGTGATCGCTGAACGTCAAAACTTATAACATAACCCCAAAACTTGCACAAGATGGTTGAATTACAGTATATCTTTGAGCGTATACCACAAATTTTTTCTTCTTCTTTGGTTAGGTGGCGTCTGTAGCCAGAAGCACAATTTCGAAAATGCCACATTAGTTATGATGCAACTCAAAACAAAACAGCACAACTGTCATTTTTGACAGCGCTCACGGTGATATTAATTTAGGGCATGGTCGGTGTTATCGTAAGATGGCGCATGTCATGACGTCATCTATGACGATTCACGGGACATTGTAATCGCGATCACGCAATAAGTATAAAAACTGTCACTTGCTCACTTTAGATGGCGCTGATCTCCAGCGTCTAATAATTTGACAGCTCGCCATACATTTTTTGTAAACCAGCAACTTCTTTTACGCATAATTAATTATCGTGCAGGACGCCCACTCGTACATCCAAGGAATATCAGTTTAAATAGTGAAACGCAGCTAGTGATATATAGCTATAAGTCTATTCCTTATTTATAAGTTTGTTTGATTTGTTAATCACTAACTTTGTCATGATCGTACGCAACTCCATGTCAAGTCGATGCAGGTTTGAACTTGTCGAAACCTGTCCATTTTCGAGACGCCTCTGCCTCTCTCTGATTGGTGGACCTGGATTTGAGCCCGATCACCGATTTGTAAAACAATTTTATTGGAAACTCGATTTGTTATGCGCAACGTCACCGCCGCTACTTGTACCTATGTAATTTATTACAACTATAAGACATTCTGAGTAAACTGTACTGGCTGTAATTTTCGAACAATTTGTGGAACATTACAACAACATTCTTCAAATTTTAATGAGTTTTATTCAAGAAACCACGCAGCAGTGTCCTCTGCTATCCTTTAAGCCTTTTATGGGAAAAAGTGGTTTATAGGTGATGCTCCGAAGAGAACTAAGTCTGTTTTCATTACATACAGGCACTTGTGATGTGATATTATGTAAATTATAGTAAAGTATGTGTGTGTTTATATTATCATATTAGATCAGTGCCAGAAGTGCTGTCTCCGAGGTTTTTCAGCTAGGAAGATCATGCCCAAGTTGCTTTTCAATTCTGATCAGGTTATTTCTATCGTACGCCTCCAGTCTTTAACAAAAAAACAACTTAAAGTCAGCAAACACAAAATAACCTATAAAATATAAAACGTTCATAATTTATTGACTTTTCCACTAAAGCTGCTTTTTTACCAGTGGTAGACGCTTCCCCTGTCCTTAGTAGGGATGTTAAAAAATAATCGATTTTTATTTAAATCGATTATTATTTTCTTATAATCGATTTTTTACTGTCGATTTTTATATTAATATTAATCGATTTTTAGTAAATCGATTATATAAATTACGTGTTTAAATCGATTTTCAGAAACAGCTTGTATCTATGAGACCGATGAAAAATCTAGTAGTAAGTTTCAATTTTATAAATAGCTCCGTCTATGCGTTGGATGAAAAATCTCGAATTAAGTTCATACATATAAGTTGATTAAATAAAAACGGCGCCATCTGTAGGCATTTATTTTTTATTTGATTTATATTTTAGTTTTTGAGACAATAAGTTTGTCATTTTGTTGGGATGCTCATCATTTAATTTTTATTATAATAAATAAAACGTTTAATAGAACTAAAATTTGTTTCAATAATGCTATTTGGTTTCCTAATTTCCTTACCTTGAAATTTTAAAGGAACCTTTGATTTTTAGTTTTGAATTGGTTATTTTTTTATTCATATAATTTTATTTGATTTTTTATCTGAAATTTTGTTAATATGAATCTCTTACGTTTATTATTGGAATTTGAAAAGCATGTTTTTTTAAATAATACAAAAAAATCGATTTTTTCGCAGAAATCGATTATTTATTTTTAATAAAATCGATTTTTGACAAATCGATTAATGTTGAATAAAGAAAAATCGATTTTTATTTAATCGATTCTTTTCCATTAATCTCACATCCCTAGTCCTTAGCTCGTCTTTTAATAGTCACAAACAGTCAGTCAGTCAGTCTTGTAACATTCCAAGTCTCATACATATTTATCTAGTTTTCATATAATTTGTTACCGACACAAAAGTAAACTTAAACACAACATAGACGTACAACTGTGCTGCCACCTGTTTTGACCTTTCAGTTTTTAACCTCAGTCGGTACGGGTGTTGCACGCTCAAATCGATTACTGTGTTACTCGGAACGCAGCCTAAGTTATGCTCTGTGGCTACCACCACCCACCTGCCACAGCTGTCAATGCTGTAATTCTGTGAGTGTGAGTGTGAGACACGGCCATAGAGGAAAGTACAAACACGGCCAGCTAGGAGGATTTATCTGTCTGACAAGGAACTTTTTTTCTCTCAAAATGGGTCTAAAGGAAGCTAACATCTATTTAGATAACCAATGGAATACATATTACGCCGGGCAAACCATCAACGGAAGAATAGAATATGTTTTCGATAGTCCTAAAAAAGTTCGAGGTATGTAATACATACGATTAGCTGTTTTTATTATGGTCTCTGACTCATCCACTAGAATGAGCACGAAAATAAAACTATATTGATAAAGACATCTAAGTGATCTGAATCGCCCCATGGACGTATAAAACACACCGCCTTGAAATTGTATGATTTACGAATATTTTATTTCCTAGGTATCCATGTCAAGATTAAAGGAGAAGCACACACCGAATGGCGAGAAAGTAAAAATGAAGAAAATTCCGAAGGGAAGACAGAGTCTACCGACACCTTGCATACAGGACATGAGGAATACTTCCAAGTCTCATATTATTTGCTGGGTAGCAATTCAGGTGAATATCAAACAAAACAGTCTAAAAAATAGTCAAATAATGATAACAGTAATATTACTATTTCAAATCCAGAAACCATGACTTTCAAATAAGCAAGACTATTGCAATGACAACAAAAGTGCAAGTATAGTTAACTTTAGACCATTCATTAGAGATGCACCTATCAGTTCCAAAAGATGTATTATCCGGTTCTATTATTCAGATTACTAAAGTATCATTAAATCTTGTACTTCATTTAGATGACTCTGAAAGTGTCAATATTCACTTTTTTAAAGATGACTAATTTTCTTTTAATAAGTTGAGATAACAAGCACTTGTGCAAGCAGTTTGTTTACATGTGTAAATTAGATAACAAGATTCTATAAATGGGATAGCCTGGTATTCATAATGCAACAGAATAAAATTTTGTCAAAATATGATACAGTTGCATGTCAGTATATTATTATAAACTCGCACTAAACAACTGAAGGTCATTCTGAACAGTTATTTATTGATATTTTTCCTGCATTACTTACTAAATATTGCCTTAATCATCAGTATGAATAATGCATTACACTGCTTACTCAAACCAACTTAGAAGTATTAAGAATTATTTTTGCCTGCGACGTTGTCTGCTGAAACCTCCTATCCCTACCTATCCATCAAATTTCATAACTATCCGTTCAGGCATTTTGCATGATTGAGTAACAAGCTTGTGGCTAAGTAACAACAGCTGCACGGGTCGATCGATCAGGTTAAGCCACGCTTGCCGCGGTTGGTCTGTGGATGGGTGACCATCTTTACATACCAAGACCCCTCCGTGCCTCGGAAAGCACGTTAAGCCGTTGGTCCCGGTCGTCATTTGTAGATCTTTGACAGTCGTTACGGGTAGTTAGAAGCCCAAAAAGTAGTGATGCAACGAATACTACTTTTACGAATACGAATATCAAACCTACTATTCGGCGAATACGAATATCTCGCCATGGTAATAAAAGACTAATAGTCTAGTACTACATAGACGCAGCCATTACTAACGTTCGTCTAAGTTACTTAGGACTTACTATCCTACCTTTTGTTCATACAAAAGAAATACAGACCATATAACTACTTATTTCAAAATCAAAAATCAAAATCAAAATATTTTATTTCACATAAACCTACAAGGGCACTTATGAAACGTCAGAAGCTAGGTGCACGGTTCCAATTGGTCGCTTCCTATGGAGAAGAGCCGGCAAGAAACTCCACGGTTACTCTTTTCAAAATAAATTGTTTCTACAATGTTTTCAAATTACAGTGTTAATAGGTATGGGAGGACAGTGTAGGCCTATCAACAAGTACCAGGTACTTAGTAAAATAGAAAATGGTCCACAAGTCTACAGCCTACAACGTTCTCACATTCACAAAATCTAAAAGAAAAGAATCTATATAAAAGATAAACAAAATAATAAAAATAAGGACCTATTTAAACCAAATGACATGATTGCCTAGTGGTATGATACAGCTGTAACAAATCTAATTTGATTCAAAAAAAAAATTAGAAAATTGTAGGTATATTATGTCAAATACTGAAAAGATTATGTCAATGAAGTAGGTAAAAAAAAAAAGTAAAATAAAATAATAATCGTAATTTGGGAGCAGTTAATAGACATATACATTGTTATGCCGTTAATGAGGTACCAGGGAAGCCACATGTGCAGAAGGAATTATTGCCAGACTTCCTTGTCTTCAACGTAGTCTTTAATCTTATAATATGCTTTTTTGATAAGGACACGTTTGATGTGGGTTTTGAACTTTCCATCGCTTAGTTCTGTAACAGACTTTGGCAACTTGTTATAAAAGCGGATACCGTTTATAAGAAATGACTTACTAGTTTTAGTTAATCTAAATTTGGGTATCACAATTTCATGTTTACTACGTGTATTTATATTATGGAAATCGCTTCTTATTTTGAAAAGTCCTAGGTTTTTGCGAACATACAAAATACTTTCTAAGATATAAAGAGAAGGCTGAGTCAGTATATCAATTTCTTTGAATTTATTTCTAAGGGACTCACGAGGACTCATTTTGTAGATCGCGCGAATTGCCCTCTTCTGTAAAATGAAAATTGAATCTACGTCAGCTGCCGATCCCCACAGCAAAACGCCATAAGACATAATACTGTGGAAATAAGCAAAGTATACTAACCTAGCTGTGGCTACATCAGTTAACTGCCTTATTTTTCTTACTGCATATGCAGCTGAACTTAATCTACCTGAAAGGGCTCTAATGTGGGCGCCCCATTGCAATCTCGAATCTAGAGTAATTCCTAGAAACACAGTTTCCGTAATAGCATCTAGCTTCTTGCCATCAAGTTTTAAATTGAGACCTACTTGAGGTACATTTGGTAATGAGAACTTAAGACATTTAGTTTTGTTCGCATTAAGTAAAAGATTATTAGCTGCGAACCATTTCGAAAGAATTGCCAGACTATCGTTGACATGTAAGACATCCGTGTCTTTTCTATCTATTTTAAAAATAAGAGAAGTATCATCAGCGAATAGAATTATATCCGATAAATTAGCCATCATGTAAGGAAGGTCATTAATATAAACTAGAAATAAAAAAGGGCCAAGAATTGATCCTTGAGGCACGCCCATCTTAACTAGAGACCCTGAGGACGTCGCCCCGTTAACATTTACTTTTTGCTGCCTGTTTGATAGATAGGAAAGAACAAGATCAGCAGCTTGTCCACGGATTCCGTAGTGGTGTAATTTACAGATCAATGTTTTGTGGTCAACGCAGTCAAACGCTTTTGAGAGGTCACAGAAAATGCCAATTGCATCCTGGGACTTTTCCCAGGATTCCAAAATTTGACTGATGAGTTTTACTCCTGCGTCAGTCGTCGACCTACCTTTCGTGAAACCAAACTGGTGACTATGTAAAATCCCATTTGAATTAAAATGTGATAACATCTGGTCTAGCATTATTTTTTCATATATTTTACTCAGTGCTGGTAGCACAGATATAGGTCTATAATTTGAGGGATCACTCTTACTACCCGATTTGAAAATTGGTACTACTTTGCTATGTTTCATTAAATCTGGAAACGTACCGCTATCTAAACATTGATTAAATATGCTTGTTAGGACAGGGGCAATTGTGTCAATGATATCCCCAAGAACCTTAACGGAAATCCCCCATAAGTCTTCTGTGTTTTTTATGTTAAGACTTAAATGCTTTTTTAATTGTGACAATAGAAATGGGCTTGAATTCAAAACTTGGAATGTCCTTACTGAAATTTTCTTTTAAAAGGGAATCTGGTAATGCATCGAAGTGTTTCCATATGTCACTTTGATCTCGTTTACGAGAAGACATTTTCTATTCAACTTCAACTCCTTTCACTTCGCAGCAACCTCAGAAAATAAATAAAACAATACTCTCTTGCTTGACTTGTGCTTTCGACTGACAAATGAAATGAAAGGAATGAATGAATCAATCAGTCCATGGTTCGTAATGATAGGAAAACTCCCGGGCCGCGGCACTGTATAAACTATGGCCGGGGAGTCCCCCGTCGCGTCGTCGTTGCGGTTAAGGCCCTTGCACACGTCGTATTTTTACGTGCCGACGACGCGCGTTTTCCAAGTCTGCCAGTAATTAGATTTGCGTACAAACATATTAATTTTTAAATATTCGTATTAGTATTCGCCGAATACGAATATTCGGTAAATGTCTACTATTCGGCGAATACGAATATTCGTATTCGTTGCATCACTACCAAAAAGTCTGACAACCAGTCTTACCAAGGGGTATTGTATTACCTAGTAACTAGGTTGTGGATGTCAGATAGGCAGTCGCTCCATGTAAAATACTGGTATTCAGCTGCATCTGGTTAGACTGGAAGCCGACCCCAACATAGTTGGGAAAAGGCTAGGCAGATGATGATGAGTAACAAACATCCAAAGATACAATCTTTCACATTTATATTACTAGAATTGTGTTTGTGTAGACTACTCCAATCAAGATGAACACACATAGAATATGACCATAATGATAATTATATTTGATTAACACACAACTTTTTATTTGTGTACATGAAGTAGTTTCCCTAGGTAGGATGTGAATGAAACTGCTGGCAGTAACTAACATTTTCTTGGCATTAATCAATAACAAACAGCATTTGTTAAAGACAATCATTAATTATCAGTCTATTTTATCAATTGGTACAGTAGTATAGACATAGAAGTTAATATTAATGATTGAACTCTTGGTTATCATAACTTTTCAGAGACACTACATTATAGGTATTTTATGCATTATCAGCCTATAATGTTCCAACTACTGGAAAACAGCCCTCCTCTCTTCGAGAGGGAGTAGGTTATAATCTACCATGTGGGCCAGGGCAGTAGTGATGAAATTATTTACACTAAGTAAAGCGCCAGCCTGGATTCAGACCACATTCGTCTATCATATTAATTTATAATTATTTTTTAGGAAATGAAATAGAAATTCCAGCTGGTAGGCAAGTGTACAACTTCACTTGTTCCTTGCCCCCCGTGCTGCCCTCATCCTTTGAGGGTCAATATGGATACGTCAGATATACCGTGAAGGTTACTCTGGATAGGCCATGGAAGTTCGACCAGGAAACAAAGATGGCTTTCACTGTGATCAATGCATTTGATTTGAATCTCAATCCTTCATATAAGGTAAGAATTTAGATTTTATTGGAATATCTACTATGTATTTCAGTCACTAATAATGTTTGTTGTATGAGATGTTAAAATTATGAAACTTTCAAACAGCCTGGTTAATCCCACAGGCTTGCATAAAATATTATCACTCACATGTCAATCCTTTCCTTTCCATGTTACTATTAAAACATTTGGAGAAAGTTGCCTACACTTTATTAGTATCTTTATTCAACTTATTTACATGACCATGTCACATCACAAAAAGAGGGACATTCAACACAAAACTTCAAATCAAATGAAAGGCGAACTTCTAAAACTGTTTCACACATATATTTTTCATCATTCTTTTTAAAGGTGGATTTCACGTTTTTGATCAATAAAAAGTTTATTTATCTAGGAACCAATTCACATTCAACTGGAGAAGACATTCTGTTGCTTCTGTTGCGCGTCGCCTCCGTTATCCGTTGACGTCCAAGCCCCCGTGTCGGGCTATGTTCCTGGTCAAAAGATACCGATACGAGTGGAAATTGAGAACAAAAGCAATGTGCAGTTGCATCTTGTCAAGATCTTCTTGAGGAAGGTAAGAAAGCATTGAACAAAATATGCCTTGTTTAAAGTTAGTTGAAGATACTATGTTGTGATAATGTTAGTAATACCCGCCCTAGAACATTGTTCTAGTCTCGCAATAAAATAATGATTTGAAAGTGCCAGATAGCAATAAAGCTATTCAGGACAAAAAGCATCATCCATTTTCCATCAACACTTTCATAATAATTATATTGCACCAGACAGACACAAATTCATTAAGTCAATTGAAATACACCCTCATAAAAATCTAAATAATTAGTGCAAAGTTATGCACTTATGAATGAATTTACAAATTTTATTTCACATTGATTTTTTTGTTGAGTAAATCATCTGCCTAGCCTTTTTCCCAACTGTGTTGGGGTCGGCTTCCAGTCTAACAGGATGCAGCTGAATACCAGTATTTTACATGGAGCGACTGCCTATCTGACCTCCATAACCTAGTTACTAGGTAACACAATACCCTTGGTAAGACTGGTTGTCAGACTTTTGGGCTTCCTAACTACCCGTATCGACTGTCAAAGATCTATACATGACAGCCGGGACCAACAGTTTAACGTGCTTTCCGAGGCACGGAGGGGTCTTGGTATGTAAAGATGGTCACCCATCCACGGACCAACCGCAGCAAGCGTATCTTAACCTAATCGATCGACCCGTGCGGCTGTTATTACTTAGCCACAAGCCCCTCTTTTTTTGATGAGTAAATGATGAATGGGTGTAATATTACCAGTGTTTTATGAATCAAACATACTTAATAAAAACAACAAGGCTGATGGTAACACCAATTTACAATAGTTAAGTTAATTGAGTTCTCATGCCCCATGCTCGTGTGGTCATGAAACTTGATTATATCTTACTAGAGACTGTCCTTGATAGCTTGTTAGACGAGAATTTAGGTCAATGTTTTATTGTTTAAAACGACAATATCGTTTTTTGCTGAATCTTGAATTCCTTAAAAGAAGTCGCAAGACCCTTTTTTTGCAAGGACATGTGTTAGATTAACAATGAGTTTCCTTGCAGCTGGGATGCCACTTGCTTTTATGAACCTTAATGTTGAATCAAGATGACCTGAATCTGCCACTTTTATCTAATGTTATAATAATTGGCGTGTAATAATATCATTCAAATGATTTAAGGTGGTGACATACAGGGCCACATCACCATCAAACGAAACGAAGAAAATAAAAGACATAGTTTTAACCATTCAAGAAGGGCCGGCCCCCGCGGGTTCCACAAAAAGCTGGGAGTTGACGATGGAAGTACCGCCGATACCGCCATCCGATCTCGTCAACTGTAACATTATCGATTTGGATTACGACTTCAAGGTAAGACCGATTGAATTACTATAATAATGGCTGGTCGTTCAGGGTCGACATAACCGCAAACCATTGAAAAACGTTGACTTCCTATACAGACGTATTTGTTGGGCGGAAGTTACCAAACTCTGTTCGTTTACGCGAGTTCAATGGTTGTTTAGATTCCTGATTCATTCACATAACATGCATTGTGATTGTGTGCGGCAAAAGTAGCAAGTGGAGCATCCGTATGCCAATATGAATTGAAAACAGAAGTACAGTTGTATTGCAACTTATCAAAAGTTAGCTTTAAGAACATGTCAACGAGGTTCAATTTAGAATGACAATCAAAGGTCGTAAAACAATATTTTAATTTGAATGCAATGGAAAGTGAATATGTGTAAACTGTAAAGAAACTAATTAGATACATTTCTGTCATTACATGACTTTTATTATGTACTAGGAAAATAAATTTAATGTAGAGCAGTTAATTATATGGTTCATGGATTTAATTTGTGTTGTAGTTTTCAAGGTAACTTTGTTATGTAATACAGATCGGATTATCATGCGGTGTTTTTTGTGAATGATCTCATGATGATGTCATACTTGCACCCAAACAAAAATTCACACGGAACATATACATTGAATAGACATATACACTTATTGATAGAATTAGATATGGCAATGAAAACTTGGAACAGAAATATTGAATCCATTTTGAAACAACTGGCTCTAATATTTATATTTCTTTTAATAATGCAGTGTACATACATATATAGACGGCCTACTTTACCAATTTGGAATAAGTATCAATTAATATAAGCTGGCACACTTTCACTAACCAGCTAGTCTTTATTATTCTGCACGACATCATATCAAGCGCGTTTCAGATCTAGACTCTTACTTGCTAGGCAGTGTAAGAAAAATTTACAGAAATGTGTCTAATTCAGCATATTTAATAAGTAACTAATCTATATCTTCTATACAAATAAAAAAATTGAGGTGTCTGTCTGTCAAAATAATAGCTTTTCTAAATGCTATTTCAGTACATGATTCTAAACCAGGGTTGTAACGGATGTCATATAATGGATGAGGATGCGGATGAGGATATCGAGATAATCGGGTTTGAGGATGCGGATGAGGATACGGATATTGGAAAATTCCTTATTGAGGATGCGGATGAGGGTGCGGATGTCGTACAAAAAATAGCCCTTGTTTTTTTAAAGTATTTATATTTGTATTTTAATTTTTAGGTTATAGGAAATCATTTGGTAGGTTACTGTAGCGTAATTCGCCTGCTAAATACTTCACTTCTACAGACTTCTAAGAGCAAACAAAAAGTAAACAATGACACATCACCTGCCTCCATGGACATCCTGCCACCCAGTAACTCAAACTGTGACATGTGTAGGTATGGGCGTTATGTAACGTCACTAGTTACAATAACTGGCTACGGGGCATGTAGCCGAATAACTAGTTTCGAGTCACACACAAATATATTTCTTTCGCGCGTAATAACTTCAGTATTACGTTAATAATGTAACTGCATAATGTAGCTACAAAAACTTATTCGTTCCAAAAACTTAAGCTTGTGATATATAACGTAGGTATTACGTAGGTAATCATTTATATTTTCGTTTCGCAAAAAACTGTAATACTGTATACTGTTCTATAGAATCACCGTTTTGAATCACCGAATAGAATTTGAAAAATAACTAGTTACTAAAATCACTAGTTTTCAAAATCGGTGACGTCCTCGAAATCACTAGTTACGTTACGTTTCGCGAAAATCACGTAACAACTCACCCTTAGACATGTGTCGTGTCGTGCGGCCGATCGTCTGTCATAGGACTAAGACATTGCGAATTCAGCCAATAGGAACGCGTAAAAGCTCTTTCAAACAGGCGCGACAAAAAGGCACCGCTCGTCGCACGACGATCGGTGTCTTTGTGTCGCGTCACGTGTTTTTTAAATCTCGCGCCGACTCGAATGGGTAGGCCATTCCGCTCGGCGCGAGTTTTAAAAAATTCACTATTTGTGCAAACAACGTAGGGCCACATCCTCATAGAAGTTATGAGGATGCGGATGAGGATGCGGAGCTTTTAAAATCAAAAGTTGAGGATGCGGATGTTTTGCGGTTATCAAAATTTATGCGGATGCTCCGCAGTTGCGGATGCGGATACGGATATCCGATACATCCCTGTTCTAAACCCTTCCCCTTTTTTTTTGGTGGCAAATTATCAAATAACTTCTCCCGCTCTGGGCGGAGTGGGAGGGCGTGTCAGACTCTTACTGACTAAAACTCACTCGTGTTTCTTCAGTTGCCATGTTGCCAGGGGCCACGGTATCCCTTTCGGACTTTCCCGCAACCCCGGCAGGCATCGGAGCTAGCGGACCCCGTCAGTTCTGCTGACATCTCTTTGAGGCGCGCGTGGAACACAACGCGCCATCGACCCGGGCTTGGTCCTAATCGGACGGCGAGCTACCCATTGCTCACCGTCCGCAAGCCCGCGCCTACGGTGGCCGACAATCGGCCTGCGACTCCCGACGCCCGGGTCGTCTCCTGCGGCGGTTAGGGGCGTGAGGGCGCGAAATTTGCCTCTCCCTCATGTGATCCGCCTCTTCCTTCGCAAGCATTACTGCTTGGCAGAAAGAGGTGACGGCCTCCCGCTGCGTACCATGGCCTGTACCAGGGCCGGACGCGAGAGATCACAGCGGCTGAGTGCCTGCACGAGGACACGGCGATGCTCCGCCCAAGCCGGGCAGACCTCGTATGCTCCGCCGTGTCCTCCGGGCGATCCATACAATGGTGACACCCAGGCGTTTCCTCCCGCCTTATCCTAAACAGGAACCTCCCGAAACAACCGTGTCCGGTGGAAGGTGAGGACGCCGTGGCGCCTCTCTAGCCACTCCTCAAAGAGGGGACTTATCGCCGCAATTGTGGCGTGCCCTTCTGAACCTCCCTGAGACACTTCCACACAGTAGGCATAACGGACAGTCCTCTGTATAGCGCATGCATGGAGGCTGAGGAAACCGTCGCGCACGTGCTCTTTGAATGCACAGGCGTCACCCAGATTAGAACAGAAATCCTCGGGTCACCCAGATCTTTCACAGATGTTCTGAACAGACCAGGAGTTTTAATTAACTTCTGGAGGGAGGTGGGCTGGTTGGAATAACCATCAAATGGCCGGCATGGCTCACGCACAATGGTCCACCATGGACTAAGAGCGGAAACCAAATCCCATAACATAGAACCCCCCTGAGTTGAGATTTCTCGTCGGTTATTTAAAAAAAAAAGCTGTTCCATACATTTTGACCGCGGTGGTATTGCACTTTTCTATGAAAAATCAGGTTTTTTTAAAATAACCTTTTGTGCCGCGACTTTCACAGGCAGATAGCTGATGTTATAAGAAGTAACTTAGGCTACTTTTATAAGGTTCCACGTGGGCGAAGCCGTGGGCTGCAACTAGAACTAGTAATATACTATAACTGTCATGCATGAACAGTTTACCTCCTCGACTTTAAAGTTTTATTTATTAATAATGGTAATCAGTGAACTACATTACTACTTAAGTTATTTGTATTTTTTCCATTGTAATATTTATTTATTTAGTACATGGAGGACTTACAGCTAATAAAAACAGACAAAAAGGAGACCATAGTCACCAGAGAGCCAATTACAAATCCTCACGTATATACATTTATTAATAATTTATGGTGTGAGCGAAAAAGCAAAAAACACTTCGCCTTAATTAGAGAAGCAGTATAAATACTTGGTTAGCAATTAAATGATTAAAGTAATAGAGAAAACAATAAAATAATAATAAAACAAGAACAAATAATATAACCTACCGCTACTTGAAGAATTTGAGGCTTAAGCACCTTCTGGCCGAATTCACACGAATTGTGAATGGATCAAAATCATATTTCTTGCATAAATATCATTGAAATTTCTGCTTGCGCGCACAATGTAACTGTTCTGCCTATAATTCGAAGATGTATGAGGTACACGTATGGGTGGATTAAAACGAAGTGCTTTACTTGGCACATTAAAATAAAATTTTGACAATAACTCAAGGTTATCAATATTGTTATTGAGGACTTTCAACAAGAATAAACAGCCTGCAATTTTACGTCGATCCACTAGTGGCAGCAGGTGATACTTCTTACAGAGTCCAAGATAATCGGTTGACTGATATGGAATCTTTTGATGAACGCAAAGATGTTTTATGAACCGTCTTTGGATGTTTTCCATGCGGTCAAATGTATTTATAATATCGTGGATTCCATATCGGAGACGCATACTCTAGTAGACTTCTTACAAAAGTGCAATCAAATATTTTTAGTGTTTTAGCATCAGTAAAACACTTAAAGAGACGTATTGTAAACACAAGCAGTTTAGAAGAGCATATTGCATAGTGTAGCTGTTTGTCGTTCCTATTTGATAAAATAAAATAATGTGAGTCACTAAAAATGCTTGCTTTCTTTATCCCACAGGTGGAATGTGTAGTATCAGGCATGCATATGAACATGGGAGGCAAGAAGTACATTGCCATTGGCACGGTACCATTGGTGGGTATGGTCGGACAAGTGGTGCCATCTGCACCGGTTCCGGAAAACATAGGACACGGGGAATCGGGACCCTACACTCCTAGCCAGCCGGCTGTATTGCCCGTTAGTCCGGGACAACCTATGGTAAGTAGATCATGCGTTTCTTGTACCTTTAATCGTAGATACTAGAAATGAGTGGAATGTTAACTATTTCTAGCATTATCCATTTACTCAAAAATACATGTAATGTGGTCATTATTTTGACAACCTTGTTTGAGCAAAGTCGACATTGCCGTTCTGTTTCAAGGAGCGGCCGGCAAAGTCTTGCTGGTCACTCTAACAGGCCGGCAAAACATTGCCGGCCGCTATTTTGACGTTTCAACGTTTTAAAAAACCAAATGCAAAAAGATTTTATTTAAACCACAGCTGTTTGTATTTATAGAGATAGGTACAAAAAGATTTTATTCCATATTTGGCTGTATAGTTCCAACTACCATTGTTAAAAAAAAAAAGAAGTAACAAAAGCGCGGTTCTGCGAAATTTTTATTTAGTGACTTTTTTGCTAAAAATGAGCTCTCAAAGCGAAAATTCTTCCGATTCAATGTGTTTAACACCGCCAGACATTAAAGATAAAGCTAAATTAGTGGTTGAAAATTTAATACCGCGAAACTCAAAGGAAAAATATAAGCTTGCATATGAAAAATTTGTGCAGTGGAAAATCAGTAGAAAATCTAAATATTTACTTGCTGGTTTTATTTAGATTAGGTACTTGCATTTTTGAGTAAAGCACTATACAAGCCTTGGCCCACAATGACTGCTTCGCTGGTCACGCTATGATTGCCTCGAGCTAGCCTAGCTACGCTCTAGGCCTTCCAGCTTGGCCATCATTGCAGCCCTTGCTGTCCTCGCTGTAAAGGCCTCGACCTACGGCTTCGGCCTTTATCTCAGCTCGTCCATCAAGTGCTGCACGCTGACCGCGCTGTGTCGGCCTGAAGCTGCGCTGTCGGCCTTCATCAGCGCGACCAGCAAAGTAGTCATTATAGACCGCGGCAGTAATGTACTATTATTAGCATTGATCCAAATGACTGTCATCATGGGCGCGGTGAACTAAAAGTCGCCAGCTCATGGGATTGAATTCTTGTGACCACACATTGCACAGTCTAACAAACAGTAGGGGTCTTTGGAAGGCAATCAATCGACTGCGGACCCACCGACCCAAGTAGGCCGCTGCAAGCATAATCTAGCGAAATGGGGGATTATTGACCTAGCGACACCCAGGGCGAATGCGGTGCTCCTGACCAAACTCCTGCCCCATATGTTGGCATGTCCAAAGTCTCCATACACCTGCACTTCTGAGGACCTAAAAAGGGTCACTAATGCCGCGATTGGCGTGGCCACCTACTGGGCCCAACTCATTTAATAATTTACCATCGACTCGAAAGCAGTAGCGGTCGTTTATTTTAAGATTTGGTGCCCCGGGCCAATAAGGCTTGACGCCTTGTAATTTAAGAAAAAAAAAGGAAAATTCATCATTATTATCATCAGTCATTTACGGACATTTAAAAAAAAATAACAAATAATATGCGAGAACGAGCGAAGCGAGCTCGAAATTTTTAGCATCTCGGATAGATTTGATTTTCTTTTGATCACACATACAGACAGATAGAGAATAATAAAGCGACTATAGGGTGCCAGACCGAGCGAAGCGAGCTCAAAAATTTTAGCGCTCTGCCTAAGATAGGTTAGTTTTTTTTTAAATCTTCATACATATAATAGATCTTCATAGAACTTACGGGGCCAAGCCGCCCTCGCCGCCCTGGCCCATGGCACTCTTGGCTATAGGGCCATAAATACGCCACTGCTAATACATTAGTAAAAGTAGGTACATGTAAAGAATATACATCAACAGCTGTAGGGCCTTGTTTTTTTAGAAAGCTAAGTGTTTTGCTTTATGTGCAGAAGCAGGGGCTATAAATTGAGGTTTTATCATAAGGCTTGTATTGATTTAGGTAATCCTAAGCTAAAACTTTTTATGTTTTTCAGGCGCCTTCAGTCCCGGGCGGCGAAGCCTCCCCAGGAGGTTGGGTAATGCCAGGAGCGGTACCCGTGCAGCCGTACGAGACATTATACCCCACTTTGAGTGAGTTGAACAATAACAGATAATAACTTGATTTAGTGAAAACCTATTGATTGCCTCAACGAGCTAGTGACCTAAGCAATGAAGCATAATTTCATTGGCCATAGCTTGATATTCTTTTCTCAGTGGCGATTTCAGTGCCGATTACTTTTTAGGCGCGTCATGGCGCCTTGTTTATTTCAATGAAACTCGATCCAGTTGTAATAAGTGTGTATTTGTATCACAACACAGTGTCCAAGCGACAGCGGAACAATTGTATACGCAGACACAGGATACCAAACTTGTTACTTATACGATACGTGGAGTCTAGCAATAATATTGAGCTAGCCGGAGTTTTACGTTCAGATTCAAAATTCTCTGGTTTTCCTTGAATCATAGACTAACTGCCCTAGACCAACTAGTGTTGTTAGGTTATATCTAACAGTGCGGACCATAGATAATTAGTTGGTTCGCCACAATTTTATAATCTTCCTATTTTTACTAACATGTTCAGGAGATTATTGCTAGGCACCAACAAAACCCAATTTGTTTTTGTTTGGCGCCAACGAAATCGACTCCTAACCTATGTAGACCTAGCTCAGAATTTGACCTTATCCTTTAAATTTTCAGCTACACCAATTTACAAAGAATCTCCATACACAGCGCGCACGATTCAAGACAGAGGAGAGTCTAACCACATGATGATCCGAGGCCCGAACAACTTTGCTCCATTTTATCCTACTTACGCTGCCGTCCAGCCTCCTCCATTACCTCAGTAGATCTGTATACGTCATACCGACCAGAGCTTAGCATTTTGTAAACGTATTTAATAGTTAAGCCACATTTACAACAAAAAAAAAAAACCCCTAGATTAGGCCTACCGCCTTTTGGCAATGTCGCACTAGTTATGTTGTGATACTAACATTGATATTATACATGCTATTTGAATATGTACTACTTATGTATCTGCTATTTGTTAAGCTATAAATGTGCACAGCTCGACAATTGTACTCACGAAATACATGTCTTGAAATCTCGCTGAATAGAAATATCGAATAAACTAGATTAAGTTGGGCATGAAAGCAGGAACATTAGTTTCACAGTCTAACAACATTGTTAGTCAATTCGCGATGGTAGACTGTGATTACCATAGAATAAAAACATGGTGGTTCACTTTGCATTTAACGTTAGGTACGTTTATTGGGAGGGCAATTGTTTTATAACCAAGTCTTCACTGCTCGATCTTATGAAATGGTAGTTAGAAAAAGTAAGTAGAATTTCCAATGATTTATTTGTTGTCTTAAGAGATTTGTAAATTGGAATGTTTTTTGAACTGAAATAAAAAAGAAGGTTGGAATTGTATTTAGTGTCTTCGCACAATTTAAACATTTTTTGTTTGGATCTGTATAAGTATTACAAGGAATTACCTTATTGGGTAAAATGTCTTTCTTAAATAGAAGTAACTAGAATGATGGATTTTTTTATACAATATTGAACAGTTTTAAATGGCAGCTTCATTGTGATCAATATCTAGCTATTTAGAGCTTGTCTGTTGAATGATGTCGTGTAGATAGTAATTTTTTTATTAACCGGCCTATAAAAAAGTTTTAAAAGACCGTGCCAACATTACTGGACAATATTTTGCGTACCTAATCACCGTGCCACTGCCATTGTAATGCAACGTTGTTGATGGGCACATTTTAAAAGTATTGTTTCGTTATATTTTCAAAGTTTGTTTATGTAAATAAGCTACATAAATAATATATAAAATGAAATATTTATCTGTAAGTCGTCTTTTGTATTGGAATAAGGGATTTCGCGCACTAGACGGCCACGACTCCGGCCAATCGTGGCCGTCAAGTGGTGTTGTATGGTGTGCGGCTAGTTGGCCGTTGCAACCATATGAGCGAATCATATCGGTGTCTATAGTTTACCTGCACGCGTAGCATGACAACCATAGAAACGTTTTTATAGATTATAGAGATTGTGATTGTTTATCTGTCAATTTTGTCTATTCATTCGTCTAAAAAACTCGTTTTTATTGTGGTCTAGCTAAGCGTGCTGGTCGCGGTCGTGGTCGTCTAGTGTGCGAGATCCCGAATAAAACAGATTGAAGGTGTTTGTAATAATTTTGGATATTATGTTTTTACAAATAAAACTGCATTATACTTATGACATTCTTTATTGATTTTCCTTCACAAACAAAAAAGTGTAAAAACCATCTAAGACAGTTCATTATTAACATAATAAATGGAAATACATATAACAGACTGTAGGTAATACTAATAGCCAAATAAACCTTTTCGCAATATTTACTTACAGTTTATAATAATTTAAAACAGTCGTGAAGACATCATTGAAATTTTATTGGCATTCCATTGATAAAAGTTATTAGAAATGTGTATAAATAAGGAGTTTCAAGAGGTACCTCGAGGAATGTTTAGAGCATGTATTCACAGAAAACAAAGAATTTCGACATATATTTCATTGCATTTTGAAAAGAAGAATTAATATACAGCTAATTTTACAATTTGTACATACATGTAACAGCCATCAAATTAAAAGGTTATATATATTTTAAAGTATATTCTGATCGCCATGTGATAGATATCAATCATTAGTCCATAAAAATATTTGATTTCTTATATTGTTATGTCATTATGCCATGAAAATATTGACAACATTGGATGAGAAGGAAAAACAATATAGCCCGGTTAACATTGATATTGTTTGTCTAACATGTAGATCTGACACTGTTTGATATCGTCAATGATAATGAAGTTAAATATGAACATTGTGAATTTCCCTACGACGAAAACAAACCATTACTAGAATTACTGTATGTGTCGCCTAATAAATTATATTCTGACTAACTGGCTTAACATTTCGTTTTTTTATTACAATGTGAAATAAAAATGAGTTTAAATTTCTACGAAGCGAACCGAGGTGGTATTCGTTCGCGGACCCAAATTTTTGGTACTTCGCGATTTGCTAATACATCTAGAAACGAGAAAACAAGTCTTGTCATTACATACTCAAAAAAAAAAAATTGGATTTTTATGAATGATTTAAAAAATATCTATAGTATTTTATGATTTTAGGTCGTAATAAAATAGTTCCTTACAATTCTGCCACTGTAGGAATTATAATTACCTTACGATTTCATGAGGTGTTCTTTCAACATAGTTTTTTTTTTACAAAATTTTATACATAATTATCCATCCTTCTCCCCTCGTAAATTTGCGTCCTCAAAGCCTTCAAAATTCGATCCGAGCCACCTTGATTCTCCCTTTAGACATCATTGTCTACTCGTTTCTAATTGTTACATAGTAACGCGTGTAGTAATAGAGGATAGCAATAAGTTTATAGCAATGTCGATTTGGTGCATACGTGTCTAATGGAGTTACATTTAACATTTACGACCAATTTGCTCATAGAGCTTGCATTATTTTAATTAACCCTTGTAGTAACATCGGTTTTATTTCAACATCCTATAAAAATACTATCCCTGTAATGGAACGGTTACATTTAACCTTAGGCAACGAAACTTGTTGCTCAAGTATGCTCCGCGCGTGACACAATTTCTAAGTTTGAGTTTTCACTCTTCAATACGGTCGATGGGCGAAGACTAACAAAGTCGCGGTCGGATTCCGCCGCCGGCGCAACCGATTCAACCCCGCGATCGTAACGCACCGCGGGGAACCCTCCGTCGTCTCTACACCCGAGCCGAGGTCGTCGTGGTCAGGCGTGCGGTGCGCGTCGGCGTCTGTCGTCAGTACCGTGGATGTCACCCCGGCGGGTGTGTCGGCAGTGCGCGGCCCCGCGGCGGTCCGCCCGGCACTCTCAGTACTGGCTGCAGCGCGCTCGGAACCCGCCCTGGTACGTGGAGTCCTGCGACAGGAGCCCGTCGGGCTGCGACGGGCAGTCGGGCGCCGCCGACTCCTGGCTGAAGTCGGGCTGCGACGCGCCCTGCGACAGCGACAGCGGCGGCTGCTGCGACAGCGGCTCCTGCGACAGGCGCGGCGGCCGCCTGCGCCCGCTGCGCGCGGCCGGCGGGGCCCGCGCCAGGCCGCGCTGCGCCGCGAACGCGGCCGCGGGCACGGGCGCGTGCAGCAGGGCGGCGCGCTCGGGGCCCACGTAGGCCAGCGGGTCGCGCAGGGGCCGCGCGCGGTCGTACACGGAGCCCGGCACCATCGCCTCGCGCGCGTCGAACATCGACGTCGACATGAAGTGGGATCCCGGATTTTGTGCGTTCACCAGCTTCTTTGGTTTCGCAAATTGGATAGCAGATTCCTTCAGATTGGAAAGTGGACCCTCGGTGAGCACACGGCGCTCCTTGTAGAACGCTAGCAAGTGGTTCCACAGTGGCTGTTTACTCAACACTTTGGGGTTGCCGACCACTATAAGACCATACTTAGCGCGTGTCAGAGCCACATTCAGACGACGAGGATCGCTCAAGAATCCGATTCCTTGATGCTCATTAGAACGAACGCAGGACATGATGATAATGTCCTTTTCTCTGCCTTGGAACGCGTCCACACTGGCCACTTCTATCTCTTGGTAAAGTTTAGCGTGCAAGCTACCTTGATACTGCATGTGCTGCACGAGGTAGGACCGTTGGCCCTCGTAAGGTGTGATGATGCCAATCTGTTCGGGACGTACGCCCGCTTTCAAAAACCGTGTTGTAAGTTTTTCAACATTAGCAGCTTCGGTTCTGTTCAAGTAAGATGTTCCAGATCCGGCAATTTCCTCTTGTCCTTGCGTTACATAGAAGAACATTGGGCGGTCTGGTCTCGGCCACGGGAAGTCGATTTTATGCAAACGACGTTCCTCGGCACTCACTCCGTTTTGCAGAGAGCCTTCGTAGAAGAAATCAGAGGGGAAACGCGACAGTTCAGGATGCATTCTGTATTGGACTTCAAGACGGAACGGCCGGATACCGAGGACGACTAGACGTTCGAAGAGACTCTGGCTGAGGCCGGCCTTCGCCGCCTTCTTGCACATGACGACGGGCCCGAGCTGGCAGTGGTCGCCCACGAGGATGAGCTGGCGCGCGCCCAGCACCACGGGCACCATGCACTCGGGCTCGGTGGACTGCATGCCCTCGTCGATGAGGATGGACTGGAAGCGCATGCGCGCCACGCGCGGGTCGCCGGCGCCCACGCACGTGGTGCACACGACGTCGGCCGCGTCCAGCAGGCGGCGCTCGGCGGCGCGGCGCAGCGCGCGGTAGCGGCGCTCGTCGGCCGCCGACAGCTCGCCCGCCTCCTCCTTCAGCCGCGTCAGCTTGCGCAGCTCGCTGTCTGCGGAGCCCAGAGCCCGCGCTTGTTCGTGGAGTGCCAGAAACGACACTGACGACTCCATAGCTTCTCGCGACTTGGCGCAAAGTCGCACGACCTTGAGGCCGGTTCTATGGATCTTTTCCGTGAGTTGATCGACGGCGGTGTTGGACGGAGCGCACACGAGCACGGGGCCGCTGTTCTGTCGCACAAGTTGGTACACGATTGTAGCCGATGTCACAGTTTTGCCAGTTCCTGGTGGCCCTTGGATTAGAGAAAGGGGACGCTGTAGAGCATGTTTTACTGCATACACCTGTAAACAAACAACGAAATACTGTTAAAAAACCAAACACATAAATGATAACCTCTTCCATTTGGACGTCGTCGGTTAAATATAAGGGGAACACTGTGATATAATGCGATATTTACCTGTGAACGATTGAGGTCAGGCAAGTTGGGAGCGCTGAAGTGCTTCGGCAGATGAACACGGAACAAAACCTCTTCAACTTCATGCCCCAGGAGGCGGCGGTAAATGTAGCCGGATACCGAGGAGTCGTCTACCGCGAACTTGCGCAGGGCCAGTTGCATCCTACAACGAAAAGGAAAAGAATATAAATGAAAAACATACGCAATGCGAAAAATTTCAGTAATTTTACGAATATGACAAATAGCAAAATGAGTCCGCTTATTCCTAATCTTCAAAAAACTAATAGTTTTCAAGAGTTTTATTTTGTTTGACGCGAAACGACGAGCATACAAAACTATAGCTTGACCGAGATTGCTGTACCACGCCCTAAGAATGCACGGCGAGGCGGGGGGTAGCGTTGACGAATGAGCGGCCTGCACTACCCCCCCGTCTCGCCGCGTACATACCTAAGGCGCGGTACAGCAGTCTCGGTCAAACTATAAAACACTAGAAACTACTAAAACTTTGGAAAACGCTTTACCGCACCGCGATCAGCGGTGATCGCTTTCAGCGACCGAGATAGGTTACCAAGTTAACTACTAGGCAAGGTGGATACATATCTTATCAACTGACTGCACATACTGAAATTAATTACAGGGAGTGAGGACAGGAGAGGGAGAGACCGACTAAAAATGGGCCGAAAACGAAAACAATGGGCCGAAATACAGGGTCAATCTTTAAACCATTTTACCATGGATTTTTCTAAATAAATAAATTATAAGTATTGATTCATGGAAGAAATTTAAAACATGCATTAAACACACACTATGTATACAAGCACATTATAAGTTGGATGTTTTTTCAGCCGAAAACAAAAAATGCCGAAATATGCGGAAATAGTGTAATTTAAGTTTAAACGTTTCTTAATAAAAGATTGATACAACGTATTTTTTTTATCTTGTAATATACTTTTTACCAAACAAAAATAATCGAAAAATAATTTTTTTGAAGTGAAAACTTCTTTAGGCGCGTTGGGCATTTTTGAGATGGGAAAAAACAAATAAACTCGCAACACCGTTACCGACACCTCAATTTTGTAAACGCGATTGTGCTTTTTATTTATATTATACGGATCAATGTTCTATACAAGTATTTTTCTTCCACCAAGGCGATCTTGTTCAAGTTTCCACTTCTGTCGGCACTCTCGGAAAGCCAGTTTTTTTTTTGTTTTCGGTTATCGGCCGAACAGAAATCAAACCGAAATTCGTTTTCGGCCGGTCTCTAGTGCCCTAATTATTTCAATATTGAGACTGTATTCACTCACCTGTCAAAAGAAGTACTCTTCCAGATGAAATCGACCACAAAATTGGAGGTGCAGTCCAGAGGTGCGCCGGCGCCGCTCTTGAGCTCGAGCCCGACGTCATCGCCGTAGTTGTCAGGCACCTTGATCACGTGGCCCACGCCCGACCACGCTTTATGCAGCTCTCCTACATATCTGTAATAGAAGCATTCATAATACTGAATTATCTGGTGTAAGATAGATAACTGCAGTTAGTACTGTAGACATAAATGTAAACGTGGCCCATACTGGGCCCAACGCCCTGTTTCTGGAACGAAAATTATCGATGCATCAATATTAAACTCAAGTCAAGTGATGTGATTGGCTATTGATAATAATTCATGCAACCAATCACCGCAAGTTACGCGCGCTTGATGATTTGTTAGCTTATTTTGGTTTTCGTTTCATAAACCGGTCGTAAGTGAGTAGAGTAAAAGAAGTATCATCGATTTAAAAAGTCGTAAAATTATTTATTAATAGTTTCTACTATTACTGAATAAATTTACGACTTTTTTTATTGCGTTATTCTATAGCTTGTGGGTTGAAGTCAATTACATGAAGCAGTTTCAGATGAATGCCGCAATCATACAAAAAATAAATAATCATCGTGTCTCTAGCAGATTTTCGCACAAGGAGCTAAAGATTTCTACTATAGAAAAATTATTCAAGAGTCTATAAACAAAAAATACCTCAATCTCAGTTCATCTCCATGCATGAGTTTCATATCGCTATCAGTTTTAGCGAGCGTGAAATACGCGATGGTCTTCTTATTGAGCCCCACGTCCCAACGGACTTCGATGCCTTCTTGAGTTTGAGACTCCTTCAGCCTCTTGTCGTAGTCCGCTTCTAGCTTCACGAGAGGACCAAAGATGTTCTGGTATTGGTAGCCATCTTCGTATCTGAAAAAGGCACAATACTTTAGATAAAGCTGAGTCAGCCAGCTCACTGCCGCTAGTTTTCTTAGTAAGAATCACTTGCGGAAGTTAACTTCTGCAATGTGCAGAACTTAACTTCCGCAAGCGAAAAGGGGAATTGCGGAAGTGAGCTGGCTGCGATTGTTTATATGGTAAGAATTGCTTGCGGAAGTCAACTTTATTGTATACCACAAAATTAAATTTAACACTACAAAACATACAATACCCTTAAGTTTCTTAAACCCGCTCCACATTCTCGGCGGGATATCTCGACGAGAAAATTTGTCGAGAAGAACAAGAAGAGAGAACAACAAGAATATAGACGAATATTACCTCTACACTCTCGTATTCAGCAAGTCTCGTGTAGTTTTGCAGAGAATGTGGAGCGTGCTTTAGGCGGCAGAGCCCGCGTCAGATATTATGCCGTTGTCGCGAAACCATTTGTGATTGCTTTTGATATAGACATTGACGTGTTTTCCAGGACAAAATTCTGTTCACCTGATTTGGCCACATCAACATCATCATTCTCTGGTTCTTATTCTTTATTTGGGGTAAGGTAACTGGTAAACATTAACATTTAAAAATACATTATTTACAGCACTACTAACCTCAAGAGCACTTGATGAGGTTCTTCATCCACGCCTGGTTTCTCCAGATCCTGAAAGGTAGCATCCACATTGTCGCGCCACAGCTCTTCGAGGCGTCCAATTTGCTGTGGAGTCACCTAGAACAAACAACAATATGTTTATATCTATTTATAGCAACAAAGAAAGACTAATATGTTGTACGAGTATATTTCCAGTATTATAGTGCAGAAGGAGTTCGACCTGACGTAAAAAATTGTTTGGTTCGGCAAAATGTTTACATTTTCATTGTTTTATGATAAAAGCTGTAACCAAATCGTTTGTTGTATTGTATTGTATTGTACTGTACTGATAAATGCTAGATTACATTGTATCTAGTGGCCACATGCATAACTGTGAGCTTGGGATCCAGTTTGATCCCCAGATTGACCAGTGTTAATGGGTCTTCTATGAGAAATTCTCTGTACCAGCCTGGAGTATAGATTTGTGCCCAGTTAAAGGCAAAGCTGTGACTGTAAACCCATGTGACTGTAGAAAAATGTTGGTATTTGTTGTGTTGGACCAATTTAGAGGCATGAGGAACAGGTTGTAAAATTCACTCATCCTCATTAGAAAAGGGAGGATTCTCCGATCAGACGGGTAACTGCCCGACAGTTGATGTCGGATAGTCTTATATATATCGTTCGCGCGGTAAACTCTAATTGCGCGATGCAGGATTTATGTGACGTCATGTCTTTTTGATGCGTAGTTCATATGTGGCGGTATAACCGCTGCATCACTACTGCCGAGTCTTGTATCTTGCGATGCCTCACAGTGCTAGCTGAGGTTCCAGCGAGTCGGAACCAGGTGCCGCATAGTTCGCGATGGGTCGGAACTTTCTGTGGTGATTGCCGCGATTGCGGTGATTGTAGTGATTCCCCAGTGTGTCGGGGTGATGAGGCTGAGGGTGATGACTAGGAATGCGCTTTCGCTGCATGCTGGTGGTCAGGACACCCGTTGAAGCCGTGGGTGCTGGCTCGCTGTGTGACTTACCTCACGAAAGCTTGCGGAAGTGATGATGATGACGTCACGCCGAAGTAGTTCCACGAAGGCTACGTTGACGTTCATATTCGGGGTCACTAATAATATATTTACCAAGTGACACGCCTGTTGCGCCACCCGCCAATGCCCGCCATTTTGAATAAACAGTGTCTCTAACCAGCGTTTGAGTTCGACGTATCCCTTCTCGTAATAAGTACTTCTACCGCGTGTGCAAACCTAACAGTATTCATCTCTATTTACATCTTCAGAGAATACATTTACAATATATCATATCCATACTATAATATTAAAAATGTGGAAGTAATTCTATCTACCTGATACCACCTATTCGCATCTTAACAGCCGAACGGATTTCAATGAAATTTGGCACACAGGCAGACCATGACCTGGGTTAGGCCATAAGATACTTATTTTATCTCAGTAGTACGTTCCCGTGGGATAATTCTCGACATCAACGCAGGCTAAACCACTTGTAAAACCTAGTTATTAATATTTTACTTGTGAAGGAGGATGGGTTTACCTGGCGAGCTCTCATCTGCTCAGCCTCAGAAGGTACTTTCACCAGCCAAGATAGAAAGGCACGGTCAGCTGCAACATATAAAACATTTTTGTTACAAACCTTAATAAAAATTCATACTTGATTACAAACATAGTATTATGTCATGGCTCATAAGTTTTAATTTAATTGGTTTGAGTTAGTAACCACAAGGAAACATGTACATCAAAATGTAATTTTGAGATTATCAGAAATCAAGGTATTTAACTCGAATCTTTGAAGATGTTATTACTTTAGTAGGACCTAATTAAAGACAATTTTATGTATGGTAAAAGGCTCGTCCCCTATTACATGGGACTTAAACATAACTCGTGAAATATGGGTGTTGTATTGGCTAAAGAGCCATAAAAAACTCCTGAAAGCAATCGACACGTGTTCGCTCAATGAGGCATCCTCAGGATGATGATGGACTTGTTGGGAACCTAAACACGGCGTGTTGCCACACCGAGCGCTGAGCGCAGACTCGAGCGCTCAATGAGGATGCCTCGTTGAGAGGTGAAACACATGTCGATTTCTTTCAGGAGTTTTTATGGCTCTTTAGAAATAGCTAAGCGAAACAGGTTACTAAATATATCCACGTCTATTGTATTTTATAATGGATTTCCGCAAGGTAACGCCTGAATCAATTAACTATGTTGTTTTATGTTGAAAAAAAGCCAAAACCTACATATCAAAGGTTTCCACTGTTCTTGATCCCAGTTCATGTCTTTCAAGGAGCTTTGAGCTGCACAAGGTTGGCTGAAAATAAAGAACATAGATAGTAATGTTAAACTAATGTAATAACCTTATATCATCATTATTTTTATAGGAAAAACTTAAAATGCTTTATTTTTCTTTAGAATAATTAATTTTGTCAATTTGCCAGCATTTGATAAACCTCAAATTTTGCAAAACATTACATTACATAATATTATGCAAGACATTATATCATAATACTATTTGAATACTTAAAGCTGTTATCTATTACACATGTTTATATAAATACAGAATAGTTCTTCTCTTACCGGCAAAGCAGCACAACAACAGAGTCCGCCTTAGCTGGTATGAAGCCAAGAACAAACACATTCCTGGCTCCGCATGAGTAGCATTCCAGCAACGTCTCCCCGAGTGGTCCGTCTCTATGCAATGCGGCTTCCTTATGCTTGGCACGCACCAAGTGGTTGATGATATGCGAGCCTGAGGTGTTTCCACGTCCATTGCAGAACCTATAATAGATATTTTGCTCAATTATAACTTTTCTTATGAGTTTCTCTATAAGCACCTGAAAATTTGCTTTTAGCCTAAACATAAGTACTTTGAGTAGAACATTTGAATTTCTTTATTATTGATGTTAGCCATCATTAGTAGTAGTTTATTGAGCTAGTTTTGTAACCATTTTATATCTTATTGCACATTCACTGCAAAACAAGGTCACCTGACAGAAACAGAATTATATAATTGCAGTGCAACACAGATTCAAGTGTGGATGTACCATAACTTATGTCTTGTGTATGTGAATTTTTAGTTCTTGTTTGAAAATGTACTTTTCGAAGTTACTGATGTAATGCAAATTACGGATATTGTGATGCAAATTAAACTTGTAAACTTAATTTGCATTCTTGAAAGTTCAAGTCATTTCAAAGGACAGGAAGGTTAAACAACACTTGACAGTTTTACTATGAATAAATTAGTTAATGACCTTCTAATGTGGGTAAACCCAACATTTCTAGAACAATGAGGTTTATACAGAATTTTAGATATAATTTGACTAGGTTGTATCATATTAGTATTGTTTGAAGCCTTACAGGTTAGTGATAAGGCGTGTGGGATAGACTGTTTTGTTTGACGTGACACTAATCATAATCATAGATAGTGTTCAAGTGTAACAAGACATTAAGCTGAGAAAGTGACTCACCACTTGTTGCAAATATTGCACATGACAACGGTGGCCGGATCATGTATGCCACAGTACTTGCACGCGTGGTCAGGCAGCTCCTTGCTGTACAAGGCCTCATCTTCCTCCTCAAATTGCAATTCCGCTATGGCATTAGTCACATTGGAAACTTTCGATGATAAGTCAGAGCGACCCAAACCATTCACCTGAAATACAAACAATATCGAGTAAAAATACTAACTGAGACCACTTACATAGTTACGTATTCATCAAAATAAGGTTAGAGGGAAAACAAAAATATTGAACTATGTTTTCACTAACCTGATTTGAAGATGACAACCCATGATCATGTTGGGAAGCCTGTGTTTGGCTTTGAGAAGGAAGGGTGAAGTCAGTGAATTCGAATTCGGAGCCCTGAGTATCAGCCCCAATAAGATCCGCTTCCTCAGTGTCCAAAAACGTGAGTGTTTGTGAGCTCGGTCCGTAGGCGTCCACACTCATTTTTCCCCGATATAATTATATTGAACAAAACAAAGAAAATGTGTCAAAAAGATAAAATATTGCACGATTAAACCAAATTCCCATAACAGCCACGCAATAATTATCAAACGACATGCGAAGAATGATGAAAAATCGCCATGTTAGCACATGGTTTGTTTCCGTTTACAAACTAAATGATTATTGGTTCAATCAAGGATGTTGTTCAATACCACCAATCAGCATCTCGCATTATTTCAGATGGTATGTTGTAACCAATCACAATGAAAGAAAACAAGAACGATAGACAAATAAATATTTTTTTAAAGATAATTCGAAAAATTTGAGCTTAGCTACGTGGATTTTAATCATGTTGTAGAGGTAATTCTTTTTCTACATCAAGCTCCATTAACGCAGCAGGTGTGTGTAAGATCGCATGCGTCCTACTAATACAAAACGTTCTGTGAACACTTATCGGAATATCGCAGGACGGAAAAACGCAAACGTTCTACATCTATTGCGTCCACGAGCTCGATAATTTTTGCATCTAGGATAGATTTTATTTTATCCATTCATAGGTAAAGAAAGAGGACTAAACTGTGTCGATTTGTACAAAGAAGCTTAAGAATCAAGATAGAGTAGGATGCAAGAGCGAGCGAAGCAAAGTCGATAATGTTAGCATCCCCGTCTAGGGCTCATTAGATTTTCAGAAATAGGAGTTCGGTACTTTGTCGACTTAGGATCTCGCATCGAATAGGTTAAGTTCTCTAATATTGCGTTTAATTAGAGGGTTTAATTTTGAAATCGGGGAGGTGCAAGTGCACCTCTTTGCACCCTGCTCGCGACGCCCATGGCAGTGTGTAACTTCGTGGCCGTCCTTATACAAAATTTATTGAAAACAGATATCACCATAACGCTTGCGTTATTACAGCGCGATAAAAACGCGCCTGTGGGAAGGAGGCTTTAAGCTGAAACATCAGGCTTAAAAAAATATAGATACCTTTTTAGAAATGGGTTGAATACGTTTCGAAAAAAAAAACTACACTTTGCACGAATTGGGGTTAAGTCGATTTTGTTGGTTGCGAGTGTAGTTAACAAAGGAAACATAGTGCGAACATCAAACAAATATAAAATCGATAGGATTGTCGTAGAAACGTACCTTTTTTTAAAAATCTTTATTTACCTATTTAAGGGATTTTTGTAAACATATGCGACGATGTCAATCCCATCGTGCTGAAATGAAATGAAATTGTTTATTCTGTAAATAGGATATCGGAATCACTTTTACACGTCATATAATTTTTTTTATTAAAAATAAGCTAGATGAGTTCGGCGTTTCCTATCTGACTGTTCTGAGAAGAAAGGCCGAAACAAACTCAGAGGTCGCAGTCTCTTTTAAAGTCCAGACATAATCTTGGTCAGGCCATATGAGGACTATGTAGATTAGTGTCTGAAAAGGTCTTTTGAGGAAAGAACCACACAGATTTGAGTGGACCTGTCCAGTCAGTGCAAGCATTTGTAAGTAATCGCTTTTACAAATAACGACTAACTCCTTAACTAAATTAAGTCACACAAAACTTAACATGTTATTTCTTATCTAAAAAAATAAACAATATTTTTGCTGCTTAAGACGTAGGCTTAGCTAATTTTAGCATTTGCCATGGAATATACCAACATCCATTACCGACAATTTCATCGCGTTGAAAAGTGCGTTTCTTTTGCTTGTATATCGGACACATTCCACCAACACATGCTGGTGCATCCTCTATTTTACCACACACCTCACAGTTAGGAGACTCCAGAAACGTACCTAACTGAGTGTAAAGTAAGGTTAGTAAAAAAACAAATGGTTAAATTGATGACCACGTTTTTCCAAAAGTATGTACAAAGCAAGGTACACACAAAGCTTTTCCTTTTTTCTTTATATATACATTTTAATAATTTTAATTAATTTATAGGTAGGTAACCTACCTTCCTTTCTATTAGGTAGTAAAAAGACCCATTCTATCTAAAAGGTAATTAAGGAGTTAGTATTGCATTTTATTAGCTTTGCAATTTAATTTTTGATTGGTTAGTTCATTAGGATTCTCTTTTTTACATTTTGCACCGTTATGTTATTGATACTTTTATAATTGGATTACTGATAGTGGTTTTAAAATTACCATGAAATTAACCTTTAATTTGCTGACGTTTTTGGCTTTCTAATTTCGGCTTCTTTGTGTCTAAAATTGATTAGATACGTAATTAAGTCTAGTCTTAAATTAAATTAAACTAGACTTAGTTAAGATTTTACTAGCTATACCTAAGTAGTGGGAAAATTCTAGGACTGTGTGTAGGTAAAGGCCGTAGAGGTTAGAGCAATCTATTACTATACTCTATGCTATTACTATACTCTATGGGTTAGAGTGATGAATATAAATGTTGATGGATGGAGAGGGATAAAGGCGTCGCCAAGGGGGGCAAAGGGGGCAGCTGCCCCACTTAGAGATTCAATAATTTAGTCAAATACAAGGTATTTTATTATAAAGAAACTACATACATTATCTATAAAGCCAATTTTGTTTATTTTGACGACTTTTATTTGGTTTTAACGTTCTATATCTCCTAAACGGGGTCTAATCCGGAGTCCGAGGCTGTAATATTCCTATCTATGTGTTGGTGGTAGGCATCGTGGCCCCCTGGCAACACGGCAACTGAAGGAACACGGGTGAGTTTTAGTCAGTAAGAGTCTGACACGCCCTCCCGCTCCGCCCAGAGCGGGAGAAGTTATTTGATAATTTCCCATCAAAAAAAAAAAAGGCCCAGTCATAATACCTATTAGGTTTCAGCTTTACAGTTCTGCATCGTTTTGGGAAAAACGACCCGAAAGGCCCGTTTCCAATCCATACGTTGTAAAACTAAATGATTATTTTTCTCAGTTCCTATCAGGACTATCGAGTTGAAACTGATTTGTCAAAAATCAAATGTCCACCAGTACCAGCGTTGATTTTGGCCCCATAATGCGCCGTTGAGGTAAGACTCGCACTACAAGTGTAAAGCTTCATGTGCTCTTGACTGCACCTACAAATCATACTTTTCCCATCCTCCATATATCAGCTTGCCCCCCGCTGGGCCATCGCCTGGCGACGCCCTTGTAAAGGGAGAAGAAGGCGAAAGAAAAATCTGATGGATTGTGTGAGGAATTAAATGATATGAAAGAGAAGGGAGTGAATGATAGCGTCACGGTTGACTGAGGAGAAAACGTGCGAAAACGCGCCGACCCCACGTAACATGGGATGGGCAAGAAGATGATGATATGTGTAGATAGAGATAGGTACCTACTTATCTATTTATTTGTATCCATTCCAAATGTTTTATTTACTTCTGAGTATTAACATTACTGTTTGTGAGTATTAACGATGTAATAAAATCGCGATATCTTCCGGCACAGCGATCTCGGCTACTGGAGCATAGGTCCGCTAACTCTCGACATGTTGGCTATTTTCGAATGATCTAAAAACGCCGGTCGACAGTGAATTTAGAAAAATTTGACCGCGTATTGACACCAGAATGATGTGGGATCACTTTGACGAGACGCCAAACTTTTTAATTGTTTTTCCAGCGAATCTTGCGGCGACAATGTTGAGAGTGCCTACGCGTCGTAAATGAGCGTCAACTCAGCGGTGGTAAATTTTGCTAAGATAAAAATTTGCTAGTTTTGAGGAAGATGGTTTACTGGTCTACCTACAGTACGGAACAAAATTATTGCCAAATGGAATATCCTGTTTAATTATAATTATGGACTGTGACTGAATAATCACCATATTAATTTATGGTATTCCTCTTAAACCTATTTACCCACTATGACGAATTGCTATAGATTGATAGGTAATTGTTATAGGATTTAATTGGGTTCGGTTAAGGATGATTAAGTGTCGAGTTTTTAATTTTAAATGTAGTCTCAAATAAACCCCATTATTCTATATTTGTATTTTCCTCAATCTTTTGGAATCCAAAACTCCTACAAAATTTTCCTCAATCTTTTGGAATCCTAAATTCCTACAAATAGCTGGTTAAAGGTAAACCAGCTACAGAGAGGAACAGGTGTAGGTTCCTACTGGAAAAAAATGTCACGGTGACCTAACTGCGATAATATCTAAGTTCATCCTTATAGCCGATAGATACAGAATAAAGTAAGTAGGTACAGGACACACAGAAGAACAGTGTGAGTACTCAGGCCCGAAAGATAGATAGATAGAAAGACCGATAGATTGCAGACCGACTCCGGTACCGGGGTCAGAGTCTTCTCACACGACCTCAACATACAAAACCATCCTCATAATGAACCTGATGTCACCACAAAATAAACGCTTTTTCATTTTTTTTTTTTTTTTCATTTTTTTTTTTTCATATATTCAGACAATTGGGCATGTTCAACACCGTCTATCAGGCGGAGAGTGTGGGCATCATACAAGCGGCCCATGCCCTAGAAGTCAGGAAGGTTTACGGACACCCACATACGTATACTCTCCGACAGCGCCTCAGTTCTCCAATCCTTACGGAAAAAATATATTATCTCGAAGCTAATACTAAAATGTCACAATGCATTAGAACAAACAAAGGTATCTAGCCGCAACACGGTGACACTGCAATGGATAAAAGGACACAGCGGATCGCTAGGTACGACGCAGCTGACGAACTCGCTAGACGAGTATCCAGTACGGCAGTATGTGGACTCGAGCCTATCGTACCCATCCCCTTCAACCAAATACGCAGGTGGCTACAGGAGTTCACCCACACACAAGCGGGGAACTGGTGGATCTCGACACCGGGCTGCAGGCAGTCCAGGGAAGCTATGCTATCCTCGGATAGCAAGCTAACCAGGCGCGTATTACGCCTGGACAGGAACGGCCTGCGCCTGGTGACGGGGACCATCACGGGACACTGCTCGCTAAACAAACACTTCCACACAATAGGCATAACGGACAGTCCTCTGTGCAGAGCGTGCATGGAGGCTGAGGAAACTGTAGCGCACTTGCTCTTTGAATGCACAGGCGTCACCCAGATTAGAACAGAGACCCTCGGGTCACCCAGATCCTACACAGATGTTCTGAACAGACCAGGAGATTTAATTAGCTTCTGGAGGGTTGTGGGCTGGTTGGAATAACCACCAAACAGCCGCCATGGCCCACGCACAATGGCCCACCTTACGGACTAAGTGCGGAAACCAAACCCTGTAACATAGATCATAGTAGGTACACGACATAACACATAAAATAAAACCCGATTTCTTTGGGTATTAAAAGTTTTATACCCGCAAGCACTTGACGATACCGCAGTCTCGGTAATACCTAGTAACAACCACAAGAACATATAAATAGCAATAATTTTATTAAAGCAAATAGATACAGTGCATTTTCGTCTAATTTAGAAGCCCGTTTCTTTGGCGTCTGTCCAAGTCTAGATTATCATCAAAGAGTTTTACTTACACAAATGTAGGTACATTTCAGGAGACATGATGGCTGCGTCTGGTAAATACTGGTAATGCACTACTTTTTTTATTTTTAATGTTAAAATTATATGGGAGCGAGTTGCCCGATTTTGTTATTATCTTCCGTTTGTTTCTAGGCATTTTCTGCTGTTCTTTGCTCAGTGCTTTTTAAACTGTATGGGATTTGGTATTTTTTCAGCAGTGTATAAGGACGTATACCTACGTATGGTACATCAATTGGGTACCCCAGTTGTATTAAAATTTTAGTACAACTGGGGTACCCAATATTTAAGCAGCCCACTGTACATAAAACTTCTTACTTCTTAATTACTCTTTCCTTCCTGTTAGTGCACCCGACAGCTGCCCAATAAAACAAAATAAAACAAAGTTTCAGCGAGTACAATATGTATTAGAAAAACGATTCACTACAACACATTTGAGGAAAATCTTAACAGCGAGATTTAGAAAATGGTACAACGCCATCTATCGAGCTTTGAGGAAGCTTTCACTCAAACATCCCGCCCACCATGGACAGAATGTCCAAAACTGAAACCATTATTTCAAAAACAATAATGAATATAAATTATCCGCCCACCATGAAACAACACACAAAAAATAGATGAGAGGACAAAAAAAAAAACATTAATGGACTGTATAAAGTACTTACAAATGTAAAACTATAGGTTGAAATGACATTTAAAACTAAACATTAATAACAAATTAACCACTATTCTTAGTTAATTATCAACAAAAGTAAAAAACAACACAATTATCATATTATTAACTTATCAAGTAGTGACAGGAAGCAATATTAACTTTGACACAGGTCTTTTTATAATAGAACCCTTACAACGCAATGACACAACTCTTGTGATATTGTCCGAGCCAGTATGCTTTTCAGTAATGAGACCATATAGCCATCTTGCAGGAGGCAAATCATCCTCTATTACCAATGCCACGTCACCCACGTTTGGTTCTGCAGTTTGATGAGACCATTTGTTCCTTTGATGGAACTGAACCAGATATTCACGGGACCATTTACGCCAAAAATCTTGGACCATACGTTGAGTCAAATGCCACCTCTTTAAACTGCTAATATTTGACGATTCATAATTGGATTCCGGCACGAGCAGCAAAGGTTCGCCTATTAAAAAATGCCCCGGTGTCAGAGGACAAGGGTCTTCCGCATTACTACTTATCGTTGATATTGGCCTGGAATTCAGACAGGCTTCAATTTGAGCTAAAACTGTCGTTAACTCTTCAAAAGTGAGAGTGCTGTTGCCTATCACTCGTTTGAGGTGGTGTTTGCTGGACTTTACTCCAGCCTCCCAAAGCCCTCCAAAGTTAGGCGAATGGGGTGGAATAAAATACCAACTTGTACCATTGGTTGCCAACCACTCAGCAATGTCCGGTGCTACACCAGATCTTTCGTGGGTGAACAATGTTCTTAATTCTCGGTTGGCTCCCACAAAGGTAGTGCCGTTGTCGCTCCACATCTCACCACAATGGCCCCTTCTCGCTGTAAAACGTTTGAAGGCGGCTAAAAAGGCTTGCGATGTCATATCGCTTACGACTTCTAAATGCAAGGCCCGAGTTGCCATGCAAACAAATAAACAAATGTAGCCTTTGGTGGAATGATAACCGCGACCCTTTGTGGGTCTGATACTAATAGGACCGGCATAATCCACGCCACTTTTAAAGAAAGGTCGGTTAGCATTAACTCTAGCAGCTGGCAACTGACCCATTAATGGTGCTACAGGTCTAGCGGAATGACGGATACAAGTCACACACTTGCGTACATATTGTCTTATGACACTCTTCGCACCGATGATCCAGTATTTGGATCTTAAATAATTAAGAACTAATTGAGGTCCACCATGCAACGTACGTTCGTGAGCATCAGCTATCAAAAGGTGTGTCAAGTGGGACTTGAGTGGAATGATTATAGGATTTTTCATGTCTTCATGAATGTTTGCTCTATTTAATCTTCCACCAACTCTCAAAATATCTTTTTGATCTAAGTAAGGATTGAGTGAGGTAAGTATACCTTTTTTATCTATTTTTGCTTTTATTTTTAAACTATATATTTCTTCCTTAAAGTGTTCCTTTTGACATAATTTAATGCATGTAAGTAATGCTTGATAAATTTCTGAAAAGTTTAAATAAATTGTAGGAGATTCTTTATTTGTTGATTTAAGAAATCTTCTACAATATGCAATGACTCTAGTTAGCTTCCTAAGAGATGAATATTTGACCATTATTTTATTTTCTTCTTGTTCTTTCACTACAGTATTACAGACAATATCTAACATCTTCCTTTCTTCTAGATTAATTTTCTTAAATTCCTTTTTGCTATAATCTATAGTTTTATTTTTTAGCCAACTAGGTCCCTGCACCCACAATTCAAGCTCTGCACATTCGGAAGGGTTTACTCCTCGCGACGCACAATCTGCAGGATTCTCCTTAGACTGAACGTGCGACCATTGATCATTGTCCATGAAGTTGAGTATTTCAGAAACTCTGTTTCCGACAAATGTCTTCCATCGACTTGGGTGGCTACTCAACCAAGCGAGTACCACTGAAGAGTCAGTCCAGGCATGTACATTTTCTTTCGCAATTTCTAAGGTGTCCGAGATTTCACAAAGAAGTTTTGAGAGAAGTACAGCACCACATAATTCCAAACGAGGTATGGAAACCTGTTTGACAGGGGCCACCTTCGTTTTGGATGCTACTAGACTGTTATGAACCTGACCGTTCGAATCGACAGATCTAATATAGACAACAGCCGCGTAGGCGTTGTTGGAAGCATCGCAAAATCCTTGTAGTTCTCGAAGAGTATCGTGTTGACTTGTGTGAATCCATCGAGGTAACTGAAAATTACTGAGATTGTGAAGGTTGTTCCTATACTGAAGCCAATCTTTCAAAAGGTGATCTGGAAGCTCATCGTCCCAATTGATGCCTGCAAGCCATAAACGTTGGATGAACATTTTAGCTGTAATAATAACTGGAGCAAGCCAACCAAGAGGATCGTATAAACGGGCAATGTCAGAAATCACCTTACGTTTGGTCACTGGAGCTTCAAGTGAAGGAAGGTGGACAGTGTATTTAAAATGATCAGTATTTCTATCCCAGGTTAAACCCAAAATTTTCATAACTGTATCCGTTTTAAATTCCAAGTTTTCATTTGATGAACCATTTTTGATTTTATTAAATAACTCTTCACTATTGCTGGACCATTTCTGAAGCTGGAAACCTCCACGACTTAACAACTCGTTCATCTGCTGATAAATTTGCTCACCTTCATCAACAGACTCACAACCAGACAAGAAATCGTCTACGTAAAAATCTTTAAGAACACGATCTAACACTAAAGGAAAACAGGTTCCTTCATCATGAGCAACTTGCTGCAAAGAACGTACTGCCAGGTAAGGAGCAGAGGATGTACCAAAAGTGACACGCAACAACCGCAAATGTTGCAACTCCGAATCAGGGTTGTCGCGCCACAAAATGCGCTGAAAATCAATATCCTCTTCATTTACCTTTATCTGACGGTACATCTTCACAATGTCCGCTACTATACTTATAGGGTGGCGGCGCCACCGCATAATAATCTGACGCAAATCTAATTGTAATTTCGGGCCAACCATTAAATCATCATTCAACGAAACTCCATTGCATCCTGAACAAGAAGCGTCGAAGACGACCCGAACTTTAGTAGTACTTCTATCATCGCGTACTACGGCATGATGCGGCAAATATACAGCATCTTTTCCTAAATCCTCCTGAGGAACAACTTCAGCATGCCCTAACTGAACGTACTCGTTGATAACAGCAGTATATTGCATTTTTAAGTCAGGGTTGTTTTTCAATCTTCTCTCCAGCATGTGAAACCGTTTACGAGCGATGGCCTCTGATCCACCAAACTTACTGCTAGGTTGATCAGACTTGAACGGCAATTTGACAATATACCGCCCTGTTTCATCTCTTTTGGTTGTGTTAGAGAAAAAGTATTCACATTTCTGCTCTTCTTCTGTCAACATAGCCTTATGCGTCGACGGCTCTGACTCTAACTCCCAAAATTTCTTCAGTAGAGTGTTTACATCTGACTTTACTATAGCGTTATAACAAACTGGTCTAGAGATTGACGATGTGTGGATCTCACCAGACAGAATCCATCCTAGTTTAGTCTTCTGAGCGACTGGAGTTCCAGGCGGACCCTTGATTAGACCATCCAATAAAACTTCTCCGACCACACGCGTACTCAACAGCAAATCAATTTTCCCAGGTATATCAAATGACGGATCTGCTAATTCTAAAGATGAAAATAGAGGCAATACCTGAACGATTTTTCTCTCAGGAAGATGTGATGTGAGCCTATTCAATACAAAAGCATCGACATATAAAACAAAAGTGGGATCTAGGCGTGACTGCAATTTGAATCGAACTATCCACTTAGAGTGCATTGTATTTCCCTCATCATCGCCTAGTCGAAGTATGTCGGTGTGAGCAGGTGTTTTCTTCAATCCAAGCAACTGTACTGCAGCCTCTGTAATAAAAGAGACTTGAGAACCCTGATCCATCAGAGCTCTTAAAACAAAAGCAGTCCCAGTTCTTGACTCAACGTTGACCAAAGCAGTGGCTAACAGACCTTGGTTGTGAACATCTGCAAAACAACAAATAGGTTTGGTAATCTCGCTTTGGTTGGAAGAAGTAGCTGCGTTAGCAGCCGCAACATTCCTGTCTACCTGAACTATCAACATTTTCAGCAGAATTGGCAGTTGTTTTTGGGTGAAGTAGTGTGTGGTGCTTCTTTTTGCAATGGTGACATCTGGTAGACTGACGGCAAAAATATACAGAATGGTTGGTTCCAAGACAGTTGTAACAAAGCTTACTGACTCGGGCAAATTCACGACGTTCGACACAGTTTTTCTTTGAAAATTCTTTGCAGTGACACAATTTATGATCTCCAGAACATAATACGCAATTTTGAGTAGCAACATGAAAAGATTTGACATGACTATCACGAGCACAATTCTGTTTATTAGCTTTAGGATCTAAATACTCTAAGGCTCTAAACCTAGATTCCATAAAAGTTTTGAACTCTTCAAACGTAGGTAAATCCTCTTTAAGATTAGAACTAATTCTTAGTTCCCACAATTTACGAGACTCGGTATCTAACTTTTCGGAACTTAAGTATACAACAATTGCATCCCAGGAGCTGACATCAATACCTAGACTACGTAAACCGTGCAAACAATCAACAGTCGTGTCTAACAGCGTTTTAACGTTTGTTGATGATTCCTTAGTAATCGACGATTGATGGATAAGCCGTTTGAGCATACAGTTAGCTAAAAACCTTTTATTGTCAAATCGTTTGTTTAGAATCGACCAACACTCATCATAATTAGACGCAGTCACAGGGATATGTCGAAGCAACTGTTCTGCTTCGCCTGTGAGATGACTCTTTAAATAATGAAGTTTTTGAACGTCATCCAGTGCCTCATTTTTATGGATCAGTGACGTAAATAAATCACGAAAGGTAACCCATTCAGAATAGAGACCCGAAAACTTAGGCAAACAAATTTGTGGCAATTTTACATTTGAACTATTTGGATTAGAATGTTTATTACCACTGAGATTAGCACTTTCGCACAGACTAAGTTGAAGTAAGTGCTCTTTTAATTCAGACTTATAGTTTATGTACAAATCTTCAGTTAAATCATAAACTTCTAATGTAAAATAAACGTTTTTAACTAAATCTTCGTCAGTTGCTTTCTCTACAATGCGCCTATGAGTTTCGACAAATTGTTGCCACTGTGACTCTAATGACTCTAGTCGTGTTTCTATGTAACTTTGTGTGATACGATCTTTAGGTGATTTTTTAAAATTAATTCTACCTTTTTCTATTATTGTTTTATTATTGAACTGTAGTTTACGTAAGGATTCCATTGTGTAATAAGCTATAAACCTTTTAATCATTCAATAACTAACTCAGTAATTAAATGCAATAGGTGATAAATTAACACAAATAAAATCCATAAATTTTACAAGTCAATGAAAAAACCTGAAAAAATTACAAGTGTTTGAAAAACTTTTTAAACTTAGAAAAAATCGGACATAGGTTCCCCGTCACAACACTTTTTTCGTGATTATTCTAAGTCTAAAACTAATGCTAAAATTCTACAAGTCCCAAACACTTCATAATTAAATTTCACTTCACTGAGAAAATTACAAGTCTAGACTAAAAACTCTTTGGAACTCACAGTTTTGCTTCAACCAAACCTCTCCAAGTAGTAGCAGTACGTCCCTGTAGTAAGTACGTCCCTGATGACGTTGTTCGATGATGTCACTGCTGAGATGTCGTCACATCTGTGCCCCACACCGTCTCCGAAAGGGCGAAGTCTCCACGACACTGGTGGTGCCTGTTTGCGTCGGAGCTCGTCGCGACGCTGATCACCACATCGGCGATGAACTAGGCACTTCAGGGTAATCGACCCTGTTTTCCGCGCCACACACTCAAAAAAACAAAATAAAACAAAGTTTCAGCGAGTACAATATGTATTAGAAAAACGATTCACTACAACACATTTGAGGAAAATCTTAACAGCGAGATTTAGAAAATGGTACAACGCCATCTATCGAGCTTTGAGGAAGCTTTCACTCAAACACTTCCACACTATTAGATTACCAAGTTCAAGAAGCAGCGAGTAAGAGATGTTGTACGAAAAGTTCAGGATTTTCCAAAAAATCAAAATTGATAAAACCAATGTTCTTTCAGTGGGTAGGTATAGAATCTTTGAAGTATTTACTAACTTTCGCTCTAAACACTGCCCAGTGATGGGGGGCGCAATCAAACTGTGCCAAAACACAGACTCTACCTTCCCTACTTCTATCATAATTTTTGTCTCCATTCCTGTATGAGTTTTCTTCAGCGTAAAAAGACGAAGCACATGAGTGTCACTCAAAGTTCCACAGCTATATGTCATCATTCCTGTATCCATAGTGCCCCTAACTCTTTGATTAGACACTGGTGCCGATTCTCTTGTACACCGAACGAAACTAACTAAACTATCACTAAAATTCCTTACTTTTGACTATGAGAATCTCAAAGCTATTCTGCAAAATAAATTCTCTAAATTTAAAAATAATTTTGACACATCTAAATCAAATTTGACAATCGCGACTCCACTCGTGATACCTACCACGTGAATTTTTTTAGAGCCGGAGGCGCGCAGGGTGGGCAGCCTCGACGTGTTTTACATGAAATTTTTCACATTTTGTATGGAAATTAAGAAAAATTGTCACCTACATGTTGAGTGTGAGGGGTTTAAGGATTTTATAAAGGGGGTCGAATTTTTCATTATTTTTGTGATTGGACACATCATTTTCGAGAAACAAGCATAAGAAAAAAAAATTACGGTACTGTTTTTTCACTTGTAGTTGAGGTGTTGGTGTGAATTTAAAGTTCATGACAACCAATGTTATTCCACACGTTTTTAATCGCGATTACTACTCAGATTTAGTTAGAAAATCTAAATTTTGGGAGAAAAACGTCAAATTCAGATTAGCTAAATTGTCATTTTCACTAAATTAATATCTCAGTGGTATCTTAGTGCTGTCAAACTAAAATGCAGTTAAGCTGTGTCACTTTAGTCTATTTTAGAATGGGAAATCGTCGTTTGACAGGAATAAACAAAATTTTTGGTGATTTTTAGTCTAGTTTAGAGGCATTTGTGACAAGAGAATCGGCACCACTGGCGAATTTCTACAACATTGAAGCTGACTCACAAAAGAGGCGCCTGCGCACATATAAAACTTATATTAAACGTTAGGGTATTCACACAAATGTCTAAAAAGGACTGTAATGATATTTTTATTGGACGTTGATGCATTCTAAATCTCAAAATAATGTTTATGATGAGTGTCTGAGTGTTTCTGTATCAGTTTCTTGGTGCTAATGGCAATAAGATGCTCCTAAAACTGCTTGCACCACTCCTATTATGGTAGCTGGGCTTCCTTTATGCAAATTGCTTTAAGTGGCGTACGTAATTATTGGGTTGGAGACAAAAGGATTTTGAGAAGTTGTAAAGAAATGTAGGTATATAGGGTGATTCAGAAAGTTTTCACTATCAGGTAAACAAAAAAAAAAAACAGTGGCACTCCGGGTGAAAAGTGAAAACTTGAAAAAAAAATCGGCACCGCGGTAATCAAGGCGTTGATGTCTTTTACTCCACGCACCGCGGTAATCAACGCGTTGATGTCTTTTTAATGGTCAAAAGCTGGTGTCGTCGCAGTGTCGCGAAATCAACGGTTTAATCTCATCTCAAAAATGCCCAACGCGCCTAAAGAAGTTTCCACTAAAAAAAAATTACTCAAACAGTAGGTACGTAATTATTGTGACTTTCGTTGTTTCTATCCACCCTTTTATGATCAAATACCTACCTACCAATCTTGTCGTGCTCAAATGTTAATTTACAACACCATAAACGTCATGTGTTAATTTACTCTCTTGAACAAGTTATGCGCATGCACAATTTATTCTTTACATTATATTCGACCCATTTCGACTGAAGGTCGTCTGGATCCCTTCCGCCTTACAATCTCTCATTTTATGCTTTATTACACCTTTCGTCAGTTCGCGTGACGACAATTATCCATCCGAGAAATTCTTGTCGTTTGACCACCCGTAATAATCAAATCGAGACCCATAAAGTTCTTTATCTCAGTAAGAATAAAAACAAAACTTCAATAGCCGCTCAAAATGTCATGTACAAACATCCAATTAAGGGTCTGCAAGTGGGTAATGTTCAACAGTATGGGAGCATATCAGATTACGCTGCAGTCTCGCAGTTAACTCTCAAAAGCTAATTGATGCAAACGTCTTGATTGATGAGAGCGACGACCTTCAGTCGTATTTATTTATAAATATTCAAGGAGACTGGTTATGTCAATTAAGATTTTACAATGCCCTTATACAATGGGAGTAAATATAATTATTACTGTGCAATGATTTCATTAGGTCGTTTAGCAAATTGTACGCGCGACATACAGTAGTAGGACTAGCACGAGACAATTGCCAACAATTGGTGCGCAGCGGCGCCACTCGTGATGTCACCGAGACTTCACAACCACTCTAAATCTTAATATAATAACATTTGAAACGGTTATTCACATGCATTGACCGTACAGTTCTAACGTTAGAAGATTTCTGTGATACTTGGCCAGCAATACGGTGCGATCAATTTATAAGGTCCGCTAGTAGTAAGGACCTTTGAATCCAGTCCCTAATTGGTAGATATTATGGATATGGCTGTGCTTTCATGAATTCAAGCGACGCTAAGGTTCTACTACATATCATGTTGAAGCATTAATGTCTATTACCATCGTCGTAAAATTGTGTAACATGAGCATTAAACTATGTCGCATAAGTTGGCACATTTTTATTGAATGATTGTAATGAATAGCTCCTGATTAATGGCTCCATTTGACTTCCTGCATCTGTCCAATGACATTCATATGCAAATATATAGTGAAATCGCTCCAGTAGCGTAACATGAAAGGTATAAAACATAATGACATGGTGACGACACAGCCTGTGCTCTGACTCCACAGTTGTAAATCTCGACGGCAGGACGATGAATTTGTCTCGTGAAATATAGCAGTAGTTAGTTTGAGAATAGATCATGATGGATGGCGGAAAGTTTCACTTTCTCATGTTGACAGATATGTTCACTTAAGAACACTGAAACATTGTTTAGTGCTCATGTTAACTAACTACTTGTCTACGAGTAAAAAGTGAACCACTTAAAGTAAACATGCAGACAGATGCTTTCCAGAGGAGTGGAGTAGACGTTTAGTGGAATTTATTGTTGAAACGAAAATAAAAAGAATGCATGCGAATTGTGCATAAGTTTTCCTGTTGATTATTCATCGTAGGTATTCAAATGATCTGAGTTCTAAAGGTGCTTCTTTTTTTGCAGTCGTCCCATAGCAGCAGAATGATTAAAATGTTGAGATTGTGACCGTGTCAAAATTCTCAGTAACTAAAATTCCTAATAAGTAACTCTTTAATAAATTGATTTGGTTATACCTTCTAAGAACATATTGACACTAAAGATTGCGCGGAATAAGCAAGTGCGTTGAAGTACGGCACGTTTTAAATAATTAGCTATGCCTGGTTCATACTAATATGCAAAGGTGGCATGGCGCCGCGGCTCATCGGGATTCACGGCGCGGCTCTCTGACTCTAGTTCGTCTCTCAAACTTTATGGTCATATGAACTGTGCCCTACCTATATAATCAGTTACGCAGTGAGAATGTGTGTAAACGCCCTGATTGTCTAATTAATTAATGCATTTTTCCGCACTAGTCAGTCTAACTGGTTTTTCTTACTTTGCACTGTTCTGTTTTTCAGCATTTCTTTAACGTACTTCAATCCGTTTTTGGCCTTCGCTAAGCTCTACCCAATTTAGTATTAAGATAATGCTGTTAAGTCTTAATTAACCCACTTGGTAGATAATAACAGTATTAAAGCATCAATATAATTTCCTTATTTGTCTACATAAACGTATACATTCATACATATTTTGGGCATTTCTGCGTAAGACCTGACTTTGAAACTGATACGTAAGTAGCTTTATATAATTTATGACTTGTTTCAAGTTTTATCATAATAGCTTTCATTCCACAATAACCAATAAGGATGATGACCAGCACCCGAATTGCGAAATACACGATCAATCACAATTTGTTTCGATTTGAAACAGATTGCTAATCCATTGCTTCATAAGTTGGAAAAAAAAATCTGCTCAACAACGTAAATAACGCAATGAATGTTGTTGAACTGTCAAAATGAAACAAATTAGTCATAATCGTTTCCGAAAATAAGTTACGCAATTAGGGTATTGGATTGATTTTCCATTATGTATTTTTAGTTTTTGTAAGTATTTATGTCTGTAATTTTTATGGTGTACATAATAAAGAATATTCTAACTATCTATCTATAACATGAGAAAACTTTACTGCAACTCGGCAATATATTATAGTATTACGCAAACTATCAGACGTTAACGAGTGGCGTAGAACTCGGTCTAGACTGTAGACAGTGCAGTCGTATTTACCTAGACTAAATTAAGAACAATTTACGATATAGTTGTTTTATGTTTCCAGACAATTTGGTTCACGGCTCATTCGCAACTATGAATTTTATTGCAACAACTAACTCTACATACATTCTTAAATGCAACCTAAATACCTCAGTGTGGTTCAGTTTACTTAGTAACGACTAACGACTAGCTGTGCCCGCGGCTTTGCTCACGTGCTTAGCTCTTTGTAGGTATAGCGTGATGATATTAATTTGAGAAGTTAAACCTGTATCTATCTGAAATATTGTGACATTTTTTCTCGTCTAATTAATTCTCGCGGTAAACTGTTGAGGAATACGGATATAATGCAATATTGCTAATCCCCTGAGGTGAAAATAACACTTTTCTGCCAGTCGTTCTACTCGAGCGGCCTGTGGGTGAAACATACGGAGCAAATCTATAGAGCCCTGCGCGTGCGCACCTCATATAATAACGCTTTTAGGATGCTATCAGGGCTGCCATGGCGCTGCAGCGCGTTTGCTATGTATGCTGAAGTGCGTACAAATGGTTTTCAAGCCATCATGCGCAAGAAAGCAAACTCTTTGCTGCACCATCTACGAAGCAGCAGCAACAGCATCCTATGCTATTGCTGCCCATTTTGACTGTCCTTTCCAAAGTCTATGGATAAAGACAACCATAGGCATCAGTTAGGTATAGATATTAACAATACTTAATATAATTTTAGGTACAATTCTGTTACTAACACACTAACATTTTATGATTTTATATTTTTGTTGTGACAATGAATAAGGAGTAAATTCTGAAAAAAAAAATTGCCTTTAGCGTTATTATATTAAAAAATATACCTATTCGATGATCAGACCTGTAAGGCATATTCGTGCAAATTTTGAACAGAATCTATACAGTAGTTTTTGCGCCAATCCGGAATATACATCCAAACATACAGACAAACGGACAATCATTCTAAAAACTATATTTTCTCGTTAATACACCACACCTCATAACAATTAAATATTTTTTTCAAAAATATTTAATATCTGTACATTTTGACTTCTTTACTATTTTATTATATGTATAGAATATAATATAATCTGAAATCTAAAATGTTATGACAATAATAAAATGGCCGCTCTTTGATGCAGCTTCTTTGTGTGGTTTCGCAGTAACTAGGCACTTTGATTAATCGGATACAGAAAAATATTTTTATGGCGTCGTTTGCGACGTGGACTTTTTATTATCATCGATTTGATCTCGTGTCCAAATTGAGAATTATTGGGCTGTTTGATGATTTAAGTACATATACCTACAGGAAGTTTTTTAGACACGTTTCGTTTTATAGTCATGCACCAAGTTGTAAACAGGTTCCTACTGAGGTCTATGACCTTTTGTTTTGTTTTCAGGCAAGGAAAATTACGCGAATGGATAGAATAAGATATGAGTACATAAGAAGTCTGAAAGTGACACCGGTGACTGAAAAGTTGTGTGGAAATCGGCTGTCAAGGTATGCACTTGATGCGGACTGATGAGGACTGTGTGAGAGATGATATGGGTAGAAAGGGAGTGACTACCGAGATGACCACTAATACAGAAATATGGAAGAAAAAGGCATGTTCTGATGACTTCCAAAATAAAACACTTCTTCTTCTTCTTCTTCGTATCGCTCTTGACAGAGCGGTCGTGGTCACAATAAACTATGTCCAATCGCAGGTGTAGTCGTTGCCCGCCTCACGATCTCCCTCCATCTGGTTCTGTTACATGACAGTCTAGCAAAACACTACAAAGTGAAAAATTATTTCGCAAATCGGTGTCTTTGGTTTTAAATATTCGTTTTTTGCCATCCGACTTCCGAAATTAAAGTTATTTCTCACTTTGTAGTGTTTTTTAGAAGCCTTTTTTTTAAATAAAGGAGAACATTCACCGTCCATACATTTTTGGGCTAAATGTGAAAGCCAAACAAAAAAAATGTTATATTCCGTTAGAACATGTTATTTTCTTCACTTTTCACTATAGGACCAAATCTGTAGGGCCATTCCCTGCGCTGTTATACGAGTTTGAAAAATACTGTTTTCAGTATGTTTTAGATAAAAGAATAACAGTAATCTAATTATAGTAATAGCTTTTTATGCCAGTAAACATTACAGTTATCATTTTTTACTGTGAAACTAAGGCTCTAGGGTTATTAAAGGTTGTTAATGTTATTTCACTGTTTTTGCGAGAATAGAAACCACTAAATAGACCTAAAACCAGTTATTACATACTAGTGATATCTACGAGTGATACCTATTTCAATAAGCTAATACTAGTAACTACTGGTGAAAAAAAAACTTTATTTCGCATACTGCAGTTATGTGGAGAATAACCCTAGAGCCTTAGTTTCACAGTAAAAGATAATGACTGTAATATTTACTGGCATAAAAAGCTATTACTATAATTAGATTACTGTTATTCTTTTAACTAAAACATACTGAAAACAGTATTTTTCAAACTCATATAACAGCGCAGGGAATGGCCCTACAAATTTGGTCCCATCGTGAAAAATGAAGAGAATTACATGTTCTAACGGAATATAATATTTTTATTGTTTGGCCCAAAATGAATTTTCCCCAAAAATTAAGCCCAAAATGAATTTTCTTCTTTTTAGTAAATTCGAATACCACTACCTGCTATGTAAATAACAGTGACAGGAACTTATCATCCACATACTAAGTGGGAAAAAATACGTATTATTGAAGCTAACTTAAAAACTATCCAAGTAAAATTAATAAAATTTACATGGGACTACTTCGAGAGTATACCCTTTCAAACAAAAAAAAATATATAAATCGGTCCACAATTGACGGAGAAATCGGAAGAAAACTTGAAAAATAATGACTTTTACTCCACGCACCGCGGCAACGCGTTGATGTCTTTTTAATGGTCAAAACTGGTGTCGTCACAGTGCAGCAGTGTCGCGAAATCAATGGTTTAGTCCCATCTCAAAAATGCTCAACGCGCCTAAAGAAATTTTCACTTCAAAAATTAAGTACACATACGCTACGAACATAGAACTTCCTCCTTTTTGGAAGTCGGTTAAAAGAGGACCGAAGCAGACGAAAGTGTAGTAAGTAGGTGACTACAAAATCATTATTTAGGATTTTGGCAATATTTTCTCACGATCATTAATCGTCGCGGTCTACTAGAAGGCCAAGAGTCTACGAACTCAACAGTAAGTAATGATGAAAATTGTTCGACACGTGTTTCTTATTTAACAAATCTCTTTCAGCATTCAATCGTTTGGTAATTTAATTACTTTATTGGATGAATTGGCGCATGCTAATAGGCGTCGATAAAAAAATCAAGTCATTGTCGCTTCGTCAAATAAAAACGTCAAACAAATGATCATCACTTGTGAAAGTGGGTGAACTGAAATGTTGATAATGTTTTATGAGCAGAATTTTGTTAACAGCAGTATGAAGGAATTTTTATGTTTTAAATATTGAAGCTAAACAATAGATAAATAGTTGCTTTTAACTACAATTAAATATTTAAGCTAAACAATGGGTAAAGTTGCTTGTGAAGGGGCTTGTAGCTGAGTAATAACAGTAGCACGGGTCGTTCGATCAGGTTATGCTACGCTTGCCACGGTTGGTCCGTGGATGGGTTCATACCACGACCCCTCCCTGCCTCGGAAAGCTCGTTAAGCCGTTGGTCCCGGCTGTCATTTGTAGATCTTTGACAGTCGTTACGGGTAAGCCCAAAAGTCTGACAACCAGTCCTACCAAGGGATATCGTGTTACCTAATAGTAACTAGGTTGTGGAGGTAAGATAGGCAGTCACTCCATATAAAGTATTGGTATTCAGCTGCATCCGGTTAGACTGGAAGCCGACCCCAACATAGTTGGGAAAAGGTTAGCTAGGCAGATGATGAGCTAAACAATAGGTGAAGTTACCTTTTAACTACAAACTATAGAATTTTATTTACTATGTACCGGCTCATATGCAGGATTAACATATCTTAAATACAATCCGCCCAATACAAAACAAAGGCGCCAAGCATTTTGTAACTACTCGCCGTCTGTATTCCATCAGATAACTTACGTTTTTTCAACCCACGGGCTTTGAGAAATATGACCATTGTTTCAACTTTAATCACGATTGCTTTCGACGAGCAAGCGAGAATAAAATCCTACAGGAATGCGTTTAGTTGCTTACCAATGTATTTCTGTTTGAAATATACTTCAATTCGATTCACATACACTTGGAACATTACCGCAGTATAATTTTAAATGTCAAATTAGTCGAGGTTCTTACTCGTATAATGCAAATTAATTGCGACCATTTGGTCGGCATTTTTCTCAAGCTACACTCATTCTTTTTCTTAGTTAACCATATAAGAACTCGCACAATTCTATACCATTTTAGTTTAACAAGACCTTGACAGTCCTTAGTGGATAATAATATAATTATGTTTTGTAATCCATTACAAGATGACGTGTGGACCCAAATTTATACTTATGACGTCTCTGGAGGCAGTTTGGGTACCATAAAGTCCATTTTAGATCCCAAGGTATAAAAACAAAAATAGATAATTGCGTGACGCCAATCTAAAGAACTAATAAGAACTATACCGGACGTGCATTGCCTTTCAAAGCATGTCATATTGCAACAATGAAACTCCAAGCTACTTAAGTAGACAAGCACCATCTTAAATATTAGTTGGTACATAGTAATTGCTAATCAGTCTCTTAAAAGCGTGGTGCATACGATTCGTTTGCTGCGCACGTTTGTTGGAAGTACGTCACGGAACAAGTAGTCGTTCCTACGTCAAAAAGTTTAAAAAGCAGCGTTTTCGTTGTTGTCATTGAGTGAATTGGGTAGTTTTATTCGTATTCGTTTGTGGTCGATTCCGCTATACCTACGTGACATACCGGTGTAGGACATGTCCATGGGCAGGAACTCACTGTTCATCGGTTATGGTGGCCTTAAAATTGATTCGTCACTGGATGTCCGCTGGATGGCCTTCACCGTCTGCGTCTGCGCCGGTCGTTCACGCATCTCCCTAGCTAATTGTAGAAACAATGAATGACTCGCGACACATTCTCTTTCGGCATTCTTTTAGCTAGGTACCTGGATGTGCATTGTCTTCTTCAGTTTCAATATAAATTTGTATAGTCGACTATAATAGGTTAGGTTTCTTGGTAGATGTAGCATCTGATACGGAAAATGGTATTTTTTATTATTTTAATCTATAAATTACGAACTGTAAATATATAAGCACGGTGTAAATCAAGAATATCCCTCATTCCGACCTCGCCGCCGAGATCCTTTGCGATCGCGACCGCGTCCCCGAGTAAACGATACTCCCCCGACCCTTGTTCGAAAACGAGGTGCCAGCAGTTTTTGCAGCTGAGCACGTTGCTTTAAATATACCCCGCATAATAATAATGATGAAAATCAAAGTTTGATCCAGCCTGTCCCTTCTTGCTGTCCTCCCCCCAGCGATGCTCTAAGCCGATGTTCGTACCCCACAGGGGGTGCCTTTAGCGAGCAGCACTCGCTTAATTTTAATTTAGAATAATTTTTGCCCCTGGCTGGAGGCTTTAAGTATAGAAGCTTAAGGCACCCGCAGCAATGACCTTAGTGGTCAAAACTGCGAGTTGCACTAGTAAAAAAAAAGGTAGAATATACCATCCCATCGAGAATATCTGCCTAACAAAGCCATAAATATGACCCGGAAACTCGAAAATTTTCGCGCAGACATTGTCGCAGGCATAGCCAATTATCTAACTATTATATTGTAATGGACTCATTGTTTCAGGCCAATTAAATGTCGTTGAACTATAGTGATATTAGTACCAGATAACATTATAGGTAGATTTATATAAATACATAGTTTATCACTTGATTCCTTTATGCCTTTAATGCATTGCCTAGGTACATCACGTGTTTTACTGATTGTTTAATTGTTATTGTGGCTTTCTACTGCTGCGGTAGACTGTTCAGGCAGGTTTCTATAGTTTTGGTATCATTATTACCTACATCTTGATCATATTCTGTAGCATGAGCTATACTATAATAGGGAAGTTACCTAGGTAAAAAAAAAGAAATTCTATTTGGTCCATCAGTAAGATAATAAAAAATATCATGTCTCTTGCATGGAAGCCCCCTTAAATATTTATTTAACTCTGTTTATTAGTATTTTGTTGTTATAGTGGCAACAGAAATACATCATCTGTGATAATTTCAACTGTCTAACTATCACGGTTCTTGAGATACAGCCCGGTGACAGACGGACGGACAGCGGAGTCTTAGTAGTAGGGTCCCGTTTTACCCTTTGGGTACGGAACCCTAAAACTATTAGACATGTATTTTTTGCTTTATCTTATTAATAAAAAAATACTTAGATAAAACGCATTAAAGTTGAGGTATAAAATCTAGCAAGGCGTAACGTCGTGTCTTTTAACTCAATGGGTCGCCGTAATCTTTTGATTACGTAAAAAAAGAAAAAATACGTGTCCAATATTTTATAATAATAAACCTGACGGATAAAAAAATAATTTAGTTAGCATCACTATTTAATAGGTAAATGCAACAATGCTGTGGAAGTGGTGAAGTTTCGAGCCGACAAAAATTAATTCACTGTGGCGCCATCGACATGACGTAGAAGATAGCTAAATGGACTCGAAGAAAGAGCCATTACCATAATCACCGCTCTAGTTTAAGGATCAATCATTAGTTGTTAATAGGATATAATGAAAGCCTCTTCACTTCGTACTTTATCAAATTCTAGCGCCGTTGTATCAATAAGCCCTTCAGTTGTTTTATCGCGATAGTGTCACCTACAGACCCCTTTGTCGATCAAAGCTAAATTGTTATGTAACATAATTATAAGGATAATTATCTAAAACAGGATGGGCAGGGATACCTATAGATACTTCTCATAAGGATCATTGACCTTAGGTTCCATTAGGATGAGCGTAAAGTTCATCATCATCATCATTTCAGCCGAAAGCCGTCCACTGCTGGATATAGGCCTCCCTCAAGCACCGCCACTTCGACCGATTATGTTCTTTCCGCATCCAGCGGATTCCTGCGGCCTTCACAAGGTCATCGGTCCCTCTTGTGGGAGTCCTTCCAACGCTACGTCTTCCGGTACGTGGTCACCACTCCAGAACCTTTCAGCCGCATCGGCCATCCGTTCTGCGAGCAATGTGCTCTGCCCATTGCCACTTAAGTTTGACAATTCTTCGGGCTATGTCGGTTACCTTGGTTGTCCTGCGGATCTCTTCATTTCTGATTCGATCACGTAGGGAAACTCCAAGCGTAGCCCTCTCCATTGCCCTTTGGGTGACTTTTAGCCGTTTGATAAGGCCCATTGCGCGCAAAGAGAGCGTAAAGTTACTTATGAGTAAAGAACACAAACCTATAGTTTGGCTTAACCAAGTGATGACGATATAAAGAAGATAATATTTTTTACTCAGAATCAAAGCTGATAGCAGTGGTAGCCCAGTGGTAACGGCCACGACTTACGAATTGTAGATCGTACGTTCGAACTCGGCCAGGCTGTTTACTGTGTGTAAATTATTTCATCACCATTGTTCTAAAAACATCGTGAGGAAACCGACATGTCTTAGAATCCAAAATTCGAAGACATGTGACATCTACCAACCCACACTGGGCCTGAGTGGTGGATTACGGCCCACTCCCTCTCACAGAGAGGAGGCCTGTGTCCCAGCAGTGGGAACATTATAGGCTAATTATGTTTATGATTATGCAAAGCTGTCATCTCCTTGGGCTATCTCAAGTAACTTGGTACACGTGTTTTAAAACTTGAAAAGTATAACTCGAGATCTTACTCCAAATGAATTAACCACCTTGTGGCCGATTACCTATTGAAACATGGATTTGAAAAAAAGGGGGAGTATTAAATAACTGCGATTTTGGTCAAATTGACTTTTCACTATTTTCGTAATACCCAAATCATGCCGCATAAATAAATCGCAATTTTCTCCAAACAAGAAAACTTTTGTTATTTAGTTCTCCACCTACGACAACGATTAATGAAATTAACTGGCTATTTTTTATTAATACTAAAGTGTATTGTTTCTCACGAGATTGATTAATACATAAACCAGCAATAATAAACCGTTTTCCATACGTCGTGTCCTCGTTTTTATGAAAACAAAGAGTCATTAATTTCCCTAGGTTTGCTCAATGGAGTATGTCTTGCTTTGTCGAGTCGTTGATCGAGCTTCTCAGCCCACACCCAATGATGCTACCATTACACGCGCCATTACTTCCAAATTATGTTCCAGAGGTTCTATGTCTCGATTTCAGATGAGCATCATTCAAGATCAGCTGATGGATATCAATTTAGATTTCAGTATCCATGTTCTAGAACTTTACCTTGAACAATTTTTGAATTTTGCGCGTGCTTCGGTATATTCTAATTAATAGGCCGCGTGGACTATGTCGTAAATTTCGGCCCTTCCCATTACAACGAAGGCTGTCGTGTATTGAATTTAAACGATTTCAAAACAGACACGTGCATACCACACAAGAACGCGGCCCTAAATCCGAATACTTAGTTACCTGCTGACTTAAATTCCACCAAGAATGTTATCGTAGCTTATCTGCCATCCGTGAAAGAACTTGTGAAATGTTCACATGAATGTTTGCCTTATGCAATTCTTAATGAATGACATGGTTGCATCAGAGTGCATTGAATTGTATTACATTAGCATGGGCACAATGCGGCGCTCCACACAATGCCGCGCGGACTGAAGAACCTCTGAAATCAATGCACATGCATTAATACGCATGAGCTTACACAATAAGCTTTCTCGTTCAGAAACAAACGCATTAACGGACAACGTAATTGTTAATGATACGCTGTGTTGCATCGGTAAACGTTCACAAATACAAAAGGAGCAGAGAGATCTTTTGCCCATCCTTATTCGCATCTGGAAAAATAAAGAGAGAGGACTAGTTTACTAAAAGGTTAATATTATCAGTTCAATTGTTTTAAATGTCAATCGGATGAATTAATTTGGAGCACAATAGATGATTGACATATCAATATCGTTTATCGAAAATTGTATCAGAAAACATCGAATCTTTAGTTTGCTGTGGGTGTCGGTACGTCTCCTACGCTGTTTACTAGTGAAGGAAGTTGAGTCACACAGTAGTTCCTAAGCGATAAATTTCAATTTGCTTAATATTCCGGAGAGGACCCTGCGCAAATCATTCTGCGGAAAGGCGGCCAACAGTACCTACCGGGGGAATTTGATGCGACTCCCATACTAAATATAAAGGAAACTGAAAATTTGATTCATTTTCATTCTTCTGAAAACTATTGTAGGCCTCAGAATTCCTACAAACAAATAATGTCTTCAATAACTAGGAAGGAATATGATCCTAATGCCATTATTACTGTATTAATAGGTAATAGTTTTAATGTTAATAAAGATGATATTACTGATAGTGTCACCGAACTATTGAAGTTAAATTGTAAGAAAATAATTTTGTGTGCTTTTCCATATTTTGAGCACTTGTCAAACAGACAAAACAACTACATTCACATGTTAAATAATTACATGCATTTCTTAGTTAGTCACCATAGTGACAAGTTTATATTTTTTGACACCAACATTTTTGTTGATAAGCTCAGGTCGACTAGGGATACTGTGTATCTGCCCATTAGTTTTAGACGTCAAATAGCTAGGCTATTAGCTTTTAATATTAACCCAGACATAATTAGTATGTCGAAGTCTTATAGAATTAGTACCACAATTAGTAATAGTACTAATGTTAAGGTGGTTAGCACAATTAGTTTAAACTAGTTTGTAAGACAACAGAAGGTACCAATAACAGTATAATTAAACTTAATAACAAAAAGGTATTTTCTAGCACTAACATAGTTAACTGTACAAAAGGGGCTAAGCAGAAATCCTTGAAATTATTACATCAAAATATTCAAGGTTTTTCTTCCAAACAATTGGAAATTGAATTGTTTTTAGAAAAAACAATGTTTGACATTATATGTTTAACTGAGCATTGGTTAAAAGATTATGAAATGTTAATTAAAAATGAGAATTATAGTGTGGCCAGTTGTTTTAACCGAAAATCAATGCTGCGTGGAGGTTCATTAATCTTAATTAAAAGTTGTATTAAATCAAAAACCCGTAATGACATAGTTGAACTATCGGTTGAACATAGCATTGAACTGTCTTGTGTTGAGCTAGATAAGCATGTTATAGTGTGCGTTTACAGACCCCCAAATTATCAAAACTACTCTATATTTGAGTCAGTAATGGAAGATGTTTTGGCAAAACTTGCAACTTGTAATAAATCAGTAATTATTTGTGGTGACTTTAACATTAATATTTTAGAAAATAATTCAAATACCGGTAGATTTTTAAATTTATTCAAATCATTCAATTTGTCACATGTGTTTGTGGAACCGACCCGAATAACTACATCTACTGCTACATGTATTGATAATGTGTTTTGTTGCTGCGACTATTTAGATAAAGCCATAGTTAATTATCTCCCTTCGGATCACAGTGGTCAATCCGTAACTTTTGAGTCTAACATACCATTACAAAAAGTGCAGATCAAATTCAGACCAATAACAGCTGTTAATTTAAATAAATATAATAGCACTTTAGTTTGTAAGTTAAGTAATCAGGTCCTTACAATGAACAATGTTAATATTTTGTATAAAGAATTCTTTTCGTTAGTCCAATCCGAGTTCAATAATTGTTTTAAGAAGAACACTAAAACTATCAGCCCTAAGTTTTTATTTAGTGACTGGGCAACTACAGGACTCAGAAAAAGTAGGGATAGACTTTTCGAGCTGTATGGCCTTAAGCCTTATATTAACACGGAAACTTTTAATAAGTATGTTGCTACTTACTCTAGAACTTTTAAGAACACTTGTAAGGCAGCTAAAGCCTTATACATTAGCAATAAGGTTAAATCAGCAGACAATAAAATACAGACGGTTTGGAAAATTATCAATAATGAAACGAACAGAAACAAAAAGCATAATTCTGATTATACACTGAAGACGTCATGTGGTGGTCTCATTTGCGATAGCAAAGAAGTTGCTCAAGAATTTGTAAATTTCTTTACCAGTATCCCACTTAAAACTACTGAAACCTTAAACTCCTCGCCCTCACTCTCTTTTGATTTATTAAGGGCCAACGTTTCAGCATGCCCGATTGAATTTAACTTTAAGCATATTAACCCCATAACGGTAATAAAAGCTTTTAAACAAATCAAGATCAAATTGACCGAAGATCTTTGGGGGATGTCCATTAAAGTCTGTACCTCCATAGTTGAGACCATAGCGCCTTACTTAGCCTTAATATTTAATTTGTGTGTGGATCAAGGAGTCTTCCCGGATTTAATGAAATACAGTAAGGTAATACCACTTTTCAAATCCGGGGACAGTAAAGACACCAATAATTATAGACCCGTATCCGTGTTGCCGGTATTCAGCAAGGTGTTTGAAAAAGTAATGCTTAATCAAATGCTCAGTCATTTTAACACAAATAAAATCCTTCACGATCAACAGTATGGTTTCACCAAAGGACGTTGTACAACCGACGCTGGTGTAACCCTATTAAGACACATTTTTAACGCGTGGGAAGAGGCCCAAGATGCCATAGGGATCTTTTGTGACCTCTCCAAAGCATTTGATTGCGTCGATCACGAAACCTTACTCTTGAAACTAGAGCATTACGGACTTGGAAAACTTGCACTCAATTTAGTAAAATCTTATTTAAATGATAGACAACAGCAAGTTCAAATAAACGGTATCAATTCACTAGGTTTAAAAGTAAAATTAGGTGTGCCACAAGGCTCGATATTGGGTCCATTCCTCTTCTTAGTATACATTAATGATCTACTCCATTTATTAAAAAATCAACCACAAATGGTGTTATTTGCTGACGATACTTCTTTAATTTTTAAGGTATATAGACGTGCTACAAATTTTAACGACGTAAATAACGCCCTACTGCAGGTCCAAAACTGGTTCACTGCTAATAATTTAGTATTAAATGGAAAAAAAACTAAGTGCATAAAATTTTCTTTACCAAATGTCAAAAGTAGTGATTGTGAGATAGTATTGAATCAAGAGAAACTAGAATTCGTTGATAAAACTATTTTCCTAGGGATCACGCTCGACTCAAGGCTGCAATGGGGTCCTCATTTAACATCTCTTGCAGGACGGCTAAGTTCAGCAGCATATGCTGTCAGAAAAATCCGTCAGTTTACTGATGTAGATACCGCGAGGCTAGTATATTTCAGCTACTTTCATAGTATCATGTCCTACGGTATTTTACTGTGGGGACGGGCTGCAGACATCGAGTCTATTTTTATTCTCCAGAAAAGAGCGATCAGAGCCATATATTGTCTCCGTAGGCGCGATTCTCTAAGGAAACTGTTTAAGGATATTAACATCATGACGGTACCTTGTCAATATATCTATGAAAACATCATGTACGTAAGAAAGAATTTACATCTTTTTAGCAAAAGAGGTGATAGACATAATTATAGTACTAGAAATAGGGACCTATTAGTTCAACCAGGTTTCAGACTAGCTAAAGTAGATTCATCTTTCATGGGATACTGTTTAAAATGTTACAATAAAATTCCTCCCCACATACTTCAACTGAATGAGACGAAATTCAAATCTTGTATAAAACGCACACTATGCAGGCAGGCATATTATACGTTGGGGGATTACATCACTGATAAAAATGCTTGGCTCAATGCTGGTCCTGCTCCACAACCACAACTAATTGATTAACATTTGCAAATACTGTTGGAGCTGCTGAAGATTGTAAGAGCATCTTTGCATTGTATAAACTCAATCTCTTTTGTATTATATAATTGCATAGCACACTATGTGAGCACTATGTACTAAAGAGTTATCATTTACCGGGTAATATGTCTTGCATTGACTTGAATGTGCCCTGGCGGCTGTGAGTATGTCATGCTCACTCAAATGTTTCGCTGATGGTGGCGCGTGTGTTGGATCATTTAGCTCCCTTCAAAATGGTTGAGCTGAATGGTGCTAATCCATGCGTCATGTTCGTGAACGGGCGCCGTCAGTTGGGACTGGTCATCTCTTAGCTGCCAGAGCTTATTTTTATTTTTTTTGAATTGTTCTTTTTTATCTTTTTATTACGGACGCTTCTCATGTGCACATCTTTCTACATTGTTCTCACATGTATAATTTCAACATGAATGATGTAACCAATATTTTGTAACAATTTTTTATTTAAAAGAGTGTCCGTGGAGTTTCTTGCCCGTTCTTCTCCATAGGTACCTACTACGCTTTGGAATGGGCAACTAGCTTCATACCTATTTCTGACTGACCGATTCCTTGACAATTCAAAAGTGCCTGTAAATGGTTTAATTGAAATAAATGATTTGAGTTTGAGTTTGAGTTTGATTGTCAATAATATTCGGAATTTATAACCGTAATGGACGCAAATATAAATTGTTAAAACAACGGCCAGATTATGTGACTTTGTATGTAATCGAAATCGATCTCATCTGATGTTCTCCGAATCGAAAGACAAATTATTAATAATGGCGATACTATCTGCAATTCAAGCGTTACAGGCATGCATATTAAATCAACACAACACAAGAAGAAGAAGTGAAAAATGAATAAGATCGCCTTGGTGGAAGAAAAATACTTGTATAGAACATTGGTCCGTAACCTTATCTAAATAAAGAGAACAATCGCGTTTACAAAAAAAAAAACTTCCAAAATCATTAAAGTAAAAATACTTGCATAGAACATTGATCCGTAACATAATATAAATAAAGAGCACAAGCACGTTTACAAAAATGAGGTGTCGTCAGTGTCGCGAAATCAATGGTAGTCCCATCTCAAAAATGCCCAACGCGCCTAAAGAAGTTTTCACTTAAAAAAAACTGAAACAAAATTCGCGTATAATCTAGGGCACAGCTAAGATAAAGAAAGAAAGAAGATACGTATACGGGGAGAAATTTTCTGCAAATCTCTTAAATTACTATACGTTATTTGACTTGACAGAAAATCAAGTTACCGTCCACCGCCAGCTAAACTAAGTTAGTTTGCACTTAGTTTCGTTTAGCTTGCCAGTTTTTAATACACGTGCGTCCACCCACATGTATGAAAAACTGGCAAGCTAAACTAAACTAACTGCAAACGAATGAAAATAAGGTCGAAATTTTGAAGGTAGGTACAGGATATTTGGCAGAGGTGTTTAAGGCGGCATTCCTGTAGCAATCGAGAGAAGGCTAGGAAATGATCGTAGGAGATAGTGAATGCGTGAGACCGGAAAAAGTGAAGTAGAAAGAAAGAGGAGGCTTGCTTATTCCAAGCTTGTAGTTATGTTGGGTAAATGTGGACTGAATACGTAAATAAGATGTCCACAGACAGATACTGATACTGCCATAGTCAAGTATTGTTCAAACAAAAAACATAACTGCGCGCCGATGTCTCACCATTCAGTGGCATTTCGCGTTAAAATCAAACAGTCAACAGAAAGGACTCAGTGTAAGTTGTATGCAAGCCTGTCTTACGTAACAGGTGGTAATTGGTAATTTGTTGTCTGCATTATGCATGCAACGACCAACGTCGGGCGCAGGTTTCTTGCACAACCAACACCTCGTCTCTCACACCTAACTCACCAAGATAATCATTTGCTAACGGTCTAGGTAACATAAACTGTCAAAACGTGGTGATTACTTGAAATTAAGACGGTTTTAACAGCAAATTGCTTGTAACTGAACCGATCAAGAAAACTTGTAGGTATCCTGTAATTACTCAAGCGTTAACAGTTGATTATTTGTCGGTTTAAATTAAGAACTAAATGGTCAACAACCTATACTTGTTTATTTAAATAGTTTTGAGTGTTGATTCGTTGTAATTTGTAAGTCAATTATGATCTAAGCACTTATAAGTACTTTATTGGCGTCGGTCGATTGAAAGCCACCTACTAAATACAGCCACTTAAATAAGGCAAATGGGGTGGACTACATAAGGTAGGTGAAGGACCAGGTATTGAGATACAACTAACAAGGGACCTTTGCCCAGTACCTGTCTACGAAGTCTGTGCTTGTTATAGATTTTTCTTATCTTTTTGCATGAGAGGAGGAAAACTGCATACAAAATATGAATTTAATTTCCTCTAAAGACGTTGTTTAAATTTTTTCCAAATACTCAACTTCCACTAAAAACAAAATACCTAAGTACTTCAACACACACAAAGTTCTCTAGACATCAAAAGTATCAAAGCACATAAAGCATCGAGATTATCGCTGTAAGTATATCATGAACGAACGTTCAATTGATTTCCAAGAAAAGTAAAACAGTGCATCTTGTTTTAGTTTCAGTTCTAGCTAAATATTTTCCATGTGTTCTACGAACTTGACCTTCCATACAATTATGTTTGTAAGTAGGTAGTTAGTGCCAGCGCAAACTGTGCGTCTTGTCGCTGCAACAAGACGCAGAGCTGTCGTTTGCGTCAGCGACTAGTCGTTACGATAGACGTCGAGCAGGTCGAGTACAGTATTCGAAAGAGACAGTTGTGTTGTTCATCTTAGCCTCTAAATGCACTTGCCTTGGTGCTTCTCATGCGAAGACCAGGGGGCCTACCACCAGCTTATAGAGCAGTATTATTTTAATATTACTTCAGTGTGGGAAAAAGATGAAGCTCTACAGGACATATAGCTCCATCTCTTTCTTTATGAGCTGGTGGTACGCCCCCTGGTGGGCACTGTGCGTCTTGTCGCTGCAACAATAGCGAGAGCGTGTGACTCCTCTAGCTTTGAACAAAATGTATGAAAATTGTCGGCCGCAGCCTGTCGTTGCGTCTAGTCGCCGAGCTGTCGCAGTCGCATGTCGCTTAGTGTGCGTCATACTTAGTCGTCATGTACCTACAGCTGAACTTGGTTTTTCCAAATCCCGGTTATAGGGTTATTCCCATTTTATTGAGCTTGGTAGAAAAGCTGGGCAATGCAGTTTGTTGTTATAAGCAGACAGGAGGACGCTGTTCTGCATCATTTAGACATAACAGTTTATTTTTGAAAAACAATTTACAGGAATTAAAGGTGACTTAGCTTGTACCCAGTATTTTTTCCTTGTCCGCGCGGATTTTCTTCTTTGTTTAATTTTCTCCGAAGTGTTCGGAAAACGTTATAAATCTTGTATAGGCAGTAGGTACATCATGTACAGCTCTGTTAATATCTGTGTCGTCCATTTCCTAGCATTAGTGAGTCATGTTGCGTTTCTGGATGCTGTTTATGAACACATCAAGTTTCCTGCACATGTTATGGAGAAAAAAAGATGAAATGGAAATTGTTTCAAAAACAACGGAGTTGTTAGTGGATCGACGGAAGCTAATGAACTTACTGCGTTCCCAAGCAATAGAGAATGTTGTAAAACTTTTGAGTTATTCATTCCTTTTTTATTTTAAGCTCGTAGCTAAGTTATAACAGCCGCACGGTTTGATCCATCAGGTTAAGCTACGCTTGTCGGGGTTGGTCTGTGGATGGGTGACTATCTTAACATACCGAGACTCCTCCGTGCCCTGGAAAGAACGTTAAGCCGTTGGTCCCGGCTGTCATTCGTGGATCTTTGACAGTCGTTACGTGTCGTCAGAAGCCCGAAAGTCTGACAACCAGTCTTATCAAAGGGTATCGTATTACACAGATACTGAGTTGTGGAGGTCAGACAGGCAGTCGCTCCATGTAAAATACGGTATTCAGCTGCATCCGGTTAGACTGGAAGCCGACCCCAACATAGTTGGGAAAAAGCTAGGCTGATAGATAGATTCCTTTTTTATTTTATTTTTGTCGTTTTGGCTACTTTGCATTAATCTGTGCATTTTATGTTTATTTTATGATGTGCGTCTTATTTGTACTGAATAAATGATTTTTCTTTTTTCTTCTCAAAATAAGTTTTTCAACACCATGCTATTTATTTTTCTCTTCCTAGGAGAGAAGTATCAGGAGGCTAGCTGCTTCTGTTTTGTAGCTAGAAGAAGAAATGTACCGATATGCTCCCAAGGTAGTTAGATCCACGATTGTCCTCCTGCCCTCGCTCCAACTTTGTTTGGGGCCAGCTCAACATATATTTTCCTTCGATTCATCTCTTATAGCCATCGTCTCTGCGCTTACTTCCTTCTAAGCTATACCATCTCAATATATCTACTTCAGTTGTGAATACATCTTTATTTGGTCCATCCAAACGTCAACTTCATTTACTTGTTTTTCAAATTATTTAAAACCCAATTACTTTAGACATCATATTTTGTCGATTCTTCTTTCCAACTCCAAATATGAAAATAATTGCACTGTGGGATTTTCATGAGGTTTCGAGAACAATTACGCTTTCACAAAAGCCACAGAGCTTTCTCTGTGGAGTTCAATCTCTTTAAAACAAATTGCTTGGGATTTCTGTTAAACACTGTAATTTGGGTAAACTAAATTCCAAAACACAAAGGAAGCTTATGAACAACGTGTAATTTACAACAAATTGTTTGCTTTGACAACAAACGTAAACGCAGAAGTTTATCTAAAAAGACACAAGTGACTAACCCGCGCCTGTGCGTGTGGTGCGTGCCTCAAACGTAAACATGAAAATTCACAACAAAGTTTCCATAAACACGTTTATTGGGAGTTTGTATGGAGTTTACATAGTTTCGGGGCTTGTAGTACAAGGCGAAGGTTAATTTTCATTGCTAATATCCTCCTGTAAGTAAATACAGCGTCGTACAACAATGTAAGTATACTTTAGCAACTGCGGATTGGGTCAATGACAGCCGACAGATAAATTAATCGTCTTCGGTTACCAGGCTCCAATACAGCGTGAAGTTAGTGACATCACGTTACGATTTGTATAAAAAATAAAAGCACATAATATTTGTTCAGCTTCATAAAATCAATTGGCTTTTCGTCCTCCAATGCCATGAGAATTTTTAGGCGGAAGTATTGTAGTGAATCATGAATTTATTAATACTCTTATGTATTCGATTTTTGATGACCTAAATGGGGTCGATAGAGCGTTCCTCTTTGCTGAAGGGACCATATGATTTCCGCATAGAAACAAATAATTCGCACTGCAAGAACCCATTACACACCTGGCAAGAACGTTTATGAAGAAAATTCGACAAGAAACTCAGTTTAAACGACGTTGCCGGGTCGATGTCTGACTTAGTTGGTTATTCCAATATAGATCTTTGTTGAACAGGGTAATTGTAATTATGACGTACCGGCAATAAACTTGAAAGTGCTGTTCTCCTTTAAAATGAAGTGTGAACCTCATGATATCACTACCAGAGAGTAATTAGAACGTATTATTCTAATTAATACCTCTAATTAGCATGTTGAAATAACAGACTGTGCATGTATGTTAAGACCGTCTGCAGGAACATGCCAACACCTACTCATATGTATAATTTTACAATCTGCTAAAAGCCTTAGGTGTTTCTGTTTTGACAGACTACTCTATGTACATTAGGCGTTTGCGTGTGTCTACAATCATAGGTAATAATTGGTAACCTCATCTAGCAGACTGCGGGGCGCTTAATGTTGCATTGCCCTCATTAGTTCGTGGTTTTAATTAGTTAATTAAAACCACGAAAATCACGACAATGTGGATCCTCCAAACTTTGAGAATCCACATTGTCGTGACATGAACCTGATAGACTCACATCATTATCAGCCAAATGACTTCCCTTTCTGAAGTTAGGCCTCCACTAAGAAACAGCTGAAAGTACTCGAAAGGCAAAATTGAATGAGGTCGCTGAGACCAATTGTGTTTTAAGAAAATTTTCCGTCATCGGAAAAACATGTCCATTTATTCAGTTCAGCGAACTAATAAAAAAACAAAAAAATAATAATATGAAATAGCGACTACACCCTGATTTTGTCATCAACAAATTCCAAAAACATTTATTCATCACTGTCATCGATTATAAAAATATATATTTCATACAAGAAAATCAGTCTATCAAAATTCATTCGTTCATTGTTATCACTGGGAGACAATGGGGCGTTGAAAAGTTTTGGCGATGCGTTGAATTCTGGCCCACGCTGCATGCCATATTAAGCGGCTTTAGTGTGATGAAAGGTGCCGATAGGTAGACCGCGTGTGAGACCGTATAGACTGCAGGATATAGAAGGAATACCTAACATCTTTGTCTGGATTTGGCATGTTAGCTCACCTTTATTCCAGGTTTCTCTTATATTTATGCATAATGAATTTCCTAAAATTTTATTCATCGGTGGAGTTTGCAATTCAAAACTTTTTCAGGAAGTCTGATGGTATGTGTCGGAAATCGAAATATAATGTTTTCACCATAAATGTGTAGTGTGATTTCCGTAGTTAAAAAATAAACGTTTAACAATACGTATTATGTTTATACAGGGTGGCAGGGACATTGACGCGAAAACTGTTACCACGGATTCAGTGCATGATTCTGAATACTCCTGCGTTAAAATTTTTCGTCGGTTAGTTTTAAAAAAATCATCTGTTCCACACATTTTGACTGCGTAGGTATTGATACTTTTCTATGAAACAGCAATTTTTTTTTAATAACCGACGAAAAATTTCAACTCAGTGGGGTTCAGAATCATGTACTGAATCGATGGTAACAGTTTTCGCGTCGATGTTCCTGCCACCCTGTATATATTGTTTAGTTTATCACAATATAATATATATGAAAACAATAGGGTTTCGGGGCAAAGGACAGGTTTCGTTAAAATGTATCCTGGTGCGCTGCACAGCTGACGGATGTAAGACGACTCTTGGCAAAAAGGTGCGCGTCATCTGTTTTAAAACCTTCTAGAAGAAAGCTGCACCCTAATTGGACGAGCGGATAGTGGCGGGAGCGGTTCGAAATAAGTTCGCGTTATAAAAGTAAATTCCCGCAGTTTTATTTCATCATCAAGTGTTCATAGGTATCTACTTGCCAGAAAGGACAGAACTTTATTTAAAATTATAATATTTGGGTATTTATTCAGCGCACGCGCTTGCCTCAGCTGCACCTCAGCGCGCTATGGTTTACAGCCACGCAAAGTAAAACATACGCGGAAGGATTTCAGACGTGAACGTAACCTAAACAAAACTGGAGCATCTAGTTTCGCCTGAGAAAGCGTTCCATAAACAAAGTCAATTGGTCTAAACGAGTGAATTTTTATTCTGGGGCGATGAGATCATTAGGTGAATGGCCGGTGGCTGAGTGGTTTTTGTGGAAATGGGTCACGGGGACTCCACCATGACATTGATGGGTCGAGCTCGAGAGGCCTGCTAAGAAAGCAGTCACTTGTTTTATAATTGTACCTATCTCATATAAATAGGGGAGGGGCAGCGTCTGTGTTTATTTCTACACATTGTGTACTCGCCTCTCAATATTTACTGCTCATATAACTGGGTTGCACTATATGCCAAATCACTAGTATTTATTAAATTCAATAAAGTAAATGGGTAATCAAAACTATAACGATCAGCATAAATCTTATAATTAACAATGTGGTTAATAAGAACAGCTTGAAAATATGTGTCAAAGCATCTGTTTTGTGTGTTAATTCTTCGACGACATGTTTTTACATAAGAACGGAAATTAAATGTAATTCTGACGGTGACAAGCAATTCACTCTGAAAATAGGAGAGTGAGTTATAAATATATAAGTATTCAGTAGTAAAATTATTTTTATTATTCTTGTGGCGCCTAGACAGGGCTTGAGAATTTAAATACGTCCTAGATTTGCAATAAATAATATTTTTATGTATCGACACTTTATCTTTGGCAGACAAAAAGAGCTCTTAGTTCTAAACAGTTAAACTACACCGTAAAAAAGCATTAATCATAAATCACTAAACAAATACCTATGCATTTTTATTTTAGAGGGTTTTCAGGGGTTTTACTGGAACCTGGCTACACAAACGCCTTTGTTTCGATTTGGTTAATTCAATTAGACTCTCGAGTATAATTAGAGCAATTAGTGCTTTTCCTTGTCTTGACAGGTTGATTCATCATAACAAAGGCTTGGAAACACGCTGAAAGATTAATTGCAAGATAAGTACTCGTATGTATATGAGCTTTTCATAACATTAATCTCGGTGGCAAACTTTGATCTTCAAGGCGGCACTTGCTGTGGCCAGTACGTTAATCGAAATCCTTTCGTGCCTTGAAAGTACTTTCATTCGGCGGTTCTTTGGATACCAGCAAAGAGGTAAAGACTAGTCTGCCCGAAAGTCTGACTATCGGTCTTACTTCAAGATATTGCTTTTTTGCTTAACTTGATTGTAGAAGGCATATGGCGGTCACTTCACGTAAAATATTAAGAATGCGGCGACGCATGATTTGTCCATACAAACGTAGTACATTAATAATTTGCAATTTGAGTATAGTTCCGCCATATTATGTTGATATTCGGATTGAGACAGTTTTTATCTAGGCTCCTACGTGTTTTTATTTCCAAAAACTTACCTTTAAATGAAGTGTAAGCGAATTGCATTTCGCACATTTTTACAGCGTAAATGACATGTTTTCATATTGTTTTTTCTGTATTATAAATAACAATATTTGTAATATTATTTCCGCAGAAGCATAGTTTATGTTATCAAGTTACAAATTATCGAAAGAAAAATGAAAATACATTAAGTTTTCATTCATAATTTTTTGTATTACGGAACACATCCAAATTTATCATAAATTTTCGAAAGCTAGTAGTACTATCGCGTCAAGCAATAATTGTCAATGTGTGCGTGGTAGTATTGTTCACTGTAGGTGTATATCGCTCCAACAGGCACTCACTAGCGCAACGTGCTTGGAATTGAATTTTGCAAACATCTCGATTTGTAATTGCGAGCCGTGTCGCCGGCCTCTTAAGTTAACTGGTTCTGGTTTTACTGGAAGCCAATCCTATCAAAATTTGGATGGAACAAAGAAATTAATGACTACGTTATTTCTTTGTTTCATCCAAATATTTCCCAGTTAGCTAGGCCAAGTCGGATAAGAAGTTGTAGACTTCCGACTTGGCTATTATTGCGGTGATTTCAGATCATTCAGTTCAGCCGGTCTATTCTGTAACAAACTCTAGCGTCAGGTGGAATAAGAACTCACTTCAAGCCCACTTCACCTAAGCTTTCACGGTGAGATTTTTTTAAAATAGATAGGCAATTTTCCTCAAGATATTTTATTTTTACGAAGCATGTAATAAAAAATTGCACTAATATGATTATGTTTTTTGACGTACAACTAACTGTATGACGTAAATGTTTACGTGAATAGTGCTGTATTTTTTCCCTTAAATTACTACCTATGGGTTTTTAATTTCAATTAGTAATATTGTAACTAGTCACTTTTTTTTGGTGTTTAGGTATGCCCTGTACCTAAATCACCTTATTTGACACCCCTTAGGTGACATGAAGTTAATGTATAAGGATACTTATACATAAATTGGCGGGAAAATACATAATTATTATGATCATGTTCTATCCTGGGAATACCAGCATATGCAGTGCTGCCTACGTGGAATTAATAAAATATTCGCAATAAGTAGGCATTGAACAAGCCTATATGACGGAAGGAATCAAAGTCAAAGTCAAATAATTTATTTCAAATAGGCCACTAACAGGCATACATAATGGCAATTTTGAACGTCAAAATTTACAAAATTGATTCTAGTCGCCCCTTCCAAAAGATAGTTTTCGTATGGAAAACTGGGAGAAGAATGGGCAAGAAACTCCACCGTCACTCTTTTAAAATGTTTTACAATAATTTGTATAAGTACGTACATTAGTTAAATAATTAAATGTGAAGACGATGTACCTAGAAAAAAATTACTATACCACAATAGGTAAAAAGAATTAAAAATGAAGCAACGACAGATAATTTAATTATGTGATAGATACATGGTGCTTACATATTTTCAAACATTGTAAAAGTAGACGATTTTTCTAAAATTTTATAATTAATAAGTCAGTGTGTGCGAAAGTAATCACAGAATGTTAAAACAATGTCATATAACAGAAATAATAAATTTAACAATTAAATTAGCAACCAGTTTGATTTTGTCTTGATTCTAAATTGTCCTATGGAGCAGAACCAGCATGTTTCCAAGCACTTTTATCTAGGACTAGCGACCCGCCCCGGCTTCGCACAGGTATAAACCGGGTTATTATACATATAAACCTTCCTCTTCAATCACTCTATCTATTAAAAAAAACCGCATCAAAATCCGTTGCGTAGTTTTAAAGATTTAAGCATACATAGGGATATAGGGACAGAGAAAGCGACTTTCTTTTATACTATGTAGTGAAGTGATATAATCCTCTAATTTGTAATATGCTTGTTTAAAAAGTGTACTTTTAATATGAGTTTTAAATTTTATTTAATTTACTATTGGTTATTGTATATGTGGTTGTCTTATTAGTGTTGTTGACATTTTTAATGGTGATTTTGACGTTACAGTTATGGTTTTGACATTATAGTTGTGATTTTGACATTACAGTTATGGTTTTGACATTGTGAGTGTGATTTTGACGTTATTATTGATTGTTTTGACATTACTAATATTTATAACCAAAGTTTGCCGAATATTATTATGTACTAACACTAGTGTTTAAGATGTCTATGTATTTACTAACAAATGGGTTGTATGATCTGTAATAAAAAATTTTGATTGATTGATTGATTTAATTGCAATATGTTCTATCATTTAATTGTAACATTTTACACAGTACCCCATAAAAGATGTATATACTTTAGATAATCTGAAAAATGGTTGATCTAGTTTTCTTTCTAGTATTAAAATTATGTCTATCACTTATTTTATTAAAGAGATGTGGATTTTTCCTTACATACATAATATTTTCATATATGAAATAGCTAGGTACCGTCATAATATTAATCCTTTTAAATAGTTCCCTGAGAGATTCGCGGTGATATAGATTATAAATGGCTCTGACAGCTCTCTTTTGCAAAATAAAGATGGATTCAATGTCAGCAGCCCAAACCCACAGTAAAATGCCATACGACATAATGCTGTGGAAGTAGCTAAAATAGACCAAACGCGCGGTTTCTACATCTGTTAACTGTCTTATCTTTCTAACAGCATAAGCGGCCGAGCTAGCCACCCCGCAAGAGATGTTATATGAGGTCCTCCAGTTTTTCTCCATTCAATATGATGTTACATTCGCTACTTCTATGTATTTGAAATCTAATGCATTTGTTTTTTTTATTATTTAGTACCAAATTATTTACCGTAAACCAATCTTGGACTTGCAGAATAGAGCTATTCACGTCGTCAAGATTTTGTGACCGTCGGTTTATTTTAAAGATTAATGATGTGTTATCTGCAAATAACACCATCTTCGGTTGATTTTGAAGTAATTGGGGTAAATCATTAATGTAAACTATAAAGAGGAATGGACCCAATATCGAACCTTGAGGAACGCCCATTGCCACTTCAGACTCTAATGAGTTTACGCCATTTACCTGAACTTTAACCTTTCTATCTTTCATGTATGATCTAAGTAAATCAAGAGCTGTATTCCTAATCCTATAGTGCTGTAGTTTAAGCAGAAGTGTCTCATGGTCTACATAATTAAACGCCTTCGAGAGGTCGCAAAAGATTCCAATGGCATCTTGTGCTTCTTCCCAGGCATTAAAAACGTTATTTATTAGGGTTAGGGTTTATTAGGGTCAGTGGTACAACGCCCTTTGGTGAAATTGTACTGTTGTTCATAAAAGATGGAATTTTTATTAAAGGGACGTAACATTTGATTGAGCATCAACTTTTCAAACACCTTACTGAGAATTGACAGAATTGACACAGGCCTATAATTGTTGGGTTCTTTACTATCACCGAATTTGAACAATGGAACTACTTTACTGTGTTTCAAGAGTAGATGAATGACAAAAAAGATAGTTGTACCTATACCTATAAATGTTGAATTTATATTACCACAAAGCATATATTTTTGACAGATTATAAATATTTTAAGTATTAAAGAAGTTGTTTGTTACAGAAAGGGAGGCAAGACTATTCAGTGAAGTAGTTCCACTTTACAGAACACAATGATTATGATACTAGACAAAGGTTCCAGTTCTGGAGCTATACTTTCGGTATCTTGGTTCACTCGTGCAAAGCGATGGCGAAGTAGATCGGTCTGTTCAGCATTGAATTAACACTGGATGGATGAAATATTATGGCGGCAGGTCTCGGGAACAATCTGCGACTCCCGCATTCCTCTGGGGAAAGAAGGAAGTGTTGAAGGGTGGGCGGTTTGGGGGACTGTCTTATATAATTTTGACGTTAGAAAAGTGCTGAATCTCAGTCTAGTTTGAATAAATGACTTTTGAATTTGAAGATTTATAAAACAATAGTGAGACATGCTGTCTTGTATGGATCAGAATGTTGGGCCACTAAAGGGATGAATGAAAGGCATTGTATGCAGCTGAGATGCTAAGAGTGATGTGTGGTGTTACGCGAATGGACAGAATAAGAAATGAGTGTATATCGTTGGCGTGGGTGGAGAACTAAATAATAATAAAAAATCTTGTTTGGAGAAAATTGCGATTTATTTATGAGGCATGATTTGGGTGTTACGAAAATATTGAAAAGTCAATTTGACCAAAATTGCAGTTATTTAGTTCTCCACCTACGCTGACGATATATGACTGTAAAGTTGTGTGGAAATTGGCTGTCATGGTATGGGCATGCAATGCGGAGGGAGAATGGATATGAATGTGGATGGATCGATGGTCGATGGATGGACTGCGTGAAAGATGATATGGATAGAAAAGGAGTGACTACCGAGATGACGACTAATACATAAGTTTGGATACATGTTTACATAAATACATGTTTTGCCGACGCCAAATAAATTGGCTTAACGGCAAGAGAATGAAGACAAAGGCTACTTTGTATGTATTGCAAATGCAGACGGAACCCGTCTTACAAAAATACTATGTACTATGCGTTCGTTTCGAATTATAGATTTTGAAGTGAAAACTTCTTTAGGCACGTTGGGCATTTTTGAGATGGGACTAAACCATTGATTTCGCGACACTGTTACCGAGTTTACCGACACCGTGAAGTAAAAGACATCAACGCGTTGATTACCGCGGTGCCGATTTTTTTCAAGTTTTCACTTCAGTCGGCACACCCGGAATGCCACTGTTTTTTTTTATTAAATTAGATTAGTAAAAGCTCATCAAGGTTCATTGCTCGCAGAATAGATGGCCGATGGGGCCGATAGGTTCTGGAGTGGCGACCGCGTACCGGAAGATGTAGCGTTGGAAGGCCTCTTACAAGGTGGACCGATAACCTTGTGAAGGCCGTAGGAATCCGTTGGATGCGGGAAGCACAGAACCGGTCGAAGTGGCGGTGCTTGGGGGAGGCTTGTTGATGATGATGCTAGCAAAAGCTAGATTAGCTAACATTTAATAAAAAGTCTGTATCATCATCTTTTTTTAAAATATGGACATCATAAAACATCTCAAAATTGATTGGACTGGTTCATTTTCTTGACATTTTCCGCTCCAATTAAAATCTAGAAATAATTTATTTTCATTTTTTTGCAAAATTGATTGGTACATGGACAGTGCTGGCATATTCATTTCATTAAAAATGTTTTGGCTTTACACTGTAACTAGGTGGTCTGTATAACCTAGATAGATTTGTCTACCTACAATCAAGCAGGATTGTAGGGTTGGACACCTAATTGTTGAACAAAGACTATTTAGGAGCCATACCACTTGAACCCTGCAGCTGTCATTTATTTACCCAATAGGTACTCAAGACCAACAAAGAGGAGAAAAAAAATGCAGTGACACTTCGGGAGTGCCGACAGAAGTGAAAACTTGAACAAGATCGCCTTGGCGGAAGAAAAATACTTGTTTAGAACATTGGTCCGTAACCTTATTTAAATAAATAGCACAATTGCGTTTACAAAAATGAGGTGTCGGTAACGGTGTCGCAACTTCAATTGTTTTTTCCTCATCTCAAAAATGCCCAACGCGCCTAAAGAAGTTTTCATTTAAAAATGTATAGGAAACAAGCATAGCATAAAGATAATTGAATTCTGAAATCAAAAATTGAATGGAATCTAAAACGGGAAGATATCTACTTTAAAAACATCCTTATTCTAAAAACGCGCACCGATTAAGTCTGATTGGTTTATTTTTTATTTTGATTAGTGCTCCATTTCGCAGACATGAGATCCCGTTGATAGATCGCGCCATCAATCTGACTGATTGGTGAAATTGATAGGCGCCGTCTGCTTCGCTAACAACTAGATGCACTGCGAATGTAAACTAAAAGAAAAACAGAAGCTCAACTACGTAAGACCACATTGAGATTTGCAAACGAAAAAGTTTCCTTCAAACATTTTTCTTAATCGGTAAATCTGTCAGAGTCATTCAGATTGGTTTGATTTCATTGATTGCTTGCGTGTCAAATGCGTAGGACGACAATTATGATAATTTTATGGTAAGAGCTAGTAATTAACCTACGTTAATTCCGAGAGAGAATGTTTAGCAAGCTAGGTAGAGTGCAGCTTAAAAGAAGATGGGAAATGCACAAACAGACCAAGTTTAAAATTAGTATGAGTTATTCATGTTGTAGTTATCTCAATGTGTGATTGTAAAGATGGTTTTATATCGGCGAGGCGAGGCGTGGATGGGATGGGCGAGAATTGAAATCACGCTTACCCTTTTACACAGAAAGATGTCCAGCGCTGCCTCGCGCCGGCTCGCGATGTCTCTCGCTGGCTCGCGTTATCACGCGCCGCCTGGCCAGCCGTGTCTGGCGCACCGGCCAGCCGAGAATATAGTATGCAAAGATGTCTCGCGATGGTCGGAGCGAGCCGGCGGCGGCGCGTGCCAGCGCGTGCCAGCGTGAGACATCGCGAGACATCGCGAGTCAGCGCTTGACGGAGAGAGACCGTGCGGGTCCTCGATGGCTGGTGCGAGATTTGTATATTCGTTTTGCAAAGTAAATAAATGCTCCATTCACACAGGAATAAAATTCAATATTGTACTAACAAATATTTCAATTCTCGCACGCCTCGCCTCGCCGGTGTAAAACCACCTTGAGTCTGGTTCTTCTGTAAGTGTCTGTATTGTGCTACGTCGTCGTTGAGAGGTCTGACTCATTGTGTCCATGTGAGTGCCCCATTTGCCATGGAAATCATCTAGGATATTGCCTTTATTCGTACTTACGTACAGAAAAAGAAGTCGTTTCTAGACTTTTTACGTGATCTGTGTGTGGATGGTCTGATTAAAAGGCTAATTTATCATTCCTTCTTCACACATACTTTCGCTGTAAAAGTTGCAAAAATAAACGAATTGCTTCAACTACACACTTAGTAGAAGTAAAGCACGAGCTTCGAGAAAATGCAAATGTGTTCGTATTTTTATTTTAAAAATCTTTCTTTCTTGCTTAATGTTTTGACGCTATTTTAACCGAAGAGTCTCTAGGTATTCTGGCGCCAACTGTTGCAGATGTTCCAATATACTGCTTGGCCTATATTTCAAGACAAGACGAGTTAGACAAGTTAGCTAAATATTTGAAGTAAGAAAACGAATTTCTCGGTTTCCCCGAATGCACTATTTACTCAGATCTGAATATTGGCTACAATTTGCGCCAAAGTGTCTCTAGTAAATTTTTTTATATTAAAAGAATCACAAACACAAATAACCAATTGTCCAATACTCGCAGCCGTCATAATAATAGCATTTGACACACTTTGAAAAACGTTGGCGTTCTCGGTTTATGAAAGTGGCGCCTGTTGCGATCCGAATCTGTAAATCATACAATTTGGCATTGCGCCGGGCAAAGATTAGCTAGTACAGCAATAGGTACACTTTGACAAAAATTATTTGATGACACACTACAATATATTAAAAAAAGTTGCATCGCGGTGGGGAAGAGGTGTTTTCAGGAAACATATATCTACTGCAGAAGTAAAATTATTGGTAAACCTTAAAGCTAAAATATGAACATTAAATAGAACACATCATAACGTGTCCTAGATTTGGCGTAACATATTCCGAACAACCGGATGTAAGTAAACCGCATCCCGCGATTAATGTGTGGTAGATGTACTAGCGTGAATGAATTGCCCATTGATCTTATTTACAGTACTTATAAAACATTTACGCGCGGCTAGATATTTTCTGGTTTATCTCGAGAGCCTGATTTTTTATAGCCATTTCTACAAGCTTTGTAATTTATTTCAGGGGGGTCCGTTTGCGGACTAAAAATGAACCATGCAGGCGGTTACAAAAGTTGCGCCTACTCGTTTGTTTACAAAACAACAGAGGTGAATGAATTTGCAGAGTGTATCGTAAACATGTTCAGAATTATAACTATTTTGGAACATGTTCGCAGTGTACGATCTGCTTTTATCACGAGTAGAGCCACTAATAACAGCGAGACGGCTTAGATACTAGGATGAAACGGTAGAGCGAAATTAGCGGTGCAATAACCGACGGGCATATTTCAAGCACTTTACGTTGACATGAGACATATCGTGCCAGAACGTATAATTTTTCATAGTAACGGATATCTTGTTCATTGTTTTAATAGACTTATATCGCGGAAGTAACGCAGTAGAATTTAGGTGATGATGTTATGTGGCGCAAGTTTTTTTTGGACGAGATTTTTAATGGTTCTAATTGAAATGTATATTTTTTTTGTCTGGAACTGAATATAAAGGATACATTTATCCACAAATAGCACTTAGCAATGAAATCAAGACTAAGTCATAAGGAAAAATCTTAGTTTTTATTTGCCAGATCGCAACTCGATACTAAAAAGAAATCTGTTACAAACGCGACGATATCGTCGGACATTTGGACAGTTGGCACTGCATTAATTTATAGTTACTTCCAAAATATAAATTAATGCAATGCCAACTGTCCAATGAAATATCTTATGTTTTTCTTTCGTCGTTTCTCTTTGATTTTCATAATTTGTTTATCAGTGTGACAACTTAATCTGTTCAAATGGCCATTACACGTAATAGTCTGAAAAGGCCAATGAAAACATTAATTTTGGTTATTTAACTTTACAAATGGCGAGTATATTTTAGATATGAACAATAACGTTAGCGAGTCGGGATTATTTCTGGAGTTAGTAACGGGCACTGGGTTTGTTTGAGATAACTTGTTTGAAGTGGCTCGTGGTTGCTAAATGGGTACGATGTTATGACAGACAATCGTCTCCGCAAACGACCGAGTCGCTTTCAGACACCGCATAACATCATAGAACTTCGCAAATTATCTAATTAAATATACTTGTTATGACGACTATTACATCAAATTTGACTGTTCGATTCAAGTTCTCTAATATAATCAGAGTCTGGATTTAACTAGATTGTAAGTATATCAAATTATGCAATGTTGAGTCTATTAATTATGTTCTAGCATATATTATTAACACATAAGGAGGGATTAGAGGGTATTAGGAGTACGTGGTGTGGCACGAGTGAGCGTGTTGATACGATCACTGACAAGGAGTGAATGCTATTGTACATCAGAGGTGACAATTGATATTATCTGACAACTGGTTGATGGCTGAACGGGACCACACACCTCCGAGTGTCGTGCTTTAAATATACAATTGATTATATTTAAGTTTTTTTCGGATCCTTGTTAGGTTCATTCGAATTCTTTATTGAAGAGAAAACTTCTTTAGGCGCGTTGGGCATTTTTGAGATGGAAAAAAACAATTGAACTCGCGACACCGTTACCGACACCTCATTTTTGTAAACGCGATTGTGCTCTTTATTTATATTATGTTAAGGATCAATGTTCCATGCAAGTATTTTTACTTTAAAGGTTTCGGAAGTATTTTCTTTTTTTGTAAACGCGGTTGTGCTCTTTATTTAGACAACGTTACGGACCAATGTTCTATACGAGTATTTTTCTTTCACCAAGTGTGTTCAAGTTTTCACTTCTGTCGGCACTCCCGGAGTGTCACTGCCATTTTTTTGCTTGACCTCTTTCTAAGTATTTACATAGCAAACATTTAGTAAATGTCAAGATCTTAGTGTCTAGCTGTCTTGATTGAATAGCTAGGTGGTAAGTACTAAAATTAGTATTCAATCTAAATTCTAGTCAACAATTTCTCCGTACATTGTAAATACTAAAACGTTAGTTTTGGACAAGTTCCTGATTCATTTGTGAAACTTGATTGAAGGAATTGGGTTAAACTGCATTGTTCTTAGATGAATTACACTATGAGTAGTCAGATAATAATGTCCTTTGTACCAATCCACAGTGCTAACATTTTATTAGGTATTGCTTTCTATTTATTTAATGCTAGAATTCCATTCCTTCGAGTATAAAACTATTCTAATAAATATTTCATGTCAACTAGGTTCTCATGCAATTCGCAAAGGATTCGAACTATGTTACGGCCACGGGTAAATGACTAACACCTACTTTTATATGTACTCATTACAAGAGCCAAGGTGCGTATTAATTACGGCTAAGTAGCTTCCTAACTCACGAGCAAAATATAAAGTAGATGTTAGTTCATTGACAAGAAATACCCGTTTCCTAACGTATTTTTAGACATAGATATTATCTACTAGCTTCTGCCCGCGACTTCGTTCACGTGGAAATCGTAAGATACCACAATTTACTACAATAACAGCCACATTTTTATAAAACATCCCTGTATACCTACTACATTTGTAGTTTTATTCTCAGCAGTCAAAATAAGCAGAGTCAGGAATGGTGACTCGGGAGCAAGCGACGTACAGTTGTGTGAGAAGCAGCTTGTCCTGAGGTTGACACCCGCAGCTTTCAGCCTTCGGTGTCGGACCCTGTGACTTGTTGATCGTAAAGCATACGTTCCCAGAGAACTGCATGCGCTTGAACTGATAATTTTGGGGAATTAGTGATATACGCGCTATAAACACTGTCTTACCATCGCCATAACCTGTTAGAATTTCCACCTCGATGACGTTTCTCTGCAAAGACGTGACTTTGAGCCGGGTTCCGTTACACAGATGTACAACCGGAAGTCCACTTGCCATTTGCGAATTGAGAAATTCTACGGGGTAATGTACGGCATCATCTTCATTCACATCAGTATTAATGGAGGTGTATATCACTTCACTCAATTTATGAGAGAATACTGTGGTTGATCGCTGCAGCTTGATCATTTTCGGAGTTAAAATGGAAACACGCCCAAGAATTCTCTTGGTACGGTATTTGACTGATGTCCCCGTAGGTATACCAGACGAATAAGATCTTCTTAAGTGGGATCTACTTTACCAAGAGTCTCTGGTAGAGTGCCTCGAACAACTTTTAGAAGAACATCGGAGAATTCTTGAGCATTTGAATTCCCGCCAAGCCGAGCTCGTATGATGATGGTCAAGCGCAGTCTATGAACTCTCGACCGTAGAGTCGACCTTTTCAACGAAGTATTCACTTTGTCAGTCAGGACTGTAACACCACCCATCATGTCTTGGTTCCTGCGGATGTCCTGCAGGGTTCTGTTTACAGCTTCCACTGCTTTCCTTTTTGCCATAATGCATTCATCCCATACGATGAAGCGCAATCCCTAAGCACACATCCCTTGTTACTGTTGCGTGACACCCCACAAACAGGCGTTTCGTTGCTCTTTAAATTGATGGGAATCTTAAACATGGCGTGCGCTGTTTTGTCACCAGAAAGCAGTGTGGCAACGATTCCAGAAGATCCACACACAGATTTTAAAATCGCTAGGACAAATCTGCTGTCAAAATCTGTAAAATTCCTTTTATTCCTATAGTCTTCAGCTCTAGAATGATCAGAACACAACCTTGAATGTTTTGTGACTGTAAAGTACTTGTAACGTAGCAGTTTCCCATAGCTTACGAAGTTTTTCTTTTTAACCAACTTCAAAAAAAGGAGGTTTCTCAATTCGACCGTATATATATATTTTTTTATGTGTGTTCGCGGATAAATTCGTCGTTTATGAACCGATTTTGATGATTTTTTTTTTGTTGGAAAAGAAATATTTCAAAAGTGGTACCATGATAAGGAAACCAGGATCTGATGATGGCATCCCAGAGAAATAGCTCTCAAATAACTCTTCAAATATTATAGGCAAACCTATAGCAATTTGGGTATTTTTTATAGTAACTCGTGCAGTTGCTCTTGGAAAGCACTATTTGGTTAAGTGGAACTGATGATGATGACCACAAATAGCCACCGGAACTACTAAATAATAAGTATTTCACGGGTTGCGATTCGATTACTTTAATAGGTTGCAATGCAATTTATGCTCGTCACAATGCATATGGAGAAGTGGAGTTGATGGTGAAGTACCAGGAGAACTTTCAATGATGAACGTCCCTGCATCGGGAAAAGCAATATTTTGTAAAAGGTGATGAGCAGTTGGCATTAAGCTAATGTAACTTAGACAAATTACAAATTGACCCACTAAAAAGCGAGAAATAAAAACTTTTTACAAAAAAAAACAATCGACTCGTATTACAAAATGTGAAAAAAAAAGAAAAACAAAAAACCGCAGTTGGGAATCGAACTTACAACCCCATGTTTGCAAAGCAATCGTCCAACCGCTGAGTTAATTGCTTCGTTGAAACTTCCTTAAAATAGCCATTCCTATATATTTCACGATTGACTGCTTAGTTCCATAAAGGTATAGCGTGATGATAATCATTTAAAAAGTTAAATCGATAATCATCTGCAATATCCTAATATTTCGGCGCGTTTTTTTCCAAAAATACGAACATAATATTATATAATATTGCTCGTCCCCCATAGTAAATAGCGTGATAGTTTATACCCTATAGTTTGACCAGACTTATAGGGAATACCTATGTAAAATTTTAACAGAATCTATCCGGTAGAATTTACGTCATGCTGGAACATACAAATACGTCATAATGTAATATTGCTCGTCCCCCATAGTAAATAGCGTGATAGTTTATACCCTATAGTTTGACCAGACACACAGGGAATATCTATGTAAAATTTTATCAGAATCTGTCCGGTAGAATTTGCGCCATGCTGGAACATACATACAGACAAACAGACAAACAGACAAAAATTCTAAAAAAAATATTTTCGGCATTAGAATCGATCCCCGACCTCGTAGCAATTACTTTTTTTCAAAAATATTCAATGTACAGTTTTGACATCGCTACGATTTTATTATATGTATAGATATAGATGGTGACACAAGCCAATCACCAGTTTCAATAAAGTAACTTTTGAATGTTCCAATCACTGTGTTTGCAAACCGTTCGCGAAATCTTTGGTCATGTACAGGAAAATTTACTCCAAACATTTGTTTATAATGATGCCAACAGTTTTTATTTATTGCAACACCACATTAAATTTTATCTTCGCGTATTAAAAGTGAAATATGTTACATTAGCACAGCCATGTTTACATTAGATGAAGGGCCGTGGGGCAGGAGACCGGGGATCGGTGGCGGCGCGTACGCAGGGGCCCTAATCCTGACAAGTGCTGCCGATAAATCAGTAGCAATGGTGATTGGTGACATCATCGTCTGCTGCTCGACCTTCCAACTAATAGTCTCATACATTTTCATGGTAAACAGACACATGTAGGTCGAGATGCCTTCAGTAATTGTTAATGTGTTTATGAAAATTTACGCACAGTATTTTGGTAACGAGTTCTATGTCGTAAAGTACAGATATTAGATTGCCCTAATCAATTGATTTAGGAAGCAATTGTGTTTTGTATAACAAATGTACAAGTCAGTACAAATCACTTTTATGTTGACATTGTTTGCATACATTACTCTCAATCTCAATTATCTGGTGGAGAGCGGTAAGTGGTAGTAATGGATTTATTTCGGATGTAAAGACATTGTTTTTTTGAAAAAGTATTTAGGTAAGATTATTTGGCTCGAGCCAAAATTTTTGCAAAATACGTATCAAAGTCATGACCTAAAGTGACACTCCTACAATCCTACCAACATTTTTCCTAACCTCTTAAATTCTTAATACTCGTATTAAGATTCTTACTGTTGCTATATCACAGTCATAATAATATATTATTACGGTAATTGATTAAGAGGCCGTGCACGAAATCGACTGATTTTGATCAATTTTTAACCGACTTCCAAAAGGAGGAGGTTCTCAATTCGATTGTATGTTTTTTTGTATGTTTGTTACGCGATTACTCCGTCAATTATGAATTGATTTTGATGATTTTTTTTTAATTTGGTAGATCATACTTCAAAAGTGGTCCCATATAAATTTTATTAACTTTGCTTGGGTAGTTTTTGAGTTAGCTTCAATAATACGTATTTTTTCGTCACTTAGTATGTGGATGATATGATAACTTCCTGTCACTGTTATTTACATAGCAGGTATTGGTATTCGAATTTGTGTGAGGTAGGTGTATCACAACTAAAAAGTGAAAAATAAAAACTTTTTACAAAAAAAAAACAACCGACTTCAAAAAAACACTACAAAGTGAAAAATAACTTTAATTTCGGAAGTCGGTGACAAAGAACGAAAATTCAAAACCAAAGACACCGACTTCCGAAATTAAAGTTATTTTTCACTTTGTAGTGTTTTTTTGAAGTCGGTTGTTTTTTTTTTTTGAAAAAAGTTTTTTGTTCATTCGTTTTGAGAAAGGGAAACAGAATTTAAACAAAATTATTTGTGATTTGAAAATTCAAATTCTTGGTCTTGTACATAGCGGAAAGGGACTTTTCAAATATATCAAGGATTCGTGGAAAATCACTAAAATACGCAACAAGTTTTCCAAAAATTGACGCGAGACTGACGTTTGATCGTTTCGTTAGAAGAAACTACTATTGATTTTGAAAATTAAAAAATATCATAGACATAAATGGTCTACCTACATGTACATAGGGGAACCACTTTTTCAACTTCCATACAAAATATAGCAGAAAAAATGTTGAAATAACCATTTTTTTTAAACCCTGTCGGTAATGTATTTTTCCTATTATTTAGCAAACCATATCAAGAAAGGAGATGTTTCATTTTCGGCCATAAAGTGTACGTTAATGAAAAAAAGGAAAAAATTCCACGAATTGAGGAAAAATATTCTTTCCTGTTTATTCCCCTGATTACTTCGGCACAAAAAAATAATCATCATCATCATCAGCCTATAATGTTCCCACTGCTGGGACACAGGCCTCCTCTCTGTGAGAGGGAGTGGGCTGTAATCCATCACGCGGGCCCAGTGCGGGTTGGTAGATGTCACATGTCTTCGTGTTATTAAAAAAATAATAGTTTTAACAAATGCCATATTCTATTCACCATGGCGCCGTCGTACTTGCATACTGCTTTCGTCCAGAAATCATGTTACATTTTAACATAATAATATCACGTAGACGTCATTTAAATAAATATGAAAGGCATGTATTTCTGTACTATAATAAGATAGTTAACTGATACAACTTTTTTGATTAATTAGAAAGTGTCATTCATCATTAAAAAAACTGCTTTTGTGGATTGTAGATTTGTAGGTACTTCTGGACGAAAATGGCTAGCTGTCGATGGTCGTATTTCTCCTGACAAAAGTCAAACATTTTCGGTTTTTATTTTGTGCCCAAAAAATAGTAGATATTATGGAAAAAAACAGTCTTTATTGCATTTAGGGGTTCGTTTCTCAGGTTTTCTAAAGTGTACATGTTATGGCCGGAGCCCCATACAAAAATGAAACGTGTCCTTTAAAAATCACATATCACGTCTTCAGCTATATCCTTGAAATAAAATCAAAATGTTGTTTTATGATTATACTATATCTTCATTAAGTAAATCAAAGGTGAAATAAACCATATTTTCGAGAGCGCAAAAGTGATGCAACAGGTGCTGTGACTGACATGAATTGTTTAGCACCACGAAAAAAGCACTTTTATACTTACACAGACTTAATGTTTCAATTATTTCAAGCTTTCGTACAATTAGATAAGTTATTGACGAAAAAGGGTTTTTTTCGTGCACGGAGCCTTAACATAAGAGTAGAGACTGCAAAACTCTGAAAGTCTGAACCCTGCGCTGATTTTAACAAGTAGTTAAAAGTTTACCCTTCAAGTTTACCTTTATCGTATTTCTTAGTATTATACTAGATGCATTTTGTATAGTAAGTTAACTTCAGCGGTAAGGCTCGCGTCACACTGCATGAGAATGAAGGGGCTGGCGGGCGTAGACGCACTTCGTTGTAGGCTGCCGAAAGTAGTCGGAAAAGCGCGCAGACGTCGTTCGATATTTAAAATTGGAAGAGCAATCGGGCGCGCGAGCGCAGTCAGTGGCCCGCAAGTCGCCGCGACGCGCGCTTCGCTCTCCGAGCAGCTCGATCCCTCCACGCACCCGACTCATTTTCCGAACGCACTTAACTCACAACTCTATCACAGATGCGAACGAAAATACCGATTTATTGAATTAAAATAAAGAGGATTATTTTATAAAAATCGTCTCTAATAGAGGACTCGAATTTCAAATAATAAAACACGTGTTTATATATAGTTGGCGCGAACAGAATACGTTGTTGCTGATCCACGTTTTTCACATCGAGTGAATAAATAATTAGCGGGCGACGACGTCGCGAGAAATTTCACTTTTTACCGGCAAGGATCCTCGCGTCTACGGACTGTCTATACTCAATGGAACGGAGATTGTACCTTTAATCCAAGTGAGTATTCACCCTTATTTTATTCTCGCATGTCATTATAATAATTATATTCCTATGTTCATATTTTTAATGATAAATTATTTTTATCTGTATAGACAGAACTTAATGTTAAGATAATCTGATAGGCGATAATCATTATGATTATAATAAATTAATAATAAATATTATTATGTTCCGTTAGCGATTTACGTTTTTATGACTCTATGTGGGATTTTTGCCATGTCAATTAAAAATGTTTTACTAAAAAAAATGTGCCTGAGAAGATGTTTTGGTAGGTATGTATCATACAAGTTTATATTCATGAAATATATTAATTTTCAAAATGCATGAATTCGAACTGTGACCGAACCTGACGTAGTAGCGCAGTCACTGAGCCAACGGGTCTGCAAATATTGTGTAACACGTTTAATATTTGTACGAAGGCATTATCTATTGAGCAGAGGCGTTAGATAATCGGAACACGACGGCCATTTAATTGACCATAAGTGCTTTCTATTTGCCCAAGTACTCGATATATCCAATCAAAATACACGAATAGACATAATTTCATATCACATGAACAAACTTTCGTTATCTACCATGTTCCTATTGTACACGTATTTTTATTCATTATTTTATGTAGCATCCACTGTTTTTCTTAATTTTCAACATAATTATGCATACATCAGTCGTGATAACGACTTGAAAAATTTACATTAAAGTAAAATAAAAGTTTAAATTGCGTTGATATAATTAATTGGATATTTTAAAAGTATTCGGAGGAGGCGTTCGTAAATACCCACGTTTGTTACTAGGTGTAGAATTAATTGACTGAAATCCAACTAATTGTTTTATCATACGTATCACGACCAATGAACTAATTTAAATTGAAGCAACATATTTTAAAATCCATTAGAAACTCTACGTCAGTGGTCGAACGACCTAAGTTGATAGAAATAAAATATGATTATTTGAAGTGATTAATTTTGTTTTATCGGACAGGTGCATGACCCCTGACATTTGATACTGACAGAGTGACTTCGCGTAATAATATCTAAGTATGAATGAAATCGTTGTTCTCCAGTAGTTTTACAATTTTACTGATTTGTTGTTCTGTCTGGTCGTGCACGTCGTCGTCGTCTGGTTTTTATGCAAGTGGTATTTTATAACTATGTATTTATTTAGTTTTATAATACTTTATTTTTATCTTTGCTCTTTATTTTTGTTTTAATAATTTATGTCAAACAAAGCGTGTTTTATTTTCGTATCGTGCGCTTGTGTAGACAAGCTTTATCACAGAATTTATCAAATTGTTAAGGTCGAGTGATTTTTACGAGCGTTCATATTGAAGTAGACCCATAACTATAGAGCAACACTGGCAGGTGAATGAACAGTATTTCACATGTGCTAATTTTCGCCTCTATCATTGGTTAGCGGTATTGTTTTCCACCATTACTGAAAGAGACCTTGTGGAGCCGACTTGTTAATTGCTTGGCATTTGCAAATATGACGTTAATGCACTGCGATACTGGAAAGAAAAAATCGTTTTTTTTATTTGTACACGCACTTGTAAGACGTCATCTGTTATAAAATGTATATAAAATTCTTTCGATATCGATTATGTTATATTCGGAACTTCAATCGTAAATTCAAATTTAATGTCTTTATCAATTGGCTAAAGTTTTTGGTGCTCAGCATGTGTGACGACTGTTCGCCAAATATTTTCGTATTATTAGTCTGTGAATCTCTCTAATGGTCCTATTGGCCCGACACTCATCGAGCCAGTTAATGCTGTCAGGTCCTGGCCACCTCGCAGCAGTTTGTATCAATTAAATCGTCGTTGTTAATTTTCGCGTTAGGCTCGTGAGTCGTGAGAACGACATCGATCCGAGGGTCGCGCGGTCAATGCTGTGGTGACGAAGCCTAAGTAATTGTGCTAAGATAGATAAAACTCATTATTTCATTAAGATTGTGTGTTTTTTGTCTGGTGTTTGTGACTTGTTCGAGAAACGTGACGGAGCCCAGTGAGCCTACATCGATGTTGTTGTTTTTTATCTTAGGTTTCGGCTCGAGTAATGTTTTACTTACAAAAAATATTTTTAAGAAGCATAAAAAGAAATCATTTAGCTCAATGCATTGTTTATAATATTTTTAGATTTGTACAAACATGTCTTGAAACAGATGTTGCTTTCTTCAAATCAAATAAAAATTTAAAGTGGTTGTGATTGATGTTAAAAGTGAGCCTCAACAAATCAAACTTGCTTTTACATACACGTCCTCTGCTGTTAGTCATAGACTTTTAAACGAATCTAGGTGATGAATGAAGCATAAATCCTTCGTAAATATCAATCAGCTACAAATGCAATGGCACATCGTCATGCACAATCTATTTACTTTAGTAAAAATGGCGGCTAGAGTTTACATTAGGAACGCAACAGCTTATGTTTTTATTACATGAAAATCCATGTGGCGTTGACTGAGATCTATCGTACGGCGATATAGGCAATAATTTATTCGGATTTAGAAATGGTTTTACTAACTACAGCTGGTATGGATTTGTACGTGGTTTCATATCGCCGAGCGCACCCCAGCAACCGACGCGGACGCAGCTCAGCGATAAAAGCGCCGGCTGGATTACGTCAATGAAATGGGTTAAATGGACTGAAGCAATAAAAGTAGCCCTCGCCGTGAACTCGCGGATCCGTGGCCTCTGCGGCCCGATGAAGGCCACGAAAGATCAGAACATGCTTTGTAAATATTGACCATTGTATGTCTCACTCTCCTCAGTTTGTTCATTTCGACGCTTCCAATTTTAATATCGCTTCGTCTTCTCTTTTCAAAGCATTAAATCTACATTTGATAATGGCTCATGATGACATAGTAAAAAAAAATGCTGGTCAGAAAGGTGGTGTTATGTCTGTGTTCGTGGTGACTATTCCATACATAGCATATTATATTTATTATTTAAATTGCCGTTAAAATAGACCTTAAAATGTGTACTCAAGTGTCAATAAGCTAGTACGCTTTATCTTTCTTATATTATACCTATAGGTAAGGAAACTCCATCTGACTGTGAATGCAATTTCGTAATAGCCCGTGTGACTTAAAATATGCAGATGAGATCGTAAAGTGGGTTTCGGGGCTCTTGTAAATTAAAAGTTAAGAGTTGAGCTGACCGCGAAATTCACACACTACGTGCTATGTGCGGAATACCGATGCAAAACTCCAATTATGACCGGAACATTATGTATTTATTTTATGGTTTCGCACATTTGTATTGTGATAAATATGAAAGACCGTGAACTGCAACAAGGAGAACGGTAAATATATTAGACTAGCTGCCCACCCCGGCTTCGCACGAGTAGCACTAAGTACTTATCTACGTTGCACTTATCTATCTACCTACCCTACCTATCTATCTACCTACCTACCTACATACCCTACCTTCCTATCCTACCTACCTACCTATCTCTTTATCTACCTACCTACCCTACCTACAGGTAGGGTACCTACCCTACCTACAGGTAGGGTAGGTATGTAGGTAGGGTAGGTCCCTACCTACATACCTACCCTACCAACATACATACACTACCTACCTACCTACACCTACCTGTTTGTCCTGAGAAAAAAAATACAAAAAAAAAATGCGAAATCGGTCTAGCCGTTCATGCGTGATGCCGTGACCAAGGGAAATAGGGATTCATTTTCATATATATATAGATAGATAATCTGAGTACACAGAACGTCTAACTTGTCTAGTTCAATTTTGAAAAAAATATATTTTACTATTTGCTTTTGTACTATTCATATTTTATTGGAAAGTAGGTGAAGCACATTGTATACACACTTCTTTATAGTTTGCAGTTTTGCGCAATTAAAGAATCAAACATGCATGTCAGCAAATCGTCCGACTCGATCGGCAAACAAGAATTTTTGGCACATCAACTTTTATTTTGCCGTGTATCGCACGATGTGATGAATTGTTAAACAAATGAATATATTTTAACAAAGTGCTAAAAAATGTTAATCGCTTCACTTAGAAATCGAACGCGGCCGCCAGCCGCCAATAATGAACCGGGGCTTCGCATTGAATGGTAATGATAACAGCGGTCGTTGAACGAAACCGTGAACTTGTCTTTGGCCTTCGTGCCTCGCACCATCTTATTGTTAAGGTACAAGTCTACAAGGCATTGTTATGTCACCGTTTTTGGTTCTAAAATTTAAGTGCGCTATGTAGAAGATTTGTTGCGGGTGCGCATCGAGGCTGCTCGGGACTCGGGGCAGCTCGGGTCGGCTCGGGTCGTGCTCGCGAGTTGTCTCACGGCTGGAGTGTAATTAGTTAATAGTTCAACAGCATACCGTCGAGTATTAAGCTATGCAGTCGACTTTGTGCATTTCGTTGGTATGTACCGTAGACACTCTGAATTAAAATCGTGGAAGAAATTAACCAGTACACAATCCATACAAGTTCACTATCTCATAAGGTAAATTTTGATTAACTGGTATTAATTTATTTAGATTTCTCTTGTTGTTTTTCCTAGACAAACCTGTATTTTCTAATTTTAGAGGAAAATATGTAGATTTTATGAGAATAATAGACAAATTTATAATAAGTTAATAATATTGGAAATTTGGGTTTTTCTGTTTAACAATGAAGATATACATAAATATACCTAAATGTGGTTTTCCCTTTTCCCTAAACACTATTTCGGTGCCAAACCAAAACGCGTTTCCTGTACCAATCCTAATTTAAAAAATGTAAATATTTCTAAATAAATAAGTCTAGTTTAACTGTAATCCTATACCGTAACCTCGTCACTACGGAAGAGAACCATCAATCGTCACCCTCATTTATTATCGTCACTGTTCCTACATCTAGGCCCAACCTTCCCTCGTTCTAAACTAATTACCTAGTACTCGCACGTGACACGATCATAATGACTAACACTGTTTTTAAATACTACATTTAATTTTGTTTTTAAGCTCACTATGTAAAGGGTCCCGCAGGCAGGCGCAACGCGACTGTGCGACGCAATTCTCTATGAAGATTCTTTTGGATTGATAGTTTCCATAAAGTTTCCATAGAAATTGTTCTACTAGAGCAGGGGTTCCCAACTTTTTACATACGCGCCCCCCTAACTTTTTTTAAGTCACTACGCCCCTAAGTTACTAAGAAGAAAAGCATAAGAAAGTAAAGCAAGCGAAAGTGAGGTAGAAAATGTTTGCACCCCCTTAGGATAGATTAGATTTTCTTTTGATAATTCAAACAGAAATAGAAGTTATTTTGTCGAGTTTTGCAGAAAAAATCAAGAATTATGAGAATACATAATGTAAGAGCGAGCATAGCGAGCTCGAAAAATGTTGTACAATTTCTGATTCATTACATTTTTCTTTTGATCATTCATACAGAAATACTTATTTTGTCAACATAAGCAGAACAGCTGAACTTCATTTTATAGCACCTAAATAAGTATTATGAAACGTTTGGGTTTTGGAAACTAGTCTTTTTTAATACAAAGAACATAAAATTTTGTAAATCCCCCTTTTGGTCACTCTACGCCCCCGGGGGGTCCGCGCTCCACCGGTTGGGAATCCCTGTACTAGAGTCTGAAAGCAACAAGTAGGTAAGTAGTCGCTATCGTCAGAAGTGGACATACAAATACCTTCACGTGCCGCACATGTTGATCTATTAGATCGTAGATATGCTCCGGCGCATGTCGGTTGACAGAAAGTACTCATTGATAAGCTCAGAAAGGAGGAGGAAGAGTCAATGAATCATTAGTACAATCATACATAGTAGTTATAGATGGTGTTTGTTTTGATTAATAGTAAGGTGTCAGACTCAGTCATTTTACTGTTACCCGTTAATCATCATGTCGTAGGTGACAAACTAAACGTCGGGAATGTCGTATATCATATGTGAAAATCCTATCTATATTTAATAATATTATAAATGCGAAAGTGAGTTTGTTCATTACGCTTTCACGCTAAAACGGCTGAACAAATTTGGATGTTTGGCACATGGGTAGACCATGACCTGGATTAGGACATAGGATAATTTTTATCTCGATAGTATGTTCCGTGGGATAATTTCTCGCGGGCAAAGGAGATTGTAAATGAAATGGTCGTAGGTTCGAACCCAGATTGGCGCTTTACTTTGTGTGAATTATTTCATCACCACTGCTCTCAAAACGGTGAAGGAAAACATCGTGTCGAAACCGGCATGTCTCAGGACCAAAAATTTTAAGAAATGTGACGTTCACCAACCTGCACTGGGCCCGCGTAGTGGATTACGGCTCACGCCTTCTCACTGAGAGGAGGCCTGTGTCCCAGCAGTGGGAACATTATGCTCAAATTAAATGGCTAAAGGTAATACCCCATCCCGCACAGCAAATATGGATTATCATTTACCAAGTATTAAAAAAAGCCTTTAAGGAGATTTAATCTCACCCGCCACATTAGTTATGGCTCTACTTTCAACTTTTAACTCGTTCCAAATGACTTAAATTCTTCCAAAATTCTCAAAAACATGCGATTCATGCCATATGTGATTCGTACCCACGACGCAACTATGTTGGTCTAGATTTGGGTCGTACGTGATGATATCCGAAACTCTGAACCAGTTCTAGACTAAATCTGTTAGGACCCGTATAACTGACCTCAATTGCTTTAATAATTTTGAACCATTAAACCACTAATGTATTTCGGTCGTCCTATATTGGTTGAAGACATAAATAGCGCATATGTATCGTGTGACTGGAGCATAAATTTCCTCAAACACAGTCTTGTAAAGTTGTGTATGGATAGGTTGGCACATTGGCCTAATTTTCATAGTTCAATAAAACATTTCTCTGACTAGTTTCCCTGAACTTGCACGCGGTCGAACTGATGCGAACCGCTGGCCGAAAATAGATCGCAGATTCATGCGTCAAACAACTATATTATATGTTACGGAGGAGGTATATAGTATTATATATTAGAGGAACTTCATACTTCCTTGAACTAATCTTTTCATTATTTGACATTATATACCTACAATTTTCTATGACTGCCTCGTTGGTCTAGTGGTCGTAAGCGCTACTGCTGAGCATGAGGTCCTGGGTTCGATTCCCGGGTCGGGTAAAGCGTTATTGGGTTTTTCTATCAGAAATTTCTCAGTAGCAGCTCGGAGTCTGGATTTGTGCCCAGTTGATGGCAATAGGCGCGCCCCCTATTACATGGGACTTAAACATAACTGGCGCAATGTGGGTGTACCTGCTACAGGGACACCTCTGCCCAACCCTTCAGGGAAACAATGCGTGATGTTATGTTATGTAATTTTCTATATTTTTTTATCAAATTAAATTTGTTACAGCTGTAGTGGCAATCATGTCATTTGGTTTAAATAGTTCCTTATTTTTATAATTTTGTTTATCTTTTAAATAGATTCTTTTCTTTTAGATTTTGTGAATATGAGAACGTTGTAGGCTGTAGACTTGTGGACCATTTTCTATTTTACTAAGTACCTGGTACTTGTTGATAGGCCTATACAGTCCTCTCATACCTATTAACACTAATTTGAAAACATTGTAGAAACCATTTATTTTTAAAAGAGTAACCGTGGAGTTTCTTGCCGGCTCTTCTCCATAGGAAGCGACCAATTGGAACTGTGCACCTAGCTTCTGACGTTTCATAAGTGCCCATGTAAGTTTATGTGAAATAAAATATTTTGAATTTGATTACAATTTATTGCCTCCAATATTTTTTTCCACGAATATCTATGTTGAAAACTAAAGCAGTCTTTTGCCGCTTTTAATGTCACATAGACTTATTAAATTCAATGTATCGAAAGCAGGAATTAAAACCAATATAATTTTCTTTAGTATCAGAAAGAAAATCTAACAAATATCTTTACAATAACATGCCGCATCAATTGTGCGAGCTATCTTCTCACCTAGTAAGTAGGTGTACCGAGTCGTTCGATTTTTATATTTGGCTGGGAGCCTCGGCACGCGGGCTATGTCGTTAAAATTTTACTACTGGACGTATGCAACACCGCAAATGTTGTTCTTCGCCTGTGTAGAGAAAAAAAAAAGACAAATATTTTGATCAGCTGTTGCTATGGCTAAGTACCATCGGGGTAACGCATATGTAAGCATTTTGAAAAGAAAATCCCGTGCATACGACCCTTTTTTTTTCGTAGGTAAGCGATACTATAGCGGCCGGGCGCTGCAAGCAAGAATAGTCCTTACAGTGTACAGATATGCGTTTCTTCGATAGTACCTATTGACTAAAAAGGAAACTCGTCACTGAAATGATCTAATAGTTAAAGGCTACAAGATTCTGGAAACTGTTGATAACAAGGGCTTCAATAAACTTCAGTTTGCATAATGCTAAGTTAAATAAACTATGAATAATGCTGATGACAAACAACAGTCTTATTTAATTATCTGCTAACGGATATCACAGATTTAACCTACTTTTTTGATTTTTAGGCCAATCATCGTGATACTGTCAAATTTTCAAGTGCGTTCCACACAGTAGGTATTAAATCAATCATATTTACACGAAATTTTCAGAACAGTAGTCGACATGTCTGACACTACTTACGTCAATGGCTTATCAACACTATCTAAGATTAGTAATATTGCACTTTACCACCAGGATGTGTGATTGCACTAAATTTGAAAATGCTCTCACTTTTTAGACCGTTACCAAGAGACAACTGTCTAAAAAGTGTGATAAAACCGAATGATGTAATTTGAAAATTTTGGTGATATCGTAATGAAACATTTGACGTTGATCTTGATAACGTAGGCTAACTTTCAATTGCATACAAACCTCGTACTGACCAACATACGAGTTAACATAAACTAGATGATCACTAATTCTCGATTCCTATACCCAAAAACGTATCGTTTTGGTTAATAATGGTAATTTTGTAAAACTCTACACTACGTACGGTGACGCTACGAAACTGCTACGGAATCGCTACGAAACCGCTACGGAATCGCTACGAAAACGCTAAGGAATCGCTACGCTTAACAAAACAAATACACTATGAGAACTCATACCAAACAAACGGAACTCCGCATTTATTTTCATAGTTATACATAAAGCTGTTCGAGCCTACTTTCAAGTTAAGTAAAATTAAAATCAAATCATTTATTTCAAATAGGCCCTTGTATGGCACTTTTGAACGTCAAAATTTTCAAAATAATAGAATTGATTCTAGTCGCCCCTTCCAAAAGGCAGTTTTCGTATGGAGAAGAATGGACAAGAAACTCCACCATTACTCTTTTATAATGTTTTACAATAGTTTGTATAGGTACATTAGTTAAATAATTACATGTGAAGACGATGCACCTAGTATAAAATTACTACACCACAATAGGTAAAGAGAATTAAAAATGAAGCAACGACATATGAAGCACAGTACATGCATTATAAGTTTTGTGATTGATTTATAAACTTACGAGAAATGTAATTTAATTTTCTTAGCCACATGAATCTACTTCATTAAGATAACAAAGTACAAACTACATTAACTTTCATAAAAGTTTAAGGACCTTTGTATTAATTAAGGTTAATAGAAAAGCGACGATGTAGGCGTTCGTAGGCGATAGGCTCGCGCCTACGACACAACAGTAACCCATTTTACTTCGTAGGCTTAAAATAGATCCGTCAGCATCCGGTTCTGCTTCTGTTTATCATTATTCTTATAAAACTTTAATTATTACACGATATGACATGGGACGAGAGATAAAAGTGGCGCCATCATGTTTTCCCTTCTAATTTTAATTAAACGTTCATTCACACGTAGTAAAGTTTATCCGTAGGTCTTAGATATGAAATAATTAATACGATTACCTAATTATTATAACTTTGTAATAATTAGTTACATTATTATCGACATAGAAGTAATTTTTTTATGACTATTGGAGAGCGAATGTTTTGTATTTTGCGATATTAATAAGTTGTGATACGAGAAAAAATTGACCTCAAAGATCATTGTTTATATTATTTACGATGTTAAATGGTTTGTTTTAAGAATTTCGGAGAAACAAAGTAAATGTTTTATGAAAGATTGATGATTTTTTAAATTAAATAAAATTAAGAGAGAGAGTTATTTAATAATTATTTTCTATATGTGCATATTCATGTGTCATGTTACACATGTTTGAACAAATAAATTTATTTTTATCTTTAAAACCCTAACAAAGGACGATGGGTAATTTTGTTTAGCGCAACATCCTCCTTTTGCTGTTAAAGGGATGTTGCTTTTCTTTCTTTCTTACAACAGTACGCAATTATGTACATGCCAGCCTATAACGTTAACACTGCTGGGACACACGCCTTCTCACTGTGCTTCCACAGAGAGGGGCCCAGTGGAGGATGGCGGATGACACTTGTCTTCGGTTTTTTGGTCTAAAATTTGTGTGGTTGAGTACAGTTTTCGATGTTTTTTATTGGTGTATGCTAGCTGATATATGGCCAATAATTTAATTTAATGGTTTGTGTTGCGTAATGTAAATTATTTTGCATACTATTGTACAGAATCAAGTTTTTCTAACTAAATGGACAGCTGTACTGCTAGGGAGTTTGTTGCACCACTTCTTCTTCCCAATTAAAGCATTAGGAAGTGGTGAAGGGTGGGCGTTTTGGGAGACTGTCTTATGTAATTTTGACGTTCGAAAAGTGCTGTTTCTCAGCCTAGTTTGAATAAATTGCCTTTTGATTTTAGAACATTTTGTATAATGCCGCGGTTTTACAAGTCGCTAACGAACTATATGGTGTTCTTTATGTAAAGCAGATCCTCGATAAAAGTTCAAAACACCACTTCAGTGAAATAAATTAGCTAGACACTCCACAAACACAGGTTTTTCATATCACCATGAAAGCGTTTTATGCTATATTTTATCTCTACTTAAGTATCCACTCATTAAAAATTATAACCGCTTCATGTAGAACACGGCGGGTTTTGATAATCGTGTTAGTAAAATAAATAATAGATAATAATCAGCCGACGGATGGCCTTGCGAGGTCATTATCGCATGAAAGTAGAGATAACGTTTTATCGCGACATCACAGGTTTTGGGACTGATCTGTATGTTATAGCTGGAAATTTCGAGTATCGCTAGTAGGAGACTGATATAGATGAAGTTGGTGATTATGAGATGACGCACGAAATTGTTACTGATAGTCTTTTGTTTACCAATGCTACTGTTGTCTCGTAGAAGATTGTTCCTAAATATATTTATTCCGGGAATAAAAAGTTCTGGAACTTTTTCAAAGAGATTGATAATAATGTAGCTGCAAAAACGTTATTTGTTCAGCCATGCACCACTGCTCCACTTTTAGATCTACGTCCAGTTATTATATTAACCTTTTTTCACTCTTCTTCTGAATATATTCATTTATTCAACCTACTCTTCTTATCACAGATACGATTATCTTATCACTTACCTAACAGAAAGTTGTATGAAAAGTACGTGTTCATTATACTTTGTAAATAGTAAACATTAGATAATTTGGCACAGTTCGTAGAAATATAGCATGAAAGAAAAACTAATAAAGTTTTATTGGGACTAAAAGCGGAAGAGTGATAAAATGTTTAATACTACGATATCGAACTGGGCTATCCTATCAGTTTTCCAGATTTATGATTTAGGTTTCGAGTTCAATTCCTGGTTCAAGAGGAAACGTGAACTTCCCGCGTTCGGGCTTTTTGATCTAAAGATGTAAAGACTGCCAAAATATAAATTACTCATGTTCAAAATCTTTTTCTCGAAACTACTGTACCTACTTTACTAATTTTTTTATAAAAAAAGATGACAAGTAAAACGCTCCTCGGTCTTCTACTTCTAAAAGCAGGTAGGTATAGGTATAAATGTGAGGTCTTGAAAACTACGGATGCACGTAGGGAATGTAATTCCATTCCATTCCAATTCAGATGTTTAAGAACAGATCATATCAGTTTGTTAATATTATGTTATTTATATTTGTGTAAAGAAAGTTAAAAGCTTAAACCCGACTACGACAAAAACGCCAACTAAAAAGGTATAGAAACCAATTCTTTTTTTTTTTTTTTCGTTAAGTCGGAGTCACACAATTAATCTGCCTAGCCTTTTCCCAACTATGTTGGGGTCGGCTTCCAGTCTAACCGGATCCATCTGAATACCAGTATTTTATATGGAGCGACTGCCTATCTGACCTCCACAAATTACTGGGTAAGACTTTCGGGCTTCTGACTACCCGTTACAACTTTTTATTGTTAAAAAAATCTGGCTTTTGAAGTCTAGTGAAAATGTTTGGTCTTTTTGGATGACCGAATATCCGGATGAAAATGAGAAAGAAAACTTCATAAATCATGCAACGGTTGAGGGAAGTTCAATAATTTTTCTAACATAATTTATCCAACAGTTCGCGGAAGAAAACTTTAGGAAGAAGACAAACGAAACTTTTGTTTAGCCTGCACTAATGATTCAAGTAAAAGTAGATACGCTTAATCAGTAAAGCAAACAGAGAACCACGGCTGCGGTGCGAACACCGCACAGCTACTGATTTACCGGAGCCTGCTGCGTGTGTACAAATGTTCCACTTAGCCAGTTGACTTGCAACCTTACACCGCACTTGATGACTGAACCAACATAAGATTTCTAAAAATACATCCTCCTGTACTGTGGCTTTGCTGTTTATTTTTACTTCTGTTTAAATAATACAAGCTGTCATGTCACCCGTCCATACAAAGTGACTTTTAGACTTACGATTCTAGAAACATGCTCAAGTACGAATCTCGACTCAAAATATTATAAAGCTAGCTTTTGCTATGTGGTTGGAAATTATCCCACGGGAACGTACTACCGGGATAAAATAAAAAGTATCCTATATCTTAACCCAGGTCATGGTCTACCCGTGTGCCAAATTTCATACAAATCCGTTAAGCCGTTTTAGCTTGAAAGCGGAACAAACAAACTTACTTTCGCATTTATAATTTACTAGCTGCGCCCCGCGGTTTCACCCGCATAAGTCTCGATACCGTGAAAAAAAAAATGTATCCTATGTTCTTTTCCAGGGCATCATCTATACATATATGTGCCAAATTTCATCCAAATCCGTTCAGCCGTTTTAGCGTGAAGACGTAACAAACAAACTTACTTTCGCATTTATAATATTAAGGATTTATTTATATATACTCGTAAATACACTTTATTGTACACCACAAAAAAACATAACAAAAAAAATTTATTAGGAAATAAATACTAAACTAATCTTAACTCGAGTTGATTCTTAAATCAAGATCCATGCTTGAGCATCGTTTTAGAATACGGGCGTTAGCTGATCAGAGATTTTTTAATAAAGAATACATTAGTAAGCAGCTATGTCGGATTTCAATATCATCAAAATCAAAATCTGTCGTTTCTTTGTAAAAAGTCTTTATTATCTTGTAGCTGTGTGTTTTCTAGTTAAACGTACTTAAAATGTTAAATTGTCCGCGATTTACTTCTAATCACTATGACATATTAGTTACATTTGAAATCAGCAATGAAGAGGTTATCGTGAAACCTAGCGAGGTTATGTTTCATTCATAGTTAATGATAACATTTTCTTGAATCACTTCTCGTAGTGTTGTACAAAGGCACGTTTTACATGTGACTCTTATGAGTTTAGCTGCAGTTGCTAGGTACAAATCAAAGACCAAAAGGTGATATTATGATAACTTGTTCATGATTAAATCAGCCTGGCTAACCATCCGTGGTGAAACCCATTTCCCGACTATTTTACACTCTAACCACGTCTTTTGGAAGCGAGTTTCAGAGAATCTTTATTTCAAATTCCGCAGTGGCAAATCGTAAACGTTATCATTAAGTTTATTGACCAGCATGTTTACACTGATGTGCAGGGGTCGTAAACAATTTACTGGTTTCGTCGGTAGGCGTGAACGGTTAACGTGATTACGTGACCACCGGAACAGTTCCAAGAAGAATGACAAAATAGATCCTAATCAAATCTGCAGAGAATCAAATATCAAAGATAGGATCAGTTATCATGTAATTATGCAAAACGTATCAAGCCATTGTAGACTTGGCCTGTTATAACCGTTGACTGCACCAAGCAGTAAAAAAATTGCATTACAAGTTTCATACTTGTATATAAAAGAACGGATGGACGCTCTTCGTTCCTATTCCCTTTTTCTTTGCGTAGAAGGAAATCATGGCTAAGGGAAATAAACCTACAAATAAATATCTAAAAACCAAGGTCACGGATGTTACTCAGAAAGCCGCTAAGCTTAAGGGGACGATAGCTGACTTTTAATGATTTTATACTGAAGATGACGTCTGAACGAGTAGTGTTAGTAATTTGGAAAAAATATATGTTAAATTAGAGCAAGTTTTTAATATTTTGATATAGGCATATTTTTGATTATGATTATATTACATAGTGAAATTAATTTGTAAAGTTATGTCTAACGCGGATAAAAAACTGAGAATGATGCAAAATCCATCAAGCGTATTTTTCTGAAAACTTCACCATTTTAAAGATAATTAAATTACTTATCTTTTAGTATACGTGTTTTATTAAAATACTTATTGTTTTACGAGTAATAAATTAATAATGCGTCTAATTTGGGACAGCGCTCCTTGATGGGCGAGTCCTATTACCGGCTGGACGTACGACGTGTTGCGTGAGCTCAGTACAGAACACGCAAGCTAACCATTCAAGGTCACTGGCATATATCTGCGTTTTAAGTGGAACTGGGCCGGACATGTCTACCGCATGTCAGATGACAAATGGGCTAGAACTACTGATTGGGTCCCACTAAACGCACGACAACATCGCGGCAGGCCGAGACGAAGATGGCGGTACGAGCTTGACTTCTACCGAAAGGACTGGCCGACACTAGCAATGGACAGAATTGTGTGGAAAAGGGAGAGGGAGGCCTTTACCCTGCAGTGGGACAATACAGGCTAGTTAAATTCGATTAGAATAAATATCTATAGAATGTCAATTTCTTACAACAATGTTAATAAAATGCTCTCGATGAAAAGAAGCCACACGATTCTGGAATGTGTGCATGCAATCCGACGCAATAAATTGGCACTGCATTTAACCCACAAATAAAACGTGTGAACTATGCATGTATGTACAGCCGTTGCTAAGCCAACATTATTTCATGAAATTCTCTACAAAGTTTTATAACACGACTTACCTACTATATTTAAACAACGTACAAAAATTTTGGCAGAATCTGTTTCGTAGAGCAACGTCGCGTCGTCTGTTTGATACAAGCGGGGTTATCAGGTCATTTTGGGATAGAAAAATCAAATAACAATTTGTAAAATTTTTGTATTAGTAATACCTACCTATTCATAATTATTTACTGATAAGTTATGAAGTTTGTGTCTGAGTATTTTGTGCTATACTTAAGTATTGTAAAACTAACAAGTTGTCTGTTTGTCGTTGTGTTAACCAAACTTTACTTCAGGGATGATAAGATAAACTCCCCAAATTTGCTAAAATCTAAAGCTTTTATAAATAATTGGGCTAGCGTTCAACCACTGTTTCCCCTGATGATATCGGCTGAAAAAAAAACAATTTTCTAGCATTTATGTTTATATTGTTTTCTAACAAGATATTAGCAAGTTACAGGTAAAAGATATAAATAATTTTGCCCGCCCACGGTCTTTCAAACGGTGCCACAATCCCAAGTTCAGTTCGTTGGTTTCACGATTTTCTCCCGACAATCAAGGACAGATTTATGTATCCTTTTCACGGCCCACGCGTTACTAGATCTCGTTCTATGTTAATGGATGCACCTTATTCTCGAAATAAAAACAAACAATGTGAAATCTTTTGTTATTGTTTCGGCTTTCAATCATTTTGTTGAGATTAATCGCCATTTGTTTTTAACCGATTTCCAAAAAGGAGGAGGTTGTATGTTCGTCGCGTATGTTTGTTTTTTTTTTATGTATGTCCACCGATTTCTCCATCAATTGTGGACCGATTTTGAAAATTCTTTTTTTGTTTGAAAGGGTGTGCTCTCGAATTGGTCCCATATAAATTTTATTAACTTTGCTTGGATATTTTTTGAGTTAGCTACAAAATACGTATTTTTTTCCCCACTTAGTATGTAGATGATATGTTAAGTTTCTGTCATTGGTAGCAGATAGTGGTATTCCAATGTGTGTGGGGTAGGTATCACAACTAAAAAGTGAAAAATAAAAATAAGAGGTCGGTTGTTTTCTTTTTTGTAAAAAGTTTTTTTGTTTATTTAAAGATGTTGCATCGGGCAGGTTTTTGAGGGACATTACTATTTTTATTAAACCGTTTCTATAGGCGTATTAGGGTTAAAAAGGTTTGTCCCTGCGTTGGTTATTCTATCAAATAAACTCCTGACGATTATAATGTCGCAATCGCAACTATTTTTCAGTTTAAAGATATTAATATCTTTAAAAAAACGAGCCTTTTGAGCAAAGTAGGTACCTATATGTAAACAGATGCGAACTTACCATAAAAAGATAAAGTATCAATTTGATTCCTAATGCCATTTAATGTGTCTATTAAACGAGTATTTTGAAGAAATAGCGTAAAATGTGGGTGTTCAATTTAACATTGATGGCTTCAAAAACGTTTAAGATGTGCAATTAACCTCATACCATATTAAAAGGTGGCCAGAATCGGACATGGCCTATGTCAAAACAGATGACTGTAAAGATTTTAAGATGAATTTAATTCGATTGGTAAAAATCTGGCTTATTATATAATACTAGCTTCTGCCCGCGACTTCGTCCGACCTTCCTCAAGAATTGGGATATACAATGCAAAAACAATTTTTCAAATCCGACTGGTAGTTCCGGAGATTACCCCCTACATACGAACACAAATTTTACCTCTTTATAATATTAGTATAGATTAATTTAATACATATATTTCCTATACCAAACAATGTGTACCGATGAGCTGTATTTATAAAACCACTATTACCTATATCCTTATGAAAAAATCGGTACCTATCGGTCATAAATGTAACATTTGGTAGATAAATTTCGGAATTATGTGACTGACAAGGTAAATAGTTACAGGAAAACAAATTAATGACATAGTTTACTTAGGTATTAGGTACCTAATACCCTCTCATTTCCAATACCTTCCAACTCTACCCTCATTGAGGCGTATTTAATAGTATCGTAAAACTAAAAAGGTCTTACTTTGTTGCTCTCTAGTTTATTATAAAAGGCAAAATAAATATGTGCATAGTTGTCAATGAGTGGGCAGAAACACCACGCGATGCCACTAAAGTACAGCGGAGTTTACACCGACAATGTACGGTATACGTGGGCACTTTTTTGCGATACATTTGCATATAAATTAAATGAAACTTTCTGTACTTAAAAACGATTGGGATTCTCGTATCAATTTATTTTTTATAGTAAGGCCAGTCCGTGGGATTTTTCAACTTTGTGTCTTAGAACAGCCACGGATCAACCGGGTTATCCGTGTTGGTACTCTTTGAAAGGTGGGTCGTCGTTGTCAACCTGTTTGACAAACCAGGTTTAGTACAAAAGAACAATAGGTAATGTTGTAAATATCGCGAGCCTACAATTATCACCCATAGACATTATGACACAGTTTTCTTAAAACAGGCAAATCATGTAAAACAATATGAAATACAATAGACTTAACAAAGCCTACACGAAACAACGTTATAAATACTACAATTTTGTTGCTAATGTCGTAATCAATTTTACACATAATCCATTTATTTTCCGCCTTCACATCGGACAGCGGTATAAATCATGAATGTTCACCTGTTGTACTATGTATTACATTTACGACGTTTGTGAATGAGACATACAAACTAGTGTTGTCCAGTGTTGAAACGATACTTCAAGTTTCCTTACAGTCACCAGCGCCACCGTGGGACTTTGTCGATGTCGATGAATAGATAATTCGTAGCTTTTGACTGTAAATTATGCAAGATAGATATTTATTGTTGCGGGTTTCGAATAGAGCAGTTTTATTGTTTGCTTGCAAAATACATAAACGTTAACTTTCCCTATTATTTATATAAAATAAGGCGTAAACAAAAGAGAGAGAGTAAGATTCTAAGAAATTCGTATGTAGGTAATGGCGTGGGAAAAACAAAAACAAAAATCATTCCAAAAAACTACTGATAACCAGTTTAACAATATTATAATAATAATATCGTAATTAACTGAAGGTCAAAACGAAATAGGTTAAAAAAAATGTTGTGAGGAATGTTTTATATCCGAATAATTTTGGTAAGTCCATTCAACCGAAATGCAGACAGCTTTTCAGCAAGTATAAAAGTTTTGTTAACTGATTCACGACGAGGACAACAGCGATCGTGAAACTTTTATTCTAAAAATCTATTCTATCTTTGTAATATAATTTCGAAAACGTTTTTGAAAATAAAAAAAATAAATAATAGGTACACAAAGAACCATTCAAATTGCAAACCGAAAAAGAACAAGGAAATTCGTGAGCTTTTCCTGTTTCGTTATTGTATTATCGACAAAAGGAAATAAAGTGTAACGGTTGGACATCACTAGTGGTCGACCTTTCCGTCGGCAGGCAGGCGTGTGACAGGACGAGTTGCAAGGCAACGATCTCTGCCACATGCAAATCTTATGCGGCTGACAATCTAATTAGCACCTTTATCGCGTGCCCGCCGTCCGCCAGTAATATCATAATCATTTACGACTTTACAAAACGGAATATTTTACAATTAACATTCATATCGATATGTGACAGCCCTTCATATTTAATATGTAAGTACTTAGGATATATTACATAAAACATTTCGAGACGACGACGTCTATTGTCAATAATAAACACCTGGACAATCTTTTACGTTAGAGAAATATTAACACCTTATAAATACCGTGTAATACGTCTAAGTTGAATGCGATTTATTCACAATGTTGTACATACATTAAACACTAGTTTATGTAAAACGCGTCGTTGTAGTAGGTATTCTCACACAGTCCTCGTACGACAACGGTGCGACCGACATAATTTTGCTGGCCTATTAACATTCTTTCTATTAAAACCGGTATATAGGCATAGGTATCTAAATACCGAGTTTCCAAGTATGTCTGTAGATGGAATCACAACTTAATCTGACACTAGACCCTCTAGGCACGTGGTACACGGTACACCTCAGGCTAGGGCTGCCAGACAATAGGCCGAACATGATTTGATTGTTAAGAGGTGTATGTCTGCTTTCAACAAATAAACACATCCTAACTGTACACATTTTGAGGTTTTCAGCATATCATCGCTCGGCATCCAATACCGCGAATGTAACATTTTTGACGAAAATAATTTTTAGGGTTCCGTACCTCAAAAGGAAAAACGGAACCCTTATAGCATCACTTTGTTGTCCGTTTGTCTGTCTGTCAAGACCCTTTTTCTCAGGAACGCGTGAAGGTATCAAGCTAAAATTCATATCAAATACTCAAATCTACTGTCCCTTGGAGTTGTGAAAAAATTAAACTTCTAAGCCAACGCAATCAAAAGATACAGCCGTTTATGCTGCAAATTTTCGACACTCGCAAGGGAATCAAAACCCACAGGGCACTTCCCGTAAACTCAGAATCTTGAAATTTGGTAAGAAGCAACGTCTTATAGCACAAATAAAGGAAAAATTGCGAAAAGCATAAATTTTTAGTTACATCATACAATAAAAATATTTTTTCAATAATTTTAAACTTTCCTCATGAACGCGTAGAGGTTAATTAAACCAACGGAATATGGTTTGACAAAAATAAAGCAATGTAAAATTTGCCCGGATTTTCTGCATTTTCAAACTCACAATGTTTGTGCTAGACATAATTTATTTCACTGTTATTTTACATTAGCTTAGAAAGGAATTCGAACATAAATAACGTAAATATTAATTTGCAGCGATCAACTGTCACATAAATTAGGGTTTGTGTACCAGACTATTGATCTCTACAATACTCTGATATATTGCTTCTTGCTCAATATTCCAAATAGTCGCTTTACAAAATTAATTAAAGCATTCGACTCTGAAATTCTATTATCTGTTCCATTATTATTCATAAGGTATGATATGTAGGTACCGCACCCTTGCCATTAAATTCCTGCCACAAATTGCCGTGCGAATGGGCATTTGGATGCAAACCGGTGATTTGTCTTCGAGAAAATTATCTTCAGAGAATAAAAAAATCTTATCATATGCAATTTGTAACCCGAATAATGTAGATTTCTATCGGTAAAGGTGAATACAATAGGACATTACACGATAGGTATTCCGATAAATCTCGGCCTACGCATTCGAAATGTGTTACATGCACGAACATGCGCTTGCGATCCTAAATCGGTGTTCTACGAAACTGACGGTTGTCAATGTAAACGATGAGGGGCAATGTCATCAAACGCCCGCACGACTCGGGTTTCATTCATACGCCTAGATCATGTAAATATGAGTAAACATTATATTATGTATTTAGGCATTTATGTGTCGTTGAAGTTTGCCAGCGAAAATGACTACGGTTACCGTCTGCAAATGCGAAAAAGGCGACAGCTTAAGGGGACGATAACTGACTTTTCATGATTTTATACTGAAGATGACGTCTAAACGAGTAGTGTTAGTGATTTGGGAAAAATATATGTTGAATTAGAGCATTTTTTTAATATTTTAACATAGGCATATTTTTGATTATATTTATATTACATAGTGAAATTAATTTGTAAAGTTATGTCTAACGCGTATAAAAAACCGAGAATGACGCAAAATCTATCAAGCGTATTTTTCTGAAAACTTCACCATTTTAAAGATAATTAAATTGTTAATCGTTTAGTATACGCATTTTATTAAAATACCTTTAAATTTACGTGTAATAAATTAATAATGCGTCTAATTTGGGACAGCGCTCCTTGATGGGCGAGTCCTATTACTGGCTGGACGTACGACGCGTTGCGTGAGCTCAGTACAAAACACGTAAGCTAACCATTCAAGGTCACTGTCATATATCTGCGTCTTAAACGGAATTACCTCATTCCCTAAGAACCCTAAGATACCCATGAAGGGAAAATTTAATGAGATTTTTTTTGTTACTTCAAAAGTTTAAACTTAACTGGTTTGTCCACTGTCAATCAAATATTGGCTGTTGATTTATAAGTTACAACTCAATAATTGAGTAAATAAGGTCACATTATTCAATTCGACAAAATTCCATGGCGCCTGCAATGCGCCTGCATCATGATGACAATGCAAGATAGTTAAGAAAAACAAATCGTATTGATCTAAAAATAAACAGACAGTCCATGATCTATTTTTATTCCAATTCCCATACTTCAGGCTTACTTTTACAAACAATGGTTTTTATGAATAATTCATAGTGTCTCGCAGACAATGATAGTGTCAGTATTCACCTAGTGACGAACCTCCCCTTTTGATCTATGTTGACTCACAACCATCACTATTCACACATTGAATGTAGTCCAACCACAAATCAAAGCTGGATTTTCCATTCAGAAAAACTGTTATACAGTTTACAATAAAGAACCTACTTGTTGCTAAGTTCTTTAGTTCATTTTCTCCTTTCTTGTATTTATTATCGATTACCAATACAGATGGTCATTCTGAAAATGCACTTGCTTAGTTAATGTGGACAGCATCCAGTTTGAATGGACCTTTACTTTGATGAATGGCCTTTTCGACTGATTTCTTGACCTGGACCATTGATAACAAATTGACAAGAATGACAGGTGAATGGTAGATGAATACTTTTTGTACTCTTGACTTGGTCAATATTTTCATGGGAAGACATCAGTCTCTCATGATTGTTTGTTTATTTAATTTACACATTCAAATGTTTCATAAAAGAGAATTGCGGTTGCCATTGATGGTGTAATATGTGGGCTAACGCCGTCACGTATCTGTGTTTGATAAATTGGCAGAAAATGTGATAATATAATCAGACGTCAGAGCTGTCACATTTAATATACAAATTCTAGTTGTTTGTTTAGTTACACGTTTAACACTCGGTAACGATACCATTAATTAGATATTAAATTTACAAAATCCGCAAGTGCTAACGCGATTGTGATGGGTAAAGATTACAATTAAGCCCAAATTAATGAACTTTGATATTAAATGAAGTTAATATGTAGGAGATTAATAAGTTTCAGCAAGAAAGTCAACATTACGTACGTTTGATACAAGATTAATCTGTTAAACAGGATTTGTCAGGATAGGCCAGTTTACAGAGCTGAGCCGAAGTTCAATAGTCGTCTGTGACGTACAGTGTACGTAGCAGATTTACTTTATAGATAAGATAATATATAAATATACGTAGGAAGGTATATTATATCACCAACCTAATACATAGTCAACGCGTAACTGTTGAGCGATTGAAATAATTATGTATCTTTAATGTTTGGCAGACTTTCAGATAATCTCGTGAGTATATCGTAGATTCCCTCAATGATCCAGGTCTATATTGAAAGCAGATCGTAAATACGAGAATTCTATTAATATCTGGCTGAAATAGGGCCGATGAACTGAATGGGGAATACGGAAAAAATAGGTCGATAATATCTTTCGGTACAATCAATCAAACATCGTCATTAATACCCATAGGCCTCCGCCATATACATAACTACATCTACTAGCAGTTTTAAACCACTTGCTCTCAAGTAGTTACGGATCGTTAAAAAGAACGAGTGGACATGAAATCTGGATCCGACAGTCGCCATTTGTCGGCCGTCTTTACTAATGGCACCTGTCAGAATGACGCCGTGCCTCGGAGACAATAGGCGACAGAAAAAGTTAGTGGCATCGCCCGTCTATACGACATTCTACAGATTCCCTTGAAGAATTTCCGGGTCTTTTTGTTCTACAATTATATTTGTACGATTGTCCTGCCCCTTCTTCGCTTAGGGTTTTTTTGGGATGAATAACGTATTCGGGAAAAACCACTGTATGTTATCGCTATTATATCTGTCATTGATACATAAATACTAACCTTGATCAAAAAAATCAATCTAGCAATAACGGACTTCTTTATTTGTAGGCTAAACGTTGCTAGAATTTCCCACACTAAGATCATACCTACTAAAGAACGTATCAATCAAACTCTAGGGTGACAGACAACGTGTAGGCTGCTGCTGTGCCTAATGGATTGATTGAACTATCAATTCTGTTTACATCTGACCTCTGTATCAATTAAGCTTGTTATGTATATCTAAAGCGTCTTCAAAAAAGGAAGCTTTTCATTATTCAATGTCAAATTCATTAACTGCTGTTGGTATTACAATTAAAACTTTGTAGTAATCAATTAGGAAAATTTCAACTCATATTTTTAGATTATTAATTTGTTCTATCAATTGGCTGGTAAATCATACTTTTTCTTGGAAGAGATTTCTTTTACACATATCCAAGTTATTCCTATTCTACATACCTGTACATATTTTCGAACGATCTCCGCAGGGCAGTCGGTTCATAAAGGGCAATAATTCGAGCCGAGCATAACCGGCGCTACCGGTCCTCACAATGGCTCCAGAGCCAGACAAAGCGCGAGTGCGCGCGAGACGATGACGGATGCCCCCAGCGCCAGCGCTCGCGCATTGTTAAGCTTCCTTCACATCACGGAACTAAACACTCCATGGAGCTTATTTAATTTTGTTCCGATATTGACAATAAATAGCTAGGATAACAAATCCAGCAATAAATTACGCATAATATTATCGAGCTCCACGTGTCTTTTAATCAACATTATAAATACAGTTTATCTAGTTTTTAAATGCAAATGTTTTACAACATCCGATGAGGAATCGTTAATAGGTACACATTGAATGTTATTTATAAACTAATTTTTTTTTTTTTTTTTTTAAAACGTTGCTCCTCACTAGGAATTTCTCCTGTGTTGTGGGTGCGTTTACAAACATTTAAAACTCACATACACAAACAACCAGACCTGGAACAACTACTTGTAGGTCATACAAATATTTGTTCCATACGGGAATCGAACCCATGACACGCAGCGCAGCAGTCAATTGCTTAACCACTGCGCCAACCATGCCGCCAAACTAATAAATAAATAACCATTAAATTAAAACATTACATTTGAAACTAAATCGTGTAGAACTTGTTAAATGAAGACGAAGCTCTTATCACGTAGATAGACAAATGAAAAAAAAAAACATATTATAAACCGTTTTAAAAATAGCACATTTATGATAAGGGACTTAAAACGTCAACTCACGTTATGTTTTTCATTACTCATTTCTGCGAAGAAAAATCTTATTTCAACGGAAAACTCTGCAGTACAATATTTTGTTTCAACATCTACAATAAGTTTGGGTAAATACATATACATCGATATTGTTTCTATCATTACATGTACATTTTGTTTAAGTAGGTTTTAAATTATGTTTCTTAACGCATAATAGTGCCTTAAGCTACGTGCTCCTACAAGTAATTAATATTTTAATTTCATGATTCATATCTTGAATCTTGACGCAGACACAGTAGTTGTACAGGAAGTGATGCTGCTCTACGCAAAGGTTGATTTTTATTGAAAGTATTTTAATAAGGGACTTGTTTTCATTGTGAGAAGAAAAAAAATAAGAGTATCCGTTCCTCCGAATCCTATCTCTGTCCTTCGATGGCTGGTGTTGGCGCCACCGACCCGTCCATCAGTCCGTCCGTACCACTTTTTGTTACCCGAGACCATCACATTATCTATATTAAGCATACTATTACAAGCTGTAATTTAAATTCACTTATTCGTTGCTTAGTCGGAATTACGAGCAGTAATTCTACGTGATCGAATCCTAACCGGCGGGCGGCTGCTTTTGTGCATGATTGGAGCTTTGAGCCTTTAAATCTTCAGTTTTGTTACTTACAACTGGGGCCTCTCGAGTCTTGACACTAGTTTCATCTTGAACAGATAGTGTTAATCAAACATACACACAGATATGAATTATATAACTGTCTAAATGACTACATGGCCTCAATAGAGACGTCTGCTAAGTCTCATTATCAGGTGTTTGAGTAAGACAGTGGAAGAGATTGAGTCCAGGTCATACGTCATTATTAGCCTAGGCATGAATCGGGTCAGCACTAAGATTAGGTGTTGTACACACAGAGATATTATTATCTTTGCTGATAACAGTGATACTACGTGATACCGCGAAATCAGAGAGTTGTAAAGATTAAGATGTGTATACTGCGTGCGGTGTCATTATTGTACATGTTAAAATTGATGTAATTTATTGATAGGTACATATGCTGTAAAATGCATGTAGAGCGGACTTCAAAGAAAGTTTAATTTTCGCGATAAAATCTGCACATAATGCAGAAAACATTAGCATTCAATTTTATTAAGATTCGTTACGTGTTATGTTTACAGAATGTGTAAAATTACTTTAAACATTAAACACGATAATAAATACGCGATAATATCCAGTGATCGTTACACATTTCTTAGTAAAAATACCGGCAGTCTTACTTTACAGTTTCATATATCAAAAATTTCATTAACCTATGAAAGTCAACCTTTACAGACCAAGCGGTTACCAAGCCGATTTCATTAAAGACAGAATTAAAAAAAAAAACATCTAAAAATGTACACAGCTGTTAATAAAGCACATAGCTGTTGTAATATGTAACCTAATGTTTGATTCAGGTGGCCCATATTGGCACGCGGCATATAAATGTACTCACATGGGCTAATAAAATGTTTTCTATGTGTGGCACAGACGTGGTGTCACGCAATTTTACGTAAATGAAAAGGTAATAATTGGAACATTTTAATAAGATTTTCCACTTTATTTGCACAATATTGTTGCTACGGTGTTTTGTAGTGTCATTACTGTAAACTATTGTCACGTCCGCAATAGCCACCATTATGTCGAGCCGTTAACTTTTTTGTCTTTATATGTAACACTTTCATTCATTGTATGGCTGTATCATTGTTTTAATGCCATAATGGTCACGTGAAACTGCGTTTACTCCAAAGATAAAGTAGGGTAACTCTTTTTTAGGGTTCCGTTGCCAAATGGCAAAAAACGGAACCCTTATAGATTCGTCATGTCTGTCTGTCTGTCTGTCTGTCCGTCCGTATGTCACAGCCACTTTTTTCCGAAACTATAAGAGCTATGCTGTTGAAACTTGGTAAGTAGATGTATTCTGTGAACCGCATTAAGATTTTCAAACAAAAATAGAAAAAAAAACAAATAATTTTGGAGTTCCCCATACTTAGAACTGAAACTCAAAAAATTTTTTTTCATCAATCCCATACGTGTGGGGTATCTATGGATAGGTCTTCAAAAATGATGTTGAGGTTTCTAGTATCATTTTTTTCTAAACTGAATAGTTTGCGCGAGAGACACTTCCAAAGTGGTAAAATGTGTGTCCCTCCCCCTGTAACTTCTAAAATAAGAGAATAATAAAACTAAAAAAAATATATGATGTACATTACCATGTAAACTTCCACCGAAAATTGGTTTGAACGAGATCTAGCAAGTAGTTTTTTTTTAATACGCCATAAATCGTAAACCGCAATTTACCTTTCATTTAATGTTACTTGCTGCTACGGAACCCTTCATGGGCGAGTACGACTCGCACTTGGCCGCTTTTTCCATCTTATGACGTTAATTACCTACGGACGCATAAAGCGTCGCAGTAAACATTTTTAACAATCCGTCATGGCGCCGGTCTTGCCTCCCATACGAAGGGGCCAAACAAAAAGAAAGAGTGCTCCTCGTGCTGGCGCCTACGTTATCGCGCCACGTGGGCCCTACGCCCTTTGATTCTTATTCCTAAAATACATTCCTTCATAGAAAAACACGTCTTGTCCCGGCTATTGTTTCACTTTGTCTTATATTCTTTTACCATTACAACCAAATATTTGAAGTCACTTCACCAGTTTACAACTTTCATGTTAAAATTATAACGATAATAATATATGTGCATATTTGTGGCGAAGACCGTTTATTTATGGTTTAAAATTGTAAATAACGCTACAGCCTGTCAATCATTCGTGTTTTGTCGCGATTCCGATGAAGAAAGCTCTGCCTTATAAAGAGAAGCAGTCAGCTATTTGCTATCCAACGTTTAATGGGGCCAGTTTTTTGACATCAATAAAAATTATATCATGTCTCAATCTCACGCATCTGTTTCTTTTATCATATTATTATGTTAATATGTCCACATTGTCACTTCATTAGCAATTTTACGTGTTCACATATTTTTGTTATAACTGGTATATTTTTGAGAGAGTCGTTATAAACTAATAATCGGCATAAACTATATTGTTTTAGTGAACGGATTTCATAAAAAGATTACTATATCTCTGGGACGTATTCCCAAATTGTGTGTACACACGAAGTGAGGAGATAATTCGTAATTATGAATTATTATATAACCTACGAGCCGGCTCTCAGATAGAGATAGCAATCTATAGACAGCGGTCGCGTACATCGTACGACGCTCACGTAGACCTGTCGCGTAGCGTCGAGCGCTTCTAATTATTTTAACGTAGCCATATACCTATTAAATTTTAATATTTTAAATTTTAAAATATTTTTTAATAACTTTAAAGTAATTCATTTTATCACAGTTATGGTAAGTGGCAGTTGTAACTTGTGTAAATATTTAAATGACAATTTCTCTTGATTTTAATTATTTTTGTAACATTAAACAGCTTTTTCAATATTGTGACATTTAAGTTGGCCAGTGACATTTAATATTATGTTTCATTCATTAACCAAAAACCAATAGATATCAACTATAAAAAATCCATTGATGAATTTAAAGTAGGTAGTTATAAAAACTATAAGGTCCGAGTCGTGATCTAATTATGTTTTTTTTTTGTTTCAGGTAGTGTATGATGACAAACCAGCTCAGAAGACGGATGATGAGCACATTATCAATATCTAACTACAAGCATAAAGCTTCGTAAATGTTACGACGAAAATTAGAACAATCCTTTTGTCGGTAATAGTGTGGTGACATAAAAAGTGAAATTCTAAGACTAATATTTTTAAACGTGGACTCAAAATGCGTGTAACTGAGTGTTGGGTGCTGAGAAAGATGGATGTGCGGTGTTCGTTGTTCAAACTGTTATTGTTCCAAATGCTGGTCGCGTGGTGCGCCGCCAAGCATGTCACGATAAAGCTCACGAAGGACGCCGCCGTCGGAGACGTGGATAAGGATGTCCAGGATAGCATAAGAAACCTATTACATACTGGTGAGTATTTTTTCTATATTTGGGTACCTACATTATGTGTGTGTTCATGAAGTTGTATGTCCCGTAGGTCCCATCACTATTAATTGTGTGAAAAAAAAAAAAAATTAGCGGTTTCTTTTCTAAAATCTGAACCAAAAACCTAAAATATGACTGAAGATCTTACGTATTGGTATTATAAGGATCAGAAAATATAAAAGATGATACATAGTCTTAAGAGCTTAATCAAAGCAGTTTTTTTTTAAATTGAGAATCACAAACTAATTTATTATATAGGGTTCCGTACCCGAAGGGTGCCATTCGGAACCTTATTACTAAGCCTCCGCTATCCATCCGTCCGTCTGTCTGCGGACTGTATCTCATTAACCGTAAAAGGTAGACAGTTGAAATTTTCACAGATTTTGTAGTTCTATTGCTATGGCAAAAATTAATAGAAACCATAGAAGAAACGTGTCGGCGTTTTTTGTTCGATCTTAATATGGCACCAAACCCTTCGCCTGCGAGTCCGACTCGCACTTGGCCGGCTTTTTAAATATTTTTTCCTCTTTCAATAATACGTGCATAATTACGTCAAACCAATGACATACTTTTAATATATCTCTAGGCCTTGTATCAGCATAGACAATGTATCTATGAAACTACTTGTTTATTAATAAAATATAGCTAATTCATCTATTAAAAATAAACTAGGCATTTGGGTCATATCAAGTGATTATCTAGTAGCTATTGTTAGCTAAGGTAATTTATTTTATTTATATTACAGAAGAATTTATTCACGTTTTGAATCGTACGCATATTAATAAGAACAAGTTTAGTTATTGTTCGGGATAAAATTAAGACATTTGGCTGTGGGTTTTTACCCATACCAAAGGAGGATTTAGTTATTTACCTTATTGAATGCATCAAATTAATCACAAATATTGTACTAAGATACCCTTTATTTCGTTGAATTACTCGGGTAAGCGTCTTTCGCGCTTTATTTATTACCTCTACCAAGAGTCACTAGCAGATTAAAGGCGGATTCCATCAATGAAACTAAACGCGATCAGCACACCTAAACCACGTTCAAGATCTGTCAGTGCCAGTAATCCACAATAATGATGACACTGGCAGCTCTTGAATGCGGTTTAGGGCGGATTTCACCAATGAAACTGTCATTATTTTCTATGGAATATTGACACTGACAGCTCTTGAACGCAGTTTAGATGCGCTGATCGCGTTCATTGTCATTGGTAAAATTCGTACTTAGATGTTCAGCAGATCGCGTTCATTGTCATTGGTGATATTCGCACTTAGATGTTCAGCAGATCGTGTTCATTGTCATTGGTGAAACTCGCACTTAGATGTTCAGCAGATCGCTTTCATTGTCATTGGTGATATTCGTACTTAGATGTTCAGCAGATCGCGTTCATTGTCATTGGTGAAATTGGCACTAAGAAAAAACTTTTCATATGATTTTCACAGCTTGTAACAAAGTGTGTAACAATTTTCTTAACAGAAATAATAAAGCAATAATGCATCAGCTGCGTCCCCTAGTAAACTTTGTGAGATTCAACAGAAAATAGGTTAATAGTATCGTCGGCGACGCTCCAGCCATTTGTCTTATTTATACAGTAATTGGGATTTTTAAATGAGACTATTATAATGTCTTTTAATTATTGTGTTTGGCACCACTTTTAGTTCTGCTTAGAGTGCTCTGCAATCTTAATAAAAATGATTAAATGCCCACGAGTAAAGAAACAATATCAAAGATGATGTGTAAAAATTTGGTTGTTAAAAAAAGCTATGATATTGAAAACATTATACCTTCACAACACATACTTTAGTCTTTCAAGCTTTGGGAAAGCGTGCTCACAGAAAAAATCGATTAAACATTTTGTTTCACAAATCCATAATGTAATAAAACATAAGTTTACGATAATAGGCCAATTTATTTAACCACTGTAATGCCCATTCAGAATATGTAAATCAGAAGCGATATAAAACATGTCAAGGCGTTAGAGGTCAAAACTCAAATCTTCGTATAATCCGATCCTATCGGATTTACAATTAAAAGTGACGTGTGACATACGTCGTGACAAGGGTCTACCATAACCATCAGATAAAGTATCATATCCTCAGAGATCGTCACGCTAATCTTACGCCTTGTTTTGTAAATGTCACTAAGTTTGAAATACTGATAATTGGATTTAGAGCGCGCGTGACAGCCGCGAACTGAGAGCATTTTAGGGTTAAGCCTTATTGCCCTTTTGTCGTACTTTGATTAATGTATCTCGTGCAGCACCCTTTTTTTACAAACATATGGATGTAAATCTCTTATGATGAAATATCATATACAGGGTGGCAGGGACATTAACGCGAAAACTATTACCATGGATTCAGTACATGTCAAAATATATGAAACAGCCGATTAAAACAAAAAACCGATGAAAAATTTCAACGCGGGTGGATTCAGAATTATGTATTGAATCTATGGTAACAGTTTTCGCGTCGATGTCCCTGCCACCCTGTATACTTTAAACGAAACTATACAGATAGACACATGATTAAAAACAACCATAGATATGTAATTTACACAACATTGTTTTATAATATTTGTTTCCGAGCAATAATAAACAGGTTCGCAATAATTTACTATTGTAAAATTATATTCGATACTACACAACAGACTACGTAACACAAGACCAGTAACCAACAACATATAATTATTTTAATTACAAATTTCATCTACCGACTTACGACCACACCAGTAGTTATATAGTAATTTCGAACTTGTTATAAAATACTTGAATATCAAAATTATGTCTCCATTTTTAGGTCGTTACCTACCGCATAAAATTATGAAAGACTGTAAAATAAAACCCTAAACTCTAATATAACACAGTATTGTGTTACTGTACCAACTGACGTTTTACCGCACACTCACCTACGTGGAAGATATTTTATTATTTAATTTTATAACCTACAGCTTGTTAAGGTCAAGATTAAAACAGGCCATTTTTTTATTTTCATTTGTATAAAAAAAACATTTAGCGAATGTCTCATTTAGTTAGGCGCAGCTATTTGAATAATACCCAAAAATATATATATATATACACGACTACCCTGCTAAAAAACCAACTAAGAAGTAAAAATTAAGCTGTATTAGTTAATTTGTATATACAAAGCGAAAGGACACTCATTTATTCGCTGACTAAACAGATAAATAAAATTCTCATTGCTGGCGGGAGACCGTTGCGCGTTGTGTCGTTGTGTGGTACACTTTTTAATCTAAGATGTCCTCCGACTGCAATGACAATTTATTTATCTGTTTAGTCAGCGAGTAAATGAGTGTCACTCATTTTTGGGCAGTCGTGTAAAAACATCATCAACAACATGCTTACTATGCTATTGGTAAAATCATACGATGTCTGGCCGATTTTTCTGTCCAACTGTACAAAATAGTGATGTAATTTCTGCGTATGCATTTGTCCATTTAGACATGCTGGCTACATAAATGTTCGCTGGTCGTACGTAATACAAATGAAAAACACACCTGCAGAGAATTAATAAACGGTGTACTTCGTTGATAATTTTAAGCGCATCTCAAACCAATAATAAGTGGCCGATGGAACATGAATTAACCAAAGCACTAATGCAGTAAGGAGTTCTATTTGCAGACTTAAGAACACTTCAAAAATAGATCGCGGATAACGTAGAGTGAGTTGAACTGAAAGCTTCAAAATGAAGCATAAACGTAATCAAACCAATAACCGTAAAGCGGCAATCGGTGGCGGGATTTATAAAACAAAGCTGTTAGTGAGCGACACGGTCGTCGAACTCTCATTCTAAATTCGTACCTGTGCCATTTTGCCCACCTAAAATTGACATTTGATTGCAAGCGGCAATTTTTAATTCAACACATAAATTACCTGGTTAATGTTTCACTAACATCTCGTAAAAGTACTTAATTATTACCTAAATTTATCGCTGGAAAGTGCAAAGTATAACGATCCTGATTCGCTTATCTAATAAGCTCAATATTTGCTCAAACAATCTTATCAGTGTAGTGCAGAAAAGGCGCGAATCTGTTGATCTTGGTGACGCGGACCATGACGTAAAGCTGACACTTGTCGGCCGAGGAAACGATCGTAAAGTTCACAGAAAAACAGACGCTGTAAACATTTTAGTGTAATTTTTTAAAATTTCTGTGAAAATGGGAAACCCAACTATTTCTTAAATTTTTCGTTAAACTGTATTTTGGGACAAAATTTAACAGGTCCTTACTTACTTTCTATGGGATTTGTCATTTGCCATAATAATTGACGAGTTTAGTCACAAAGTAAATAGTTACGCATCTTAGTTTTTTTGCAGGAAACTATTATTAAGACGTTTGTTCTTGTCACATCACACATAATACCTTTGTTTGAACACTCTGATTATGAACAATTAAGGGTGATGTAACACACTTTTATCGCCTCACACAATTTAGTTTTGTTGCTCAGCGACTTTGAAATAGGCACAGTTTTACGCATTTGATTCGCCATTATAAAAACTAATGTCAATTATTATTATGGGTTGCCTTGACCGAAGACCCGAAATATAATGACGATCAAACCAATATGGAACCAATTCACAGACGCAAAGATTAGGTACCACTAGACTGGTTCCTATCCGGTATTCGAACTTGATGAATAATAATTAATTCTATTAGATTATATCCTTATTATAACCACAGGGGGTACTCGCGTCTAGATAAGGACGGTTCGATACAAATTCTTTACATGGTGAACAAATTAGTTTCTGGCCTCATATGTGGCGCCTGGCGCCCTACAGAGATAATAACTTTACCTATCTAGGTTGCCTGCCTATGTTAATTGAATGATGTAGTGAAACCTATACTGACATAAAATTAATTTACGTAATCGATCTATCGCAACTCATTCTCAACATGTGTGCGTACATAGACAAGTAGGTAGTAATCAGTTTTAAATGTATTCCAAACTTGTATAATTACACATTATTTCGCTAAACGAATTGTCATGTCAGGTCATTGTCATCACGATTTATGATGAAGTTTTATCAAACACTTGTAAAGAAAATAGACGAGATATAAAAGTAAAGGGGCTATTAAGTCCACCCATTCATAACGTGGTGATGTGCTCTGTTGTCGCTCGGCAGGGGGCGGTACCTACGTACAGTAATTACCAGTAATTGCAGTCAGGTATAACAACAGCGACGGTGAAATAGGTACTCAGCCCACGCCTCTCATTACAACACTAACATTATTGGTTTTAGATTCATATCAAAGATGTAGTCTACCTACTCGAAGATGTAGCTTACGGCTACTTTATGGTAACTCGGTCTATTATAAATTCAATAATGTACACTTGATGCGATGATGACTATAATAAAAAGATTGGGTTTGATTACGATTCATTAATAAAAGATCGTTTTAATAATTACGAATGGCTACTTTTAATTTCTAAAGCTTTATAATAATAGTAAATTTTTACATGCTGTATTCTTAAAATTCAGATGTATTAATAAAATTCTGGTTTTCGCTAAAAAACTCGCGCAATTAAACATCGTCGGAGCAACAATTTTCAAGGCAAGTTCTAAGAAAATTATCGCTCTATTAATCCATTTATCGTCTGGGGGAGCACTTAAAGCAGCAAAGGCTTGAACAATTGCAGTTTTTACCTTAATTAAATTCATTTATGTATGAGCCTCGGAAGACTAATAAGGAGTGAGAAAAACACGAGTAGCAAGTAGAACCTGTGTGGCCTTACCAGTCAGCAAGTGTCGAGTGACTAGCGCCGCTCCGTCGCTGACCAAGCACACAGATTTCATATGAAATCGTTCATATGATGAGTGATAAGCTAGTAATTATGATTATCTATGAAAAATTGAACATATTACCGAGAATTTCGTTGTCTAGGAACGTGTCAGGCCAGCGCGCCACGGGGTTATGTTACGGTCTGCTAACGCCATGGATCATTGTGGGACACATTCTTACTTCACGAATGTGAATCATATTGTATTGGCTATGGAATGCAGTGTTCATTTACAAGTTAATTTCCTATGACAAGGAATAATATTACTTCCACGTACCCAAAAATTTAGGACGATTAAAATGAGAGTTACCATCTTCCACAATCATTTCCATTACTCTCTTATCTTAATTCCAGGTTAGCAGGTTACGCCCTAAAATAAAAACAAAATATTTAATGCATGAAATGTCATCACCATTTATTAGAGGAATGTTGTTGGTGTATAATTAAGGCGTTAATCGCTATGAGTTATAAAGGCACGAGTGCTGTGGCGCCCGGAGATGGCGCCATGTTTAGGACGCAGGCGCAGGGGAACCACATTACTTCATAAATACAATGCCATTAAAGCCCTTAGCTCATTCTAAGTGAGGAGTTGTTAACATTCCATTGTGTTTTTATTATAGGTATATAAAAAAAAAACTGGGTTCGTTTTTGTATTAATTTAAATAATAAATTTAACAATATTAGTATTTGATTAGTCATAATTATTCAATACAAAAAAAGGTTAAATGTCAAGAAACATCCTGTAAATAATAAGTACCTATTATTAAAATAATAATAATAATTATTATTTTAAATTAGATTTGTTGAGAAAATGCTGAGCGAAAAAAAGGTGTCCTATTACAAGTATGGTACGATTTTTTACTTGCATCAGATCACGTACATACATTTATTTATTTACTACCGTCAGCAAAGCCGGCAGGTTATTGTCTTACGATTTTGTTTGTTGAATTTCCGTTGTTGCTGGAAAGCACCGTCATTATATCCTCGCGCGCCGAAACAGCAACGCCGTCAATATTATTACTAAAATCTAGGTTATCGCCATTAGTTTTCAGAATGTATGATGCGTTTCGTAGAATTTAGCTCGAAGAGTTAAGATGTTAATTGCCTCATATTTAATCGTTCATCGGTTGCGTCGATACACAAAACTGTAGAGAAAATGAAGACTTCTTCGTTACAGTATTCTCATTAGCCCGTATCTAAAGGCGTCTTTATTTGACTGTTACTGATATACCACTATATTGTATAAACCACTGATAAAACCCATACGTACTTACTACGATCATTATCACAATAAACACTTTTTATTTACGTGCGTAATAGTGCGTATAACCCTTTCATCGTTAACGCCAACCGTTACTCTAACAGCTATTTTCATCCCGGTGCGTAAGAATTACAAACACAAACAATGCTGAAATGGCGTCAGTATATATAGAAGTACATTATCATAATTTTTCTTATTTGAGTGTACTGCTAAAAATCTATAGGCACCAACTGTTTCTAACAACATTTTAGACTAGACTAGTTGCCATCCGGCTCGAAGGACCAATTTTTTTGTAAAGAAATCTAGACTACTTCGCCTCTTGATTTGACACGTGCCCATTTCTTAATATCTGGTTACTATATGATTATTTTTTCCTACAGGTATCTACTCCCATCGACACCTGGATACGTCGAAAGTTCAAGTAGTGCACCCAGTGAAGGTGACAAGGCACGGCGAGCTGGTCTCGCACGCCGTCGACCACGCGCATGCACATGGACACGCGCGTGCTCGAAGGGATCTTCATCACACAGAGCAGTATCAGCCGCACGTCGTGCATTACAACCTTACCGTAGATGGCCGAGAGCTCAGGCTGGACCTGAGGTAAGCATATTTGATTTACTAGACTTTACAAAATTTTATCACAGCATAAGTGTCATTATCAACCTTTAACAATTAACAGCCTATTGCTGAACATAGGCTTCTTCAATTGCACGTCATTGGGGCTGATTCTCGGCCAGTACCATCCTCTGTTACCAGCAAAGGTGCGGAATCGGATGGAACCTGTAATTAAGTAGATATTTAATGGAACACAGACTGGATGGGCAGATATAATAAATCAAAATCATTACGAGTTAATAGAGTTAATATCTATGTTTGTAATAACCTTTGTATTCTTTCCTTAATAACGAAGAAAAACAATGATAAATCCCCGAAAGATTAACAAGCTGTCAGTAATAAAAACACTTAACTAACGTGCAGTGTTAATAACAAAATATGTCGTTAAACTCAAAGCAGATTAAACAGATGGCAAAACCCAACCTGTTTTTAACTTGTGTAGTTACAGCTATTACTTGAATAGATAAGAAGTCTGTGACAGTATCTGGAGTACACAGAGATACAGCTGAAGTTCACGGGCATTGGGCAAGTGATATCAAAGAGTAAGTTGATCGTACAATGTTAATAAATCTAATCTAAACTCATTACAAAGAACACAAAACAAAATCATTAAAGTATATCCAACAAAAAAAATATACGAAAAAACTAAACTACTAAATATCAAACAAATTTACACATATTACACTTGCATTCTCATAAAAAAAAATCACCACGAATTCCGTACAATCAAACATACAACTACATAAAAAAGCAGTAACCTACAACACAAGAAGTAAAAACAAATTCCAACTAATAACTGCACGAGCACGGACTAATTACGGCAGAAAAACAGTATTAGTGGAGGGAACACGACTGTTTAATGATTTACCGGAAAATATAAAGAGATGTGATAGTACTCGTATTAGTATATTTAAGAGGAAACTAAAAAAACATGTATGTACTTTGTACTCTATAACGTCACCAACGCCCCAGAGGCAAATATTATTTATTATTATTTAAAAGTAACTCTGTATCTCGTTATAAGTGAACTGTTATTTAGTTCTTATGGGAAATAAATATCTTTAAACCTAATTGTTAACTGCCCCTTGGATTCACTTGTCTATACGCAAATTGTTTTGAGTGAAAAGACCATAAAATGGTCCTTAAATCGGTTTTGAATTTGGTGTGGTCTCTAATTATTACCGTTAACCTTTTTATATGCTTGAAAACCAAAGAAGCAGAATTCTGACAGGGATGTTACTGTTAGGTATCTCGATGATTGTAACAAAAAAATACCTAATGTAATTTTCGTCTTATTCATAATACAAAGCAAATGCAACGGTGCATAAAAATATATAAAAGGGTGATTGATTAGCCGCTTCTTATACGAATAAAGTTTTTTCAACAACAGGAAAATCTATTTAATTATCCTAGATGTTTTTGTCTATAAATATTCCTATATTACAAAAACCTAACCCAACGTTTTTATTTTATATAGTAATGTTACATGAGAACATGATTCGGATTGTCGTATCTCGCAGCGATAACCCGGGCCATGTGAAATTCGGGCATCAGACGTATTACAATAGATAAGAGAGTAAGCGTGCGCCCGCGCCGCTCTCTGTTGTCGACTGGACTGACATAGTTTGTTTTTTGCCTATCGTGGATCGACCTTCTCAAATATTTGAACTTGGCTTCGCTATCGTTCCGGGCCACATCGACGTTTATCTGCGAGAACTACCACTAATGACACATTATCTTCCTTATCACTACAGTATTTCATTATGCTTTCATATTCAGGTAGGTTTAATTCTATAGCTTGATTGTATTCATGTTTTTTGTTTTGTACGCCCACTTATCTCAATAGCCGTAAAAAAAATGAAGTTGAAATAATCAATCAAGTTGAATTATGGTCATCTGTAAGCCGGTATCGTTCCTATTAGGAAGCAAATCTTTGCTGTATGAATTTTGATGAGCGTGAAAACTAGTCTGCATACTACAAATATTAGCTTAATTTGTAGCCATGTTAGCTTCTGTAAACGTTATCTCTATTAGGAACTCAAAGGAAAGGGTTAATTTAATGCAATATGATTTTAAGGAATGAATCGTGCCCAAGGTGTCTACAGGCGCCCACAATCTAAAGGACCGATCTAGAAGCGTCTTTGTGAAAGTTCCTGTTAATCAGGACGTATTCAGCTTAGGGAGTTCGACAGGACACAAATTACATTACCAATCTGGCCCTCTGTGTTTCAGATCAAATAAGATTAGATGTTTCGAAGTTTTTGAATCATAACAATGAAAGATTAAGAGCGGTGTAAAATTGCAAAATGTTTTGCAGTTCTGTAAAAATATACGACAATATCTTCTTCGTCTGGAATTATGTGATTTTAATAAGCATTAACCTTGAGACAGTCTGAGCCCGTTTCTGAGGAGTATGCACATAAATCTTAGTAAATCTGCCCGTTGTTCGTCTGACGCAGCATTAATACTGTTGTCGCTACCGGCAACAGAATCACTAGTAGTTAAACAAATGGCTCTTTGTTTATTTTAGTCTTTATTTATTTAATCGCATTAACAATCTACAGTTATAATAGGACGTTTTTAGTATTTATTTGGCTCGTGTTTTATTTTACTGTCGTAACAGATTTTGTTGTCTTCTGCTCAGTCTTGAAATCTAATGTTTTAGATTAGGTACTATAAATAATTGTATCAGCTCCTAAACGTCTACCGTCGAACATCTGGATCGGTGAATCACAATATATTTTTTGGCACACATTTCTTTTTCATTTTGCTACTTGTAAACGTTTTGGCTTTTTTTTACCTTTGAACTCACTCTTTTTGAAGGGACCGTCATATAATTGAAAAGGCCGTTAATATAATAGATACGTTTATCTAAAACTAAAGATCTCAAAATTAACTCTACCCTTCCAATCAATCTTTGGATTCACTAGGTCCATAATCTGTACAAAAGGGCCAATAATGTAGTATGAAATTAGGTACAAAGTCGATCACGGGTGTAGGATACAATACAAGATATTAATTTCAGACATGTAGTTGGCTCCGCGCCTAACTCACCGCACGCACTACTTACTGGAAGCTCATAAATTTCGAAGGCTATTTCCATACACTTTTACAGCAAAACTTGTATCCCAAACACTGACTAATGCTTAACTTTAGCGAGAAAAATATTTATAAAAGTAGAATGCAGTGTCAAAAAGTCGGAAATACAAAAAGGTGTAACAGATTGTTCTAAGAATCTAGCCAATGTAGGTCTTTCTGTCACAATATAAATCACGAGACAATTTCTTATCTTAATTTAATTAGTTGTAATAGTTCAATTTATTGGCTTTGTCGGACAGGCTATAAATCACACAACGTATAATGAAATACGCACCTATTATATTCAGGCCTTTCGCTCGCAGAAATCAACATGACAATCTGTGTTCCTTGTTCAACAATAGTTTTTTCTAGACTGTTTTTGCTAACTGGTAGTAAATAATAAAGTCATTAGAGACAATGATAAATTGAGAGACAACCAAACAGGTGGCGTGGCTATTAAATTCGTACACTTATATTTTAACTAAATATACGTTTAAGGTAGTAAAGATGTAAAAGACCACGATTTGATCTCAGTTGATTACTCCTTAAGATAATGTTGCCGTAATAAATCAAAAACTACTGTTAGTGTTACCAGCCGCAAAATAATGCTTAGTTTTCCTAATCGAGCTTAAAGCTTGTTTTATCTTAACTTAGATATAATGAATTCCAAATCTGGAAGGCATAACAGCATTCCTGTGCCGAATAGTGTTAATAATTTATGGAAAACTAGATAGTTAATAAAATTAAATTTGTTCGTAAACATGTTCTTAGATTATTTAGGACGGTGCCCTTCCCGGGGAATAAGTTTACGATAATAATTAGGTACTTCTCAGGTGGTTCTCAAAATCGTACTTATTTCACAATACTTATAGAAATGGTATAATTCGTTTATTTGCACATAATTTAATCTTGTTAAAAAACGCAAGTATATAGGAAATGAATTATCCCTTATCCAGACCAGACATCATTGATATACATTCAGATATCATTTAGTATTTTGCATTCATTATATTCATACGGAATCAGTATCAATATGATTGTGTCTACAATATAATATATTAGTTTGATTAATTGAGGTGGTCCTGCTTACGCAATACACTCATACCAGTATAATGTCGCCATCGACTAACGCAATCCCAAACGTAGTCTATGCACACGGGATCAGATACATGAAACACTCATTATTTCTTTCGAAATAGATAAACCCTTGCTCACTTGCAGCGAGACCAAGATTATTATCATTTATTGCTAAACTATTACGTCACACTCACCGACATCTTCAGGTTTGCAACATCAACCAAAAAGATGCATATTGTTAAAATTGCCATAACCCTAAAAGAAGACTGACAGCCTCTTTTCCTTTCGGCCATGTCAAGAAAATTGCACATAATTCGAGTTCTGTGTCCAATTAATTTATAGTTACCGATAAGGAGTAGATAATTATGCTCTTATAGCTATTAAATTTGCGATTTCATAAGTAGCCTGTCGTATTGATTTATGGCTGTGCCGAGGTAATGAGACAAATCTAATTACAAAGAGAGGCTTGTGCTTTAAATAGAAGCAGCTGGCAACTGGTTGTCGTAAAATAAGAATAAATAAGGTTATCTTGTTGTTTATGCAGCGGATGATCAAAGCTGCGCGGACGCATCGTGTCGCGTTTTCGCCGTGCAATAGTTTCGCGGAAGCATCGCTATTACTCGCACTCGTGTGAACGCAACACTAGCTAGAAGCTGTCCGTGCACTTTTTGTACCTACGCACGCCTACTTGGTTGCAGCCTACCTTTTTAAATAACTTTCTAAATAAATAATGAAACAATACCAATAAATACTTAAGGCGGTTTCTTTTCGGGACCGTTCCATTGAGAATAAAAAAATACACATGATCACCTTAATACAGGCAGTTGTCACCAAACTTGACAGACTGGGGTGCGGGCCGCGTGACCTCGTCGAATTTCTTCTTATTCAGCGACTGGGACGCTGGGCTCATACATTTTTAATGTGCTGGGGACAAAAACTCGACAGTTTGAAAGTTGCTGTATGGTCTTCGAAGTTCAATTCATACATATTTATGTGGCAATTATTGTAATACAATGAACGATGAATATTGCAGGGATTGCACAACGTGACCCTACGTAGCGGGACCGTGCACCAAATATAGTAATACCCAAATAAATGAAAAACGACTGTTTAATGCAATCCGTCAATTATATTATGTGAACATACGGTGGCTCACGGAAGGTTCAGCTAAGGCATATCTTACCGTTTTTTAGAAATGGAATAATTAATCCACAATTAGAATTACAAAAATATTTTCGGTATAAATTTTATCCATTACATATTTTCCTGAAACAGCTAAAGAGATGCCTTACTGAGAACTGTAAACTTTACCGTTAACGTGTGAAATGACTCTGTCACTCTTGAACTGGATAATTATATGATAATATGAGTAAGGCCAAGGTTAAACATCGTTTATGTATACAGCGATCAAACGCCTGAACTATTTTTGTATACATAATGTAATAGCTTACAGTTAACACATTATACAGGATTTTTTTTAACCAGTGCTCAAACTTAAACACGTGACTTTAAAGAAGACTTTAAAACGCGAAAAAAAATCTGCTATTCCCAACATTTATGTTCGCATAACTCGTCAAAATGTAGGGAACAGCAAATTTTTTTTTTCGCGATTTCAGGTATGGTCCTAAAATAAATGTTGTTCATAATGATGAGTAAAGTGACGTGTTTAAGTTTGCGCACTGGTTAAAAACTTACCCTGTATAGTCGAACAGATTTCCAGTATGATTCAGCATTATGAAGATTTTTTTTGTTACATATCCTAATATGTTTATGTGTAGTATGTTTTTAAGGATAGGCTTCTGATTTTACGTCGTTCTGGCTTAAGTTGAAATAAAAAAAAGGAAAAGGCCAAAATAAATAGAACGAGTGCCACAGTGCGACTCAAGCTTGAATTAGTTATAATGCAAAATGCAAAAACAAAAGTGCTCAGCGTCTTAACAATTGATAACTGCAGCTCAAAGATGCATAGAATCAAATGATTAAATCTAATAGACCCCCGTGGAGTGCTCAATAATCTAATATTCTTCATTATTTATAATATCTTTTATCAGGTTTACATTGCCTATAAAGTTTTAGGATTTTGTAATAACTATAAACGCGCAATATAAACGATATAGGCTTTGCTCCTTTCACCCTATACTAAAATAGTAATAGTTGTCGTAATTTCTAATTTATATGCAGTCCATTAGGTTTATCGAATTATAAGATTTTATAGCTGCGAATTAAGATTGTGAACAGCGAATGCTATTTACCAAACACTTAACGAGTGATAATCGCTGATAATTTAGTTGCGCCGTTGTTGTCGAGTTGGAGAACAGTTAAGGGTGCAAGAGGAAAAATGCCCGAGTAATTCGACCACGTACAAATAAACGCCTTATTGGAACATTTTATGGCTTTGTAGAAACTTGTACCAGTTGCGAAGGTTATTTCGAAAATTGCGCCCGTTATCGCCTGCCGATCTGCGGTTAATATTTTTATCGTGTAAAATTGGACAAGTGATCGCTCCAAAGCGGTCTAATGATTGTTGTAAATTTCACCGGTGTTGGTAAATTGGGGGCATCGATAATAAATTTTCGCATTGGTAACATCGACACGGCCCGAGATCAGACAGGTTCTCCGTGCCAAGTCGTTAGGTTCAAATGATTTGCATAACAATTTGTAGGTATTTGTGTAATTGCCACGAGATTAAAGCTTTTATAGTGTTCCTTATTAGGAATATCTTTATGATTTATTTGATGTTTGAATGCGTTTATTGAGATTAGATAGTTTTGCTATAATTAATTTATATGTTATTGATATGATTTTAATCCTGCCTTCATTCGTCTAAATGGTAATTTTGTCTTATTGAATACACATAAGACCCACCCGGCAGGTGCCGCCTATATCTACGTAGGAGGTTTCTATTTCGAGAGCTAAAATGAAGTAACAAATGAGTCGCAGGCCGCAGATATTATTATAGTTTCGCATTGCAAGTTCAAGTGCAAGGAACTCGTAAGAGGCTGTAATAAAATAAAGGTTTCGCACGGCAGGGCGCCGAAACCACAGGGCTCTGAGAGATTTATATCTACACACGCTGTATATATCACCGTGCGATACCCGATACGATGCGAAAGCAACAGCAGAGTCAAAACAATACGCTTTTAGTTTTACTCTTTTATTTTCTGTCGCTAAAGGAGCGTCGGAACGTTTCTCACTTACTCTCAGGAAATACTAAAGGTATTACAAAGCTAACGCCTACTGCCTTTGCCTTTAATTTTGTAATGCTTTCGCATTGACATTTTAAGAATGACCTATGACACCTGTGAATGTTAAACATCTTGAAATTACACCTATTGCGGCATTTAAAAGAATGATGTTTATCGTGTTAATTTATAATAGACGACGAAAATGTTCGTCAGAATACCCAGTTTTCTGAGAAAGTCTCCTAACTACACTTTCTTCTGAAAACGCTCGTAAAAGTTCTCTTTGATCGTGTATAGCGTAGGCAGTTAGGTAAAAAGAGTTGTGTACGTATAGTACGTACGTATATAAAAGGTGAAAGTTGATAGATAGATAATTAAATACATGTAGACTTGCATGAATGTTGTTAGGGAATAATGTTTCTCCAAATATCCCGGTGTAAGGGGTGGTCCTTTTCAATATTTCTCACGATTTACGCTTTTCAAAAGAATTCACCATCATCAGTCCATTGCTAGACATAGGCCTCTCCAATTGCACGCCATTCAGCTCTATTCTCGGCAACTCTCATCCAGCTGCTACCATGCGAAAATCGTTGCTCCACCTAACCTGAGCGTCCTACCATACGTTTGCCGAATAAACTTGCTGTTTGCTTTCAAAAGGCTAAACGCTATTTCTTGTTACCTATCGCAAAAGAGCACATGGCCAAAATAAATAAAACGAGTGTCACAGTACGACTCAAGCCTGAAATAGTTATAATGCAAAAAAAAAAAACTTTTTTACAAAAAACACAACCGACTTCCAAACTACAAAGTGAAAAATAACTTTAATTTCGGAAGTCGGTGTCTTTGGATCAGATCAGTATTTTAGTTTTTTGACACCGACTTCCGAAATTAAAGTTATTTTTCACTTTGTAGTTTGGAAGTCGGTTGTGTTTTTTGTAAAAAGGTTTTTTTTCACTTTTTAGTGGGTTGGTTTGTAATTTATCTAAGTTACAATAGCCTTATGTCAACTGCTCATCAAAAATACCCAAATCGCTATAGATGTGCCTTTAATATTTGAAGAGTTCCCTCGATTTCTCCAAGATCCCATCATCAGATCGTAACTAAATGACAATGGGACCAACTTGAAAGTATACCCTTTAGAACAAAAAAAGAATGTTTCAAATCGGTCTAGCCGTCTTCGAGTAATCGGGGAACATACATAAAAAAAAAAAATATCCCGACGAATTGAGAACCTCCTCCTTTTTTTTGAAGTTGGTTAAAAAGCTAAAACAAAAGTGCTCAGCGCCTTAATAATTGATAACAGCAGCTCAAAGATGCATAGATTAAAATGTTCAAATCTAATAGACCCCCGTGGAGTGCTCAATAATTTAATATTCTTCATTATTTTTCTTGGTAGCCTTCACGATACCTACGGAATACTGTAGGTGGCCTATTCTACAGTCGGCAACCACACAGCACTAGGTGGTATAATGATAGTATTTCAGAGATATTTGCATATTAATCGCAGCTATTAGGCGTCTATAGCGCGTTTATCTTGTAAGGTCTCGGTTCGGCGCCTGTGTTGCCACATATAAGGATACACGTATACTTAAAAAACTGGTCTAATCAGCTTAAACCAGCTTTTAAATGTTACGTAAATTACCCATTTAGCACCGTTTTTCTAGATATTTGATATGAAATAGACATTAAATTAATTTAATTATATTATTATTTCCTTAAAGTGAATGAAAAACATCTTGTGAATCAAAATGGTAGCTTACTATAGATAATGAAGGAAAATAAGGCTCTATTGGAACAATAGCGATCGTGTGAACAACTTGTAAACACTTCAAGTAGCATCGCATGATAAGACTTGTGAAGGTACATTATCTTTAGTTGGCAGCTCTCTAATACAAAACAAATTGAATGTCTATTTAACGATATAGAGGCCAAATATTTGGATGCTATCAGACTGTATCGGACTAAACGATGTTGACATGCAAATCAAGCATTGTAGTCAATCCGTAAACTTTTCAATAATGTTACGCCATAATGCACCCAGTCCTTTACTGTTTGAAACAATCAATCGTCAATTATGACAGGCTAGTGTATCTAGTTACGGAGTATGCACAGTCCACAGACAGACACACACAGACATTTGTGTCAACACGTATCTGGGGCGACTGTGTTTACCTCAACTAATTGCCGTAATGAGCCTTATCTGTGTGCTTAGTGCCGTACTCGCCACTCGAACTGTTTGCTTCTGATCGACAGCCCACAGCCCAAGGCTGATAATGTCCACAACACTAAAAACAACAGCACTTGTCCTGTGTTAGCTTAGTGGCGCCGAGTGGACGATACGCGCAAGTGTGTTGTTACCGTGTTTCATTGAAACTTACGTAAATTCAGCAATTATTATCGACCGTTACGTAATCTGCAGGTTGTTGACCGAATACTACCATCAATAAAATTATTCAACGCCAATTACTGACTCATAAATTATTGTCACTTACAGTCCATAAAATAGGATATAAAGGTCGGTTAGTTACAAATACAGTGAGCAGCCGTACCTATATCCTTTGCTTTTTCTGCGCTTAATATATCGTTACATTCCACAATTGCAGCATTCTGCCCGGTATCTAAGGCCGGTCCATACTGTCCGATAAATCTTGATCGTGTGCCAGTGCGAAATCTACTTTTTATGGTCGTCGCGGCCGTCGCCATAGTGGACAGATTCCTTGGACGATATGCGATTAAGCCGCAGTTTGAATTTATAGCTATCGGCTGGAGTTCTTCAATGTTCAATTGTTAGTTGAACGCAAATAAAACAAATCGTACGATCGACACGAAAATAACGAGAGAACCGGAGCTCTCCCGGAATGTTAATCACACTACTTAGTTTCATAGACAATCGAGAATCATCTGTTGTCTAAGTATAGTTTGCATGTACCTAATTTATTCTTGTTTTATTTACGGAGTAGTCACATAGTTGTGCGGCGCGCGCAAGAATCCGAGGCTCGCGGCGTTGAGCAGAGAGCTGGTGGTAATCTGCCTGGACCTCGTCAAATAAGGCGCGCCTTCCGGCCGAGAATCCCAATTATGTCGTTATAATCCTACAAGGGTAATACATCAGTAAAGTAAAAACGAGGAAACGTGCAAATATTTTACTGTATTCGAACTATGCGAATTACTGGAATTGATGAGGTCTAATAAGTCTAATTAATGTTCCATTTAATAAACATAGCGCCTGTGTTCTCCAATCCAAGGGCTCCGGCAGAGGTGTATAGTGCAGTGTAAATCCATATTTGGCTAATTCTTTTTAAGTCCCACCCGATAGAGGGCGAGCTAACCACCTTCCCCCATCCAATATGCCATGAAATCACATCCTTCATAAGTTTTTCGTTCAGTTTTCTTCCTAAAGACTGATTTACACGGTGCAATTTAATTGCCTGTGGCATACTATAAGTTGAAGCAACAATAAAAGTTCCACTGTCTAAACAGTGTTTGGACAATGCAAGTCATTGGATGTTTCAATTTTATTACATGCCACTGGCAAGAAACTTGCATCATGTAATACTCGTGTACAAGTGACAACAGCTAATGAAACCTCTTTGTTCCAGGCCATCAGTAACGTTCATAACGCCGGCAATGGTGGTGGAGCGGCACAGTGCGGGCAGTCGGACTCGGCACCCACCACACCCTGACTCGACTTCGTGCCACTACACTGGTTCTGTCAGAGGGCAACCAGCATCCAGCGTAGCCTTGTCAGCTTGTGATGGACTTGTGAGTACCCTGGCTTTATTTACTTCTGTGTGTGCCAGCCTTAGGCTTAGTGGTAGCAAATCCAACAGCACACATCATTCTGGCTGGGAAAACAATCCAATTTTAGTAAAGTGGATGAAACTTTTAGACACCACGTTAAGGCTTGTGCAGACCAGCGCGATATCGCGGGCGCGACAGGCATCGCTACCAGTGTCGCGCCCGCGATATCGCGCTGGTCTGCACAAGCCTTTAGGTGGGTGTCAATCTGCAGCAAATTGTTCTTAGGTGGATAGGTAATTAAATGTATTTAGTGTAATCGTTTACTTTTTTGATGAAATTGGCTTCTCTGTGGCATAACAGATTAATCACAAACCTAACACTGGAGAAACTGACTAATCTCCCTTTATTAAAAAATTAATGCTTAGACGTTGTTATCTACCGATGAAGGTAGGTATTCTGCCCTTCAAAGTAAAAATCACTACTATTTACTTTTTAAATACCACTTTCGATATTATCTGAAATTATCTACCGATACCTTAATACTTTTAGAGGAATTTAGGGCGTTAAAGTGCCTATACAATAGGTATTGCCCCTTATCAGTGTCCCAAAATAAAACACGACCGCTAATAGCTGGAAAACGAAAACACCCGACAAGTTAGCTGTAACTTTGAGTTTGAAAAAAGTGCTGTCTGTAAATTTTTTTTAACATGTATGTATTTAGATGGAGTAAAACAAAACCAAAGTTAGCCAAATAATGCGTCAACTGTCCAAACTTTTTATGTCTACGGCTAAACCGTTAATTTTATCATCAGATATAAATAAACGGAATGTAAGATAAATCACAAAGTCTGTGGCTCAGCAGCGTGAGGCTGTGCAATAAAATATATTCGACACAAAACCGATCAGTACCGGGAATTCACCAAATCAATCAGGCAAACAAATTAAATTATGTGGGTACCTACAACCTATACGTAGTTACGTACGTCCTACCTTGGCATGTGTGGACCGTCATCATGGTCTTTTTCCTTCGTGCAAGATTGGAACCTTTGATCCCGGCTTACATTGTATCACTTCTTTTTTGCCATTGGTTCTGAACTGGACTTTAACAGAGGGAGGGTGCGGGGAGGGCAGTTTAGTGTCGAGGGTTACGGAATGATAGAATAGAATTCCTAATTAATTACTAAATTCCTAATTAATTATTAAAATACCATACAAATTACATATATAATCGCTAAAATTATTGCTAAAAGTGTTTTATAAGCATTTAAGATTTTTGTAGACAGTACTTAGTAGTTTTTGGAGACCGCTCTTCTTCTTACTCCTGTTTACTACATTAGGATATTTATAATTTGTCACTTATTTTTTTCTACTTACCTTTTTTTTGGGTTGGTAATTATCAAATAACTTCTCCCGCTCTGGGCGGAGCGGGAGGGCGTGTCAGACTCTTAGTGACTAAAACCCACCCGTGTTCCTTCAGTTGCCATGTTGCCGGGGGCTTTCTACTTACCTTACGTTTGCGTAAAGCTTTTGGCATTAGTCACCCAAAAGCTGGCCTAATAGATACGGCGCCCATTTTATTGATACCGTTTAGTAGGTATTGGGTCAGTAGGTAGGTAACATAAGTAGAAGCTATCTGATGACAGCAGGTTAATGTGCACAAATGAGTCGCCAGATGTCAAACTTCATTCACCGATAAGTATTTTTTGGTTTTCTTTTGTTCAGAATAATTGTTTTAATAAGTCTGCCGTATTATTAATAGGAATAAACAAACATGTAAAGAAACGATTTTAATCTCGACAAAATCGTATCAAGATAATCTCTTGCAAATGGTTAGACAAGTAACTAGTAAATAATATCGAGGTCCTTATTCAAATTATTCATAGACAAGCATTATTATCAATAGGTAGTATAAAATCTAAACTTTATATTTTGTACTGGAAATATTTTTTATTTCCTAAGACTAATGACTAATGAGTTAGTAGACAGATGAATGGAATAGTAGGTATCAAGCATTTATATTATTTTAAATAATTTATGTAAATAGATCTCAGATAAAATACACTTAAATTATCGTAAAACGAAATTCAGATTTAAATACTTTTTTATTGCTGCAGATTCTTAGAATGATTATTTAACTGATGCCATTAAACCAGCCCCTGTTTTAACCGGAACTACAAATACATATTTTTGCATGTTTTTTTTAAAGTAATAAAAATGTTAACAAGGCCATTTTGGCTGTTATAAAACATCTAGATTTTTGTGGAAGTTATTTATGGAAACCATAGACTTTACATAACCAGATAAATTACCTTACACGAAAGTCAAGATTACCATGGAGCCTTGAATTAATAATATTACCCATTTTCTTTCAAAATTGATTGCGTCTCTTTATCACAGAGTTTTTAATGCTTCACCTGAACCTTAGTTCCTTTAAACTAGCGTTGTCTTTCATTAATTTCATTTGAATCCATGTAAAAATCAAGGTTTTAAAGATAAACTTTCCTCAAGTTTACAATAAAGCTATGTCGACTTTCATATCTGACGATGAGTTTCATGGAAAGTGAAACTATGATTTAGTGGCGGGGCGGTCAGCGTCGGGTTTCGAAAACTAGTGTTTAGTTAATTGCTTTTCGACGATTACCCGTTTATTGACAAGTATAAAGCATAAATTAGCAATAAAACATGCTTTATTGATTGGCCCGTTTATGTCTTTATATGTTATATCAACACACTTATGTTAATCTAGGTAATTTCATCTAGCCTTACATTGAACTCAAACCTTTGAATTAATAATGTACTTTAAGTGAAACCAATCATGTTCTGAGAGATTTGGGGGGGACTTCACTATTTTTATCGATCGGACTCAAAACTAAATTCAGGGAACGAATCATGCTTCTGAGCTCAAAATTACAATTTCAAATCCCCAAACATCGCAAATATCTATTAATTCAACACATTTCAGCTCCTTGTTTATATATTCAGCACGCTTCAGCATGAATTGAGGCCGATGACAAAGAAAAATCCAGGTGCAGAGCTCTATCGTTTGAGATAATTAAAAATATACTTCGTCCATTAAAAATAGTCGGTTGATGACACCTAGTCTAATATTATTAGCTACTGGGTCATCGACAGATGACTTGTAAGCTTTTGATGCCGCGGGGGACAGATCGCCAGCATGGCGGACAGGTGCGCACACGTGTCACACGTCATCTCGAACTAAACGGTTGACAAATAGCCAGCGATTTGAATAAATATTAAACCCTTAATGATACCTTCTTTGACATATTCAAACGATTTATTGCTAATAGACTACACTACGATATATCGCGGCAAAACATAAAAATAGTTTGTTGCTTAAAATATTAAAATTTGTTTATTTTATGCATAGCAGAAATACTTTATGACCCACTATCCAGCCTTGATTTGAGCCGTGTTGCAAAAAATTAGCATAAATTAGACGAGTTAGTGAAAATTTAACTACCGAATGAAAGTGGGCGTCGTTTTTGGCGCGATTACATTATTTATATGTTTTGACATTGTAATTAGTACTAATTAGTATGATTGTAGACACATGTAGGTAGAATTATGTAAATGATTGATCGGTCAGAATGTAAGTGATAAGAGTACCTACCTTGTCATTTAATGTAAATCGACATTGTCGTATAACTCGACTCGCAAATGATGTCAATTTTCCGATTACTATTTTTTCGTAGCACGTAGGCAGTGGCGTAGCGCGGCGTAGTGCGATTTAGACAAATGCAAAATTTGAGATTCTGCAAGACGTCTGTTATTTTGAAAATGTTGAATAAGACTGTATGTAGGTTATGACTTTTTATATATCTACAATTAGGGCACGTATATGTGTCTGCTGTCACATTAATTTTTTTAGAAGGTTGATTTCGACTATTAATCAATATTACAATTAATCCAAATTAAATCGACATGTCGGCTTAATGTATAATTTTAGCCATTCTTTATAGTTCACGTGCTAAGTAATAAAAAACTAATTGCTTGCTACGCACGTGGGCGGGTAATATAAATTTATTCTTCTTCGAAACAAACCTTTTTGTAAACGATCGAGTCGATAAGAAACATGAAATTATAGCTCCAAGTGTACGCGATCGAATTAAGATAATATCATGTAAACTTTACTGTGGAGCAATATATATGTTTATAGATAGATGTGTAATAAATCTTAAAATATGATAAATGTTAGACAAATATTAATTTTGCACCTGACTGTGATTTAAATCCTGTATTTTTAATTCCAGTGTATAATAAATAAACAACTGTCTAAATCATCGGACTAAACTCTTGTAGTTACAGCATCATAGTGATTATCTGCCAGTTACTTTGCTTTATCTGATATAAGTACAACAAATAATTATAATATTAATATGTCTGCGCTTATTTTTTACAACGACCAACAATAACTGAACAATTACGTCTTCATAATAAGTATCTAATAGAGTAGATTTTTCTTGTTTTACAACTTAATAGCCTCGCAACGGATGTGCTTCATTATATCCAAATAGTTACCAAACAGTTTTTATTTTTGTTCAACCTACACGGTGTTGTAAAAAATTCGCAGTCTTCCCGTAGTTGTTAGCTTAGTTGAACTGCCAACAGCTCTACGTGGAGGCATTTTAAGTATTTTATAATATGAACAATCTTCTTGGTTATTATCCCGATTGTAATCGGAATCTGAGTTCGGACAAGGGTATGGCAGAGAGTCGGGTTATGACATTATGAGGATCTCACCTGAAATAATTTTGAGCCCCGAATTTGGACGGACGACAATCATCTGGACTGTTTAACTTCTTATTCAAATCAACTGTTATAATTCGGATCGGAGTTTCGCGGCGTGGCGCAGCTTTTCTGAAAAGCTCTAATAATGAGCCGCCTTTGATATTATGTATGTCGTTGGTCTAGTGGTTGCAAGTGCTACTGCTGACCATGAGGTCCTGGGTTCGATTCCCAGGCCGGGCAAAGTGTAATTGAGTTTTCCATCAGGAAATTCTCAGTAGCAGCCCGGAGTCTGGATTTGTGCCCGGTTGATGGCAATAGGCTCGCCCCTATTACATGGGACTTAAACATAACTGGCGAAATGTGGGTGTACCTGCTACAGGGACACCTCTGCCCAACCCTTCGGGGAAACAAGGCGTGATATTATGTTATGTGTCTAATATTGAGATTATGCTGTATGTTCAATCAATCTGCCTAGCCTATTCCCAATTATGTTGGGGTCAACTTCCAGTCTAACCGGATGCAGCTGAATACCAGTATTTTACATGGAGCTACTGCTTATCTGACCTCCACAATCCAGTAACTGGGTAATACGATACCCCTTGATAAGACTGGTTGTCAGACTTTCGGGCTTCTGACGACCCGTAACGACTGTCAAAGATCCACGAATGACAGCCTGGACCAACGGCTTAACGTGCTTGCCGAGGCACGGAGGAGTGTCGGTATGTAAAGATGGTCATCCATCCATGGACCAAACCTGGCAAGCGTAGCTTAACCTGATGGATCGACCCAAGCGGCTGTTATTACTTAGCCACGAGCTCCTCCAAGCTCCTCCTCCTCCTGAGATTATGCTGTATGTATTGCACAATATTTATTCACGGATATTATTACTCGTAAGTTTTCTAAAAACTTAAAAATTTAGGTATTAATAAAATATAGGTTTTATTACAACCAGACAATTAAATAATATAAATAATATTTGTAATATTATTTTTATTGTCGATTTTTGCTATATTATTAAAAAGATGCTTATCATAAATGAATTAATGTAACTATATGCAGAATACCTACACAATGACTTTCAGAAAGCTTATTAATTAGCTAGAATACGTCCATTATGGACGTGTTCTAGCTAATTAATAAGCACGGCGTTCTGAACGCTTATTAATTACCTAGAAAACGTCCATAATGTTTAATCGTCATTAAATATCAAGTGTTTAACATTCGATTTCTATGCAAACTATTAGTAATAACACAAATGTGTTGACTTGTTCATCTCCTTTATTTAACGACTGTATGAAGATTTGTAGTTTGCTCAAATAAATCCCTGGTCAAGGTCTATAACCGATCTAGTGCGCAAGATAAGCACTCAAAACACAAATCAAAGAGCTATCGCGATATTTATAGAGTTTCCTATCCGACGAACACTATCGATGATAGATGCCTGCTACTAGGGATTAATTTGATACGAAAATACAAACTTATCTATGTACACATTATGTAGGTAGGTTTTTTTGAAGTGAAAACTTCTTTAGGCGCGTTGGGCATTTTTGAGATGGTACTAAACCATTGATTTCGCAACACTGTTACCGAATTTACCGACACCGTGGAGTAAAAGACATCGACGCGTTGATTACTGCGGTGCGTGGAGTAAAAGACATCAACGCATTGATTACCGCGGTGCCGGTTTTTTTTTCAAATTTTCACTTCTGTCGGCAGTCTCGTAGTGCCACTGTATTTTTTTTTTTAATTTAGTCATTTATTAGGTAATACAGGTATAGTTACAACGTTATAGGATAAAAATAACAAAATTAAATACTAACTAATGTACCCAAGAGACTGGCGGCATTGCCACGTTGTATGGTGGCAATTCTTTGCCTCTGGCCAAGGTAAAAACCAGCCCTTGGGTCACGGGAAGTGTCAAATAGCCGTTTTGATATTTCACTAAAGATTTAGTAGGTTTATAGAACAACATCAATCTTTCAAATCGTTAGGATGAATGAACTGTGACAGGTGAATGAATGCCCAAGTTAAAGGGGTGTCAAACACATGATATATTAAACTCGTTCATTTACAAGTTATCCTTTGTGTTTGTTAAAATACCGGTTAGAAATGCCTGGAATATAAATTGATGTTCGCTTCTTGTAAAATACGAAACTGTTCGCAGCAACAACATTTATTTGCGAGAGCAAAAGTTAAATTAATAAACCGTGAATGCTATCATAATTACGATTTTGAAATATGTTTTGCGGTTAAAATTAAGTGTGCAAAAAGAAGCAGACGCAACCCTATGACCCTACAATTTGCGAGGAATTCAACATCTCATTAATCATATCACAGACCATCATTTTGATAATGCCAACTGTGCTTAATTCTGTGATTTTTTATTTTACACTATCATCAAAACTTTAGGTTCATTTAATTGAAAAAGGCGGACACTAAAAATAAACTTGAGGTTAGATTTTTTTTTAACAGAGAACACGGGATTCAAATTCCGTAGAGACCATTTTTTTATTTAATTAAAATAATACTTTGTTGCCTGATTAAAACGGGTTGGGTATCAAATGATCAACCTTCCTAGAACTCTTTGATAGATGCACGATAAAAGTATTGAATGGTGCCTGAAGTGTTTGATGGAGTGTCAGATGACGTCATATGACATTTGCTAATTTCAACACTCTAGTGTACGCGCTTTACAGTGAATACAAAAACTGTTCCGATTGCAGTGCATAAATTAAAACCTCGTTTTTGCAACCAACATCCAGTACTTTGCATATACACATGTTTGTTTAATAGCTAATGTATTTATTCAACGGAAAGTTTAACCAATGTTTCGGACTACTTAGACAAACAAACACAGGAAATGTATGTCTAAAAAACTGTGCACGAACATCAGTGAGCGCCGGCACATCTGAAGGAGCTCGCGGCCACTTGATCGCGCAGCTGGACACCTTTAGTGCTCACATCCGCATGACCATGTTCACTTTCTACCTACAACCGTATCGCCAACATAATAAAATTGAAAGTGATACCGCTAGAGGCCAAATAAGAGTCCCTCATAGCAGTTATTCCAATGAACAAGTACGATTTCGATTATTGAGATCGACAAAATGAGATTTTAATGTAAACCATGTTGGGTTTTATAAGCTACAAAAAACGCGAGTCACTTAACGATGTACAGGGATTATGTATAAGCTATTTAATAGCAGTTAAGCAACGTTTGCATAAGTTATACAAGATAGCATCTATAAAGCGATTTGTATGAATATCTTTCGATTTTCCGATAATTTGTTCGGCTCTACTTTATTAAAAGCCGGAAAACAGCTTTCCACTAAGAGAGGCGCATAACGGTTTCAGTGACTCATAATGCATTTAAACATCCAACGTTCCCAAGAATCTTAAGCTCACACCGCAATATAATGTTGCGGCAACAAAATTAAGACTGCTCACTATCAAACTCACACCTGCTAAGTGCTATTAAATAAAAATTTACATCAATCAATTTAATGAGTTAAATTGCGTAGTCGCAATACTTTCGCGGACGGCCTTCTGGCGGCAAGGCCGGCGACACCCAGGCTACGTAGACCACTCTACATTACTATAAGATCTCTTACATAGGTGTTTTAGATGTGCGATTTCGCAAGAAGTCTATGACGTGACTGACTACACGATCATATGCTTATGCTAACGGTGTAAAATAGATAATTTTTATGATGGAAACTATTCAGTTTAGAAATACATTCATTGCGGCAACGACACAGAATAATTCTTGTTTATGTGAAAGTTTCTCAGTCATACTGATGCAGCGGATAAATCAGAAATATTGCTTCAAACTTGAGACACGTTTCTCAGTTTTGCAAATTATTCATAAATAAGCAAACATTAGCGATGTCAATAAAATTCTTGTTTTACACAAGTAAATTCAAGGGTCGTCCTAACTATTTGATGTTAGTAAATCAACGTGGAAGTGATTTACTAAAATGCCGAACAACACCTGTGCAATATTAATTAAGAACATGTACTTATAATTGAGCTCCTAAAAAACTCGTTGTATTTGATTATTAAATAATTTTGAACGTTTACATCCTAATAAGTTCTTAAGCATATATGTTTTGACCTTAAAATCAATGCAAACAATTAATCTGACTTTATAATTGATTATTACTACGATAGGCAAAGTTAAGAGACGCGTGAATATTTTCTTAGGTATACAAAAGCTCATCTATTAAAATGAAATTCGTTTAGCTGATTATTATCTATCGAGAATAAATCATTCTACAATCACGCAGACCACTAAGTTGATCAAGATATCCGTTCAGATGGAACAGTTTCCATTAAATTTCGCGCAAAGCCGCCTCTGGTTCGTTATCAATCAATTTATCTAGCTTTACTAGCAAACATGCCAGATTTGTTGAGCCACTACTAGCGCGACCGGTTTTGAACCTCTCAATGGACCGTAGGCCATTCAATGTTATTTAGATGTAGGTATATTATGCTGATCGGTAACCTCTATCGTTTTTTTAACTATTTAAATAAATTATCTTTCAATAAATCGACTGTACAATATCCGACAACATTAAGTATGCAACGTTAATCTCCGGATCATACTTTTCAAAATAACCTTCGCAAATAAGTTCCCAGTTCTTTGATATTTTGAGAGTATCATCATAATGCTTTATTATATCATCACGCCATCGCCATGACGCAAGTTAGATAAGCTGTCATAAGAATACCGAGGTTACCAACAAGAGACTTAGACGTTTGTTACCTAAATCAAGGTGATTTATTTAATGGGTACCCATTTTTGCACGTACAGTGCGGGTGTGTTGTAATTTATCTTGTGTTATTTATCACACTTTTTATCTACAGGCGGGTCTCTTGAGAACGGAGCAGGGAGAATATTGGATTGAACCGTCCAAACAAATCCCAAAAGATAGTTCAGAACCAAGACCGCACGTTATATTCAGAAGATCTGCGGTTGATAAAGTTGAAGCGTGGCATAGAGCTAAGAGAGCAGTAGACAGTAGGACGAGAAGCAACACTCAAATCAAGAGAGATAATCATGAGAAGAATACACGACAACAATATTATAACAAACGACCACGACCAAACGCAAGACGATATCGCGAAAATAAAGAAGCAATGGATAAACGTAGAAGGGATTACTTGGAACAGAGGCGGAGAAGAATGGAAATGATGAGGAAGAACCCTACGGAATATAGAAGACATCAAAGCATCCTTCGCATGGAAGAAAGGAGGTTGCAGCAGCAGTCAAACTCTAAAAGTAACTCAATGGACAGTAGTAAATCTTCAGATCAGACGTCATTAGAAGGGAGAAGGAGGAACGGAAATAGGTTAACCGATGAGCAGAAGTTGCGAAGAATTAGGAACAGGCGACGAAGACGAAGATCGAAGAACTGCGCAACGAAGCAGCCGACGTACTTGTGGCGAAAACAGAACATGCTTACAGAAAAAGAAGCAAAACGACACATGTACGACCATAGCAACAAGGTAGACATAAACTATACACAAATAAAATATTTTATATGTTTAAAACATTGGTAAAAAACGCAGTGTCACTAATTGGACGTAGATTAGCAGAAAGGACTCAACCCACACTATGTTCTAAAATGAAAAAGGTCCTAAAGGAACTAACCTTTAGGTCCTTTTTAATTTTTAACCATAGTGTGGGTTGAGTCCTTTTTGCTAATCTTCGTCCAATTGAAGTTCTGGTTTCGATCCTCAGACCATCGAATCAAGGCACTAACATTTTGTTTCATCTATTTATTTTACTGCAGAACTTTACTGTACACAAACATCCTCATGTTATTACAAGCCATCACCCAACTGTTATATTTATCTTTGTTTATCCTAATAGCTAATCTATATAATATTATAGGTGCAGAGCCACCCTCGTTACGGGCATCATCACAATCCGGCGCAGGCGCAGCACGCACAAGATGGCGCAAGGCGTAGAACGCGCTCCGTGAGCAAGCCGCGCCACGTAGAAGTTTTATTGGTCGCTGACAAATCTATGACTGATTTCCACGATGGTAGTTTGGAAACTTACCTGCTTACTATTATGAATATGGTAAGTGTAAATAAATCTTTTAATTGGTTAAACTTTCGTGTTTTCTCCCGTTTTAGAGTCTGTTTAAGGCTATGCCGTAAAAGTAGATATAACAAAGACAATGAAAGTTCAAATAAATGCCTAGAATTACCATAAAATCATGATGATGTTCTTTGAAGTTACTTTAAATAAATATTTTAGCCAATTAAGTGTCCATAATGTCTTACTTGTTGTCTTTTCAAACAGGTATCCTCACTCTACATGGACCCTTCAATCGGTAACTATATAAAGGTGGTAATCGTGAAGATCATCCGGCTGGAACAGATCGAGGCCGCCCCTGATCTAGAGGTATCGGCGAACGCAGACATAACCCTGGCGTCTTTCTGTCGCTGGCAACACATGCTGAATCCGGAGGACGACGCGAACCCTCACCACCACGATGTTGCCATCCTCGTGACCAGGCAAGACATCTGCAGCCAACACGATGCCCCTTGTAGGTACGAAGTTTCCGCCAACATTTTTTATTATTATTATCAGTAACTAGCTCATCTCCCGCAACTTCGTCCGCGAGCCTTATAACTTTCCTCAAGAATTGGGCTATCCAATGCTAAAATATTTTTTCAAATCCGATTAGTAGTTCCGGAAATTACCCCTACATACAAACTTACAAACAAACAAATGTTACTTCTTTATTATACACTAGCGGACATCACGCGGTTTCACCCGCGTAGTTCCTGTTCCCGTGGGAATACGGGGATAAAATATAGCCTTTGTTACTCGCTGATAATGTAGCTATCCATTGCTGAAAGAATTTTTCAAATCGGTCCAGTAGTTTTTAAGTTTATTCATTACATACAAAAATACAAATCTTTCCTCTTTATAATATTACTAGCTGCGCCCCGCGGTTTCACCTGCATAAGTCTCGATCCCGTGGGAAAAAAAAAGTATCCTATGTTCTTTTCCAGGGCATCATCTATATATGTGCCAAATTTTATCCAAATCCGTTCAGCCGTTTTAGCGTGAAGGCGTAACAAACAAACTTACTTTCGCATTTATAATATTAAGGATATATCGTATAGAAGTATAGATAAATAAATAAGTATAGATAACTAAAGATATAACGGTATCGGAAAAAAACTAACACGAACATATCGCGGAATGCCATCTGGTCTACCGGTCACAGTGCACGAACGACGCTACATATAACACTCGGAACACAGGGGGCAACAGCATATTAGCATTTCTTTTTTACTGAACGCCGAGACAAGGTCAATGGCAGGCAGGCGTCTGTTAGCAAAGTAAACAGAATCGCGATGAGTAACCGACGCACAAATAGAACACTTTCAGATCTCAACGCCGACACCTGGATATAGGTGTCTAACAGTTTCTTAGGCATTTCCACTCATTTACGTCACAAGTAGTGAAATCTATTTAATTAAAATAGTGTTACTCGGTACACGCCTACATCTAAAAAAACTTTATTTAAATAAAACGGAAATGTTTATATAAACGATTTTTTATTTAAAGCCAGTGTTTTGACTTACAGTGATAAATAGCCGGCACATTCTAGACCAACTTATTTCTAGATCATGCGTTTTTTTACCGGTTCAAAACCACACGATGCATCAATCTCAATGAAAGTGTGAATCTCACAATTCGAATTATAAACATGTTATATTAAATCATGTGTGCAAACGGAGGAGATCCAAACACGACTGGCTTACATTTGAAGGCTTTGTTTATATATTTTGACATACGCGCAAATAACTTCACCTAGTTCCCGGGTGGATAAATGTAAAATTAGTTTGTAATTAAAATAAATCATATTGTGTTGCATTTGGTTCTTGTCGGTAAGAGGCCGCTGGCCTGTATACGCCGCACATGTTGCATAACCGACCGTGTTTAGTCTGAACGTTTACTTTGTCGATATAATCCGCAGAACACTCCACGCTCAACACTCAATCAGATCGGCACCGCCATGTCTGACCAAACACACTTGTCATAATATTCAAACATTCGTTCCTTATCAACACTTACTTTCATCGTGCAATGTATGTTTCTATTTTTAAACAAGATAAAAAGATTAAGATACGTTTACGCACAACACTCGGTGCAATATTTGTTTTATCTTTTACGCAAACCGGGTTTTCTAGAAAGATTTGATATTGTACCATTTGACATTGAACGATTGCAGTACAAACAGAGATGGTGAGGACTGACATTGGCCTCTTAAGTGTACTTAAGTGATTTAGTTAACTGCACTTAAGTTAAATGTGCAAACAGACTAATGACATTAATAGAGCTAAGAAAGGCACGGTTTAAATATATATAAATACAGCTGCAAATAAACACGTTCAAATAATGCAAAACCAATTCATCAAGTTCACAGTTACGTACATATGATTGATAAAAAACGTTGCCAAAATGCTGGACCTCTCGACAAATTGCTGTTTACATCATTATCGGTTTTTTGCGTATATTTGCGAATCGCTAACGGCGATGTGCTGGCCCAAGCGGTCACATCAAAAACGCCGACATTTTAAGGCCAAGGATTGGGTGGCTACAAATTGGGCATTCATTATTTTAACAAAAGACTATAACCATATAGCGTTATATAATTACAAGTACAATTTTTTGGTCATGCGAAGTTTTGTATGTTGCACAAGAAGACTTGTTACAGACTTGTATATGGCGTTGATTTCAACCGCAGAGATGAATTGAAAACTAATAACGATCGTATCAATTAGTTTTAAATGCGTGGCGTTGTAGCCGCCACGCCACAATTTTTTTATTTGTAAGAATCATACATGTTCAAAACATTTAACAAAATAATTTAGCGTTGAAATATGTGTTAAACAGCATTATAATTTTTTAACAAATAAATTACGTTTCTTATAACCGACACTGAAAAAAATATATTCAAGGAGGCACTTCGATTGGAAAGTAAGACGTTAACAATCCATATTTTATTAACAACGAGACATAATGCGCGTATCTCAGGCCTGGATATTATGAATGAAGTAAAGCAGACCTGTCTTACGTAACTTCCCCCAAAAAGCGTATAATATAGTGTTTAAAATCGGATGTTTTTCTACATTAATCTTACTAATTTCATAGACATTTCTTAGTGGAGCAACTAGTCAATCAAGTCTTGTATAAATAATAAGACAGTCCACAGTTTTTCACGTCTCGTAAGTCTTAGCAAACAGTTTTTGTACCTGAAAATCACTTTACTGCTTCTTAGAAACTAAGTGCACGATTTATTATTGTTCAATTTAACAAAAACCTTTCCATCAAAGAGTGATTTACGTAATCACGACAAGGAAAGCGGATGTTGAAAGGAAATTTTATTTACTATTGTTATCTCGGAACATTAGCCAAATAGATAACACTCAAGTAGGTATATACCTCGATCAAACATCGTTGTTTGCCATTTTACGGAAATTAATTTAGCATGGGCTTAATGCTTAATCATTTTGTCTGGGGTTTTCCAGAAAAGGACTCGAAAAACCCATTCTGTAATGTTGAAACCTTAAATTTTCAATTTGAATTTTTAATACTTACTTAATATTTTATTTGAATTCCATAATGTGTACTTAGGTGGCAACTTAAAATTATATGTGATCATTATGCAACCTGTCGAGCACAGCAAAATAGTAGGAGTGAGGAAACTTTGAAAAACTTAACTAATCAGTCTTCTGATTTTCTTTTGGTTTCTCGTATTTCTCACGCTTTTAACCCCCCAGTTACCTTAGTGTATACAGGTGCTTTAATAAACGATATTGTCCATTACACAGCGTTGAAGCGAGGCGACAGGTCGACAGCGGCATCGACTTGTTAACTACATTAAATCGTATCCAGAGCACGCATGCCCAAAAACCAGTGTTTAATTAATGCAATGAGGAAGCTCGCTGCGTTCGATAAACGGTACAAACGAGTAGTCGAATGTTCTGGGAAGGCGGCAATCAAAACACAGTCGTCGTAACGGTGTCGATGCAAGCCCAGGGCGCGGGCGGGCTGAATGCGCCTGCCGCCATGCATTATGCACGCCGCATAAAAATTGCAATCATCAATCTATGAATATTATTAACTTTTTACTTAGCCGACGACGTGCTTTTAATTTAAGAACTTTATTATGGGTTATTTATATTTTACACAACTATAATTATTTAAAAAAATATACATAGGTCCATTTGTCTTGAAAAACGACTAAATTTAATTTAAAAAATTGCCATGCCTGTAATAATAATTACCAAGTGAATTCTCATAAAACTACCTAACATTGTAATTATTGCAAATCATTAAGAAACAATTTTACCCTCTACAGCATAGTAATTCGTAGTTAAATATGCACATATTATTTAATCTTCATTTCGTATTCATACACACGAATAGGCCATAAATTACTTAATTTTAACTAAATTACGATCTTAATTAAAGTCTAAAAAAATTTGCTTGTAACGTTCGGTTGCTGGTGTGCCTATTTATTAGAATGTGTTTTTCAAATTATCTAAACATAGTTTATAGTTCACTTAACTGCAGTTAAACCTCCGGGTGCTCTCGTTACGCATAAAAACTTCCTTAAACTTATCATCTAATCTCTTCAGGGATTAATCTCCTGCATAATCGAAGTCGCATTTCTGAGTAGCGGCTGTTGGACAAAGGGCGCTCGTTAAAAATAATGATGTCGGTTAATTTTAATTCGTAGTTGTGTCGTGTCGACGCCACGCTGTCTCGGGTGACCGCCGGACCTGCCTGCGCTTATCTCTTCCACAACACGATCACTAATCTTATAATGTGCACACTTTAGATTAGACCACCTATTGATCGGCGTATATTATTGAAATTGCCTTTTTTATGACACATTCGGATCGATAAAGCAATAAATGATTAAAGATGGATGGATTAAAACATCCTTGAAGCGAGATAAAAAAAGGCATAAATTATTTTTTGTGCACGTGTCGAACTAAACGTAAATCCGTCCGATAAACACGAAATAACTATATCTTGACCCTATTCGATGCAATTATTGACCAAAAATGGTATTGTGGCCGAAAAATGTATGCATTCACAATGTGACTTTCTCCGCTTGTTTGATCGTGCCGCCTGAAGCGAACTCTCTGACGGTGTCATGTTCGCGTTCAATTAGCATTTTTACTTGCGGTGGCTCATTGCCCTAGTGGTTGTAGTATTTGGAAAATGAGGGCCTGGGTTCGATTCCCTGGTTAGTCAAGATGTAGTTGGAAATTTTGGCTTGCAGGTCTATCCCCTGAAGGTAATTACAGAATTGGGTTCAGATTTTGCTCGGAAAATGGTAATATCAATTTACAAGGGCACTTATGAAACGTCAAAAGCTAGGTGCACGGTTCCAATTGGTCGCTTCCTATGGAGAAGAGCCGGCAAGAAACTCCACGATTACTCTTTGTTAGTACCTACTGCACGCGTAGCATGACCACCGTAGAAACGAGTTTTATTGACGGAAGAATAGACAAAATGACAGATTGTGATTGTTTATCTGTCATTTTATCTATTCTTCCGTCGATAAAACTCGTTTCTACGGTGGTCATGTGGTCATGCTACGCGTGCTGGTGGTTGTAAGTAGCTCCCTCTGGGGGCGAATGTCGAATCTTTACCAAACTGCTACTAGACAGAATGGCGCGTTGCCAATGTTACGCATACATTGGAACAGATATTTAGCACCTACATGCTACACGCCAGCTTTGTGTGACATAACAAAGAAAAAGGTCGTGTTATCGGAAAATTGCACAGAGTCCCGTAGACGGACTTTGGTCGTAGGCAATTGTGAGATGTCATAATTTGACTACCGTTAGTATTTCAAAAAATATCGTATAAATAAATTCAGGAACTAGGTAAATAAACTAGATTGCTAATCCATTGCTTCATAAGTTGGAAAAAAAATCTGCTCAACAACGTAAATAACGCAATGAACTGTCAAAATGAAACAAATTTGTCATGATCGTTTACGAAAATAAGTTACGCAATTAGGGTACTGGGTACCAATGTAAGCCGCATCTTGTACCTCCATTTTTATTTCCACAGTCTGTAAAAAGTGCAAAATGGTTTCATTCATATTTAATACAATATCAGAATAATACGACTTGACTTCCATGTCACTAAATACAACCATTCACCACACATGCGTCGAGCGAGGCGCCTTTTGACTGAAATCAACGGTCATTTAATCCCTCGTTAATTTCACACCCGCTTTGAAACAAGTGAACAATTAACGAAGCGGCTTGATTTATGAATGTTCACGTAAAAGGATAATATTCATCGAAGCTCGAAGCTTTAAAGTCATTAAAAGGTGATTACATGTTATTGCGAATTGTATTACGACCGCGATAAATAGTTCGGTGATTTTATCGTTGTAAAGCTGTTAGTTAACTATACGGTTCCAATATAAATTAATTACTAGCCTTGCCCTTGGCTGTAACTGTTTCTGCGGAAACAATCAGTCTATGCTTTTTGGAAATAATGTAACTTTTGGAATAGATTCTACGATTCTAGTACGTATCAAAATTCATTCAACTGTCAGCGTTATTGCGTTAATTATAAATCATACAAACAATTAAAACAAAGCAGTATTTTCATTAAAAAACGAATAAATTAAGTAAGTTCACGATGATAACAAAAAAATACATATGTACCCAAAGATTCATATTTCATAATTATTATCAAAACTCTTTTTTTTTTTGAGGGAAGATAATTTTCAAAATTTCAGTGTGTGTCAACAGTCGCCCACACTAAACCCGCGTTTAGCACTAGCGCTGGTTAATGATTCCAATTGTGCGTAAACGTGGGCAGTTGTTGCCCAGAGACCGACAACCAACAACACTGCGCTGGCCTAAATCTCAAATTGGACTTTTATAGCACGCACAGAAACGTTCATTAAGGATAGTTCAACATTTTACAATATACACTTTAATTGGACAAATCATTTCTGTTTATGATTTTCTTACTATTTTACTATGAAAATTTAATTGGAAATGATTGTTTTTATTGGTAGTAAAGTTCTTGGCTGGTGGTCTTAAGTCTGTCCAATACAAAAGACATCAACGCGTTACATTTTAATGTAATAAATATTTACAAAATTATTTGCTGAAAATATTAAATTGGAACACGTGTCAAATCAATTTTATCGACTTATAAATCAAACAGTATAAATCTTCGCCAAAATTACAATTACTTTAGTGTCATGATATCTCGATGATAAATATCGATGTGTAAAATATTTTGATAAATCGAGTATCGTAAAGTGGAAATGCCGTTATAAATAAACAAATTAATGTTAAAAACGTAGTGTATGAGTATGTTGAATTTATAGAGCTTTTCAACGGCTTCCGCGTGAGTCAGCGACACACTCGTATTATTAGCAGACTATTCCCGTACGCGCCGACATCAAAGAAAAAATAGATTCGTAGATATGACAACGTTCCCTTTCTAACTATTGTAACGTAAATTGAATTTCACTTTCATCACTATTCATACATTTTATTGTGACGCAACGATCACTTTTCTTTGAAGACTTTCCGAATTTTGAATGTAATCTGAAATCGATTTATATTACTCACGTAACCGGAAGAAAATGACAATGAACTTTTACTTTTTTTGTGATATGATGAATCAGTAGTTATATTACTTGTCACGACTTACGAGTTCGATAGATTTGCGCTCGCGCCGTCTAGCGCTTGCTTCAATGAAGCCCCGCCCCCAGAGTACCTGTGTAATTAGCAAGCAATTAGGAGTCAAGACTCGCATTCTTTATTAGTCGCTAATTCATATGTAAAACAATAATTATTTCCTAGTTTCCCGTGTGATAACTTTACGTGACAGTTAAATACCTTCATAATTAACTGACAACTCTGAGGAATGAGGTAAACAATGTTGTTTAAAATATGGTTATGAATATTTAACTGTAAATACTAAATAGACAGTTATAACATTAACTATTATTAGGGACGGACAAAGAGATACACGAGTATGTCATAGAAAATAATACATATTTATTACATTTACATTATGCAAATTGTAATTTACGAATTTTTATTTTTTACGGAATTAAATAGAAAGGATAAGGTTGAATGAAATTCGATTGATATTCCGTTTAATATTTTCAATACGAGACGATAGTTTACAGTGCCATTCGTATATGAACTGGGACAAGGTCATTCAATTCGTTTGTGTTAATACAAACAAAAAGTTATTAGAGTCTCTGTGATAATCGTCTTTACGTAAAAACAATGTAATGTATTGGTAATCGCGTCAAATGAAATTTTATGTCTTTTAAACAAACAAAAATATGTACAGGGAACCTATTATGTTTGTATGTCTCGATATTTATACTCGATTTGTATATCTGTATATACAGAGTGATTGGATCTGGACCCGCCATAGCAAATTCACATGAGTAGGTCCATTTCCCTAGCTAAAATTAATTCATAGTTTGGGAGATAAGTCAATTCTTATACTTTATTAAGATTTTTCCAAAATTTTATCTTTAAGTATTCATAACCTTTTTTAGTTTTTATTTTTATTTGTTGGTAGTCATAAACATTGGTGATTAAAATACCTCGGAACTTCCCTCAAATTAGGGTTAAAAATAAGATAGTAAGCTTTTTAAAAAAATACAAAAAGAAAAATCTTTACGATCAAAGGAAAGTAAGGTCTAATAATTAGAAAATGACCTTTACTATATGCGAATTTGCTATGGCGGGTCCAGATCCAGTTACCCTGTATATAATATATATCTGTAGCATTTGAACCAATTTGGATTTATTTTTGTTTAGGATCTTATTTCTCTATCGATTACAGTTATTTATTTTACGGTTGCCCCTTGTCCCATAGGACACACAATATTAGCGTGTGCTAGCTGACATACGGCAAATAATTTAATTTAATGTTGTGTGTTTCTTTGTTTTGCTATGTTAATTACTTTGCATACTGTTATATAGGATCAAGTTCTTCTAACTTAAAAGACGGTTTGGCTACTGGGCAGTTTCTTGAGCTTACGCCACTTCTTCTTCCCAGCGAATGCACTAGAAAATGGTGAAGGTCGGGCGTTTCGGGTGAATGTCTTATGTGATTTTGACGTTCAAAAAGTGCTGATTCTCAACCTTTTTTTTTTAATACACACTAGTCATTGCCTAGTAATTAGTCTACTTCTATTACATCGTTAACAGCTAATGATTTAACAGAACTTTCAATGGCTTTTGTATTATATTTGCATGTAGGATATTTTCATCGATCCGGCCGGATGCGGCCGTATCCGACCGGATTGATCAAATCGGAATAATTTTGCCTTTTCGTTCCAAAATGGACTGTTAATGAATTAATCGAGTAAGTGTAATAAATAGACTGTTTATTAAAAAAAATACTTATATGAAATCAACTTTTACTTTTCATGTTGGAACTTAAAATTATACTTAGCTTTATACAATCTAACATAATTTAACCTTGCGTCATTACTATTTACTGAGATCACGATAATTTGAGAATGCTAATAATTATTATAATAATTTTTAAATGTTTTTTTAATATCTTCTTAGAAAATGAAATATTTAAAAATGTAATCACATGTGAAAGAAAATAAATAAACAAAATTATAATAATAATGAGTTATACAGGGTGGGGACATCGACGCGAAAACTTTTACCATGAATTCAGTACACGATTCTGAACCCCCTGCGTTGAAATTTTTCGTCGGTTATTTTAAAAATCTGCTGTTCCATACATTTTGACTATGTAGGTAAACCGGTCAAAAAAAAAAAATCTGCACATTTTTTAATAACTTTCAATGGCTTTTGTATTATTTTTGCATGTCGGATATTCTCACATAATACGATATCTAAATTGCTAGAACAATATTGACTAATGAGATACGCCTAATTAACGCAGGTTTCTTTTTAAATGTCTAATACCTATTTACCTATATATTTTTTATTTAATTAAGAGAAATCATCGTCAGCCATTAAGAAAAGCTATGCTAACAAAGGGGGATCGGTAGGCCGGTGATCAAACATTACAGAAAGCAGAGAAATTAGTTGCAATTAATTTTTTATTATTAATTTATTTATTTGCTAGTATTTAAAGATTCACATTTGCACATATTCACGTCTGCAAGTTAAAATAATGTGTGTAACAACTTTATTGTATGTATACCTAGTTTACATTTTTATAACTTCATCTTTAGTTGTCTATTAATTACTAGCTGTGCCCTGAAATATAAAAACATAAATTAAAACAAAAATAACGTAAATCGGATACGCAGTTTTCAAGTAACGGAGAGACTGTTCAATTTTATTTATAATATGTACACCTATATGCAGTGTTTGTATATGAAGATTTACACGAGACGCAATACAAATATTAAATCTATATTCAAGGCATTCATTCAAGCGGATAATTAATAAAAGGTACATCTATCTATCTATAATAAATATTATAAATTAAAATCGCTTTTCGTGTCTGTCTGTGTGATCGCGTTGTTTAGAAGAACTGCGCAACAGATTTTGGTGCGATTTTTATCATAATTTAGAGCATTTATTCCGAAAGGTTTATGTATATAATAAACGTAACATATCAAACTTAACAAATATACCTACATACAAAAAGACAATGATTTCTTAAGTAGTAAAAGCCGTGTGAAGCAGCGGATCGCTAATCTTCACTAATATTATAAATAAAGAAAAAAGATTTGTATTTTTGAACTTTTTTTTGTAATGAATAAACTCAAAAACTTCTGGACCGATTTAAAAAATTCTTTCACCATTAGAATGCTATATTATCAGTTTATCACTGTGTAGCGGTTACACCGCCACATACGAACTACGCATCATAGACACGACGTCACACAAATCCTGCATCGCGCAGTTAAGAGTTTACCGAGCGATCGATATTATGTACAAGATTTCAACTTCAAAACCAATGGGCAGTTTGCCCACCAGACACAACACCCGTCTGGTCGGAGGATCCTCCCTTTTCTATGGTGGATGAGTGAACTTTACACCCTGTTCCTCATACCACTAAAACTGAGTAGTTAGGCTATAATTTATAAAGATATCACGCGGGCAAGCCACTGGCGGAAGTTAGTTAAGTATAAACGAGTAGTTGGATGGTACAGTTAACCGGATGATTTTTGCAGCACGCTGGGAGTCGCGCACGTGGCCGGGATGTGCAAGCCCGACCGCAGCTGTTCCGTCAATGAGGACAACGGCATCATGCTGGCGCACACCATCACACACGAGTTGGGACACAAGTGAGTTCGTTATTTTTATTTCAATCTACACTATTGTTTAGGAAGTGAAAAGTATGAATGGCTATGAGAAAGAGGAAGACCAAAGCAAAAATGGATATACAGGGTCAAGGGTCAAGGTCAGGGTCATTCTTTGTAATTCTGCTTCCAGGTTATTCAATTTTTTTGTAAATTTGTGTAAACTTTGTGACTTATAACATCGCCTTGGATAAGTCTGTAAAGGTGTTATAATCGTGATTTAAATAAATAAATAATAATAATAAACAAATAAAATTATCTTGCAAAACTCCGCAGACATGATGGGTATCGATATCTTAACACAATAAAAAAAAAAAAAAATTAAAATTATTTAAGGTTTTTTTTTGAGTCAACGACCTCTAGTAGTGTTGTTGTTACTTGAAGTATGAGTTGTTTTTTGTTTTGTTTTATCGTGTTTAGATATTGATACCCATCACGTCTGTGAAGTTTTAACAAAAACAAAACCGAATTTTCAAACTGATATTTCAACAGCGGTTGACGAACGCAAAAAAAAAATCATCAGAATTTACTTTTTGGTTTATCATGTTTAGATATCGGGTACCATCAAGCCTGCGGAATTTCGCTAGATAATTTAATTTGACCCTGTACTATGAAAAAAAAAAATTGCCGTCGCGGGACGCCTGGCAGATGTGAAACATCGAAATTATTATGTACAGGTAATATGCATAAAAGGATAGTTTACGACAGGAAATAAATACGGCGCGGTCTGACCTGCCGCTATAGATGTTTCACATCAAAAATGTTTTATTGTTAAGATCTTGTTTTCAGTTTAAAAAAGGACGTAATTCTGGGGCCTCAATTGGTTAAAATTAATTGCGATATTTTTAATTACCTATACAAGTAAACAACGAGCAAATTACGACTAACCGCAACAACATTTATTTTCTATCTAAATGGATAAAATGTGCGAGCATTCTTATTTAATTACGATTAACAGACAGACCTAAGTATAAAAAATGCTAACAAAACAACTGTGTAATTAATTAGACACAGATAAAGGATTAATGTGCTGGTTTTACGTAATGGAAAACCCACGATCCAAATTAAGGCTCCGGCAGAACACAATTGGGAACACATCATTTTTATATCATTATTGACACATGTTAAAATATCAGTCATAATAAAGAATATCCTTTATAAAGTACGTCAATGATAAAAAACCATAACGTCACTTTTATCTTAGTGAATTGCTTGGGAATAACATGGTACGTAATTACATAGGTAAATCTTTTTTAAATAATTATAACGATGAAAGATAAAGTAAAAATAACAGTTCACAAGTACTAGAATTAACTCATATTTTTTAATTAAACGACTATAAATCTACGTTAATTTGCGAATGCATACTTTAATTTTTTCTGCATCTTTCGGAGAATCACAATTCTTAGGCAATTGGCCAGAAGGTATTATAAATTATCTAGCTACTATTTGACTGGGACATTTGATTACACATATTTATCATGTTCTTTACAAACAACACAACAAAGCGTCTTTTCTTTTTTAATCTCGAAAACCTTCTTTATAAACAATAATATTGAGAACATTCTTAGGTCATAGTTACCTAATTACCTATGCTATACGATTAAAAAATTACGTGGAAGGTGTCTAAAGATTCTTCATGAATACTGTAAGGCGTGTTCCTACAAAATCTATCTAAAGGCAGTTTTCCAGCGCCGCATTGGATTAAAGATTGATTATGCCCTTGAACAACAGACTCAACTTATTTATAGATTACAATGTGATTAATTTCCTGAAAATCTTTTCGATTAGATGACTCACCCACCATCGCACTATTGAACTAGAAATATTAATCGCAATGTAAACATACGGCTTACATAACGAGTAATTTTGGTTGGCTGGAGTAGTTACCACTGTGTTTGGATAGCCCCACAGTACACACCCGAAATAGATGTCTTCAGTCCTGCATAAATTCGCCATGGATATACTGAACGTTTTATATGCCATAAAGAATTTAATGTCGGATTAGATATGTAAAATGATTTAAACCATAAGTAAGATTTATGTTAACAGCATATCATTATCATATTTATCTGTATAGTCCCTACTGAATCGATGCACAGTACCCAGGAATCATAAAATACTAATAGGCACTAATAAATGCTCATATCTTACGTGGGTTTACGTCGCACAGAATTTTTTATTGTGATTTATGGATTCATCGCTCAAGCTTTGTGCTAAAAACATTTTTATCACCCATTACTGTTTCTGCATAAACAGTGTGGAAATTGTGAATATTTGCCGCAATGTACGCCACAAACGAGGTGATTAATTTGCACTGCAGTGCATATCAGTCCTAGATAAATAGGTTCCACAAACATCGTCTCAATGATTACTGGCTCGTGATCACTTCAGCCGGTCCATGTGAGGTACAGTCAGCTTGTTCCTTTACCTTGTATTTTTCGTACATGTTACTACGCTAGTTTTGATTCTTATTAACTTGGTCTGTCCTTGGCTTTAGTTGTCTAAACCGCAGATGGCATACCACGTTCATACATCTACGCAACTTTATGTAAATTCGTTTAAGGGTTTAAGGATCCGTGCATGAAAAAACCCACTTTTGTCAATTACTTATTTATCTAATAGTGAGAAAGCTTGAAATAATTGAAAGAATAAGTCTGTCTGACTGCTATAAAGTACAGTTTTCATGGTGCTAAACCATTCGTGTCAGTCACAGCACCTGCTAATAATTGCATTACTTTTGCGCTCTTTTGAATTATAAAACAACAATTTAATCTTATCTCAAGGATAGCTGAAGACTAATGTCTGATTTTTTAATTTCTTGTTATGGTTAAATAATAGGAAAAAATACATTACAGGGTTTAAGAAAAAAATAAGGTTTTTACGACATTATTTTTCTGCTATATTTTGTATGAAAGTTGGAAAAAATTGTTTAGCCACATGCAAGTAGACAATATAATGATGATGACGATATTTTTTTATTTAGAAAATCAATAGTTCTTTCTTGTAAAAAAAAATGATCAAACGTCAGTCTCGCGTAATTTTTCGGAAAACTTGTTGCGAATATTAGTGATTTTCCATGAATACTAAATTTATTTGAAAAATTCCTTCCAGCCACATGCAAAACAAATAAGTCGACTTTTCAAATCACTATTAGTTTTGTTTAAATTCTTGACAACAAATGAAAAAAATTGATCAAAATCAGTCGATTTCATGCACAGCCCCTTAAGTTAATCATTAATAGCGCTATTTAGGTACACCGCGAATCTTCTTTCATAATACATAGGTACCACATCAAACGTTCGACTTTTTCTTAAATAAACAATCTTTCAATACGACCGTATCATCTGATTCCCGGGCGACCACACGCTCTTATATATATTTTAAATTTATTTTAAAACAAGTATGCGTAATATTGTTAGTATTATTTTGGAAATAAGTGCTAGTTTTATTTGGCAGCGGTTGCTGAGTGCTTCGGTTATCGGCACTGAGTCATGTTTCTGTGCCGAGATTACCGCAAGGACGTTGCTTTCAAGATAGAAAATTATGAAACACTTACCTAATTGCATTGCATTCGAGGATTCCGAGTCCGTTGGTTTGTTTGTATTATTTCATACAAACAAGGCGTTGTCACTGGCATTAGACAACGCCCACAATCATAATACAACACAGGTTATGTAATGTGCAAACAGCGCGACTCAGCCATTGACCTTCTTGTAGACATGAATGCATCATTCGCCGCGTACAATGCACCCGATGCATTGTCGCCGCACTATCGGCCCACACAAGTTCATTATTTTTTCACGGCGTTATCTTGAATAAAGAATAAGGGGTTTAACAATAAATTAAACAATTTGCAGTCGACAAACATGTATACGGGTCGCGAAGCGTGACTCTTGACATTTGCGTTCATGTCGCATGCAACAAATACGATGGGGATACACTCGGATTTTATTGCTGAATGCAATGTCGTTTTACTTTAAAAAATATAAATTTAGATAAACATTATAAATTTAGTATCATTTCTTTAAATTAAACCCGTTGCGGTGCATCTTGATAAAATTAATTGCGACGATATTTTTCCTTCTACCAAAATACCGAATTAACAAGTTTGTAACCTCGCGTGCCGACACTTCCGGAGTTTCAATTCGTCTGGCTGCGAGAAGCAATTAAATTGATATTTTTACACACGATAGATCCGTTTCGATTTATTTAATCTCTACAGATTTATCTGTAATTGAAATATTGATATGGAGCCCAAGGTCCCGTAATCAGATTTTTTGCAATTGCAATTAGAAGCGATGAAGTGAAAATCCAGTGCTTGACGCTGTTCACACGCCAAACGTCCATTGATTCGATATTGGACGTGTGCCAATAATTTTTCATAGACATTCGCGATCAACTAAGCGTATAACGCCCTGTGTATCGTCACAGGCTCACAGGTGGCGGCACGACAACACAACATACATAATAGTGATGGAATCCAGTGCCAAATGTCACAGAGACTGACTGACTGACCCACTGTTTTATATGTCTGGTCGTACCGTGTCTGGGCTGCAAATAGCCTGGACCTGTCACTTCCTATATATGTCAAACTATGAAACGTTACCTCGTTAAAAATATGTATAAGGGAAAACATACCAAGATTTGGGGATCTACTTACTACTGCGTAACCTAGTAACACGCGGCCGTTAACAATGGATTAGATGATATTTAGTAGGAAACCATCGAGCTTTATATCAACATTCTATACCTATATTCAGTAAGCATCGACTCATTTCACAATGTTGCACCGGTAATTTCGATTTGGACTAATTTGTGTCAGTATTTAATTATCTAAGCGGGTATTAAAGTTATTCATTAATAACGTTGGGAACAAACTCAACTTTGTTTACAATCAAGTTTCCAAGAATAAACTAGATAGAGCTAACAGATTAATAATTAAGATAAATTTATTTATTATTGCACGTCTACTCGTCATTAACGAGTATACGTTATAATAATTATACAACATTATTTATAACGAGAGAGATAACTTTTGACTTTAAACCGTAATCTGAGAACTTTCATGAAGTTGCTGACAGTAATTAAAATTAACTGTTTCCGCTTTTCCGAGATTGAACTCTGAACACGCGTGCTTCATTAAATATACTTGTAGAAAAAATAACTTTTGTGTTAGACTTTTTGAATTAAAAGCAAAAGACCAACCAACTCTATCCACGATAGACTTTGTACGAGGATATTATTTTCCTGGGAAATTCTTCGTGAAGATACCTAAACCTGAGTGCAAATATGCGTATTGCCTTTCAAAGAGATGGAGAGAAAGATTTCTGACAGCCGTGTTGTTAATAGTTTCCTAGTGATGTGCTTTTGTTAACACAGAAGCCAGCCTATCACGTATCTAGCATGACAAACATTTGTCCCAAAGTTTTGTGGAACCTCTCATACGTGAAGCAAGTCACTGCGTGTTTTAGGCAAGGCCTACATCAGTGTGTAATAATGATTTTACGATCAGTTGTTGTGGTCGTGCCTTTACAGGAGCGCCACCGTTCATAAGATAATGATTACGAACGATGCTAATAGAGCTATTAAGATTAACATGTTGCTACACTGCTGATAAACGTCATTATCATGCATTAATAACGCCTCATGAATGATATATCATGCATAGATGATCCATCTGGGTCGTATCGATAATAACTATTAAATTATTAGAATAATATCAATGGCTCTTTACTATTTAATAGTGGCTATTTCGTAAATTGATTGTGATGCAATATCTCGATTTATTAATTTTATAATTTTCTGTGTTATTTACATAATTATACAATTATTGACAGCTTCGGTCACAACATTTTAATAACATAATATTTTATTAAAATTAAACTAAAAATATCTGATCTTCGAATGTCAAAATATCAATAAACCACCGGTCTTACGCTAATCATGTTTTTGAGGTATTCTACCAACCTTCCTACGTATAAATAAAATACCCACATAAGTAAATCTTTATTGGACATTGAAGATAACATTAAGATCGTTGAAAAGTCTAGATACGGTTATTGTTGTTAGTATCTATTTATAATACGTCTCCTAGTAGAATGCAAATGGACTGCAGATACTGCTCACACTTTTAAACTAACGGAGCATGCAAAACTGCAAGAGATACCAACCTGCTACAATCTAAGTGGGCACTTCTTGAAGCCTTTAATGAGCACATCCTAGGATAACTTTATCATTGTACCGTACGATAGTACTCCACCCCCTACCATGAAACGAAACAGACTGTTAGTCTTGAAAATCTGTGAGTTTTCAGGATTCACAGTCTTGTGGCAAAAAGAGAATAGACTGAGAAGACTCAAATGATAAACGATTTTTAGAACGTATGATAAAGGATATTTACTGAAACTCGACTCTTGCTGCTGGTTTTATGAAGACAACAGGTTGAAGTTTGTATGAGAACGAAGTCGATGAAGTGGTGCCAGCTAACATACCTACTTATTAAAACCTTGTCCCAAGCTAAGAGTACAATTAAAAAACTTGTTTCTTTTGTCCTCAGCTTTGGGCTCTATCACGACACAGAGAAGATAGGGTGCCATCGTCGTGAAGGATCGACGCTGCACATCATGACGCCGATCTTCGAATCAGACACGGTTCAGGTCGCCTGGTCTAGATGCAGCAAACGTGACGTCACCAACTTTTTGGAGTAAGTGACCCTTTCTTTCATTCATTCAAGATCTTAGATCCATTCCCCATTCGCCTTTTTCCAGTGATGAAATGCATGTAGGTATTTATCTACGTGCTTATTGATTGAGCCAAAATAATTATTTTTGATTAAATAACCGGAGCATTACCATCGAATCTGTTACAATTATCGAACATTTATTAGTTTTTAAATGAAAGAACGTAAACTAATGAGTTTTATACCGTTTAAGTTTTATCCTTAAAATCGTCGACTCATTCAATAATTGCGAAAAGCTTTTAAGTATTTCGTTTATTTTTCTTTACTCAGTAAAACTTAAATAGCGGCTGATCATAATACATGCGCATACGGCATTCGCTGCATATTGAATGTTTACTTCTCTAATTTAATGAATGGGCGAGCCTCTTCCACAGCGGAGCTTAATTTAATTCCGACATCATTTGCACATGAAAGTGGACTCGTCTTTACATAATACTGTCACTACTAGCAAACTACATAAAATGGTTTATAGTGCCAATAAAATTGAAAGCAGAAATCCTACGCACACATAAATAAAGATTTTGAATCGAAACCTAATACCGGATGTCGTTATATTCGGTCTCGAAAAATTAATTATTAAATGTCGCAACAGAATCTGTATTTTACACCCATTCACACACGCGCCCAACTTACATATTTGTCATCATCAAGCAGGCTATAATCATCATAAAACATCGAATTATGGCGCTTCTCTAATGAATTAAATTTTTAAAAGCATTCCGTGATCAATAGAAATATAAACGGAGGCTGTTAAAAAATTGATGGATCTAAATGTGACATATTTATTGCACGTCTACGCTGGCCAAGGACTGAGTGGTTGTGAAACCTTGCGTTTATAGAGGCGTATACGCTGTTCGCAGTTTCGTACGCACAAATCATTGTAAAGTGTGTAAACGCGCTCGTAATTGTGCGAAATGTGCTGAAATGGATCCAGTAGGCGCGCCCGCTGTTCTGCTTCAGCTGTTATTTGCTCGGCTACGTAGAAAACGTATTGTGCTACAATTTTATGGTCGACTATTTCCTAATCCAGCTGGAATGAATTTAACGCTAAATAACTTTGAACGACTTCATACATCTCTACATTTAATAAACGGAACGTTTGTTTGTTTGCATATGACTGAGTTTCTGCTAAACGGATTATAGTGTCGTTTAGTGTTGTGTAGGCGTAAAATATAGTACCTATTTAACTTGACTTATCAGATAATTTTCAAATCTTCTCTTTTAGTGCGGGATTGGGCGAGTGCCTAAGCGATCGACCATCTCAAGAGCCGCTGTATGTCTATCCTAAAGTTCCTGCTGGTAAGTTTCAAAATTCATAGCATTCCCTGAAACTTCAAAATACGTAGATTTTAAACGAGTTTTTTTTCAGGTGTAACGTTCGATGCTGCATACCAATGTCACTTGCAGTTCGGCGCGGAGGCTGTCGTGTGTTCTAAGCCAACAGAGCTGTGTGAACATCTGTGGTGCCAAGTGAATAACGTGTGCAAGACGATGCTGCGCCCCGCCGCGCCCGGAACCACTTGTGGACTCGATATGGTGAGACATGCAGGAAACTCATTGAGCTTTTTGTATTAACGGCCATTCAGTATGTGTTTTTGCTATTGCTTCATGGGATTTTACACTGGTAGATATTGGTATGTTGTGCTCTGTGGATCGAATGATGATTTACTCGGAATGCAAACACATTCCGAGTAAATCCACAGATCGGTTATTGGAAGCCTGCTTATACAAAAACAAGTATTAGGTACCTATATCATATTCCCCAAACATCAACTAGATTTCAGCTACTGGCTCCAAAAGTCATAAATTAATTTATAATGCTTGTGGTGTATGAGTCAGAGTGAGATACCTTATATTTGCCGAGGCCAGGCACACCAGAGATTAAACAAATCATTAACTTCCACAGTGGTGTCAGAACCAGACCTGCGTCCCTCGCACGCCTTCTCCAAAGCCTCGAAACGGCGAATGGGGCCCGTGGTCAGAGTGGAGCGAATGTTCTCGAACGTGTGGCGCCGGCGTCTCTACACAGTCGCGCGAGTGCAACAACCCAGAACCCAACAACAATGGCAACTACTGTATTGGTGATAGAAGTCGGTAAGCACTATTTCGGTTTTACCGTTTTTTAAACGACTTCATTTCTGAGCCTTTGTGCTGCTAAGCGAAGTCTGGATGCTTGTGAATTTAGGTTGTATGTTGCGAGTGTGTCAGAACAATTAGCTTTATGAAACACACGGACCGTTATTGAACATTTAATTTGATTGCGACTCTTTAAACTCTCCATGACTTGTAGATTTGTGAAATCTATGTAACATTTTCTAGATACAAGGTCTGCAACGCCGACCCGTGCCCTATCAACGAGCCAACATTCCGGGAAGTGCAGTGCTCCAAACATAACAACATGACGTATAGGAACGAAACGATATCGGAGTGGATACCTTACTTCGATCAAGGTAAGTTTGGGAAGATATTATTCTAAACTTAACAAGTTCCAATTTAATTTCAATTAGCAATTCAGTTCTTTTAATTAAAAAATTACCCACATCAAACAAATAAGAACAAAATAAAAGTAAAATTAAAATAATAAAAACTCCTGATATAAAATGCTAAGGCAGAGTGTTGAGTAAATATTCTGTACTTGTGTGTATTTCAATTATTAGATAACTATAACCAAGGCTCGGATACCGGTTAAATTTTCAAACCGTTATTATTTACTTGACGCAAAAACCTTTACATTCGGTTTTGTTCGTATATACCGGTTTTTATAAACCGGTTTAGGAGGAGTTTTTACATAAAGGTTTTTTTCGGTTTAGAGCAATATTAACCGGTTTTTTGTTTAGTTTTTATTCAGCGTGGCATCCTCACAAGTAATCAACGCGTTTACCAACATGGCGCTCGTCGACTAAACTGGTTAATTTAGGTTAAAATAAAGTCCTCAAAACGTTCACGTTCTTAAAAAAAGTTCGGAGTAAAACTCAAATAAACTGGTTTTAACCGGTATTTTTTAAACCGGTTCCGAGTCTTGACTATAACATTTGTATGTACTTTTGTTGCTGTCCGTACCAACAACATTTAGGTACGGGTTTTCCAAGAAGAGTATAATAATTTTAAACGAATTTGAAATTTTATGTATCTGAAACCAATGTGGGTACATAATCAAAACGTTGATGTGGTCATAAAACGATGTGCGTATTTACAGACAAACCTTGCGAGTTACAATGCGTGGCGCGCGACGGCAGCGATGTGGAAATGCTGGGCGGGTTCGTCGCCGACGGCACTCCCTGCAGGCAGAGCGTGGGGGCTCGGGACATGTGCATAGCTGGTAAGAATATCACCACTATTATCACTGTATACCTAGAAACACGCATTACCTATAGGATGTTGGTCATTCTATAATGTATGAAGTTTAAGATCTAAAGGAAGGAAGGTCAGTAGGTTGGCCCTTTCGGTCTCTTTGAGCTGATAATTGTAGAAAAATAGAACATAGATTATATAGGCACTATATTATTGTAAGTAGGTAGGTAGTGATTTGCGCGTTGCCAAAGAGTCTGTCTTCTTCTTGGTCGCGTAGGGGACGGACGGGCAAGAAGGAGATGTCGGGCAAGAAGAATAAAACCATCAAATCGCTGCTTGATCGATAAAAAGAGACAGCGCTAGTACTGCTCAACGCGTCCCACAGACGCGCTAACCGACAGTGGTCTGCCGACCACTTGGAAGTGTAACTTTAAATTCTGTGCGATAAATTACAAGAAGAAAAAAAATATAAAAAACAGCTGTAAGAACATCGTGTTTGTTTTATTACATTCTTGGATGTCTAAATTACGATATTTTCACTAAAGTCTGTTAATATTAGACGTGTCAATGCCGTACTTTCCTTTTGTTGGTTGCGTCATCTTTTCTAATTATACCTATAATATTTTGCCCGCCCTGGTCGGGCAAAACGGATTATGACAGTTTTTTTTTAAATGATTTGAGTTGGAGAAGGCTTATTTTTTTCTTATGTTTGATCACAAATAACAAAGCTAAATGTCCAAAGATTATAATAATAAGTAACTGATAAATATAAATTATGTTACACTAGTTTTTCTTTTTATCCAAAGTTAGAATATCCTTCTTGCCCGTCCGTCCCCTACTTCATTACTGAAGGTCGTGTCCCTGAAAGGCCTTCGTAGCTTTGTGTATGATGCTTTTCCACTTCGTTCGGTTCTCCGCTTCTCTCAGGGCGGTCGCAACAGAGAGTCCAGTGAGGGCGGTTACTTGGTCTGACCAGCGGTTAGGTGACCGGCCGGCCGGCAAAAAAAAAAGATAAAATCTTGATAAAAATAATAATATAGGTAGACCTTATCATGCTGAGCTTCCTTTTGCATTTCTTTTTATATTCTAACATTCTTTCCACCGAAAGCCAATCAGGCACTAGTATACACCTTGAGTATCGTATAAAAGCGTCACAAAACAGCAATTAGGGCGCTGAACCGATTAAGTTTCTTAATCGCTCAAACGTGCCCAACGTTGACTCTATAAACCTATACTTATCCGACCGTTTCCAAAATAAAATAATGATGTCTGTTACGGTTTTTGGTAAGATGGTAATAAGCACCTATTTACATACAGAGAATCAACCTTTATAGACCACCGGATATAAAGATCCGAGATCGGTGGCAGAATTTTTAAAAGTGATTTTTTGCAGGCGTATGCTACAAAGTCGGATGTGACTGGATAGTGGGTTCAGAAACAGAGGAAGACAAGTGTGGTGTATGTGGCGGCAACGGATCGGCTTGCAAGACCGTGCAGGGTATCTACAGCAAACCAACCACCAAGCAATCCGGATTTAGTGAGGTAAGTACGAGTAAACTCTGCAAGGAGTTTACCACCACAGTGGTAGACGGAACCGACCCTTTGACCTTTTCTGCTTGTCCATAATATGAACTAATCAATAAGGTGGTATAAACCCTGACCTCACTGCCTCTGGAGGCTATTTTAAAGAACCCCTTTCCATCTCACAATCAGCAGATCTTTGGACTGAGCCGCTTTTAAACAAGTTCTTCAATTAGATAGTCCATAACCATAAGGTTGTCATACGAATCCTAATCAAATCTACATCAACAGGTTGCAGTCATACCTGCTGGGTCAAGGAATGTGAAAATAGAAGAGAAAGTTAATCCAGGCAATTATATCACTATTAAAAGCGCCAAGTCTAATAAAATATACCTGAATGGAACACGGTAAGCCAAGCAAAAAATATATTTTGTCGTATTAAATTTTCTTTGTAATCCGTCATTTTTTTAACCTATTACAAATTCCATTACAGAAATGCTACTTTGACGGAATACTTTGTAGCGGGAACTCCAGCTATTTACGAACGAGACCGTGATTGGGAGAAAGTACGAATTGTGGGACCGCTCGCAGAAGACATTAAAGTTTATGTAAGCGAAACAGTACAATAGTATCTATTTTACGACTCAGAGGAACTTACCTAAATACTTGATGTTAATTTATATAGTAAATAGTACCTACCTAAGTAGGTAGGTAATCCAGGCACCATGGCATTGTGATATTCACAAGCAAACACGGCTTACGAATTCGCAACCGTTTGGGTATGATCCCTAGTTGCCTATGTTGGAGATGTCATTTCCGGCCCTAAAACTTTTAGAGAATATTTCACAGTGGCATTTATTTTTAAGCTTCTTTGTAGACGATATCCGCGCGCAGGCTGTTGTGGGACTAATAAAGTCACTTTCCAGATCTTCAGGCTTTCTTTTTCATCGTTTTTTTTTTCCAGCAAATGATCTACCGTGGCCGACACCGGAACCCTGGCGTGACGTACCAATACACCGTGGATAGACAGCGCATGAAGCATCGGTTCAAGTACCGCATGTCCGAGTGGTCGGCTTGCTCCGTGTCCTGTGGCCTCGGCTACATGCGAAGATATTTCGAATGCGTCGATGAACATAATCGTAAGTTGATGTTATTCATTTCAATCTATATAACTTGAGAACGGCTGCGACCGTTTATTTTTTCTTTTTTTAATGTTCCTAATAGTCCGAATAAAATATTTAGCGAAAGAAAAATTGGTGTGATTTTTTTCTAAAAGAACTTTGTATTTTCGAATTTTTTACGTCAGAAAATTAAAAAGAAAATTTGGGAAAAACTGAAAGAGCTTTTTTTGGAAAGGACAACGTCTGTCGGGTCAACTAGTGTACATTAAATGTCAGTGTACGTATTATTAGTGTGTAATCACCATTATCAGCCTGTGAGAAATCCACTGCTGCACAAAAGCCTCCCTAAACGCAAGTCATTTAACTTGATCCGCGGCTACTCTCATCCAGTCACCCGGCGAACAAGCGTTCATAAATTCTAAGCCAAGATTTCATTTATAAGAAGGCACATGCAAGAGAGCAGTGGTGACCAAGTAGAAACGGCCGCGACTTACGAGTTGTAGGTCGTAGGTTCGAAGTCTGACAGGCGCTTTACTTTGTGTAAATTATTTCATCACCACTGCTCGCAAAACGGTGAAGGATAACATCGTGAGGAAACCAGCATGTCCTAGAACCAAAAATTTTAAAACAAGTGGCATCTACCAACCCGCACTGGGCCCGCGTGGTGGATTAAGGGCCCACTTTCTTTTATCGATTGGAGGCCTCTGTCCCAGCAGTGGGAACATTGTAGCAGTATATAATGTTCGTATGTTGCTCCACAGGTGCAGTAGAACAGTCGCAGTGCTACCACATCGAGTCGCCGCGACACGAGGCTCTGATGCAGCAGTGCAAGCAGCCCGCCTGTCCGCCGCACACGCTGCGCACGCACTGGTGGGTCGGCGCATGGAACCCTTGCTCCAAGCCCTGTCACATGCCGGTACGTACCACGTGATAGATAAGCTACATTCAGCGACAAAAATTTTAAGAATATTATCTCTTAGCAAATATCATATGATAAATGATTTTATTTCTGTAAGTAGGTTAGTACTAACACTTTTATACGTCAATAAAAAAAACTAAACTAGAAATTTAGAATAATTGTATTGTCTATTTAGATGATGTGTAAAAGAGGTAGTGTTAATGGACTTTGACGCTGACTGTACTTTAACTGCTCTCATGCTGCAGTGAAAATAGCAAGTACAGACGCCAGCACATCAGGCTACTACAATCTGTCAAATTTATTTAATAGATTTTCAACTTTATCGCTGAAGTGTAAGGTTCAAAGTTGATTGGGAAAATTTGACAGTTTCGGGTAGCTTGATGTGCTGGCGTCTGTACCTTCCTTTTATAGTGTCACCACTCAAAAACATGCAGTAGTTGCAATACAGTTACATGCTTGTACAAACCTAAATCTTGTTACAGGGCGAGGAAGCCACGAAGCAACGCGGCGTATACTGCGTCGATAAAATATCGAACAAAGTGATAGACGACTCCGAATGCGACGTACTCATTAAACCGATCAGCACCATCAAATGCGCAGACGTACCAGCATGTTAACGGTACTACAGCGCACGCCATGGAAATGAATCCATACGGTCATCGATCAACGCGGTTTTATGATACAGAATAGTATCACACAGCGACTTTCAAACATAAGTGTTCGCAAGTACACTTGTATAACAGCCTCGTCGACACCCCGGGCGATGGCTAATACCTGCAACCAGGTAATACAGCAGATAATACGCATCTGCACATCATTGAACGAAAAAGGGTTCAGAAAGGAACGCAGAAATATGGAATCGAGACAAATGCATTTGAATAGGCAATGGTTGAAGTGAAATGTGAAGTGATAAAAGTTAGTGTAGGACTCCATAGAGCAACACTTGAATCGCGGAGTTATGAGTGAATATGAACGCCAGTGTATTGTACTTGTTACGTATTCTTTCATTATGAAATAACCCATCGAATAGACATAAATCAGTTACGTGTAAGTACTCGAATAGTATCCCTACGTGGTGACGTGCGAATCTCGCGAGTACGTTCAACAATGCTCTGCAATTACCACTTACTGCCATATTATAAGTAACTAGTTATAACATAGTCTTCGCTTAGTTATTAACTACTAATAAATAATATTTTATATTCTGTAACATCAGTATTAAAGTGGTGTATGTATTTCTATAAAATAATTCAAATTAAAGTAATGTGAACGAGTTTAAGTATAATATAAAATTTTTGGACCAAAAATATTTTAGAAATCAAATTCACGTTGCCATAATCACTTTTACTGCCAATATGACACTTGTATGATATAAGTAGGTATTTACTTAAGTTCTTATCATGAATAATTCATATTTTTGTACAAATGAATTATGAGTATTGTGTAATATTTAAGTGGTTTAAAGGAACACATATTGTCACACTGGGTATCCATTATATTAGAGCTGAAATCTGTTAAATCGCTTGTATTGCATACCTATAGACAATAAATATATCAGCTAGTCAACAACTTAGGCATTTGTACACCAGGCTATACACAGTTGTATTGTGTTGAAATCCATATGTAATTCGAATAACATAGAGTAGTATTAGAATGTAGGACCTCTTACACTATACAGTAAGTACCCTTATATAATATTAGAAATGTTCGTAAGGTTAACTTGTAAACATGTCTCCTTTCGATTAATAATTTGTGTGTATGAAAATATGGAATATATACAATTGTGCCTAATTCTGGAACAAATGAGCCGATAATATTTATGAATATTATTTTAAGAAGCCTTGTTTGTGTCCTCATTTATGTGACTATGCATAATTTTAAACATTAGTAATACTTTTATTTATCACCTATCTATTGTAAGGATAATAATATCAATGTAAATGAGTTTCCAGTTTTCTGATGTTTCGGTTCTAAGATACATCAGAGATGCGTCGATCAATTGATACACAATTTTAATTTTAAAATAGAACTGCTTTAGAAACTAACCCTTAATTGTGCACGGATCTTGTAATACATCAACTGGTTATATTTCTATTACTTGTAGTGACATTTATTATACTGTTGTACCAATTATAATTGTGTATGTAATAGATATGGCAATAAAATCGTGCATTGTTTCAAATAATGTTTTTATTTTTGTCCATACAAAAATTATAAAGTCCTAAGTAAACCCATTTATTAAGAATATAAATCACAGTGAAAAATATTGATGAAATTAACACAGTTTATGCACCAAATAAAAAAACTTCTTACAATCTGGATAGTAACCACAAAGTAATCATAATTATGTAATCACATAATCAAATACAAAACAAAAAAAAAATATCAAGCGAATCTCATTTTAAACAATAATACTGAAATAAATGGTTGTTGTTCAACCTGACAATAAAAAAAAAAATTTAAGGATATTAAAAATAAAGCCACGTGGCTTCATTAATATGAAAATGATCACTTTCAATTATTTTGTCCTTGGTTCTGTAGACAAAAGGCTACGCAAAGTATGGGCAGCATCTAATTTACATTACACCTAGAGCTTAGTCTCTGGCTCTATATTACACATTTGTAACATACAACATCAAATTATTCTGACAACAATCTGAGTATGATACGTGAACAAAATAATGTTATAGATGTGTGCATAAATAATATGTAAGTATATCAAAATTAAACAAAAATAAACTTTAAACAATGCAGATAGGCAGTATAAAATAACATGCATTTCTGGCCTCCCATAACAAATTTTGAAATGTTCAATACAACATACAATTTTATCATCCCCATAAAAATATTTTTGTTCACTTAAATTGACGACTCTTAAAATAATTGAGATTCATAATTTGAGTATCATCTAACCTACAGGTACATCTAGAGTGCAAATAACATCCATTTAATACTATAATTATCTTTAATCAGCATCAGTGTCTTGTAATTTTGTTTTGGGATATGATATTTTGACGGCCACAACAAAAACAGTCTTACATTATAAAGAATAAAAATCTCACAGATCATTTTCCGTTTATTTCGGTTTTTATAACATTAATTAGTTTTATTAAAAATACGTATAAATCTTTTAATTAACCAGTTCCAGAACTTGATTCTTTTACCAGTAAAGCTTCTGATGAAACGTCAAAACGTATGTTTTTCTTTTTAGTGGTATGTTTCTGTAAGAAAAAACAATGACAATTGTAGATAGACCAATAAATAAATAAATAAGAAGACAAAAAGCTTCAGACTTGTACAATATTTACATAATATATTGATAAATTAAATTGTAGCATTGACAAGCCAGCTTTAAAAAAAGTTTTAACAAAAGCCATATAAATTGTTTGCTCATATTTTTAGATGGGCTTTAATTAAACTCCTCCTTTAATGGGGCATTCGTTGTTTGACGCAGCGGTTTCCTGCAAGTCTTTAGGGGCTGTTCAAGTATTACGTAAGCAGATTTATTACAATTATTTACCCCCGCCTCCCCCTTGTCAGCAAAAGTAAGCAAAGCTCTTACCCCCCCTCCCATGCTTACGTAAACGTTGGTATATGCATTTTTCTTTTAACTATTCTGTTTTTTTATTGATTCATGAGCAGCAGTTATAATTCGAACAAGTGTAAATTTAGACAAGTGAATAACACGCGGTAATTGGTCAGTTCTAAGCGAGTACCTAAACATATTCATTATTTGTGGGAATTCCCGAATATGCGTTTTGTTTTCAAGCATAGACAATGTGTGGGTTGCCATACTTGCCATATGTGTAAGAAAGTAAATTATTACTGCTGACGTAATCACCATCTAGACCCCCCACCCCCCATGTCATCAAAAATAAGCAAAGCATAGACCCTTACGTAATACTGGAACAGTCCCTTACTTTCGTATGTATGTACTTGTGAATAGATCGTTAGGTAAAAAATTATCCGAAAAGCATTTTTATGAAAAGCGAAAAACTAGTAAACATTCCTACCTTGTCTTTATTGGCTCTAGGGTCTGTATTCTTGGAGCGTTCCTTCTCTAGGTCTGTGTGTAGTGATGCTATCTCTGCCGTCAGTTCTGCCTGCACCGACCTCAACCGCTCCACCTCTATCAGCACTTCAGCTTTGTCCTTCACTGTAATGTATTACAAGTAAATAACTATTAACCAGATGAGAAATAAACTAGACTAAGGAAAAACACAATTTTACATCAATAGGAAGAGGGGCAAAAATGTATGGTTCCTGTCTTTATCTACCAATAAAGGCCAGATATTGGTTTTAAAATAGGTCCTTAGAAACAAATTCAAAGAAATTGATATATTGACTCTGCCTTCTCTTTATATCTTAGAAAGTATTTTGTATGTTCGCAAAAACTTAGGACTTTTCAAAATAAGAAGCGATTTCCATTATATAAATACACATAGTAGACATGAAATTGTGATACCCAAATTTAGATTAACTAAAACAAGCAAGTCATTTCTTATAACAGTATCCGCTTTTATAACAAGTTGCAGAAATTCGGTTACAGAACTTAGCGAAGGGAAGTTCGAAACAACCAATAGGAACCGTGCACCTAGCTTCTGACGTTTCAAAAGTGGCCCATGTAAGGTTTATGAGAAATAAAAAAAATATGTTTTATTTTAAAGATTAACCTATGACTTTTTTCTCTAAACGATTTGAGACTAACTGCCATAGTAGGCATGATTTAGCCAAGTTTCACGAGCCGCGGTATGCGATGAAAATTATAAATTATTGGTGCCGATTCCCTTGTTCACAAACTAAACTAAATTTAAGTTCAGTGCATCTTTTTCTTTCTATTTCATTAAGAAAAGGACAGAAGATAAATTTTAGTTTAGTCCTGTCAAATTAATCAGCGCTTGACGTAAATTGACGTAATTTTAGGCCGCATTCCGACTTACGTTAAAAGTGATAATATCGCAAATCTAACCAAATTTAATAGTCACAAAATTTAAGGGTTATTGAGTAATAATTGTGACTTTGAACTTTGGTCGGATTCGAAATATAATCACTTTTGGCGTAACTCGGAATGCGGCCTTAGTCTGCAAGTTTTTAATCACGTCTAAACTTGTATGGAGTGACAGGCTCTGATTAATTTGACAGGACTAAACTAAAATTTATCTTCTGTCCTTTTCTTAATGAAATAGAAAGAAAAAGATGCACTGAACTTAAATTTAGTTTAGTTTGTGAACAAGGGAATCGGCACCACTATGTGTGTTCAAGTAGTAACTGAATCCTTCAACTTACTCTCTCCCTGTCCAAGTATATTACACAACTTTTTATTTCGGGACTTGACAGTATAAAGCTCGTGTTTGAGGGTGACGACCTCTTCTTTCAACGTCGCTATTTCTCTATCCTTTCTCTCCAGGGCGTCAGCAAATTGTACTCTGGTTATAATTTCATCAGAAGCTGGTTGACGATTCTTTACTCTATCATAGATTTTGTCTTTTAAAAGTTCGTTTTTAGTCTCCGATTTCACTCTTTCGAAGAATTCTGTATCTTTGTCAGGTGACTTAGGATCTTCCAGCTGACATTTTTCATCAACATGGTTGACTAAAAAGAAAAATAAGTTTTAAATAAGCCACAAAATAGAGCAGACAAATCCTCGTTAAGTAAATCAAAACTGAAAGGTTAGGGAAGCTTACATTTCATATTATTATCTTCACCCACATTCATCATGTCATTGAACTGGTCGAGACTCATGACGTTTTTCTTCTTCTGTTTCTTAGAGCCTGCTTTGGCAGTCTGTTCAATTACCTTCTTCTCAATATCGGCGTCCTTTTTAGTTTGCTTGTAGACATCTTTCTTTTCTTCAAAATCAAGCTTTGATAATAGAATAGCCTGAAAACATATTTTTTATAATTTTACACAGCAGGTATAGATAGGTGCATAGTGTGGAAGTGCCACATAGGTCTAGTGGTCGCAAGTACCACTGCTGAGCATGGGTTCCTGGGTTTAATCCACAAATCAGGCAGTTGTTGGGATTTTCCAGTAGAAAATAATTAGCAGCAGTCCATAGTCTGGATTTCAGTGTGGTTAATGACCACTTAGTATTTATTAGTAAGCTTATTTGGGCAAACAGTGTCTATGTGCATGTAAATTGTAGTTATGTATTGTAAAACGCACTTCCTTCCTCCATTAACATAACATTATTATGGGATAATTCACATAATAATTATAATCACAAAATTCTAATGATTTTATAACTATTTTGTACTGTACTATATCATCATAATATGTAATAAATTTTAAAGTAATAGTGTACTCATTGTTTAAGAGCATAATAAACAAATCAATAATATAGAACAACATAAACACTAAATACTGACTTGTTGCAGTTCAGTCTCAAAGTTGCCATCAACCATTTCTTCATCCTTCTGCTTCCATAGTTCCCACTGGTCGGCTGAGACGGGTTGTTGTTTGGACTTCTTCTTCTTGGGTATGGGCTGATACAAATTATACATAACATTACAGTACAGTTACTGTTACAAAGTGCTAGAAAGTCATTCAATCTTTAAATACTACTGGAAATAATATTATATTCCCACATTATTTCCAGTAGTGTAGTTTATTTCCTGTTTAAGGCTTGTGCAGACCAGCGCGATATCGCGGGCGCGACAGGCAGCGCTACCAGTGTCGCGCCCGCGATATCGCGCTAGTCTGCACAAGCCTTTACAAATGAGAGAATAGTCATTTGTAAATAGGTTGTGTCCCAACATGGGCATGGGCATGTCTTGGGTATTTTAGGTATAGTAGATTGTTGTTCAATGAGTACTATAACCTTCTGTAAGTGGATTTCGGATTGCTATTGTCGCGCACTCACTGGCAAACAATCAAAAGAAAGACTGAAGCTGTGGCGAGACAGTGCTTCCTTACCCAAACCATTCATTCCACCTGCTGTAGATCTCCCACATGTGAAGTGAAGAATGATGAAGGACATGAGTTGCTTTGAGTAACCTGGAAGTCTTTAAACAGACTCCGGACCCTGGTTGGCATGCATAGAATGAGGAGCACTGTATCTGTTTACATTTTGCTACATAGTCATTGTATAATGATCTCACTGCTGGAACAGACCTCCTTTCTGTGAGAGGAACCACATTTTGCTGTCTTGACAGAAAACCTCAAGTTACAAATCAAGCTATCACACAAAGAAGAAAGATGAAAACTGTACCAATCCCACCGTAATATAGCAAATACACAGTAGTATTAATGTGGACAGGACTTTCCTTATTTTCAAAAGAATACATCATTCTTTCTTCTATATGGCTACAAAATATGCTTTCAATAAAACTGACAAATAAACAAAAAAACACAAACAACAACAAACTGGGTACCTAAGCTACATTTTTTTATATAATATTCTGGATACATTTCATTACCATTAATCGGCCATACAAAATTATTTAGCAGTTATTGTGTTTCTACCAAAAAAATAGTAGGTATTAATTTTAAAATTGCTTTGACAAAAATAACATCAAGCCTGTGGGGTAATTGTGAAACAAACTCAAAATCACAATTGATCGCAATTCCTTTCATTTTGACAGTTCAGCCACGTTCATTGCATTATGTACATTGCTGAGCAGACAAATTTTTCAAACTTTTGTAGCAATGAATTAGGAATTTCCTTGCAAACCCTTGGATTGTGGTTGAAAGTGTGTTACACGATTAGGGTTCTGTATTCCCATATGGCGTAGCCAGAGGTGCATAGTATTCCCACTTGGGTGTTTGATTTGACTAATATATAGATGATATATGTTACGCTAATCTGGAATATGTGTTAGTAAAAAATGAATTCAAGAATATCAAATTCCGGGACAACATCAACTTAGTGATGCATCAGTGTTTACTTCATTTAATTTATGTACCTTAGTACCAATATTTTTTGTTTGCTATTAATTGTTATCAGCTGCAGTTATAATTTATATTTTTATCAAATAGTTCTCAATAAGAATTTTACCTGGGGTTTAGTAATGACGGTTTTTGTTTTCTTAGGAGGCTCGATCTTCTTGGAAGTGTTTATTTTAGGTTTTTTCGCCTTCTGGTTATCGTTAGGGGGGTAGTCGTCATCCTCGATCTTCAGACCGGCAAATCGGGATTGTACGACCAATGCAGCCATTTTTTTGATAACGGATCTGTTTGTAAATAGTTCAAATGAATATTGAGCAAATGGTTTGTGAACATTTTTTAAATAATACTTAAGAAATTGATTTTGCATCTTAGCGTCTGACTATAAATAATTTTAACACCCTTTTAGCAGACTGTGCTAAAAAAATGTATGTATTTATTTCACATAAATATACCCTCTATATATAAAATATTAAAAAATTTGCACTCACCTATTAGAAATGAATGGGAAATCGATTAATCTATTGTTCTTCTCTGTTTCTGTAATAAATAAACTCCCAGAAAGCGGCGATACGGTATTCAACGGAATAGACAGCTGAATGATATTATTGCCAGATTACAAAAAATCGATAAATTACAACTCTAATAGGACCAACAGGGACCCAGCATTCCTAAGGGGGGTATTACACTATCATATATCTAGGATCATATGGGATCCTATCTCTTATCTAACTTAAATGACCCCTAGGATCATATCTGTGTATTACATTATCATATATCTAGGATCCTATTTTTTGTCATATTATGTGGTTGCAATCGTCTATTAAAACCAAATTCTGAAGCCTTTCGGCACACAGTGGTGCCGATTCCCTTGTTCACAAACTAAACTAAATTTAAGCTCAGTGCATCTTTTTCTTTCTATTACATTAAGAAAAGGACAGAAGATAAATTTTAGTTTAGTCCTGTCAAATTAATCAGCGCTTGTCACTACTCCATACAAGTTTAGACGTGATTAAAAACTTGCCTACTAAAATTACGTCAATGGTGCCGATTCTCTTGTACATACACCGAACTAAACTAACTAAACTATCACTAAAATTCGTTACTTTTGACTATGAGAATCTCAAAGCTATTCTGCAAAATAAATTCTCTAAATTTAAAAATAATTTTGACACATCTAAATCGAATTTGACAATCGCGACTCCACTCGTGATACCTAACCACGTGAATCTTTTTAGAGCCTGAGGCGCGCAGGGGGGGCAGCCTCGACGTGTTTTATATGGATTTTTCACTTTTTGTATGGAAAATAAGAAATAATATTACCTACATATAGTGTTAGGGGTTTAAGAGTCTTTTAAAGGGTGTCGAAATTTTCATAATTTTTGCGATTGGACACACCGTTTTCGAGATATAAGCAAAAGAAAAAAAAAAAATTCAGTACTGTTTTTTCATCTGAAGTCGAGGTGTTGGTGTGAATTTTAGTTCATAACAACCAATTTTATTCCACATGTTTTTAGTCGCGATTAAAAATAGTCATATTTAGTTAGAAAATCTAAATTTTAAGTTAAAAACGTCAAATTCAGAATAGCAAAATTGCCATTTTCACTAAACTAATATCTCAGTGCTGTCAAACTAAAATATAGTTAAGTTGTGTCACTTTAGTCTATTTCAGAATGGGAAATCGTCGTTTGACAGGAATAAACTAAATTTTGGTGATTTTTAGTTTAGTTTAGAGGCATTTGTGACAAGAGAATCGGCACCAATTTACGTCAAGTGCAGATTAATTTGACAGGACTAAACTAAAATTTATCTTCTGTCCTTTTCTTATGAAATTTAAAGAAAAAGATGCACTGAACTTAAATTTAGTTTAGTTTGTGAACAAGGGAATCGGCACCAATAACAACTAATAGAACTCTAAAGAACACAAATGAAGCCAAAACAATGTGTCCCGGCTATAGATCTAAGGCCGGCTTAAAACCAATCAAACCAATCCATTTAAAACGAAAAAAAAACCGTTTAAAACCGATTTTTTTTTGGAAAAACGGTTGGTGTTGATGACTATGTTTTTCTTAATAACTATGCGTTCGCACTGGCGAAACATCACAACAAAACATGTTGGAATCTCTAGTGCCTGTCAAATTTTGTATGGAAAATTGACAGAAAATAGAGATTTCCAACATGTTTAGTTGTAAATGTTTCGCCAGTGCAAACGCACAGTTATAACTACATTTTCTTGATTTTACCGAGGTAGGTATATAACGGAGTACCTATACCTATTATAAGTTATAAAAACTTCATTGCTTAGTTAAAAACTCTGTGTTTACTTACCAAGTAAACATTTTTTCATTGTTTTCAAATGATATAAAAAATCAATTTGATTCGGTTTAAAACCAAACTCACACTCTCGCACTCTCGTTGACGTCGTCACTCGTGACTCGACGCGACGTTGCCAGCTCGTCTACCCTACTCAGGCATGCACATACATAAACTACCGCACGCGGCCACCGCGCCGCCCGCCGCCTTTTTGTAGGCGAGTTTTCAACCTATTTATTTGAGGTTTAAAACGGAAACATTTGATTTAAAACGTTTTAAATCGGTTGTTTTACATCTATAGACACGGCTACACATCAAGCTAAACATTTCCAGTCAGATTTCGCATTGTACGAAAATAGATGTGAGAATATCAGGATTTATTGATTAGTTGATTGATTTAGAACAATGTTTTGATGTCCAACGAGCTCGTCCTTTTTTTCTACAGTTAGTTGTACATAAATTAAATTATAGTAAATTAAAATATAAATTAAATTAAATATAAATTAAATTATAATTATAGTGTCTCACTGTAATGCCGGAGCCACACCAACGGGAAACGCCGTTGATTATCGCGATGATAGACTTTATTCCGACGGGTAAAGGTCCATCATCGTGATAATTAACGGCGTTTCCCGTTGGTGTGGCCCAAGCATGAAGGCGCATCCCCAATAGGGCAGAGGCTTGGCCGGCCGTGCGGCTTGGCCTCACGGACACATCCTAGTAGGGACGCACCTTAAAATGCCCTAGGAAGTTCCGTTTTGTTTGTAAGGTTGGTATTGACAGTTTTTTATATATTGATATTGACAGTGACGTTCCTAAGGGCCGCATTCCGCCGAGTTACGCCAAAAGTGATTGAAGATTATATCGCGTATCCGACCAAATTTAATAGTCACAAAATATAAGGGTTATTGAGTAAAAATTGTGACTTTAGACCATGGTCGGGTTCGCGATATTATCACTTTTAACGTAACATGGAATGCGGCCAAGATGTTCATTTGATGATTTCACAAACAAAACTCAAGTCTTTTGAGTTTTGTTTGTTGACAGTCAAATTAATTTTTAGTACAAGTGTATTAGATATGTATGGTACTCTTTGTCTTTGCCAATGAATAGCTTATGAAATAGGTAGTTCTTAAATAATTAATCATGAAATTGCAATGCCAGGTAGATGTAAACAATAGATATCACAGTGACATAAACATAGCAGGAAGAAGAAAATATTTGCAATCAACTTTAGTACCTCAGTCTGGGAAAAGAACCGAAGGGCGAAACAGAATATTTCATTCTTCATTTCTCATCTGTTAACAGAAGTGTATAAACGAAGGCAAAGCAACCGTACGTTTTGAAGAACCATCTCATGACCTATGTATAAAAATTAAACCATACAGCTGAAATGTTTTATGAGGCTTTTAAAATCATGTGGAACCGGTGACAAAAAGAAAATACAGCTTGCGCCATTGGTAAGCTTAAGTGTAACTACAAGGATATTGTTCCTATAAAACTTTTCATTCATAAATGGCTTGAATATACTACCAAAGGTCTCCCAAGAACATTACAATTTCTTTACATAAATGTTTTGAGACTTTGTAACTTTAGAAGAGACATACTGTTATTAAAACAGCTTGTTGTACTTGATCTCACCGATAATGCCATGGAAAAGATACCTCCAGAATTTGTTATGAAACTCAAAATACTTTTTTGTCAGATCTAAGTAGCATCTGTTGTTATAAACATAGTTTGTATTCCAGGAGAAAAGCCGAATTTATGTGAATTGTATCTTTAAAAAATGAACTTGGTGTGAAAGGAGAAGTGGACTGGAGATGGTTGATGGGCCCCCAGGTATGCTTTTAACCCACGTATAGTTATTCAAATAACAAATATATACGTTCAGTAATTTGACATTATTTAACTTTTGAATAACTTCTACACATATTAATGGCTGAATAATCTTTTGTATGTAGTATGCAAAACTTGAAATTAACTAACATTTTATTTACAGTCCACTAACATGCTCAAGTTGTTTGATATAAGTGGAAATAAGTTGGGATACTAACCAAAATCAATATGGAAATTACAAAAGTTAGTTGCTCTGAAACTGGATAATAATATTGTTCTAGAATATAAGATTTATGATTATCTGTGGAAATGATTATCTGTGGAGTATCTATGTCTTGGAGATGGGAGTTCTGTATCAGAAAAATAAAGTTTGTACTGATAATTTATTCAGTCTTTAATTATAAAACATGGCGCAGCCGTAAAAACGTGTTACTATCCATGCGATTCATAAGTTATAAATATGGAGAACTGTGTGAAAGTTTTGCCAAATTTTGACATGAGGTCTAGTAATGCCGGCGATGAGTGGCCATTGTGGAAACAATGTTTTCAGGATTATCTAATTGGTATTGGTCAAGGCGAAGCTGCAGACAATGTTAAAGTTGCTCTGATGAGGAACATGATGGGGATGGAGTCCGCCAGAATTCTTGCAACCCTTCCTGTGTCTAGTGAGAAGATAGTGAAATATGAAAAATTTATAGACGCCATTGATAAATATGTTCGACCTATGGTGAACGAAGTTTTTGAACGTTTTAAATTTAATGAGAGGAAACAGCAGCAGAACGAAAAGTTCGATAATTTTTTAACGGATTGTAAAAGACTAATTAGTTCCTGCAATTATAAAAGCACTACTGAAACCATCGAGGATCAACTCTTGAGAGACAAAATAGTCCACGGTATAACTGACAAAAACTTGCAAGAACATTTACTCAGACAAGAAAATTTGACTCTGAATAAAGCTGCTGATTTATGCAGAACTGCAGAACAAAGTAAAGAACAAGTGAAGATAATGAATCCACTCAATACTTATGAAATTGACAGAGTAAAAACAAAAAGTCATGATAAAAATGCAAGTTACAAAGAAGAGAAAAAGTTTAATTGCAACCGATGCCAAACAACACATGGTCCAAGACAATGTCCAGCATATGGGAAAAAGTGTAGTAAATGTGGAACTTTAAATCATTTTGCAGTGTCATGCAGAGTCAGAAAAGTGCATAATATTCAGGAGCATTGCGGAGATTCATCACCAGGGTCATCATTATTCTGCGGTAGGGTCAATAATGGTCAGTGGACCGAGAATATATTAATTGAAAATACAAATGTGAAGTGTCGTCTTGATACTGGTGCGGATGTTAGTGTTATGCCATGGGAAGTCTTTAAAAGTCTTAATATTAAATTGCAGGTAACTCCAGTTCAAACTGAGTTAGAAGGATTCCAAGGGACAAAAATTAAACCATTAGGTATGGTTAATTTAAGGTGTAAGTATAAAAATATTGAATGTTGTGAAAATTTCATGCTTGTTGAAAGCAAAAATATGCTATTAGGTTTACCCGGTTGTATTAAATTAAATTTATTAAAAAGAGTACAAAAAGTGTCAGTAGTTAATAATGTTGAGGAACAGAAGTCTAAGTTTGTATCAGAAAATTTTGAAGTTTTTAATGGTCATGGTAGCTTTCCCAATAAATGTAATATTCCTACAATTCTTCATGAACCTATCTGTAATCCACCTGTTAAGGTTCCCTTAGCTTTGTCGGAACCCTTGCAGTGTGAGTTAGACAGGTTAGTTAAGCGAGGGGCTATAATGAAAGTGGAGGAAATAAACTCTGAAGCTTGTATTAATAGAATTGTGATTATTGAAAAACAAAATAAGAAGTTAAGATTGTGTTTAGACCCTACAGATTTAAATAAATATATCATAAGAAAACCAAAACATATGTCCACTGTTGATGAAGTGGCTTTTAAGTTAAGAGATATGGAAGTATTTTCGGTTTTTGATCTGTCAGAAGGATTCCATCATTGCCCACTTACAGAGGAGGCTCCATGGACATGTTGCTTTGCTACACCATTTGGAGTGTATAGATATTTAGTTCTTCCCTATGGTGTTACCAATGCACCTGAAGTCTTCCAAGATCAGATGGAATTTTACTTTGGTTCTATACCTAATGTGTTATGTTGGTTCGATGATATTGTAGTCATGGGAAAAAATGAGTCTGAACATGATAAATCTGTTGCTGAGTTGTTAAAAAGAGCAAAAGAGATAGGAGCAGTTTTTAACAAAGATAAAATACAGTACAAGCAAAGAGAAGTTAAGTATATTGGTCAAATATTCAGCAAGGAAGGTATGAGAGTTGATGATGATAGAGTAGAGTCTTTATTACAGTTAAAGTCACCTAGTTCTAAGGAAGAATTACAAAGATTAATTGGATCGTTTAATTATGTAAGGAGATATGTACCTGAGATGGCCGAATTAATGTCACCCCTATGTAAACTTTTGAAAAAAGATGTAGAGTTTCAGTGGTTGCCACATCATGAGAAAATGTTGGAAAATTTAAAGTGTAAAATTTCTCAGGCACCAGCTTTGAGCCCATTTTGTACTGATAAAGAGATAATTTTGCAGTGTGATGCTTCTAAAAATGGAATTGGGTGCTGTATGTTTCAAAAAGATGATAAAAACATGTTAAGATTAGTTGCGTGTGTTTCGAGAACTATGAATAGTGCTGAAATTAATTATAGTCAAACTGAGAAAGAGCTATTAGCAATTTATTATGGTACACAAAAATTTCACAAGTATGTATATGGTTGTAATTCTGTAAGTGTCCAAACTGACCATAAGCCTTTGTTACCAATTATGTCAAAACAGATCAGTAAGATTGGTTCACCTAGACTAAGACGTTTAAGGTTAAAATTATTAAATTACAGTTTAAACCTTGTTTATGTTCCTGGGAAATTTATACATTTTGCTGATATGCTTTCAAGGAATAGTAGAAAATTGATTGAGAAAGATGTAGAGATGTTGGAAATGGTACATTCAGTTTCAGTACATTTACCTATGAGTTCAGAAAGGAAAATTCAATTTCGATTAGCTACTAGTAAAGACAGAATTTTGACTGAGATTACTAAGTATTATTTTAGTGGATGGCCTGTTGAATCTAAGGTTTCCCCAGAATGTAAACCATATTATAAACTTAAGGATGATATTTATGTGGAGGCAGGATTAGTGTTTGTTGGTTCTAAAATAATTGTACCTGAATCTTTAAGATCTTATGTGCTAAATTTAATTCACCAAGGACACCCTGGGGTAAACAAAAGTATTAATAGAGCTAGACAGCTATTTTATTGGACAGGTATGTCTGAGAATATTAAAAATTTAATTGTTAAATGTAGAACATGTGAAAAATTTAGACCTAGGAATTACCATGAGCCTATGTTATGTCATAAGATACCTAAGCAGAGATTTAATAAAGTAGGGACAGATATATTAGAGTTTGCTGGTAAATCATATTTAGTGATAGTTGATTACCTGTCACATTGGCTTGAAGTAATTCCTTTGTTAAATAAGAGTTCTGAATCCATTATAAATGCAATGCAAGAAGTGTTCACCAGATTTGGTTACCCGGAGACCGTAGTTGCTGATAATAATCCATTTTTGTCATACGAGTGTAAACAGTATTATAGGTCTAAAGATATACAAATTTTAACTTGTAGTCCACATTACCATAGGAGTAATGGGTTAGCAGAGAAGTCCGTACATATTGCTAAGACTTTGTTAAAGAAATCTAATGATGAAAACATTGATTATAGAGATTCCATTTTACATTATAATAATACGCCTTTAGCTGGCCTACAGGTTTCACCATCACAAATTTTACATAGTAGACGCCTAAGAACTAATGTACCTACTAGCAGTATAGCTTTAGAACCAAAGATAGAGAAAAATGTTGATATTTTGTTGAATATGAGAAAGTCTGTAACTAAAAACTTACATGATAGGAAAGCTAGAAGGAAGGAACAAAATTTTGAGATAGGGGAACAAATAGTATATAAAATTGATAAGGAAAATATTTGGAAAAAGGGAATAGTATTAAATAAAGCTGAAGAACCTAGATCTTACATAGTAAGTGGTGGTTCTAAACCAGTAAGACGAAATACTTACCACATGAAAAAGTCTCAAACTAATGTAAGTCACGGTTCTAGAGATATGTTTATAGATGTAAGCAATAATGGTTGTCAATTAAGTTTACCTAGCTGTTCACAAAGTGTGCCTGATGCACCTGATGTGACAAATAATAATAGTTCTAATAATACTCAGAATAAGAATAGTCCAAGTTTGCATCAGACTAGATCTGGCAGAATTATTAAGCCTCGACAGATTTTAGATTTGTAATGAACCATGTTTATTAGACTGAATTATGTTTATTGTTGATTGGGTTTAATGTTCACAAGTTTATTAATGCATAAGGGGGAGGTGTTCTAGAATATAAGATTTATGATTATCTGTGGAAATGATTATCTGTGTGGAGTATCTATGTCTTGTAGGGATGGACATTTAAAATATACATCGATGTTTTTTTCGATGTAATGCATCGACCGGTCACATCGATGGTAATACGATGTATTGAGAAATACATCGATGTTTCTTAAACATCGATTGTTTTCGCCATGACGTATTTTAGGTTAGGTTAGGCCTTAATTAAAACAAAAATATGTATTAATAAAAGCAGGAAATATATTTATTCAAATTCAAAATCACACAGCCAACACATTTTTTTTTACATATTCCAATATTTTTTGTCAATGCTATGTAAAAATAAAAGTTTACTTAATCTTTTCCCCTTCAATCGGTTCCTTCGTTCAGTCAAAACTAGCCCTGCCTGTGAAAAAAGTCTTTCTGAAGGTACTGACGTGCCAACTATTGTCAAATACTTGAAAGCTATTTTGTACAGCTTCGGGAATTGTATTTTATAATCCCTCCAGATTTCTAACGGATTTTCGTTCAGTCTTCCAACAGGACTTCTGAGATAAACTGAAAGTTCGTCAGACAAAACATCTTCAGATTTGTTAATTTTCCAGTTACGATGCACTAACTTATGGTGATCAGTCCATAATGAAAAGACCTCTTCATTTTTATCAGATTTATCAGAATCTGACTCAGGTTCTTCATTGCTTTGCAAATTCTTCTTCATTATATCCTTAATTTTCGAAACAGCATTCGAACAAGCTATTGCATCATTGAAATGTATTCTTTTGAACCGTGGATCTAGAATACTTGCGATAGCAAGAGCACTCACATGTTCTATAGAACCCATTCTTTTATTTATTTCATTAATAGCAAGTTTTTGCACCTCCTTCGCTACGGGATCTTCTATAACAGCTGAAGTTATTTTAGAGAGCATGCAACGAACTAAGGGAATAATTTTACTACTTGTGCAGTATTTATCACCCGAAATTTCTTTTGTAGCCGCTTCCAAGGGTCGCAACACCACGATGACAGACGATACAGTAGATATATCCGATGCACTGAGCATTGCAGGTGCTCTGGGGTGGCGGAAGAGAATATCATTTATGACACTGCGGAGTTCTAGAAATCTTTGTAACATATAGTATGTACTGTTCCAACGAGTATCCACGCTTTGTATTAATTTTACCCCAGCAGGAGACTCCATAGCCGCAGCAGTGGCTTTACGTAACTCGTCACTAGCTACGCAACTCTGTTTAAACCAAGTCACTATTGTTTTTACTTTAGAAACAATGTTTCTCCACTCAGTACACATCATTGTGCCTTCAGCTACCAAATTCAAAGTATGGGCAAAACATGGGATATGTTTCCTTCTACCGAACGCTAATTCGATCGCCTTTACTATATTGGCTGCGTTGTCAGTAACAACAGCCGTTACATTCTCTTGGTCTATTTTCCAGTCTTGGCATACTTTTAAGAGAATTTCAGAAAGATAATCTGATGTATGTCTTTCATCCAATTCGTACACGCCTAAAGTGATTGAGTATAGTTCAATGTCTATTCCGAAATGCGCTGTGATGCCCAAAAAACTTTTCATATTTAAGGTATCCGACCAAATATCCGTTGTTAGGGTTATATCTTCTATAGAGGATAGCATTTTTTTAATTGTCTCTGAAATTACTTCATATTTATCGTCCAGCCAGCGTCTTAGAGTTGTTCTACTCGGGAGTTTATATTGAGGAGCAACTGTTTTCATTAGAGTTCTGAAGCCTTCGTTTTCAACAATTGAGAAAGGCTGATGGTCTTTGCAAATCATGAATAATAAACAGTTGTTCAGTTTCCTTGTCTTCTGTCCAGATTCTGAGTAAGAAGAAATATCTTTAAAGGCGGCCTGTATTGTTTTTTGGCGTTTTAAAGGGGTAACGTTTTCTTCTAAGTCTAAATCAATAGTTTCATTTACGGTTTTCGGTAACGGCTCACAGGATCTTTTATTGCCACTGCCACTTGTACTAGGAATCGGTTCAGATTGAAGTAAACCATCATCAATGTTATCGTTAGGCGTTACCTTGGTATTTAGAGGATTCGATATTTCTTCTGCATTTAATGTATTTTGTTTTGGCTGAATTTCAAGATAAGCAGCCTTATGAACATTACGAACGTGCCCAATTAAGTTCGTAGTATTTCCAGCAGACTTAATTTCCTTTTGACATAGTTTGCATTTCGTTTTCTTATCATCAATTTTGTTAAAGAACTGCCAAACTGAACTTTTTTTCTTAGGTCCCATTATAACTGAAAGTTAAAAAAATAATACTTTATAGCACGGTTTACGGGGTATTTATAATAATACCTATTAACTGCCTAGTAAAATACAAATATGTTTATGCCGCATCATAATCGATAATATAGTATCGATAACTTGGAATCACTACGGTAGGTAGTATTTCAGGGTAAAAATATAACCTTCCAATCAAATCGTATTACATTGCGAAATTAATGCAAACTTCGTAACGTAATCTTCTCTTTTATATGTTAATTAGTTATATGCACGCGCAGTAAAACGTAAAATATTTTCAACATAAGTAATTACTTTCTACTTTTTGACAACAAAACAATGTGATATTACCAGTAAAATTTCGAACCCATTATCACTAAATACATTATTCTGTTTATTAATACACATACCTGTTGATAAATCAAAGTTTCTTTTTAGTTTCAAACAAAGCAAACACTTGTATCGTATTAAAACACAACACACGTTTCCACAGCAGAGACTCGGTCGGCCATATTGTTGTTTTGTTTTGTTGGTTTAATTTAAATACTTTTAATTTTGCTATACCGGCTCCGCGGCAATGGAAACATAGCCAATTCAGCCTATAATAACTGATAGGCGCGTTTGTTATATTGGCAGCACTGATTATAACGTTTCGTTTCACTCATAGTATACTCATTCCTAATTTGCTTGGTCGATGTATCGAATGAAAAACATCGATATATATTCGATGTTGAAGTATTAACAATACATCGGTTTATACGATGCATCGTTACTATACATCGAGTGTTTTAAATAAATCGATGTATATCGTCCATCTCTAATGTCTTGGAGATGGGAGTTCTGTATCAGAAAAATAAAGTTTGTACTGATAATTTATTCAGTCTTTAATTATAAAACAAATATGTTACACAAACTACCAACAACTTGAGTCATATGAGCAGCCTAAGGTAAATTATTTATCACAAACCGTATGTTATTTTTTTTTAAATCCAAATTACAAAATTATCCAAATTAAGAATTCTGAATTTATTTACAGTAGAAAGATTGAAATATGTCCTACAGTGGCTACACACAATTTTCTTTCTTTGATAAACTTCTTAAAAACTTTAAAAATGTGACCATTTTTTATCTTTTATGGCATCTCACAAAGGCAAGCATCAAAAAGTTTTACACCTATTTTGTTGTTAAATTGTATAATCCTGGCCCTTGTTTATGAAAACATAGTAAATAAACCATTATCTCAGAGAAAAAAGAAATGGGTTTGTTCTTTGTTTTTTATAGCATGATAAATTTATCATGCTATACAATATAAACCAGTAATTTGTTTGAAATACCAAATGAGGTTTTAAACAGTTTTTTTAATTTATTTATTCATTTTGTTACAGGTATCTAGCAATGACCCAGAATAAACTTACATCACTGCCATGCAGTTTATTGCAATATCCTCTGGAATACGTAGACCTTTCTGAAAATAAACTTGATGTCACAGAACCAGCACCTGAGCCCAGTAAACATATTCCATTTGAAAAGTTAAATTATGCTCCTAATATTATACCTTGGACATTAGTGGAGTTCCTAGATAATGCGAATTATGTGTGTCTGTGGTGCACCAGTAGTAAATAATACATTTTACTAAGACTATTTGAGAGGTGTTGTGTTCAATAGTATTAAGAAAAGCACTGTTACGTTTCAATGCTATTTCTGTTGACCTAAATGTTTTAACAGATGTTTTTGAACTTTAATCTTAATGAAACAATTATATAATAAATAAAATATTTATTTAAAACATTTTTTTATACTGTATTACATACATATTATTAATTAAGACCTTCAAGCCTCCAACTGATATCTGGAATAACTGGGGCTATCCTTATGTGTGGTTCTGAAAAACGAAAACATAATAATATGAGCATTTCATAGTTAGGATACATTACTGCCTCTTAAGAGCCTGTGCACACGATGTGTTGCGGCGGCGGCGCGGCGTCCTACATACAAATATCCATGGTATGCCACACGTTGCGTTCCGGCGTCGCACGGCACGTACACCGGACTTGCAGCCTGCGAGACGAGGCGGAGAGAGGTGTTGCGACACCGGAGCGGCACCGCTCCAGTTGTTTGTGCGTTGTCAAAAACACAAATGTTTGACAGATGACAATTTAATTTACGCGCTTTGCGACACGGCGCCGCAGCGCCCGTGTGACCGCCAATGTGGCGAAATCTTTGCGGTGCGACGCCAAAACGCATCGTGTGCACAGGCTCTTACAGTTCACTAGTAGCTATCAGACCTAAACTAAAACAGATTTGCATCTAAAACCTTCTAAGGTCGATTTAATGTGACGCTTAATTAATTTTAACTTACCAAGAGTGGCGATGCCCTGTGGTATTATGTTTTGTCCGTCTGGTACATTCTGGGCAGCAATGGTCGCATTAGTCGCTTCTAGTACAAGCTCATTCGTCCAGATATCTTTGAAACTGTCCTTCATTTCTTTCAACACTTTCTCCAAAGAACCCTGTAACATAAGATCGTATTTTCTATCTATGTATTTTCCATTTATAACTAAGGGCCCTATTCTTAAATGCATAGGTTTTATGGAACTGTTCTCGATAGCAGCGGCACGGGGAGCAAGAATAGTTCCTTATAAAACTATGCATTTGAATGCGCCCTTGTCGCAGCCGCCCCGCTGCCCACTGCCCACTGCCGCTAAGAATACGGCCATAACAGCCCCGGATCTAGGGGGGGCGAATCGGGGCCCGTGACTCGAGCGACATATTCAAGCGTAACAGACAAGTGCACCAGGCACCACCCAGCACACCGCAACTTTACAATAAATGAGACGCGCAGCACATAATAATATAATCTTTTTCTTTTTTTCTTTTTTACAACAGTTTTGGTGGATTGGCGCATTATCGATCGATACAATTTGATTAATATGTTGCTGGCAAAATTTTCATTTTGAGAAAATTTGTATTTCGCGAGCTAACTTAGCGCATTCCCATAAAAGATTGGCGGGGGGTGACAAACGGCAGTTTTTGCCCACCTCAAAAAAAAAACCTAGATCCGGGGCTGCCTAATAATCGACATATGGGGTGGGTCAGGTGGGTGGAACGCCCTCAGGCTAGGTGGAGCGACGATTGTAGTCTAGTCGCAGGGTCTAGCCGACAGCAGCTCGATGGGAGTGGCCAGGGCTAGCTAATGACGTGCAATTGAAGAAGCCTAGAAGCCTGAACTGTACCTAGTGGACAGCCATAGGCTAATCATGAAGAATGAAGATTTGTAAAATATAAATGGAAAAAAATCAAACCGGCCAAGTACGTGTCGGACCACGCACAATGAAGGGTTTCGTAGTTGGGATGTTTTTTTTTAACAAACTTAACATTGTAGTTGAAAAACTCTATGTTCGCACATAGAACGATATACGTCACGGACAATTCTCCAACTGCAAATGTACATTTGTAATAAAAAAAAATGTATGTGATAAAACAACAAATGAACGATTTTCGAACGTTTTGAAAGAAAGAAAGAAAGAAAAATGCGTTTATTGGCATTACAGCAGAGAAAATACACCTTATAACTATAAAAAACAAAAAACAATGATTATAATGCCAAAAGGGCCTCAGCTCAGCATATTGTCAGATGACAACACAAAGTGTACCACCTGACGCTGATTTTCAGCTGCAACCCACGAGTGCCATACGCTAGAATAATAAACAGATAAGTGTGTGTCCGCTTTAATAAATTAGATATCAGAATAAAATATAATGTAATAAAAGATACATACATGTGTGTGTGTTGTGTTGTGAATAAATACCCAATATCTGTGTCATAATAACTATCATATTTTATATACCATATCTATTAGATATTTAAAAAATCAAAAACTATCATCCTTCTAAAGTAAGAAGGTAGGTATGTACCTTCAAAGGCAAAATCATGTGACTGCGTTGGATCTTCTAAAACTACTTAAAATGACAATAATAAATGACTAGTAAGAAAACAGATTATGAACAAAAATTAGAAATTGATAAAATAGGCAAAATTTCTAAAAAATTAACAGAAAATTACTTAACTTAAAAAGGCAATAATAAATGACTAGTAAGAAAACAGATTATGAACAAAAATTAGAAATTGATAAAAAAAAATAGGCAAAATTTCTAAAAAATTAACAGCCGGCATTGGAGTTATGACGTCGACCGGTACAGCATATAATGAGATATATATAAGTATATGATATGATATGTTTTGCTTTACTTGTGCTGTGATACTTTGCTTTTTGCCGAATTTCATGATTCTAAGTCAACGGGAAGCACCCTATAGGTTTTGATTTATTGGAGAGTATCAAAATATGTCGCATAAATACCCGTTTTTTTATTGCATCAACTTGATCTTGATTTTTTTAGAGCTCCAAGGGACCGCAGACCTACGTATTTGATATTAATTTCAACTTAATACTGCCACGCGTTCCTGAGGAAAAGGGTTTTGACAGACTGACAGACGGACAACGAGGTGATCCTATAAGGGTTCCATTAATTTCCTTTTGAGGTACGGAACCCTAAAATTAGGCAGTCATGGGGAATGACGATAGAAGTGAAAACTTAAAACTGAAACTAACAGTACTGGATAACTAACTGAAATTGAGTAACTGAACTTGCCGGGACACAGGCCTCTCTGTGAGAGGGAATGGGACATAATCCACCACGCGGGCCCAGTGCGGGTTGGAGGACCCTATAAATAACAATGTCTTTTAAAAAAATTAATTGTAGTAGCTATATTAAATTTATTTATTTAATTGATTGTAATAGCAAACATTAAAATCTATTGGCACTCCAGCAACATCAAGCTCAACATGAATGTCATCATACTCATAGCTAAGGAGTAACATTAGCATATCTCGGACCTATAAGATTTTCCTCTCCCACCATCGCTCAACGCGCTAGAAGTTTTTACTTAGAAAAAACGTGTTCGGTCGGGGGACCCCCGTTAGTAACGAAATGCCTTCTGACGTAGGTATGATTTAAAAGAAAACAAAATTTTCGCAGCCGCCTCTTGGATTTACATTTTGCCCTCACTATCGACTTTAGCACTCTCGAAAACTATGAAAACGATATAGTCCGTGCAATCCACGAAGATGCGCCCCACTCCACGATTACTGTACTGTAAACTGAACTCTAGTACGGCGCGGAGCGGAGTGGGGCGCGTCTTCGTGGATTGCACGGACTGTAACCGTGACGAAAAATTTTAACAATTTCGCAGCCACCATCTTGGATTTTCATTTTAACTAAATTATTTATTTTAGAAGAAGACAGTTGCAAGTATGAACGCTTTTTCGCGTGACGATTTCTGTCAGTTTACTCCTACCGCGGGCCGAGTTAAAGAACTTCGTTTAAATAAAAAACTTCACTAACTGCTACTACAGCATGTTGGCGCGAGCATGTCGGTGACGCGAACCCATAAGTATTTCCCCTAACAATAATCGCTAAAAGCGATTAAAGAAGTTTTCACTTCAAAAATTGTACAGGAGTGGATAATAGTGCACCTACATGTGGTGACTGTGAACAGACCACGAAAAAGAATGTATTTACCTGTAAGATGTAAGCTTCTTTGTCCTTACTGAAGTAACTCAAAGCAATGACTATTTCTTTTACTTGCAACCTCAAATCGTATGTAGCAGTAACCAAAGTGTGTAGAGCCATTACTAGGGCAACATCTTCATACTGAGAACCTTCTTTGAGTGATGCCACTTTGCGCTCATGTTTTCGTCTGTTCTTACTCGAACGGAAAGATCGACTGAAAATTAAGTAAAAATTGTTTAATAAGTTGAAGCATGAATTACTTGAAATCCATACTTCCATACTAATATTATAAATGCGAAAGTAACTCTTGTCTGCTACCTTTTCACGCCTAAACGAATGTACGTGAACGTATGTATCTTTATGAAAGAAGCCTGGGACCTGGAGAAAGATGATGAAAAATAAAATACAGGCAGACGAAATCGCTATGTCGTTTATAAAACGAACTTGAACGAGTTATCCTGTGTGGTAACGCTAATGACTTTGAAGATAAATATCGCGCAAGCTATAATAACTATGTGGTTTCCTCTTTCTAACTTAGCCCATTGACTGTTTTCACCATGCCATTTTTTGAAAATCTGTTACTAGTAGAAGATTTTCTCCATGGCTCGCTTCCTGAATTTATATTTGTTATATAACTTCCCCATACAACAAAAATAATTAAGTAAACATTATCCTGTCCAATTACTCGCCATAGGCGTTCCACAGGGATCAATTCTAGGTCCTATTTTTGTAAGTATATGCATATGATCATTCTTACCTTGAACCCTTGGACGAAGAAGCAAGTGTACTGCCTGCATCAGAATATAAATCACTGTCCTTATTGGTATAAAAGTCGAATGTATCCACTGGGTGCTTAGTTTTATTTTCTCTTACAACTTGTAGACGTTCACGGTGCCTTATGAATGTCGCCCAGTTCATCTCAATTATTTCTTTCATATTGTTGTACTCTTCTAGTATAGCGGGTTTAAGCTTTTCATCTACAAAGACGAATCGATTAATAACTACAAACTAAGCCAAGCTTGACATTTTTAAGTAGTAAAAAAATATAAGAACAAACCTTTCAGATTTTTTTTATTGTACTGAGAACAAAGTCTTAACGCAGTTTTATATTGTCCACATTCAATGGCATAAGAGATTGTTAGTTCACAGTTACCATAAAACTGATCTAAAATTGTTAAGGCTTCCTTGTGGCGCTTGTCTTGTTTTAGACCTTCCACTAAATCCCTTGAGAAATAAAACAAAAGTTTAAAAAGCTGACATGAAAAATATACCCTTCATAATTTTGTAACAAATAAACATACCAACACAAATCCTTAAATTGTTCCTTAGGCCATGAATTTGCTAAACTTATTGCTAATTCCCATTCCAGAGCGTCTTTATAGCATTCAATAGCTTTATCAATACTATTTGCTCTTTCATACACTATTCCAGCTTCTGTATATTGCTTCTTCAACTTTAAGTAGAGTCCAAAGTCATCTGATATCTCGTCAAAAATAGCATCGTTTGGCGAAAACAGACTCAATGCTTCGCGGTACAGGCTATGGTATTTTACAAAAGTTTTTAACTCATTGTGTTTGCTTGTGCCACACATCACAAGACTTTCTACTGCCCTCTCGAACCTTTTCAGGTGTTTGTTAATTGTAAATCTCTTGTAATTTTCTTCCATTTCATTCAGCTCATCAAGCATTGGAACATATTCCTTTGGATCTTTCTGTGACTTATAAGCTACTAGCAAAACTAAGTCAAAATCATACATGCCAAGAGCAACATCAAACAGTTGATTTACATCAACCATGTAGAGTAAGTACTTCAATGCTTCATCTGATCCAACTGGCAACTTTATTCCATTAGATTCTTGTACCTTCAGTTCTTTGATGATCAATAAAGCACTTTCAAAGTCTTTTATTGTATTCTTCTTTACAAATGTTGTGAGTAATGGTAATATTTTAGTGTCGCTGTCTGGTCTCTTTTTCAAATGTTCTCTTACAATATCACATATCTTTTGAACTTTGGTATCTATTTCGCCTTTGGGCTTATCTGGCTTTCCAGCATAACTACTAGAGTACATGGTCTTTGTTACATCCGAATTTTCTAAATCAGATAGAAACAGATTCAACCATGAAATGTTTTGAACAGATTCCAAAAATATTTCAATGTGCTTTATAAATTTTTCTGGATCGTGGTCATAAATTAGATTTAAATTGATTCTCTGTTTCCTCATGAGGTCAAATGCCTCTTGATACTGCAATCGATCAAGATATTCTCCAATAATCTTCAATGATAAAGGCCTTGGCTGGATGGTTTCAAGATTTCCTCTTGGCATTTGAAACACAGCCCTAGTGTCATTTGGTACTACAATTACTAATTTAGCTCCCCTTTCGATTTTCCTTTTATACACATGATTTGATTCATTTTTCTGATACTCCATAATAGCATCAAGGCCTGGCTTGGTTAATTCTGTGCACAGAAGCACATGTTGCAATGTTGTTAACAATAAAAAATGAGTGTGAACAAAGAATGAACTCACATTATTCATTATAATTTTTTGATTGATATACAGATGGCCTTTATGTGACAGTCCAATAAAATATATTTCATTATTTACTTGGAACACATCGAATTTTGGACATGATACTCCAAATGACTCATCTGGAATTTCTAGATCTTCTCCAAGTTTGCCTTGTACAATATCACCATCCTGGAGTTGCAAAAATAGAGTTGAAGCCTCAGTGGGGTGGGACTGAACCCTTTTTACAGGTGCAGGTAAAGCAGTTTCACTTGTGTTTTCTACTTTCTCTGATGTAATTGAATACTCAACTAAATTGCTAGTGTCATTATTATGGACAACATTAGCTATAATTGTATCAGCATTAACCCAGAACCAATTGAAACATTGAAATGGAAAATCATATTTATCAGCTTGAACAGTTTTAAAAACTTCATACTGTAGGGGAAATTTGACAGTTTGTTTACAGAATACCAACTTATTGTCTGCAGTATAGACAAAGAAACAATTAGGATTGCAGTCTTCTTCTTTCTGTTTTTGTGGTGCAAAATGAACAGAGTTAATATTGGCATCGAGTTTGATTTCAAAAGCTGACATTGGTGGGGGCATAACAGTTTGTCTAAAGCCTGTCAAGAGAAGTTTGCTCCCATCAATAACTGCCACCACTGCATCATCTTCAGGCCCATACCCTCTACTGTGATCTGCATTCCAAATCCAGGTGTAGGAAAAATGTTGCCCATTGTGTAAAAATACATGCAGTTTTTTGTTGTTGGCTATATCAAAGTCATTGTCCCACATTATCTTGCTTATGTCCTGATCACTATTGAACATTATAGTTTGTTTCAGATACCAGTGATAATTGCCAATTGTGTAGAGAAGTAAAGTTTGTATATTCTTTTCCGTGTCTCTGCATTGTAATGTTAATACTTCCGAGTCAGAGCTCCAAGTGATGTCCTCTACTACTGTGTTGGCATTTACAGGAACATCAAATTCTCCATGTTTTAAGCCATTCTTTTCAAAGAAAGACACAAGATATTTGTCATTTAGTTTTTGTGTGGTAGCAATAAGATTTCCACTGGGTCTCCAAGACAAGTTGGATTCTAAACCTTGTTGTTTTTCACCTGTGTATTGTAAGCTTCCCTCTTTGTCAAAAACTTTAAATCTTCTAATTCCATCCATTATGAACCCAACAGCATACAGATTGCCATCTCCTCTCCATGATATTTTTACTGCATTGTCACCTATTGTAGGATCTGAAAAGAAAATGTTTGATTTTTTAAATATTACATTTTTAGAGAAGCAGCTCTATACTACTCTGTACTGTATGACAGAATAACTAATGTACAATCAGTATGATTAAATGTTTTCTTTTTAATTAAAAATTGTAATTACCAGCAGTGACTTCATTTTTCACCTTGGCAGCCTGTTTACCAGCAGACCCATGGAACTGAGTTTCCTTTTTCCCCCAACCAACAGTTATGAACTGTTTCTCTCCAAACTCTTCGTTAAATAAACTAATCTCATGTATGGGATCAAACATGTTCATCAGAATCATTTTCATGTCTTTGGTAACTAGTACCAAAAGTTCTTGATCTGGACTCCATTCTATTGCCTGGAAAGTAATTATTAATTGTGCATATTGCATAATTATTATTGAAGTTACTATGAAAATAAAAATAAAGTATTTACTATTTGATTCCTTATGACTTGTAACAGCTGTACTTTGATCTAGTTAATCAATAACTTTTCATTTTCATAGTTATAATTATAATGTAAGTATAAAGTGTTCGAACTTACCAGTAATCCATTTTCACAAACTCCAGCTAAGTCTAAAGTATTGCCATTGTTGCTAATGGTTATGAGTTCTCCGTTTGCAAGTCCCACACAGAGAGTGTTAGTAAGTGTGAGAAATGTAATGTTTATAGGTTTATTATCAGGAGAGGCAATATCTGAAAGATCCTTGGTCCACTTTGCTTCATTATTTGCATCAAAATTGATCACACTAAGGTTATGTGTACAAACATATAGTTCGTTGGAAGAACTAACTTCATCATGACCATTACAAACTATGAGTTTGTCTTCTGATGCCAGATTAGGATCTCCTACAGAAACTTCCCAAAGATTTAAGTTTTTCATTGTTTCTGATTAAGAAAAACTATGAACATAAACACGTTTTGTATTCCGAACAAATTGATCATCAGTCAAATGTCAATTATAACTTGTCAGTGTCACTGTCAACAAGACAGTGACATTCTTTTTTCTTTGGATTATTGTCCATCTGTTAGAGAATCAGAATCATTTGATCGTAATTTGAACTTTGGGATACCTCAGCAGCATGAAACTGATTATACCATGATGGATCTTCCATCTCTAGAGAGTTATCACGACATTAAAGCATCTCATCTACACGGCTGCCAACCGCGTCCCAACAGAGGTGACCTTGGTGGTTTACAACCGTGGAGTTGGTGGTTTACGACCAAACAAACAGCTCTGCTTGTTGCCAATCAAGGTCACCTCTGTCGGGGACGCGGTTTTCCTAACTATGCGTTCGCACTGGCGAAACATCACAACAAAACATGTTGAAATCTCTAGTGCCTGTCAAACTTTCTATGGAAAATTGACAGAAAATAGAGATTCCAACATGTTTCGCTGTAAATGTTTCGCCAGTGCGAACGCACAGTAATACCTATCTTATCTGTCTGTTGCCAGCACTAAACGACCGTCCAACATGACTCCAGTCCCGACTCACGATTGATCGAAACAGACTGTCCACACATCTCATTCCCTATGGAGGACGTTGAAGTTAGTAATTGCTGCTTCTGCGCTATACCTTTTGAGTGTATATAATTATTACCACACTGACATCGTCACACATGCACGAACTTTTTCTCTACACGTGGAAGGTTGGACAGTGGACTGTTGGACGATAGTCTGGCGTATTATTATGATCTTGTAGATCGATAATGATGGAACATAGTGCATCTTTAATTATGTATAAGCCGGCTCCACATGACATGACTTTGTGGCTTGTGGTGACTTTTTAGTTTTGTTCATACTACCTTATCTGTGGTTTTATTTGTTGACAGATAGTGACAGATTCTTATATTCTCGCTCTGTGCTATAACAAAGTACTCTGTGCTATTCTCTCTGACTAGTTGTAGTTTATAGCTATCTGTGTGCTATTCTCTTTTGGCGGGTCCGGGTTTGTTGTGTTTGTGAAATAGGTAGTTCTTCAAATAATTAATCATGAAATTGCAATGCCAGGTAGATGTAATCAATAGATCTCACAGTAAAATGAACATAGTAGGAAGTGGAAAATATTTAAAATCAACTTTAGCACTGGGAAAAGAACCAAAAGGCGAAACAGAATATTTCATTCTTCATTTCTCATCTGTTAACAAAAGTGGTACAAAATACCGCGTAAAGTGTATAAAACAAGTGTTTGTGAAGTGTATAAACGAAGGAAAAGCAACCATACGTTTTGAAGAACCATCTCATGACCTGTGTATAAAAAGTGAAAGCATACAGCTGAAATGTTTTATGAGACTGTTAAAATCATGTGTCGCCGGTGACACAAAGAACATACAGCTTGCGCCTTTGGCAAGCTTATGTGTAACACACAAGGATATTGCTCCTACAAAACTTATAATACGTAATCGGATTGAATATCCTACCAAAGGTCTCCCAAGAACATTACAATCTCTTTACATAAATGGATTGAGACTTTGTAACTTTAGAAGAGACATATTGTTATTAAAACAGCTTGTTGTACTTGATCTCACCGATAATGCTATAGAAAAGATACCTCCAGAATTTGGTATGAAAATCAAAATACTTTTTTTTTAGATCTAATTATCTACTGGTGTTATAAACATAGTTTGTCTTTCAGGACAAATGCCGAATTTATGTGAATTGTATCTTTCAAACAATCAACTTGGTGTGAAAGGAGAAGTGGACTGGAGATGGTTGATGGGGCCCCAGGTATGCTATTAACCCACATAACTGTAGCTAGTTATTCAAATATATACTTACAGTAATTTGAGATTATTTAACTCTTGAACGACTTCTACACAACCATGGCTGAATAATCTTTTGTATGTACGAAAAACTTGAAATGAACTAACAATTATTTTATTTGCAGATTACTAACATGCTTAAGTTGTTGGATATAAGTGGAAATAAGTTGGGATACTTACCAAAATCAATATGGAAATTACAAAAGTTAGTTACTCTGAAGCTGGATAATAATATGCTAGACAAACTACCAACATCACTGGGTCGTATGAGCAGCCTAAGGTAAATTATTTATCACCAAATGTTTACAAAAAAAATGCATTTTTTGCCCTTAATTCAAATTACCAAATTATCCAAATAAAAATTCTGAAAATACACCTGAGTATTTATCAACAGTAGAAAGATTGAAATGTGTGGTACAGTACAATAATCTTACATACAATTATTGAGATTGACATAAAATTATCTTTCCTAAACTTCATAAAAACTTTACAAAATATGTGAGTCCCGCCAAATCCCAAGTTTATGCAACCATTGTTTTTACTTTTATGGCATCTCAAAAAGGCAATCATTAAAAAGGTTACTACTTATTTTGTTGTGGCCATTGTTTGTGTGAAACATTGTAAAGAAACCATTATCTCAGAGAAAAAAGAAATGTATTTTGTTCTTTGTTTTATACAGTATGATATTTTTTTTTACATTTTGTTATATCATGAAAATTCTTTTTGTTACAGGTATCTAACAATGACCCAGAATGAACTTACATCACTGCCAACAAGTTTACTGCAATGTCGCCTGGAATACATAGACCTTTCCGAAAATAAGCTTGATGTCACAGAAGCAGCACCAGAGCCCAATAAACATAGTCCATGGGAATTTTATATTGGCAGTCTTGTAGATTTGGCATCTAAAATTGTTCTAAAACATAAGTTAAATTATGCTCCTAATACTATACCTTGGACATTAGTGGAATTCCTAGATAATGCGAATATGTGTGTCTGTGGTGCACCAGTAGTAAACAATACATTTTACATAAATAAGGAGTTTCAATTGAAAGACTATTTTAGAGTTGTTGTGTTCAATAGTATTAGGAAAAGCACTGTTACATTTCAATGCTATTTCTGTTCACCTAAATGTTTTAACAGATGATTTTGAACTATAATCTTAATGAAACAATTAATTATACAATAACTTAGAGTATATACTCTAAGTACAATAAGAATTAAATATTTATTTAAAAAAATATGTTTTTATCTTACATACATATTATTTAAGACCTTCAAGCCTCTAACTGATATCTGCAATATCAGGGGCAATCCATAAGTGGTTCTGTAAAACGAAAATATAATACTTAATATGAGCATTTCAAAGTTAGGGAGTTTTGAATACATTACTGCCTCTCTTACAGCTCACTATTTAGTAGTTATCAGACCCACAACTAGAGCAGGTTTGCATCTAAAAGCTTCTAAGTTCGATATAATGTGGCGAATAATTAATTTTCCTTCTGAGTACGTCCTGGGCAGCAATGGTGGCATTTGTTGACTTTCTGGTAAAAGCTCATTCGTCCAGATATCTTTGAAAATGCCCTTCATTTCTCTCAATAGTTTCTCCAAAGAAACCTGTGACAGATCTTTATAGTATTTTCAATTTATAACGAACATTGGGACGCCCTCAGGCTAGGTGGAGCGACGATCGTAGTCGTAGTCGCAGGGTAGCCGGTAGCAGCTGGATGGCAGTGGCTGGGGATAGCTAAATGACGTGCAATTGAAGAAGCCTATGAACTGCAGTGGACAGCCCTAGGCTAATCATGAGGAATGAAGATGATGATAAGATCACAGTTGTGACATCCATATGGATAACAATTTGTACAGGAGTGGATAGTGCATCTTCATGTCGGGTGATTGTGAATGGAGCACGCAAAGAGTAGAATAAGTTTCGATAAACTGAAAATCCGGGAGAGTGAAAATATATTCGGAAATATATTTTTATCAATTGTCGGAAGTTTCTCTATTTCTAGCACCGCTGCACTGTGTTAGCCCACGTAAGCACGGACGTAAAAATAGCATTGAGAATCCAACAGAGAGCATCCCAACACGTCGAAAAAACACACTTTGATTTCAACTCTCGGCTTTCAAGTATAGGTTGAAAATCCAGTGCGCGAAAGAAAATAGCCGCGGGAAAAAATCGCCCGTGCATACCTGGGCTTATTATGACAGATGTGAATATTGAATTTTTGTATATAAAGTCTTGTATACAATAAAGTAGGTAAATAAATTAAAACACGCCAGCCACTAGTATTATTATTTATTTTATCTATATAAATTACAGAAATGCTACAGCTACTCATTATTTAATAATTAAATAATGAGTAGTTGTAGCATCATTATAATCAGTTTCAGTTTAATCATTATTTAAACCTTAGGGTAATAAGTTGTTTCGAAAGTCTTTTTGCTCCTAGGATATGGCCGCAAAACTTTAGGAATATAAGCAGGCAGATGTTCATCCAATCTTCTATTGAAGGGGTTGATACCAAGCTCAAATGGCCTTCTCTTTGCTTCAAAGAACCTAGTATTGAATTTAAGCTTATAAATTTTCTCCCACAAGTATGTTTCAGGAAGAAGATCATGTTTTGGCCTATTGGACACTATGTGTTTGTATCTGGATTCCAACCAGCAGCGTTTGTTATCATCTTCAATATCTGCTACAACTTGTTCTTCCTGGCCTAAATATGGTTTCATTTCATGGTCTCGTTCTTCAGGGGCATTTAAATAGAACTGAACAAGCATCTTCAATACATTTTCATTAAGTCCTTGGACTTTTCCATTCTCTATGCTATCATATAATTTCAAAGGCTTTGTCCCAAAGCAAATGTTGCTTTTGGGGTTGTCAATCTTGTCATTATGCATCTCAATTGTATTTAATTGGTATGCATACAGTGACCACAGCTGTCCATTTGTGATAACAGTTTGTGTGACCAAAGGATAAGTTATGTCATTGAAGGTAGTAAATCCTTGGTAATTTGCTTGAGCTAGTAGCCATCCGAAACTAGCCTTCATAGCTTGGCAATGTAATGCTTCAAGATTATCTTCAGGACCAAATGATTCTTTTCTTGCAAGGATATGACCACGGCCATGATACGACAACGACCCAAATTCATCAAAATCACCAGGCCAGAATCCTGAAAAATTAAGTATTATGTATGAGAAAAATGATAAAATAAAAATTTACAGTTGGTAGTGGAACTCAGAATAGTCAATATTCTATTGCTGCTGGAACATTCAGAAATAAAATATATATTCTGTTATTGCAAGTACATTACCTGGTACATTAGTACCATGCCTATAGTCTTCGAAATATCCAACTGTTTTTGGTATAGCTGTGAACATTGGTACTTTGAAGGCAGTATTCTTAGCTTCATTGAATGGCACAATAGGCTTCAGAGGTTGGCGATTTCTTATAGTTAATATTGGAGTTCCTGCAGTATAAAAAAAAAATATATGTAATAGTAAACACAACTATGTTAAACAATATTCAAAATCAGAAACTATAAAAATGTTAATGGCAATAAGCTTGCGACTAGCCCATGAATGTAACCAAAAATAAAAATTTGTACTTTGCACCTTATAGGAACTATGTTTTCGTAATAACATACCTAATTATGTTATAATTACCTAAATACTGGACTGGTCTGTCAATGGGCTCATACCAGCGATCCCTAAGGCCCCCATACTTCTTCCTCCATCTCACTAGTTTATGTGGGGGATCAACACCACCAACAAACCAGAATGCTTCATGACGGGGATCATAATCAATCTGCAATAATTTACATTGATAAATAAATTTAGTAGCAAAGCATTGAGACCAGGCACCAGGACAGGGATGAGCAGGCTTATCTGGCCTGTCAATGATTTATTTATTTAGGATCTCCAACAAACGATGTACACAATACATGACACATAATTAAAGGGAAACATTGGGTATTATGTAAGTGTACTCCTTCACTTATAGGAGACCACAGCATGCCCAATAAAGTTAAAAACTAAGCTAATAAAGTTAAAATATTAATAATAAAATGAATTTTTAAAGGACATAAGAAAAAAAAAAAGAAAATATAATATTTGAGATACTATTAAATTAAGTCTACTAAACACTTATTAAACCATGATTATTAAAAAATGATGATACCAAAGTCCAAAAATACAAAGACAGTTTACGCATTTCTGTAAACTGTCCTTTTAGTTTTTGTACACTAGTGGATAACTATAAAAACTGAAGAATTCTGTTTTTTTTTTTTTAATGAACCACAAAAAAGTGCTTATACATTTTCTAATAAAAACCTACAATGTATTTATTTTTATAAGAAAATGAAAACTAAAACCTTGGATAGGAATTAGTTTTCTAGTTCCTGTAACTATTTCAGTTCATGAAGTGACCCTTACCACCCTAATGTAGGAACCCATAATGATTTATTACAAACATTACTTTTTATAACTGTATATAACTTACTTGGGAAGTCAACACATGTTCCACTTTGTCAGTTAAGTTGTTTGTAATAATTCTGTTTATCTGTTTTACTATACATTTTGCAAAAGCATCCTCTTTTTGTGATATTTCTGGTTTGTCATTAGTAGTAGAGAAAGTTCGGCTGGAATAAAAAATATTAACAGAGATAAGTTATGATAATTTTATATTAAACTCTAAGCATCTTTTAAAATTTTAATACAAATCCTAACTAATGTTATAAATGCGAAAGTGAGTTTGTTTGTTTTTTACATTTTCAAAAACGGATGAATGGATTTGGATGAAATTTGGGACACAAACCATGACCTGTAAGGATTAGGCTATTTTTCATCTTGGATCGCAGACGAAGTCGCGGGCAACAGCTAGTACATAATAAAGTGATTTAATGAGTGACTAAATGTGATAAAATTATTTCAAGAAACAAATAAAGTACCTATTCACATCTAGTTACCCTGGTATATAATACACTTCTGCAACCCCTTTGTATAATACAAGTATGATCTTTATGTCATAACACCAAAGCTAACAGCTAAGCAAACTATAGTATAGTTCAGGCTGTTTATTTAGCATTCTTGATACTTACACCACTCCATCATTTTCTATAAGAATAGCTTCTTCAATAAGGGCCTTAAGTTCTTGAACAACAGCTGCTGCTGCCTCGCCTGTTTCATTGTAGTATTCAGGGAGCTTATCAACAGGAACGAAATGACTTCTTGTGTAATACTGCACAAGGGGCATGGCATTGTACGGGACTTTATCTTCATTTAACATTACACACTTCCAGCCGTAATAGCGAGGCATATTTAAAGCTATTTGTTTCTCTTCTACGGTATTTATTTCCTTAATTTTCTGATGAAGAGTTTGTCTTTCTCGTAACTTTCTGCCCTGCAGAGACATATCCAGAATTGGTGGATATTCTGGTGTTTCTGTGTATTCATTTTGTTCTGACAATGCTGCTTGGGACTGCGGTCTTGTTATTATCTTTTTTAATTTAGGAAACGTTCTATGAACTCTGTTTAGATACATTTTGTATTCAGCTGGAGTGTTACTATTACCCTATAAATAATTGTAGTCTGTGATTATTACGGAAATTATTATTTTGAGGTTATGTTTCGTTCTGTAATCGAAGTGTCAAAATATCAAATTAGCAATCTAGCTAGCGCGTGTGCTTTTGTGATTTTAAATAATTTTACCTTGGCTATTATCGTGATAATAACAACTCATGAATTAAGCAATTATTGATGTTTGTTTTGCATTTTAACAACAAGCCATTTCTTCTACGATTCAAAATAGTTCATAGGATTTTTATTTCCTTATTACGGATCGTTAAATTTCTAGACGAAATAGACCTTTAAGGCCGCATTCCGACTTACGCCAAAAGTGATAATATCGCGAATCCAACCAAAGTCCAAAGTCACAATCAATACTCAATAACCCTTATATTTTGTGACTATTAAATTTGGTTGGATTCGCGATATTTTCACTTTTATCGTAACTCGGAATGCGGCCTAAGCTGATGCAACGTTTTGACATTAGCCACAGCCTGATAGCCACCTGCCAAATTATCTTGAATTCTAACCATTCACTTAAATATTTAACGTTATTTAGCGATTAATTTGAAACGTAATCATGGACGATGATATGGTATTTGATCCGTCTTTAAAGAAGAAGAAGAAAAAGAAGACCGGTTTCGACATAGACGCGGCTCTCGCAGGCGAGCAAGGTGAGAGCACGAGCGTGGAGGCGCCCGCTGGGATGGGTGACGTCGACTTGCCTGAGGATGATAACCTCGATTTGGACAATTTCGGAAAGAAAAAAAAGAAGAAGAAGAAGGGAGTGTTCAATATGGAAGAACTCGAAAGCACGTTACCGGAAACACCCCCGGCCGAGGAGCCGGAACAACAGGAGGACGAAGTTATTGACGACCTGGATCTAGACATTGACTTCTCAAAAACTAAAAAGAAGAAGAAGAAGAAAAACATTGAGGAGCTTGTCCTTGAAGATGATAGTAAGGGAGAAGACCAAGAAAATGTGGAAGATGTGAGTGGTGACTTGTGGAGTGGCACAGACCGAGATTACACGTACGACGAACTGCTCGAGCGAGTGTTCGATATCATGCGTGAGAAGAACCCTAGCATGGTATCTGGCAAAAAACAGAAATTCATTATGAGACCTCCTCAAGTTGTCAGAATTGGTACTAAGAAAACATCCTTTGCCAATTTCACAGAGATCTGTAAAACTCTCCATCGGCAGCCTAAACATTTACTAGACTTTTTATTGGCTGAGTTGGGTACGAGTGGGTCTGTTGATGGTAACAGTCAACTCATTATAAAAGGCCGTTTCCAACAGAAACAGATAGAGAATGTCCTTCGTCGGTATATCAAGGAATATGTTACATGTCATACATGCCGCTCCCCTGACACCATCCTCCAGAAAGATACTCGATTATTCTTCCTCCAGTGTGAAACATGTGGATCCCGTTGCTCTGTGGCCAGCATCAAGTCTGGTTTCCAGGCTGTGACCGGGAAGCGTGCTGCCATCCGTGCAAAGACTGCATAGAGTATTAGTGCTTAGTGATAAACTAATTATACAGTCATGGATCTGGGGTACATACAGTAATAGTCCTTATTTATGTTGTAATATTTTTTGAACATTGTCAGCTGTAATCTGGTGCTGATGCTGGTCATTGTTATTGTTGTGCAATTATAAGTAGATAGAACATAAATTACAGAGGTACATTATACCTTTAACATTTCTTACAAATTGTACCTCTGGATATTATAGAGAAAAAACTGGATTAGAATGAACTAAGTTTCCTCAAATTTTCTTGTCAGTGAATTTCAGATGCATTCTTCAGGATTATGAAAAAAATATTGGTGATGTGCTCAAACATTTGTGATTGGTTGCATGAGGTATTGCCTGAATGTACCCCATTCTAACCCCTATATTTATGTATAGCTCACTTCTGTATTATTCTCATTGATACACAATGGTTTTATAAATTGTTGTTTTATTTCATATCTTAAATAAAACACATTTTTATCATAAATGTTGTATAATTAACAAAATAAGTATGTGTATTGTATAAAAATTTCCAGTTTCATGTATATTAATAATTTTTATAGTTTTCCTTAGACTAGTTGCTATTTATAAAAAATATATTTTGAGAACAGTTTTATATCACAAAAATGTAGATAACGATAACATACAAAAATAGTAACAATATCATAGTAAATAACTTTTTTTTTATATGAAGATATTTCATTATAAAATTCGAAAATTGCAGATTTTTAAATGCAAGACTAGCTCCAGTATATTCACAGAAGAATTAATTATTGAATAATTTGACGATTAAAATCATGCTTGACAGCCTTGTTGAGACTATCAGCATATAAATCAAGACGCTGAGTCATTGTGAAGCCCCATTTATCCTTAATTTGCCGACATAAATTCAGATCAATCTGTGCTATCAGTAAGCCATCTTTCACTCTAGACAAGGATGGAGTTCTGGCACCATCTGGAGCAGTCACATAGCTTGAGCCATAGAAGTAGCCAAACTCCTTGTGGGCTGGCTTCCCATCTCCAGAAGTAAATTCATTAGGGAAGGATTCAGTTCCCACTCTATTTATAGCACAAGTGAAATAACTGTTAGCTATAGCAGCATTTCTAGCTTCAACAGCCCACAAATGCTCACTGAGTCCTGCAACAGTAGCTGAAGGGTTAAATACAATTTCAGCTCCATTGACTCCAAACATAAGCCAGTTCAATGGGTGATGACGGCCATAACAAATGTTAATAGCTATCTTGCCATACTTTGTATTAAAGACAGGGTGGCCGGTGTTCCCCTCAAAGTAATATGTTGACTCATTGAAATCTCCAACCCGGGGAATGTGGTTTTTGCGATGTTTGCCAATGACCTTGCCTGCCTCATTAATGACTACAGCAGTGTTCCAAATGGTGTCCCCATGAACTTCATCTCTTTCTAAAATGGGTGATACTATAACCATTCCATATTTGATGGCAAAATCCTTTAAGAATTTAGTGCTGGGCCCATTTTCTACAGATTCCGCAAATTCACACCAAGGTTGTTTCTCTCTAGTGCAAAAAGCAAAAGGCATGCTCCAAGCTTCTTGGAAACAGAGAACGTTGACACCTTCCTCTCCAGCTGATTCTATGATTTTGCGCATTTTATCAAAAATAGCTTGCCTCTGTTCTACTAACGGTTTATCAGTGGTCGTAGCAATAGAATGTTGGATAACTCCGACTCTCACTATTCGTGGACTTCTCGTTTCTTCTTTCTTGGTAGGGAAATCGTAGGATGCAACATCAAAGTTATTTTCTTTTGCACATTCCTGGCTACTTTTCTTTACATTTAGTTCATGGTGATCAGTTCTTCCGTAGTGAATTCTGTTGTATTCTTGTAATTCGCTGCCTGTTAAGGTCTTTGATATAAGTAAATCTAAGCTTGGGAGTTCCGACGAAGCTGCCATTATACTCAATATTGTTTTAAAATATTAAACTTTCGCCAAAGTACTTCTTTGAATGGCGCTAACGCTATATTCTGTTTGTTAGTGTTATCTCTTATCAGAAGTTGCCACTTATGTACTTTGATAATGTGAATTTGTTGACAATTGAGAAAAAAAAAGGAGATAACATTACCAGTTAATGATAAAGATAAATGAATGAAATTATGAATGAAACGAATGAGTCAAATAAACGCATAGAGTGGGTCACGGTTCCCTCTGCTGGTTTGCTGTTGTTTTGATTTTTCTTTCTCCGGTGGTTGATACCTGCAATGATTGCCCTTATTAGCTATCGATTAGCCAGCTAAACCAGCCAGCTTGAGTCTGCCATTTCTAAGAGAACTCAGAGATAGTCTTGAGATGTCGCTAGGACTAGGAGTAGTAGATGTAGTTCAGTGAATACAAATATGTGTATTTTTATGTGAATACAAATAGATACACAACAATAACTATTGTGGGTGTGGAACTATGATTCTACCCTTCATAACTAAAACCAAGTAATCAATTATTATTTAGTGTGCGTTATTGTAGGACCGAGGATAGCATGACAGCAAAGGGCCAAACAGTAGCTTGCCAGAGCCATCATCAGCAGATTGCGGTCAGCAGCAGCACCCTTTTCCCTCGATTACTAAAGATGTAAAGACTGGAATAAAGACTAAAACCGGCAGGAATGCTCATTCCGATTCAAGATCGACATCTTTTCCACAATTTAGAAAACGAGTTGTTTCGTTTATCCATCCTACGTTGGATTCACGGAAACGTATTGGTATGTTCGAGATACTCTTGAGATTATTGCAGATGTCTGCTCATCTGCTGTGTGTTGTGTGACACCAACTTTATAGTGTTCGTATCTATGGCTGTTCAAATGCAGAGAGCGTGCTGTGAGCATAGACATTTTTGCTATCTCAATGGCTGTGAGTGGTTCATCATAGGCAGCATTCCGAGTTACGCTAAAAGTGAAAATATCGCGAATCCAACCAAATTTAATAGTCACAAAATAAAAGGGTTATTGAGTATTAATTGTGACTTTGGACTTTGGTCGGATTCGCGATATTATCACTTTTGGCGTAAGTCGGAATGCGGCCATAGTCTGTGGATTGGTTGTATCTGTCTGTCACTGTCAGGTCAGTCTGAATTTATAAACTCAAAATTGTCATGTCGATAATGATCTATTTGTCGTAGTTTCGTTTCATTAAAATATAACCCAAACATTTTGTTTACTTGTGTTAAACCTGTTTCTGCGGCCTTACTTACTGCTTGATTGATTTTTTACAGCTTCATATTATCACAACAACCAAATAATATTGTTTTTTGCTCTAAAAAGTTCGTCAAAATGAATGTGCTTCCAGCCCAACCTGTTGGGATACAGAGCACAGCGGGTGCTGTTCCCATTCGAAATGAAAAAGGTAAGTTCTGTGATAATTTTTGTTCATATTTACCGATAATTGTTCAGGAATATACCCAATTTATAAACAGTATAGCCCCCTTTACGTGTCAATTTTCTTTGTATGTTAATAACCAAATGTTTTTTCGTTTACAGGGGAGATTTCTATGCAAAAGGTGAAGGTTCAGAGGTACATATCGGGTAAAAAGCCTGACTATGCTCAAGGTGCGTCATCTACAGAAGAATCGGATACTGAGGACTTTATAGAGCAACAGAAACCAGACCGCAGGCAGCAGACCTTACCACAAGTCATCAGCAAAAAAGAAGAACATCACAGTGATTCTGAAAAAGAAGTAAGTATAACCAGAGGTTTTGTTTGATTAAAAAAAGATCATGCAATTATTGACTAACATTTTGTTTCAATAATCAATATTTTATTTCATTTTACAAGGTTGATGATCCGCGTTTACGCCGTTTACGACAAGCTGCACAGTCACCACCAAGGCGTGCAGAACACAAGCCAGAGATTATTGATGCTGAACCAGAAGAAGAAGTTGAGAGTAGTGTTGAGGAAGTGAGGGATAGTTCCGAGAGTGAAGATGAGCTTGATGAGGAAGAGATTGAGAGGCGCCGACAGGCTCTCAAAGCTAAACTTGCTGCCAGGTATAATATTTAATATTACATAATTAGATATTGTCACTAATGCAACATTTGGTTAAGAGCATAACTAATCAATAAATAATAGATGATGCTGCCTTTACCTCTTTTTAGTATTTCTTTGTCTTGTCTGCTTATCAAAATATTGTTTTGATATTTATGAGGAAAATTTAATCTATACTGATATTATAAAGAGAGAGAGCAAATTTTGTGAGTATGAGTATATGTGGAGAGTAATCTCCAGAACCACAAATGCTATTGGAAAAGTTATTTCATCATTTGAAAGGTACATTATTCCAGATGGACATAGGCTACATATTATGTAAATATATACATACAAAAAGAAGTACTTAATAATACAAATGAAATACAACAATTTATGCAAGCCTAGTACTTTTTTTAGGTTACCGCTCAGAACTTGTGTATGTGTCATGAAAAATACAGTCTTCACATGTAAATTGCACCCATGCAAAGCCGGGGTGGGTTGCTAGTGATTGATAAAGTGCAATACATACACTTTCAATTTTATTCTGTTGCTACAAGCTTATTATCAATCCAATTCTTCTACTTTGTGTTATAATATTAGTGTTCATTTGTCTTCTCAGGGAAGCAGAGAAAGAAGTTCTTGGTAGAGATGATGATGAAGAATTGGTGGATGGTGATAAAGAAGAGAGTGGCTCATCAGACACCGAGTATACGGATAGTGAAGAAGACACAGGTAAAGTTATAACAAGAAATTAATAATTTTTGATCATTTAATGGCAGTTTAATTTGTTTCAAAGATACCATAAATATTTTGCAGAAGTGTGTGTTTTTAAGCAACTGTTTGCTTTTGACCTTAAAAATATCCAAAAATGTTGTCTCCTTTGGAGATTCTTTACCTAGAACAATAAGAATAAATATGTTTTTAAACAAATAATATTCTTTATATTACAAACAGTTGGTCACTTTTTTTATCTGCCTAGGACCCCGCGTGAAGCCCGTATTTGTAAGAGCATCAGACAGAATGACCGTGCAAGAGAGAGAGCGGAAAGTTAAGCAGCAAAAGAAGGAAGAAGTAGAAGCACGAAAAGAAAAAGAAGAGAGGAGAAGAGATGCTTTGAAACTTGTTGAAGAGACCATTAGGTCTGAACAGAGGAATACACAGGTTTGTTTGTTTATTTTATAATCTAGGAAACTTTTTCTGCAGAGATTACAATACATACCCAGTATTATATTCCTAACACCCACTGGCGATGCTCTGGAAAAGTTATGTATTGTAATTAGTTTGGGAAAATTATTATATCAATAATGTATCACTTGAAATAAGTAATTAAAATTTCATGAAACAAGACAAATTGGTTATTGTGTAATGTAACAATTTCTTTTTTCAAAATTCAAATTGCATTGAATTTCTGTTATTCTTGATGGGAGTCGTAGTTGAAACGTTTAAATTAATTACAGGGTGAACTTAAGGAAGGTAATATCAACGACGTATGTACTGACGATGAAAATGATGAACTGGAATACGAAGCATGGAAGCTGCGTGAAATGAAGCGCATCAAACGCGACAAGGAGGAAAGAGAAGCGTAAGTATAGCACTACAAGGTTATTTTTGCGCGGGGCCAAAATCGGAACGAGTGCCGCCATCTTTGTTTTTTCAATACATTTCACAAAATATTATTTGCACAAATAACCGACAGCGCCTCCCTGTCAACGTCATTTGAGCTCCAAAAGATCCTTGTACAGTCTTACTAGAATATTCCGTCATAAACAGAATGCTGACAGGCAGCTGTAAAGCTACAGTTTCCTAGAAGAGCGGTGGCTGCACTTAACGGCCGTCATGAAAATGATGACAGCTGCAATGATTTAAATCGTTAGATTCGTCCTACCGCGTCAAAAGATAGTTGGGTTTCTATATTGTTTTGACACCTCTGACACACAATGACGCAGTGACTACACTTGATTGTCATGGAAATGCTTTTAATAACGTGTGAGCTCGGTACGGTGAGGGCAAATCTAGCGATTTAAATCTTTGACTTAATGTCAAATACTGGTGAAAATTACAGATTTTCAGGATGGCTGTTATAATATGACGGAACCGCTTTCCTAGGAAACCAAAGCTTTAGCTTGAATACGAGCCCAAACACTTGGATGACTGCAGTGTGCATCTCCTATTTTTGGAAGCCTGAACATAATTTTTGACCAGTAGATACTGCCGAATGTCTTGTTAGCTGTTGGAATTAGTTCTTTAAATACAATAAGCAATTATGGTTTTGATAATATAAGAATTCATAACAGATTAAATGAGAGGCAAGCCAAATTACTTGTACAAGCTCATAACAAAAAATAAACAGCAATTTATTATTATTAAAATAACCGTGTCTTTTTTATTTACAGTGTAGAGAAGGAGTTGTTAACTATTGAGCGTATGCGCAACATGACGGAAGAGGAACGTCGTGTGGAACAACGTCTCAATCCCAAGCTCGTCACCAACAAATCTGTTAAGGGCAAGTACAAGTTCCTGCAGAAATACTATCACAGGTCAGTTATTTATGTTGCAACTATAATCGTGTGTATTCTTGATCGAAGATTATTGTTTAATGAGTGGAAGTTCGTCTTGTGATGAGCCCTGACGAGCATGTCTAAGGGCTCCATTATAGTTCGAAAACAGATTGCCAAACCCGAAATGAATACATGAGTTAATAAGACTGCAAACATAATTGTCTCATGTGTATTAACTTTAATGATTTTAGAAGTTTGCTGAATAATAAAGAAGCTATATTTTTTCAACTTATTACTAGTGATGCAACGAATACTACTTTTACGAATACGAATACGAATACGAATATCAAACTTACTATTCGGCGAATACGAATACGAATATCTCGCCATGGTAATAAAAGACTAATAGTCTAGTACTTCATAGACGCAGCTATTACTAACGTTCGTCTAAGTTACTTAGGACTTACTATCCTACCTTTTGTTCATACAAAAGAAATACAGACCATATAACTACTTATTTGGTAATTTATCGAAGTGTTTCCATATGTCACTTTGATCTCGTTTACGAGATGACATTTTCTATTCAACTTCAACTCCTTTCACTTCGCAGCAACCTCAGAAAATAAATAAAACAATACTCTCTTGCTTGACTTGTGCTTTCGACTGACAAATGAAATGAAAGGAATGAATGAATCAATCAGTCCTTGGTTCGTAATGATAGGAAAACTCCCGGGCCGCGGCACTGTATAAACTATGGCCGGGGAGTCCCCCGTCGCGTCGTCGTTGCGGTTAAGGCCCTTGCACACGTCGTATATTTACGTGCCGACGACGCGCGTTTCCCAAGTCTGCCAGTAATTAGATTTGCGTACAAACATATTAATTTTTAAATATTCGTATTAGTATTCGTATTAGTATTCGCCGAATACGAATATTCGGTAAATGTCTACTATTCGGCGAATACGAATATTCGTATTCGTATTCGTTGCATCACTACTTATTACAGATTGATTTACAAAATCTATGCTCATAGTTTATGGGGATCATTGACGTAATTTTAATTTTCAGAGGTGCCTTCTACCTGGACAAAGAAGAAGAGGTGTTCAAACAAGACTTCTCTGGACCTACTCTGGACGATCACTTTGATAAGACTGTTTTACCTAAGGTAATTTATCAATCTATATTTTGGCCAGTGGTGGTCCAGTGGTAACAGCCGCGACTCACGAGTTGTAAGTCGTAAACTCGAACCTAGACATGCGCTTTTCTTTCTGTAAATTATTTCATCACCACTGCTCTCAAAACGGTGAAGGAAAACATCGTGAGGAAACCGGCATGGCCTAGAACCAAAAATTCGAGGACATGTGACATCTACCAACCCTCACTGGGCCCGCGTGGTGGATTATGTCCCACTCCCTCTCACCGAGAGGAGGCCTGTGGGATTATATGCTGATTTTAATATTATTTTAAGTATTTACAAGCTGTAAGCTAGACATAAGTAATTCCCTAGAAAATGACAACCTAGCTATGGAAAGAACCTAAAAAAAAGTAGATAACAATTCTAATAACTGCGACAGTAAGCGGAGTTTTGGTTGCTAAATTTTGGGCCAGAAAAAAATAATTTTAATATTTTTACCATAGACACGCTTAGAAAAAATATATTTTATGGATACCTTTGCTGCGCCGCCGTAGACAAGTAAAACTTTCCTACATACCCTATTCCTTAACGAAAGCTATACTATTCTGAAAGACAAATCATTTAATACAATCTTTTATCCTCAGGTAATGCAAGTAAAGAAATTCGGTCGGTCTGGTCGCACGAAGTACACGCACCTCGTCGACCAAGATACGACGGAGTTTGACTCGGCGTGGAGTAACGAAGGCGCGGCTGCCAGGCTCGCTAACTTTAGGGGCGGCATGAAACAAGTGTTCGATAAACCTTCCGCTAAGAGGAAGCATAATGTGTGATAGTAAATCTAAATTGTATAGCTGTACAAGGATCTTTTGACGCGTGGCCAAAATCGGAAGTAACGCCGCCATCTTGTTTTTCCAATACATTTCACAAAACAATATTTACTAACAGCGCCCCCCTGTGAACGTCATTCGAGGGCCAATAGATACTCTTGTAGCAGTATACTAACTACAGGTACGGTTTCCTAGAAGAGCGTTGACCTCCCACAAAGCGTCTGCAATTTACTGGCGGTTGACGTCACTGAAACGTTATTTATGAAAGTAAGTTGGTGTGTTTTCCTAGAGAGCGTTTTTGATATCGTAAAGTCAAACCCCGTTGCCCAAAGATTTAAATCGCTAGATTTGCCCTCAACGTACTTAGTCACGCGAAAAAGTGTCCATACTGAGAATACTGAGAAGAGTGAGCACACACATGATTAAATTGCCTTTCTATGATAATCAAGTCACTGGGTCATTGTGTGTGAGGTGTCAAAACGAAACAAAAACGCGATTAACTTTTGAAGCGGTAGGGCGAATCTAAAGATTCAAATCTTTGCCGCTGTCATCATTTTCATGACAGCCGTCACTACGGCCGTTATGTAAACACCGCTTTCATAAGAAACCGTAGCTCAAGTCACACGAGCGTGGCCAGGATTTGATTGATTTACATTAATTGATTTTGTTTACCCTACTTTGTGTGGCCTAAACTACAAATGTCTGATTTTATTTTGTTTTTGTCGTATCATAAGTCAGGGACGCCAAATAACTCCATTCACGAAATGACTTATTTTGTTAGGCTGTTGATTTTGGTACAAAATATCATGCACATGTATCTTAACCCTACAGTGGTTTCAAAACGGCGACTGATAGAACAGTACTACCAATTACATGACTGCAAAATTCAGTGCTACCAATTGTGTCACGCGTGAAGTTATAATGAACGCACTGTAAACATTATTTTTGCCTTTTTTGGCCTCAAATTGCATATTTTGTCTCGGGAGTGCGTCCTACGTAAAACGGTTTTATAAAAATATCAATGATGAAATTAAATTATGTCAAATGAAATGAAATAGGAGGCTCAAATTCCTAGCTACACCTGTGTTGAGTTATTCGTTAATTTTACTGTACTGTGGCGTATGTTTGAATGTGTGTACCTACTTCGTTACTTGTGAAGATGACTGTAAATAGTTAAGCATAAGACTTTAGTATTAAGTTTTGAGAAAAATAAATTGTGTAAATTCTGTTTTTGTTTTAATAAAGTTACATATTTCATACGAATTAAGATGAAACCAATATCCTGCCTCATTGGTGTGATACTCCCTGGCCGCGCCACAGTGGAAAATTAAAAAAACATGTTTCTAGATTAATTGTACCATTTATGTACTATACGGTACGTGTAATGAAAATAATTGTACCTCAACGAATAATGAAATATAATGAAGTTTTGGTGGCGCGGCTGGGGAGTATACTCCCTGGCCGCGCCACCACTGTTTTTGTAAATTACTAGGCGCACCCGGATATAGTAAACACTAAATAATTGTACCGGAATTGTTCTTTTCCGTACGCTATAAAGAGATTCAAAAATTTAATTACTTTATAAATTATAGCCTTGTGTTGGTGGCGCGGCCAGGGAGTATGCTCCCTGGCCGCGCCACCAAAAGTTATTAGGCGTACCAGGACATGGTATACACTAAATAATTGTACCGGAATTGTTCTTTTCCGTACGCTATCAAGAGATTCGCAAATTTAATTACTTTAGAAATTATTGCCTGTCGTTGGTGGCGCGGCCAGGGAGTATACTCCCTGGCCGCGCCACCAAGAGTTGTTAGGCGTACCTGGACATAGTATACACTAAATAATTGTACGCATTATGTACTACCCAAAAACGTAATAATATTACGGAAAAATGTAATATCTTAAGAGAAAACATCAAATCAAGATTAAGCGCATCAGCAGACTTGCTGATCTTTGTAGTTTCTAGATGTGGCCTTCAAATTAGAAGTACAGGGAATTATCTCTGTGAGATGGTCGCATAGCAGTGCTAGAATTATGCAACACAATACGAATCTAGATGCATAACAAGAATAATTGACCTTCAAGAAGAAGATAAGAAGTTGATAGGTACTTTTTGTTAGGTACGGTCAGCAACGAAAGTCGTTAACTCTGCTACTTTTACATGACATCTAAAATTACACAAAAGTGCGCCGCGGCAGCGGCGGCGGACGAGCGCTACTTACAAGTTGGTCACAGTTGCATGTCTATTTACCCGACTACGGCGAAGCAAAAAGGAGGGTTATGATTTTGACCGGTATGCATGTATGTTCATCTGTTACTTCATAACTTCTCACTACCAATCATAATTTGACAAATGAGGTATCATTGGAAGCGTCTTGGTTGTCCGGTGGTTATAGAATATGTGACGTTACATTAAATCGATAGGTCCTATGTATAAGGGCCAATGTGCAAATTCACAACTTTTCAATAGAGGCTCTCAAAGTTTCAATTTGATATATTTTTAGATGCTTCAACTGATGTTTGTGAAACTTTGCATAGTTACTATGAAACATATGTTCGTTATTCTAGATATATCGATTTATTTGTATATATATTAGTTTTTTAATTAATGTAGATATGCCTTTATACGTAATTTTTTTATTTTAATTATACTGAAAAAGACTAGTAAAAAAAAGGCCAGTGTCACTTTAGATGATTTACTTGGCATAAGCTAATTTTGAAAAAAAAAACGTGTATTTAATATTTTTGAATAGTCCATTATTTATAGAAAATATTTAAAATAAATAAATAAACAAACAATAATAATATAATTATTTTATGACAATTCACATTGACACTTATACGTTATCTTACTTGGTGACGTAATATTTTCAAACCTCAGTTAGGTTACAAAAATAAAAACATTTTGACTTCTTTATTTGTTTTCTAATGAATTATCGAAGTTTCTGTAATAGAAAGGCAGTCAAATAATACTTATGTTAAAAACCTCCCGTAATCACATTGGACTTAAGATAAATCAGCTTTTTATTGTAGATAGGTATTACGTTAACCGGTATTTGTTTTTATCGACTTTGTTTTTATCGACTGTTTTTATCGACTTCGTTTTTATCGACTTTGTTTTCATCGACTTTGTTTTTATCGACTTTGTTTTGCTTTGTTTTCCAATTGAGTAAAAACTCACGGTGCACCGATTCACGCATCTATGTGAACGCGTTAACCGCTAGACTTATTTTGCACCTCGTCTCGGAATCCTCGGTTAACCGGTATTACGTTAACCGGTATAACGTTAACTGGTATAACGTTAACCGGTATAACGTTAACCGGTATAACGTTAACCGGTATAACGTAAACCGGTATAACGTTAACCGGTATAACGATAATCGGTATTACGTTAACCGGTATAACGTTAACTGGTATTACGTTAACCGGTATAACGTTAACCGGTATAACGTTAACCGGTATAACGTTAACTGGTATTACGTTAACCGGTATAACGTTAACCGGTATAACGTTAACCGGTATAACGTAAACCGGTATAACGTAAACCGGTATTACGTTAACCGGTATTTGTTTTTATCGACTTTGTTTTTATCGACTTTGTTTTAGACTTATTTTGCACCTCGTCTCGGAATTCTCGGTTACCGGTATTACGTTAACCGGTATTACGTTAACCGGTATAACGTTAACCGGTATTACGTTAACCGGTATAACGTTAACTGGTATTACGTTAACCAGTATTTGTTTTTATCGACTTTGTTTTTATCGACTTTGTTTTTATCGACTTTGTTTTTATCGACTTTGTTTTTATCGACTTCGTTTTTATCGACTTTGTTTTCATCGACTTTGTTTTGCTTTGTTTTGCTTTGTTTTGCTTTGTTTTCCAATTGAGTAAAAACTCACGGTGCACCGATTCACGCATCTATGTGAACGCGTTAACCTCTAGACTTATTTTGCACCTCGTCTCGGAATTCTCGGTTACCGGTATTACGTTAACCGGTATAACGTTAAGCGGTATTACGTTAACAGGTATAACGTTAACCGGTATAACGTTAACCGGTATTACGTTAACCGGTATAACGTTAACAGGTATAACGTTAACCGGTATAACGTAAACCGGTATAACGTTAACCGGTATTACGTTAACCGGTATAACGTTAACCGGTATAACGTTAACCGGTATAACGTAAACCGGTATAACGTTAACCGGTATAACGTTAACCAGTATTTGTTTTTATCGACTTTGTTTTTACCGACTTTGTTTTTATCGACTTTGTTTTTATCGACTTCGTTTTTATCGACTTTGTTTTCATCGACTTTGTTTTGCTTTGTTTTTTACTCAATTGAGTAAAAACTCACGGTGCACCGATTCACGCATCTATGTGAACGCGTTAACCGCTAGACTTATTTTGCACCTCGTCTCGGAATTCTCGGTTACCGGTATTACGTTAACCGGTATAACGTTAACCGGTATTACGTTAACCGGTATAACGTTAAGCGGTATTACGTTAACCGGTATTACGTCAACCGGTATAACGTTAACCGGTATTACGTTAACCGGTATAACGTTAACCGCTATAACGTTAACCGGTATAACGTAAACCGGTATAACGTTAACCGGTATAACGTAAACCGGTATAACGTTAACCGGTATTACGTTAACCGGTATTACGATAACCGGTATTACGTTAACCGGTATAACGTTAACTGGTATTACGTTAACCGGTATTACGTTAACCAGTATTTGTTTTTATCGACTTTGTTTTTATCGACTTTGTTTTGCTTTGTTTTGCTAGACTTATTTTGCACCTAGTCTCGGAATTCTCGGTTACCGGTATTACGTTAACCGGTATTACGTTAACCGGTATAACGTAAACCGGTATAACGTTAACCGGTATAACGTTAACCAGTATTTGTTTTTATCGACTTTGTTTTTATCGACTTTGTTTTTATCGACTTTGTTTTTATCGACTTTGTTTTTATCGACTTCGTTTTTATCGACTTTGTTTTCATCGACTTTGTTTTGCTTTGTTTTTTACTCAATTGAGTAAAAACTCACGGTGCACCGATTCACGCATCTATGTGAACGCGTTAACCGCTAGACTTATTTTGCACCTCGTCTCGGAATTCTCGGTTACCGGTATTACGTTAACCGGTATAACGTTAACCGGTATTACGTTAACTGGTATTACGTTAACCGGTATAACGTTAACCGGTATAACGTTAACCGGTATAACGTAAACCGGTATTACGTTAACCGGTATTGCGATAACCGGTATTACGTTAACCGGTATTACGTTAACCGGTATTTGTTTTTATCGACTTTGTTTTTATCGACTTTGTTTTGCTTTGTTTTGCTAGACTTATTTTGCACCTAGTCTCGGAATTCTCGGTTACCGGTATTACGTTAACCGGTATTACGTTAACCGGTATTACGTTAACCGGTATAACGTTAACCGGTATTACGTTAACCGGTATAACGTTAACCGGTATTACGTTAATCGGTATTACGATAACCGGTATTACGTTAACCGGTATTACGTTAACCGGTATTACGTTAACCGGTATTTCGTTAACCAGTATTACGTTAACCGGTATTGACTTTGACGGACTTTGTTTTTATCGACTTTGTTTAACGTTAACCGGTATTACGATAACCGGTATTACGTAAACCGGTATAACGTTCACCGGTATTAAGTAAGTCACCGGTATAAGTCTAGCAAAACAAAGCAAAACAAAGTCGATAAAAACAAAGTCGATAAAAACAAATACCGGTTAACGTAATACCGGTTAACGTAATACCGGTTAACGTAATACCGGTTATCGTAATACCGGTTAACGTAATACCGGTTAACGTTATAACGGTTTACGTTATACCGGTTTACGTTATACCGGTTAACGTTATACCGGTTAACGTTATACCGGTTAACGTAATACCGGTTAACGTAATACCGGTAACCGAGAATTCCGAGACTAGGTGCAAAATAAGTCTAGCAAAACAAAGCAAAACAAAGTCGATAAAAACAAAGTCGATAAAAACAAAGTCGATAAAAACAAATACTGGTTAACGTAATACCGGTTAACGTAATACCAGTTAACGTTATACCGGTTAACGTAATACCGGTTATCGTAATACCGGTTAACGTAATACCGGTTAACGTTATACCGGTTTACGTTATACCGGTTAACGTTATACCGGTTTACGTTATACCGGTTAACGTTATACCGGTTAACGTTATACCGGTTAACGTAATACCGGTTAACGTTATACCGGTTGACGTAATACCGGTTAACGTAATACCGCTTAACGTTATACCGGTTAACGTAATACCGGTTAACGTTATACCGGTTAACGTAATACCGGTAACCGAGAATTCCGAGACGAGGTGCAAAATAAGTCTAGCGGTTAACGCTTTCACATAGATGCGTGAATCGGTGCACCGTGAGTTTTTACTCAATTGGACATGGAATGGGACAGAATTCAATTGGATTCTTTATGTTCGCTTTAACCGGTAAACGTTAACCGGTATTACGTAAACCGGTATTACGTTAACCGGTATAACGTTAACTGGTATTACGTTAACCGGTATAACGTTATACCGGTTAACGTAATACCGGTGAACGTTATACCGGTTTACGTAATACCGGTTAACGTTATACCGGTTAACGTAATACCGGTTAACGTTATACCGGTTAACGTAATACCAGTTAACGTTATACCGGTTAACGTAATACCGGTTAACGTAATACCGGTAACCGAGAATTCCGAGACGAGGTGCAAAATAAGTCTAGCGGTTAACGCGTTCACATAGATGCGTGAATCGGTGCACCGTGAGTTATTACACAAATGGAAAACAAAGCAAAACAAAGCAAAACAAAGTCGATAAAAACAAAGTCGATGAAAACAAAGTCGATAAAAACGAAGTCGATAAAAACAAAGTCGATAAAAACAAAGTCGATAAAAACAAATACCGGTTAACGTAATACTGGTTAACGTAATACCGGTAAACTTAATACCGGTTAACGTAATACCGGTTAACGTAATACCGGTTAACGTAATACCGGTTAACGTAATACCGGTTAACGTAATACCGGTAACGGAGAATTCCGAGACGAGGTGCAAAATAAGTCTAGCAAAACAAAGCAAAACAAAGTCGATAAAAACAAAGTCGATGAAAACAAAGTCGATAAAAACAAAGTCGATAAAAACAAAGTCGATAAAAACAAATACCGGTTAACGTAATACCGGTTAACGTAATACCGGTTAACGTAATACCGGTTAACGTAATACCGGTTAACGTAATACCGGTTAACGTTATACCGGTTAACGTTATATCGGTTAACGTTATACCGGTTAACGTAATACCGGTATAACGTTAACCGGTATTACGTTAACCGGTATTACGATAACCGGTATTACGTTAACCGGTATAACGTTAACTGGTATTACGTTAACCGGTATTACGTTAACCAGTATTTGTTTTTATCGACTTTGTTTTTATCGACTTTGTTTTTATCGACTTTGTTTTGCTTTGTTTTGCTAGACTTATTTTGCACCTAGTCTCGGAATTCTCGGTTACCGGTATTACGTTAACCGGTATTACGTTAACCGGTATAACGTTAACCGGTATAACGTTAACCGGTATAACGTAAACCGGTATAAGGTAAACCGTTATAACGTTAACCGGTATTACGTTAACCGGTATTACGTTAACCGGTATTTGTTTTTATCGACTTTGTTTTTATTGACTTTGTTTTTATCGACTTTGTTTTGCTTCCGAGACTAGGTGCAAAATAAGTCTAGCAAAACAGCTAGACTTATTTTGCACCTAGTCTCTGAATTCTCGGTAACCGGTATTACGTTAACCGGTATAACGTTAACCGGTATTACGTTAATCGGTATTACGATAACCGGTATTACGTTAACCGGTATTACGTTAACCGGTATTACGTTAACCGGTATTGACTTTGACGGACTTTGTTTTTATCGACTTTGTTTTGTTTTGCTTTGTTTTGCTTTGTTTTGCTTTGTTTTGCTTTGTGTTGCAAAACAAAGCAAAACAAAGCAAAACAAAGTCGATAAAAACAAAGTCGATAAAAAGAAAGTCGATAAAAACAAATACCGGTTAACATAATACTGGTTAACGTAATACCGGTTAACGTGATACCGGTTAACGTAATACCGGTTAACGTAATACCGGTTAACGTAATACCGGTAACCGAGAATTCCGAGACGAGGTGCAAAATAAGTCTAGCGGTTAACGCTTTCACATAGATGCGTGAATCGGTGCACCGTGAGTTTTTACTCAATTGGACATGGAATGGGACAGAATTCAATTGGATTCTTTATGTTCGCTTTGTTCGGTAAAACGTTAACGTTATACCGGTTAACGTAATACCGGTGAACGTTATACCGGTTTACGTAATACCGGTTAACGTTATACCGGTTAACGTAATACCGGTTAACGTTATACCGGTTAACGTAATACCAGTTAACGTTATACCGGTTAACGTAATACCGGTTAACGTAATACCGGTAACCGAGAATTCCGAGACGAGGTGCAAAATAAGTCTAGCGGTTAACGCGTTCACATAGATGCGTGAATCGGTGCACCGTGAGTTATTACACAAATGGAAAACAAAGCAAAACAAAGCAAAACAAAGTCGATAAAAACAAAGTCGATGAAAACAAAGTCGATAAAAACGAAGTCGATAAAAACAAAGTCGATAAAAACAAAGTCGATAAAAACAAATACCGGTTAACGTAATACTGGTTAACGTAATACCGGTAAACTTAATACCGGTTAACGTAATACCGGTTAACGTAATACCGGTTAACGTAATACCGGTTAACGTAATACCGGTTAACGTAATACCGGTAACGGAGAATTCCGAGACGAGGTGCAAAATAAGTCTAGCAAAACAAAGCAAAACAAAGTCGATAAAAACAAAGTCGATGAAAACAAAGTCGATAAAAACAAAGTCGATAAAAACAAAGTCGATAAAAACAAAGTCGATAAAAACAAATACCGGTTAACGTAATACCGGTTAACGTAATACCGGTTAACGTAATACCGGTTAACGTAATACCGGTTAACGTAATACCGGTTAACGTAATACCGGTTAACGTTATACCGGTTAACGTTATATCGGTTAACGTTATACCGGTTAACGTAATACCGGAAAACGTTATACCGGTTAACGTTATACCGGTATAACGTTAACCGGTATTACGTTAACCAGTATTATGTTAACCGGTATTTGTTTTTATCGACTTTCTTTTTATCGACTTTGTTTTTATCGACTTTGTTTTGCTTTGTTTTGCTTTGTTTTGCAACACAAAGCAAAACAAAGCAAAACAAAGCAAAACAAAGCAAAACAAAACAAAGTCGAACGTAATACCGGTAACCGAGAATTCCGAGACGAGGTGCACCGTGAGTTTTTACTCAATTGGACATGGAATGGGACAGAATTCAATTGGATTCTTTATGTTCGCTTTGTTCACACATTTCGTAAAGTTTAAATAATAGTAATAATAGTAGTAGCATCATTCAACTCATATTCTACCTCATAAGGTAGAATATGAGTTTAATGAATATTTGACTTGATCGGAATAAACGTTATCGATTTGATTTGGGTGGTTCTGTTGGTGTGATCTCAAAATGCAGGCAAATATTATCGAATATTGAGGTGAGGGCGACTATTATTGCGCTGCATAAAAGTGGTCTTAATATAGAACACAAATATCTGATGAAACCGGTTTGAATGTGAGTATTATATTTACGAATTGTAACTTAAACTTTTATCCATCATGAGGTCTAAAAGATAAATAATTAGTGTTTATTATTGCATTTGTAAATGCAGAGTTTTAATGTTACTGTTATTTAAAAAAAATATTATTTTATGTTATTATAAAAATTATAAAATGACGTCACTTTAGTACGTTGTTATAACTGCTTAATATCACTTTTCTTTTTGTTTTAGAAGAATACTGTAATTCTCTGGATTAAACAGTTCTACTTATGTAGAAGTATTAGACGATGTCATGCTACCTACTGTGCGCATCATTCACCCAGCTGATGAGTTGACACAATTGACATTTGTCCAGGACGATTGTCCTATTCATCGGGCGAGCATTGTGCGTGAGTGGTTCCAGATGATTGACAACAATTATCTCCGGGTGATCCCGGAGATAATTGTTGTTCCATGGCCAGCGCGATCACCCGACCTCAAACCTTTATGCAGCTAAACAGCTTAGTATTAATATTAAACATACTTTCCTTGAAAAAGGATATACACAAAATGAGGGTGATTCCATACATGCCACAATTAAGAAAGCTTCAAGACATAAGAATATTTATACACCGTCTGAGTAGAGTTAATTAATTAGATGGGCTAAAGTAAAAGGATCTCCTTATAATGTTATAGATGTATCTCAAAATATAATTTTCGACTTCAAAAAGATGCAAGCGAGTGCTTGTTTTAACTGGACTAATAATTCAGAGGGACAAAAAGTGCCTTGGTCTAAAATCAAACAAGTTCGTGTCAGTAAACATGAACCATACATTCTGTTTTAGATCTATCTGAAGATGCTTTCGAAAACCACATTAACATTACTGATTTTTTTGTTAGAACAAGAAGACAAATGGCTGATAGATCTACGGAAATACCCTTAAAACTATGTTTCAATCAGTTGTTACCAATACATCCATGCAAAAAAAAAGACATAATTGATTTATGTCCCAAAAATATTATTCCACCAGTTTAGGTGCTACTTTTTCGTAATACTCATGATACTGGTGGAATAATATTCAATGATTATTACACTAGTAATTATTACTAGTGATAATGATGACAATGAGTGATTTTGTTTTGTTTTTTTTTTTTTTTTTTATAAACATTTTGTTAATTTTCATTTTATTAATTTTTCCTCTAAGATCATATTCTAAGAATCTTTAATTATCTTTAACAAGTTTTGATTTTATAAAAAAAGTATAATTAGTTATTATTTTAAACTTTAATTACTAACTTAGGTTGAGGTACCTATCTACAATAAAAAGCTGATTTATCTTAAGTCCAATGTGATTACGGGAGGTTTTTAACATAAGTATTATTTGACTGCCTTTCTATTACAGAAACTTCGATAATTCATTAGAAAACAAATAAAGAAGTCAAAATGTTTTTATTTTTGTAACCTAACTGAGGTTTGAAAATATTACGTCACCAAGTAAGATAACGTATAAGTGTCAATGTGAATTGTCGTAAAATAATTATATTATTATTGTTTGTTTATTTATTTATTTTAAATATTTTCTATAAATAATGGACTATTCAAAAATATTAAATACACGTTTTTTTTTTTCAAAATTAGCTTATGCCAAGTAAATCATCTAAAGTGACACTGGCCTTTTTTTTTACTAGTCTTTTTCAGTATAATTAAAATAAAAAAATTACGTTTAAAGGCATATCTACATTAATTAAAAAACTAATATATATACAAATAAATCGATATATCTAGAATAACGAACATATGTTTCATAGTAACTATGCAAAGTTTCACAAACATCAGTTGAAGCATCTAAAAATATATCAAATTGAAACTTTGAGAGCCTCTATTGAAAAGTTGTGAATTTGCACATTGGCCCTTATACATAGGACCTATCGATTTAATGTAACGTCACATATTCTATAACCACCGGACAACCAAGACGCTTCCAATGATACCTCATTTGTCAAATTATGATTGGTAGTTAGAAGTTATGAAGTAACAGATGAACATACATGCATACCGGTCAAAATCATAACCCTCCTTTTTGCTTCGCCGTAGTCGGGTAAATAGACATGCAACTGTGACCAACTTGTAAGTAGCGCTCGTCCGCCGCCGCTGCCGCGGCGCACTTTTGTGTAATTTTAGATGTCATGTAAAAGTAGCAGAGTTAACGACTTTCGTTGCTGACCGTACCTAACAAAAAGTACCTATCAACTTCTTATCTTCTTCTTGAAGGTCAATTATTCTTGTTATGCATCTAGATTCGTATTGTGTTGCATAATTCTAGCACTGCTATGCGACCATCTCACAGAGATAATTCCCTGTACTTCTAATTTGAAGGCCACATCTAGTAACTACAAAGATCAGCAAGTCTGCTGATGCGCTTAATCTTGATTTGATGTTTTCTCTTAAGATATTACATTTTTTCGTAATATTATTACGTTTTTGGGTAGTACATAATGCGTACAATTATTTAGTGTATACTATGTCCAGGTACGCCTAACAACTCTTGGTGGCGCGGCCAGGGAGTATACTCCCTGGCCGCGCCACCAACGACAGGCAATAATTTCTAAAGTAATTAAATTTGCGAATCTCTTGATAGCGTACGGAAAAGAACAATTCCGGTACAATTATTTAGTGTATACCATGTCCTGGTACGCCTAATAACTTTTGGTGGCGCGGCCAGGGAGCATACTCCCTGGCCGCGCCACCAACACAAGGCTATAATTTATAAAGTAATTAAATTTTTGAATCTCTTTATAGCGTACGGAAAAGAACAATTCCGGTACAATTATTTAGTGTTTACTATATCCGGGTGCGCCTAGTAATTTACAAAAACAGTGGTGGCGCGGCCAGGGAGTATACTCCCCAGCCGCGCCACCAAAACTTCATTATATTTCATTATTCGTTGAGGTACAATTATTTTCATTACACGTACCGTATAGTACATAAATGGTACAATTAATCTAGAAACATGTTTTTTTAATTTTCTACTGTGGCGCGGCCAGGGAGTATCACACCCTCATTGGCATTTTGCTGGCAAGCGCGGCAGTTACATGCGGCGTCCTTACTTAATTTCTTACGGATGATTCTTGCAAGTTTTGGTTACATCTCATACGAACTCAGCTCTGATACCTACCGTTATTGGTCAATTTCCTTTTCTGTAGTGGTACATATTACATAGGCAGGATCTTTGCATAACCCTTAGAAGATTTCAGGCATGGCAAATTTGAATATAAATAATATTATAACCCATTTATGCAAAGATAAAAATGAGGTCTGTTGTAAATAACCAATAGGTGACTCATCTTTACATCACAAACTTTTTTTTGTTGGTCAATAACTTCTCTCGCTTTGGGTAGAGCGGGAGGGCGTATCAGACTCTTACTGACTAAAACCCACCCGTGTTCCTTCAGTTGCCAGTATGTTGCCAGGGGCCAGTGGCGGAGCAAGACCTAAATTTGATGTGGGCGAGGTGCATTTCGCGAGGCCCTCTTGTGCTCTAGTCTGTGCTCTGGTGGTGGAGCAAGAAGACGAATTAAAAAAAAAAACAGGTGAAATTGTCAAATTTTTAAATATTTGTATACGGGACCCTTCAATATGCGGGGTCCGACATGTACTCGGTAGTGATGTTCAAATCCGCTAGAAACTATAGACGTGTTATAGACTATGAAATATATTTTTCTAGCGCGTTATTTTATACGCTATCATTATAACACGTTGTTTATATTTATGGTAAACACTATAGTGACATTTGATTTCAACTAAACATTGCATTCTAAGTAACAAGCAACAGTTTATTTCAAAAATAAATATGATTCAAAAATAAATAAGATTGAGAAATACTAGAAGGCTCTATTATTACTCAATCTTATTTATTTTTGAATTTAAAAATTATTTTCTATAAAATAAATAAATATAGTAGTTAAAAAAAAACCCTAACAATAAGTTACCCCTAAAAAAATCCCAACTTACTTTTTTATCCCCTAAATCTGGGGGGAAACCCCTAAGTTGGGAACCGTGGTTCGCGGAGACGGCCATTTGCCCATTTGTTAGCAAAGGTGTCAAATGTCATGACATTTGCTTGCTTGCAGGAGTTGTATTGCTGATTGTAATGATTATCCCATCAAAAACATAAATGTGAAAATGGGAGCCAAATTCCATAAATATGGTTGTCGACTTCGCCGACAAAAGAATTGAAATCTAAATGGGTGCCAAGTTCTGTAGATAATCCTGAAATTTATTTATAAGAACATGCAACTTTCTAAAATAAAATTAAAACACAAATTCTTGTTTTTTCTGCTATAACAATGTTTGCTATTTAAAAATATAACTTCTTAAATTTGAACAGTCGAATTATTTACACAAAGCACTTAGGATAAATTGAAGCTCAAGATTTGACTTGGCTAGTTTTTACATACAAGTTATCTTATATTTGGCTAATCAATTTATCATCTTTATATTTGTCTACAGTGTCGCGGTGCAAAAGAACTAAAACAAACAGGGTAACTTTTTTATGCTGGTGTGCATTACAGCTACGTCTTACACTCGCGCCACGTCATTGTGCTGTAATTTTACTTTTTTAGTGTGCGTGCATTAAGCGGCTAACAGTTGGACGCTATTTTTTTATCGAGTTTACAGCTTTGACTGTCTACCTAGGCATATTTAATTATTATTATTTAATTTTAAGTAGGCACTCAACATCAAATAAGTAATTCATGATGTGCTTACCTGTAAGAAATTTGTACACTAGTCTATAAGTTTATTGCATGTATCTCATATCTTTGTATCGGTGTACTTAATTGTTGGTGAGCCAAATAAATAAAGTAAAATATTCATATTTTTGTTCTTTATGTTATGCGCAAGTTACTGTTTCTTATTGTAACTGTTTACAGCTTTGACTGTCTACCTAGGCGTATTTATATATTTGTTCTTTATGTTATGCGCAAGTTACTGTTTCTTATTGTAACTGTAAGGTCAAAATATCTTCTTTCTCTAAAATTTCAGCTTGCTGGTAAAAACTAGCCAAGTCAAATCTTGAGCTTCAATTTATCCTAAGTGCTTTGTGTAAATAATTCGACTGTTCAAATTTAAGAAGTTATATTTTTAAATAGCAAACATTGTTATAGCAGAAAAAACAAGAATTTGTGTTTTAATTTTATTTTAGAAAGTTGCATGTTCTTATAAATAAATTTCAGGATTATCTACAGAACTTGGCACCCATTTAGATTTCAATTCTTTTGTCGGCGAAGTCGACAACCATATTTATGGAATTTGGCTCCCATTTTCACATTTATGTTTTTGATGGGATATCATTACTTTTTGTAAAGAAATTATTATTATTCGTCAATCAAACGTGATCTATTAGATTCTTTTTGTAAATATGCGTAGCAATATTGTGTAAGAATGTAGGTATTTCTTTCGTAACAATTGTTACAATTTTCCGCAATGATGTCACATCGCTGAGCCGGCGCGGCAAGTACGTGTACAGTCGAGGAGCCTTATGTCGTATGGTATTTTACTGTGGGGTCGGGCTGCTGACATTGAATCCATCTTTATTTTACAAAAGAGAGCTATCAGAGCCATTTATAATCTACGTCGCCGCGAATCTCTCAGGAAACTTTTTAAAAGGATTAATATTATGACGGTACCTTGCCAATTCATTTATGAAAATAATATGTATGTAAGGAAAAATCCACATCTCTTTAATAAAATAAGTGATAGACATAATTTTAATACTAGAAATAAAGATAAACTAGATCAACCATTTTTTAGATTATCTTAAGTACATATATCTTTTATGGGGTACTGTGTTAAATGTTACAACAAAATACCTTGTGACATTTTGCAATTAAATGAAAGAAAATTTAAAACTCATATTAAAAATACACTTTGTAAACAAGCATATTACAAATTAGAGGATTATATCCAAGATAAGAGTGCTTGGAAACATGCTGGTCCTGCTCCATAGGACAATTTAGAATCAAGACAAAATCAAACTGTTTGCTAATTTAATTGTAAAATTTATTACTTTGTGTTTTATGACATTGATTTTACATTCTGTTATCACTTCCTCACACACTGACTTATTAACTGTAAAATTTTAGGAAAATCGTCTACTTTTACAATGTTTGTAAATATGTGAGCACCATGTATCTATCACATATTAAATTATCTGTCGTTGTTTCATTTTTAATTCTTTTTACCTATTGTGGTATAGTAATTTTATTCTAGGTGCACCGTCTTCACATATAATTATTATTTAACAAATGTACGTACATATACAAACAATTGTAAAACATTTTAAAAGAGTAACGGTGGAGTTTCTTGCCCATTCTTCTCCATACGAAAACTACCTTTTGGAAGGGGCGAATAGAATCAATTTTATTATTTTGTAATTTTTGACGTTCAAAAGTGCCATACATGGGCCTATTTGAAATTAATGATTTGACTTTGACCCCGTCAGGAACAAAGTTCCTTCTCACGTATGATTTAATTATTTAATTTTTGCAGCCGTTCCTTTTTTTTTTTTAAGTATCTTCTCCCACTCTGGGCGGAGCGGGAGGGCGTATCAGACTCTTACTGACTAAAACCCACCCGTGTTCCTTCGGTTGCCCTGTTGCCGGGGGCCACGATGTCCCTATCGGTTTTCTGCGAACCCCCGGCAGGCATTGGCCCTAGCGGATCCCGTCATTTCTGCTGACATCTCTTTGAGGCGCGCGTGGAACACAACGCGCCGTCGACCCGGGCTTGGTCCTTATCGGACGGCGAGCTACCCATTGCTCACCGTTCGCAAGCCCGCGCCTACGGTGGCCGGAAATCGGCTCGCGATTCCCGCCCCGGGCGTCTCCTCTTGCAGCGGTTAGGGGCGTGAGGGTGCGAACTTTGCCTCTACCTCACGCGTTCCGCCTCCTCCTTCGCGAGCATTACCGCTTCGCAGAAGGAGGTGACGGCCTGCCATTTCCTCTCGCTCCGTACCATGGCCTGAACCAGGGCCGGACGCGAGAGATCACCGCCGCCGTTGCAGCCGCCCCTTGGATTTACATTTTGACCTCACTATGGACTTAACTATTCGTAAGTTTATATAAAAAATTAAACGACAATAGTCCCTAAAACAATAGTCATACGATCTATCAATTCAAAAACGTCTCAAGCATAGTACCAACCTACCAACTACCTTGAACATACCAACCTGACGTTTGTAACAACGTTTTTCGAGATCAGAGAATGAATGAAATGAATTCACTGCCGCCTAACATTAGGGACCAAGATTTTGACACGTGACACATCAGTTGACTCGACGGGGTGTTTTGAATTCAGTCATGAAATTCAGGAATTTACATCAACTTTTGGCATTCGAATCAAAAATGTATAGTTAGCTGTCAAATTATAAGACGCTGGAGATCAGCGCCATCTGAAGTGAGCAAGTGGCAGTTTTTAACCCCATTTGAAAATTTGTCGTCATGACTGTCATTTTCATAGTTTTCGGGAGATAGTGCTGATATCGAATTAGATGGACATTCTGGATTTTAAGATGGCGGCTATTCCAAATAATAATAATATTGTAGATCAATTGTCATAGACATCAATTTCATGCCAATTGTAAACTTGATAATCAAAATCCGTAAAAAAACGGACCTCTTAATTTCGTCAAGTTCGTCTGTCCGTGCGTCCGGATGTCATACAGTCATTTAACATGGAGACTATTTACACTCTATCGATGAAAATTTTGAAAAAGGTGTATTTTTTGCACCGTTAAACAATGGTGTAGTGAAATTACGATAAACATAATAGTGGGGGTGGCATTCTCCATACTTACATATAACCGAGAGATGAAAAAAATCTATGCATATAAAGCGTGTATTGTTGGATCTCATAATTAAAATGTTAAGATGTTTCTAAGTGACTTTGCTTTTGAAATCAATAATTTTTGAGATACAGTTTATTTTTGGTTACAACCGCAGAATTAACTTTGTTTGTTATAGTTTTTTCGAGAAATACAAACTTATTTTTGCAGTCGATAAAATTGATACTATGCAATGTTTATGCGTAAATATTCATCCCAATTACGGAACCCTTCACTGTGCGTAGTCCGACATACACTTGGGCAGTTTTTTTTAAATTTCGTTTTGAAACTACCTCAAAAATAAACAATTTCTATTACTCGAGTAAGATTATCCTATTAAAAACAAATACTATCAAACTCATACAACTAAAAAAAATGATTGTTGGTTTTATGAAACCACGGTAAAAGTGAAACTTTACACGGTCAGCTGCTGCGAACTATAGGCGCCGCCATATTGGCCTTGGCTGCTCTGACGATCGCCTTTCACTTTATCCCTACTCCGCGGCCGACCGACACGCGACATGCAACACACAGACGAAAAAGTTTGAGACGATGTAATAAAAGTTTCAATTTAAAAATATAGACGTCATTTAAAAGTGTTTGCGGAATACCTACCTAATTTATATAATTAATTTAACATCATTCCCAAACAAAATTTTCTTAAGCCTACCTAAAAAATGTATACTAGGCATTCTATATCAGAAAGTATCAAAAATAAAATCCACAGTAAATAATTGTCCAAAAAATTAAAAATAATTTTGAACAACGTTCCGAATTTAAATTCAAATAAATAGAAACAATTCGGCGCGAAATTCAATAAATGAGGTAAGTATCTATCCTCATTCTATGTGTTGACTCGTTTTATATTGAATGTTCTAAAAACGATTAAACACTAGAAAAGTATAAATAATTATTTTAAACAATGTTTATTGTATTTAATGCTTAAAACAATTTTATTTTAATGTTCAAGTATACATTTCAGACATTCGACATAATTATAAATTAATCGAGACAATCAAAATTGAAAAAAAAAAAACGTTTGGCATAATCGTTTTCGCACATCATTACAATAAAAAAAAAAACAATGATCGACGATTTTTAACACAAATTGAGTAGTAGTAATGAATATTACGTGTTATTGAACATGTGTTCGTATAATAAGTAAAGATCTGGGCATTTTCTAGTTACTTATAATATTTTTAATCACATTTGTCACATTTAAAGTCGTATCAGATATGTGTGTGTGTTTATTGTGAAAAGTTAAAATGTAAACACGCACGATTGGCGCGAATCTTCGACTTTTGATATCAAAAACTTCATTACTACTACTTATTTAACTTGAAAAATGGATGAATTCGTCAAATAATTAAATGTTGTAATAGTCGCTGTCCTTATGGTGGAGTTTGGATGTTCGCAATCCCCAATTTTTATGTTTTTTAGCCTCGACCTCGACTGTCATCAAAATGGCGATTATCGCATTTACAGACTTGAATTTTATAAAGGTAAATTAATAATCTTGCGCGCTAAATATGAAAGATTTAATGGCATAAACATTATTTTAGCCAACTCTCTTAATTAAAGATGAATAATCTCATTGGCAGCAGCATTTTCAGTGCTTCTATAGGAAGGTTTACTTTAACAAATAACACAACAATACCTAAATACTAAAAACATTTTATTTCTCATAGAATTTAAAACGGCTTCAGCTTCATTCTCATAAAAAAGCAGCGTAGGTACGGTAGATGTTAGATGTACGCTTTCCCACAAAACAGTAATAAGCAATGATGATCTCTTAAACAATTTGTCCTATTTTGCTCACTTATCAATAATTATGTACACTAAGTCCTGCTGCTCACATGTCACGATTTGATTCTGGCCCTAACCAGATTATTGTTTTGATCTATTATGGGTAAATCTTTTACACTCTACGGTGGCTCTGTTTTTATCATCACTTGCTTGCCTATAAACATCTCTGGTAGCAGCCTCTCTCAGTGAGCATGACAAACTTTATCCAAATGTATACCTAACCTAGAAAGTAAGAAAATACTCTTATTGTTGTTTATTTACTTTTGTATAATAATTATATCACTCATAGTAATTCTGCCATTTTAAAAACACTAACCTGATGACTTCTGTGACTTGCAATTGACATGCCACATACATAACATAATATGCTTAGATTTTCCTGAGCAAGTAATACTTGGGATAGAGTTGTAGATAATATAATCAATAATGTCAAGTCTTGCAATAACACATGTCATCGTCATACCTGAAAAAGGTAAAAAAATTCAGTGTATTTACTTATGCTATATAATTACATCATACTATAGACATTTACAGCTGACGACGCGCGACGTACCCCTGACTGAACATAGGCCTTCTACTAATAGGCTGCTAAAATCAATGAGGTTATACAATACGACGGTGTTTATAAATATTTAGAGAACATAATAAACTTACCCAGGGCCATGGAAAGATAAGCAATAGTTCCTCTGGCTTCAATTTAAATTGACAGCATTAAATCGTAACGTAATATAAGTATAAAGTAAATACGGAAAAATAAATTCAAATCAACGTAAAACAAACAGCCAACAATGCCATTGATCTGACAGATTATTTTTGACAGTTTGACATTATGCATGGTGTCAGTGTTACCAGGTTTAATTATTTTGGTAATCGATTGACGAAATCGATTGGGTGATTATCAGTGATCGGAGTAGGTCTATTGATTTTACGTACTCGCATCATGAATAGTCATAGAAATCATAACATGGATAAGCCTTTTTTCCGGGATTTCATTTTGGTACTTACGGGATTGAATCAAATATTGTTAAAGTAAGGATTTTTAAACTACTACATTGGAAATTTATAGAATGCGATAGATAAATATTTAAAATATATAATATTGTTTTATAGTATATCTATCCTTTTCTTGGAGTCCGATCACCTATATACTATTAAACAGACAGCAAAAGGGTTGAACATTTCTTATTCATATTGATGTATTCTTTATTCTACACATTACAACATTTGAAATTCCTTAAAAAATCTTAATAATTTCAAAATCCCGGAATCCCGGAGGCGTATCCATACTAATATACGTGCCAGTTCATTGACCTCAAATCAATCTACTTACTCTGATCACTGGTAGTTTATAAAATAACATTACTGCCTCGAAACGCTTTTAAGTTGTTGAGTATATTCAGACCATATAATATTTTATTTATTGTAAAATCATAGTTTTACAGTATTTGAGTATAATAAATAGCATTTAAAACATACTCGTGTAGTGGATACTCCACCTACTCCATGTGGGTTAGTATCGATATTTTCAATCGATTACAAATTATTTTATTGGAATAGTCTGTCATCTGGCAACATTCAGGTTAGGATTGAATGGCGGATGTAGTTCTTTATTAAGTATCAACAAAATAAATATTTATTAGGTTCTCTAATGCTAGAAGAAATAAATTTTGATAAAACGACTTGAAAAAAATACGACATAATTTTTGATAAATAAGCTTTGACACAGTATCATACCATGGGCCTGCTTTCGGGAAATCTCTTTTCAACTTTCTAGGTCACCCGGAAATGGGTTAAATGTTTTTGATGTCTAGTGACAGGGTCGTTGATAAAAATGCCGATTTTTATACGTTAATATCTCAATAACCGTTTGAGTTTTATTTATGAAATTTGGAGTTCTAGTTAATCTAAGGGGTTTTTATAAATAAACCAAATTTCATGAGCCTATGTTACATAGATTTTGAGTTATTAAGGGGTCAAAAGTGGCTCCAAATGGTTCGTGTAATATAACACACTGCAGCCGTGTCTTGCCTAGTACTTGGCTCGACACGCTGCCGCGTGTCTAGATAATTGAGTAAAGCCATATTTGTTACAGCCGCGAATCATATTTTAGGGGTGTCCACTTTGAAAAAACATCGATGTTTTTTTCGATTCGATAAATCAGAACTGTACATCGATGTCTTTCGATGTATCGAGTGAAAACATCGATGTTTTGTATGCATCGAGTACTTTTTTAGGGTTTCGTACCCAAACCCAAAGGGTAAAAACGGAACCCTATTACTAAGACTTCGCTGTCCGTTTGTCACCAGACTGTATCTCATGAACCGTGATATTTAGGCATTTGAAATTTTCACAAATTATGTATTTCTGTTGCCGCTACAAACAACAAATACTAAGAAATAGAATTCACAAGACACAGACCAGATATAAATGATAATGATAAATGATAAGTGATTTTATTTCTGTAAGTAGGTTTGTACAAACACTTTTACACGTCAATCATATTTTAAAAACTAGATGAGGTCGGCGTTTCCTATCTGACTACTCTGAGCAGAAAGGCCGAAACAAACTCAGAGGTCACAGTCTCTTTTAAAGTCCAGACATAATCTTGGTCAGATCATGTGAAGGCCATGTGGATTGGTGTCTGAAGTGGTCTTTAGAGGAAAGCATCACACAGATTGAGAGGGTCTGTCCAGTCAGTGCACGCATTTGTCATTTATCGTGTAGCTCAACTCAGAATTTAAGGAGCTCAACGATTCGACGAACAATACCAAAAAAAGGACATTTGTGTAGGCCACATAAATTACTCAAACTGTCAGACCATGATTAAAACTAACTGAGAAAAAATTAAAAACAAAACAAAAAGGAATGGAACCCATATAGTCTTCACATTCACAATTATTAAAATAATATAATACTTTAAAAGTAAATATTCATGTCATTGTATATATAAAAATCATTAATGTCAATGTGTATATAATAAAATAAAAAAACCCAGAAATAATCTTGGTCAGAGCATTTCATATGAGGACATGGTCCTCATATGAAATGCTCTGACCAAGATTATTTCTTATTATTTCTTTATTAGATTTGTGTCTGAAATGATCTTTTGAGGAAAGAACCATACAGATTTGAGTGGACCTGTCCAGTCAGTGCACGCATTTGTCAGTAATTGTGCAGCTCAACTCAGAACTTAAAAGGAGCTCAACGATTCGACGAACAATACCAAAGAAAGGACATTTGGGTAGGCCGCATAAAGTACTCAAAACTGCCAGATTATCATTAGTAGTAACTGAGAAAATTAAATAAATATATATACATGAGCTACATAGTCCTCACATTCACATCAAATATCAATTAAAATAATAATAATGTTATACTTAACAAAGTAAATATTCATGTCATTGTGTAAGTATATAATTTTGAAGTTTGCAAAATAAACAAAGTTTCAAAAGTAAAAAATAAAAATAATAATTGGAGTAGCTTAATCCCAAGCCTTTTTGTCCTCAATGTAATCTTTAACGGTATAAAAAGCTTTCTGGCACAACTTACGTTTAATGAATGATTTAAATTTATTAAGGCTTAGATCTTGTACGTGGCTTGGAAGTTTATTATAAAAGCGTATACATTGACATCTGAACGAGCCACCTATTTTCTTGAGCCTTGTTGTAGGTACAACAAATTTGTGTTTGTTTCTAGTATTTATGTTATGGATACCTATCACTGTATTTTTTAAACAATTTTATATTTTTATGGGCATATAAAAGATTATCAAAAATATACTGAAAAGGCACAGTCATTACATTAATCTCCTTAAATTTATCTCTGAGAGACTGTCTCGGACTTAATTTATAAATTGATCGAACAGCTCTTTTCTGCAAAACAATGATAGTCTGAATGTCAGCGGCATTTCCCCACAACAGAATACCGTACGACATTACACTATGAAAATAGCTAAAGTACACTAAACGGGCTGTCTCTATGTCAGTCAAATTACGAATTTTTCTAACAGCATATGCTGCGGAGCTTAGCTTTTTTGACAATTTATCTATATGTGGGCCCCACTGAAGCTTAGCATCCAAAGTTAAGCCCAAGAAAACTGTGCTATCTTCAGGATTCAATTCTTCGCCCTTTATTAACACATTAGTTTCCACCTGCCTAACATGAGGTAGGGTAAACTTAATGCATTTGGTTTTTTTTTTATTAAAGAAGAAGTAAATTATTAACATTGAACCAGTGAACTACTTTTGAGATCGCGCTATTTACATCGTCAGTAACCAGCTGCTGACGTTTAAGTTTAAACAAAAGTGAAGTGTCATCCGCAAACAACACTATATCATGGTTATTGTTAGGGACCTAAACTAAGGACTTAATTTAAAGTAGTGGACTGTATAATAAAAAGTATAATCCGAAATAGGTAGTACAAAATTATGTCGGTGTTGGTAAACGTTAGGAGTGCGCGCGCGTGCCGTCGTCCGTGATCGGTAGCGAAGAGCTTCGATGGCCCGCGTCCCGCACGCCGCACCTCTCGTCATCACCCGCCACCTTCCGCTGACCCCGACGGCCGCCGAAGATCGCCGAGTGGTCGGAGACGCCCGAACATCCTCCCCGGGTTGAATTATTCAAGTGAGAGGAAGTGGGCAGACGTTGTTGTAAGCCCGCAACACCGTTCCTCTCTTCGTCTTCAGCTCCACTACCCGTGTGGTCCCGTCGCAGCCAGGGAAGACCTTGTTGACACGCCCCAGTGGCCACACCAAGGGCGGTTGGCCTTTCTCTTTGATGAGAACCAGTGCTCCCACTGAAAGTTGGCCTGTTGACGCTGTCCACTTAGTCTTTTGCTGGAGCAGAGAAACATATTCTAATTGAAAACGGTTCCAAAAATGTTGCTTAATGTGCTCTACTCGTTGGTAGCGCTCCAGTCGCCCGATGTTGAGATCAGTAACCTGTGGATGCGGAACAGATATTAGTGGTCGCCCAATTATGAAATGTCCAGGAGTAAGAACGGAAAAATCTAGAGGATCAGTGGAAAGAGGGGTGAGAGGACGGGAATTTAAGACGGCCTCTATTTGAGTCAAACACGTGGCCATCTCCTCGTATGTGAAGTGCGTTAAGCCTAAAAGTCTCTTTAGGTGATGTTTAGTAGATTTTACGACGGCTTCAGCAATGCCGTTAAAGTGAGGGGAGTATGGAGGCGCAAAAGAAAATTTGATGCCTTGTTGAGCAACATCAGACACGAGATTCGAGTCTTGTAGAAACTTACGTAGCTCATTGCAAGTACCTATGAAGTTTGTCCCATTATCGGACAAGATGCTTTCGGGTTTACCACGACGAGCCACGAAACGATTCAAAGCAGCCATGTAGGCTTCTTTCGTGAGGTCTGTAACAAGCTCGATGTGAATAGCCTTCACGGCAAGGCAAACAAAAATGCACAGGTACGCCTTTATAAGCCTACACCCTCGCCCTTTGCGATCAGCAATCAGCACTGGCCCAGCATAATCCACACTACAATTTAAAAATGGGTGTTCTAGATGTGTCCTTGAAGAGGGTAACTGACCCATTGTAGGTTGCACAGTTTGACACTTTAAATTTAAAACATTTGACGCATTTTTTAACAATATTTTTAGATAGATTCCTACCACCAAGAGGCCAGTACATTTGGCGTATATTTGCCAAGAGCAGCTGAGGGCCAGCGTGTAAGCAGTCGAGATGATATTTTTGAAATATTATTTTAGTTATGTGGTGCTTACCACATAATAATACGGGGTGCTTGACATTATATTCATAAGGCGAGTTGTCAAGTCTCCCTCCTACGCGTATGAGACCATTCGAATCTGTAAAAGGACTCAAAGAAATAAGCCTATTTTTTTTTGTAAAGGCTTTCCTGATTGCAATAAATTATGCTCATTAGGAAACATGTCCATTTGAGCGTGACGTAAAATAAAATTTGTAGAATTTGTAAGTTCTTCACAGGAAAGGGATGGACCAAGGAATTTATCATTTTTATGTTTTAAATTGTAAATAAATCTTAGTATATAAGCGACGACTCTCTGTAAGTGATTATAATTGGAATATTTGTGAATAAGTGATTTAATTAATAAATGATTATTATTATGATGTGACAAATGATTTGATGTTAAATTGTTGTATGATTGATGATGTGATGTGTGATCAGTGAAGTGTGATGATACAACTTCAGGTAGATCTTGTTTCAAGTTCTCATTGGGCATTTTTGGCCAATATATTTCATAATTTAACAAAAACTGAGGACCTGACCACCATAAGGAAGACTCGCTGATAAGGTCAGCCTTCAGTCCGCGAGAAACAAGATCCGCCGGATTTTCCTTCGACGGCACGTAGCTCCACGTGTGCCCTATAGTGCATTCTTGTATTTCATTAATGCGATTACGAACAAAAGGTTTTAATAAATTTGGTGTCATGGAAAGCCGAATCGCACCAAAAGTAACATTTACTAACGGGTTTGGTGAAGGAATTCCGTACATTAACACACAGTCTTGCTCCTAATAAAGCCCCACATAACTCAAGTCTGGGGATGGTTGTTGGTTTGATTGGTGCAACACGATTTTTAGAGACCAACAGCTGTACTGTTACCAATCCATCGTTAGTACTAGACTTTATGTAAATACATGCACCGTAGGCCTTTTCAGATGCATCTGTAAACACATGGATCTCATTTATAGTTGAATTGTCACATGAAATCCACCGGGGTATTTTAAGGGTATTTAAACATGGTAGACTATTCACGAACATTAACCAAGAGGTATGTATATTAACTGGTACTTGCTCGTCCCAGTCACACTTAGCCGTCCATAGACTTTGGATGATAATTTTAGCCTCGATAATGCAAGGACCTACCAGACCTAATGGGTCAAATATTTGACTAATCACAGATAAAATGTGGCGCTTTGTGATTGGTTTGCTGGTATCGACTGATATTGAAAACTCGAGAGAATCAGATTTACATAGCCAATATAGGCCTAACGTTTTAGATGACACGTTTCTATCCTCAGACAAGTTCAACCTACCAGAATGTCCTGAAACACCGGCTATTTCGGTTAAAATATCTAAACTATTAGATTGCCATTTTCTCAAATGAAAGTTAGCTGACGCTAAAATGGATGCGACTTCTTTACCCATCTGGACCACCTCGGAAACCGAGTCGCCACCACTAAGATAATCGTCGACGTAAAAATCTCGTTCAATGGACGATTTTACAATGTCATTAGAGGCGGTTGTTGCTAGACTGACTAAGCTCTTAGTCGCTAAATAAGGGGCGGAAGCTGTGCCATAAGTAACAGTATTAAGACTGTACGTTTGAAGTGGTAGCTTGGGGTCAGCACGAAATATTATTTGTTGTAAGCTACGTTGTGATGGTGTTACATGAATGGCCCTATACATCTTCTCTATGTCACCAGAAATGACAAACTTGTGCTGACGGAAACGCAGCAATATAGAAAAGAGGTCATCTTGGACAGTGGGCCCCACCATTTGGATGTCATTAAACGACACTCCAGAAGTAGTCGCTGCTGATGCATCGAAGACTACCCTGAGCTTAGTTGTGGTACTGGATTCTCGGATGACTCCATGATGTGGCAAAAAATACTCAATTTTGTTACCTGAATGAGGTTTCCTTGTTGAGTTATTCACAGTCATATGACCTAAGCTCACGTACTCCTCGATGAATGCAACATATCTTTCCTTAAATGCAGGATCACGTTGGAAACGACGTTCCAAAGATAAAAATCGACGTTTAGCCATTTCATAAGATTCACCTAACTCACTGGGATCATTTTTAAGAGGCATTGTAACTATGAAATGCCCGTTTTGATCACGCACAGTGTTTACACGAAAATTTTCTTCACAAGCTCGTTCTTCCTGTGACAAGGAATGCTCAGAAGAAACGGAATCGAGTTCCCAAAATTTATTTAGGTTGTTATTTAAATCGTTCATGGAGATATTACAAAAATGAGAATATGTATTTTTGGATGGATGTTTTGGAAGAGCCACAGAGCCTGATACTATCCATGCTAGCTTTGTCTCTTGTAACTTGGGTTGATTTTTGCCTAAATTAATAGATGTATTACCTAGAATATTCCAAAATATTTCAGCACCAACTAGTATGTCAATCTCTGATGGAACGTTGAATGACGGATCGGCCAGATTTAAATCTAGTGGTATGGGAATGCTACGTATGTCGACTAAAGTAGACGGCAGTAATTTGGTAATTGTTGGTAATATGAAACAATTTATATCTGTCTTATAGCTGCCGCTGCACGATTCAATGGTTGGTTTGCAAGACTGTGTACTTAATGTAGTATGACTGTTTATACCTGTCACCGTGGAGCTCGTGCTACGTCGAGGAAGTCCTAGCTTATCACTTAGTTTCTGCGTAATAAAATTTGCTGTGCTACCATCCGGCTCGAAGGACCATTTGTTAGGGACCTAAACTAAGGACTTAATTTAAAGTAGTGGACTGTATAATAAAAAGTATAATCCGAAATAGGTAGGACAAAATTATGTCGGTGTTGGTAAACGTTAGGAGTGCGCGCGCGTGCCGTCGTCCGTGATCGGTAGCGAAGTGCTTCGATGGCCCGCGTCCCGCACGCCGCACCTCTCGTCGTCACCCGCCACTTTCCGCTGACCCCGACGGCCGCCGAAGATCGCCGAGTGGTCGGAGACGCCCGAACAGTAATCCTTTATGAGGTAAGGCAAGTCATTAATATAGATAAGAAACAAGAAAGGACCAAGAATTGAGCCCTGAGGGACTCCCATTGTTACTATAGATCCGGGAGATCTTTTTCCATTAACGTCAACACTCTGAATCCTATTACTCAAGTATGAAATAAGAAGATTCAGAGCGCTGTTCCGGATCCCATAGTGGCGGAGTAGTATAGGTACTACTTCAACACAACTTTTCATGCAAACCATCACTAATTCAAACATTGTTTTATTAAAAAAAGTAAAAGCCATGTATGAGAAAAATCTTTATTGTAATTGAAGTAAGAACGAAAAAAAATAATCATCCGCAATAATTTTGCAAAGTCTGTCATACTCATATCCTATTGCCAGTGTTCTTTTGAGAGACTTTGCAAAAACAACAGTTTATTTATACGTTTGCCTTTCAGTCTATTTCGTTGTTTATTGACGATTTGTGCTGCTTTAGAAAACAATCTTTCAGATGGGACTGAAGTTTCTACCATGGTTAAGTATTTGTATGCAATTGTATGAAGTTAGGAAGCTGAATCTTGAGTCCACTATTGAATAATAAACTTTTATTTTTTAAATAAACAAATAGGAAAAAAGATTTTAGCTAAAACTTTAATGACCCTGAAAGTAGCAGACATCCGACAAAAAATTAGTTTAGCTAGGGATATCTAGGGCAATAATAAAGTTACCATTATTTGAAAGTTGCCACTTGTTCATTGGCTCGAGATCTTTAAGTGGATGATTAAAAAAAAAAACACCACTTGTGATCAAATTCCTAAAATTGTTTTGGTCAAACTTGAGTTTTTATGAAATGAATTGCTTATAATCGATTCGATTACTTAAAACTGAAAAAACATCGATACATCGAGTATATCGAAATCATTTCAAAAGATCGGATCGATTCGATGTATCGCATTGTAAACATCGATGTTTACGATGCATCGATGTATATCGAATATCCTTATCATATTTAGATCAACATACAACATGATACTAACCTGCAAAATGCAAAAAAACGTAAGAAAATTTGAATTTCGCGGGCTACCCTGACACTTCCTTTCGCGCATTAAAGAGATGTGGATTTTTCCTAACATACATAATATTTTCATAAATGAAATAGATAGTACCGTCATAATATTAATTCTTTTAAATAATTCCCTGAGAGATTCGCGGCGACGTAGATTATAAATGGCTCTGACAGCTCTCTTTTGCAAAATAAAGATGGATTCAATGTCAGCAGCTCGACCCCACAGTAAAATGCAATACGACATAATGCTGTGGAAGTAGCTAAAATAGACCAAACGCGCGGTTTCTACATCTGTTAACTGTCTTATCTTTCTAACAGCATAAGCGGCCGAGCTTAGCCACCCCGCAAGAGATGTTATATGAGGTCCCCATTGTAATTTCTTGTCTAACGTGATTTCTAGGAAAACCGTTTGATTAATAAATTCCAGTTTTTCCCCATTCAATATGATGTCACATTCGCTACTTCTAGGTATTTTAAATCGAATGCATTTGGTTTTTTTATTATTTAGTACCAAATTATTTACCGTAAACCAATCTTGGACTTGCAGAATAGAGCTATTCACGTCGTCAAGATTTTGTGACCGTCGGTTTATTTTAAAAATTAATGATGTGTCATCTGCAAATAACACCATCTTCGGTTGATTTTGAAGTAATTGGGGTAATATCATTAATGTAAACTAAAAAGAGGAATGGACCCAATATCGAATCTCGAGGAACGCCCATTGCCATTTCAGACCCTAATGAGTTTACGCCGTGTACCTGAACTTTAACCTTTCTATCTTTCAGGTATGATCTAAGTAAATCAAGAGCTGTATTCCTAATCCCATAGTGCTCTAGTTTCAGCAGAAGTGTCTCATGGTCTATACAATACAATCGAACGCCTTCGAGAGGTCGCAAAAGATTCCAATGGCATCTTGTGCTTCTTCCCAGGCATTAAAAATGTTCTTTATTAGGGTGACACCGGCGTCAGTGGTACAACGCCCTTTGGTGAAACCGTACTGTTGTTCATGAAAGATGGAATTTTTATTAAAGTGACGTAACATTTGATTGAGCATCAACTTTTCAAACACCTTACCGAGTACTGGCAGAATTGACACAGGCCTATAATTGTTGGGTTACTATGTCCGGACTTACTTACCGGATGTCCTAAGTCCTAACCCAGGTTATGGTCTAACCATGTGTCAAATTTCATCCCAGTCGGTTCAGCCGTTTTAGCGGTTCCAACCGCGTCCCGACAGAGGTGACCTTGGTGGTTTATAACCGTCTAGAATCTAGGCGGTAGATTGTGGTTTATGACCAAATTTCAAACAGCTCTGCCGGTCGACAACTAGGGTCACCTCTGTCGGGGACGCAGTTGGCAACTGTGTAGCAGGCACTTAACAAACACACAAACATACTCATATGTATGTACCTATCTGTGTATTTATTCTTTTATTTTATATTTATTTTCGTGTTATCAAATCCCCCCACAGACCCCAGAGCCCCCAGAGCCCCCAGAGCCCCCAGAGCTCGCAGAGAGGAGGTCTGTGTCCCAGCAGTGGGAACATTTATAGGCTGATGATGATGATGATGATGTTATCAAATCCCTTACATTACACCTGCCAAGTTTCCTCTCTACATCACCCTAAGGTTGACTGGTAGAAAATGCCTCAGGCGTTAAATCCGCCTTTGTACGGTATTTTTACTAGTGCATGAAGTTTTAATAAATAAATAATATTTTGATACTCGCAAATAAATCAAAACCTACAGAGTACTTCCCGCTGACCTAGAATTATGAAATTTGGCAGGAAGCAAGATCTCACAGCACAAGTTAAGGAAAAAGTCCGAAAATGTTTAATTTGTAGTTTCATCACATTTTTTTTTTTGCGATTACTAACTATCATTTTGCAGTTGGAGAATTGACCGTGACGTATATCGATGTATGGGAGAACATGTTTCTCAACTACAAAGTTAGGTTTGTTTTTGGGATAAATTCATCCCAACTACGGAATCCTCTTTGTGCTTGGCCCGACACGAACTTGGTTGTTATTTTTAATATGCTATGTCAATTGAGAAAAATATGAATGCTTGAAATATTATTAAAGCCATACAAATAAATATATTAATTACCCTATTATCTGCCTCAATGTAAACGACTGTGGTCGTGCGCCAAAAGAAAAACAGCTAAGTATATCGTATGCCGCCCTCTCGCTCTAGTCTATTGAAAAACCGGCCGGAAATGAATAAATAAATACTTATTGCAACAGTAGGTTGTCTTTGATAATCACGTCATTGTTCAGAAATAAAAACATTTATTATTTTGAAGTTTTGAGCCATTTGAATAGGACACCATTTTTTAAATTTTTAGACGCTTTTTATTTTTCTACTTTATTTTATTTTAATTATTATAACCACACAATGCCTCTTGTGGACATAAATAACCCATACATAATACAGTTTCTCATCGAAAATTATGAAAAAACTACAAAACTGCGTATGAAATGGAACAATACTCATTGGGAAAAGTTAAGTAAAGCTGCCATCCTACACCGCAAAGAGAAAGGGTATAATGAATTAGATGTTATTAAAGCAAACATGGAGTCAGGTATGCCTGCTACAACCAGAGATAATATATCCGGTGCGAGAAACAGACGGGTGATACGTGTCACGGACCTTTCTACAGCCAAAGGCGTGGCTCAGTTGAAAAAGGGGCATTCTATCGTTGATGTTGGTCTCGGTGATCCTAAAATCGACCCTAAACTGGAACGGCCTGACACAGACTTATCCATGGATCCCGTAATGCGACCAATTGACCCCAAACAAAAGAAGATACTTTTTAAAGGCAGACCAAACTTTGGTCGTGGAGTCTATTTGAAGAAACGGTATACGGCGGCAGCTCCGGAGGATAGATATTATTTTGCCGAAACTGCTGGATGGTACTGTGGCTGGAGATTAAAAGACAGTTTCTTTGGCAAGCAGAAGTCAGAATACGGTCGTGTGTATCGTTTGGCTCGCGAAGCGAGCCGTAGCGGACCCCGACCAGATCCCGAGCATTACAGAAACGCTGGTTTTAAAGCAGGCACATGTGTATTAGAGTAATGAGAGATTTTGTTTTTGAGTACGGTTTATTTTCGCTAACAAATATTGTTATTTTGTTACAATACTACCTTTACAATTTTTTTTTTTTAATCCAGTATTTAAACTTTATTTATCGTTCTTTGTTCTTGTTTTTATCGCTATTATCTCAAATCACCTAGTATTCTGAACTTTACCTGGTGGTAAATAAAAGTGTATCCTACCTATGTAGGTTAGTTAACCCAGGGTCACAAACATAAGAACAAAAAAAAAAAAAGTTATAAAAACTATAACCCAACTTCGTCAAAATGGTCTACTAAAAATGTATGAAATGAACAAGACATCACAGACAGACAAATTAAAAATCCGGTGTCACACGTGTTAGTGCATAAATCGAACAAATTACGTGTGACCTCGGACTCTTTTGTTGTATTACTTTTACTAGCTTCTGCCCGCGACTTCGTGCGTGTGGAAGTCGTAAGACACCACAATATACTACAATAACAGCCACATTTTTACAAAACTTCCCTGTATACTATGTTTGTAGTTTTATTCTCAGCAATCAAAATATACAGAGTCAGGAATGGTGACTCGGGAGCAAGCGACGTGCAGTTGTCCGTATGAGAAGCAGCTTGTTCTGAGATCGACACCCGCAGCCTTCAGTCTTCGGGTCGGCCCCTGTGACTTGTTGATCGCAAAGCATACGCTCCCAGAGAACTGCACGCGTTTAAACTGGTAATTGTGGGGAATTAGTGTATACGCGCTATAAACACTGTCTCGCCATCGCCACAACTTGTTAGAATTTCCGCCTCGATGATGTTTCTTTGCAAAGACACGACTTTGAGCCGAGTTCCGTTACACAGATGTACAACCGGAAGTCCACTTGCCATTTGCGAATTGAGAAATTCTACGGGGTAATGTCATCATCTTCCTCCACATCAGTATTAATGGAGGTGTATATCACTTCACTACCTTCAATTTGTGAGAGAATACTGTGGTTGATCGCTGCAGCTTGATCATTTTCGGAGTTAAAATGGAAACACGTCCAAGAATTCTCTTGGTTCGGTATTTGACTGATGTCCCCGTATACCAGACGAATAAGATCTTCTAAAGTGGGATCTACTCTACCAAGAGTCTCTGGTAGAGTGCCTTCACCAAATTTTAGAAGAACATCGGAGAATTCTTGAGCATTTGAATTCTCGCCAAGCCGAGCTCGCATGATGATAGTCAAGCGCAGTCTATGAACTCTCTCGACCATAGAGTCAACCTTTTCAACGAAGTATTCACTTTGTTTGTCAGAACTGTGACAGCACCCATCATATCTTGGTTCCTGCGGATGTCCTACAGGGTTCTGTTTACAGCTTCCACTGCTTTCCTATTTGCCATAAATGCCAATGCTGAATGCATCCTATACGATGAAGCGCAATCCCTAAGCACACATCCTTTGTTACTGTTGCGTGACACCCCACAAACAGGCGTTTCGTTGCTCTCTAAATCGATGGGAATCTTAAACATGGCGTGCGCTGTTTTGTCACCAGGAAGCAGTGTGGCAGCGATTCCAGAACACATCCACATCCACACACAGATTTTAAAATCGCTAGGACAAATCTGTTGTCAAAATCTGTAAAAAAATCTTTTATTCCTATAGTCTTTAGCTCTAAACTGATCAGAACACAACTTTGAATGTTTTGTAACTGTAAAGTACTTGTAACGTAGCAGTTTTCCATAGCTTACGAAGTTTTCCTTTTTTAGTGAATTAATACATTCTATGAACAATACATTATATACATAATAAAAAAAAACCTATTACAAAATGTAAAAAAAGAGCTTAAAAAAAAACAATCGAACTTACTACCCCATGATTGCAAAGCATTCGTTCAACCGCTTAGTTATTCGTCAAATTTCATCCCAGTCGGTTAAAAATACCGTAAGACATGATACTATGAAAGTAACTAAAATAGACTAGCCTCGCGGTATCTACATTAGTAAATCGACGGATTTTTCTGACAGCATATGCTGCTGAACTTAGCCGTCCTGCAAGAGATGTTAAATGAGGACCTCATTGTAGCCTTGAGTCGAGCGTGATCCCCAGGAAAACAGTTTTATCGACGAGTTCTAGTTTCTTTTGATTCAATACTATCTCACAATCACTACTTTTGACATTTGGTAAAGAAAATTTTATGCACTTAGTTCTTTTTTCATTCAATACTAAATTATTAACAGTGAACCAATTTTGGACCTGTAGTAGAGCGTTATTTACGTCGTCAAAATTTGTAGCACGTCTATTTACCTTAAAAATTAAGGAAGTATCGTCACGGAGTAGATCATTAATATACACTAAAAAGAGGAATGGACCTGGATATCGAGCTTTGTGGCACACCTATTTTTACTTTTAAACCTAGTACCGTTTATTTGAATTTGCTGTTGTCTATCATTTAAATAAGATTTTACTAAATTGAACGCAAGTTTTCCCAAGTCCGTAATGCTCAAGTTTCAAGAGTAAGGTATCGTGATCGACGCAATCAAATGCCTTGGAAAGGTCACAAAAGATTCCTATGGCATCTTGGGCCTCTTCCCACGCGTTAAAAATGTGTCTTAATAAGGTTACACCGGCGTCGGTCGTACAACGTCCTCTGGTGAAACCATACTGTTGATCGTGAAGGATTTTGTACAACATTGGAATAGCTGGACGATATGTATATTTATTTTCATCCGAGCAGAGCTCGGTCGACCAGGTACTATTTTTGAAATGTGCTAAATGCCCTTTCATTTGACACCCAATCATATTTTTTTTTATTTTAAATACACGACTTTGTCCTCGAGGGCACCATATTCAATTTAATGTGACGTCACATAGCCTATAACCAGCGGACTATCAAGACGTTTTCAACGATTCCTCACTTGCCAAATTATAATGAGAGTTTAGAAGTTTTGAGGGAACAGATGAACATACATCCATACCGGTTAAAATCATAACCCTACTTTTTGCTTCGCCGTAGGCGGGTAAAAAGTCGTGTCAACTGATGCAGCCCAGTAGTAAGAATAATGATAAACGAGGAATCAAAGTGATCAAGAATAAACGTTACTGTGTCTATAATTTAATAAGCGATGGATAAGAGGCCAGCGAACACGGCTCGCAACTAAAAATCGAGATGTTTGCAAAATTCAATTCCAAGCACGTTGCGCTAGTGTGAGTGCCTGTCGGAGTGATATACCACCAGAGGAACATTTTAATATTAAAATTCATACTTGCAATAGCAGTAATCGCAATAGTTGTAGCTGCTCAACAATCAACAAAGTACCACATATTAAGTACCTAGGTGTTATCGTGGACCAGAGACTATCGTGGTACCCACGCATTGAGCAGGTTGCCAATAGAGTCAGGAAATTAAGCTGGATGTTCAGGACTTTTAGACACGTCGTTCCCAAGACTGCCGATAATCATTCAGGCCATCCAAAAGATTTTCTTAAGATGATTTACGATGCGCTAGTCCAGTCAGTACTTTCCTATTGTATACCTGTCTGGGGTGGTGCAGCTAAAACAAAATTTCTAGCGGTGGAAAGGGCACAACGCGCACTTATCAAGTGTATGTACTTCAAAAAAAGAGATAATATCCTACTGAAGACCTATTTCGAATTAGTAACTTGCTGAGACCAAGTTACGCAAGTGGAAATATGCCCAAATTGCAAATGATTTAGGTATTACGTTTGTATGGACAATTCATGCGTTGCCGCGTTCTTAATATTTATGTAGTTTCGGAATAGGCTATTTGACTAATTTTGGAAAACCTTTTTATATTATTCCTCATTAAGTACTTAATAAGCACATCAAATTGATATTTCGGAAAAAATATGTGTTCTTCATAAAAAAAAAAAAATGATAAAGTTTAAATTGTCAAAACCGCGCGAGAAACGCTGTTGCTCTAATGGCGTTGGTCACGTGATCCGGGTGACGTCACAGACTAGTAAACATTTTGGTAATAACCATAATAGAGCAGTGAACTCAAAATAAAATTCGTAATTTTTCTTCAGTTTTAGTTGTTAAAATGGTGTATAAATGGTGTGTAGTGCCACAGTGTACGTCTTTAAATAACCCACAAAAATTGTTTATTTCTGTTCCAACAAATCCCAAAAGACGAAAAATGTGGTTAAAGTTAGCTCGAAGAGACCCAAACGTTGTTTCATCTCATTCAAATATGTTTATGTATGAAGATCACTTAGATGTGAGTAAGTAATATTTTACTTTAGTGAGAACTAGCTTCTGCCCGCGACTTCGTTCGCGTGGAAGTCGTAAAACATCACAATATACTACAATAATAGCCACATGTTTATAAAACATCCCTGTATACTACGTTTGTAGTTTTATTCTCAGTAGCCAAATTATACAGTCAGGAATGGTGACTCGGGAGCAAGCGACGTAACAGTTGTTCGTATGAGAAGCAGCTTGTCCTGAGGTCGACACCCGCAGCCTTCAGCCTTCGATGTCGACCCCTGTAACTTGTTGATCGCAAAGCATACGCTCACAGGGAACTGCACGCGCTTAAACTGGTAATGGTGGGGAATTAGTGGTATACGCGCTATAAACACTGTCTCGCCATCGCCACAACCTGTTAGAATTTCCGTCTCGATGACGTTTCTCTGTAAAGACATGACTTTGAGCCGGTTTCCGTTACACAGATATACAACCGGAAAATATACTTGCCATTTGCGAATTGAGAAATTCTACGGGGTAATATGTGGCATTAATGGAGGTGTATATCACTTCACTCCCTTCAATTTGTGAGAGAATACTGTGGTTGATCGCTGCAGCTTGATCATTTTCGGAGTTAAAATGGAAACACACCCAAGAATTCTCTTGGTACGGTATTTGACTGATGTCCTCGTATATCAGAACGAATAAGATCTTCTAAAGTGGGATCTACTCTACCAAGAGTCTCTGGTAGAGTGCCTTCACCAACTTTTAGAAGAACATCGGAGAATTCTTGAGCATTTGAATTCACGCCAAACCGAGCTCGTATGATGATGGTCAAGCGCAATTTATGAACTCTCGACCATAGAGTCGACCTTTTCAACGAAGTATTCACTTTGTTTGTCAGAACTGTAACACCACCCATCATATCTTGGTTCCTGCGGATGTCCTCCAGGGTTCTGTTTACAGCTTCCACTGCTTTTCTATTTGCCATAATGCATTCATACTATACAATAAAGCGCAATTCCTATGCACACATCTCTTGTTCTGTTGCGTGACACCCCACAAACAGGCGTTTCGTTGCTCTCTAAATCGATGGGAATCTTAAACATGGCGTGCGCTGTTTTGTCACCAGGAAGCAGTGTGGCAGTGATTCCAGAAGATCCACACACATACATATTTTAAAATCGCTGGGACAAATCTGCTGTCAAAATCTGTAAAAATCATTTTATTCCTACAGTCTTTAGCTCTAAAATGATCAGAATACAACCTTGAATGTTTTGTGACTGTAAAGTACTTGTGACGTAGTAGGTTCCCATAGCTTACGAAGTTTTCTTTTTTTGTGAATTAATACATTAATAAAAAAAACTGTTTCACAAAATGTAAAAAAATAGTTTAAAAAAAAAACAGATGAAAATCGAACTTACTACCCCAGGACTTCAAATCATTCGTCCAACCGGTTACTTATTCGCTTTGTTGAAAGTTAGCTAAAATAGCCGTTCCTATATAATTATGTCATGATTGAGTGCATAGTTCCATAAATGTATAGCTTGATGATAATCATTTAAAAAGTTAAATCGGTAACTATCTACAATATCCCAACCTTTTGGCGCGTATAATAACCTCATTGGTAACTATACTTTCGAGCCGTTTGGGGTTGAAACCCTCGGGCCGTGGGGTCCGAGTGCCCATGGCCTCTTCCGTGACATCTCAAAATGGCTATTTGACACTTCCCGTGACCCAAGGGCTGGTTTTTACCTTGGCCAGAGGCTAAGCATTGCCATACAACGTGGCAATGCGGCCAGTCTCTTGGGTACATTACCAGTCGACAGCGATGCGGATGAATTTTTCGACGCTATATTTTAGTTTGTAAATAGTTCTAGTTAAGTTAGTATATAATATCTATTTTTATTTTGTAAATAATTAATAATTAATTAACTTTAATATTATATTTGAAAAGATATTATAAATAATAATTTGGCGCGTCCTTTTACAGTTTGCAGAGAAAAATAAGAAAATAATGTAATATTGCTCATCCCCCATAGCAAATACCGTGATAGCATAGTATAAAGAGTTCAAGTAGGCTATCTCAGGCCCAATCCGCGATATAATTGCCTACCATACTTGCCTGTCTCAGGGTTGTCACTTTTAACTACTTAAATTTTAATTCAGTGCCTAGAAAATGCCTGATTGATTCACAATTCGTCAAATATTTGAAATTATGATTTTATAACTGTAAGTACTTAGTTACTTTACTATACCTACAATACTGAGAAATCGGGCATATCAAGAGAGAGCATTAGCGGCATATCAATTGACAGATAAAAAGTAGGTACCTAATACATTTTAGTGGGAAAGTAGGCCTGCCTACTTCGTCTGTCTGATAGATAACTAACACAACAAAAAATAAGAAGGTAACTCATCATCAAGTAAAAATTATATGCGACTTGGTTACCTTTTCTGTTCAGTAGATAATCTGAACAGAGACAACTTTGGAATCGATGAATTATTTAGACACCCAAACGCACAGCAATAATTTCTCCTGCGATTATCATTCATTTTTCATACATTTAGCAGTGCCAAAAAGCCGCGACGTGCAAACCTTGTGCGGCGTTAGCCCCGACTGGCGCACTCTAAAACAGCCGAGATTTTGTTAAGTGTGCGTGCGGCGACGCATAGATACAAGCCACGCACACATACAAGCCGCGCACGGTGCGTTTCTATGAAGATAACTTACTTCCTCTCTTTATACTATGGTGATAGTCTATACCCTACAATTGGAACAGACAAACATTCTAAAAACTATATTTTCTGCATAAGAATCGATCCCAGACCTCGTAGCAATAACTTTCTTTCAAAAAATTTAACTTCGCTACGATTTTATTATAATATATTATAGGGACATTATCAAAAACAAAAAAAAACATGTAACAAAATGTGAAAAAAAAGATAAACAAAAACCGTAGTTGGGAATCGAACTTACAACCCCATGTTTGCAAAGCAATCGTCCAACCGCTGAGTTAATTGCTTCGTTGAAGTTTATTTTAAATAGCCGTTCCTATATATTTCATGATTGACTGCTCAGTTCCATAAAGGTATAGCGTGATAATAATCATTCTAAAAGTTAAATCGATAACCATCACAATATCCTTAAATTTTGGCGCGTTTTTTTCCAAAAAATACGAACATAATATAATATTGCTCGTCCCCCATAGCAAATAGCGTGATAGTTTATACTTTACAGATTGATCAGACTTATAGGGAACACCTATGCAAAATTTGAACAGAATCTATCCGGTAGAATTTGCGTCATGCTAGAACATAAAAATACGACATAATGTAATATTGCTCATCCCCCATAGCAAATAGCGTGATAATTTATACCCTATAACTTGACCAGACACACAGGGAATATCTATGCAAAATTTTAACAGAATCTGTCCGGTAGAATTTGCGCCATGCTGGAACATACATACAGACAAACAGACAAAAATTCTAAAAAATATATTTTCGGCATTAGAATCGATCCTAGACCTCATAGCAATTACTTTTTTTCAAAAATATTCAATGTACAGTTTTGACTTCGCTACGATTTTATTATATGTATATATAGATCATGTTATCCTGAGATATACAGCTGATCCATCTGTTCTATAACCATCAAAATATAGTACATAGGATGTTGTAGGTACGATTCATTGTTGATGAATCAAATAAAATTTACATAATTATAATAGACTACTCCAAATAGTAAGTAAAAGAAAAGTGCAACCATAAATGCGTCTATTTGAGGCAAGTTGCTGTTATCAGCTCGTACAACTCCTAGCAGTAGTATTTATAACGAAATTAAAAGGAAAACTATCACAGCTAAGTAGGCTCTATAAGTTAACGAGTAATAATCAACCAACTTAAATTTGCGGTTGCAAAAACATGTTCTTCCATCCATTCCGTACGGGAAAACATGTTTTTCAACTACAAAGTTAAGTTTGTTCTGTCGCTGAAAACCAGCGCTGGGGCTCTGTCTTGCACAGGGTCGTAGCATAATGCTGAGCGATAGCCGATTTGCGTGGATGTGACGCATGCTTCCCCCAACTTTTTCTCATTTTTGTAATGTAATTTTTTTTTCTTGCGTCATGTTTACCGCAAATAAACGTTTTTTCTTTCTTTCTTTTCTTTCATTGTGCGTGGTTCGACACACACTTGGCCGGTTTTTATTTCATTTTTCTAAAAACATTTAGCCGACGTTCCGCACGGACGTAATAAAATCGCGGCGGGATTTAATTGCGCACTGGATTTTCAACTCTCGGTGTTACGCCGAGCGTTGAGAATCCAACGCGTTGAGACGCACTCTTGTCCCAGAGCGTTGAAAAAACACACTGTTGGATTTTCAACTCTCGGTGCTAAGCAGAGCATTGAAATTCCAGTGCGCGATAAAATTTCGCCGCTATATTATTACGTCCGTGCGTACGTCGGCTTACTGTCAAAATGAGTTCGGACTAGAAGGCGTGATTTCAGTTTTAGTAATAGTAGATTTGGTAACGAGGAGAAGAAAATCTAGATTTAAGCATTGAAATACTAAAAAACACTTACGAGGCATTCGCTGCAGCGTGAAAATTGCTAGCTCACTCACACAAATGAAACAATTCCGCAAACTCTAGATATATTTTTTTTTTTGTATTGTTATTACACTTGTCTTGTCCTTGAACGCACCGTGCGATGTGCGATGTAGAGAATCTTAAGTATCTAAGTCGAATCCTAGATGGCGTTGTAAAACTACAGTGCCTGGCAATTTGTGAGTCGCTTATGCTGCAATCTGTTAATAAAATGGAGGAAAAAGAAAAAGCCAATTCAATTGCCAGTTTTAGGGAGGTGTCATTTCTTTGTATGGGATTGGGTATCTGTACGTAGTATTATATTATCTGTGGTATGGGGAACCCCCAAAATGTATTGTTTTTTTTTCCATTTTTGTGTGAAAATCTTAATGCGGTTCACAGAATACATCTACTTACCAAGTTTCAACAGCATAGTTCTTATAGTTTCGGAAAAAAGTGGCTGTGACATACGGACGGACAGACAGACAGACAGACATGACGAATCCATAAGGGTTCCGTTTTTTGCCATTTGGCTACGGAACTCTAAAAAGAACTATCGAAATAGGACCACATAAGGCGGAGATATCCAGTAGCCCCCCTTTTTGCCCCATTTTGGAGAAAGTACCCCTCCAATCAAAAATCCCCGAAGATCAAAAATTACAAAAAAATCGTCAAACCTGTACACCAAATTTCGTCCAAATCGGTTGTAAAATACGACCTGTAGAGGAGTACGTACAAACTGACACACGAAAGCAAATTTTGCCAGATCTGATCCAGAGACCCTTTGCTCGCTACGCTCGCTCGGTCAATTGTAATGCTTGTTTTTATTCTTTTCCGAGTTGTGTTTTAGCAGTCGGATTTTTATTAAAAAAAAAAAAATATTACGTTTTTGACATTTCTCGGGACCCAGGGGTCCCGGATCTTTGGAAGGCGTACGAGGGGCCGAAGCCAACTCACAAAGGCCCCTTAGACGTTTTTAATTGAATGAGGTACCAACCGACGATTATCCCTGTTCGCACTATGCAAGTGCAGCCAAGGACAACCCCTGGTTAGTGTAGGACTATTGTAAGATATAGAAACAAAGATATCGGACTATGGGTTTGGATTGCTAAAGTGGACTGGTCACCTGGAACTATGGAAGGACTATGGCCCCTGCCTGATCTATGTTTTATACGCAAACGGATAAAATGGCAGGGGTGACTTGCACACTCAATAATGGGCCCCCGAAAACGGTCGCTAGCACATAGTGTCGTAGCGACAAGGGGGCAACACGTCCTGAGGTGCTTATGAGGAGTGGAGAGGTATTCCACGGCTATCAGGACAACCCCGGAAGTACGGTCAAGATCCCTACCAGCATCTTACTGGAATACTTCCTTCCTCCGAGCACGTTTGCTCTTGCGAATCTTCACTCAAGCCGGCCAATAAAGGCAAGAATGAGGTGGGAGCTTTGTTCCTCGTCAGTGTTCACTCCAGCCGGCCAATAAAGGCAAGTCAGAGATGAGGAACAAGACTTCTTCCGGGAGATAGGGTCCGTGGGGTCGCTACTGCCCAACAGCTCGCCACATGCTGCCCTGCGGGTTTTTGTATCTTTCTTGGTCTGGCTCCTCATTTCAGACCTGTTCCGGCAAAGTAAACTCTACTGGCTCAGGCCTAGAGTTCGGAGCACGCAAGCCCCACCACGACGTCAACGTAGAGATACGGCGATGGGGTTATTACGTTTATTATTATTCTTACAACCGGGCTGCATCAGTTGACGCTAGACTTTTTCGTTCTTATATTTGTGACAAGGATACACTTCTATTTACCACCAGGTAAAGTTCAGAACCCCAGGTTAATTGAGATAATAGCGATGACTGAAGCCTACCACATGAATAAGGAATGATAAAGTTTAAATATTAGATTTAAACAGTTTAATAAAGTTAGTATTTTAACAAAATAACAATAAAATTAAAAATTCAACCTTACTCAAAAGCAAAATCACTCATTACTCTAATAAACATGTGCCTGCTTTAAAACCAGGGTTTCCGTAATGCTCGGGATCTGGTCGGGGTCCGCTACGGCTCGCTTCGCGAGTTAAATTATACACACAACCGTATTCCGACTTCTGCTTGCCAAAGAAACTGTCTTTTAGTCTCCAGCCACAGTACCATCCAGCAGTTTCGGCAAAATAATATCTATCCTCCGGAGCTGCCGCCGCATACCGTTTCTTCAAATACACAACACGACCAAAGTTTGGTCTGCCTTTATAAAGTATCTTCTTTTGTTTGGGGTCAATTGGTCGCATTAAGGGATCCATAGATAAGTCTGTGTCAGGCCGTTCCAGTTTAGGGTCGATTTTAGGATCACCGAGACCAACATCAACGATAGAATGCCCCTTTTTCAACTGAGCCAGGCCTTTTGCTATAGAAATGTCCGTGACACGTATCACCCGTCTGTTTCTCGCACCGGATATATTATCTCTGGTTGTAGCAGGCATACCTGACTCCATGTTTGCTTTAATAACATCTAATTCATTATACCCTTTCTCTTTGCGGTGTAGGATGGCAGCTTTACTTAACTTTTCCCAATGGGTATTGTTCCATCTCATACGCAGTTTTGTAGTTTTTTCATAATTTTCGATGAGAAACTGTATTATGTACGGATTATTTATGTCTATTAGAGGCATTGTGTGGTTGTAATTAAAATAAAAAATTTAAAGAAGTAAAAATAAAAAATGCGGCGTCTTATTCGAATGCTATGTTCGAATAGCTCAAAACATAAAAATAATTGTTTTCTTTTTGTATTTGAACTATGACGTGTTTATCAAAGACAACTGACCGTTGCAATAAGTATTTATTCATTTCCGGCCGGTTTTTTAATCGAGCGAGAGTTCGACAATTTCTATTTCAATGGACATATAGGACATAGTTGTTCTAGGATCTTTTGGCGCGCGGCCAATTTTTTTGTTATACTGAAGGCAAATACAAAAATGAATAAATTTTCCATATGTTTAAATCAATTTATTCTTATTTAACAACATATTAAGTCTGTAGTTTAAATACATTTTTTATTTTAGCTAATAATTATTTAGTCTTAATCACACATTAGGTTATCCCTAACTGTACAATTGCTCACTGCTATAATGTTCTTTCGCTTTAGGATAGTCTTTCATGACTCTATATAGCGATTATCGATCAGAATGTTTCAACCGGTTGCTGTTTCATTAAATGTACTTACCGTAAGCGTGTGCGAGGCTATTGACAGTAAGTTCACTGTGGAACATGCCAAGGAACCTGATGAAGCATTGCCACGCAACGGCACCTTAATGAGGCGTCGTAACAGATGATGGGATAACCAAGTGACTATATTTTATGACACTTATATAAAGGTGGTGTACACTTCTTGCTAGTCACTTAACAACAAACAGATATTTATTGTTAATTAAACATTGGTGCTGATTCTCTTGTACACCGAACTAAACTAACTAAACTATCACTAAAATTCCTTATTTTGACTATGAGAATCTCAAAGCTATTCTGCAAAATAAATTCTCTAAATTTAAAAATAATTTTGACACATCTAAATCGAATCTGACAATCGCGACTCCACACGTGATACCTAACCACGTGAATCTTTTTAGAGCCGGAGGCGCACAGGGGGGGCAGCCTCGACGTGTTTTATATGGAATTTTTCACTTTTTGTATGGAAAATAAGAAAAATTATTACCTACATGTAGAGTGTTAGGGGTCTAAGAGTTTTATTAAGGGGGTCGAAATTTTCATTATTTTTGCAATTGGACATATTGTTTTCGAGATATAAGCAAAAGAAAAAAAGATTCAGTACTGTTTTTGCATCTGGAGTCGAATTGTTGGTGTGAATTTAAAGTTCATGACAACCAATTTCATTCCACACGTTTATAGTCGCGATTAAAAATAGATTTAGTTAGAAAATCAAAATTTTTGGTGAAAAGCTAAGCGAGTTTGGTACACTGTTGACCGCAAACCGGATGCATCACCCAGGATCATCGTTGATGAGATTGTACATCCCGCGGAAGTGCGGGGGTTGAGGCTTCTTAAATGCGAAAACCCTCCACAACCGTGAGCTGTGCAATCTCAGAGAATATTTTCTTAAAACCGAAGTGGGTATGCACCGTGATGTACTAGCAGTGGACAAGGGGCTTACCCCGCTCTCCATCGCTAAAGAGAACTGGTACAAACCTGTGGTACTTAGTACAGATGACCGCAAGGAGGTATGGCAAAGCAAGGAACTTCACGGGCGCTTCTATCGGGCTCTTCATGAGCCCGGTGTAGATTTTCTAGCGTCCGTATCCTGGCTATGTTTTGGTGACCTTTTCGGGGAAACTGAAGGTTTCGTCTGTGCAATTATGGACGAAGTTATCTTGACGAATAACTACCGCAGACATATTATGAAGGACGGGACGGTTGACGTGTGTCGGGCATGCCACCGGCCGGGTGAGTCTATCTGACATATTGACGGTTGAAAGGCTAATTGATATAAGCGACATTTTGTAAAACTTGCAGGGGGATGGATTGGTTGTTTTTTTAAAATCATAATAAGATCTTATTATGATTGATTGATTTAAGTAAATAAAAGTCTATCAAATAGTTGTTTATTTACGAATTAAAAAAAAATAACTATGTAAAACTTGCAGGAGCAAGTTTTACAAAATGTCGCTTAGATCAATTAGCCTTTCAACCGTCGATATCATCTCGGGTTGTTCTCGTCTGGCTAACGGCGAGTACTTGCACAGACATAACCAAGTGGCCAGGATTATCCATCAACAGCTTGCTTTGAAATATAAACTTGTAGATTCTGAGGTACCGTATTCACCGGTACCCGATCCAGTTCTCGAAAATTACCATGTCATGTTGTACTGGGATCGGTCTATCATTACTGACAGGACTATTGTTGCCATAAGCTTGATATAGTGGTGATAGATCGATTAGCGCGCCACGCAATGATAGTCGATGTTACCATTCCACATGACGAAAACCTCGTGAAAGCTGAGAAAGAGAAACAAATAAAAGATGTCGACTTAGCACATGAGGTTGTCAACATGTGGAGTGTGAGCTCGGCTACAATTGTGCCGATTGTCGTAACGGCCAACGGCCTGATGGCCAAAAGCCTCGACCAACATCTCTTGAGGCTCACGTTAGGCGGTTGGATCAAGGGCCTGATCCAGAAAGCAGTACTCCTCGGTTACTACATACGGTTCGCATTGTGAGGAGGTTCCTGTCTCTGCAGCCCTAACCACCGGTAGCTTGGACCCTGCTCCCGACACCGGCGGACCTCTATTTTTTTATATTTTTAAATGTTTTTTTTATTCTATTTATTTTAAGAAATATTTAAAAATGTAAATGAATAAGAAACTTGATGAATAAAAGAGCTAATAATAATAATAATCCATTTAATTGAGGCGACGCAGGCCCATAAATAAATACCTTAACCTAAACATACATATATTTTAAATTATAATAACAAATAACTATTGTACACGAAGTGATGACTGTGTCGGCGGCGGCGTCGTGTTGTACTGCGTGGTGTCGCGTAACCTTCCACGAAATCGTCGGTACGCTACACCTTTCGGCCAAAACTCTTCTTTCATGAAGGTTTCTAGGTACTGAGTTGGAAGTGTTGGAACCCGCACCACAAACGACTTGAAGTTTATGTTATGGCGCGACTCCAAATTTCCCACTCTCAAGGTCCACTTGGTTTTGGTTCTGATGTATTCCACGATGTCTTCAGTCATCGTGGAGTGATGCAGACGGGATACGTACAACTGCGTCGACGGTGTAGCAGCACGCAGCAACATATTTGGTCCCGCTAGAGCAGTACCACATTGATTACGGCAAGTGGGCTTCCTTCGCTTGGATTTCACCGTCACGAAGCCTTCCTTGTCTGGCTGCCCTTTCTTAGGGGCTGGGGACAAGATACCGGGAGCAGGTACATTGCGGCTCTTAGATGCCCCCTCGGTTGATTTTACACTTTTAGCAAAAACTTTCTTCTGTTGCTGCTCCTTTTGGATGGGAGGTTGTGCAACTGCTGCTAAGTAAGCACGGCGAGGTGTTAACGTGCTAACTTGTGCCGTCGCCTTTACTGCGGTAGAGGCGCATCGCTTGCAGTGACAGCGGCTGGTGACGAGTCCAATTTCGCTGATTCGAAACTAGACAGCGACGCGTTGTTTGCACCACGACGAGAGTTCACCTTTGATGCGAACTCAGGTGACCTACATACCGCTACAGTATTGCGTAAGTCAACCATATCGGCACGTAACTCACTGATGTTGTTTTGAGACGCATCCAGCTTGAACTTAATTTCGGCCAGGCTTGCCTTCAGGGTAATAATATCCTTCAGCAACCTGGTGACGTCAACGTGGTCAAATGTAACGGGGGGCAGCTTCCGCAGCTCCTTTGCCACAAAGGACGGCACGTCGTCAGGGTAAGTATCGATTCCGTGGGAATATCGGGATAAAAGGTATCCTGTGCTCTTTTCCACGTCATGGTCTACACATGTGCCAAATTTCATCCAAATCCGTTCATCCGTTTTAGCATGAAAGGGCACCAAACAAAGAAACAAACTCACTTTCGTATTTTAATATTAAAGTTAGGATTATATTTATTAAGTACAGTTCTTGGAAGTAACACAATGCCGCTAGAGTACTTAGATCCAACAACACAAAAGTTTCTAACCGAATGTAGTAATAAGTACAGCTAATAAACAGCGTCCGCAGTGGTTTTTTAAGCACAAAGAAGAATTTCAATGTACGGAAAAGTACAAACATTATACCTACTAGTGAACAGATCAATGCGAGGAAGCGCAAGTTACCAGAAGAGAAATACAATCATTGTCTAACAACTAGCAACGTCTATGGATGGGCTTTGCGTGCAAGTTCTTGTAGATCTAGTTCGCCAGAACATACGTTTGGCCAGTTTCTTCCGTGTCATGGCAAGACTTTCAGGAGTCCACCCGGATCCACCACATTACAAAACTCCAACCACATCATATATTATGAAATCTGCACGGTTTACGAATAGCTTTTAAAAATATTTTCGTTCATGGAGAAGTTTAAAACTGCATCAAACAACAAAGTTTAATCACAGTTCATCGAACCAAGTCACCGCATGGTTTTCTTGCATTTGAATATTGTCTTATTATATTATTATTAATAAAGTCTTAGTAGTGTTACTCGTTTTTTTTACACGGCAGGTACTTATAACCAAGTACAAGTGCCTATGTTTTTGTAAGGAAGCAAATACCAGCATGTAAACTTTACAAAAGGTATCGATAGCCAGTGGAGTAGAAAGTTGAGAAGTAGGTAAGGTTTTACATAATTCGAACCTTCAGAATTCATCATAAATTCATTGAAGCAAGATTCTGTTATATTTAGCGCAATTTGCCAGTTTACCCATTTTTTTTTAAAGGTAATGTATCCCTTCTAAGTTACATGGTCATACTAAGGGAAATGCACAATCTACGCAGTCGTTTATGGGCTAAGTAAAAGTTTGAACGGACTTCGGGGGCGGTGGTAACTGCGGGTAGATGATAAAAGTTTTTGTCCCATTGTGACCGTTAGACAATGTTTTGTTGAAACGTGCTGTACATTAAGGCTCCGTGCTGTGAATTCACTCGACAGAGTTTAGGTAAATTCTTGCGATGCTATGTTTGTGTGCACCGTCCACGCACACACGCCTAAACATCGAGCGTAGTGATCGCTTAAACAGTTTTGATCCTATAGACGGTATTTTGTTAAGTTACGTAGGTACGCTTATGAAATAAGTCTGGAATGTTTGTGTATATTCGTTTAGTATATTTATAACAATTCTGTTTTATATGGAATTTTATACTTTTTGGAAAACAAAAAAAAAACAAAAAAAAAACATCAAAAAAACAATGCAAAAAAAAATGGAAAACATTCATTATGGAAAACATGAAAAATTATTATCTACATGTTGAGTTTTATGGGTTTATGGGTTTCATAAGGGGGTCGAAATTTTCATTATTTTTGCGATAAGACACAATTTTCGAGATATAAGCAAAAGAACAGAAAAAAGATAAAGTACAGTTTTTGCAACTGAATGAGTTATTAATTTAGCGAAAATGAAAAATTCGCTATTCTGAATTTGACTTTTTTCACCTAAAATTTTGATTGGTGCCGATTCTCTTATACACCGAACTAAACTAACTAAACTATCACTAAAATTTCTTACTTTTGACTATGAGAATCTCAAAGCTATTGGTGCCGATTCCCTTGTTTATAAATAATAATAATAATAATTAGCCCGTAATGTCCCACTGCAGGGCAAAGGCCTCCCTTTCCTTTTTCCACCCAACCCGATCCTGAGCCAATATAGACCAATCCCTCCTATAAGCGTCAAGTTCGTCCCGCCATCTACGCCTGGGTCTTCCACGATGCCGCTGGACGTTTTCAGGAACCCATGTTGTAGTGGTCTTAGCCCACAATGCATCCGACATGCGGCAAACGTGTCCGGCCCAATCCCATTTGAGCTTAGCTGCTTTTTGGGTGACGTCAGCGATTTGTGTCTTAGAGCGCAGTATCGTGTTCCGTATCCGGTCGGTAAGTCGAACTCCAAGGATACTGCGCTCCATCGCTCGCTGGCAAACCTCGAGCCCGGTCCTCTGTTAAACAGTCAAAGACCAGGTTTGAGCGCCGTATGTAAGGATAGGGAGAATGCACATGTCCATTAATTTGCGTTTATGGCAAATTGGAAGATCTCCTTTCATAAGGGTTTTCATCGACCAATAGCTCTTCCAGGCGTTTTCGGTGCGGCGAGCAACTTCTTTTTCTTGTCTCGCCTGGAAGGAAACTATTTGGCCGAGGTAGATGTATTCTGGGACATATGCAATCTCCATCAACTGTGTTTGTTTAACGCTATTAGTCATGAGTTTGGTCTTTGACATGTTCATTCGAAGACCAATTTCAAGGCTCGCCTTGTTCAATTCATTAAGCATTCCACCTAATTCAGCTGCCGAAGATGAAAACAAAACAATATCGTCGGCGAAACGCAGGTTGGTCAACCTTTTTTCGCCGACTACTACTCCTTTGTTGGCCCAAAGGTCGGACAGGTTTTTAAAAACCTCTTCTAGAGTGGCAGTGAAAAGCTTAGGGGACAGCGGGTCTCCCTGCTTGACTCCTCTTTCGATAGGGAAGGATGGTCCAGTGGTCGAGATTTTGATAGCGGCTGTGCTATTCCGGTAGATGTTCTGCAAGATATTTATATAGGTGGTTTCTATATTTTGATTTTTGAGTGCCTTGAATAGTGAGTGGTGGTAGATACTGTCAAACGCTTTGGCGTAGTCGACGAATGCTAAATAAAGAGGAATTTTGAATTCTGTGCACTTCTCGATTATTTGGTTAAGGGACTGTAGGTGATCAGTGGTGGAGAGGCCTCTTCGGAACTCTGCTTGTTCAGGTGGTTGGTGGGAGTCAAGTTGGTTTGAAATGCGGTTCTCTATAACCTTCATAAACGCTTTGTATAAATGCGACACTAGACTGATGGGACGGTAATTGCTAATTTCAGATTTGTCACCTTTCTTGTGTAACAAAATGATAGTGGAGTGGCAGAATTGAACAGGAAACGAACTAGTTTGCAGTATTGAATTAAATAAGTTGGTGATGTGAGGAAGTAGTACGGGCTCTCCAATTTTCAGGGCTTCGGTAGAGATGTTGTCTTCGCCAGGACTTTTACTGTATTTCATACTGCGCAGAGCGCAATGGACTTCAAAACCTGTAATTGGAGTCGCACTTTGTGGTAGGGAAACATTATTGTGTATCTGGGAGTAGGGAAAATCGTTGTCCTTGACAGTGTACAGAGATTTATAAAAATGTGTGCATATATTCAGGATGTTGTCTTTATTGGAGTGTAAAACACCTAGCTGGTCTTTGATTTTAGTGATCGTGGATCGACCTTTGTCAGCACCTTTTCGAGCCATTTTTAACGATCTGTTGCTTTCCAAAGCCACTTGCACTAGTTTGTCATTAAAGTGTCTTACGTCTTTTCGGATGCACCTTTTGACCTGTCTATCTATTTTTCTGAATTCGGTTGTATTAAAAACAAGATCTTGTCTCTCTTCTATTAGTTTTAGGCTTGCTTCACTAAGTTTAAGGAGCTTTCTCTTTACAGGTTTGACTTTTGAACTGGCATTTTTATACTGTTTTTTATATTTAAATATTGTTGTTCTACGTCATCTTCTTCTGGTGTTTTAAGAATATCAAAGCTGTTTTTAAGTTCCAAGTTGAATTTATCTCTACAGATGATTAACGAAGTTTGGTCTACTCGTTTTATGCTATTTCAAATTATTTGAGTTCTGTGAATTTTGTGGTTAAAGCTCGCTACCACGCGAAGTGGTCGGTGGTCGGAAGAATAGCGAATTCTGTTTAAAATTTGGAATTTAGTAATAATTTGTTTACTGGAGGATAGACAGAAGTCAATCTCATTCTGGGTAACCCCGTCAGAAGAAAACCAGATCCAGCGGCGTTGTGGCTTTTTATCAAAGAAGCTATTGCTAACACTCAAGCTCTGTCCGAAAGCGAATTGTAATAGGCGGTCACCGCGTTTGTTTCTGCTTCCCAAGCCGTGAGGCCGTGAGCTTGTTCACAAACTAAACTAAATTTAAGTTCAGTGCATCTTTTTCTTACAATTTCATTAAGAAAAGGACAGAAGATAAATTTTAGTTTAGTCCTGTCAAATTAATCACCGCCTATCACTTTCCATACAAGTTTAGACGTGATTAAAAACTTGCCGACTAAAATTACGTCAATTAACGCCAAGCGCTGATTAATTTGACAGGACTAAACTAAAATTTATCTTCTGTCCATTTCTTAATGAAATAGAAAGAAAAAGATGCACTTAAATTTAGTTTAGTTTTTGAACAAGGGAATCGGCACAATTCTGCAAAATAAATTCTCAAAATTTAAGAATTTTTTTGACACATCTAAATCAAATTTGACAATCGCGACTCCACACGTGATACCTAACCATGTGAATCTTTTTAGAGCCGGAGGCGCGCACGTTCGACGTGTTTAATATGGAATTTTCACTTTATGTATGGAAAATAAGAAAAAATATTACCTACATGTAGAGTATAAGGGGTTTAAGGGTTTCATAAAGGGAGTCGAAATTTTCATTATTTTTGCGATTGGACACACCGTTTTCGAGATATAAGCAAAAGAAAAAAAAGATTCAGTACTGTTTTTGCATGTGAAATCGAGGTGTTGGTGTGAATTTAAAGTTCATGACAATCAATTTTATTCCACACGTTTTTAATCGAGAAAAATAGTCAGATACGGTTAGAAAATCTAAAGGAGATGTTTCATTTTCGGCCATAAAGTGTACGTTAATGAAAAAAAAGGAAAAAATTCCACGAATTGAGGAAAAATATTATTTCCTGTTTATTCCCCTGATTACTTCGGCACCAAAAATAATAGTTTAACAAATTATTGCCATTTTTATTCATCCTGGCGTCGTCTTACTTGCATACTGCTTTCGTCCAGAAATCATGTTACATTTTAACATAATAATATCACGTAGATGTTATTTAAATAAATATGAAAGGCATGTATTTCTGTACTATAATAAGATAGCTAACTGATACAACTTTTTTGATTAATTAGAAAGTGTGATTAACATTTAAAAAAAAACAGCTTTTGTTTATTGTAGATTTATAGGTACTTCTGGACGAAAATGGCTAGCTGTCGATGGTCGTATTTCTCCTGACAAACGTCAAACATTTTCGGTTTTTATTTTGTGCCCCAAAAACTAGTAGATATTATGGAAAAAAACAGTCTTTATTGTATTCAGGGGTTCGTTGCCCGGGTTTTCTAAAGTGTACATGTTATGGCCGGAGTACCATACAAAAATGACGTCTCCTTTTAAGTGAAAAACGTCAAATACAGAATAGCAAAATTGCTATTTTCACTAAATGAAAATCTCAGTTCCATCTTAGTGCTGTCAAACTAAAATCTAGATAAGTTGTGTCACTTTGGTCTATTTCAGAATGGGAAATCGTCGTTTGACAGGAATAAAACAAAATTTTGGTGATTTTTAGTCTAGTTTAGAGGCATTTGTGACAAGAGAATCGGCACCATGTCTAACTAAATCTGACTATTTTTAATCGCGATTAAAAAGGTGCGGAATAAAATTAGTTATCTCGAACTTAAATTTACACCAACACCTCGCTTCAGGTGCAAAAAACAGTACTGTATCTTTTTTTTTCTTTTGCATATATCTCGAAAATGGTGCGTCCAATCGCAAAAATAATGAGAATTTCGATCCCCTTTATAAGACCTTTAAACCCCTGACACTCTATATGTAGGTAATATTTTTTCTTTTTTTCCTTACAAAAAGTAAAAATTCTATATAAAACGTCAAGGCTGCTTCCTGTGCGCCTCCAGCTCTAAAAAAAATTCAAGGGGTAGGGCAAACAAGTACCACGTGGACTCGCGATTGTCAAATATAATTTTTGTGTGTCAAAATATATTTAAATTTAGAGAATTTTTGTTGCAGAATAGCTTCAAGATTTTCATAGCCAAAAGTAAGGAACTTTAGTAAGTTTAGTTCGGTATACAAGAGAATCGGCACCATATTGCCATCTTAGTGCTGTCAAAATAAAATATATTTTATAATTATTTCACGATGGGAAATCATCATTTGACAGGAATGAACGAAACTTTGGTGATTTTTGTCTAGTTTTGAGGCATTAATTCGTGACAAGAGAATTGGCACCAGTATCCATAAAGAGATCTGAGACACTTGCGCGAACCCACTTGCGCGAAAAAATTGCGGAAATGAGATTTCTTCATAACATCACGCCATCAATTTCAAAGGGCCCAACACTTTGAAATTGATGGCGTGATGTTATGAAGAAATGTGAAAGTTTTCGCAGTCGCCATCTTAGATTTACGTTTTGACATCAAAATCTGCTTTAGAATCCTCAAAAACTATGAAAAAGACACCCATGACGAAAAATCTGAATATTGTCACAGCCGCCATCTTGGATTTATATTTTGACCTCACTATCAGCTTTAGCATCCTCGAAAACTATGAAAACGATACCCATGACGAAATATTTTTAAATGTTCGCAGCCGCCATCTTGGATCTTTATTTTGACTTAAAGTAGTCTTCAGTAGCGTTAAAGAACTTCGTTCCAAAAATACTTCACTTATTGCTATAACAGCATATCGGCGCGGGCATATCGGTGACGCGAACCCATAACTTTTTCCCCTACCAAAAATCACTCAAAACTATGAAATCTAAAGTCAAAATATAACTAGTGAACCCAGCAGGCAGATGTTGTCCTGCGACAACAGCGCCACGCGGGTCCAACTATAGTTATGAACCATCCAAGTTACACAAAAAGAATTAAAAAAAAACATCTAAATCAGTCAAGCCGTTTAGGATAAGAAGAATTACGAACACACGTACACCCGTATTTTATTTATTGCCAGGCATGCAAAATTTTAATGTTCTTCAAAAACAAGCAAAGTACTTTAAAATAAAATGCGGATCAAAATGTGGTAGTCGACGTACAATTTCTGGAATATGTTAACATCGGACACGTACGTGCGTGTGTGCGTGCTGCGACGCAAAGTGATACGTCCTCACGCTGGGAAGGCCCGTTCGCTACTGACGGAATAGATTTTCCGCGATCGTTTATATAGTTCACTTTGCCATTTATTTACGTAATGAAGTAATTGTTCATTTATAAAATAAAATTTAGATTCTATTAAACAATTAACTTAAAATTAATATATAATTTTTAAAATTTCTTAAAAGTGTTTCTAAGTATTAGAAAAAAATATTTATTTGGCTTGAAGTTTTGAGAAAGTTACGTTATTTCAACATTTTTTTTCTGCTATATTTTGTATGAAAGTTGAAAAAAGTGGTTCCCCTATGTACAAGTAGACCATATAATGATGTTGATGATATTTTTTAATTTTCAACATCAAAAGCAGTTTCTTCTAACGAAACGATCAAACGTCAGTCTCGCGTCATTTTTTGGAAAACTTGTTGCGAATTTTAGTGATTTCCCACGAATCCTTAATTTATTTCAAAAATCCCTTTCCCCTATGTACAAGACGAAGAATTGGACTTTTCAAATCACAAATAATTTTGTTTAAATTCTCGTCCCCTTTCTCACAACGAATAAACAAAATTGATCAAAATCAGTGATTTCGTGCGGTGCGGCAGCACGGAGCCTTAAGGTTTGACATTACTATTACACTTTGTTCAATGAATGCCAACAAGAACTCTGAAAGTGAAAGAGTTGCTGCTGTATTTGATCTTTCAACCAACAACCACACTTAAACCGGCAAGTTGCGCTAAATACTATGTTGCCCACGGGCATGTATGTGACCGCCCGTGTTTTTCTGAAAATAATAGTAATATCGAAAACTTACTTTAAAAAATAAGTTCAAAACTAAAACCCGACTAAAAGGTATGAAACAAGAAAATATTTCAGACAGAAGTCAAGACATAGGTACAAAAATAATCAAGGTAAAGCCGTGGTCGCATGCCATTATAATTTTGTAGGTGTACAAGCATGCGACCACGGCTTTACCTTGATCATTTTTGTACCTATGTCTTGACTTCTGTCAGAAATATTTTTTTGTTTCATACCTTTTAGTCGGGTTTTAGTTTTGAACTTATTTTTTATTTAAATTATTTAGGGTTATAGTTTCGTGATAAAGTATTTGCAGAGCAGCTTAATTTTATTTTTTTGGTTTATATGGTATAATAATACCAGCCTATTATTGTCCCTCTGCTGGGAAAAGGCCTCTTCTCATACAGAGAAGGCACGAGCATTGATCACCACGCGCGCTCAAGACGGGTTGGCGATTTCAGACTTATATATGTATATTAACTATAAGTCCAGTACCTACCCTAATTGCGTAACTTATTTTCGTAAACAATTTTGCCTAATTTGTTTCATTTTGACAGTTCAACAACATTCATTGCGTTATTTACGTTGTTGAGCAGATTTTTTTTCTAACGTATGAAATAATGGATTAGCAATTTGTTTCAAATCGAAACAGATTGTGGCTGTGTTGTATTACGCAATTAGGGTACAGGTTTCCTCACGATGTTTTTCCTTCACTGATGTTAGTAATGTCCAAGATAAACTCAGAAAACACATTTGAATTGAAAAAGTCACTTTGGTACCTGCTCGGATTTGAATCTACAACCTCGTGCATGAGAGGCGAGGCCTTAACCACTGGACCATCACGGCATTCATGGTAAAATATTTATAATTTTACAGCCGCACCGTACGTAGCACAGTCTCACTTTTACTTGTTTGTAACAATTTAAACATATTTATTGACTTGGAAAATATGAAATATATACATATTTGTAATGTGCTCGTCAAACCCTTTCATTTGATACCCAACATGGCACAATTCAATAATTTTAATTTTTTATTTCGTTACTTTATGTCCTCTAGAGGGCGCCATATTACATTTAATGTGACGTCACATAGCCTATAACCAGCGGATAATCAATATGCTTCCAATGATACCTCATTTGTCAAATTATAATCGGCAGTTTAGAAGTTATGAGGTAACAGATGAACATACATACATACCGGTCAAAATCATAACCCTCCTTTTTGTTTCACCGTAGTCGGGTAAAAAAAGCTCTCTATGCTTTTTGACTTGATAAGAATTTATTCATCGATTCTCACAAACCTTAATACCTTCCCGCAAACCTATGGGTGATTTTACTTATTTCTGTTTATTGTTTGAGGTGTTTCAATTGATTGTTTTAGTCCGCATCCTACCCTTCCCGTTCAAACAGTTCAAAGTACTTGTCGTGCAATTCCGAAACTACAATAGACATAGTAATATTTATTACTGACTGCGGCGAAGCCAAAAAAGGAGGGTTATGTGTTTGACCTGTATGTATGTATGTGTGTCCGTCTTTATGTTCCCTCGTAATTACTAAACGGCAGAACCGATTTTGATGAATGATATGTCGTAAGATTCGTCTTTATTGCGCGAGTGTCACTGGCTATAGTAAAATAATAATAAAAAAAATTAATGGCGGATTTTTGGCACCATTATTTTTTTTTAAAAACCCTCTACCCTATCGAGTGGGGTATCAAAATGAAGGGTTTTGAAAGGTGATTACAAAAGTATACAAATTATACGTTTAAATGTAATTTGGGATGAGAAATTATGAAAAACTAACAACTGAAACAAACAAAAGTTACACCCTATTTCATTTTATGATTCTATAGATTATATATAATGCTTGTTTTTATTCTTTTCAGTTGTTTTAGCAGTATTTTTTTGACTACTTTTATTCCTCGTTTATTATTATTCTTACATGCTGCATCAGTTGATGCTAGACTTGTTCGTTCTTATTTTTGTGACAAGGATACACTTCTATTTACCACCAGGTAAAGTTCAGAATCCTAGGTTAATTGAGATAATAGCAATGACTGAAGCCTACCACATGAATAAGGAACGATAAAAAAGTTTAAATATTAGATTTAAAAAGTTTATTGTAAAGTTAGTATTATAACAATATAATTAAAAATTAACCTTACTCAAAAGCAAAATAAATTACTCATTACTCTAATAAACATGTGCCTGCTTTATAATCAGCGTTTTTATAATGCTCGGGATCTGGTCGGGGTCCGCTACGGCTCGCTCCGCGAGCTAAATGATACACACGACCGTATTCCGACTTCTGCTTGCCAAAGAAACTGTCTTTTAGTCTCCAGCCACAGTACCATCCAGCAGTTTCGGCAAAATAATATCTATCCTCCGGCGCTGCCGCCGTATACCGTTTCTTTAAGTACACAACACGACCAAAGTCTGGTTTGCCTTTAAAATGTATCTTCTTTTGTTTGGGGTCAATTGGTCGCATTACGGGATCGAAGGATAAGTCTGTGTCGGGCCGTTCCAGTTTAGGGTCGATTTTAGGATCACCGAGACCAACATCAACGATAGAATGCCCCTTTTTCAACTGAGCCACGCCTTTTGCTATAGAAATGTCCGTGACACGTATCACCCGTCTGTTTCTCGCACCGGATATATTATCTCTGGTTGTAGCAGGCATACCTGACTCCATGTTTGCTTTAATAACATCTAATTCATTATACCCTTTCTCTTCGCGGTGTAGGATGGCAGCTTTATTTAACTTTTCCCTATGAGTATTGATCCATCTCATACGCAGTTTTGCAGTTTTATCATAACTTTCGACGAGAAACTTTATTATGTCTGGATTAGTTATGTCTACAAGAGGCATTGTGTGGTTATTATAATTAAAATAAAATACTTAAAGCAGAAAAATTCAAAGAATACGGCGTCTTATTCGAATGCTATGTTCATAGATAATGCGCTATGTTTGAATGGCTCAAAACTTCAAAATAATTGTTTTCTTTCTGTATTTGAACAATGACGTGTTTATCAAAGACAACTTACAGTTGCAATAAGTATTTATTCATTTCCGGCCGGTTTCTTAAATAGGAGTGAGAGTGCGGCATATAGGAAATAGCTGTCCTAGGATCTTTTGGCGTGCGGCCAAAGTTATACAAAAAGTTATATACAAAAGTTATACAAAAGGCAAATACAAAAATGAAAATTAATTTTCCATATGTTTAAATCAATTTATTCTTATTTAGCAACAAATTAAGTCTGCAGTTCAAATATTTTTTGAAGTGAAAACTTCTTTAGCGTCGTTGTGATTTGAAAGTCGATGAAACGAAAAAGCGACAGTAAAAAGAGACAGACACATAAATTCATAAGATTTAACGTGGGAGAAAATGAGATAAGAAGCATTATACAATGTTTCTTTTTCTTATGTTCGTGCTTCTCTTTGTGCTCTGCTTCGTACCGCCCCCTTCACTCATGTTTACCAAGGCATAGTGGTAGTTTGCTTGAGCCTCAGCGTTGTACGTGTTAATACGTGTTTGTGCGCGTACAATATTTTTTTTTTAATTTTTGAAGGTTTCACTTCTACCACGTGTGAATTGCACACATGTTTTTTTAAAATTTTATTTTAGTTAATTAATATTTAGGTTTCGTAATAGGTACATTCTAACTTAGTCAGACTTCGTCTTAATTATACATTAGGTTATTCTTAACTGTACAATTGCTCACTGCTATAATGTTCTTTCACTATAGGATAGTCTTTCATGGTTCGATATATCGATTATCGATCAAAATATCTCAACCGGTTGCTCTTTCATTAAATGTACAGACGCCAGCACATCAAGCTACCCGAAACTGTCAAATTTTCCCAATCAACTTTGAACCTTACACTTCAGCGATAAAGTTGAAAATCTATTAAATAAATTTGACAGATTGTGGTAGCTTGAAGTGCTGGCGTCTGTACACTTTCCCATTGCCTGTAAAAATATAGTAGATGGCGTAAAAATAGGAAAATAATAAAGCTTCCAAAAAACAAATTAACTTCCGACGATCTATGGTTGACTTACTGACTAAGCTATGTTAAAATGAATAACCGACAAATTATTACAAAATTAATCGACAAAAAATGTTTGTATTTAACAAACAAACATGAGCTTATTCAAATTACAAGTCTAGAAAAAATAATCTGTAATTTCAAATGATAAACTAAATTTCCGAAAAAAATACTAAGTTTCCGATAACTTATATTCTACTAAAATAATACGTTCGTTCATATTTTTGTTTACGTTTTGCTTTGAAAGGTAGGTTAGGTTAGAACTGTGACCAAGCAACGCACGAGCCGAGCGAGCGAAGCGAGCGGTGTCGCGGCAGCGGCAGCGGTCGGTGAGAGCCAGGGTCCGTTTCGGCACAAGAGAATGTAAAACACCACTTTCCTAAAACATTACATTCTCTTGTACCTAAACGGACCCGGTCATTGTTTGCGCCACAGTTTATAAAATGTGTAAGGTTAATTCGAAATTTATAATAGGTGATTTACGATAAAAATTACTAACTGTAGTTTTCGGTAAAACGCAATTTAAGTTGGTGGAAAAATATTACGTCAGCAAATGCTCTTTTAGTTATACAAAAGGCAAATACAAAAATGAAAATTTTCCCAGATGTTTAAATCAATTTATTCTCATTTAACAACAAATTAAGTCTGTCGTTTAAATACAATTTTTTGTTCATTTTAGCTAATAATTATTTAGGTTTCGTAATAGGTACATTCTAACTTAGTCAGACTTCGTCTTAATTATACATTAGGTTATTCTTAACTGTACAATTGCTCACTGCTATAATGTTCTTTCACTATAGGATAGTCTTTCATGGTTCGATATATTGATTATCGATCAAAATATCTCAACCGGTTGCTCGTTCATTAAATGTACTTTCGGGTAACGGGAAGTGAACAGGAGTACCGTCACCTAATCTCTTGGCCATAGAGTTAATGACATCTGCACTGGCTTCCCGCAAGTCGTATGCCCAGCCAATCCTTTCGAAGAACCTTATAAAAGTTGTTGCGAAATTCAGAACATCGAAATGTTCAGCTGCTTTGTAGTCGAAGGGAAACGCGTGGTGGTAGTTGTGCCAGCCTTCACCGAGTGTGCACGTAGCAACGAAGCGATTTTCCGCTGGTATTATATTTCTGCGAAGAAAAGAACTTTACAGATTTCATGAAAAAGCGAGCGAGTCTTACAGTAGTCGCATATGACTGTGTAACATCTAACATTTTGGCTTGTCAGCCACCAACCACTCGGAAAATGGGTTGGTACCGTCTGATGACCAACTCTAGCACCGCGCGCGCTCATTGGTAAAATCAAATACTGCGTGCTTCCCCGGCTTCCTGTCACACACTTCTGTCCCTTTTCACGAAATCACTCCCACAGATTGCAGGAACGCGAGAGGAAAGATGTTACACATTTAAAAAAAGAGTAATACGAAAGTAAAAACGCGCGGCACTTTAGCAGGCCTACCTGCTAAGTGCCGCGCGTTTCGCTCAAGTTTATAAACTTGAACCTGAAAGATATTGGAAGTTTGTAATTATAAAGGAAATTGAGTAACAATATTATGGTTAGCAATAGACGTTGTTTACGAAGACACGAGTTTAATTATACATAATCAACGCTGATATTATAATGAACAAACATGTGCATAATTATAAATGCTTACTTGTTGTAAGGCTTGTATCCGTAAGCGTGTGCGAGGCTATTGACAGTAAGTTCACTGTGGAACATGCCAAGGAACCTGATGAAGCATTGCCATGCAACGGCACACTTCCAGTCTTCATTCCAAAGCAGAACACCGATCATTGTTGGTAGAATGTAGCAGAATATCAGCTTGAGTGACGTGAAGTTTCTGTAAAAGACATCGAATTTGTCGCATAACCAAGTGACTATATTTTATGACACTTATAGAAAGGTAGTGTACACTTCTTGCTAGTCACTTAACAACAAACAGATATTTATTGTTAATTAAACATTGTTTTATTTATTTACGGCGCCTCGTATTTCACAAGAGTAGAGAATTAGAGCATCTAATTTAGTTTGAAACTTTGTAACAAATGTCGGATATTCCTAGTGCCATCTTTTTTTATATCAAATATAGTATTCGAACCCATTGCCTGTAAAAATATAGTAGATGGCGAAAAAATTGGAAAAGCTTCCGAAAAACAAATTAACTTCCGATGATCTGTGAATGACTGTAATACTGACTAAGCTGTGTTAAAATGAATTACCGAAAAATTATTACAAAATTAATTGACAAAAAATGTTATATTTAACAAACAAACATGAGCTTATTCAAATTACAAGTCTACGAAAAATAATCTGTAATTTCAAATAATAAACAAAATTTCCGAAAAAATACTAAGTTTCCGAAAACTTATGTTCTGCTAAAATAATACGTTCGTTCATGTTTTTGTTTAAGTTTTGCTTTGAAAGGTAGGTTAGGTTAGATTAGAACTGTGACCACACAACGCACGAGCCGAGCGAGCGAAGCGAGCGGTGCCGCGACAGCGGTCGGCGAGTGCCAGGATCCGTTTCGGCACAAAATAATGTAAAACACCACATTCCCAAAACATTACATACATTCTCTTGTACCTAAACGGTCATTGTTTGCGCCACAGTTTATAAAATGTGTAAGGTTAATTCTAAATTTATAATAGGTGACTTACGATAAAAATTACTAACTGTAGTTTTCAGTAAAACGCAATTTAAGTTGGTGGAAAAATATTACGTCAACAAATGCTGTATTGATTTTTCAGAATTTTCAGTATTTTATTCGGTCGTTTCTTTATTTGTATTCGCTTGAAAGTTATCGGAAAATCTATACTAATATTATAAAGAGGCAACATTTGTTTGTAAGTTTGTATGTTTGTAAGTTTGTATGTAGGGGGTAATCTCCGGAAGTAATGAACCAATTTTAAAAATTGTTTCATTGGTAGAAAACCACATTATTCGTGAGTGCTATAGGCTATAAATTATAAAGATATCATGCATATTAGCCGAACTATCTCAATTTTTGTCTAGCCAGGCGGAAAAAAATAGCCCTTACAACAAAGTTATTTGCATGCGCTGCCTTAACAGTTGTATATAATTGAAAACAATGTATAGCAACCTGGTCCGCTTTAAATAGTTCTACAAAAAAGTCCGCAACACCATATTTCTATCTTTTATATTTTAGCAGATATAGTAGCTTTTATGTGTTAAAAAAAGTATTTTTCGACGTATTTACCTTTGGACGATTTTTTAAACAACAAAATATTAAACCTTATCGAAAAAAAATATTATTATGATCACAAGAACATCATAGAAATACGATTTGCCCAAAACAGTATGGCAATTGGTTAAATAGTTTCGAAGATAATATAAAATTACTAAATCGCAAAATGCCGCCGTCCATTTTCGAACCGCATTAGAACATGCTTTGTACGGACGTTTTATCCATTTACCCATAGATGGCGTTGTGCAATTACGTCATTTTTCTGAATCGCGGTGAGACAAGAGCAGCTCGAGTACGCCGTACGGAAGAGTCTGCTCTTGAAAATCATTAGCGCCTCTCGAGGAATAGAGAAAATATTTCGCAAGCACGCGCTGGGTATTCTAGCTCCGAGCGTTCACAGCGGCTTGCTAACCAAAGCTGGAGAACATCGCAGGTCCGTGCTCGGGAATCTAGCGCTGAACATGCGCAGCGTCGCAGTGATTTAAGGTAGCATGTCTCTGCAACAAGGGATAGGGAGTCTAGCGCTGAGCGCTCGCAGCGGCTCGCTAGCCAAACTGTGAGAGCATCGCAGGCCCGTGCTCGGGAATCTAGCGCTGAACGTGCGCAGCGTCTCAGTGATTTAAGGTAGCATGTCTCTGCAACAAGGGATAGGGAGTCTAGCGCTGAGCGCTCGCAGAGGCTCGCTAGCCAAAGCGCGAGAACATCGCAGGCCCGTGCTCGGCTTGGGCGGAGCAACGCCGTGTTCTCGTAGAGGCGATCGGCGGCGGTGATCTCTCGCGTCCGGCCCTGGTTCAGGCCATGGTACGGAGCGAGAGGAAATGGCAGGCCGTCACCTCCTTCTGCGAAGCGGTAATGCTCGCGAAGGAGGAGGCGGAACGCGTGAGGGAGAGGCAAATTTCGCGCCCTCACGCCCCTAACCGCCGCAGGAGGAGACGCCCGGGGCGGGAATCGTGAGCCGATTTCCGGCCACCGTAGGCGCGGGCTTGCGGACGGTGAGCAATGGGTAGCTCGCCGTCCGATAAGGACCAAGCCCGGGTCGACGGCGCGTTGTGTTCCACGCGCGCCTCAAAGAGATGTCAGCAGAATTGACGGGGTCCACTAGGACCAATGCCTGCCGGGGGTTCGAAGAAAACCGATCGGGAAATCGTGGCCCCCGGCAACAGGGCAACCGAAGGAACACGGGTGGGTTTTAGTCAGTAAGAGTCTGACACGCCCTCCCGCTCCGCCCAGAGCGGGAGAAGTTATTTGATAATTTCCCACCCAAAAAAAAAAAAAAGGCCCGTGCTCGGGAATCTAGCGCTGAACATGCGCAGCGTCTTTCTGATTTATATGCAATAAAAACAAAACCCTCCTTTTGGCAGTCAGGAAATAAATCATAGCACTCAGTACTAACCGAACTACACTCATAATTTCATCACAAGTTAAAATGTTTACCGCCCAACGAAGTGGGCACGGGTCAGCTAGTTTGTATATAAAGCAGTAAATTTCTTATTTTGAGTATGCTCACATTAAAAAAAAAATCGGAGGTGTTATTACTATCCGAAAAAATATAGTAGGTATGTTTTAAAAACATTTTTTATCCATGTTTAAATGCATACTTTTTGCTACTCTTTATTAACAGGCTTTTTTTAAATGTCTCGTAACTATTTTTACACTCTAAAATAAGGTTACAAAATACCATTAATACAGCTTTTTTGAGATTAATTACTAGTCCCAGTGCGATCATCAAAAAATATGGTAGTTTCGCCTACTTTATTTTTTCATAAGAAAGATAGTATTTAAGCCTCTAATATAGCAGGATACTATATTATATAATAGGGTTGGCAACCCTAGATATTCCAGTTGATTATAAAGTTTTCATCTGTTTGCTAACTCAGCGGTTGTATTTCAATTTAAAATCAAACTGAAATTGACTGCCATTGAAATGAGGTTTGATAAAATAATAGGAATTTTATGTTTAATTGTCATGTTGAAAAAAAAAACCGGCTAAGTGCAAGTCGGACTCGCATACGAAGGGTTCCGGATCACTGTACAATATTTAACACTACTTACATTTTTGAAGAGAAATTTTTTTTAGGCGCGTTGAGCGTTTTTTGGTAGGGGGTAAACTTATAGAATCGCGTAGTGCTGGGCATTAGAATATAGATGGCACTAATACCAGTTACCAGTTTAAGTTTTCACATCTGTTGGCAGTCCCCTTACCTTATTTTCATTCTTTGTTGTAAAGCAATCTTTGAAAATTTCAACTGTCTACCTTTTACGGATCATGAGATACAGCCCGCTGACAAATAAACGGATAGACAGCGGAGGTTTAATAAAAGGGTTCCGTTTATCACTCTTTGAATACGGAACCCTAAAAATGGACTCACTAATACAAATAAATGATCAAACGGTCGGTTTTCGTCCAGCTATAGCTTGGTATAGCTGGATTCGGATAGCTTGGTAGAATTGATTGATTGGTGATAACTAATTTTTTTAACATGGCAAACAAAAAGTTAGTACGGTTCTTTCTTTGTTAATACCTATTTATGAAATCTACGGGTTTGGAAAAGGTTGACGGATTCATACAAAAAGTCGCTCACAATGGGCCTTATCAGAAGGCTAAAAGTCACCCAAAGGGCAATGGAGAGGGCTATGCTTGGAGTTTCCCTACGTGATCGAGTCAGAAATGAAGAGATCCGAAGGAGAACCAAGATAATCGACATAGCCAAAAAACAAACTTAAGTGGCAATGGGTAGGGTACATTGCTCCCAAAACAGATGGTTGATTAGGCGGAAAGGTTCTGGAGTGGCGACTACGTGCCAGCGAAGACGTAGCGTTGGAAGGCCTCCCACAAGATAGACTGATGAACTTATGAAGGCCGCAGGAATCCGCTGGATGCGCGAAGCACAGAATCGGTCGAAGTGGCGGTGCTTGGGGAACTATGTCCAGCAGTGGACGTCTTTCAGCTGAAATGATGATGATGATGCCTAAAGCTACTAGGGCCAACTAACCTTTCATAAAACTGAATAACTTTATCGTTCTCAATATCGGTCATGTCCATCTGCTTCCCTCGGAGTATGACTTCGCTGTTCTTCTTCATCATCAGCCAGCCGATGTGAGAGAAGAATAGGCCTCGGTTCGCGTTGTGAGGGTCCGCATCTGTGTCGCTGTATTTGTGGTGTACGCGGTGATCGCGGACCCAGTGGAGGAGAGAATTCTGGAAAAAAATTACACATCACAATGAGAAGCACAAAAAGAACGAGAGAGCGAATGTTACATGGCAGTGCCCAGAAAAACATGCATCCACTGCAAGAGTACACTGCACTGTAACATGTGCACTGTATGTACTGTGCACTATAAGAGTTGTTTACCTACCAACTTAAATAAAATTAAACTGAAACTAGAAGCCAAATTCAAAACATCCCTAGAGTTTGGTATAAAATGCAAAATGTACAAAGTTGAAACGAGTTCTAATAGAGTTGTTGTAATTTTCAAACAACTTAATTCAAACCAGCGACATCAGTTCTTATAAACAGACAGCAAGCCATGCTTATACTCTCGATTATTTCTTTGGTTTGTAAAAGTTAGTTTGATACACATTGGTGCCGATTCCCTTGTTCACAAACTTAACTAAATTTAAGTTCAGTGCATCTTTTTCTTTCTATTTCATTAAGAAAAGGACAGAAGATAAATTTTAGTTTAGTCCTGTCAAATTAATCAGCGCTTGACGTAAATTGACGTAATTTTAGTAGGCAAGTTTTTTAATCACGTCTAAACTTGTATGGAATAGTGACAGGCGCTAATTAATTTGACAGGACTAAACTAAAATTATTCTTCTGTCCTTTTCTTAATGAAATAGAAAGAAAAAGATGCACTGAACTTAAATTTATTTTAGTTTGTGAACAAGGGAATCGGCACCATTGATGCGCAAATTGATCGTCTACCAAATGCAATTGAAGCGATTGACAATATTTCTACAATACAATCATCCTTTATATAAATCATTTCTCGCGATGTATAATATAATTCTCAGAGCTCCATCGACTAGATTTGCGGTAAAGATAGTGCCATCCACGAAGATGCGCCCCACTTCGTGATTACTGTACTGTAAGCTGTACTAAAGTACAGAGCGGAGTGGGGCGCGTCTTCGTGGCTGGCACTATCCATAGTTTAGTTTATGTTGTGAGCTTCTTTTTTTCAACTCATAAGACTGTGAAAGTATTAATTCTTAAGGCAACGAATATGTTTTAAATAAGGCTTGTGCAGACCAGCGCGACACGCGACCCGACACAAAGACACCGCTCGTCGCGCGACGGGCGGTGTCTTTGTGTCGCGTTGCGTGTCGCGCCTGTTTGAAAGAGCCTTTAAGGTATGTTTACCTGCCCCGCACTGGAGAAACATAAAAGCAGGAATAGTTTGAGAGGTAGCGTTGCTTTGTAAGATTTGTGAGTCCACAGACGGTGTGCGCCCCCAGTTATTCCGAATCCAGATGCCACGTACATAATCAACGCTGCAAACATAATTAGTTGTTTAATTAAATTGCTGGAAAGTTAATTGAACTTGCATATTTAAAGTGGTATAAAGTCTAAGGGTACGATTTCATTGTAAAACTTGTCTCTATAATGGGTAGGTTACCTAGAATAAGTTTATAAGATGTATTGAGATAAAATTATTTATTTTCTAATGTTTATTGTGCGTGGGGGCTTGTAATAAGTTTTGTTGTCTACAAAGTACTATAAATTGAATTGGTATTCCTAGAATAAGTGTCATTAATAATGTTATAATAGAAAAAAAAAAGTGCGAGTCGGACTCGCACACGAAGGGTTTCTTGTATGGGACCCCCTTTAATTTATAACTTTATTTTATTATTTAATGTTATAGCGGCAATAGAAATACACAATCTGTGAAAATTTCAACTGTCTACCAATTACGGTTCATGAGATACAGTTCGCTGACAGACAGACGGACGGACGGACAGCGGAGGTTTAGTAACAGGGTTTTGTCTGGCACCGTTCAGGTACGGAACCTTAAAAAGAATAAAAGCGAAAATTAAGTGCTCCAATAACTATGATTTAAGAAAGGTCTTAGTGTGATAAAATGGGAGATCTATTTTCTAAAATCTTTCTAAATAGCTTTTTTTTGTAAAGTAGGGTCAGGCACAAGTTAGTTGAAATTAAGTAGGTACGAATAGATAGCCAAAGGTCAAGAAATGGGCATTAGGGTCAGTGACACATTCATCATCATCAGCCTATAATGTTCCCACTGCTGGGACACAGGCCTCCTCTCTGTGAGAGGGAGTGGGCCGTAATCCACCACGCGGGCCCAGTGCGGGTGGTAGATGTCACATGTCTTCGAATTTTCGGTTCTAGGACATGCCGGTTTCCTCACGATGTTTTCCTTCACCGTTCTCCGTTTTAGTAACACATTATTACTTACCAAATACAAGGGATTGCCATTTCACAGGAAAAGCATAGTGGTAGCACCAATATACAGCAAGCACATGATACAGAGAAATAAATATAAAACTCGTCCACTTTATCTCATTTTTAAATCCTAGTTTTTTCTCCAAATCCTGAACTATTTCACTTAAAGTTATGCCGCGCTTAATTTTATTGGTTTCCATATTTTTTTGACTGTTAACTGTGACCGTCGGATACCCGCCGACGTTTGACTATCATGTTATGTTAAAAGCAACTTAAATAAACTTTAGTTACAGATTGTTTTGCAATGTAAAATGTTTAATATGTATTCGGAACATTAGAGAAATAGACTGCCTTTACTACCTATTTATTTACATGCGAGTGATGTATACAATTTAATTTAGGATTCAGTGAACATTCATTCATTGATTCATTTTATTATAGCAATTAGGTATGCTAAAATTAAAGTGATAAACCGTTTTTAGTTCAATCGTTTGTTTTCCCTGCGCGTGTTCTCTACCCGTGCTACAACTTCCTGGTACCTACCCAAAATGACAACGTGCAGTAAAAACTAGTTTTGGACCAGAAAACGCTTTGTAATTAGTTTGACCGAGACCGCTGTTACGCGCCTTAGGTATGTACGCGGCGAGACGGGGGGGGCAGCGTTGACGAATGAGCGGTGGGCGCGCAGGTGGGACGCGGCTGCCGCTGCCGTCGTCGTGTGCCATGAGCGTTGACGAATGAGCAGTCTTCACTGCCTCCTAGTTTCGCCGCGCACATACTATGCGGCGCCACGTGGTGGGGCGGAGCCCCCCGCTGGGCGGCTCAGCGTCGAACGACTCGCTCGCACACGCACCGCGCATTTAAAGTACCAACTCATGCAACAATGCGATTATTTTGCCAAAAATTGTTATCACCGGATCCGGTGAACGTTTAATGACGCCGGATCCGCCGGATAACCGAATCCGGTTTTCCGGATTGCAATCCCTAGTTACGGGTAGGCGAAATCTAAAAGTCTGACAACCAGTCTTACCAAGGGGTATCGTTACCCAGTAACTGGGTTATGGAGGTCAGATAGTTGCTCCATGTAAAATACTGGCAATTGGGAAAAAGCTAGGTAGATTTAATCATTACGAACAGAACCCATGAAGTTCCACCGAACTAAACTTAACAAGCATGTGGAACTAATTATCATTCAATCGTTCATTGTGTTTCGACCGTTCCTATTACGAAATGTAGGTCTTCTAAATGTAAATATATATGTATATCCGGTGTTAATAAGTATTCAGGTTAATCATTTTACGTTTATTTGATTTCGTAATCGTATTTGTGTTATTCGATGTCAAAGACTTGTAGATATCCAATGGCGTAATATACTATTTTAGTTTGTCTTATTGCATCTTCTGAATCTGCATTATGATTGGTTTTTTTAATTATGTAGAAGACCAGCTTCTGTCCGCGACTTCGTTCGCGTGTAGGTCGATAAAATACAGCCCATATTTATCGCTGATAATGTAGCTTTCTATAGATGAAATAATTTTTTAAATAGGTTATGTATTTTTTGAGTTTATCGATTACAAACAAATATACAAAAAAAAAAAAACACAAAGCTTCAACAAATAAAATACGACTGAATACAAATTAATTAAGGGGATGAACACAACATAATAAACATACCTAATTGCACTATTGTCAAATACTAGCATTAAGTACATAACTTGTGTAGAGAAAATAAACGTCTTATATTATATTATTTATGTATTAATTCAAATACATAATTCCACTTTAAGGTAACTTATGAAACTAAATGACAATTGTCATTATAATTTTCTCTAATATAGATTAGAAGAACAATATGATAGGCTAATGTTTTGGTAGATTTAGGGTGGTATGTATGTAGGCACTTAATAAAAAAAGTAGGTAATAATTCCTAGCTCTAATAAGACAAAAAAGAATCTTGCACATTATAATAGAGTTCGGTACGCCGCGCCGGTGCGCCAGACACCGATATATTTCTCTTAACACTTTTTTCAGATGAAAGAACTTTCCCACGATTCTCTAAAGAGTAAGTTACAATAATCTTAGAAAATCTGTATTAATGTTACGGGTATCGAGTATAAACGCGGTTTCTTAGCGGAATTTATAGCCTCCCGTGGTGTTACTTATTACCGACCTACGTTCAGAAAAGTTTCAAGGTATATTTTCTTTTTTGGCTTTTCTAAATCTTTGTTCTTTGCGTGAGTTCGGATTTTAACACTTTATACTTGTTTGTTTTGTCTTATTATTTTCGTTTCGTTTTTTCAAGAATTTTTCTTTTGTGCAAAATTTTTCTTTGTGGTGAAATGCCTTAATTTCCTGTTCTTATCTGGAATGGAAAAGTGGGGTTAGCGGCTGTTCTTTTTCATTCATCAACAAAACCTAAAGAAAAACCAGCGTTGTTTTATGTATACTCATAAAGATGAAAGTTGATGTGACTTTTGTGAGTTGTGAACCTGGTTGTGGTGTTTAATAAATACCTACTTACTCATACCCGTTTTACAACAGTTCATAGTAGAGTTGCCTTATTTCAATGCTTATAAAATTCAAATTCAATTTATTTGCCCTAAGTGTTGGTACAATTTTGGTCTTCAAATAAATAATTATACAAATCCATAACACTTAGTCATAATAATGTGACATGCAAATATTTGGGTTATTATTATATAAGACAATTCAATTCAATTAAAATTTGTTATAATATTAGGTTTATAGTTTTGTTAGGACCTTAACAGCATTCATTAGCACTGCAAATAAAAAATAATGGTGCATTAAAATATTAAATGAAAAATCTCAGCTCCAGTAGTGGGACCATTTTAATGGGTCCATTATCGGAAAACGTTTCGTCACTTGGGACTCTTTTTTACGCTCTAAATGCCCCATGATTGTGTATTCGCAGATATTATTTTATAGACGACATCGTTATGAAGGCGCGACCAATTTATTTCGAACCCTTCAGTTTTATCAAGGAGATATTCATAATATTTTGGTAAAAGTTTAAATATACCATTCTGGCTTGCTTTTTGCGTCGAAAGTGTGTTGAGCTGTGAGCACACTGGGCAGCCAGCATCAGTACCAACTTACCCCACGATCTGAGCAAACGGTCCAAGAAAGAGTTATTTTTATCTTCATCATAACCCTTAGAATTTGGGTCTACTACTACGGTCTACTATGAAAATGCTATCAATAAGTCTTTGCCCCGAAGTTTTCTATTCTGCCTTGATCGCGGAGATCTAAATTATTTTAGTATTTATTGCAATACTACATATAGATTGTCTTGGTCGCGTAGATCTAAATTGTAGTATTCCTTAGTTCGGCAGCATTAACCGAAGTCATACAGCACTACAATAGTACCACTTAGAGTTGTTGGTATAGGTAAGTAAGCGTCTACGTAAGTGGTATTAAGTTTCCTCTACGTGTGCTTTAGCGTCGACATTGAAATTTCAATACTGAAATAGGTAGGTACCAATTTTTACAAGTTTTTGGGAGTATTTTCGTTAGTTTACCCTAATATTTAGGTTATTACTACCATCTTATTTAAACAACTAGTACCTGGGCGCCCGAGCTCTGCTCTGGTGAAAATAGAGAATGTTCATTTAGTAGTATGTACTTTCCGTACTTACTAATTCCATGCTGCCATGTCATTATTCTGAACTAGCCATCTTGTTCTGAACTTTGGGCGACCGAGCTCTGCTCGGGTGAAAATACGAAGAAAACGAATTTTGCCCAGATATGAGACCTACCTAGATCGATTTTTCGCCCCCAAAAACCCCTATATTATAACTTTCATCGAAATCATTAGAGCCGTTTTCGAGAACGTGATTACAAATACATATAAATATTACTCGTTTAATAGTATAGGATTTTGTTTGCTGTTCCAGTGTCACGTTTTCCAGAAAAATGGAGTAAGTACTTACCTAAAACATTTTACTTGACAAACTTTTGTTCAGAAAGACAAATAAATCAAGTAGGTAAGTACCTACTAATATTTTACGACTATTGTAACATCATGATGTTAATTCTATTCACGATTATACTAAAGGAATTTTTGAAAATAGGCCATTAGGTATACCAATTTCATTTAAAATTTCTTTTTTTTTACTATTTATAATGGCTGCGTAACGCGATCTCTAATTCAGCACCACTTCGTTCTACCGGCCAGTGTTCATGCATAAACGATCGATCAGCCAATTATCTATCGGTTGTGGTGAGAGAACCTTGCTATACACCAATACCTGCAGTAGTTTGCGGCTTTGGGGGTCGGCCAAAATGTTTATTTATAGGCTTGTCCTTTACAAGTATCGGATGCGAAAGTTGTGGTTGTTTTAATTTTAATTTTGGTACTGGAAAGTTCACCAGACACCTACCTACCTATTTCTCACTAAGAACAAGTTTAGTCTAAAGATTGACAATGGTACCGATTCCCTTGTTCACAGACTAAACTAAATTTAAGTTCAGTGCATTTTTTTCTTTCTATTTCATTAAGAAAAGGACAGAAGATAAATTTTAGTTTAGTTCTGTCAAATTAGTCAGCGCCTGTCACTCTCCATACAAGTTTAGACGTGATTAAAAACATGCCGACTAAAATTACGTCAATTTACGTCAAGCGCTGATTAATTTGACAGGACTAAACTAAAATTTATCTTCTGTCCTTTTCTTAATGAATTAAAAAGAAAAAGATGCACTGAACTTAAATTTAGTTTAGTTTGTGAACAAGGGAATCGGCACCAATAAAGCACTTGTAAGTTTTCTTAAAGAAAATGATAAATCTGTAACGTGTATGTTTCTTTCAAATGAAAAACTTCTTTTGTTAGCGACATAAGACTAGCTATTACCTCCGCCCAAACCTTCGGGAAAACAAGGCGTGATGTTATGTTATTTATAAGACTAGCTATTGAGTAATCTAAATTAGTTAATACACGTTTTCGTACTTAATAAATCCGAGTTAAGAAATACAAAAGTCAATGATAATTATAATAAGATATTTTTGAAGTGAAAACTTATTTAGGCGCGTTGGGCATTTTTGAGATGGGAAAAACAATTGAACTCGCTACACTGTTACCGTTACCGACACCTCATTAAAAGTATTTCCTGCACAACTAAATTGTTCAAGTTTTCACTTCTGTAGGCACTCCCGGAGTGCCACTGTTTTTTTTTTTGTATGTATTAACGCCCAACTTCCTACCTACATGATAAAGCTGTATTAAAATCTCGGTCCCAAGCAACGTAACCATAACCTTATTACAGTCCATAGATGAGCGGAGAACAGCAAGTGACGTGGATTTATGTGGCCACCCAACACGTCGATAAAGACATAAACACGGTTATGAAGCACCCCTGCTGATAATATTTGCTTGTTATTGTTTCCTATCGCTTTTATGTCCCTATAAGGACCTTTTACACGTTCCTTTCCACGTCATCACACAGTGGGTATTTAGCCTTAGCCTACGTTCTGTAATTTTTTTTGTTGGCTATTGCATTATTGCAAAGTGCAATAGCCAATGTAAGCACAGCGTTGAGTATTATTCTTGGATATTTTTTTGAAAAAATAAAAAAACGTGTGGCACTCGGGGACTGCCGCGGTAAAGCTATTGCATAGCATTTGTAACCTCCATACTTCCTATTTGTCAACGCTACACTTGGGATGATGACGGATGATGACATAAAATAAAATTACGTTCCCATGATAACATCACGTTGTCACGTTGACATCCGTCATTACATGATAGGCGGATTGGGGGGTGTTAGGTTTTTTAGTTACGGAATTTCTTGATTCGGTCGCCGCGCTCAAAGCCCGCGATAAAAGCTATGCAATAGCTTAAAAAGACTTTTTCGTTTTTTTAGAATGTGGATAGAGGCTGCTGCTAGCAACAGCAATAGTAGGTAAACATTAAAACCACCGACATATTTTGTCTGTGTGTTTTATCTACACAACTCATACATGTACATTTATTTATCATAAGCACACCAACAGCACAGTCACTTACAATTCAAATAAAATAACGTCTAAAATTAACATTTCAGTAACCATGCAAATGACAGATATGCATGACATTCAAAATATAAAAACTAAAGACAAAGGAGAACAATATAAAGTGTGTCTGGCAGACATAAATCTACAACACTACAAAACAAAACAATTTGAGCTAGATAGACGGGCACTCATCACACACACTTTTTAAATAGTGAGGCGTCTATAGGTATAAAGCGAAAGTTATGGAGAAAATATCTATAGGGTATTCCGTCAAGTTGGACCTTTCATTATATTGCCTTGCCATACGTGTAGGGGGGCTATTAAAAGTAGTATTCAAGGTCGATGTAGGTAAAACAAAAATACAATGATGACGCTTACTATGTTGCCTAAGCCTAAAGTTAAAATAGTTTATTAATTGTGCATCAAAGGAACCGTTTATAATTTTATGAAGTATTCTAAGTCCGAATAGTTACGTCGTACGTATTAAAGTGCCTTAACCTGTCATTGTAATCAGGTATAGCTTTCGAGTCCCATTCTTCATACATAAATACAAAACGGGCCTGAACAGATTCAACATTATTAATATGAGTTGAGTAATAGGGAGATCAAATAGTGGAACAATATTCCAAGGAGCTCCTTACTAGTGTGTTGTAAAGTAAAATAATGCTACTTTAATTACGAAAAGGTTTCTACATACGGATTATAAAGCCAAGCACTGTAGAGTGCTTATATAAGTAGCTGGGTACATTAACCACATTTTTGCTCTGACCACAATCAAACCACACACAACGAATTTTAAAAGACACAACAACCAATCAACCATTTGTTTGTGGTTATGATTTTCTTTGTAAGTTCAAACAAAGTGTGTCTGAATAGTCCCTAAGGAGCGTCAAATAGTATAAAATGCAGATATGACGCAGTAACAACAGAGGTGATTTGATAATAAACTTGCAACGAGTTTATAAATCGTTCGAATTTGATTTGCTCTGGTGCAAAAATTCAAAATTCAAAATTCATTTATTCAAACTAGGGTGAGAATCAGCACTTTTCGAACGTCAAAATTACAAAAGACAGTCCCACAAAAACGCCCACCCTTCGGTGCTTGAAGAAAACGTATCGTACCTTGTGAATTTCAATTTGGTATTATGCTGTGTGAAGTTACATAAGATAAGATTTTTATTTATTTATTTTTCTGGGTGAAAAATTATCAAATAACTTCTCCCGCGCTGGACGGAGCGGGAGTGCGTGTCAGACTCTTACTGACTAAAACCCACCCGTGTTCCTTCAGTTGCCTGTGTGTTGCCAGGAGCCATGGTAATAATTTATTTGCTCAAACATGAGTACAATATATACAATACTAGCTGCGCCCCGCGGTTTCAGCCGCGTAAATCTCGTTCCTGTGGGAATATCGGGATAAAAAGTTGATGTTGATGAGCTATGTGTTAATCCAGGTTATAAATTATCTGTGTGCTAAATTTCATCCAAATTGGTCAAGCCGTTTGGACGTGAAGAAGAGACAAACATACACACACACTCACAAACTTTCGCCTTTATAATATTAGTGTGATTATAGTAGGACAAATTGTTAGCATGCAAGAGATGTTAAAAGTGTAGATAAAAATAGATCATCACGTTTGCCTTAAACAATAGCAAATATTAATAAAAATAAGGTATAATGTCACTGCGAGTCTAATTATTTAAAAATGTCATAACAATATAGATTTTTGGAAATAATAAATTACTAAAACATGATCAAAATGTCACATCTAAAAACTCATTTAAATTATAATAACCTTTATATCTGGTAGAAAATTTATAACTTTCTTTTTAAACGCTACGTCACTTAACTGCTTCTAGCTTTTAGGCAGTTTATTATACATTTTTGGAGCCATGCAAAAGACACTTCCATAATGAATGAATTCTCAATGACAAAGTCGCAAAAATCGTTATACTTTGTATATTTTTGGATACGCGTAAAGTAGGTACGTAATTACAAGTCACTTCAGACAAACTGACAATAGTTATTCACGTTTCAATTATTTATGCAAATCAGTAAATAACGAAACAATTACAATTAATCAGGTAAGTAATTAATACAGCGGCAAAACAATTATGACTTTATGAGGCTTCATTAATTTAATTTGATCAGTCATACCATCTGGATGTTGGTTGGTTGATTTAACATCACTTCATCAGTAGCTATTAATTTTTATGTTAAAAACTAGCGGCTTCGCCCACGTAAATATCGAAAATTATCTCACGGGAATGTACTATCAAGATAAAATATTTTATGTGTTATACCCGATTAAAAACTATCTGTGTGCCAAATTTGATCCAAATCCGTTGATCCGTTTTTGCGAGATTGAGTAACATACATCCAAACTTTCACATTTATAATATTATTACTAGCATTGTCCGCGGTTTCACCCGTTTAAGTCTCGATCCCGTGAGAATATCGAGATAAAAGTCTCCTATGTGTTAATCAAGGTTATAAACTATCTGTGTGCCAAACTTCATCCAAATCCGTTCAGTAGTTTTTGCGTGAAAGAGTAACAAACATCCATCCATCCTCACAAACTTTCACATTTATAATATTATATTAAGTAGGATATACAGCGTGGCGCTTTAATGGTGACATTAAATTTAACACACGCATACGGATAAGCGTTTTCTTTTTGTGAAAATATTATAATTTCATTAAACGTTATTTTTTATCGATTTATTTTCATTTTTCTAAAATGGCATCTTGGTGCAACCTGTGCTTAAAAACTGTAGCGCAGAGTTCATTTACCGGGATCACGGATCATAACATCGCATCAATGAAAATAAAACGAATAACGTGCAAAGAGAAGGCGAACTGAAGGAAAGAGAGAGCTCTATTTCGGCAAGCGTTTGAATTTTTTTATTTATTAACTAGCGAATTATTTTTTCTTATTATATTTTTATGATTACTGGCCACTAGCCCTACCCGTGTGTTAAATTAATGTCGCCATTGTAGCGGCACGTTGTATATTATATTAAATATTATGGTTATTTAAAGTAGGATTCGTAAGATTAAAAAAGAGAGCTCATTAGCAGCCACCTGTAAGTATAAAATGAATTTAAATATGGACGATTATTATCAAAAATCATTTATATAACCACAATATTATAATACCGATTTCACCTGAAACCCCAAATAAAACAGTCCATTCAATAAAGAGGTACCCAGTAATTCAATACCATTCATTTTCATTTGTGTTCCACAAATCAAATTAATATTCGCCATGTTGTTATTATAATTGAGCATTATGTGACGGCGAAACGAAATTACCTAGCGCCAAATTTGCCTAATAAATGCATAATTATGTAATGTGTTTCATTCAGAATTTTCCCGTTCTCGCAGCAAGTAATTATGAAACAGTGCATTAAACTCAATCAGCGTCTGATCTACGCTACGAATAATTTAGTTCTGTTGCTGTATTTACATCTCTGTTTAAGTGTTTAGTAGTAGAGGGATGTTTGGTTGTATGTGATTGCTCCTCTTTCTAGACTTTCTTCGTGTGGTTAGTGAGTAACCAGGTGTCAGAGTTTTATGCCGCCCATGGGCCTCTGACTTGGCTTCACATGCCATCGAGAAATATCTCTCAGGGATGCCAGTTTCCACACGATGTTTTCCTTCACCGTTTTTAGGGTTCCGTTAAAAAACGGAACCCTTATAGATTCGTCATGTCTGTCTGTCTGTCTGTCGGTCTGTCTGTCTGTCTGTCTGTCCGTCCGTATGTCACAGCCACTTTTTTCCGAAACTATAAGAGCTATGCTGTTGAAATTTGGTAAGTAGATGTATTCTGTGAACCGCATTAAGATTTTCACACAAAAATAGAAAAAAAACAAATAATTTTGGAGTTCCCCATACTTAGAACTGAAACTCAAATTTTTTTTTTTCATCAATCCCATACGTGTGGGGTATCTATGGATAGGTCTTCAAAAATGATATTGAGGTTTCTAATATCATTTTTTTCTAAACTGAATAGTTTGTGCGAGAGACACTTCCAAAGTGGTAAAATGTGTGTGTCCCCCCCCCTGTAACTTCTAAAATAAGAGAATGATAAAACTAAAAAAAATATATAATGTACATTACTATGTAAGCTTCTACCGAAAATTGGTTTGAACGAGATCTAGCAAGTAGTTTTTTTTTAATACGTCATAAATCGTAAACTTATCGTTACTTGCTGCTACGGAACCCTTCATGGGCGAGTACGACTCGCACTTGGCCGCTTTTTTAAACAAGATGTGATAATAGGCAAAAAGGGATAAAAAAAAATTGTCCGACTTTTAGATTATTAAAAAATATTGAACACGTGTTTTTTCTTTTTTGACGTAATCAAAAGATTACGGCGATATATTGAGTTAAAATGTGGCATGAGGTCACGCCTTGCTATATTTAATACTGCGTTGTGACGTAGCGAGCCCCCACTCCCCAATTTTAATGCGTGTTTTCTAAGTTATTTTTGATTAATATGATAAAGCAGAAAATACGTGTCTAATATTTTTAGTATCTGAAAGACGGACTAAATAGAATTTCTTTTTTTAACCTAGGCAACTACCCTATTATACAATACGTTCATGAATCCAAAAAGTCAGAGGTGCGTGCCTTGGGTTCGAACTAGAGACTTATGACTTGACAGTCGGAGTGTCACACCACTAGCCTATTGTCACTACTGTCACTGTCACTTTTTAGACTCTAACTAGTATATTTTTAAATGTACTATGATGTAACTTTACATGACTTTTGTATGAAAATATAAATGATGTTCATCAGATTTTCTGTACACGGTATGACCGGGTTTTCAAAATCAAATTTGAAGTCATTAGAGAGCTCACGAAAGGAATGAAAATTAATCTGACTCGCTGTCGGATACGGTGAAGAAGCCTATATACTTACGACTTTTTAATTTAGTAGGTACCTAAAACCTACCATTTTTATTTAATGAAATGTTAAAACAATAATACCTACTTTCATTAAACTTCTAACCTATAAACTTGAAAAGGACTGCTACTACAATACGTTTTTCAATAAATGGAAATATCATCAAAGACGTAATAGAAAGGGTTGAGGAACCGTGAGATCTTGAGTCGACCATTAAAAGTGAACAGTGCAAGTTCGCCCCGAGCATCAAGTTCCAAGTTAACGAAATCGCTGTGCATGTTTGAAACAACAATGAAAGTAGAAAACACAAGTTTCCTTCAGCACTACGAAGAATAAGTCCATTTTATTGATTCAAATAAAGACTTGCTTACTCAGAGTTTCATATAAAGTTTGTCCAATACAAATGCGAGCTCAGATCGTAAATGTATCGTTCAGTTACAGTGGGAAGGTGTTTTTATATTTAGTCATAAAACACAGGTGCCTCCCAACCCTAGCATCGTTACTTTTAAAGCACTACCGTAACAAAGACTTTTCAAAGGTCATTGAACCGAACGGCCACATTCCATCTAAATGGACCCCATCTCTTTTTTTAAACACGAAATTTTCCGAGTGTAAAATTCTTTGTACTGAACCATGAAGGTCGAAGCCTTTTGTAGAAATTAAAAAGTTTATTTTTTTATTTTTTTGAGTTCCTCTGAAGTCGGGAGTTTTTGAAACAAACTCCAATTAAAAGTAGAGCTTTGAGGTTACACACCGAAGTAATTAATCAATACTGGCTTCAATGTCCCGTGAGTAATTCTCGGTGAGTTTGAAATATTAACTTTTGAACTTGGATTGTTTTTATCGACGCTGCGATTTAATAAATTATAAAAGGAAAAAAAAATAAGTGGTGGTAGGCTGTTAGAAACTACTTTAGAATTCACATACATAACAAAGAAAACCTACTAATATATTAAAATAATATATATTTAATATTTTAATTAAAATACTTGCGACCACATTTTGATGGCACCCCGGCAAAAACATATTCCACATTCATAAATATATTATAAAAATTAGATTTTGATTAAAGACACTATCACAGATAATATAATACACTATGAACGTAGCGATCTCGCAGCCGGATCTTAGGCTATAATAATATGTGCTCCTGTCGCCTTTTGCGTACCTTTTTAATATAGAGATAAATTATAAGACCAAAACATGTTTACACCACATAATCCTGTAGCCAAGTAAGTCTAGCTTTACTTGAGGTCACCTTACTTTGCAAAAAAACAATTTTAATATGCTAGAGTAGTTAGAGTTAAAAAAAATGATGTTAATGAAAAGGCCTTTTACGGTCGTCGTTAGCATAATATATGAAAAATGCCACTTAAAGTTACGGCTGACGCTCTTGAACAATATGAGTTTCATCTTTTTGTTTTTATGTAGGTATTTGGGTAGGTATAAAAGAACAATGCAGTGTTAGATAAGGGAAACCTTAGGTTACACAGCAACTCTAAGGGCGCTCACTGGCAGCACGGCACGGCTAGGGATATTTATGCGACGAATAGAAATATAACTTATGCAAATGACAATTAAATTGAAATTTCAGTGATGATGCCTAAGGACGTCGCGGCATGCGTAAGGCCTGAAACTGCGTTAAGCGGACGTCCGCGCGGTTCCATACAAAAGTGCCCCGTTACGGGGACACGCGCGGGCGTCCGTCGCGGGGAAGCGAGTCCCGCGCTCGCGCCACGTAACCCGCCTAATATATTAAGTTCTTCATTAACACGGCTGTGCATGCACACCGTTAAAATGGAACTAGCGACACTGCGTAAATAAATAATCCGTTCTCCGGAACGGCGGCCGTCGCGTTCCCACGGAGTCCATAAGCGTGTCCACGCGCGTAGACACGCGACGGGTGCCCTTGCGGGCGCCCGCTTAACGCAGTTTCAGGCCTTAGGATACAGCGGCATCGTTGACGTTGGAATTTAAATTTTATTGTTATACAATTAAGTTATATATTTCTATTTGTCGCATAAAAATCCCTTGTGCTGATGCCGTGCCGCCAGTGAGCGCCGGCCCTAAAGCGGCCTACGGAATTCTAGCTTTAGTGTTTTCTTTGTGTAGACGGTTTTATTTACTTTCACGCACATAGTATTTTTTTGTACCTAAGCATAGTAAAAGTAACTAGAAGAATATCCCTGAAACGGCAGTTTTAGCGGATAAATAAACGAAGTTTTTATGAAATACTGTCCAGAAGGTTCTGTTTGATATTAATAACTATAGCGCAGTGTTGTCTCATATATGGCACAACGGTAGGGCTAGCAAGTCTTGCCATCGTTAAAGCTTTATTGCTTCGACAGATGTTCATGAATTATGTCTACCCGAAGTGATTCATAAATCTTATATTTTTTGTGCAAATGTTAAATTATTGTTCTTAATAAAACCCGGAATTTTGTTTTGTGTCTGGACATTAAAAAAGGGAGAATAGGGTTGGACTTGGAACCAACCAGTGCCTGCTTTCTCGTCGTAATCTGTGTAGTACCTAATTGCATAAAAACAGTAGGTTAGATCGTTTAGAAGAAAATAATATAAAACAGAAGATATTTTACTTTTGTTTTGGAAATATACAATTAAATAAAAATTGCATTGAAAGAATTTGGAATACAATATTTAACGGTTGATTATCTACATAAGTTTTGAATTACCTCACGATGTTAGATTGCACTTCTAATTAGTTATCCACCACTGAACTTGTTTGATTGTTTATATTTATAGGTAGGTATAACGTCGTTGTATCGGTATTTAACGTTAACTTCTGTTGTAAATCTTGTAACTATCGGTTGGTCTACCTTATTTGAGAGCTGACCGACTATTGATAAAGTTGTGATCGATAAACTTTAAAGGCAAAAGTTTGGATTGTGTTTAAGGACATGTCCGGATAGTTGTTTGATGCTAGAGTACACGATCCAATAAATGCGGTTGTTCAAGTACGTCGTAGTAGTTTGAAGCTTACAAGTTTGTGCGTTGTATTTAAATATAAGCTTCTGAGCACAGACACGTGTATAAAGTAGTTAGAGCTAAAAGCTACATGAAATATGAAAACACACCCTAGAGGGAGTCCTTTAAGGTGTGTTTTCATCGTTCATTAGACGTAATTATTTAAAGAAGTGCAGCGTAATTTACTCTGACCTTTTAAAAGAATTTAAGATAATGAGATTCTTGTAGAACGGCGTGTGGCGTCTGAGATAATGCGACCGCTTAATTATAGTGACGTTATAAAACTAAGCTGAACAATTTATGTAAAACCGAAGAGAAAAGCATTTATTAATTATGTTATCAACATACTGGTACTAAGAATTTATTTACTCTCGCAGTCTCGCTATACGATTCCAAAATGTACAAAAAACAAGATATTTTCACTTGCAATTGCTCGAAGCACTTTCTGAGTGTTAGAGAACTGCATTAATGTTTTTCACGTAGGTTTGTAGTGGGTTATATTTAGAACGTTCCACTACCGTCTAGCGGACGTGAAAAAAAGGAACAATAAATGACGCTGTCACTTGCAGTCAGCGAGGGCTAACGAATATGAATGGTGCAGCGCTGTGCGGGTCAACGGTATGCTGGCAACTATAAAAAATTGACATTACGAAGAGAAATTAAATAACATATTTTCCTGAAGAGTTAATTAGGGCAAAGCTGGCTGGGTTTTGAAACTAGTCGTAAAAATATGGTATCCGGTGTTGGGTTGGATTTTATTGTTATTGGACGCGAAACATGGACGGACGGGTTCATTCATTTGCATGACTTTAGGGCTGAAACGTGATGTTTGGCGATTGAGATTGACAAAAATTGGTCGAGACAATAATGATTCTGTATATTCATTGTCATTTATATGGGACAAAATTGTAAACGAGGGATACGTTGTAGGTTTCCAGGAATGGATCTCCTTTTCAATATGTAAATAATTAATTACATATTATCTACGCGATTTGAACATTGACATCAGCTACCTTACCCAAAAGAGGTAGGTAGGTAAATAGCTTACGTAATTATGTAATTGTTCCAAATAGGGAACAATATTTTTTACACCATGTCATAGAACTACGTTTAGCGACCTTTAATTTCTAGGCCTGAGATCCTGTCTAACTTGCACTTGTATTTTGACAGTTCTGTGACAGTGACAGGAAAAACCCTTAGCCAAAGTAGTAACTAACGTTTATAGATCTCGGCCTTACTACCTAAAGGGCTTACTGTGAGGGTCTTGAACATATTTTTTTTTTATAAATAGTTTTATAGATATTTAAGAAAATCCACCCTTATCTCCGAAACTACTGAGCCTAATTTTTTTTAAAGTATAGAAAATAGTTATTTCCTTATAGATTACAGGAAAACCTAAGAAGTCTATGGTTTTCAAATAACATGGAAAATCCATCAATAGTTAATTGATATCTAGTTAATTGATTCAGGCGTGACCTTGTGGAAATCCATTATAAAATACAATAGACGTGGATATATTTAGTAACCTATTCCGCTTAACTATTCCTAAAGAGCCATAAAAAACCCTGTAAGAAATCGACACGTGTTTCACCTCTGGCATCCTCAGGATGACATTTGATTTGTCGCGAACCCAAACAGCGTGCAACCCAACACTCGGTGTTGCCACACCGAGCGCTGGTCACAGAGTGAAAATTCCATCAATATTGTACGTACAAACTTACGTTTGCAGTTGAAATGTATGGGAGAACATATTTTTCAACTATAATGTTAAGTTTGTTCTTGGGATGAATTTATCCCAACTTCATTGTGCGTGGTCCGACACGCACTTGACCGTCAAATCAATATCCGAAAGTCTGGTTGACTCTGCCTCAACTACCTACGTAGAAATTATTATCTGTTCACAACTAAAGCAGATTAATTTTAATAACTAACTTCGAGGCCGCAAAACTTGTAAACTAACGGAATTTAATAATCTTACAATCGGCAACATGGTTTTAGTTGCGAATTTAATAAGTATTAAGTTATCTTTGTATTGGGACTTTGGAACTTCAAAGTTATGTCAAAGACCGTTCACTAACTGTTGGAAGGATCTTAGCGTTAGATCTCTCTGAGAAAGTACTTCTAGTTTGAAATAGTAGCCACTAATAAATTGCTGGAAAATAAACTATCTAGAATTATAAAGTGATCAATGATTGAATGTTATAGATCAAAGTATTTAAGATTATCATCTTAGATTTTGAATGGTTGACTTCAATGCTTTCGTGGCATTCATTCTAAAGATCAATACGCTCACATTTGTATGAACTTTATAACAGTCGCATACGTTTTAAGTTTAACTTAACGTTTCTTAACGTTTGAAGTTTAACTTAACGTTTCTTAACGTTTGAAGTTTAACTTAACGTTTCTTAACGTTTGAAGTTTAACTTAACGTTTTTTAACGTTTGATGTTTAACTTTTGCTGTACGATATACTTTGTTCTTTTTTAAAATTCAGGTGACACGGAGTAGGGATCTAGAGTGCGCACCACGAAAGAAGGCTCGCGGAAAATTATGGAACTACATTTTTTTTAATGCAATGTGACAGATACTAGCGCCGCAACAAATGGACTTCAGTGATGGCGCGAACTCTACAAGGATCCTTTGGCACCTGAATGAAATTGACAGGAGGGCGTTGTTGTAAACATATGTGAAATTGTCACAGAAGTTCTACTGAAGAAAACAAGATGGCGTCATCAGTTCCGATTTTGACCACGAACCAAAAGATCTTTGTACCGTTGTAATATGGGAGAGCCGAGTGGACTGCAAGAGCTAGTAAAAGTAAAAAAGTTTATTTCACAAATGAGAGCATTCACAAGAATTTGATACACATATAGGTACAGATTTATTAATTTTTGCTTTTGGTACTGAAACTGATACCTAAGCTAAGCCAGGGCTTGTAATTTGGGAGTCAGTCCTCAAACGTGGACCAGTACAGAGAGATCGTGTCAGCGTGAATGTCGTGAACTCGTGACGTAAAAATATGAATAGATAGCTTATAAGGTACTTATGAGTGTGGGTGCGAAATGCGCGTCTACGTGTGTTTGTGTGGGGTTGTGTGTGTGTGTAAGTAAGTCTTCGGTCTTTTGATAGTCTAAATGCTGGAGCCAGCCAGCTGTCCGCTGATTTAGTCATCATTTCCTGTATAATATTCCTAGCACTATAATTTAAATACCCACAATATTGCCATTTTATAACACAACAGATAAAATAACTGTATATAATTTAGAGTGTAAGTTCATAAATCTGTATTATCATGAACCGTTACAGCCGTACTGATGTAATGCACGGAATTAGGATTTATTCCGACCATTACTCATTGCCGGCTGGCCGGCTCTCGTTTATTATGTATGACCTAACTGTAGCTAACGAAAGCCTGGATTTTTGTACGTGAATCTACACTTGTATAGGCTAGTTACGACTGAAAGCCGTTTTCAGGTCTTAATTTTTTACTGAGTGACTTACATCCAGATGTAGCAACAGTGGCAAAAATGAGAGCATTTGGGCGTTTTATGGTCGGCTCGTGTTATGGCTTAGAAATGTAGGCCACGGAATCTATTTAATGTATCTTATCGTTCTAACAATGAAGTACTGGAGGTAAAAGTTTTTTTAACCGACTTCCAAAAAGGAGGAGGTTATATGTTCGTCGCGTATGTTTTTTTTTTTTCTATTTTTATGTATGTCCACTGTCCACCGATTTCTCCGGCAATTGTGGACCGATTTTGAAAATTATTTTTTTGTTTGAAAGGGTGTGCTCTCGAATTGGTTCCGTATAAATTTTATTAACTTTGCTTCGATTGTGTTTGAGTTCGCTACAAAAAAAAACGTATTTTTTTCCCACTTAGTATATAGATGATATGATAAGTTTCTGTCACTGGTAGCAGGTAGTGGTATTCGAATGTGTGTGGGGTAGGTACCATAACTAAAAAGTGAAAAATAAACACAACAAAGTGACAAATAACTTTAATTTCGGAAGTCGGTGGCAAAAAACGAAAATACAAAACCCAAGACACGGACTTCCGAAATTAAAGTTATTTTTCACTTTGTAATGTTTTTTTTTGGAGGTCGGTTGTTTTTTTTTGTAAAAAGTTTTTTACAATATACAAAATGTTTTTAAACAATGCATATAACATAACTGAAAAAGATACCGCCACAATTTTTAGTGACCATGTTTGTCTCTTCAACTAAACATTAAAAACGAAGTCTTTATAACATTTCGACTTAACTTCACTGCTGTCTGCACGGAGCTTCCTCCCGGGCTCCCCGTATTCGTACATTTCCGTAATACCGTCAGCCCATCTCAACAAGCTGACGTCTCAACGTACCGGCACTGCATCAAACCCGAAATACATACGTTTCCTCAACTGAATTAAAAAATCAAATATAGAAATATAGGTGAACGATTTGTTGGTTGAGCTGACTCAAGACCCAATAATTCATCATGTATTTTAGACAGCAGTACCTATGTTAATCTGACAACTGGTCTAACCTCAGAATATCGGTTTTGCCTAGTTATTGGGTTATGGAGGTCAGACGGTCACTCCATGTAAAATATTGAAATTGAGTCATATCTTGTAAGACTAGAATCTGACCCAAACATTGTTGGAAAAAGGATAGGATGCTGAATCTCAAAAAAACAGAATATTATTTTTGTAAAGCATGAAAGTAAAATAAAATATTTGGAAAATCCAAAAGTGCACGGCCTCATAACGCTCATTCAAAAACAGAAAAAAAAATATATTTAAACGACTTTTCATGAAGTATGTTTTTCTACCCATCAACATGGGTAAAATTTCTCACCTTGCAATCTTTACGTACTGTCAAAAACTATTTAGGTTTGCTTTGTTGGTTGCTAGGCAACGGAAGAGGGTCGAAGTTGGAAATATTATATTAGTTACTTTTTATCAATTATAATTAAACTAAGTACTTTGAATAAAAGAGCCATTTTCAATAGGATTCCTCCTATGGCTGAAACAAATGTATTTAAAAATGAACACAATTAATTGATTTTCTCGCAAGCTACAATGTTTTCAGGCTTCATACATTGATTGACAGGATTTAAAAAAAAATATTTTGATGATTTTTTGTTCCTGCTGCATTAAATCAATTTTTTAAAGTACAATATTAATCTCCATTTAATTATCTATATAATAGTATATAAATTAAGAAGGTTTTGTGTACTAGCAGGAGTGTAACAATAAAAACAGTTGCAGAAAGGAGGCAATACAAGTTTTTCGATCGCAGAGCACTCTCTAAAAAACAACTCGTCTATCATCTGCCTAGCCTTTTCCCAACTATGTTGGGGTCGGCTTCCAGTCTAACCGGATGCATCTGAATACCAGTATTTTACATGGAGCGACTGCCTATCGGACCTCCACAACCCAGTAACTGGGTAATACGACACCCCTTGGTAAGACTGGTTGTCAGACTTTCGGGCTTCTGACGACCCGTAACAACTGTCAAAGATCTACAAATGACAGTCGGGACCAACAGCTTAACGTGCATTCCGAGGCACGGAGGGGTCTTGGTATGTAAATATGGTCACCCATCCACGGACCAACCGCGGCAAGCGTAGCTTAACCTGATAGATCGATCCGTGCGGCTGTTATTACTTAGCCATAAACCCCACAAAAAAAAACAACTCGTCTATCAGAAACATAAAACAAGATTTTTTTTTTGTCTGAAATCATTGCCGTGGTTTTTATATTCAAACTCAAACTCAAAGCATTTATTTCAATTAAACCATTTACAGGCACTTTTGAACTGTCAAAGAGTCGGTTAGTTAGTCAGAGTGTTAAAGCTAGTTATTCAAGTTCAAGTATAGTATTCAAGTTAGCACCAAGGCACAGCAGGTCGCAACCACGGTTATGAATAGGCGGAAATGTTTTCTTGTTTCTTCATATCGCGTCGTATCGCATTCGCTACTCACCTAGGACAATAGACTTTCTCTAGATTCTCTTGTGCTATAAATAGGCTAATACAACTCTATGGTAAGATCGGCACTAATTGGCGGTTACGTTAAGAGGTTTAATTTAATGTACCTATTTGTTACATTTCAACATTTCCTCGAAATATATTGAAGCTTAGTCAGGTATAACTGTCTCCTTTGATTAGAATAGAATAAGTCTATGACACTGTACAATTTGGTCCTTAATTGATCATTATAGATTGAATATGAATATAATTATTGTCAATCAATCAGCTTCCGTAATCTCAAATGTTGTATAGGATAATTTGAATAGAATATATAATATTTGTGTAAATGATAGCCCTCTTCTCTTATCTCTTGAGTTCTATCTATGGATTAAACAGTTTCACTAGTGTGAAACTAGTGAAACTGTTTTATCACCTAAGACTCTAAAGGTGGTTTACCGGCGAGGTGAGACGTGGATGGGATGGGCGAGAATTGAAATTTGTTTGGCGAAATTTATATCCACGCCCTGTCCATCTTTGTTGTAAAAGGTGAGCAAGGATGTGCGAGGCGAGAATTGAAATATTTGTTATTACAATATTGAACTTTATTGCTGTATGAATAGAGCATTTATTTACTTTTTTAAACGAATATACAAATCTCGCACCGGCCATCGCGGACCCGCACGGTCTCTATCTCTACCCGTCAAGCGCTGACTCGCGATGTCTCGCGAGGTCTCGCGCTGGTACGCGCTGGCACGCCCCGGTTCGTTTCGACCGTCGCGAGACATCTCTGCATACTATCTTCAGACACGGATGGCCGGATGGCGCGTGATAGCGCGAGCCGGCGCGGCGCGAGACATCGCGAGCCGGCGCGAGGCAGCGTTGGACATCTTTCGGTGTAAAAGGGTAAGCGAGATTTCAATTCTCGCCCATCCCATCCACACCTCGCCTCGCCAGTGTAAAACCACTTTAAGTCTCGTTAGAATAGATTTTCGCCTTTTATACCGAAATAAAAAAAAATATACGAGAAGCGTTCGTTCTTACCAATATTAGCAAGACCTTGTACACGACAAAGTACGTAATCAATAACATTATATTAAGCGGAAGTGACACACATATCACATAATACTTAGACATAACCATCCCGAAGCACCCTTCAGTGATGGTAGGCGAAGTCTCTTTGCAATGCAAAGATGAATTGCCATTCAAGTCTCTTCGAATTAATATTCATTCCCTTTATTATTCCCATGACGAAGCTATTAAAATTTTAGACGTTTTCTGCCGTAATCTGAGTACCTATGTATGTTCGTGTCTTCGTGATAATATTTGACTTTTAATAACTGAGCTGTTTTAATGAATGGGACGTAATTAATTTCTGTTTAATTTTGGGAGGATGAGAAAAGGAAATGCGGTTCTGAGTGAGGAGAAAGAGTGGCAGAATAAATCAAGGAAAAGCATTCGAATTTAATATTTCGCCGTGGGTTAAAATAACACACATACACACTTGTCCTAAGTAGTGGTGGGGTAATGAAATGGGGGCTTGTGGCTAAGTTATAACAGCCGCATGGGTCCATTGATCAGGTTAAGCTACACTTGCCGCGGTTGGTCTGTGGACCATCTTTACATACAGAAACCGTCCGTGGCACGGAAAGCGCGTTGAGTCGCTGTCTCGGCTGTTATTCCTGTATCTTTGACAATCGTTACGGGTCGTCAGAAGCCGGAACGTCTGACAACCAATCTTACCAAGGGGTATCGTATTACTCAGTTACTGGGTTGTGGAGGTCAGATAAGCAGTCACTCCATGTAAAATACTAGTATTCAGCTGCATTCGGTTAGACTGGAAGCCGACCTCAACATATTTGGGAAAAGGCTAGGCAGATGATGACATATGAAATTGGTAAGCTAAATGCTCAATATAATGAAAGTCCACTCACATAAACAATAGCCTATGATGCCTATAAAAATGCCTATACAGCGGTATAGGCGAATATATTATTATGATGAAGTAATGGAGTTCAAGGAAGCGTCCTTGAACTCCATTACTTCATCATAATAACATATTCTCTACACGTTATGGACACAGAAAGTTACAGATATCGAGAGTAAATACAATCAAAGGAACTCCAAAGGAATATAGTTTCATTTGATATTGCTAGGAACCTTGACATAGGGAAAGTTAGCGCAGTTCATCGTCCTGGTTATGTATGCTTCCATCCGGTTTGTCTAATACATGTTTTGTCATTCATCCTTTAGCGAAAACATCGGAACATATAAATAAACATGAAAGTACCTACAAATACTACTTATGTTTACCGGATGTTCGTCTATTGCTCGAGATCAATGTTAAGGTCAAGGTGATCCACATACAACTTGACCTCTAAAGTGAGCAACAAAGACAGGATTTTTCGTCACTCGTCACGAAGTTATACAGAGGCTAAAGCCAAAGGAAAAGTAAAGAAAAGTTGAAGACGACAGTGTGAATAAACGGACGGTTTTCTAAAAAAAAGCGTCGCCCTCGACGCAAGGAACTAATCCATTTAATAAGAAGTTTTATGTCCCCGGGGTTCAGAACTAAAGTTTGAGTCACTTCGATTACACTTGTTTGGTGTCCGCAGGGAGTAGTCGCAGAGTCATATGCTACCTCCCACAGCGATTTTTCCTTCAAACAATTTTACGCTATTTTCGACACCGTTCTAAATTCACGTCATGTAAGATAACGTTCATATTACCTCGATCATCCATTCATCATTTTCTTATCGCTCAAGAGAGCATCGATCGTGATCTTTATAAGTTCGAGAATTTTCTCGAAGATTCTACGTCGTTTATATTCACGTACTCCCAGATTCGATATGTTTTACGTGTTTCCTCTTCCTAGTCGATTTCCATGTACTGTTTATCGTTCCTATGGGAGCCATAAACTTGCGGATCAAAGAGTGTCGTGTCACTCAATACACTTTGATTGAAAAGTAGGCCTCAATATATGAAAGACTAGCTGTTGCCCACGATTTCGTCTGCGATCCAGGATAAAAAGTAGTCTATATCCTTCTTCAAGTCATGGTCTACCCATGTGCCAAATTTCATCCAACTCCGTTCTGCTGTTTTAGCGAAAAAGCGTAAGAAACAAAAACAAAAAAAAGTGGCACTCCGGGAGTGCTGACAGAAGTGAAAACTTGAACAATTTTATAGTGCAGGAAATAATGTATCGCGCGTTGATGACTTTTTAATGGTCAAAAGTTGGTGTCGTAACAGTGTCGTGAAATTATTTTTTTTGTCCATCTCAAAAATGCCCAACTGCCCAACAACAACACAACCCAGCGCCTAAAGAAGTTTTCTCAATATATGGCAATCCACCTTCGTACGAAAGTGAGTTTTTTTGTTTGTACGCTTTCGCGTTAAAACGACTGAACGGAGTTTGAATGACATCATTAAAATCGCAAAAGTTTCCTACAGATACCGTGCCTGTGAGTAGATGAGCATTTGTGTTGAGTTCATTAATTAGAAGAAAGTTCCGATTTCAAGGGTCCTATAATACCTCGCGCACATCTGGGAGTGACGCGAGGAGGCGAAACGCCGGGGCTTAGCTCCGATGCCGCAGGAAATCGCGGCACAGCGGACAGAGCTCCGGCGGGATCTCATGGTGTCATGGAGAGTGCGATTGTCGCAACCCCGCGCTGGGCACGCCACAATTGCGGCGATAAGACCCCTCTTTGAGGAGTGGCTTGAGAGACGCCACGGCGTCCTCACCTTCCGCCTGATGCAGGTCTTCACCGGACACGGCTGCTTCGGGAGGTTTCTGTTCAGGATAACGCGGGAGGAAACACCCGGGTGTCACCATTGTGTGGATCGGCCTGAGGACACGGTGGAGCATACGGTGGAGGTCTGCCCGGCTTGGGCGGAGCAACGCCGTGTCCTCGTAGAGGCGATCGGCGGCGGTGATCTCTCGCGTCCGGCCCTGGTTCAGGCCATGGTACGGAGCGAGAGGAAATGGCAGGCCGTCACCTCCTTCTGCGAAGCGGTAATGCTCGCGAAGGAGGAGGCGGAACGCGTGAGGGAGAGGCAAAGTTCGCGCCCTCACGCCCCTAACCGCCGCAGGAGGAGACGCCCGGGGCGGGAATCGCGAGCCGATTTCCGGCCACCGTAGGCGCGGGCTTGCGGACGGTGAGCAGTGGGTAGCTCGCCGTCCGATTAGGACCAAGCCCGGGTCGACGGCGCGTTTGTTCCACGCGCGCCTCAAAGAGATGTCAGCAGAATTGACGGGGTCCGCTAGGGCCAGTGCCTGCCGGGGGTTCGAAGAAAACCGATAGGGAAATCGTGGCCCCCGGCAACAGGGCAACCGAAGGAACACGGGTGGGTTTTAGTCAGTAAGAGTCTGACACGCCCTCCCGCTCCACCCAGAGCGGGAGAAGTTATTTGATAATTTCCCACCAAAAAAAAAGGGTCCTATAATAGAAAAATCTGCCCTCAAGTTCTAAAAAAAACCTGTACAAATTGATGAATCCTCTTTCTAATTCCTTCAAAACAAAGGTTCAAGTTTCCAACCTCAAAATTAAAAGAGTTAACACGTTCCTTGGTATCAATTCCAAGTATACGTGTAGCAGCTTTTCAAGTCCAAATTGCGGTCAGCGTTACAGACACAAAGGCGGGACACCGAACAGTTTTGTGAAACTTTATAGTACCTTTGTACGGCGCGGGCTGAACTTCTTACAAACATTGGCATCAGGCCAGCCCGAAACTTACCTTACTTAGTCCGCTATGCACGTCTAAGCAGTTTTCAGCGAAATCATTTCGGTTCTTATTGTGGGTGGGGATGAAGTTGATCGAAGAAATTGTTTTTAAAATCTTTTGAAGTATTTCTTTTTTGTAAGTTTTTATGGCTGCTGCAAAAGACACTTGATGAAAAGTTAAGAAAAAGCAGTCAAATATGGCCGTTCATTCCAGGTTCCAACTCCTAATGAACTTGGACTGCTAACTAGATGCACATGAAAATGATGAATGCAAAATTCAATAAGAAGCTTCCAACTTCAATGGTGACATTTTGTACCGTGTGATTTCCGCCAAATAAAGAAAGAAAGAAAAATAGGTTTATTTGTCACAGAAACACGTGCATACATAAAAGACAAGAATAATCAGAGAACACAAAGTACATAACAAATCACGAGCATAGAACAGAAATTACTTAGGCGGCAGCTGCACGACATGACTGTGACAAGAACGCTTCCACTCAGCATGATGCAGTGCTATGGGGGACCCATACAGCACAGCGCTGATTTTTAGTGGTTATAATATAACCTTCCTTTTCTTGCTTTGGGAGTTTATTTTCACTGGAGCAGAGAAAACTAAAAACATTCTTCTTCTTTTCGTGTGGTTACTGACTAATCTGATGGCAGAGTTTTAAAGCCGCCCACGGGCCTCTGACTTGGCTTCACATGCCGTCGAGAAATATCTCTCAGGCAATTTTCTCATGATGTTTTAGTAAAAACATTGATTGTCATAAAAAGCAGAAGATATTGCCCATCATGAGTATATAACAAAGAAAGAAAGATAATTTAAATCTATTTTCTTTCTTTATTTATTTGTTATATCTAATAGTATAAAGGGTACATGATCCGACAAGTAGCTTTTCTGTTATAAGAACGACTAATGACACGTGTAATTTGAGAAAGTGGAACAGTTTTATACTCGGTGAAAACGTTCCGTACCTCTCAATATTATAATGGAACTGAATTAAATATTATTCCGAACATTGGCGATGATTTCATTTATAATTCTTTTTGGGTATATTATAGTAGAGGAAGGAACACACAATGCATTAATATTTTAATCAGGAATTTAAAGTTGAATATTAATGTCCATTTCAATAATTAATGTTCTCCTTAATGTTCTTTTTGGGAATAAATTGTGCTCTTTTTTCATCATAATTTTTTCATATATTTAAACATTTATTCTGGTAAACCATACATCCAACCTATCCTATAAATGGCCACAGATTGGTTAAATTATTTATTCAATATATTTCATACAACAAATTGATTGATACTAAATCTTACAGATTGATTTAACCCAATCTACATAAATATGTATTTTCAATCAATGAAAAAATTAATCTTCTCCTTAGACAAATCAAGTCAATTGATTTCAACCCAGCCAATTCAATTGGGAATTATTTATGATAATCGAGTTTTGTATTCAATTTCCTTGCCTTTACGAACAAATCCATGAATTATGGCTAATAGAAACTCATCCCTTTCTTGTTGACTCCAGTTACAAACAACTTTGTTCGATTATGTATCTTTTTGTTGTTTGTAATTTTAAGAGTAAACATTTTACATAATCTGGATTTATGTTTTTATGAGTTCGTTTGAAAAATAATTTCCCCATCCTTGTTAGCAAGATTCCATTTATTTCCACAGCAACTGCAGCATATTTCTGCAATTTAACTTGAAATCTTGATATTGTTATCGAAAACAGATCTCGGAGACTTGTTTCCTGTCTCATATCTCAACAAATAACGAGCATCAGATTATTAAAATATTGTTATAAACACAGCCAAGTTTTGATATTCCAATGTCCGTTGTTGGTCTCCTGTAGCCACTACATGCACATGTATATTGAACACATTACCTTTGTATCTGAATTGGCAAGCTGGTATTATGGGACGTCGGTGATTGCGCCCGAGGCTTCCGATGCTGCCATGCTGAGTAAGGGGTGTGTCGTCTATTCGAATGGTCCATTTCAGTCGGTCCTATCTTGCATCGTCCATGCATGTTCCAATGCATTTGAACAAGGAATAAGTTCTGTCTTTGTTTTGTTTTCAACAAAGATTTTATTTTATTACGTTGTATGTAGATGTTGGTCTTGTAAATACCTGAAGTGTTTTGGAAATATTTTATTACCGTTTTTAGAACCTTTTTGTAATTACGTAGTTTTCAGTACCTACCTATCTAAATAAAAAGTAATGTCTATTTCCACATAAAACATCACTCTGTTCCTTTGTGTACTCGTGTTTCTTAAACGAATCAGTTTGCCGAGCCTTTTCCCAATTATGTTGGGGTCGGCTTCCAGCCTAACTGGATGCAGCTGAATATCAGTATTTTACATGGAGCGACTGCCTTTCTGACCTCCACAACCCAGTAACTGGGTAATACGATACATTTGGTAAGACTGGTTCCGGGTTTCTGACGACCCGTAACGACTGTCAAAGATCCACGAATGACAGCCGGGACCAACGGCTTAACCTGGTTTCCGAGGCACGGAGGAGTCTCAGTATGTAAAGATGGTCATCCATCCACGGAGTAACCCCGGCAAGTGTATCCTAACTAGGTCAACCCGTGCGGCTGTTATTACTTAGCCACGAGCTCCTCCGTGTACCTTAAACAAATCTCCACATCAATTCCATGTCAATAATTTCCCTTCGAAAACACAAAATGAAAGCGCGGTTTCGTTTAAAACGTTGATAGATTACAGGCTGGCTGTTGACGTCACGCGGCGTCCAAATGAATAAATCTCTCGACATGTAGCATCAGCAGTGGGTGACAACTGGCCGAGTGCGCTTGGCACGAATGTTAGATGACCCTGTACGTCGATATGTCGCTGAGTAATATAATAGCACGGCTGAATGGGTCGCTGGCTGTGTTTTAGTGGTCGCTAATCGTATTATGTTTGGCTGTTGGTTTTGATTTAGATTAATATGTGTCAAAAACAGCACAATCTTTGTTTGTGCAAACGCGGATAACTGATGAATTTTAACGGAATAAAGGTCGCTTGTTGTGGTAAAATCGTAGTACACGGGATATCAAGCCAATGACTAGGTGCTAAACTTTAAGGGGTTTATTTATAAATGTTTATACAGGTTCAAACGACAAAAATGTATGGTTAAACAGTCGCTTAATATTACTTAACTTTAAGCAACGTTCAATTGAATTATCAACATTTAACCGGTTCACAGTCCAATGAACCATATGTGGTCTGTTTACTTGTTACCCGACTACGGCAAAGCCAAAAGGAAGGGTTATGATTTTAGCAGTCTATGTATGTATGTATGTTTTTACGTGTGTTCCACCGTAGCGCCTAAACTACTGAACCGATTTTGATGAATGAGGTATCAATAGATTCGTAATAATGGTCCGGGTGACATAGGCTATATAATTTTTCCCTAAATTTCATTTGGTGGACTTTACACGTAAATTTCTAACCTCGAAAAAAATTAAAATGGGATGATCATGACATGTTTGGTATCAAAAGAAAGGTCTTGACGAGCACATTACAAATATGTATATAATATTATATTTTCAAAGTAAACAAATATGTTTAAATCGTTAAAAACAAGCAAAAGTGAGACTGCGCTACGTAGTATCGCAAGATGTTACCAACGTGCAGTTAATCAAATCTTAATAAGTAATACCGATTTGTAATTCCACTCTTATGAAGAAAAACAAGTACAACGAAATATTTATATTTTGGATTTCTTCGAAGCTCGATATCGATATATGGTGTTGACGTCGAAATAAATCGCTCTATGGTTTCGTCCAAAGCACTATGCACTGCTATTGGAATTTAAAATAGGTTAATTATTGAACTATTGTATTACTCTACTCTTATTTACGTTTATCAAGTGTAAAAACGGAAAAGTATAAAATAAAAAAATAAAGTTTAATAAAAAACTGTAACCCGACTACGGGAAAATAAAAATGATCTAAAAAGTACGAAACAAGCAAATATTTCAGACAGAAATCAAGACATAGGTACAAAAATGATCAAGGTAAAGCCGTCGTCGCATGCCATTATAATTTTGTAGGTGTTCTTGGCCAACATGGTATACAGGCATGCGACCACGGCTTTACTTTGACCATTTTTGTACCTATGTCTTGATTTCTGTCTGAAATATTTGCTTGTTTCGTACTTTTTAGATCATTTTTATTTTCCCGTAGTCGGGTTACAGTTTTTTATTAAACTTTATTTTTTTTTAACTATTGTGTCTGCATATGGGACAGTGAACCTGTTAAGCTATGCTTGTAAGAGCGGATTCGACCAAATGCTATGTTGTACCAGAGTAATTAACCTTTGAATAATTTTACTCTTTGATCTTACTCTCAGATAACTTTGTTTGCATTTTTCCTTCACAAACGTAGAATAGCCAATACTGGGTATTGTTACTTTTGAGTCAATGAATGAAAATGTAAGCCAACTAAAGTGGAAATACACTTATTTACAAAGCGAAACGTAAGATTATATGTTCACATAATTTTGCCGGTTTTTATTAGTTCAACTGAATATTCACACGAGTTGTCATTGTCAGTTAAGTGAGGCTTTTCGAATCGGTTTGGTTGAAGATCTTGACTTTTTGTTGTGGATTTGTGGTAATTTTTAATTAAACAATATAACAGAATGAAAAAGGAAACGTAGCCCAAATTAGTTACCTTCTGAGAAAAACTTGTTGGTGGAACTCGTGGAAAATCATTTCAGTAAAGTAGAAAATAAAAAACAGACGATGTTATGATGAAGCAAAAACTTGCCAAATGGCAAATTATATTCCACGAATATAATAGTCAAACGACAAACTGCTCAAATTTAAATTCAAATTCATTTATTAATTTTGTGAACATAGGGTAAAAGATTATAAGCTGTTACAAATAAATATCAGTCCATACTACGTCCCGCCAGAAGGCATACAAAATAGTTTAGGTAAATAGATAGGTAATCAAATGTAACATTAACAAAATGAAAATAAAAATAAAAAGTCAAGGTACATGTCACAATTTCATGCCAATAATAATAAAATGTCAATAAATTAAGCATGCGAGCATGCTGCTCGATCATGTTTTTCATAAACATTGCGTTATTAAAAAAATATCGTTACAAATCATAAAACTAGAAGAAATTATCAACATGCTCTCATGCTGTGAACCACAGACTGAACTTTTTAAAACAAAACATACGAAATCAGCTGGTAATGTAGCGGCCGCCATTATATTAATCTCAGGTAACTTATTTACTCGGTGCATTTTGGCGGTATAACGGATATATTTACTTTCGGATAGACAGTTATTCCCGGATTAATATCTGGTAAAACGAAAGCTTGTCTGATTAGTGATTTTATTCCCAGAATAAAACTTGTACAAGTTTGGTCGAATTCGCCCTAAATGAGTAGACATTTATAACATCTTCATTTAGGTAACAACCTAATAATTTATTTTTGTGGTCTCTGTAACATGTAGCCTGGGAAGTCCTAGTCTACGTTACTAATAACGTTATTGATAACGTGTGTAATGACCCATACAAGAAGATACATTTATTAGCTGTAATTCATGTCGATAACGAAGAAGCTGACAACACAAAAGTATGAAATGGCTGATATTTCGTTCTTCTTTTTCTTTCGTGTGGTTAGTGACTAACCTGGTGTCATGGGCCTTTGACTTGGCTTCACATGCCGTCGAGAAATATCTCTCAGAAATCGCGGCATGCCAGTTTCCTCACGATGTTTTCCTTCACCGTTTTTGTAGCAAGTGATAATTATACAATACTAGCTGCGCCCTGCGGTTTCACCCGCATAAGTCTCGATCCCGTGGGAAAAAAAAAAGGTATCCTATGTTCTTTTCCAGGGCATCATCTATATATGTGCCAAATTTAATCCAAATCCGTTCAGCCGTTTTAGCGTGAAGGCGTAACAAACTTACTTTCGCATTTATAATATTACTAGCTGCGCCCCGCGGTTTCACCCGCATAAGTCTCGATCCCGTGGGAAAAAAGGTATCCTATGTTCTTTTCCAGGGCATCATCTATATATGTGCCAAATTTCATCCAAATCTGTTCAGCCGTTTTAGCGTGAAGGCGTAACAAACAAACTTACTTACTTTCGCATTTATAATATTAAGGATATTAAGGATGCACATGAATCTGAAAAGTCAGAGGTGCGGCGTGCCTTGGGTTCGAATTCAAGACATATGACGTGGTAGTCTGACGGTCACACCACTAAGCTATAACTGCTCGATATTTCGTTACATTGTTATTGCCTAAAAGTATAAAAACCTTCGACTACTGAATTCTTACACTTTAATGAGTAGGTACAATACACAATGTTATAATGTTTTCTTATAATCAATACCTATTACTATCATGGCGCATAGCATGGAACTGAGCATGACACAAGAAAATAATGGGATTCTCAGAACTCAAGCGCGTTGATTAAGGAAAATATTTACTTTTCTTCGGCAAATAGATCAATGATGATTTTCCGGCTTCCTGCTCAAAGATTTGACAACTCAAATAGGGATCTAACACCATTAGCTTGTTGTTATTTCAAATGAAGACAGAACCTACCTTAATATTTTGTGCTTGGAAAACTCAATAAAATTGTTGAATGCTTCCAGATTCATATATAATTCTAGGAAATCGCCTTTACGTTAACTATTCAAATATCTAGTACCTACCTATTCATATGTACGTTACGTTAATCTCGTACGGGCAGTGTCCATTGCGGTCTGTGTCAAGGGACTGGCGCACGAACTAGGAACATAGGGGACTTACATTGACTGCCTTTGAAGTATTCCTCTAAATGCACATCTGTTATCGAGTGACTGCTTCTGACGGTTGGTTTGTAATCCCTTGCGTCCTTCGTTGAAGTTTAATGACGTTTCATCCGCAATTTGGTACCAATGGAAATATTACTATGTCTAATGTATGGTGGTGGTCATTAAATGGTATCTACACCTTCATATTTATTTTTCATTTAATTTAGCGTTTGGGGTCGAAACGCTCGGGTCATGGGGCCCGAGTGCGCGTCTCCTTTTTAGGGAAATTTCTCGTCGACTGGTCGACACTTCACGTGACCAGAGGGCTGGCTCGTTCTTTGGCCAAAGAATTAGCATTGCCATTCAACGTGGCAATGCTGCCAGTCTTCTGGGCACGTTTCCGGATGAGAGCGATGCGGACGAATACTTCGACGCCTAAGTGTCGTTTTGTTTTTATTATTTTTATTTATACAGATAGTTAGTTAGTCTTTTAATTTAGTACCTAATGTAAATAGTTAGCTGTGTTAAAAACTGTAAAATAATAAATTTGAATAAAATTTAATTTAGGAACATGGAGTAATGACGCAAACATAATACTGAATGAATGAGATGAGACAAGAAATTTGTGATGATTCATCATCATCATCATTTTAGCCGAAAGATGTCCACTGCTGGACATAGGCCTCCCCCAATCGTTGCCACTTCGACCAGTTCTGTGCTTCTTGCATCCAACGGATTCCCACGACCTTCACAAGGTCAATGCTCGGGTTATGATGATTATAAAAATCAAATCAGTCTTAGAAGATGTTTTAGCATTACCCTAAAAATACTGAACAAATAATTATAAAATAGAAGCTATTAACATTTCAAGTTATTACAGAAAACACTCGTAAATAATTAATTAATTTCCGCTTCTATGAAATACGGTGTTTTAATTAATTAAATGGTGTTTTCAAACGGTGCGACGATAAATCGTGCGATTTGTCGCATTCCTTGCGTTCCGTTTCCAAGTGCGAAGTATGAATTTTAATGTTTTGCCAAATATTTAATTATATTGTTGAGGTACTTTCGTATGCTTGGCTCAATATTAAGATTAATTGCTTTTATACAGTGTTGGAAATACTCAAACCACTGAAAAGTTTTATACAGAGATCATAAATTATATTGTCTTATTGTATTATAGTTATAACTTTAAGTGGTGAAGGTTAACAGAACGAATTAAATTATTGTTATTGATTTTTGAGAGCTTAAAATATTCTTTGAACAGAACAAATAAGTTAGTTTCGTATCTTTGCCTAAAACACGTGTAGGATATAAATACTTTTCAGTAGATACTTGTTCGTTTCACATGAAAAGCTTCAACGACTTCTCCGTAGATTTTACACTAACTTAGTTTGTTTCTTTTACTTTTTAGTTTGCTTTAACTTCTCTTTGAACTATAGGAATCGCTCCTCCCAAGTTTCCTTGAGATTTAGATGGTAATGGATATTTTATTTAGGTGCTGCTGGACAAAAATAGCGCTGGGATTTATTTAAGGAGGGCCTTGTTTTTTCTTTCCCTTTATTTAAGTTTGGAAGTACCTTTATTTGCGGGGTTCAAGGCTCGGAAACCGGTTAAATTTTCAAACCGTTATTATGTACTTGACGCAAAAACCTTTACATTTGGTTTCGTAGGTATAAACCGTTTTTTATAAACCGGTTTTGAAGGAGACTTTACACAAAGGTTTTTTTGGATTAAACGGTTTAGAGCAATATTAACCGGTTTTTTGTTTAGTTTTTGTTCAGCGTGACATCCTCACAAGTAATCACAAGTTGCAACGCGTTTACCGACATGCCGCTCGTCCAATAAACCGGTTAATTTAGGTTAAAATAAAGTTCTTAAAAAGTTTACGTTCTTAAGAAAAGTTCGGAGTAAAACTCAAATAAACCGGTTTTAAACGGTATTTTTTAAACCGGTTCCGAGCCTTGGTGGGGTTTGCAGTAGGTAGGTAACTAAGTATCAATGAATGAATGACTTTTTCAGGTTTGGTCGGGAGGTACCTAAGGAAATATTTCCCAGTCATTCATGAATTTCACATAAGCTTTAAGTAAGGTAATTCGAAAGTTTTTATGTTAATGAATTATTCTCAATGCAATCAGTGTTCTGATATCAAGGCAGATGTATAAATTAAAATCACTGACAGTGACTCATTCGTGCAAAACAAGTTGATTAAAAAGAGACTACCTATTTAATAAATTTTATACAAATAGAACAGTTCAATGAGGTAGGCGTGGGTAATGGAAATAATCAATTATTATGAAACGTAACGTAACTATTCAAATAGTATTTATAACTTGACTCGAGTTGAAATTAAAGAATTTCTCGATAGTTATTGAGTCATTATTTTTTATAACGCAAAACGTGTGCAGATTGATTTCAAGAACTAATTATTTAGTCAATAAGTAACGTAAGACAATACGTAAGACCATCAAAGCAAAAATATCAAGCGAAAAATACGTTTATCCAATCATTGTAGGTAGGTTGTCCAATATCCTACTACGCTTGTCATCACTTAAGTAGAGACACGGTATCGAATAGAAAGTATCGATACTGTACTCATGAGTACATAGTATCGAAAAAAAAAAATCGTACTCATAAAAGTATCGAAACAAAAGTATTGATACTTCAAGGTATCTAGTACTTTTCTTAGGGCCTAATGCGCATAGAGCATAGGTCAATATCAGGTGAACGAGTGAGTGAATGAGTGATTGATTAGTGTAGTAAATGAATGAAGGAAAAGTTAGGAATTTAACTGTGAACGGAAGGAACAATTTCGACCAAAGATCGATGTTTTAGAAGGTTCAGAACGAGTGAACTAGACGGCGTTGCCATAACCATAAACATAAGCCGTAAGGTCGCAAGTTTTAAATGGGTAGTTTCTAAGATTACCCATTTAAAACTTAATTTCTTATTCGATACGATACCTGCCAAAAAGTACTCATTGAGTAAAAGTATCGAATGCAAAGTATCAAGTACAAAAGTATCGGTATCGAATGGAAATGTACTCGATACCACAAAGTATCGATACTTTTTTCGTGTCCTTACACTTAAGGCCTATTCAGATATAAGCGATATCGTTGTCGCGCTCGGTAGCGATACTGGTCCAAAGTGACTAACCAGAAGGCGGACCAGTATCGCTATGGAGCGCGACAGCGATATCTACGTTAATATTATAAAAAATGTAACTTGTTTGTAGATGCCTTGGGTTGACCTGTTTAGTCTATAAAATGTTTAACAAATAAATAAAGGGAAAAGATTTTTATTTTTGCTTGAAATGAATAAACTTAAAAACTACTGGACAATTAAAAAAAATTCTTTCACCAGTAGAAAGAATGCTGTATTATCACTGAGTACTGGGTGTTGACTGCCCCGTTAGTCTCGTGGACGCAAGCGCGACTGCTGAGCGTGGGGTCCTGGGGTCGATTCCCGGGTCGGGCAAATTGTTATTGGGTTTTTCCATTAGGAGTTTCTTAGTAACAGCCCGGAGTTTGGAAGTTGGCGGTGTGATGGCCCCGTGCCTCGGAAAGCACGCTAAGTCGTTAGTCCTGCACTTAATCTCTCTCTGGTCGTGTCGGATTGCCGTCCCATCGGACTATGAGAGTGAGGGAAGAGAGAGTGCACCTGTGTCTGTGCACACACTTGTGCAGTATAATATCTCCCGCGCCGAAGGTTAGTCTCCGTTGAGATTGGCCGTCATGGCCGAAATACGGTCTGGAGGGCTATATCACTGAGTAACATAGGCTATCATTTATAAAAAAAACTAGCTGCGCCCCGCGGTTTCACCCGCATAAGTCTCGATCCCGTGGAAATATCGGGATAAAAAGTACCCTATATGTTAATCCAGGTTATAAACTATCTGTAAGCCAAATTTCATTCAAATCCATTAAGTAGTTTTTGCGTGAAGAAGAGACAAACATACACACACACTCACAAACTTTCGCTTTTATATTATTAGTGTGATACACGCGTGTGAAACCGCTGGCGGAAGCTAGTCGCTATATCTGAATAGGCCTTAAGCCACCCACGCGACCGAGTACCCAACTACGTCATGCTCCATCAATTACTTAGAGGTCTACACTTTTCTGAGTACTTGTATTAGGCTAAAGATACTCCATTAGTTTGTTCGGCAGACGTGCAAGTAGCCAGTAGCTATTCTAGGTAGCTAGTAGGTACTGTAGGTGCCTTTATTTGTGAATTCGTACGTTTCGTGCCCAACCTTTGTGTCGAATATTAGTCTCACGGAGTCCTTTGGGCATACACGACGTTACAGAGACTGGATGTGGCAGCCGTCTCGAACAGAATTAATGGATTCGTGTCTAATTTGGCGTGATTTACGTAAGGTTATTTATTTGGTTTTGTGAGCGACCACATTTCTGTGCCATAGGTCATCACTGGTAACACGCACTGGTCTAGGACTTTCGTCTTGAGACACCGCGGTTTGTGGGAGGAGAAGATAGTGCGTAGCTTCCCGAACGCTGCCCAGCCGAGTCGGATTATTTATTTAAGAAACGGCGGGAGGCATATAACCGTTCGAAGTGACGGTGCTTGGGTGAGGCCTATGTCCAACAGTGGACGTCTTTCGGCTGAAATAATGAAGCAGATGATGATTTATTTGGTGAGTAGCTTTTTGTGCGGTTTCAAGAACAGAATAGTGCCATAGTATACGGTTTCTCACGAGAAACGGGTCGAGATTTTACTAAGTGTGCGTGCGGCGACGCATAGATACTATGGCCCCACACATACAAGCCGCGCGCGGTGCGTTTGTATGAAGATAGCTTACTACCTCTCTTTATACTATGATAGTGCTTACCGGTTTATATCGTTTTTTTGTAAACCCTAGTAGATGCCTACCTAGTTATCTCGTTAGGTGGCAATTTAGAAAAATATCTAGCTTATTATTAGCTTAATATTTAGCTTACTGCCTCGTTGGTCTAGTGGTCACAAGCGCAACTGCTGAGCATGAGGTCCTGGGTTCGATTCCCGGGTCGGGCAAAGCGTTATTGGGTTTTTTTATCTGAAATTTCTCAGTAGCAGCTCGGAGTCTGGATTTGTGCCCGGTTGATGGCAATAGGCTCGCCCCCTATTACATGGGACTTAAACATAACTGGCGAAATGTGGGTGTACCTGCTACAGGGACACCTCTGCCCAACCTTTCGGGGAAAGAAAAAAAAAGGCGTGATGTTATGTATGATATGTTATCCAGCTTATTTTCACAAAAAAATATTGTATTCATTTGGCAGTCTGCTCTAGGTTTCAAACAGAAATTAAAATCCTAAAAGCTAAGATAAAGATTTTCTCCTGATCCTCTGACAAACATACAGTTAAGTTGTCCGGATTAATAGAGCTTAGTTAATTGTCTATATATCCGCGGAAACAGCGGAGCAATAGTCCGTAGCGCCGGAAGCGTCCTATTAGGTCAAGTCACGTTTCTCCAGTAAATTAGTTAGTCGTTAATTGCTCGCTGTTTATATTGTTAGCCAACTAAACAATGATGGTGTAATAATAAACATGTTAGAATGGGCTTTTGGCTTAGACGTTTATTGCGATGCGTCATAATTAACATAACATCACGCCTGTAATCTCCGAAGGGTTAGGCAGAGATATACCCATGGGACACCCACATTTCGCCAGTTATATTTAAGTTCCATGTAATAGGGGGCGAGCCTATTGACATCAATCGGGCAAAAATCCAGGCTCCGGGCTGTCACTGAGAAATTCCAGATGGAAAAACCCAATAACACTTTGCCCGACCCGGGAATCGAACCTAGGACCTCAGCAGTAGCGCTTGCGACCACTAAACCAACCAGGCAGTCATATATAGAACTGTTAATTCTATTTTTTATCTAATTATTTTTGATTGTATCTCGGTCTACAACCAAAATAAATAATTAAAGACAACAAACAATATAATACAGTAAAAAACTACTTTCATGTAAAACCTTAGAAATATACAATTATAAATTCCACGTTTCTTGGTAATAGAAGTAATACGTTCAATAAATTTTCCTATAGAGCTCGGACGGCGCCATTGCTGCCTTTAGCTCCATAGACACGCTACAAAAATTCCCTGAAGTGACGGTAATCATCTTTCAGACGCGCCACTACCGCGCTCTTAACAATTGCGCAAATTGAAAGCACCCTAAGCGGCTAAACAAACTTGACCCGCCCTGTAGCGTCTGCGATTACAAGCTAATTGGAATAAGTCTGTCTATTTAATGGAGGAATGCTGCGACAAAATATTATTTTGTTTGCGTTGTTAATAGCGGAGCTTTTGGTAGGTAAATTTAGATTTACACTTAAGAACGCGGCGACGTATGAATTGTCCATACAAACGTAATACCTAAATCATTTGCAATTTGGGTATATTTCCACCATATTATGCTGTTATTCGGATTTAGATAGTGTTTATCTAGGCTCCTACATATTACTTTTTTCCCAAAAACTTTTCTATAATGAAGTTTAAACGAATTTAATTTTGCACATTTTACAGCGTAAATGACATGTTTTTAAACAACAATATTTATAATATCTGCAGAAGCATAGCTTATATACTCAAGTTACAAACTAACGAAAAAAAAAAAAAAAAAAAAATATTAAGTTTTCATTCATCATTTTTGGTATTACGGAACACATCCAAATTTATCATATATTTTCGAAAGCTAGTAGTGCAACTCAAGCAATAATTGTCAATGTGTTGCGTGGTAGTATTGCTCACTATAGGTGTATATCGCTCCGACAGGCACTCACACTAGCGCAACGTGCTTGGAATTGAATTTTGCAAACATATCGATTTGTAGTTGCGAGCCATGTTTGCAGGCCTCTTAAGTGTACCGAACGTTATTTAAAAAAAAAAAAACAGTTTACGGATTTACTTAGAACTTACTGTCACATATTACTACATAACTAGTGTAAGATTGCTTTTTTTAGTTGGCCTAAACTGTCCCACTGCTGAGCAACGGCCTCCTGCAAATCCTTCGAGATTCCTTACGATAATAATATAAATTTACGATTAAAATGATTAACTTCGATTGCCTTTGTGTCCCTAATTGGAACCTCAAAGAAATTGTACGACTTCTATAATATTTGTTTAACACACATTGTTAAACAAATATTATATCTGCATGTATATTCAAATTATGATCTTATAGGCAATTACAGCACTTAATACAAAATTAATTATACATTGTCTACAAAAATTGATTAGGTATTCGATTTGTAACTTCGTTAATTATTGCTAATTATAATTAGTAATATAATTTTCGGTGCTACGAGATAAATAGCTTGCCGTAACCACTGATGTAAATAAGCAAAATTAATTTTTAATCGTTTGAAAAGGTTTCAGATGAAATATTGTAATTGTTAAATGAGATGGAGGTATTCATGTATTTTGCAATAAAATGCTGAAATACTTATCCGTCATTATGGGAAATATTTAAAATTTAAAGCGTTTAACTACATCTATTAATCTTAATTTGGTATTGCTTTTAAAACAATGTTTTTATTGGCGTTAAACAGTCAAAAATGTATTAAAGTATTATAAAAGCAAATTCATCCGACGACATCTCAAGAGCTTAGTGCAGAGGTAACGGAATCTTTACACCATTTGAAACGTCCCAAGTCTATTGTTTGCCGGTTTTAGGAATGCTCAATTGTGAATTTACTGGTCTTCATAATGAGGTCTTTGACACTAAGTCAGCGGTTCCTAGGTTTACAGCAGCATTTCATTCGTGATCGTGACTCGAATGGCCCAAGGATGCCGCTCTGCGTAATCCTGTGGATTCATACACACTGTACTACTAATGTTACCAAGGATATGAAATTATATTTTTGTAGAGATTATGGTCTGAGATTTAAGTTAAATATTTCTTCAATATTTATTTTTTCCATAGATTCTATTCTTTATTCATAAAGATTAAAGAGTCCAAACGCCTTAGTGAGAGTGTTCTTGTTACTGAAATATAGCTTTTATGTTCTTTCATTACAGTAAATGCCTGATTTTATATTCAGAAAGCATATATAAAAATAAACCCTGTCCCACTTACTGCTTGTAAGAGTGAATAATACAAAATTGGCTGTATCAAAACATTTTTCATTAAAATATTCATGCGCCGAAAGCCGAAAAGTAACTGATTGATAAAAAATGCGACGTTATTTCATTACGTGTTTCACTTGAATACGGGTGTGGACCCATGTTACGTATCAGTTACGGACTGTCCTTTGTCCGATAAAGAACACAACATAATTACTTGCGTCAAAATTTTACAGGGGTGGATTTCCACACCATTTTTTTCTTTGTTTTAAAGCAGCAGACGCCTGAAGGCGTAATGTTGGAGAGTTAAAGGTATAATACCTACTTTAAAAATACGAATATTTTATTTCTCCAATTTTATGTTTTTTACTGCAAATCTAGCTTAGTCTTGTGTATTTTGGGATGACACTCAGGCATCTTGAGTTGTAATTGAGAGTGTATGTCAAGTGTTGTCAAATGGCTTTATAGTCAACTTGCCGAGTTAGACGTGATGGTATTAAGGAATTGTTGAGTAGGCAGCTTGTTCTGGTTGAACTGGACCAAGCCAAAATTTTTAATGCTGTAATCAAATACATGCTCGATTTAACAGATGACAGAAGAGCCATCGACAATCTTCAGATGTATGTTCAGTTTGATTATTGATCCAATTAGTTCTATCTCAAACAATGTTTTTCTCCGAAACCTTATTGATAACTTTTATTACTGTTGTCGGCTTGTAATTGAGACTTCTCACGGTCCTGTATAACAAGAAATGTCCTTGTTCCCTAGTAGTTCTAGAGGACTTTCTCGTCTATATTTTTTACGGGTCCACAAACAAGTTCTCGTTAAGCACAAACAGGACTGTGGCTACTTTAATATTAACAAATGCACTGGATTTTCTTCTGCCGTGACAGCATGAGTCAACACTAAGTCTGAAACGGAATATCAAAGTTGTAATAAAGCTGATGTGTTTGGCGAAATGAAAGGACGCCATGCACACATCGTACGTTGCGGGTTCCATTAAATATAAATTATTTATAAGTTTCCATATTTTTGCCGGAAAAAGAGGCAATTTGACGCATGTGCTCCAATTTTCAGTCGAATAGGTCCAGTGTTTACTGAATTAAGGTACAGACAACAGACGGACGAACATGGACAATGCGAACCGTTTCATTATTAATGTTGGCCGACCCCTATTATTATTATTATCAGTGTCTTTTCGGCCTCTAGACTCTCTACCTTTTTAATTTGTTGTAGAAGAATATAAATTATTCTTAGTCACGTTTTTGTATATTCATTGTTTGTTGGTTTATACGGTCAATTTCTAGAGCCTTATATATTTTTTTAGTAACTATTTCGAGTTCTTAGCCGTTTAACGAAACAGCGCAACATTGTTAGATTAAAGCAGAGAATATATTCAAAGCTGTTGGAATATTGATTGAAACTTTCATTAATAAGTTTATTATCGCATTTTCAACTTAAACGTCTTTTATTGTTCTTTGAAATATTCAAAATTATTAGCTTTTCTAGTTCGTAATGTTTTCAACTGGCATAATTTTGCTAGTGTGACCTGTGACGCGAAGGCATTGGGCTCTAGCGCTTGGAGTGGAGAGTCGTTAAAAGTCGGTCCATGAAATCGGCCAATTACGACCGATAGCCGACAGATTTATAGTCTTACCAGCAAATATTGCCAGTGCCCGGGCAACAGACGCCGGACAAAATCCTTTTGCAGGTTTATCGCGTGTAAAATCGACCCTCGCCGATGGTTTGCTTGCGGATTAAGTGAGGTTAAGCAGCCGAGTTCTGTGTTTAAGACCGTGCCCACGCGTAAAAAAAGCAGAAAATATTTTTTCTTGTCGTTCATGGCAAAAGTCATTCGAGATTTCATGTTCCGTTTTATTATTCAGTTCGATTTGTGTGCGTAAACACACTAAAAACGTACCTTTTCGTCGAAGAGAGTGATTATTCTTCAAGATTTACTGCAAACAAGAACGCATTTTGCGCTTGAATTTCGGCAACTGCAAAAAATATAAACCGAAGAACATATTTTTTCTCCCAATAGCAATAAATCATAGTAACACATTTTACGATACTTATCATTGTATCGTTCTGCCCTTATATTATTTCGTTAAAGTATTACACACTGTAACACTGAAATTGCTTAGCTGTTTTTCATTGACGCTTTTATCCCCCATGTCGACTCGATCATAGTCATAAAGAGGGAATGTATACATCAGTAAGTTGTTTCGTGTCGAAGAACGGATGGGATTGGGCATCGTGGTCGCTGTGTTGTCTTGATAAGAAAACGTTATGGGTATAGCTGACGGCTCTCCCCGGGGCCTTCGTGCGTAACAACATGGCTGTAGCGTTTTTCCCTCGAGTCACTTTTAATCTGCTTTCTTGTGTATTGCGACACGATATCTCCACTTTTTTCAGTTGTATACAAGTAATATTGATCATACGATCACCTTAACCATCCACCGACCACCTTAATTACTTTTGTGAATTAAGTTGGACTCATTTAAACACAGCTTTCTGTAAGTTCCTTTGAAGGATAAACTTTGTAAATACTGCCTCATAATCTTCCAAGGCATTACCGAGAATCGTTATTTTGATGAAGTCGGTGCATATATGTTATACAATTTAACTCAATTTAATTTATCAGTTTCAGAGGCTAAGTTATAACTTAGGGGTACTTCTTGGTTGGATTATTTCTCAAGATAAATTCTATAAGATACTAGAAATATAGAAGTTAACTTCAGTTCTCGCTCTAGAGATTTCCCGCTGAGGTAGAAGACGTAAATCAGTCTGAATAATGCGACTGCGTTTTGGTTTGGTCCAGTAAAGTGCACTTCTTGAAATTACTTAGAAAAAAACCAGCACTTACGTTCATTTTTTCCTAGTAATGGTGTTAGTGTTTTTAGTATCGTATTGCACCAGGAAAAGGTTTTAACAAAGGACTTTGGAGCTAAGTAAGTGGATATCTGCGTCCGGCTCCGAAGTCGACACCTTTTTACGAGATTGGGCAAAGGAAGCACCGGGGAAGCGTAAACAAGAATAGATAGTTATATTGAGTAAATATCTGCTGCTGGACTAAGATCTCGGTGGCTTTATTGCTATTTTAAAATTACTTTGCAGCTTTTTCGCGTTGTTATTTTTACTTTTCGAGTAAAGGCCTGTTAATTTTTCTGACTTTGACATTAAAACAATACAAAAAAGTAATAAAAAATAGCAGATTTTTCAGAAACGTTTTATCGAAAATTGGGTAGCCTGGAAATTAAAACCTTCCTAACCTTCCTAACCTTTAAGTAAGCCATTAAAAGAACGGTAAGATTCAGACCTTAAAGAAATCAAAGATCTTAAACATACGATCACTTAATTCAGCTTAACTATCACCATTCAAACGGACCGCTCGCTATTACACTTTTACAGTATTTTTACATCAATTATAGACTAAAGTTAGTCTCATCTAACTTTAGGACCGTCTAGCTGATAGTCTGAAACTAATTTGAAGTTGTCACCGGCGTAAAATAGTTGCAGTGCTGTGCAAATTTCTGTGCTTAGAACGTGCGCATTGTCAGCTTTGCCACGTTTCTAATTACAATTTTGATGGTGTGTACTGTTGCATGTTTATACCTGGGTTATTTGGATGCGTGGAAAGTTATAGTTAATAACTATTGCGAACCTTTGCAGAATTACTTTGATGTAGTGTCTGTTTGAAAAATCGTTGTTGCCTTTTGCAGTTCAAAGGAATAGAAGAGGGTGGCTTTTTTGTCATTCCCAAACCTTTTTTCTGGAACACCATGAATGATCATGGCTTCTCTTAATATTTTATAACACAAATTATCACCAATTTGGGTTAACGCTCGATGCATCGAGAGCCGTTCTTGCACAGCTGGTGCTCGTCATCAGCTAAGCCTGAGCTAATCAGAATCTAGGCGGGTGCAGGTGAGGATGACATTTTAAGAAGTGGTTTTCTTTGTTTGCCCCCTAGGGCTCATGAAATACATTTTTTTATCAGCTTATCCTATCTCACACAAGTCACAATACGTCAATGTACATTTAAGAATAAGAATAATCTCATTGGTCTATTGTTACAAAATAAATTTCAAAAATAATAATATTGCATGCTCATTGTAACTAGAATATTTAACATAGTTATTAAAACAGTGGTCCCCAAACTAGGCAGCGCCTGTATCTTGAGAGCCTGAGTTGCATTATCTTAAATTTTAACTCGAGCCATGTTTGCGTTAGCTTAAATTAAATTTCAGGATGTTGAAAATGGATAGAATACTTAATTAAATAATAATTATATAATACAAAAGAATACGTATTTATTATAAAAATGTAACAGATTTATAACAGCTTAGAACATTATGATATTACTCTGCTAAATTATTCAAAATGTAATAAAGTCCATACCTACCCCGAGAACGTTGAATGTTTGCCAAGATGACCGCTCTCCTGAATGATGTATATAAGAGTGAACGCGGTGTTTGCCCATTTACGTTACGTGGTTCGCTTCATTGAACCAATAAATTAATCATAACTTACAGAACTCGCTGCATCCCACATTTGAAACTTAGAGATTTCCATTTACTGCATTCTCAACTCAGTACTCAGCAGTATAGGGTTGGGTTTGAATTACATTTGAAACGTTGTCAATTATCGTCTTGAAATGCTTTGGACCGTAAGCGTTGGTAACTGCCTAAATACATGAGTTACAAATGATATGTGGCTTTAGCATCGGATGAATAGAATTATATAACTTGTTATCTGTAGAAACATCGTGTTTTGTGTTTACTGATAACCGGGTATGTACTGATGACAGTACATATTCGGTTATCAGTGTAAATTTTATATCAATTATTATAGGTTATTCGTTGTAAATATAACCATGACGAATAACCTATCATATTGTATCCGTAGAAAATGGTTCTTTTTAGATTGCTAATTAACTAATGAATTAAAATATGATTTCTTAGCTCCTGGCTTCATACTTCTCCGTTGTACTTCGACACGTGTTAAGCTTGTCAGTAAACAGCTGCTCTAATTATAAATATGTTAATACGTGCATACTTTCATTGCAAAATACTACCACAACATGATTTATTCTTACAACGTTCAAATATCCATCAAAATATGTAACAACATTTACAAAGCGAAGACAATACATCAACTTGAAGATTTGTCAAGCTACGTCAAATCGTCTCCGGGATCGGCGCTCATACATAAAAAACAAATTCTTTCTACGTATGAATGTATTGGTATAAATATATAAGTTTTATATGACACCGAGTCCGCGCACTGAATACGTTATCAAGGATCAGCAGATCCTCATGTAGGTATACCAAGAGAATGGAAATGACATCTTATTTCACGAAGCTTCAGGCATAAGGAGGATACTTTTACATAGGAAATACTCTGATTGGTTTTATATATAACGTGACATCTGGTTTGGAACATTTGTTTGATGATAAATAAATGAGCAGGGTTCAATTTAATACATTTTGGTAAACACTTTACTATGGCTATCTATGAGTATGTAGATATTATTCTAGGATTTAGAGTTTAGATCATTGGTTAGTCAAACATTAAAATTGTTTGGTGAAAGTCCAATGAAAATGTGGATTTTATATAGATCTTGTTTACGTCCATCTTTATTTTTATCACAGAGGTATCATCATTTTAAAACCTTTATATTTATGAGTTTCATCGTAACGTATCATCAAAGAATACCACATAAAGTATGAAATAAACGCTCCAGTGGGTTTAGACTATGTCGTTTGAGTACCTAATATGCTCACTCATTTCTTTGATTTTACGGAACTCAAAAACATTTGTGGTAAGGTTCATATCCGCCATTTCTTTTGTGAAAATGTTATATTGCTCAGTGAGTTTTCGGGTATTATGTATTTCAAAATGTTACGAAAACCGCAAGATACAAACACGTGTAAAAGTATTAAAATTCACAGGGGATTTTCTTTGAAAGTTAGTCATGGCTCCATGAATAGGTACATGATACAGCATCTGTAAACATGATTATATTTTGAAGGTATACCTAATATTGTGATCGATACCTAAGGGGAAATCGATTTGTAACTTCTAAAAAAGACGAAGATTTTCCTGTTTATAGGTATTTATTCAGAACGTGAATAATGGGTTACCCTTTAAAAAAGCCCAAATTACGGGAAGTCGAACATTAGGGTTGTCTATAGCCCCAGTCTTTGTTGGTTTGTAAGCAAAGAGAAAGTCGAAGCCTTTTTATTTCTTCCCCAAACCCTGTATTACGGTTCCGGGTTTCCATACAACCTCTTCGCTATAGAGTTGTGCGGGAAAATGCAAATTGGACGTTTTCCTCGCTGGCAATACTGGTACTTGCTTTATTATGACTCTGTTGTATTATTGGTCCACGTTCTCGTTGTAAGTAAGATACTCGGCGGTGGAGAGAAATATAATCGATATCGAATAATTATGACCGATGAAACTGAACGATTTGAAGTCGTGTCGGGTGGTTTTGTAGGTTGCTTGCTTTGTCTTCGACGGAGGAGGCTTATTTAACTCTGAAGCCTTGGATATACATGTATCATGTCTCAAAATACACGATGATATGATGACACAATGATACTTAGAACAAAAATTTTGATATTTTAAAGAAACAAGACGAGGAAAAATAACGAAAATACCCTCTAACATAGCTTCAATATCTTGGATATCATTCTAAGAATTACGAGGATACATCTCATAATTTCGAGATGAAATAAATAAGTGTTAAAATCTGCTAATGGTACTTGGGAAATAAGAGGCCGCGTGACTTGGACCGAATCCAATACGTGTTGGATGGGGGCCAATTGAAACCTCTCACTTTGATCCTGTGGTAATGGGAAGGATGTCATTCGATCCGGCCGGTCAGCTGACCTACAGTTTTCCAGGGATCAAGGAAATGTTACGACGGTTCTGTTGCAATATAGGTACCTACGTAGAACATGATTACTATATGGTTGTATGTTATTAGGTGTGAATTGAGCTTTAATATTGTTACAGAGAACTTTCAAATTAAGAAAGAGTTTTTGAAGCTGGGCATTTTTGAGATGGGACTAAACCATTGATTTCGCGACACTGTGACGACATCAGCTTTTGACCATTAAAAAGACATCAACGCGTTGATTACCGTGGAGCGTGGAGTAAGAAATTAACGCGTTTTTTCATGTTTTCACTTCTGTCGGCACTCCCGGAGTACCACTGTTTCATTTTTTTTTCAAAGTCATTATTTTTTGCATGTTGTTTGGTCTACAAGTTATAGTGCTTTTAATGCCTTTGTTGAAGTCGGCATTATAATAAGATATTATCAAAAAAGTTGCAAGTTACTTGTGCATTTTCACATCGTTATAAAAGAATTCAAGATAAATTGTAATGCAAGATAATATAAAGCCTTCATATTCTGTGTTTTGTCTGTATTGTTCGTGTTATCTGTATTTTATTACAACTTAGAGTAATTGTGAGACAAAGTTAGTTCTAAATTTACTTTTATTTCTCAGGCGACGAGAATACATAATAATATTCTGATAAAAGTTTTTAAAAATTTGTAAGTTTAGAAGAGACATAACGTGCTTTGAATTTTTTTACTTACTAAAATTAAGAAACATCCATGTGAACTATTTATAAATAAAACATAAATTATACATTTCGTTTTACCAATTTATCTTGTTGGTTCCTATTATACACAACTCCAATTTATCAAATAGGCTTTTCCTTTCAATACCCACTTTTAGTTCTACAAAAGCATTTAGCTTCACTAAACGAAATAGAATACCGTATTCACCATTCTAAATAAAGGTCTAAATGGGTTTTTAATTAGTCAGGTAAAAGGTAATTTAATAGCGGGCACGCACTTAGCCATATTATGTACCTGGGTATATTAAAAGCTTGTGTCTCTTTATATATTTAGGACTTGTGGTAAAAGTAATTTTCTCCCTAAACTTTGTGCTTTTAATGTAGAAAGTTTTTCAACATTTGTATTTCTCAATGTCAATGTTGTTTCGAAAGGGAAGGGTCTCTGTACCCTTCCCTTTCGAAACAACATTGACATTAACACAATATTTTTTATATATCACCCTAGAGACTGATAAGTTTGCGTCCCTTCTTGGATTTACTTGTACTGAAGTGTAAGGGATCAAACTGTAATTATTGTATCAAATATGAAAAGAAATATGAAGCTTACGATTGGTGCAAAATACCGCAAAGTTGTGCATGTTTGATGGTGTCTACGGAGATTGCATGACGTTCGTGTGAGTAGATGATCATTTGTCAGTCTTCATAATTGCGAAGTAAAAGGAATTGCGTTTAACTAAGTGGCATAGATGACGATGATTGAGCTCATGTACTGTTTTAATGTGCATGTAATATTCGTCATGCTATTTGCTGTTCAATGCAGGGTTTTCTTTGGTGTCTCCTTATCGAATAGTTTTGTTACTTTATGAAGTAAACTCAGCTATGGATGTATTTGCAAATCGATACATTGTCAGCTTTTATAGTACCCGATGTAATCTTTCATATTTCATAACAATCAATTAGATTTTGTCAATTCAAACTGTAGTTCAATGCCTAAATCTATTAAAACGGCAATAATTTTCCCTTTCATTGCCAAAACATAAATATTTCCAGGAAGATAGAGAACTCAGCTCATGAATTTTAAGCACCTACTTAGAGATGTTCCGAAATTTTGGTGTCGCGAGGGTCGTCCCTCACCTTACACGGTGCCGGTCGAGTTTACTGCGCCGTTAGGTGCGGCGGTCCGGCGACCGAACAATGTGTTCGCAAATATATACATCTCATTAGGCATTCCTAGTGGACACCTCTTTAGTTTATACGTATCACACTTGCCAGAGGGCAGAAAGGTCTTTGTTCAATGTCTGGAATTGTTAGAGCAGATTTTTTTGTGAAAAGGTTGTTTTAGGCGCGGTAATTATCTTTAGGGTATATTTAATCTGAATATTTGGTCAGATCCTGCTGGGTTAGACTTTCAGCTTTTTAATATGAATTTTACCTACAGTAAAATAACAACCGTAACTCTGAAAACGATTTGCAAAAAAAAAATCGGATCGCACGAACCGATATTAATTTGGAAAGTTAAAATTCACGGTGTCGCCTCTTTTTTTTACGTAAAAGTAGGGATACGAAATCCTGTGTAGGTAATTGGTTTTCGACACAAATACGCAATAAGTTACCCATGAAAGTTTATGTGAGAGCCGTGATCGGAATACGTGGCGGAGTGGGCTCACAGGCTGATGCGCCCAAGTAAGTGTTATCACCTACCCTGAATAACAAAGGTTCGATGCTATAGACACGCTCTCCTGCCGATAGTTATACGTGGGACATGAAGATAGATTTGAGTACGTGGTTGTTTGACGATTTTGTTGCTTGTATTGTTACTTAGTACCTGGGTGACCGAGCTCTGCTCTGGTGAAAATAGAGAATACTCATTCAGTAGTATATTTTATTTTATTAGGTTCACCAACAATTGATCACACTGATACAAACACATAATATTTTTTTTAAATTTAAATTAAAATAACAGTGCATCAGTTACTAATAAGTAAACACCACCTGCATAAAACAATGAATCTGACAAATAAGCTAACTTACTTAGTAATAAGCGCTAATATTTAAAATTTGGTAACATCGGTAAAAAGTGACATTTAGGTATATAAAATTGAAATCTATGAAATTCTGATTAAAAATGATAAAATTGGTAAAGGTAAAATAAAAATTCTTTGACATTATAACATTGGTAAAACTGATAAGAATTGCATCGAAATAAAAATTGATGATAATTGATATGAATTGAATCGGAAAGTTCATACTAATTCCTTGTATAGTACACACTGATTCCATGCTGCCATGATAGTAGGTACTTACTAATTCCATGCTGCAATGTCATTATTTTAAGGTAGCCGTGAACGTGATTACAAATATATATATATATATTGCTCATTTAGTATTATAGGATAGGATTTTTAGGGGACGATCCTGGGTTTGCGCCGTACCTACATAGATTTGAAAAAGCATTGGAAATCAGAATTTTACGTGGTTGAATCAGCAAAAAATGCCTGCAAACGCCATGATGGTTCGCAATATACTGCTGAGTGTAATCAGTTAATATTTAAAAATAAACCCCACAAGATACATAAAATACTTTTGCTTTAATTCGGATGGATGAATTTGGTGTTTCTATGGTAACATACACACGTACACTTGTATGCAGTGACAGATTGTTCGCCAGAAATCCTTCTCTTTCAATAAACTTTTACGATTTCGTAGATACGGCAAACAGTTGACGTTGTATTTGTGTCGACAAAAACTTTCTACCAGCGGATAAAATAAAATACACGAACCACAAATCCGTGTAATAAATAAACAAAAATTATTGTGTACCTTGTTACCGGTGGTTATATTTTACCGTTTTCTGCCATCTAATCTCATAATTCTCCCTCTTAATCTCAGTGGCCCTTACTCATAATGAGAAGATTAAAAATTCCTCCTGTAGTAATTGCTTAAGTACTTGAACCAGATTTTCTGGGTTCTGTTTAGCTTTCGGTTACTTATAAATTGACAGACGGTAGGTATAGTCGACCTCGTAACTGGCTTATCACCCTAAAGCCGTTTGTCCACCGCCACGTCACGGGACGTCAACGGGATGTCAACGAGAACGAGATGACGACGCCGAAGTAGCGATATTTAAATAAATAAATAAATTCTTTATTGCCATAAAAAGGTTACGGAAAAATTTGAGATCCTGGCTCCAGAGCTAGGTTAGAGTACCTGTATTTCAGGAGCCAGTGATTTCTTCCATTTGTGTTACTGTTAGCAAGTATATGCAGCAAAAGATGATTTATCTTACATATATTTACTATGGTCGCGTGGCCACTGCACACCACCACCGGGATATCATGTTCGGTTCGAGTAATTTCATTGACGTCCCGTTGACGTTGTGCGGTGGACAAACAGTGTAAGGTTGAATGTCACTTGCTCGTTATAAAACGAGATAGTCTAATTGTTTATGTGACAGATCATTTCAATCATAGCGAAGTTACAATTTAGTGGGAATTATAGTCAAACATTATAAAGGAATTACGAGGTCGACTATACTTAAATTTATTAAATTAACAAATGGGTTAACATGTAATTTAATTGTTTGGAGAGGAGTTATGTCCAAACACACTTCCATACACTTTCGTCATGTATTTTTGTACAAATGCTAAGTTATGTAAGCTACATAATGCTTATATTTATTATATTTATATTTAACTTTATCGTGTAACTAGCTTCTGCCCGCGATTTCGTCCGCGAGCCTATACAGCGTGGCGCTTTAATGGTGACATTAATTTAACATACGCATACGGATTAGCTTTTTGTTTTTATGAAAATATTTTAATTTCATTAAACGTTATTATTTATCGATTTATTTTCAATTTTCTAAAATGGCATCTTGGTGCAACCTGTGCTTAAAAACTGTAGCGCAGAGGTCATTTACCGGGATCACGGATCATAACATCGCATCAATGAAAATAAAACGAATAACGTGCAAAGAGAAGGCGAATTGAAGGAAAGAGAGAGCCCTATGTCGGCAAGCGTTTGAAATATTTTATTTTTCAACTAGCGTATTATTTTTTCTTATTATATTTTTATGATTACTGGCCACTAGCCCTACCCGTGTGTTAAATGAATGTCGCCATTGTAGCGGCACGTTGTATATAACATTCTTCAAGAATTGGGCTATCCAATGCAAAAATAATTTTTAAATTCGACTGGTAGTTCCGGAGATTACCCCTACATACAAACTTACAAAAAAAAAATCACCTCTTTATAAAATTAAGTATAGATACAGTATAGATAAATGAGCCAATGCCTAATTTTATTCTACAATATTTAATTCGGCTCATAAGAGATATGCAACTTTTTTTAGTATTTTTATTAAATAGCTTCTGTTGCAATAACATAAACATTTCATTTTCATATTGAATTCTCAATGTAATAGCGATGTACGTGTTTCTCAAAAGATTTCAAAAACTTCTTCTTTCAATTTATAACAGTCTAGATTACTTTGTGCACAATTTCGTTATATTTTTCAGTGTCGTCATGTTTCATACTAATATTATAAAGGCGAAAGTTTGTGAGTGTGTGTGTGTATGTTTGTCTCTTCTTCACGCTGGACTGGCTGGACCAATTTTGATGAAATTTGGCACACAGATAGTTTATAACCTGGATTAACACAGGAATTTTATCCCGATATTCCCACAGGATCGAAACCTACGCGGGTGAAACCGCGGGGCGCAGCTAGTTGCATTATAAATTAGAATATTATTTTACAAACGATAAATATATTTTTACATTGAAGTAGGTCAACTCTTAGCCAAGATGTTTAATAGAGCGTCACACGTTTTGATAAATTTCTAGAACTCAATAGATTTGAAGTCTTGATAAAAGGCTAATGCTAGAAGCTAATGCATTTCAGGTGAAACGTGATGTGAAAACATAATGCTATGAATATTAGTCGACATATACCAATCTATGTAGTTCGATAGGTATTTGTAAAATACTGTGGTTTAAATCAGCCGGTCTTTCACATCTGAGGATAAAAAGACCCATGTAAATAGACACTTTGCGTGTCTATTGTATCGGGACGATATTAAATAAAAGGTTTCTTGGGTTAAAACTGTTAATATATTAAATTCAATAGTACATTTATATATTTATTCGCAGGAGAACCAAGGTAACCGACATAGCCCGAAGAATTGCCAAACTTAAGTGGCAATGGGCAGGGCACATTGCTCGCAGAACGGATGGCCGATGGGGTCGAAAGGTTCTGGAGTGGTGACCACGTACCGGAAGACGTAGCGTTGGAAGGCCTCCCACAAGATGAACCGATGACCTTGTGAAGGCCGCAGGAATCCGCTGGATGCGGAAAGCACAGAATCGCTCGAAGTGGCGGTGCTTGGGGGAGGCTTATGTCCAGCAGTGGACGTCTTTCGGCTGAAATGATGATGATGATTTTTATATTTGTCGTCTTTTGACCGCCTCGAGCTATCTACTCTCTTGCTAAAACAAATCCTATTCTAATTCTATTTAAATATGAAACTGTCATGCTAATTCGGATGCTGGGCTGTTTCCTTACCAGCCTGCATAACTTAAGGTTGCATATTGCATAAAACCTTACACTCACCAACCAAACCAACCAACTCTGAAAGCAGTACAGACGATGGAAATAATTACAATAGCAGCAAAATTGAGATTTGATTTAGGAGTGCCATAGTAACAAGGCTTTTGTGTAACAAAAGCTATTAGCCTACAAGCCACCTACGTCAGTTCCAGCTATGTCCTGTCATGCATAGCGACCAGGCGCCTGCAAAATATTCTAAACGAGATTGCGGGACTCGACCGGTCACGCTCTATTGTGGGACACACACTGTGTACGGTGTTTCTGGTTTAAAAGTACCGAAGGGATATTTTTTCGCACAGTTTTAGTAGACGTAGTGTGGTGAACGAAAAGGGTTTTTGTTTTAAAATTTGTACTGGTTTCAAATTTTTCAGCCTCGGTTATTATAATACGCCTTACATGATAGCTTCCAAGTTTTTGCTGCAAACGTTATTGGAATAATAGGTCAGTTATGAAGCTGCTATTTCGTTTCATACGTATTTAGGGAAATTGATATTAGTGATGTTCTATTTTGTAATATACATTACAAAATTACAATTTCGCTGTTGCATTTCAGTACAATACATTGATTTAATATTGCCAAATCAGTTACCCATTATGTTGACGTACAAAGTTAATTTACATGCGAATAAATTCTGCGGTTGGGTCAACCGTATCGCTAACAACTATTATTGCATTTCAGTTTGAACATGGAAGTAATTTTCATAAAGTCAAGTTAATTTATAAAAGTGCAGCAATCGCCACGTTTTAAACGGACGTTCATTGTTCGACTGGAATCAAAAAGTTTGCAAACAGATCGCTGTGCTTTCGAGCCCGGCTAGTCTGATAATGGAACCAATTTATTAAATGACCTGAGCTCTATGGAGGCAGCATTAAGCTACGTAAATAACCATTGTTAGCTAAGAAGCCTGAAGAAGCTCTTTCTTTTTTCGGGAGCGTTAGTGTGATATCAGAAAAAACGTACAATACAGGGTGGCAGGAACACCCCCGCAGGAGGAGACGCCCGGGGCGGGAATCGCAACCCGATTTCCGGCCACCGTAGGCGCGGGCTTGCGGACGGTGAGCAATGGGTAGCTCGCCGTCCGATAAGGACCAAGCCCGGGTCAACGGCGCGTTGTGTTTCACGCACGCCTCAGAGAGATGTCAGCAGAATTGACAGGGTCCGCTAAGGCCAATGCCTGCCGGGGCTGCGAATATGGGCCGAAAGGGAAATCGTGGCCCCCCGGCAACAGGGCAACCGAAAAAACACAGGTGGGTTTTAGTCAGTAAGAGTCTGACACGCCCTCCCGCTCCACCCAGAGCGGGAGAAGTTATTGGATAATTTCTTAAACAAAGAAAAAAAAAGGGTGGTAGGGACTTCGACGCGCAAACTGTTACTTTGGATTCAGTACATGATTCTGAACCTCCCTGCATTGAAATCTTTCGTTGGTAATTTAAAAAAAAAATGCATAGAAAAGTGTAATACCTACGCGGTTAAAATGTATAAAACAGCAGATTTCTTTTTTAATAACCGTCGAAAAATTTCAACGCAGGGGTTTCAGAATCGTGTAATGAATCCATGGTAACAGTTTTCACATCGATGTGGATGCCACACTGTAAATTGGGTAAAAATTCTAACATTTAATACAACCAAAATTAACAAGATTATCAATCAGTAACATTAAATAAACAACTTTTTTTGCTGTAATGGCATTTAATTTGAAAAAGGTTGTGTTAGTAAATTCTAAGAAAAAGTTACGAACATGGCCATGATTTGGATTTAATAATTACAAACAGAAATAAACTAAGGCTGCCACAAGCCTACAAATGTTACTTGTTATGCCTGTTACAAACATTCCCAGTTTCCAGCAAGTCGTTACTATAATTTGTAAACAGTAGTAAACATTAAAACAAAAAGTGTGAGTGCAAAGTTAATAGGGTGGATACTTACAGCCGCAATTTGGTGGTACCCAAAATTTTAAGTGGTGTTGAATTTTACTCATTTTCCGCCTACGAGAGATGTCCAACTAAAATTTGTTGAATGCCTGGTTGGGTAGACGGGGTTTTCAAAAGTTTTTGAGAAACTAATTTGCGCATCCATTTTCATTAAAAATTCCTTTGTGTGGGCTGCTCGATCAATTGAATGCGGGTCGATCAGTGCTTGTAAGACGTAAAATACAACTCATTGGTTTAATATTTTAGTTTATTCATGAAAAATTGAATCCTGTTTTTTACTGAAAACAGTTCAGTTTATGTCATCTTATTGTCATTGATAAACAAACAAGCAAAGCGCTAAGTAATAACAGCTGCACGGGTCGATCGATCAGGTTAAGCTACGCTTGCCGCGGTTGGTCCGTGGATGGGTGACCATCTTTACATACCAAGTCCCCTCCGTGCCTCGGAAAGCACGTTAAGCCGTTGGTCCCGGCTGTCATTTGTAGATCTTTGACAGTCGTTACGGGTAGTTAGAAGCCCAAAAAGTCTGACAACCAGTCTTACCAAGGGGTATCGTGTTACCTAGTCACTAGGTTGTGGAGGTCAGATAGGCAGTCGCTCCATGTAAAATACTGGTATTCAGCTGCATCCGGTTAGACTGGAAGCCGACCCCAACATAGTTGGGAAAAGGCTAGGCAGATGATGATTGTCATTGATAAACGATTATTATATCGATGATTGAAATAACTAATTATTTGACTTATGTCGCACAAACTAACGCTTTCTTAGACTTGTAAAATAATCTTCTAAGATTATTTAGTTCAAGCCATTCATTCGTTATTTTACAATATTTCTGTTTAATTTAACAAACGAAGCACATTAAGCCCGCCTTGCTGAATTACTTTAATTAGCAGCTGCTAAATACGAGCAGTGTGTCGCGCGGAGGTAGAATGCATACTATATGAAACTGTAATCAAAGTAAATTTTGGTGAACAATGTATGGTTGGCACCGGTATATTAAAACTGGCCGCAATTGCCTCATTTAACTGGAGCTTATCTACCTATTGTCCAAAGAAATAGACTCATATTTTTGCATTGCTAGTATTTTGGAAATGTTTAAAATATATTTTGACTGCCTCTTTGGTCTAGTGGTCGCAAGCGCTACTGCTGAGCTTGAGGTCTTGGGTTCGATTCTCAAGTCGGGCAAAGTGTTATTGGGTTTTACTATCAGGAATTTCTCAGTTTAGCAGTAAAAAGTCTACATTTGTGCCCGGTTGATGGCAATAGGCCCACTATTACATGGGACTTAAACATAACTGCGTAATGTGGGTGTACTATAGGTACACTTCGGTCTAACTCTTCGGGAAAAGCAGGCGTGATGTTTTGTTATTTTGGTAACCATGGCTTAGCCAGTCGCAGTGGCCTCATTCAGTTCTCGAGGAACTTCACTGTTACAAAGGATACACAGAGCATTAATTCTGTTAATGAACTACAGTAGCGCGATGCTGTGGCGAGGAAGCAAGGACATTACCGCCATCTACTTCCGCCTTATTATCACTAATGATATAATTCAGTCTTTTGTTATCGTACAATGCAGCGGCTGCAGCGACAAATTGTATGTTAATGATCAAACAATACACATGTTTGTGCGATTATTGCATAATAAAGGTTCAATGAGGAGCGTATAATGGAACGGTGTATGGGCCACTTAACGAATACCTACTAAAACATAACTGGTTTGCTCGTGATGAGTATAAATATTGTTCATAGCCAGAGTCAGTTTAATAGTTGACAAAAGAAAATAATAATCCACATGAATTTAATGAATTATAATGAACATTGTTACAAGGACCTTTTGGCGTTCAAATGAAGTTGACAGGGCACTATTGGTAAACATTTGTATAAATGGAACGAAGTTCTTTAACGCAGATTGCGGTAGGAGTAAATTGGTAGAAATCGTGACGTAACGAAAAAGCGTTATGACCCCTCCATGCGACGTTCTCCCTCTCTCATTATATATGATAGAAAGAGAAACAGAGAGACAAAGTGTGAATTTGTTCATAATGAAAATCCAGGATGGCGGCTGCGAAAATTTTCAAATTTGCGTTAAAATATAAATCCAAGACGGCGGCTGCGAAAATTTACATAAAAAAAATTGGTATCGGTTTCATGGTTTTCGAGGGTGCTAAATCCTAAAGTGGTAATCCGAAGTCGGTATGCATTTAAGCGGAAATAGTAGAGATTTTTTTCAAAATAAATAGAGTAGAGATCTCAACACCTCTCTCCCTTGAATTTGTATATATTAATAAATTTATGTACTTATATTATATTAAATATGTATGTATGTGTAATAAATTATAACCTATTTATGTACTATTGTTCCTACCTATTTTATTTCTAATGATACATTTTTAATCAGTTTTCTTTGTTCCTCTCAAACAGAGCACCTGCCATCCAATCTCTTCACCAACCTTGGTTGACTGGTAGAGAATGCCTAAGGCATTAAGTCCGCCTTTGTACCTTTTTGAGTGTGAAAAGTTTAAATAAATAAAGTGAAGTTAAAATTAAAATCCAAGATGAAGGCTGCGAAAATTTAATTTTAGTTTTAAATCTTACGTGAGAAGGGACATTCCTGACGAGGGTCCCCCGAACGCACACGTTTTTTTAAAGTGAAAACTTCTTTAAGCGCTTTGTACGATTTTTGGTACAGGAAAATCTTATGGGTTCGCGTCACCGACATGCTAATGGTAACAGTAGGCCCATAATGTAGCTATGAGTATAACTACTACAACTAAGAACCCTAAGAAATGATAATGCTGTTCACTTTCATTTTGGAGTAACATAGCATCTTATCCTTTAACCTTTACTTTTATAAAAGAATGCAGTCAAAAATCTTGCCATACTTACCTTACAAAACTCAAAGGAAAGTCATTTCATGAGCAACTATAAATTACTATTACGACTTACGTTTGCAATTCCTAGAATTCTCATTTCCCTTACAGTCGAAGCGGAATTAATTTACTTGTGAAGTTCTGAACCATTTCTCCGTTGCAAATCTTTTGAGAAGGTACATACATAGGTATGATGTGTAGTGGATTTTGTAAATGTAGTATTAAAAGTGGAGCGGGTCACTCCCTCGGTGGGTAAAGTTGTGTGTCGTTTATAAGTTTATGCGGACCATACTCCCGAGGGCGCCGCCATTGAAACTTGTTATGAGATAAAATTGTTCTGTTTTATGCTCTTAGTGGTTCGAAACAACGAAATAGTGGCGCATGTTGTAAATTGTGTAAGTTTATTTTTTTTGTGAATTTTGGTTGATAAAAGGTAGGTATGTGCATATGATCCAGATTTATGTATGTTGTGAGGAAAAAATATTGATACAAAAATAAAACTATGTACGGATGACCAAAAAAAAAGATTGGTCTTTAAAATAAAATAAATTAAATTGGTCTATTGGGGTATATAAAAGCGCCCACACATAATTCCTTTCTATAAGTATGTATTATAGTCCGTCCCCTAATAAATGTTACAGTACTGAAATATATTATTTTTTGTATTTTTTTTTTATAACAGCCATAAGGTCTATTAAATGCTATTTCAAGGTTATCCATTCTTTACCAGACACCCTGTATATTGACGTTTACCGAAAAATAATCTCTATAATATGCTTCCAACATAAATTACCCAAAGAATCACTTGGTTGTTCGATTCCTTAAATGACTTTATGTTAAGCTTCCTTGACGCGGAAGACCGTGATAAGCAGACCCATGTTACAATTAGGAGTCGTTTTCCTTGTAACCACTTTCCACCCTCTTCGTTACCTATCGAAGAACAAATACTTATGTAGGTACATATTTTACTATTTCTGTGTTGTGTATACATATGTATTTCTGTGTTGTTCCGCTGAAATTTTTATTGCAGAAAGTCTTTCAGTAGTAAGATGTTTTGTGAGTGTTGAACGGCTTTGCTCATGTGGATATTTCCTGAATTCCCTCGAGTTTTTACATTCGAACGGAGTCTTTAATTATAAGCTCTTCACGCCAAACGAATCAGAACGATACAGCTGAAATTACTCATCATTCATTTTGAATCATTTGTAATGCTGAAAATTACAAATGATTCAAATAAGTAGGCCATTTGTTTCCCAAAAAAAAATCTTAACAATCAATTCGTTAGCTAGTTTCAATGCAAAGTCTGATAGTTATTAATAATATTCATGCAAAGGAAAGAAATTGCCAATAACTTATTTTTTTCAATAAAAATAACAACCTACAATATTTTCCGGGGATTTAATAGAAAAACCTAATGGACTGTCAATGTACATTACGTTGTAACATCCCTGTTACGTTCAAGTCGTGTTATTCTTCTTCGAGGCACGAGTACCGTTCCGAGTGACAGTAATAGCACACCATTTACGAACACGATCACCCACTCTTCCTCAGTTTATCTACCTGAGAGTGCAAACACCCTGTACATATAACTTATCCTTTGCCAAAACAACTTCGCCCGTAAATATCGATAACAAAACTGCGTGAATCACGAAGTCGCTGCATCCATCCTCAGTTACAATCCCTGCTGTAGCTTTAAAGCAATTTACTGCTTTTGTGGTACAAAACTGGCGAAACCCGTACCTACTCGACGGGAAATTGGGACTGTTTACGTCATAAATTAACCGCGTTGATTACTTTGGGAGCAGATGGGGGTTCTGTTTTAAAGCAATACGTGAGGATCAGCTTTATAGCATGCGTAAGAAATACACGCGATATTTAGAATCCGTGAATGGTGGATTGAAGAGGAAATGGTGATTACAACCTCACGATATTGCATCCAAATCTTCTATTGGAAACGTGTTTTATACCAGTAGTAGTTTGAAAAGTATAGTAAAATTTTAAAATAAATCTGTGTGACCTTAATTGAAAACAAATTGTCAGAAGCACTTCAATTTCAAACTACTCGACGTTTTCCAAGAAAAAAAAAAGTCTAGGTCGTATAAATTCGTTCTCAGTTTTATGAACCTATTTTTCATACATTATCTGCTCGGCAGGAAGTCGCAAAGACATTTTTATACTTAAAATATCTTCCCCGAGGCGAAGAAATTCCACTGAGCATCCGGCATAGTTTGTGCATTCCGCGTAGCTTGCGGCCGGCATATCATTGCAGTGAGCCGGCAAGCAATATAACTCTGGGCCAGTGCACGCCCCACTTCGTCTTAGCTGCAGTTTCCTTTATGGACATAATTTGTTTGTTCTGATTTTAGTTCAGTCTTAGCGAGAAAATGTTTGTTGAATATTTTGCCTTACTCAGATTTCTGCACGTCTTTTGTAACGCCTAAAGTCAAGACTATGGTATGGTCATGGTCATGGTGTCCTCCCAAGGCTTGCGAAATAAAATATAAGCTGCATGTTTATGTGTGTTTCAGGTATACAATAGAAAGCCAAACGAATTGAAAACATTAAATACAAGATTGTTCAAAATTATACTATTCAAATGGCATTTTGACAATAATTTTTACAGTGTTAGGGAGTTCCTGGAACATATAATCGCATGATGACTGATTGTTTCGTTATGCATGTAAAATTTGCACGTTTATATCTATGCAAAACATGTCTGTTCACATTATTAACATTACCATCTTTTATACCACGTTTTTAGCAAATAAATGATATTTCTATTTCTAAAGATGTCCCTACATCATGAAAACCCAGTAATACATATTCGCATTTGGGTCATGAATGTATTCCCAAAAATTGTTACTCACAGGAAGAGGCTGTCAAAATAAATGGATGTTCGGAAGAAATAATTGATATTTATATGCGTTATCGGTGATTAAAAGCGTTATTTTCCTCTTCAGCAGTGTTTACAACAACAGATTAATTTCAATTAATAGTCTTTAGTTTGTTAGTTTGTGTTACGTACCTACACGAACAGATTCTTCCACTGTATGTCACACATTTTTAGAATGGTTACAGAAAAAGCTACTCAAAAGCACATCACTTTTTACATAGATGCTAATTTAAAATTTCCTTTTATGCTTGTTAATTTCTTACAAAGTATTGCAAAGGTTACGGATCAAACACGATGTTAAAGATTAAGAAATTATCAATGAATTGAGTATTTTCCAGGAGCAAACTTCGCTATTTACCTAGAAAGGCAAACACAGACATCAAATCTCTAGTATTACGAAGCAATATTAAAAGCAAATAATCTGTAAATCACGACAAGATTTCGGTTTCTCAATCAGTGTAGTATTTCAGTTTGTTGATGAGTATTAGTAGTAACTTTAAATATTCAAGAATATTTCAGCGTGAATTCGATCTATTCCGAATTAATAATATTTGTTTAATTTGGTAATATTCCGAGGAATCGGGTTGTCTAGGGTATTACATTAGTATTGAATACTGATTGGCTGATAACTACAAGATGGAGATCAAGATACTAACTTGAAATTAATTACGTGCGTAGATACATAGTTGTATGTATATGACATACTTTGAAGTCTGTATGCCATGATTCTGGTTACAATTATATGGCAATTAGACTCGGTCATTCACTTGAGTGGGTGTAGTTATCATGACCTGTTTATCAATAATAGATCATATGAAGCGACGGTAATAAATTAACGATATAGCAGCCATGTATGATCAATGATATGAGCCAATTGTATCAAGTTCGGTTGAATCATTGCATAATTATGCACGTCTCTGTACGTGATGGTAATTAAAGATTATGTTGTTAATCCTATTCCAATTTAATATGAGATATATCAAGAAAGAACGTGATGCACGAGGTCTTGGGTTCGGTCGTCGGCAAAGTGTTATTGGGAGCCCAGATTGGATTGTGCCTGGTTGTTGGCGATAGGCTTGTGGTGCTATCTACATCGCGCAACATGAGAACTATGCATCACACTAATGACATGCAAAATCCTGCATAATTTACCGCGCGACAAAAACGTCCCGACATCAATCCTCGGGCTGAAGCCCACCAGACACAACACCCGTCGGTCGGAGGATTCTCGGTCGGAGGATTCTCCCTTTTCTATTGAAGATGAGTGAACTTTACACCCTATTCCTCATGCCTCTACATGCAAGCCTATAGGTGCATTTGGTGCATGGGACCTAAACATATCTGGCGAATTGTGTCTACAGTGCCTTACTCTTCGGGCGTGATGTTAGAAAGAAATAAATTTTATGTGATACTAGCTTCTGCCCGCGACTTCGTTCACGTGGAAGTCGTAAGATACCACAATATACTACAATAACAGCCACATTTTTATAAAACATCCCTGTATACCTACTACATTTGTAGTTTTATTCTCAGCAGTCAAAATAAGCAGAGTCAGGAATGGTGACTCGGGAGCAAGCGACGTACAGTTGTGTGAGAAGCAGCTTGTCCTGAGATTGACACCCGCAGCTTTCAGCCTTCGGTGTCGGACCCTGTGACTTGTTGATCGTAAAGCATACGTTCCCAGAGAACTGCATGCACTTGAACTGATAATTTTGGGGAATTAGTGATATACGCGCTATAAACACTGTCTTACCATCGCCATAACCTGTTAGAATTTCCACCTCGATGACGTTTCTCTGCAAAGACGTGACTTTGAGCCGGGTTCCGTTACACAGATGTACAACCGGAAGTCCACTTGCCATTTGCGAATTGAGAAATTCTACGGGGTAATGTACGGCATCATCTTCATTCACATCAGTATTAATGGAGGTGTATATCACTTCACTCAATTTGTGAGAGAATACTGTGGTTGATCGCTGCAGCTTGATCATTTTCGGAGTTAAAATGGAAACACGCCCAAGAATTCTCTTGGTACGGTATTTGACTGATGTCCCCGTATACCAGACGAATAAGATCTTCTTAAGTGGGATCTACTTTACCAAGAGTCTCTGGTAGAGTGCCTCGAACAACTTTTAGAAGAACATCGGAGAATTCTTGAGCATTTGAATTCCCGCCAAGCCGAGCTCGTATGATGATGGTCAAGCGCAGTCTATGAACTCTCGACCGTAGAGTCGACCTTTTCAACGAAGTATTCACTTTGTCAGTCAGGACTGTAACACCACCCATCATGTCTTGGTTCCTGCGGATGTCCTGCAGGGTTCTGTTTACAGCTTCCACTGCTTTCCTTTTTGCCATAATGCATTCATCCCATACGATGAAGCGAAATCCCTAAGCACACATCCCTTGTTACTGTTGCGTGACACCCCACAAACAGGCGTTTCGTTGCTCTTTAAATTGATGGGAATCTTAAACATGGCGTGCGCTGTTTTGTCACCAGAAAGCAGTGTGGCAACGATTCCAGAAGATCCACACACAGATTTTAAAATCGCTAGGACAAATCTGCTGTCAAAATCTGTAAAATTCCTTTTATTCCTATAGTCTTCAGCTCTAAAATGATCAGAACACAACCTTGAATGTTTTGTGACTGTAAAGTACTTGTAACGTAGCAGTTTCCCATAGCTTACGAAGTTTTTCTTTTTAACCAACTTCAAAAAAAGGAGGTTTCTCAATTCGACCGTATATATCTTTTTTTTTATGTGTGTTCGCGGATAAATTCGTCGTTTATGAACCGATTTTGATGATTCTTTTTTTGTTGGAAAAGAAATATTTCAAAAGTGGTACCATGATAAGGAAACCAGGATCTGATGATGGCATCCCAGAGAAATAGCTCTCAAATAACTCTTCAAATATTATGGGCAAACCTATAGCAATTTGGGTATTTTTTATAGTAACTCGTGCAGTTGCTCTTGGAAAGCACTATTTGGTTAAGTGGAACTGATGATGATGACCACAAATAGCCACCGGAACTACTAAATAATAAGTATTTCACGGGTTGCGATTCGATTACTTTAATAGGTTGCAATGCAATTTATGCTCGTCACAATGCATATGGAGAAGTGGAGTTGATGGTGAAGTACCAGGAGAACTTTCAATGATGAACGTCCCTGCATCGGGAAAAGCAATATTTTGTAAAAGGTGATGAGCAGTTGGCATTAAGCTAATGTAACTTAGACAAATTACAAATTGACCCACTAAAAAGTGAGAAATAAAAACTTTTTACAAAAAAAAACAATCGACTCGTATTACAAAATGTAAAAAAAAACAAAAACAAAAAAAAACCGTAGTTGGGAATCGATCTTACAACTCCATGTTTACAAAGCAATCGTCCAACCGGTGAATTAATTGCTTCGTTGAAATTTACCTAAAATTGCCGTTCCTATATATTTCATGATTGACTGCTTAGTTCCATAAAGGTATAGTGTGATGATAATCATTTAAAAAGTTAAATCGAAAACCATCTACAGTATCCTAATCTTTTGGCGCGTTTTTTTCCAAAAATACGAACATAATATAATATTGCTCGTCCCCCATAGTAAATAGCGTGATCGTTTATACCCTACAATTTGACCAGACTTATAGGGAATACCTATTCAAAATTTTAACATAATCTATCCGGTAGAATTTGCGTCACGTTAGAACATACAAATACGATATAATGTAATATTGCTCATCCCCATAGAAAATAGCGTGATAGTCTATACCCTACAGTTGAAATAGACAAACATTCTGAAAACTAAATTTTCTGCATAATAATCGATCCCAGACCTCGTAGCAATAACTTTCTTTCAAAATATTCAATGTACAATTTTAACTTCGCTACGATTTTATTATATGTATGGATACATAATCAAAAAAAAAAAATATTAGTACAAAATGTGAAAAAAAAAGAAAAACAAAAAACCGCAGTTGGGAATCGAACTTACAACCCCATGTTTGCAAAGCAATCGTCCAACCGCTGAGTTAATTGCTTCGTTGAAACTTCCTTAAAATAGCCATTCCTATATATTTCACGATTGACTGCTTAGTTCCATAAAGGTATAGCGTGATGATAATCATTTAAAAAGTTAAATCGATAATCATCTGCAATATCCTAATATTTCGGCGCGTTTTTTTCCAAAAATACGAACATAATATAATATTGCTCGTCCCCCATAGTAAATAGCGTGATAGTTTATACCCTATAGTTTGACCAGACTTATAGGGAATACCTATGTAAAATTTTAACAGAATCTATCCGGTAGAATTTACGTCATGCTGGAACATACAAATACGTCATAATGTAATATTGCTCGTCCCCCATAGTAAATAGCGTGATAGTTTATACCCTATAGTTTGACCAGACACACAGGGAATATCTATGTAAAGTTTTATCAGAATCTGTCCGGTAGAATTTGCGCCATGCTGGAACATACATACAGACAAACAGACAAACAGACAAAAATTCTAAAAAAAATATTTTCGGCATTAGAATCGATCCCCGACCTCGTAGCAATTACTTTTTTTCAAAAATATTCAATGTACAGTTTTGACATCGCTACGATTTTATTATATGTATAGATGTAAGTAAAAAAAACAGTGAAACTCCGGTAGTGCCAACAAAGTGGAAACTTGAAAAAAAATCGGCACCGCGGTAATCAACGCGTTGATGTCTTTTACTCCACGGTGTCGGTAAATTGCGTTACAGTGTCGCGAAATCAATGGTTTAGTCCCATCTCAATAATGCCCAACGCGCCTAAAGAAGTTTTCACTTCAAAAATATCCCAATTTAAAAGACACATTAAGAAATTATCGTATTAGTTACGTAACTGCTCGTTTGATTCAAAACCTTATCCTCTTCCGAAACTTGCTTGAATAAATGTTTAACGAGTACGTCTACGTACCTATCACAGTTCGGCAAACTTGTCTGTGAACGGTGGTTACAAGTTACAATGTTAGCACGTCTATCTGTTTCCCTGATCCCGATAGCTCAGGCGACAAGCTGACCGGGGAAGTTTGGAACACTGTTGAAAAATGAAGTCATCTAAAATGCGAGAATTTTCGCTGCCGCCATCATTGACTAAGTTTGAAAGTTGGAATTTTTTGGTACATGGTGACTTTTTATTGCATTGCGATTTTTTATCGTATTGTTTTAAACTAGTTTTTAAGGATCTGGTACTATGGCATTTTTATTATTCGATATTTTTTTACATATTTTGTCACGAATACGAGCAACGGTGGACCAAATTTTTGACTTGCTTACCAAGATTGATTAAGTAACTTACGTCAACTTTAAGGCAATCGATTGTCCGGTAAAGTCGCGTTCTAACCAAAAGCGATCGTTGCCCGAGTACGCGATCGTCGCGCTCTTTTACTTATATGTATGACATACTCGCACTATCAATCAAGTCGCGTTTGTACGTCATAATTTATACAAACGATCGCGTATTCGCGCGGCGTTCGCTTTTGGTTAGGACGCAGGGTAAAAGACATCAGTCCTGTCATTGCTCCTAAAGAAGTTAGACCTAAAGTCCGCGCCACCACTAAAGTTCGGCGGAAAAATGTGAAACTACATTTCTTCAATGCAACGATATAAACAGTAGCGCCGCGTCTATCGGACTTGAGTGGTGGCGCGGACTCTATTCCTGATTTACACACGCAACTCGTGACTGTGCTTGTGACAATCTTGTATAGTTTTTCGATTTTCTTAATATACCTCGGGAATCATCGCATTTCCGAATACAAACGAATGCTAATTGCCATGTCCATCAATTATTAGATTTATTGTGCATAATAATTTGAATTCAGAACTAAGTACTTTATTGTTGTTTTGTTTTGATTTCCGTGTGAACCATATAAAGCTGTAAAACTATTTTCCTATCTGTCGTGCCTGCGACTTTAGCAGCTTTCCTCCCATTTTGAAAATAAATTACATTAAGTTAAAAAGTATTAACCACTCTATATACTTCCAAGTCAATTGAGAGCGTCCGGTCTGCACCAAGTGCAAAGAGCAAATGATAGAATCCGACGACTGACGAAACACGAGGTTTGCCGAGAGACATTAAGAAAATAGAAATACTGTAAATGTTTTTTTTAGGTTTTATGTTGGTATAATTCCCTCTGACAGACACTGATATTGATTTAACCTGTCTGCGACAATTCTGAGGTTTGAATATAATTATTATTTTTGTCGTAAATTACATCATGACAGCAATAATAAACGTCTACGTCTTTTATAAAAACGGTATTTTTGTAAATAATAAGAAAACATTTGGATAGCATATCATCAAATGACATTTCTCTCAATTTTGTGGACGGTTTTATTTTATCAGTCTGTTATTTCTTATGTCCCCAAAATATTTACGAAATGAAAGAAAATAAAATATATTTCCCAACGGACGTGATGAAAATTTGTCATAGGCGTACAATTTGGTAATGACGCGGAAACCCATCATCAATAATGGTTAATACAATAAAGGACACTTTGACTAATTTGGTGTAGAGTTTGCGTGAGCATATTGTGAATGCACTCTGTCATTAGGATGCTACGTAATAAACAAACAAAGTTTGAGAAACGCATTTCCTGAACTTAAAAAGATTTTAAAATACAAATAGTAATTATAAATTGTACTTAACCTAATAGAAAGTTGCTCGTAAGGCAATTTTTTTTTAAAGTAATAGGCCTTTCTCGACGTTTTTTGTTCCCTTTTTAACTGACTTCGAAAAAGGAGGAGGTTATATGTTCGTAGCGTATGTTTTTTTTTATGTATGTCCGCCGATTTCTCCGTCATTTGTGAACCGATTTTGAAAATATTTTTTTTTTTTGAAAGGGTATGCTCTCAAATTGGTCCCATATAAATTTTTATTAACTTTGCTTGGGTAGTTTTTGAGTTAGCTACAAAATACGTATTTTTTTCCCCACTTAGTATCTAGATGATGTTAAGTTTCTGTCACTGGTAGCAGGTAGTGGTATTCGAATGTGTGTGGGGTAGGTGCCACAACTAAAAAGTGAAAAATAAAAACTTTTTACAAAAAAAAAAAAACAACCATCATCCGAAATTAAAGTTATTTTTCACTTTGTATTGTTTGTTTTTGGAAGTCGGTTGTTTTTTTTTGTAAAAAGTTTTTTTCAGTGTCCAGTTATCTCCCAATATTTTATTTCCGCTTCTTCTGTCCACCGTCCTAAACCATCCTCTGGCTCTGTTACAGCTTTAATCTGACACTCTTGTGACTTACCGTGGCTATCTTCCATTTGTCATACTTGCTACGTGCCTGGTCCCATCCATTGCAGGCGCTTAGTATTCTGAATAGCATCTAAAACTGGACATGAACACTACGCATTGTTATACCAGAAATATATTGATGTAGGTATACATAGTCCAATTCGAAAAATTGCGCTTCCTTCTACATCATTTGCTATATCTACTACATTGACGAGCAATATAAAAAGCCACTTGCAAAGTAGCAAAAAATCGACATATCTCCTAAACCACACAAGTTAGCTACACGAAGTAAAAAAAAAGGGTGGGCGTTTTTGGGGGACTGTCTTATGTAATTTTGACGTTCGAAAAGTGCTGATTCTCAGCTTAGTTTGAATAAATGACTTTTGAATTTTGAAAATCTTGAAAACAGTTTTTTTTATGTGCTATTAAATACACTTGAATGTTGCCTTTTACTTCAAGAACCTATCTTGCGTGGTTGCGGAAATATTTCATGATAAGTTGGTGGCTTTTTTTTATTGCTCGTCAGTATTATTCTGGACGAGAGAATGCGTTCCTGACATCTGTCTGTTGTGTACAGTACACGTGTTTTACGAATTTATACTTTACTAGCGATCCGCCCCGGCTTCGCACGGGTATAAATCGGATTATTATACACATAAACCTTTCTCTTCAATCACTCTATCTATTAAAAAAAACTGCATCAAAATCCGTTGAGTAGTTTTAAAGACTTAAGCATACATAGGGATATAGGGACAGAGAAAGCGACTTTGTTTTATACTATGTAGTGATTTGTTCCTAATTGTGTCCAAATGGGACAGGTATCAGGAGCGCATTTTCTCGGCGCAGCGGCTGGAGTTTAATACTTTAAGGCTGCCTGTTCACTGGAGCGGAGAGAGGCAGCAGAGCGGAGAAATGTGCCAATATTAACCAATAGAATCTCAATTCCGCTTTAGAGCTCCGCTTCTATTGGTTAATATTGGCACACTTTTCCGATCCGCTGTCTCTCTCCGCTCCAGTGGACAGGCAGCCTTAATCTGTTTTTTACATGCAGTGAAGCCGCGAATTTTTAAGTAGACGATCTCTACTTACCGTTGGATATTATTGACGCAAAAAATAAATGTTAGTAATAAAAGTAACTTAATTACTCAACATTTTGTTGAACAAACTAGTGTACAAACTAATGCGAGTTGGGGCGCGACATGCAAATAAGCTACTTACACATTACTACGAGATGTGTGACTCGGTATAATAGGACTGAAGTACTACGTAAGTAAAATATAGGTACTAGCTTTGAGTATAAATAAGACAAGCTACAAAAGTATAGCGCAGATATTATAATTCGCTTCTTCATAGCTAAGTGTGTTGATGGCAATATAAATTTTGCTAGCCCAGAACGTATGTAATTACTTCATTCATTGGAAATGTGTTGCTTGTTACGGGTATTGTAGCCTTGTAACAGTATAAATCCATACCTACAAAAAAACATGTATTACATCCATTTACTTACTGAACAGATTTTAAATTTTTACTTCACTGTTGAATTTTCAGTCTGTAAGTTTATTTGTAAAGTGTGTTTGTTCATAGCTAATCCTTCTTCCCTACTTCCTTGTGTTTTCTATAGCTTGCCTTATACATACCCAAACGTTAGCTCAGGCTGTGAATGCCTTAATTTAGGGTGCTAAATAACCTCGCCTTCTTCAGTGAAGAGCTTTCAACTAACTCCCGCTCAGTAAAGAGCAGTCTTTAGTTAATTATCCTTCGTTTATAAATAAAATAGGCTTTGCGAGATAAAAAGTAATTATTATGTCTGAGTATTTCTTGAGAAATGTTGTTAGTTGTTACTATTTCATTTATGTTGTGGTACAAAACGCGCTAATGAGTTTCTTAATAGAAGAATTATGTTAGAAAATCTAAAGTTGTAAATTAATTTTGCGTAAATTATTTCTCGTCGACTTTTGCAATGTCAAAAGGAAAAGACACTGCGGAGATCCGAAGTCTTTGACTTTTCGTGAAACAAAAAATAATCTTCACATTTTAGTTGCAGCTGCTTCATACCGACATAAACTTTATAACGTTCTGTGTTACGCATAACAACCAATTCCAAACCAGACAAAATATAAATAGCCGTTTTCCAGCTACAGAAGTTTCTAGTTACAGCTCGGATGGGAACCGTGATAGTTAAATTCTCATTTCGGCCTTATGGGGTCGTTCCCAACTTTCGGCGAGCGAATGTACACATTTGCATATCCCTTCGAGGATTACCAACAAGACCAGGAAAGGCAGGAAATTAAGTCATACAAGAAATTGATACAATTCGAGTAACAAGCTTCCGAATACGAACAAATCAATTGCTTAACAATTTCACATCAATTCCCTTACAAAATGCAACATCGCGCTGGTTGAAGATGTTTCTTATACAAACCAGTTTAATTAATTGCTTTTCCGCTTTGCAGAGTGATTTAACTTGAGTCGAAACTGCTTTTATTGTACACTCGATATCAGACAAACGTACTAACGTAAATTGAAGATTGTGAGTTAACCGTGATTTGAACACGCTTACTTCCGGATCTCGTCGGAATTAAATTGTAAGTATTAAAACTGTTCGTGTTGCTGGAAAATGTTGATTCATCAATTTTCATTAATTGCTTGAACGCCTAGACTGTTATAAATATCCATTTATGTTTTGGGAACATCGATTTTATAATTAAAGTAAAATATTTACAGCGAGGCGACGAGGTGCAAATCATGGCGATTACTTTTTATGTCTGAATTTTCATTGAAAGTTCTTGATTAGTTCGTGAAAATTTCTTGAATATCTGGGGTAGCTACGATTCAACTGGCAGGTGATTGAAGCCCGTCAAAGTTAGGATCAAGGGCACTTCGTATTTTTACTAAAAATATGAAAAGGAAATTTTGTGACTACTCAACCTGAAGTTATATCAGTCGGGAAACTGGATTGGAAGCTCAAGAAAAAACTTACTACTAAAAATTTAATAACGAATGGGGCTAAAAGACTCATATAACTATCCAATTTATTTTGGTAACGACGTCAAACTCAGGAACAATAGAGACCAAGGTTATGGTTCAACACACATCCCTTTTTATTGACAGGAGTTGTAAGTTGTTCATTTAACAGTTGCAATAGTAGGTATGCCAGGTCAACGAGCCGTCCGTCAACACGCTCGCACTTGACACGAGTTCCACATTCAACCGATGGTTTATTCATGGGATCGTGAGCCTCTCAGCGGAGTAAGTGCAGACGGCGCGACGCCCACAACTATTCCTATATATTGCTATAGTATTTACACTTTGTTTCGATTTTCACGAAGAGTAAAATACAGTTAGCTTATTTTGTGTAGAGCTCGAAATATGTGAGGTAAATATATATTTTTTTTCATCTGTTTTCAGCCTAATATAGCGGGTATTTCAGTATTACTAACAGACGGGATTACACAAATTGCTTTTTTTTCGCAAAGCACGCCTTATTTACCCAATTATGAAAATTACGGTCAGTTTGTCCATATAACATAGAGCGAAATTAATAAATAGGTACCCACATTACTGGTGGACAAAATTTAATAATGTTTGTGGAACTAACTAACCTCTGGCTCGGGAATGGGTAATGTGAAACATTGCTGGTAATTTGATGATTGTTCATCGCAGAGGTACGAAATTACCTTTAATAATCAAGTGCCATGGATTAATTGGCTCTATGTGGGAATACTTGTGGACTGACTGCACTATTGGTGCGAATGTTCAATTCGAACCTCAGAGTCGTGAGCCTGTTTGAATTTCCTGAACATAATGTTGGTGTGTAGTCATAAATCGTGGCAGTGGTAATTACTCTGTCTCCATAAAGCTTGGCCATTGCCGGAGCCAGATTCAATTGTCCAGTTGAGTGAGTAGGGGCTTTTTAGGGTTTCCTAACTGCTAGGAATCCCTATCAATATGGTGAGTGAGTGGACACTTTCTGTCACACACCAACTTCAGGCGAATACCTACGGAGTTTATACTTTGTAATTTACGTTGTTTTATTAGTTTCGTATGCATGTAAGCAATTCTTAAGACTTAAATATTCTAGTTCACAGAGAAGTTTTACGATTACGAAGTGTGAGTTTGAAATTAAATCAGCTTACAGTTGAAATAAAGCCTCTTTGGTGACATAATTAGGGAATGTAGGTTTAATATTTAAGCCGGCCAGGTAGGCTGGGAGCAATGAATATTCTAACAACTTCTAGTTTGTCTAGTACATCTCGACTCGTCAAAGTAAGTTCTATGTACAACTATGTAGTTACTACATTGCTTTCGACTTGTTGTGGAAGGGTTGTGGACAAACTTTATGTTAAAATTGCCATTCCGAAATCCATCCAATTCAGTTGAATATTTTTCTGTGTACGGCACAGCATTGGATGTAGATACAGTTGTCAAACAAACGTGAAGTAAATAGATAAATATTATAATAAATGACTGGACTCCAATTAGTTGATCAATTAATAAAACTAATTGGATTTGTTTCATGTGCTTTCAATATTTAAAAAAAAAATTAAATCCAGTTGAGAAATGGAATGAACTGACGTTTAAATGAATTGATTTCTGTTAAACTATTTACCAATAGATTTATGATGAGAGGTAACTAAGTTGTTTCGTAAATGTGTGTTGTGTCCGATAGACTGAGGCCCGTCGCAACCCTCTTGTGGCCGTCGAACACAGAAATCAAATTAGCCGAGTCCCTTTGACGTACTTGAAGTTTGTTCAGCAACTGTGAAATTATTAACTACCTAATGACTAGGTGAGGCTAAAACTAGATGGAGACATATTTGCTTAGGTACAAACCGTTATGTTACTAGGATTATGAATAGATTAAAATATAGAACGGGCATTTAGATTGTGCGAGGTGTTAGGTGGAACAATATTTGTTGAGCCGGGGTTATCAGCTCGGCAAACAATCATGTTGTTATTTTTCCGCTAAGCCTTAATTTGTTTTTTTTTTGTTTTGTTAGGTGTTATTGCTTGGTACACGTGGGGATGTTGGCGTAATTGTTTTTTTTTTCTAACGCTTAATCGTTTCAAACAAAATTATTTATATTTATTATTATCTGTACAAATAAATACAGCTTTGTCAACCCTAAACTGTGTTCTCTGAATTTACAGTTTGCGTTAATCGCTACAAAAGTTTTAATAATTCTCTTTTTTCGTTGTTTAATATACAAATCCCGAAGTTAGGAGCAAATGCAGTGTCTTACAAACAAAGAGCGTCTGAAAAATTAATGGCGGCGACCTCGTCACACTCCACGGGTTTGGTAGCCGTCCAGCAAACTTTTAAATTATACGTTTTGTAAATTAATTAAACTGTCTGCTGCAACTTGTACACTAATTTAATTATTTTTGTTGCTTAATCCCCCTTATCTTGTTTATTACATCGTTTAATTATTAGTGTTATTTATCGTTTATTTTCATTATTTATAATGACAACAGTGTGATAAAGTTTTGATTAATTAGGTAATTTCTCTGGACTGCCTTGATGATTTAGTAGACTGAGATATAATCAAAAATAATAAATAAAAAGTAGAATTAACAGTTCTTTTTATTATGACTGCCTCGTTAGTCTAGTGGCCGCAAGCGCTTTTGCTGAGCATGAGGGCCTGAGTTCTATTCCCGGGTTGGGCAAAGTGTTATTAGGTTTTTCTATCAGAAATTTCTCAGTAGCAGCTCGGAGTCTGGATTTGTGCCCATTTGATGACAATAGGCTCGCCAACTATAACATGGGACTTAAACATAACTGGCGAAATATGGGTGTAGGTACTACTCGTAGGTATGGGTGCACCTCTGCCTAACCCTTCGGGGAATACAGTCGTGATGTTATCTTATGTTCTATGGATTAATTTATCAAAGACAATCCATAATTATTCTCTACAAGCCTGAAGTTAAGGAAAGCCACAGTCTCCCGTCGGAACGTTTCTGTCTGTTACCTGGCATTGTATAATCAGAATACGCGCTCACCAATTTTCGGCCATCGTAGCCACGTTGATCAGTGAATGCACCGCATGCAGGTCACAATCCACGTTTAGTGGACATAGTTTTATGCTTCAATTTATGTCACGTTGTTCTAGTGGCCTCAAGAGCATCAGCTGAACTTGTGGTTCTGGGTTTGATTTCCAGGTCAGGCAAAATGTTACCTAAATTGTTTTTTCCACCAGGAACCTGCGAATTATTTTATTATTTTTTAATTTAAAAATAACTGAAAACATCCAATACCTTTAAACGACCAATTCTTGTGTATATTTATCTATATAATCTGAATCTGAGAAACGGCTCCAATGATTTTCATGAAATTTAGTATGCAGGGGGTTTCGGGGGCGATAAATCGATCTAGCTAGGTTTCATTTTTACGGTTATCCAGATATTGGTATATAATAAACCTTGCCTAAACATTCGGGGAAAAAGTGATGTTATTGGTGAATTGTTCAGTAGCAGCCCGAAATATGAATTTGTAGACAGTAAATGGTGAAATTCTATTCATAGGACTGTTTCATAGAACTTACATCTGGCGAAAACAAGCGTGTATTGTGCAAAGGAATGCACGATTAAATTAATTTCCTAGAATGTAAAACAGATTGCAGTTTGCGGTATCGCAGTAGGTGCGTCGACAGCGTTTGAAGGCACCGACTAACCGCGGAAGTGAGCTGGGCTTACCGACGGGCAGTGACGACAGCGACAGACAGGGTAAATTACTGCCTCAGATTATTAGCTGCAGTTTCGATCGAACAAAGGGGTTGATTGTTTACTAGGAATAGAAGCGGTAAATATCAACATTCATATTTATTTTGAGCTAAATAATTAGTGATTTATCAAGCATTCAAAGTACATGAGTGAGTTATGAAAGATTTGTATTAATTAAGTATAGTAAGTAACTCTAGAAAGAATATTCGGTGATACTTACATACATACAATTATTACTAGCTTGGAATAAATGTTGCATCTGGTTAGGCTGGAAGCCGACCCCAACATAGTTGGGAAAAGGCTAGGCCGATAATGAGATGAATATATGTTGCAACGATTATTTAGCTCTTTGAATTTTCGAATTGCCAATTTGTATCTATCTATTCATAAATAAAATAGCAACGTCAAAATCCTGTACATTGAATATTTTTGAAAGAAAGTAATTGTTATGTCGTGTTCTCAACGAGTCTGAAGCCGAAAATAATATAGTTTTTTTTTCCATCTTTTGATTGGAACCTCACTGCTCCTCTTGGTCTTTAACGTAATACGTATTGTTAACATTATGTCTACGTATGTATAAAATGATCATTACAAAGGTACTAAAAGGAACACACACACTAATTCAATGATTGTCTCAAGATAATTGGTTGTAGTCTTCACAAAGAAGTACTATCCGAAGTATTAACTAAATAAACCCAATTGAGTTAATTTAGGGCACACATTACACAGCCGTGTGGTAGGTTAGTTAATATTTTACTCAGACAACGTCTCGCACTAAAATTCTAACCGAGTTAGTGTTTGACTTGACAGTGTCAATAAAAGTGGATTTAATAGAACATGAATAGTTTATAGTTAGTTACATGAATGCGGTGTTCCACGAATGATTACTTCATTTGGAAAATTGTGGGTGTAAGATATATATTTATCTTACTACATGTACTAAATTGACGTGAATGTTTAGTGTTTTTTTAGAAAAGTCTTTACCCCGCATTCCCGTCGATCAACATTTAGGAAAATTAAACGTAGAACTACTTAAGACGCAGATATATGACAGTGACCTTGAATGGTTAGCTTGCGTGTTCTGTACTGAGCTCACGCAACGCTTCGTACGTCCAGCCAGTAATAGGACTCGCCCATCAAGGAGCGCTGTCCCAAATAAGACGCATTATTAATTTATTACACGTAAAACAAAAAATATTTTAATAAAATAAGTATATTAAAAGATCAATAATTTTATTATCTTTAAAATGGTGAAGTTTTCAGAAAAATACGCTCGATAGATTTTGCGTCATTCTCAGTTTTTTATCCGCGTTAGCCATAACTTTACAAATTAATTTCACTATGTAATATAAACATAATCAAAAATATGCCTATATTAAAATATTAGGAAAATGTTCTCATTTAACATATATTTTTTCCAAATCACTAACACTACTCGTTTAGACGTTATCTTCAGTATAAAATTAAAAGTCGATTATCGTCCCCTTAAACGACTTAATCTTTCTAATAGAACTTGACCTTTTGTGAGCACTGCAAATATAGGTATTTGAAAAATTATATAGTGTTCAGATCATGAGGTTCTCTTTGGTCCCATGATTATTGCAAACGTGTCTATTGTTTGCGATCCATGGTATTGGAATTTACTTCTTACATGTTAAACAGTATCGATGCACGTAATATAAAGTAGTTAAATCCACATCGTCCAGTCTCGCTCAACGTCTGATAAAGCAATATCTCTATAAAACAAGATCTATAGTAATACGTGTTAATTACCAACGCAGTGACCCGGACAAGAGTGCCGCCGGCCTTAACGTAAACCGTTATAAAACGACCTCTATGATAATAAAATTGTTTATAAACTAAGCTTGAACTAATAATGGGTAATAAAGAGAACTGTTTTAATGAAAATTTGCATTAATACACGTGGGTTTCAACGAAGCTTGCGAGCCAATATCAATTTATTTAGTACAGATAAAATTGTTATAGAAAATATTTACTTATAAATTTCATGTTCAGCTTCGTTTATTTATTTCCCTTTTCTCTTTTAATTCCCTCTTGTGTTTTAGTGAAAGCTGAAACACGTTATACACAAACTTAACATTTTGTGATATCTTCTTCATTGCCCAACAAATACATATAAAATAGAGACATTCTCCGTGCCTTTTCCAACCGAGTTAAAACAATGAAACATGCGTTAATACAAAGCTAATAAACTGGGAGTGTATGGCATCAAGTTGTTGTTGAGTTACCTGTAAACGGAACGATTCGAGACGTCGCGCGCCGCGACCGCCCGACCAACTTACTACTAGTTACTGCGAGCGAACTACTCGAGGCGAACTGTAAATTAAGATTAGAACTAACCGGCTGCACTGCAAACTTGTACGAAAATATTTGTCGTCTCCAAAGCTCGTGTGCTTCTACAAATGTACATACTACGCTGCGAATTTTCAGTGTGGCAACTTGTAACATTTGTTGAAAACTTCTCTGTCATGTTCCAAGTTTCTGGTTATTAATTGTTGGGATTGTGTGTACTGGAGTTATGGTCAAGATTTATAGTAGGTAGTAGTAGTTTAATCTTTTTCTCAACGGATTTTGTATTTTTTTCATGCTGCAGTTAAAATTTTACTAGATTCATTTAAATGCATTGAATTAAAATTGTTTTAAAACAGTGTCTCCCTATAGAACACGATGCAGTCATTTCACAATAGTGTAGATAGTTTACGTATTTTGCCTACTCTGTTGTCTTTACACATAAATTATTGTTATTGGTTACACTTTGCCCCGAAACAAACCGCATTCATTCAAGAGGTGTATCAATGTTAATAAAATACTTCATCACAGAGAATCGGTACGCTCGAAACGTCGTCATTATTCCAAATATTTTTATTCAATGAAAGGCAAAGTTGCAGTTTGCATAAGGCTATACATATGCATGAAGTGACAGGCATGGCGCGGCAGGCGAATGTAAATTCAATAGGCGATGCGCCTCACGAAAATAACACAGCGAAAAACAGAGCCGTGACAAATCCGTTTTATATTAAACAAGCGAATGATTGCACAGTACCATCGCCACGGAAACTACGTAACTCGTAATAAATCGTTTTAAAATTTCCATTGTGAAACAGTGAAGAGTCGAAGGTAGAATTGGAAACGTTTAATTTACGCGTAAACAAATATGAATCCTGAGCAATATCCATCGATATATACTTACTTACTTTACTTGAAAAGAATGGGTAACAGTTCAATTTGCGATCAGTTGTACATATTAGCTTATTAGTGTGAACAAACCCATTTACATTAAATTTAGTTTTATTAGATAGTGGATGACTGTTTTGAGTTGGTGATAAATTGTGTACAGGAGAATATGCAGGGCGAGTTACTCTTTGAAAGCCTGATCGATGTGTTCACAACTTTAGCGTATAAACTATTTCAAACTTAATACTTACTTAACAAAGTTGCCATCCTGTTATTCGAAATAATGCTGTCCATCGGTCAGGATAAACCAGTAACCACTGACAAAGCGGTCATTAAAGTAAATGGCATGTTTACACAAATATATGCCGAATTGTTGACACATGATTTACGCACTCACGAACCGTTAAACCTTCACTTTGTCGTTTCCGGTAAAAACCTCGCTTTTGCGGCCGACGACAGCGACGTTAAATATAAATGAAATTCATCATTATAGCTTCACGCGACTTTTGATGCTTCATGGCCTGCAAAAAGACCTTTTTGAATAAATTCAGCCACATCAAACCGTCTATCCGAAAAGATTATGCGGGCTCACTTCAAACGCCTATCTTAAAACGCCAACCGTTCGGAATTGACTTTGATACACCAATATTCGGTTCCGTATATGCGCATATTTAAAAAAGTCTATAATCCCACAGCATTCCTGTTTTCATTTGAATTCATTCGAAAAATCAGATTAAAATACATGGCTGTTACTGAAATAGATTCGCGTGTCGCAATCGAATGGGGATGAATGAGGTATAACAAACCCATCAATCACGATCTTTTACATTTTGTTGATTTTTAACCTGGTCCCATTTCGTATTGCGTTTTGGGGGTAATTGCGAACGATTGAATACGTATAAAGAACATTCTTGATTGACCGTTTGAGAATTGAGCTATATTTTCCGGTCGATGAGTTCGGATTTTGTTGCGTTCTTTGTCCGACTTTGGTATTCTTTGAGATACGGATAGTGTGATAATAATGACGAAATTTTTACGTTGAATGAGGTTTTTGTACAAATCAAATCAAATAATTTATTTGCTTATAATGTAGGTATACAGATAAGATGTATTTTTTATAAATGGTATCGATACATTTTACTTTACGGCATGCAAAATTTTCGAACAAAAGAAACACTTTTCCAATTACAAAAATGGCAATAGTAGTAGTAGTATTTTAGTTATAACTCTGTGATTGATCTTTAAAAAATATTATGAGTTCTTAGTTATTGATAACGTGTTTCTAAACACTTATTCTCTTCCTGCACTGCTTTATAAACCGTAAAATTATTCCATTCAAAAACTCTCTACGTCATAAGACGCGCATGCACTGCATTTACCACAACTTCGCAAACTAACCAGACAATGAAATTAATAGCAGTATTATACGAACAGTGGCACAGCGTCACCCATTACCAAGTTAGTTACAAAATGTGATACCAACGTTACGAAGCTAACTTCGTAGATAGGGGCATGCAAATGGCCGGCTGTCTGCTAACCTGTTATATCACGTCGTTGACAAATGAGTGCGGCGCTGCCAGTGACAGTCCTGTGGACGGCGCACTGCCATTAAATTATTTATCGAACTTGCATAGGAAGGACGGTAGGGCTGGCACGAAAATAGATTTCGATAGTTTTCTTTTTCGTTTTGGTGAAATCCAGTTATGATTGGTATCTTCGTGAGGTAGCATGTAAAATAGCATGTGTTGCTGATGTAAAAAAATTGGAGTAAGGAAATAGATTGCTTAGCAAATTGACTGTGAACTAAAGTTGTCCGTATATTCCAATTACAACTGTCTTTCTTTCTCAATCGTAGGCTTTTACACTGCAATTTCACGTAGTCTCAATGGACTAAACAAAACATTTCCCTGCCTGTAGATAGGCTGAAACCTTTACTGCCGATATATTGATTTTATGTTAAAGGTTACAAACAAACAGTGCAAAAAGTGCTTCGTCATTGCAGCAACTCAATTACTCACTGACCCGGCGCTGACTTTTACAAACGTTTCATTTTGAAATTGAAATACATACTTGCAGTGCTGCCGCATTTTTCTTGGCTTAGCTAGTATGTTATTTTTTATAAAACAATTATTTATGCATAATTACTTTCGAGCAGTGGTGGCCCAGTGGTACCGGCCGCGATTTACGAGTTGTAGGTCGTAGGTTCAAACCCAGACAGGCGCTTTACTTTGTGTAAATTATTTCATCACCACTGAGAGCAGTGGCGATGAAATAATTTACACAAAGTGAAGGAAAACATCGTGAGGAAACTGGCATGTCCTAGAACCGAAAATTCCAAGACATGTGACATCTACCAACCCGCACTGGGCCCGCGTGGTGGATTACGGCCCACTCCCTCTCACAGAGAGGAGGCTTGTGTCCCAGCAGTGGGAACATTTATAGGCTGATGATGATGATGATGAATTAGTTTCGTGATAAGTTTTTTTTCAATAAAAGACAGAATTAGGAGTGCTCATTTTATTTCATAGCTGTTAAAAGTCTAGTCACATAGTTATGAAGAACTATTTCATACGGTTGTATGAAATAGTTCTTCATGTAAAAGTTCTACATACTGTATAAATCAAATCACTTCCTTTTAGCTTCGCAGTGAGCCGTAGTTCGAAGAAGAATGTCAATTTTTAACGGAACTGAGCGCATGCCGCGCGCCCATTGCATTCTGATGGGATGGACTGACCGGGAAGAGTCGGTGATGTGCGCGATATGCAAACCTATTACCTACTGCGACAGTTGGATTTAAAATGGAATAGGTATATGGAAAAGTAGGAATAGTTAGAGTATTTGGTCTAACTGTTTATAAAAGAAGTTGTTTCTCGGTAATACTGTGTCAATGCGAAATGAAAAAAATAAAATAAGAACAGGATTATGATAATTCAGTTATGAAAATAATTATAACGTAAAATAATTTAATAAGTACGACGCCTCGTTGGTCTAGTGGTCGTAAGTGCTACTGCTGAGCATGAGGTCCTGGGTTCGATTCCCGGGTCGGGTAAAGTGTTAGTGGATTTTCCTATCTGAAATTTCTCAGTAGCAGCTCGGAGTCTGGATTTGTGCCCGGTTGATGGCAATAGGCTCGCTCCCTATTACATGGGGCTTAAACATAGCTGACGAAATGCGGGTGTACCTGCTACAGGGACACCTCTGTCCAACCCTAAACACAAGGCGTGATGTTACGTATGTTAAGTACGACGCATAAAAAATCTTAAGACAATCTGAAGTGGTAGCAAGTATACGACTGCTGACGTGCTACGACTTTTGCTACAAGTGCTACGGCGTAGCCACCGTAGCCGTAGCGACACTTTCATCGTAGCACACAATCGCAGCGGTAGTAAATTATTGTTTCTTCACCTACTCTGTTGTGCTAATTATATTACATTTTTAAATACCGTATTGCTTGGTTGGGAATTTTATAATAAATCTGTGTTCCAATATTTATAAATAAATAATGTTTTAAAAGTCTTTTTATTCAAACATTCACATTCAAAACATAGTTCATACTCACTACTCACTACAAAAGTTTTACCAACCTGTTTTACTTTTACGTACTAATCCTGGATACTTAATCCATTAGGTCGGTACACTACGAGCATTTACCGTAAGTTTATATCTGCAGCTTTACGTGCGTTACCGAGCATTCTGACTGTTTTATGAAAAAGGCGCGCAAAGGGTCAGGAACCCATTAGTGATCCCCGAGGGTTACAAATGTTTGCGACGCTCGTTCGGAGTAACAGGCCACAATTTCAGACAGACAGTTCATTATAACGTGAACAAATATATGAACGTTTTGATCTGGGTATGACATTAGCTCGGTTCAATTGAACCTACCGTTTTGGGCTGACGATATTTGCGCCTATTTGGATTAACTGAGATAATTTGTTCGTTCGGAGATGGCTTAATTTGATGCTACGGTCCCAATTCAGAGTATTGGTCCGGTTGACTGTTGAGCTTGAACTCATCGGCATAAAGCTTAACATGAACTGATATTGAGCTAGCAGAATGGATGACAGACCTACTAGATACTTTACTACAAGCATTTAAAACAACATACCTACTAGATACTTTACTACAAGCATTTAAAACAACATACCTACTAGATACTTTACTACAAGCATTTAAAACAACATAGCTACTAGATACTAGATAGATAGTAAGATAAGAGACAGGCATAATTTTAACACTAAAAATAGGAACAAATTAGATCAACCACGTTTTAGATTGTCTAAAGTACACACTTCTTTTATGGGGTACTGTGTAAAATGTTATAATAAAATACCACTCGATATTCTTCAACTAAATGAGAAGAAATTTAAAACATGCATTAAACGCACAGTATGTAGACAAGCATGTTATAAGTTGGATGATTATATCGTAGATAAAAATGCTGGTCGTGCTCCACAGCCACTTGGGCTCACTAGTTAAAATTTTAATATTTGGAAGAGTTGCTTCCCCTTTTTTTATTATAATATTGTTTTTGTCATTACGAACTTAATGTTTATTTTTTATTTTACCAAGTAAATTGTTGAATATTCCAATTAGTTAATAATGATTTTCTTTCTTTTTGGTAGTAAAATTCTATTAATCTCTTAAATACATTGCAAACTACAGTTTTGTATAATTTAGAAGCATTTTTTTTTAAATTACTGTAAATGTGAGTAGCAAGGAGCCATTTATTATGTTATTAAGATGTATGTTGACTTAAAAGAGCATGGCAGTTGAGAGAATGTCAAGCTCACTAAAATGTCTCGCTGATGGTGGCGAGTGTGTTGGATCATTCGGTTCCCTACAAAATGGTCAAGCTGGATGGTGCTGATCCACGCGTCATGTTCGTGAACGGGCGCCATCAGTTGAGACTGGTCATCTCTTATCTGCCAGAGCTTATTTTTAATCTTATATTTTCTATTGCTTTGATTATTTTTTGTACATTGTTCTCACATATAGAAGCAACAAGAATAATGTACCCAGGATTTTGTAATATCTATATTTAAAAGAGTGACCTTGGAGTTTCTTGCCCGTTCTTCTCCATAGAGATCTACGTTTTGGAATGGGCAACTAGCTTCAACTTTTTGACTAACTGACCGATTCTTTGACAATTCAAAAGTGCCTGTAAATGGTTTAATTGAAATAAATGCTTTGAGTTTCAGTTTTTGAGTTTGAATACTTTACTACAAGCATTTAAAACAACATACCTACTAGATACTTTAATACAAGCATTTAAAACAACATACCTACTAGATACTTTACTACAAGCATTTAAAACAACATACCTACTAGATACTTTAATACAAGCATTTAAAACAACATACCTACTAGATACTTTACTACAAGCATTTAAAACAACATACCTACTAGATACTTTAATACAAGCATTTAAAACAACATACCTACTAGATACTTTAATACAAGCATTTAAAACAACATACCTACTAGATACTTTACTACAAGCATTTAAAACAACATACCTACTAGATACTTTAATACAAGCATTTAAAACAACATACCTACTAGATACTTTACTACAAGCATTTAAAACAACATACCTACTAGATACTTTAATACAAGCATTTAAAACAACATACCTACTAGATACTTTAATACAAGCATTTAAAACAACATACCTACTAGATACTTTACTACAAGCATTTAAAACAACATACCTACTAGATACTTTAATACAAGCATTTAAAACAACATACCTACTAGATACTTTAATACAAGCATTTAAAACAACATACCTACTAGATACTTTACTACAAGCATTTAAAACAACATACCTACTAGATACTTTACTACAAGCATTTAAAACAACATACCACTAGATACTTTACTACAAGCTTTTAAAACAACATACCTACTAGATACTTTACTACAAGCATTTAATACTGCCCGTTTAAAATAATATCAGCTAATCAAAAACTTTTGGCACTTACCCAAGTAAGTATAAATTAAATTATTTGACAGCGAAGGTACGATAATCATCTAGGCCGTTTCAACGCAAACGATAACAATAAAATCTTTTCTTTTTCATAATTTTCACAATGGAGAAGCGATTTACGTATATTAGTAGGCGCGGCGCGTCATTAACCTCGCATAAAAATAAAATCGTCCTCTCTCAACACTGAGATATATCACAATTGAATTGAGCTAAATTGTTTTTCTTAGCTTCTTATCGTAAACGTTTAACATTAAGATCTGAAATAAAACATGTATATTGTACATTATCAGTTCACTTTATTCTCTCGACTGCTTTCTTCCACTCAGTACATAGCATAATTGAAATGGAGTATCTTTGTGCAGCAGTATATCTGTGCAAAAACCTCTAGTGGCGCGTTCCAGCACGATTCATGCAGCTAACTCCATCGTAAATAAGGCGGATATACAATAGTTTTAAAGTTAAGGATTATTCTTAGACTTATTACACACATGTGGGACTTAGAAGGATATGCGAAAGATTTATCTTTGTAGACAAGATGTCTATTTTCTTTCTTACAAGCAAAGTAATGACCTTATTATCTGTGTTCAGAGTAGCGTTAAACCACTTAGTTGGTGACCTTTACAAGACAAGGGCTAAGATTATCATGCTAATAGGTATATACAGTTTTCGCTTGAGTAAATTGCGTCATATACAAAATCCAGTTTTAGGTGCGAGCTGAACATAGCACATGATATTCGAATAGCGATAAGATGTACACATCAATGGAATATCTATATGACGGAGGAGGATTTGTGTCTCTTTCGTTATCAGCCATATTTTAATTACTGTGGGCATAGTATTGGTTATTGCGCAATAAAAAACTGTTTACAGTTCATATCAAATTATAATTTACTATCAAATTAATCACATTAACAATTCACACGCTGTACACGACTATTTGGAATACGTGACAGTTTCTAAACGTGTTCACTGCTTGACCGCCATCGATGAACTCTGCTCCGCTCCGGCTGGTCCGAGCGTTATGTTGTATACTCTGTCGAGCGCCACTAGGTGGCGCTGGCGTCCCGATTAGTCAATTCAGTAACATATTTCCGACATATACGTCTAATACTATGATTCTATTGTGCCGCTCCAACAAATACGTATTTATTAGAAAGTACGTGTAGGTACTTCCCTTAAGTACGAAGTGTAAATCCTACTTAGTACTTCTTACATAAATGTCAGTAGAATTACACGTGTTTTCTTCATTGAAGATATGCTGACAAGAAAGTTTACTATTATTATAAGTATACGGCATAATTCTAAAGGCCTGTTTCACAGTGCCAGTGGCAGTTTAAGGATAAAAAATTAGATCGAATTATGATAACCGGAACTTATCCGATGTTGGTAACTTAGCCCGAAAGTCTTCACGATCAAGAAGGCAATTCTAGTAAAACAGAAAGGTAAACCTAAGTTAAACCAAGAAAAGAACATAAAGTTCATCTCATCCCGGGTGAATCAAAACTTTCTCGGCTCTGCCAGTTGTTTCTAAGTTTGAGAGAGCAATAATTTATAGGTAAATATTGAAATAAAGATTATAATTAAATTAGTAACATCAGCAAACAAACGTGTTTAAATAAAAGTAGGCTTTTAATAAAAATATGAAGAACTAGCTATCGTCCGCGGTTTCTATACTTACTATATGTAGTACTTTTCCAAGGGGCTTGTGGCTAAGTTGATCAGGTTAAGCTTTACTTGCCGCGGTTGGTCCATGGATGGGTGACCATTTTTACATACCAAGACCCCTGCGTGCCTCGGAAAGCACGTTAAGCCGTTGGTCCCGGCTGTCATTTGTAAATCTTTGACAGTCGTTACGGATAGTTAGAAGCCCAAAAGTCTGACAACCAGTCTTACCAAGGGGTATCGTTTTACCTAGTAACTAGGTTGTGGAGGTCAGAAAGGCAGTCACTCCATGTAAAATACTGGTATACATTTGCATCCGGTTAGACTGGAAGACCCCGACATAATTGGGAAAAGGCTAGGCAGATGATGGTGTAGTACTTTTCCAAGAATAGGAGTTCTTGAAAAAGTACTTCATATACACGTTCAAAAGGTGTCCTATATGTTAATCTAGATTGTAGTCTAGCCATGTACGAAATTTCCTCCAAATCTGTTCAGCCGTTAAAGTGTGATTGAGTGATATACATACAAACTTACAAACATCTTCACTTTGTGTAATATAAAGTAGGATTTCGAGTCAGCAACCAGACCAGACAGCAATCGTCTTGATGGCCCGAAGGTCGTAAGCCGAACCGTTACGTTTAGTGGCAGTCGCGTTTTTTGTTATAATACACATGAAACTGAAGCACCCATGCATGAGGAGTTTTTGCAGGAAATGATTACTAAGAGAGACTTTATATGACTGAAAGAAATGTTTTGTTTTGAGTAATTATGATGGTTTTTAACCGACTTCCAAAAGGAGGAGGTTCTCAATTCGACTGTATGTTTTTTTTTTTTTGTATGTTTGTTACGCGATTACTCCGCCAATTATGAATTGATTTTAATGATTCTTTTTTTGTTTGGTAGATCATACTTCAGAGGTAGTCCCATATAAATTTTATTAACTTTGCTTGGGTAGTTTTTGAGTTAGCTTCAATAATACGTATTTTTTCCCACATAGTATGTGGATGATATTATGATAACTTCCTGTCACTGTTATTTACATAGCAGGTAGTGGTATTCGAATTTGTGTGGGGTAGGTACCACAACTAAAAAGTGAAAAATAAAAACTTTTTACAAAAAAAAAACAACCGACTTCAAAAAAAAAAACACTACAAAGTGAAAAATAACTTTAATTTCGGAAGTCGGTGACAAAGAACGAAAATTGAAAACCAAAGACACCGACTTCCGAAATTAAAGTTATTTTTCACTTTGTAGTGTTTTTTTTTTGAAGTCGGTTGTTTTTTTTTTTTTGTAAACATTTTTTGAAGTGAAAACTTCTTTAGGCACGTTGGGCATTTTTGAGATGGGAAAAAACATTTGAACTCGCGATACCGCTACCGACACCAAATTTTTGTAAACGCAATCGTGCTCTTTATTTATATTAAGTTACGGATCAATGTTCTATGCAAGTATTTTTACTTTAAAGGTTTTGGAAGTATTTTTTAAAATTGTTCAAGTTTTCACTTTTGTGGGCACTCCCGGAGTGCCACTGTTTTTTTGGGACGCCTGCTAATATTTATGATAGTTGAGTGTAAATGCAAAATGAGTGTTTGAGGACCGTAGCAGATGGCATTCTGTTGTTTCTGCCTGCCCCAGGCGTGAGTCTAGTTGCAGTAAATTAATGTTATTTCTTTGTTTCTAAAATTGTCGTTTTGATACCTACCTATTTCAAACATTTCATATGAAATTTAAACTGGGTATGATGTAAGTGGAAACACTCTATTTCAAACGGGTTTCCTCTTAACGTTTCACGTATTTACGTATTCATAGAGAATTGGTAATTCCTTGAATTCACTAATTTTGACTTAGAGATATATAACTTTCTTTTTCAAGAATAAGAATAATTTATTTGCTGAAAATATAGGTTTTACCAGATATAAAAATTTGTAGATAGTCCATATTTTGTCTGTTTGGGGCATGCAAATTAGTTTAACGTTAATAATACCTACTTAGGTATTTATTATAGTAAAATTTTAAATTATGAACTAATATAAATTACAAGACACACTATAAAACTATAAAATATGTTTAAATATAAATAAATTACAAAACAACCTTAATATAACAATTGCAGAGCAACGTATATATAATCTATGTGGGAAGTATATCTAGCTGTTCATTTGCACAGACACATCCAGTTAAGGGAACTCGCTAATTTGAATTCTCCAAAAAACCGACGGACGTTAATTCACGAAGCAGAACTGCTAAAGCTTAATAAATAATAATGACTTCCTCACTCAATATAATTTATTATAGGTAATTATGAAAAATTAATTACTTAAGAGACGTCCTGTGTCGGGCGTTTCTAGAAGGGTTGGAGCACTTCATAATTAATATTTTATAATTTAAACTTCTTCCATTTATGGGTCACGAGGACGGCGATTGCAAACGAAAGATCAAATAAATCATATTTTTATAGCAAACGTTTGCAGAAGTTAATAGTGGTCATATTTTCTATAGAAAATGTTGCAGTAACTTGGATTTATCGCCGTTTCATAATTTTATTTTTCAAGATTTTTTGTCTCTATTCTATATCTGGTAAATCTTGTGAAATAACTCAGTAAAATAAACTAAAAAGAAAATGAACCATAATAAAACACGTAGTGTAAAATATTACTGTGAGACAAAGGAGAGATAGGGTTTCAGAACAAAACTTGTTGTTTTACTAAAAAAAATATGCTTTAATTTTAGGTATGCTTTAATTTTTTGCGTTAACAATACAAGTTTTTTGTTGTGTAAAGGCTTGTAAAGTTTTTGCTCCGGTTTAAAGGTTCGACCACACTGCTCTCAGTAGTCGCCGTTTACGTCACATCATCATCATCATCATCATCAGCCTATAAATGTTCCCACTGCTGGGACACAGGCCTCCTCTCTGTGAGAGGGAGTGGGCCGTAATCCACCACGCGGGCCCAGTGCGGGTTGGTAGATTTCACATGTCTTCGAATTTTCGGTTCTAGGACATGCCGGTTTCCTCACGATGTTTTCCTTCACCGTTTTGAGAGCAGTGGTGATGAAATAATTTACACAAAGTAAAGCGCCTGTCTGGGTTCGAACCTACGACCTACAACTCGTAAGTCGCGGCCGTTACCACTGGGCCACCACTGCTCTCAACGTCGCATATAGAGCTCTAATTACATTTAAGTAGCAGCAAACAGCAAGCATGTGCGCAATTGTCCATTCACTCTCTTACGAAAATGTGTAATATTTTGTGTCACTTTCATCTGGTCTTTGGTAAACAGTATAGGCTCGTCATGCATCGTCTGCTCCAGACTCTCTTATAAAGAATATTTAGTCACGCAGGGTAGCGCCCCGTCGTGTCACGCAACGCAGCACTAATATGATGGGACCTTTACTTCAGTACGACAGACACATAATTAAAATGTAAATTCATAAGCACAATTCAGTCGTTGTTTTCATAATGAATCCCACGAGGATACATAGAGTGAACACGTCTCATATTATACACACAAAACATATAAAAACAATATTTCAGCTCATTAATTTGCTTCTAATATGCTTAATTACGTTAATTAAATTTAATCATATTATCTCGCCAATATGGAGGGTTCTCGCTGTACGTTTAATTACTGGAGACATAAATGGAATCGCGGGACATTCCTCTGACGGCTTTTAAATTAATATAAATAGATGGCTTTGAGGAGAAAATATGCTCGTGATTATTCATTCCTGGAAAGTTCGTGTCTCTTAGAGATTTCTAGACGTATTTATATTCTACTTTGAAGATGTTCTATAGATAGAATAACGATATCATAAAGATATTAAGTACACCATTTAAACTAAAGATCTATTAAAAATGTAGAATTTTAGATGATGAACGTCTTAATAAATGAGTGTGTTGCTTTTTGTGACTCCGAATTAGCAATGTCTTATATACGTTACTGATAACTTTTAAAAATAATAATTTATTTTTTTACTTTAAGTGCCACATTCTTACCACCGTCGTCGCACGATCCGTTAAAATGTCGATCGCTTTTCTTGGAACATACGACTTCGTTGCTGCCATGTAACATTACTTTCAGAAAATAGGACCGAAAACTAAGTTCTTGTCATTCTTACATAATGTAAATAAAATTCAGAAACTTGGCTACACAATGTTTGTAACTTAAGTACAAATAAAGATGTCCTTTCGAATATGAGAAGTGGAGATTAGTGCTTCAGTGGTAACAACTTGTTCAGTAGGCAAGAGCATTTTCAACGAATAAATAATTCATACCACGACACCCTTTGGACCTCCTTGTACTGCTTAATAACGAGTTGAGCATAATTACTTTTAGTTCTACGCCTAGCTGCTACAATTACTGAAATTATGTTAGCAATAATAATTTGCAATAATTATAAAGGTTCAGACACTGTGTTTGAAACTAGCTTAAATTGAATTGGAAGGCTTATATATTTATTTATTTGTACAAAGTTTAAGTAAAATTTAAGAAGACTTGTGACGGTATCTCCTTTAAAAAGGTCTGAAAGCGTAGAATTTGCACGTGAACGAAGCAAAAAAGTATAAAACCATCGTATCATGTGGCGTTCCAAAGTTTCTGTCTACTCTAATGGAATAAAAGCTTGACTCCATGTGAGTACTGTTGTAAGACATAATAATTAAGCAATCTTTGCATAGCGCACTCCTTATAACAATGGCTCTCAGTTTACCAATTCAGCAATATCCATGTCGCCTTTTTTTAAAGACTCAATCCAATGGACGGTGTTGAACTGCCAATAAAAAAAACAGTGGTACTCCGGGAGTGCCGACAGAAGGGAAATCTTGAAAAAAAATCGGCACCGCGGTAATCAACGCGTTGATGTATTTTTAATTGTTAAAAACTGTCGTCACAGTGTCGCGAAATTAATGGTTTAGTCTCATCTCAAAAATGCCCAACGTGATTAAAGAAGTTTTCACTTCAAAAGACGTTTGTCATACACGTGCATTACGCAATTAGGCTGCAGGTAACTGGTCGCCCAAGGTATCGAACTAAGTGATTCACGGCTGTAACATCCAGTGCGCTTATCACTGGCTGTCACCCTGTCGTCACCTATGATCTTGATACGTAGTTTCTAAGGGAGTACTTCCCTATGACCGTTCAATGTAACAATCTATGATGAATCGTGTTAAACAATTGACAGTCACGGGGTGATATGCTGATGACGTCACCATTGTTACCATGGGAAGATCGTCTTCTGTCTGTTCTGTACAGTATAAATTGAATCACACTATATATCACACTGATATTATAAAGGCGAAAGTTTGTGAGTGTGTGCGTGTATGTTTATCTATTCTTCACGCTCAAACGGCTTAACCAATTTGGATGAAATTTGGCACACAGATTGTTTATAACCTGGGTTAACACATAGTATACTTTTTATCCCACTAATATTATAAAGGCGAAAGTTTGTAAGTGTGTGCGTGTATGTTTGTCTATTCTTCACGCTCAAACGGCTTAAGCAATTTGGATGAAATTTGGCACACAGATAGTATATAACCTGGATTAACACATAAGATACTTTTTATCCCGATATTCCCACAGGATCGAGACTTACGCGGGTGAAACCGCGGGGCGCAGCTAGTATAAAGATAAAATATAAAAAAAAAAATCATTATCAAGCCTCCCCAAACGTGTGAATCCATGTAATATTGTGTAGAAGTGGTGAACGCTTTGTCTAAGAAAATATAATTTATTTTATGATAAATTTGTTCTAAAGAAGTTTCTACCGTTTTTTAATCCCATAGACTAATTTGACAGGTGCAAATGTCAAACTCCAAATTGAAAAAACAAATAATAATCACTAGAAATGTCAAATTCAAGTCTGGGATAAAATAACGAACCTTTAGTTCAAGTTTAGTGTTGAAAGTTATGATAATATTATGGACTACGAAAAAAAAACTAGTTTTATTCAATCCTTTTAGACAATTGGCTCAATAAATATTAGCTTTAGTGTGATTTTTCTAGTCTATTAACTTATGCATTAAATAGCTTTGTTCACTTTTATTATATTGGCACCAGAGATTGAATTTTCAGTAAGAAACTTTATTTATTTTCTACCCATTTAATTTGTAGCCAGCGCCACGACAGCACAGTTGTAATGAATCCTCCTTGATCTGTCACATTAGTCTTTGAACAAAAAAAAGTTTTTCACAACTTCCTTCCTAAAAAAAGGATTTCAAAGACATTCCCTCGTTTTGTTCGTGTAAGACACGATAATAAGGAGACATTTTCTACCCAATACCGAATGATATTGATAACAAGGTTCTAGTTCACCCATTGTGTGAGTTGTATGAGTATCAAAATTGCATTTTTGTTGTATTGTATCGTTCCTGAGATATTGCTACCCTTTGCAATATTGTAGTTTCTGAGGATGCAGGTATTGTTACGGTTTAGATATATACTGAAGTATCTCCTTCTGTAAAGCAGGTAATAAAGCGATGAGGATGTGACGGTGCAGGTACTTATATAACTGGAACAATCTCATTCCAATCTTGGAATGTTGAGTTTATTTGTACTTTCTATCAATGTGGAGTTCACTTGTACTTTCTAGTACCTACTTATTTTCCTATGTACCTTATTATAGTAAATGAAAACTTAAGGTGATTTTTTGTTACGTAAATATTAGCATGGTATTATGAGGAGGGAGGAAACGCATGTGACTAAAAGAGTGATGAAGATAAATGTTAATGGATGGAGAGGGAGAGGAAGGCCAAAGAAAAGATGAAAGGATTGTGTGAGGAATGATATAAAAGAGAAGGGAGTGAATGATATCGTGACGGTTGACAGAGGAGAGTGGAAAGAGAAAACGTATTGCGCAGACCCCACGGAAAATGGGACAAGGGCAAGAATATGGTGATGAAATAATATTGAGAAGTAATGTGCATTTCCTGGTGGTGAATCGATTTAGGCTTCATGATGACCATTGTTATTAAGAAAGAGTGAGTACGTACATAATCAGCTAACTAAGATATAGCCAAAAACAAACCTGAACGCCTCCGACTAAAATACATCCAAGTTTGAACTAGAGACCGAATCTGAACCCCGAAACATCACTTGCACGATTTTGAGGAATTATTAAATTTCCCGGAGCGGGTCGGCACAAAAAGCGACAAAAGCGACCGGTAAAATATTGTTATCAAAGTCCGATCATGCCGTAAGAACAAACGGAAAGGTTTCCAGCCACCGCTATACTGTAGTAGGTTGACTAGAAGTGATAGCCGACAGGCTTGCCTTTTGAAATTTTTTAATCTCTTGAACAAACACCAAAAGAGAAACGATACGTTTGCGATATGAGCCGAAAATTAATTGAAGTTGCAAATAAAGCTCGACTTCGATCCCGAATTAGATAAAACTGACGGTAAATGGTAGATCCGGGTGATTGGTGTTTATCATTCATCACAGTTTTGTATAAAGGTACAATTCCGTCGCCGTCGCCAGCAGAGATCTGTGAGCAGGGCGAGCGGGAGCTACATACCTTCTCCTAGTCGACCGAGTCGACATCTCCGACGCTGGTCCTCCTCTGCTGGGTCTCCCTCAGGAAACTGGGAGTCTCACCCGGCAGGGACAGATCGCCGGGATGTCGTGAAGAAAGCGACGCCACTATAAGCGTCGCCGCGCTACTATGGTTTTATTCATAGTGTAGCGCGCGTAGGCATATTAAGTATCTTTAGTCTTAGGCAATGTATGACGTAGCTCGTAAGTTAATATTTTAAGTCCTCTCAATCTCTGTATACAACCAGTCGTTCAGTAAACCTTCAACTGAAAACACGCTCTTTCATTTGCCGAACCTTCTGATAATACACACACATCAACCACCTTAACGGCAAAATAGCAACCATACACACGAGTGCGACTTAAACTTCGCACCCGCTACCATAGCCGCATAAGGCAAATAAAATAAGGAGCCCGCATTAGCGGGGGCCCCCCTTGCGGGGGCGTCGCGACATCTCGAGAGTCGCCTGCAGTTGGTGCCTGCAATCGGCTACGGAATGGTACCTGAAGCCTTTTAACAATGTTGGTTCTTCTTGTAGTCAAATAAGACTGAGGCCGAGATTTATAAACTTTACTTAACACGTGCTTTAGCTTAGCAATATTCCGGTCACTGTAGCACAACTGTCAAAGTGCAAGATAGAGACGGATATGTATGTATCCGTCACTATCCGTCCTGTGCCAGATTGATAAAAGTAAGTTAAAGCACGGTAACATTTATCAATTTAGAACTCAAGTATTCATTTGTAACATAATGCCATAGTAACTAAAAAAAAAACCGCCAGACAGTTATTTATTAGCTCTAGAAAATATCCTTCAGGTCAAAAAGACTAATATGATTGTTATTTTTTACCTTCATTCTTCAAAATAATTTATTGTATAGCCATTTCTGCTATAATAATGCTCCAGACTATTTTCTCCGGTCAATTGATATCGGAGTATCAAGGAAATTAACCATTACGAAACATAATAGTTTTATGGCTCCGAAGGATATTGGTTCGTGGAGGGTGAAAAAAATAAATACGAGTAAGTAAGAAACTGTTTTATTTTTCGTAAAATCGTTATGAAAATGACTCTTTTTACTCCATGTGTGAATTATGTAGCCGAAGTTTTATAAAGCCAACCTTAAAATAGTGCTCCATTCTGGTTTTAACCCCAAAATGATTCGTGCGGATTCAGCGCTAAAACATTCAGGTCTTTAAAATCTCTCCTAATTTTTCACAAAAAACCACGTGATCGGATTAATTAATACGAACATAAACTAATTAAGATAATTAAATGTTAATGCGATGTTTTAATACAAGGTATTAGTAAACAGAGCCGTGCTCGGTGCTCCGGCAGCGCGAAAATGTATCTTTATGCCGTAGTGCACTCAGTGGAAAGCATAAAGTGGTCTTAAGTCTGCCATCTTCTGTTTCAAGCGCTTGGCTGGCTTACTGTATCGTGCTCTGGCTTAAAGGCGAGAGAAATACACTGTGTAAATATAAAAATACTACGTAAAATATGATTTGGAAGTTTGTCGTCGCTCGGGATATAATGTTTTATGGTGAGACCGTGGCGCACGTCGTGGGAGGTAAGTGCCTGATTTGCGATCAAGACGCGGAGCAGATTATCGACTGGCGCTTGTTTGAATTTCATCTGTATTGTTCAAGTACCATCGACGATAAGCCTCGATGGTGCGCCGATTATCCCACTTCGGATTACTCAGCGGCTACAAATTCTTTCCAAAATTTGCCAATCTTGTTAAGCCCTTATCATAAGTTGATAAGGGCTCAACAAGATTCGATCGGTACTTAAAGATTCCTGAGTTTCGGAATTCCGAATTCCAGAATGAGTACTCAGCATTCGATGGAGCTTAATATTTTAGGTAAGATGCTAGATGATGATGGATGATGGTAGCTTCTGTTAAATTTGCCGACGTAATTCCAGCCTTTCTGGTCAGCTGTAATAGTAGTTGAGGAAAAAAGTAAGGAAGAAACTACGTTAAGTGGAGGAAAAATAATAAATTTTCCTGTAAATATAATAGAAACGCTCAAGACGGTGTTTAATTGTGTTAATTTCCAACATCGTTATCTCGAGACTCATAATTCTTAGCTTCCCTTGAGTAATTAGTGGCCAACGATAGGTACGAACAATTGAAACAAAATCCAATTTAAAATAGAATATATATTTATAGAATTGCTGAGTTCTGCACTGAGCCTTAATTAAAATAATGTTACCCATAAAATATTTAAGTAAGGAGTATTGGGATTTGGAACAAGTCGACTTCATTAGAGTTAATGTTTCTGAATTGCATTTGGAGATAAGATTATAATGCTGTAGACATACTTTCGTGAAATCACAAAAAGAGTTTCGTAAGAAACACACTCGTGGGTTCTATTGCCGTCGAACCTTCTATTGTAATATGTTTTGTCTGGGCGCGAATGTAAGAAACGTTTACGTCTCTGGGGAAAAATAGGGCAAAAACGCAAGCTTGGTAGATAAACAAAAGGCTAATCGAGCTCGATGACAGCCGTCTGAATATTATGAAATATTTCTTCGTCAATATTATTAGATAAGGCTAAGTATTTCTTGTCGACTCGCTTCCCTTTACGGGCCTGGCGTTATCAGTCTGGCCGATAAGCGGCAAACGAGGCTTCTCCGGGAGAAAACCGCTATCATTTTTTATAACGCAATATGCCGGTCGTAAATAGTCTGAGCCCTTTACTCTAGGTTATTTGCTTTTGTCTTGGGGGCGACTGAAGCAAGAAGCAGCGAATTTATTTGATTGTTTATTTAGGATCAGGGATATGTTAAATTATGATGGGTTAATAAAGATTTGTAAAAAAAGGGGAAAGCACGTTTTAGTACCTACTCTTCCTACTTACCGTGTGTTTAGTAGAAGGATCGATAATTTTTTTAAGGGATTAGTGGTGTCATTTGCTAGCACAAAATTGTCTTAATTTTCATTTTAAAAATTAATTTAAATTTTGAAATTTTTCGTAACTTAACACAATTTTAAGATTTAAAAAGCACAAAAGTAATTTTCTAAAATCAACCTTGCATAAATGTCTTGTTATTGCGTTCTATTAAAACCACAAACAAGGAAGTTGTGACGACATTTCGGGTACCTAATTATAAAAAAAAACAGTGTCACTCCGGGAGTGCCGACAGAAGTGAAAACTTGAAAAAAAAAATCGTTACCGCGGTAATCAACGCGTTGATGTCTTTTTGATGGTCAAAAGCTGGTATCGTAACAGTGACATGAAATCAATGGTTTAGTCCCATCTCAAAAAAGCCCAACGCGCCTAAAGATGTTTTTACTTCAAAAACAAATTATTTTCTCAATTACCTACCGTGACACCTAAGACAGGTTTTATGGTTGAAAACTAGGAATATGACGCTCTCTATTGCTAAGAAAATTGTGTCAGTTCCTCTACCTAACATTCAGTATAATTTAATTGTAATTTAATTATGTGTTCACTATATTTTACTGAACACACCATACTTGTTTACAATTTACTACACAAGAATATCATTAAGTAGCGAAATACTGTAGGTACGTAACCTACCTATTTCCCGATTGGTAGAAGCGAAGTAACCCAGAAAACGGAGAATCATTGGGTATCAATCATGTCTGTCACGCGATCCCGCCACAGCGGTGCACGCCCGACGTGACAACAGCGCCACCTATCGCCGCTATTGTTCTCAAGACACACGTTGCACCTTAGCTTTTATTACGCACGTGGGTTTCCTCATTACTTCTATCTACGTCGTTTGCAGGTGAGAATCGGGTACGTGTTTTGAAAAAAATGTGGATAATTTTGGTTTTGTCTTATATTCGAACGGCAAAAAAAAGCCTCTTTGTTTTTCAACGCAGTTCGGGATTTTGTAAGCTTATGAATTTACTAAACGTATGGGAATGCCCGTCAAATGACAACCTAGTAATCATACAGGACCACATTGGACTCAGGCTTCAAGAATCAGTGACATTACCACTAATATTGTAAATACAGTTATAGGCCTAAAACATCAAAATAATGAGCAGTCTCTCAGCTCTTAAAGACGCAACAAGCTTTGATTAGAGCATCTATAAGTCAATCGTTATTTCGTATGTTTTTGTTTTGCATAAAAAGAGTATCAAAATAGTTTTTTCTTATTTTTTTATCCATTCTGACCCTCAAATTGTGGATATTGCACCTGAAGTAGTCGCGTAAGCTGTGGCACTTCTTCTGGACTTAGTCAGTAAAATGTCAGTGCATAACGTCATGTACCTAAGTCGTTTTGCCGTTCAAAGAATTTACCATCGATCCCTGAAGACTGGCGGCTTTGTGCGCCATCTAGGAGGACCAACCGGTTTACTACAGCATGACAAGATCAGTTTATCTTTACCACCAGGCTGCGTTATCGTCACCTCAGACCTCAGTATTGGTCCAAGAACAGCTTCGAGACTTTCATGGACTGGCTGTTTGTGCTCGAACTGTTAGAAGGAGACTTGAAGAACGTGGTCTGAAACTTTATAAGCCAGCTAATGGTCCCAAACTGACACGAGCTGACGAAATGACGCGCTTACAGTTTGCACGCGAATATTTGAATTAGACTTAACGTCAATAGAGCCAGGTTATTTTTACGGATGAAACCAAGATTATGCTGAATGACAATGATGGACGTAGGAAAGTATTCTGAAGACAGGGAGACCGTTTTCAGAAATGTTTAATTTATTTTATGTATGATAACACAAGGGCGTACACTGCAAGAATTTTTAGAGAATACCTGCACGACATTAGTATCGCAGCAATGGAATGCCAACAAGAAGCCCTGATATTAATCTAACGGAGCACTTATGGGATGAGCTGAAGAGGCGTGTTCGAACTAACCAACCAGCTCCAGAAACTTTGCAGGAGCTGAAAACTGCCATCTTGGAATCATGGGAGAACGTTCCACAGCACGTTATAGTGGCATTAATTAATTCCAAGCCGAACCGCACTAGTTACTAAATAAACGTTTTCTCTATGTAAACCATTGTTTTCTTCAAACATTCCACTCTAATTTTGCCCCTGAGAAACGCGAAAAGACGACTTATTGCAATTAAATTGTTTTGTTTTAGTAATGACAAACGTAAATGATAGTGAATGACTGGCTTCAAAAGCAGATTTTTTTTCTTTTTACTACCTTTAAAATTATTATTGCGTCCGGGAGTGTATATTGTGATCGCAGTATCAGTATAATTATTATGCTATCATGCATCGTAAAACGTCGCGGCAACCTGTTAAATGAGTAATGAAAATATTAATGACATCAGCGAATTACTGTAAATTAAACGGTCTGAAATTAATTTTAATTAAAAACTAATTTGATAAACGAAAGTGACAAACAGCTAGATTTTAAATGAAACCTTGTTATTGGTAATTCTCGTATATAAAATAAAGATTATTAAGAGTATAATTAGATTGTTAATTGCTAGACTTTAGCAGAAAGAAAGGAGTAAAGGATGAAAAAAATATTTTGTAAAATTTTGTTGGCACAAGCAAACAAGTTTCCAATAAATTTTCTCATTACACCGCTTTTTATTATGAATATTGCCAAGGAATTAGTTTGTGCAAAAATAAAATTCTTTGCATATCACGCGTTTTTTTGTGCCATACAAACACGACTTTCATATTTTATTTGCAAACGTAACGGTTGAAGCGTAAATCTTTTATTTTGGGGCCTCATTTTGTATTGTGAAACACTCGTAAAAATCTTATTTTATATACAAATTTTCTAACTTTCACGAAGGTGTTGTTATAAAATTTTCTCACCACATTCATTTTTGTTTGCTAAATTTATGAAATATGCGTCTTTAAAATATCTTTGCGCTTCTGCCCCAAGTTTTGTCTTAAAAGCATGAAAAACCGCACTCAGAAACTTTGTTGACCAAGTTTCTTTGCATTCGAGTCCCAAACTTCGCCTGCAAAAGGATTTTTCCCGTATCCGGCTATATTTTAAAGCTTATATGGCGTCCTCGGCTTCATCTCGAATATCCTTCCGTTTCATCTCCATTTTACTTTGGGCTTATCTAAGGCTCTAAGATTTTTTTCCTAGACAAATGAGATCCGCTGCGGTCCGTAGGAAGTTAATTTTTTCTTTCTTGTTTATCGTCTTTGTATCGTTTTTGTCCCTCAAACCTTTTTTCTAGAATTCAGGTCATGTATTGTGTACAGAGGATATGAATATGGCCCGTTACCCCGACGTATAAGACTACACTTTTTGTGGAATGAGAAATGAGATTGGATTTCATGTTCATGAACCACGTAACTTTGTATATCGTAATAAAATTCGGGTGTATGTAACGTAACACATGTTATTGCTTGTTCTGTGGAGCTGTCACAGGGTGACGGATCACGTGACTGTATCCGGCCTAGTTCGCCCACTCTCATGATCTTTTCGGATATACGTACATGAGCAGTTTGTGTGTGAGCGTTTGTAATAAAATTTTCTTCTTCGTTATTAACTTTGTTGTTGTTCGTGTTGATGCGAGAGTATGTCTTAATGTTTATTACAAATCTTGTGAAGATTTGCAGATGGAATTCTTTCAAAGGTTTATTTTTGAGACGTGATTATGAGCTTTACGTTATTAGAAACGTAATAATGCTACGGTTTCAGAGATGAACGGACGAATGAACACGTGGATATTATGTGTGACTTCAGCAACCTTGTCTCTCACAGGAAAATCCTTCTATTAATCTGCCATTCACATCATATCCAAATAATAGTCAAGACCTGCTTATTACACAAACATGTACAACTAAACTAATTGTAATTTCAACGGGTCCCGTTTATTAGGATCTTCAAATGGAACGCACGATCTCTCCAATTAGTGAAGCCGCTTTTGAAGATAGTTGTCGAAGCCATCAGGGAATTAATAAAGTTTCTAATATTGTGCTCGAGGCGTCGCCAGCAACACAAGCAATACACTGAACGGTGGTCCTTCGAGACGGAACTTGGTCGAAGCTAATATTATAACCAGGCAAGTTGCTATAGGATTTGTGTTAGGAATACTGTTTGATTGGTGACTAATGGAAATACACAAAGGATTTAGGTGCAGTAGTGAGTTTAATTGTTTGTTACGCTTCCACGCTAAAACGGCTGAACGGATTTGGATGAAATTTAACACATGGGTAAACCATGATCTGGGTTGGGACATAGGATACTTTCTATCCCGAATCGAGACTTATGCGGGTGAAACCGCTGGGCGTAGCTAGTAAGTAATAATCACAATAAAAAAACATGTTTTTATTAGGTACTAGCTGCGCCCCGCGGTTTCACCCGCATAAGTCTCGATCCCGTGGGGAAACAAAAAAGGGAACCTATGTTCTTTTCCAGGGCATCATCTATATATGTGCCAAATTTCATCCAAATCCGTTCAGCCGTTTTAGCGTGAAGGCGTAACAAACAAACTTACTTTGGCATTTATAATATTAAGGAATAGGGATGTGTTCAATGGCGGCAAGAGTAGGCATTATAAATCAATGGTGATAATAATAGTACCCCGCACTGGGCCCGCGTGGTGGATTACAGCCCACTCCCTCTCACAGAGAGGAGGCCTGTGTCCCAGCAGTGGGAACATTATAGGCTGATGATGATGATGAATAATAGTAAGTTAGTAGAAATAAATCCGTAATATAGGGTAATAGACCCAATTATCAGCACTTTAAGAAGTCCTCTAATTAATTTACTTTCTTATACACAATACTATATATTATTCCCTAAATGTATGTATCCATAAAACTTCTTGTTTAATGATGTTTAATATTTAAAATTCTTTTCATCGGATTTTAAAGCTAATGCAATAGCATTTAAACTACAATTGAAAAATGAATCTACCTCCATTTATTGGCACAATTGTTATAACCAGTTATTGGCACCAAATTACCCAATTATCAGCACTTAGAATTAGGCGAAATAAAATACATTTTACAATAAAATTATAAATAAAATGCTTTTTATTGCTATTAATATTTGGAATTTCTTCAGAAAAATACTTCAAAAATTACAATAATTCTCGACACTCAACAAACAGTTCAAATTAGATAAATCCAATTATCGGCATAAAAGTTAACCAATTATCAGCACTATGCGGATAAATGGTAAAATGTAGTTTCATCATGGTGTCAACATTTGGGAAATGATGTCACATCATGTTTTTTTACATTCAAATTAATTCTTAATCTGTACTGAAAAAGACTAAAATTTAAAAAAGAACCTGTAATTTAGTCAACACTATAAATTGAATTTCCGTTTAAAAATTTACCTAGATGTTGGCACCCCATATTTTAAAATAATCTAACGGATACCTTTAAAATCCTATTGAAATAAATAAAAAAAAAATACCTCATAAAACGTATAAAAACTAAGATTTCATTACAATTCTTATAAAACAATAGAAACAGAATTGACATCCTAACTTACCTCCAATAAGTAAATATGGCCGAAAAACAGCAACAACTGCAGACCGACTTTTTGAATTACGATCCTGCCGCAGTTTTTGATGTTTACGTATTGAAAATGTTGCCACTGTATAAAGTAGTATTTACCTAGTATATTGTTTTATTTTGTAATACCACAACCAAAAAGAGAAACTGAAATTTTTAACTTATTCGCGAGCAAAAGCTAGTATTATATAAATTAATCGTTTTATTTTCAAGCCAAAATAATCTTAGGCATGGCCATGGTCTATTCCTTCTCAGAGGCAATTTCTTTGGTTTGGAATAATCGTAATTATTTCGACAAAGGCCTCATAATATTCTATGATTACTGTAGTATTCATGAACTAGTCTCAATTTACAGTAGGCTAGTTGTTTAATATTAACAATAGAAAAGATCTAATATTCTCAGGACAAATATTACAACGCTGAAGAACTATATTTTCAACAATGCCTGCCATATTATTGTCTGTAGGTAAAGGCTATCGTAATCTATTTGGGAAGAACTTACGTCCTTTGGGAGACAAGTTTTTACTTCTGAAGGTACTTTTATCTGTATTATGAGCTCCAGGGAAATCTACACTTGTACCTCTCACGACCTTTTGATGTAACATACGCTGTCGTTATGTGTAGACTTATAATGGGCTGTATTTCATAGGGATATTGTGTTACTTGTTTCATTATTATTTTGATCGTTATTTGTAACAAGAAGAATAATTTTATCGATTCTTATTTTTTTAAATGAAACATCTTCAGCGGTGGGTCAGACCGACTGTTGGCGCAACAATGCCAATGCCAAACCAACACCAACGCCAATGTTGGCGTCGGTAAACTATCCTTATAAGCATATTATTACCTGTACATAATAATTTCGATTATTTACATCTGCCAGGCGTCCCGCAACGTCTCATTTTTTTAATGGCTTTGTTGTCAGTAAATTGGAAGAGCAGTAGTGGCCCAGTGGTAACGGCTGCGACTTACGAGTTGTAGGTCGTAGGTTCGAACCCAGACAGGCGCTTTACAGTAGCATAATCAGCCTATAATGTTCCCACTGCTGGGACACAGGCCTCCTTTCTTCGAGAAGGAGTGGGCCCATCTACCACGCGGACCCTGTGCGGGTTGATAGATGTCACATGTCTTTGAATTTTTGGCTCTAGGACATGCCGGTTTCCTCACGATGTTTTCCTTCACCGTTTTGAGAGTAGTGGTATGAAATTAATTACACAAAGTAAAGCGCCTGCCTGTGTTCGTACCCACGACCTACAACTCGTAAGTTGGGGCCGTTACCACTGGACCACCACTGCGCTTTACTTTGTGTAAATTATTTCATCACCACTGCTCTCAAAACGGTGAAGGAAAACATCATGAGGGAACAGACATGTCCTAGAACTAAAAATTGGAAGTCATTGTGACATCTACCAACCCGCACTGGACCCTTCGTGGTAGATTACGGCCCACTCCCTCTCACCGAGAGGAGGCCTGTGTCGCAGCAGTGTAAACATTATAGGCTGATTATGGTCGTCAAATTAGTTATTTCGATGGCTACAAACTAAGGTTTCTGGGTAATATAAAATATTATTGTTTTTTAGTGGTATGAGGAACAGGGTGTAAAGTTCACTCATCCACCATAGAAAAGGGAGGATCCTCCGACCAGACGGGTGTTGTGTCTGGCGGGCAACTGCCCATCGGTTTGAAGTTGAAATTTTGTATGTATGTCGATCGCTCGGTAAACTCTAATTGCGCGATGCAGGATTTGTGTGACGTCATGTCTAGTGCCACTAGTTTGTTTGTGGCGGTGTAACTGCTACAATTTCTAAATTCGACATACTTAATAAATAAGAATTCTGTACCAACGCCTACGTAGGTGCCTTCCTACCGTTGAATTTAGACGAAAAATAATATAAATATTACACAGAAATATAGCTTAAAGGGCAAAACTAATTTTAAGATAATTTTTATATGCATAAAACTTGGTATACAAGGTGGCGTATTTCCAATCTATATAAGACCAGAACGCAGCCATAGCAAACTACTCGTGTATACATTATAATGCTATTTTTAAATCTGTGACTACAATGTATATGTCACCGTAAGATTGTGAGCACCGTTAGTTCATAATCTATCGGTATTATTTCCGTTAGATCATAATCTGTCGAAAAATTGTGAACTGGGTGAAATGGGTTAGGTTAGGTTAGAACTGTGACCAACCGCGTGAGTCGAGTGAGCATAGTAAGCGCTGCCGCGGTAGCGGCAGCGCTTACTATGCTCGTTTCTCATGGATATAATATAAACTTTCGAAAAATAATGCGTTAAATCGTAAATGATTTGTCGCAGTTCACAATTTTTCGACAGTTTGTAATCTAACGGAAATAATACCGATAGATTATAAACTAACGAAGTTTATAATTTTACGGTGACATATACACAAATTTTGCGTATTGTTGGTGTATAGTTTGTAACGTGGACGAGCGCGTCCTGGTTCCAAACTATACTACATTACTTATATACCTGATAAGAGTTTTAAAGATATAGTCTATAAAAAAAAGAAAAGAACAAAAGTGTGAACTGGGTGAAATGGCTTTGGTTAGGTTAGAACTGTGACCAACCGCGCGCGAGCCGAGCGAGCGAAGCGAGCGGTGCCGCGGCAGCGGCCGGCGAGCGCTACTTCCAAGTTGCTCGCAGCCAGGCAGGCTATTTAATATTAGCACAAGATGCATTACGTCGCAAAACTCGCAAACAAGTTGGTTCCCTGTTCACAATTTCTAGCAATTTAAACTCGATTACTCCGTATGCGTACTGGCACTGTATACTATGGAATGAGGTAGTTAATTTGGTCACTACGAAGTATACGCAAGTATTTGCGTACTACTCTTGTATAGATTGGAAGACCTTAGTAAAAAAAGTGATTTTCAATCTATACGCGAGTAAAGTCCCCGTCACGAGAAGCAATAAATTTTGTAAACACACATTCAGGGATTTGCAATCTTTGGGTAAAATAAAATAAAAACAGTTTTGTACTATTTTTTTACAGGTATATAATTATATTAACACACACATCTAATTACAAACAAACAATATAACTTAATCCGCGAAAACACCACAAACAAACAGACGCATTCGAAACTCGAAAGACAGCAGAGACAACGTCAGCGTGAACTTACTTCAAAATCATGGCCCACATGTTTACGTTCCATGAATCAGATGCGTTCCAGTACCACAAAACCTTAGACGACAGCGCTTTATATCGCTAAAATATAACCCGATCAAGTGAAATTGCTCATTAGTTTCGTATAACACGTACGTTACTTTGACTTCATTGAATTTGGGATTATTTGTTGTTGATTAAATTGTCGCTACGTAACTTGGTAGAAGTTCTTTATTTACAAAAATTATAGCTTCTCGTGACGGGGACTTTAGTTTCCTATGGCTGCGTTCTGGCCTTGTATAGAATGGAAAGACGCTACAAGGTGTTATTAAAAATATTAGATCGAACATGTTTTGCTTAAAACTAAAGCATGCAAACTTAGATACTAACAAAAAAAAATTACATCACATTTGACATCACATCGAATTAATTGTTTTTTTTTGTTGTTGTTGAATGGTTGTTCATTTACTCTCATTGTTGGATGGCCGTTTTGCGTGGATGTGACGCATATTTTCCCCCAAATTGTTATTTACGTGTTTCTTTTTTCTTTCAAAGTAAATAAACGTATTTTCTTTCTTTTATTTTATTTTAGTTCTTCATACATATGTTTTGCTGTGTTAACTCCATGGGATTGTGTTCATCTAAAAATAGGTACACGAAGATTGAACGGTAGCCAAAATCTGCGAGTTTACTAAGTGATTGATGGGAGACAGGCACTGGGACACGTTCTTTACCAACAAAACGTTAGTTTATTTTACTCTGTTAGCCCATTCGCATGGACGTAAAAATATCGCAGCGAGATTTTATAGCGTACTGGATTTTCAACTCTCGGTGTTAAGCCGAGCGTTTGTGAATTCAACAGAGTGCTTCCCAAACACACTGTTGGATTTTCAACTTTAGGTGCTAAGCAGAGCGTTGTAAATCCAGTGTGCAAAAAAATCCTGCCGCGACATTTTTACGTCCGTGCGAACGTGGGCTTAGCTGTTGCTTTACAGATTTAGCTTCAAACTAAATTCTGGAAAACAGCGAGACTGTTTAAGTATGAAAACCGGGACAAATATAGCATATTACGATCATAAATATACAGTTTCAATATCATGTAGTGTTTTGTATTATTGCAGCAAGTACGCTCGTTTAATAAAGCCAATTTACGTGCAATTTACGATTATAGCACTTTCCACTACAATTTGCGTGTGTCACACCGAACACTCAGTAGCTGTTAAACAAGTCTATGAGCATTATGACGACCTTCGATAATCTACTTTATTGTTCAAAAGATAGGGTTGGTTTTATAAGGTCAAGGTGAAGTTGGCGGGAGGTGAAATAACTTTCGGCGCAATGGGTGGCCTTATATTGCACAGCACGCGTTGTGTTTATGGAGATTCCGACAAACGTGATGACAGCAATATTTTTGTTGTATCTTCTTGAAATCTAATGAATATTCTGGAAAAAGTCTCAAATATAAAGTCGGGGAACGTAATGCAGTACTTTAGAGATAACTAACGCTAACTACTTTGAAAATTAAGTGCTGCGACAAACGCGGGTATCGCGGTGCACTGTAAAGTGGTGTTCAGCAAGTACGTAAATAAGTTTAAAACGAATTACCATAACCTACCGTGTTTATACTAGGGATATAATTATAGGACGGTAGTTCAGCAGGTATGCTCAGTTTAAACCTATATAGTAGGTTAGACATATGCACATACATTTGAGGGACTTAGTAAAGGTGGTTTTACATCGGCGAGACAAAGCATGGATGGGATGGAAGAAAATTTAAATTTGTGTGTCAAAATTTCTATCCACGCCTTGCCCATCTTTGGTGTAAAAAGTCTAGATGCGCGAGGATGTGCGAGGCGAGAATCGAAATATTTGTTAGTACAATATTTAACTTTATTGCTGTAAGAATAGAGTTTTTATTTACTTTGTAAAACGGATATACAAATCTCGCACCTGCCATTGAGGACCCGCACGGTCTCTCTCTGTCAAGCGCTGACTCGCGATGCCTCGCGCTGGGACGCACTAGCACGTACCGGCTTGCTCCGACCATCGCGAAACATCCCTGCAGCTCCCAGTGCTACGCGAGTCGGCGCTAAGTAGCGATGGCCGGAGCGTGCCATCGCGAGCCGGCGCGATGTAGCGCTGGCCATTGCGAGACGGCGCGATATAGCGATGTACATCTTTCGGTGTAAAAGGGTAAGCGTGATTTTAATTCTCGCCCATCCCATCCACGTCTCGTCTCGCCAGTGTAAAACCACTTTGAAGGTCACATCTTGTAGACCATTGAAACTCTGACGAGTTTCTACATTCTGTGATTAATTTAACTCACACACTGATTCATTATTTATCGAAAAATCGTTTATGGTTACAATATTTGCAAATATGTGATTTTAGTAACTAGAATCAATTCTATATTCCTGTGAAGACATTCAAAGTGCTTTTGAAATAAATGATTTGACTTTGATTTATCTCTCTATCTGCTGTGATATAAAACATTATCCACAATACTGTTGATCTCCTATGCAATGCTAATTGACATACTTTAAGTTTGAAGATTCAAAAGCTCTGCTCTTAATTATTCACGCATGGCATTTTCTTTCATTCCTGTTCGTTACCACCAAATTAATTTTAGTGTTAACTTATACGATACTAATTTCCCTACAGTTTCCTAATTTAATTTTAACAATGAGTTTCTAATAAAGTTACGCAGGTAGTATGTACTTTACTAAGTTTCTAATTGGTTGTGAAATATTCAATCACAGAAGGAAGTTTATTACTTATTTTGTTCGTTTAAAGTTCTAGAGATATATGTGGGTGATTCACGGAATAAAACGTCTTTATAGATTTCTTATAGAAAGTAATTCTAAAGTTATTTATCTTTTGTATTCTGATTAATTGAGAAATCAAAGGTTTAAACTTTGTAAACTTAGGTATGCCTACTCTGTATGGTAAGAGGGTGGTATCCTATCCTATACTATTAAACGAGCAATATTTATATATGTCAGAGACGGGTATGTGACTCTGTCGTTATTAGCAGCGATATTTTAACTACTGTGGGCGGTAGTGTGGGTAGTGTTGGTTAATGCGCAATAGAAAAACAGTTTGCAGTTCAGATCACATTATAATTTACTATCAAATTAATCACAATAGCTAAATTATACACACACTGGGTGCGACGGCGTCTATTAAAATCACCAATTAACACAATGATCACAAATTACAACTAACACAATAACTGAGCACCACGAATCGAAAATAGTTCCGCGACGTCTTAACTCCAATGCGATCAGAGGCTGAATTCCTTCCTCGCCGTGGCCTTAAAACATCACGACTCTGTAGAAGCGCGCTTTTTGGTGTGGGTAGATCACTTGATGTCGACAATGGCGCTCTTGCGATTCGTTTCGTGTCTGTACTAATGACCGGATCTGACATATATATATTACTAGCTTCTGCCCGCGACTTCGTCCGCGTGGAATAGTTACTTTGGGCTAACGCTAACTTTAACCCGCGACTTCGTTTACGTAGAAGGCGAATTAAAAAAAAAATAGCGTACAGATTTACTTCAAGCTACTACAATCTGTCAAATTTATTTAATAGATTTTCAACTTTATCGCTGAAACGTAAGGTTCAAAGTTGATTGGGAAAATTTGACAGTTTCGGGTAGCTTGATGTACTGGCGTCTGTACGTTAAGGATCTATTTTAGGTATCTACATCTTGCTTTTATCAGTAAGAGTGGAACTTTAAAACGTTAGGTAAAAGTACTGGGTCTTATAATCTTACATCACGATTCACGCCCTTCCCCCACATGACTGCCTTGCACATCATAAATGCGCGCGCAGTACTTGATCATTACTTTGCTGCGATTTTATTTTAAAACTGCGATATCTCCTAAGATATTCATTGAAATCGAATGATGTAAAGGGCAATTTTGTTTTAAATTAAATACTTGTGATGAATAACGTATTTATTTGGATAAGGATTAATATCATGTTTATAAAAACACCTTCTCAAATAATGGATTATTATAGAACAAATTTGGTTAGCATAAAACAGGTTATAGTGAGCCAACCTTAAAAGATAGACATATGCTGTCGCGGATTTTTTTTAGATCTTTTAAAGGGGAACAATTCTGTCATACATGATTTTTGCGAATCTTTAACCGTTTACGCAGCGCACGCAGAGGAAACTCTCAAAAGAAAAAAAAAAACAACCCGATTTTGAAACATTCTTCATTGATGCTCCGCTCCTATTGCCCTTAGCGTGATGATATATAGCCTATAGCCTTCCTCGATAAATGGGCTATCTAACCGTGAAAGAATTTTTTAAATCGGATCAGTAGCTCCTGAGATTAGCGCGTTCAAGCAAACAAACAAACAAACAAACTCTTCAGCTTTATATATTAAGTATATAGATTATACTAGCTGTTACCCGCGACAAATTCCGCGTGGAATTCTATACATCAATTCAATTAATTTGTATAGTTTCCTAAAACAAAAGTAGCCCAGGTTACTCCTTATAACATAAGCTATCTGCCAGTGAAAGTCCCGTCAAAATCAGTCCAGCCCTTTTGGAAATTAGCCGGAACAAACAGACAGACAGACAAAACAAACAAAAATTGTGTTTTTGTTGTATGTACCGTATTTACCTTTATATGCATTTAGTAAAAAGCTGTTATTTTGACATTACAAACAGATACTTTTTTATTTATTTATTTAATGTATTGTATATGTACGTATAGAAATGTTTGTACTCACGTTCTCGAAATCGGCTCTAACGATTTCGATGAAAGTTGCAATGTAGGGGTTTACGGGGGCGAAAAATCGATCTAGCGTCTCATATCTGGGAAAATTCGTTTTCTTCGTATTTTGACACGAGCAGATCTCGATCGCCCAAAGTTTAGAACAAGATAATGAATAATGACATGAGAATAATGACATTAGAATAATAACATGGCACCATGGAATTAATAAGTACATCCTATCATAGCAGCATGGAATAAGTCGGTACTATAATACATGGATTAGTATGAATTTTCCTAGACTATTAAATGAGCATTCTCTATTTTCACCAGAGCAGAGCTCGGTCGTCCAGGCACTTACTATAACCACGCGTGAATCGCTTATCTCTCTGTCAGCCTCCTAAACCAATTAGGTAGCGGTATTAGCATCGCCAGTGGATCGAAAGAGGTCAAGTGGTAAACGTTGGTCACTCACATCACTGCCCCGTCCACCGCAACACTAACGAAACCATTTAGCGGTTCATTGAACGTTTTTAACGTCATTATGAACTTTGTGACGTCATTTATATTATACGGTAATGAATTGTGTACAGAAATAACTGTCGTGTTTTCATAGAGTTTGGGTATTTTTAGGTGGTTTTGGGATTGTTTATGTAACAAAAGAGAATTGCTAAGTATGGAAATATTGTTTTTTTTTGCAAAATAAACGCATTAAAAGAGTAGTGACAATAGTAGCTATCGATCTTATGCGATATTTTAGCTAAAGGTTAGAAATAATAATTGTAATAATATTTAAATATTATTGTTAGAAAACAAACGCATTAACATAGTAGCTATCGACATTCAGCAGTCTTTTAGCTAAAGGTTAGAAATATTGTTTGATGAAAAACAAACTCAATGAAACAGTATAGCGACAATTGTACTGTAGCTGTAATCGATCTCTAGCTATCTTTCATCAAAAAAGTGAAAAAACCTAGAGATATACGTCATCATGCAATCAAAAATTGCGAGTCTATTAACACACTGCACAAAACTTACAGTAAACCAACAAGTACAATTTTAAAAGTTAAAATTTTAAAATCCCCCTACAGCATTTCCTCATTTGTCTTTCCTACTTCATCACCAGACCCTGTTTACCATTTATCTATAACATATTCATTGAGATCATTCCAATGAGCCCAAATACGATATCTGTGCTGTAAGTTGGCGAGCGAGTTGGGTTTCCTGCAAATTCCAGGTGATGCTGCAGGATCAGTTCAAGGTTACTGTGTTCTTCTAATATCATTGAAGTAACATAATACTAAATCTCAAATCGATCAGACCTGTGGGTGATCATCAATTCATCAACTAAAAAAGAGCTGATAATCTTCAAACGGCTGAACTAATTTTGATAAAACATATATAAGAACCATCGCTAGAAAACCTGCTTTCAAATAAAATAAAACGCATTCAAATCGGTTCACCCGTTTAAGAGCTACGGTGCCACAGACAGACACACACACATAGCGGTCAAACTTATAACACCCCTCTTTTTGCGTCGGGTTTTAAAAAACAGAAACCAGCGCTTTTCTCTTAATTTTGTTCTCAATAACGTGCAATACAATACAAGCGAACTAACACTTGCTCATACGTTTAAAACTTATTGGAGCATAAGGGAAGAGTATAAACGAATTAAAGTAGGCACCGTTTGTTTCATCGCGGGATGGGACACGTGTGACTTGGCTGACTTGAATGCTCCACACAAGTTACTCTCTCGTCTGCAGGCTGAGGCGACGCGAGCTGCATAACTAAGCGCTCCACTAAACTTATGCTAGTGAAACTTAGCTTCTTGCTTCCTATGTCGCGCGCTTTCATTTGTACCATTAAGAGCTGACTGCGCTATGTCGCGGTTGCCACGAAATGCCGTAAATTTTAGCTGCGAATGGTCCATTGTGCCATTGTCATTCTGCGTTTTATCCGGTATACCTAGGTTTGCGGTTTTTAAGTTCTCTATTGAAATAGTGCGCTATTTAATCAAGACTTAGAAAGCATAGTATATGGTCTTAAAAAAACGTATCTTTCCTTTAAGCTATAAATCGAAATTATGATAACTTGGGTTTCGGAAATTATCCCACGGGAATGTACTACCGGGACAAAAAGTATCCTGTATGTCAGTTAATCCAGGGTGTAAACGATCTGTGTGCCAAATTTCATTCCAATGCCAAACGTTCATACATACAAATTTTCACATTTATAAAATTAGTAGGATAATGGTGCCGATTCTCTTGTCACAAATGCCTCTAAACTAAACTAAAAATCATCAAAATTTAGTTTATTCCTGTCAAACGACGATTTCCCATTCTGAAATAGACTAAAGTGACACAACATAACTATATTTTAGTTTGACAGCACTAAGATGGCACTGAGATATTAGTTTAGTGAAAATGGCAATTTTGCTATTCTGAATTTGACGTTTTTAACCTAAAATTTAGATTTTCTAACTAAATATGACTATTTTTAATCGCGACTTAAAACATGTGGAGTAAAATTGGTTGTTATGAACTAAAATTCACACCAACACCTCGACTTCAGATGAAAAAACAGTACTGAATATTTTTTTTTCTTTTGCTTATATCTCGAAAACGGTATGTCCAATCGCAAAAATAATGAAAATTTCGACACCTTTTATAAAACCCTTAAACCCCTAACATTCTACATGTAGGTAATATTTTTTCTGATTTGCCACACAAAAAGCGAAAAATCCATATAAAACACGTCGAGGCTGCCCCCCCTGCGCGCCACCGGCTCTAAAAAAATTCACGTGGTTAGGTATCACGAGTGGAGTCGCGGTTGTCAGATTCGATTTAGATGTGTCAAAATTGTTTTTAAATTTAGAGAATTTATTTTGCAGAATAGCTTTGAGATTCTCATAGTCAAAAGTAAGGAATTTTAGTGATAGTTTAGTTAGTTTAGTTCGATGTACAAGAGAATCGGCACCAATATGTACCACCTAATCCTAGAATTTGTTTCAGAATAACCTGTACCCTAACTGCGTAACTTATTTTCGTAAACAATTATGCCTAATTTGTTTCATTTTGACAGTTCAACAACATTCATTGCGTTATTTATGTTGTTGAGCAGATTTTTTAGGGTTTCGTACCTCAAAAGGAAAAAAAGGAACCCTTACAGGATCACTCGTGTGTCTGTCTGTCTGTCTGGCTGTCTGTCTGTCTGTCTGTCTGTCTCTGTCTGTCTGTCCGTCTGTCACAGCCAATTTACTCCGAATCTAATGGACCGATTAAGTTGAAATTTGGTACACATATATATTTCTGTGACCTAAACACGAATGTGTCACGTAAATAAATGAATTTTGAATATAGGGGTCACTTTTAGGGGGCAAACAAGAAAATTTAAAAAAAAAAGTTTTACTAACAGTACCGTGTGACATATCAAATGAAAGGACTTGTTATGAGGATCTTAAATATATTTTTTATATCATTTTAAAATAAATACTTTTAAAGATATTTAAGAAATTCAATGAAAATTGACCATTCCCCCCCTTATCTCCGAAACTACTGGACCAAAAATGTTGAAAAAAATACATAGTATGGCTCTTTACTCATAGATAACAGGAAAACCTATAAGAAGTCGATGGTCTTAAAACAACACGGTAAATCTCTCAATATTGTGCGCGCAAACTTACATTTCGTCGCTCGGCATCCAATAGGCCCATCTCTCTAGCTATTATAATACCAACAACAAAATATCAAAAGTGTTTGACAGTCAACTTAATACACAACTAAAAAATAAAACTGTAAATGTTCATGACAACCAATTCGGGTTTCGGCGTGGTTTGTCAACAGAAAGTGCAGTGTTGTGTCTTAAGCATACTGTCACATACTATACACAGCGTGGGACGCAGATTTATGTTAGCTTCCTCGACTTATTCAAGGCTTTCGATCTGGTTGCTTATGACGTATTGCGGAGAAAGATGGAGAAGGATAGATTGCCAACGGAGCTTATAAACATCTTTAAATATTGGTATGGTAACAAAATCAATAGTGTATGATGGGCTGGAACTTTTTCCAGGCCATACAGGTTGGAATGCGGGGTGAGGCAGGGAGGGTTGAGCTCACCCTCGCTTTCCGAGCGAGCTGATTGGCGAGCTCAACAGCACCAGAGTAGGTAACTATATAGATGGTATTTGTGTCAATAATATTAGCTATGCAGACGATATGGTGCTTCTGAGCGCGTCAATCTGTGGTCTCAGAAAGTTGGTCGCCAAATGTGAGCAGTATGAGAAAATACATGGTTTGATGTATAACTCCAATAAGTCGGAGATCATGGTCTTTGAGGCGGTTATGTTCCACCTGTATTACTCAATGAGACTCCACTACAAATAGTATTTACGTTTAAATATCTTGGTCATATATTGACCCCTGACCTCAATGACGGACTCGATATTGGCGGGAACGAAGGGTGTTGTCGGTAAGAGCGAACATGCTGGCTCGCAGGTTTGCACACTGCTCACTTAAAAAGTCAAAATTACTCTGTTTTGAGCTTATTGTACGTTTTACAAGTGCAGCCTATGGGCTAGATATACCCAAAGGTCGTGCAACACCCTTCGTGTCCAATACAACAACGCTTTCAGGGTACCTATTGATGGGGCTGCCCCGTTTTTGTTGCGCATCGGGAATGTTCGCAGACGCACATATTAATTGCTTTTACGCAACGATGCGAATGAGGTGTGCATCCCTGTTGCGCAGGGTGCGGGCCAGCTCCAACAATATCCTAAAAATGATCACTAGCAGGCTGGATTGCATGTACATCAATCACTGCAGTGCCATCTCCCATGGGGTGAAATAAATTGAAACTAGATTACGTGGGGCACTCGGAAAGTTTTGCGATACTAGAAAAAAATAAACTACAGGTTATATATTTTTTTATTATATCTTTAATACACAGTTTCATACGTCTAAACCAATTTTCATAACACATTTTCCAGTCCACATCAAACACCTCTTCAATCTCCTTCTCAAATGCAGCCAGTGCAGCTTCCGGTGATGAAAACTGTTTTCCTTTGCGTTGGTTTTTTTATTTTGGGGAACAAGAAATAGTCGCACGGAGCCAAATCGGGACTGTAAGGAGGATGACCTATAAATTTGACCGGTGTGCTGTCCAAAAATTCCCTTGTTTTGAGCGCCGAGTGAGTCAGCGCGTTGTCATGGTGAAGCAGTAGCCCACGGAGGCCAGTGTTCGGTCGCTTGCTGCTTGCAGCAGTAAAAACTTCTGGCAAACATTTGGTAACATACCATTTAGTATTGATGCTCCTTTGATCTCGAAAGGGACTGACACCAGATAAACCGTCAAAGAAAAAAAACTTGCGATCAAAATTTTGCCTGCACTTGGTTGCACACTGGCTCGCTTCACTTAGGTAGGCGTTGGTTCATTTTGAAACAGCCACACGGTCGACTGACGCTTCATTTCTGGATCATTCTGATAAAACCAAGATTCGTCAGCCGTAATGATATCTTAAACGTGCCGAGACGAGCCTGTTTCAAATTTGTTATCATGTCTCGGCACCATTCTATCCGAACCTCCTTCTTCTGCCTGCGTTGGATTTTGCGTTACCAGTGTGAAACTATCTTCCTTACCCGAAGATGTCCATGTAGAATTTCATGCACACTTCCCGGTCAAATCTGCAGTATATGGTGAACCATTTCATATGTAATTCGCATATTCTCTTGAATTAAATGTTCACAGCCAGCACGTTTTGTTATGTTACAGCCGTCATAGGGCGGCCACTTCTTTCTTCGTCCGCCAAAATTACTCGACCACGCATAAATAAACGCGTTGAACCAGCGGAAAACAGTCACTTTAGAAGGGCTTTTTTCTATGAACACCATTTGAAGTCTTTCAAACAATTCTTCTGGTTTAAGTCGACATTTGAAATCGTACAAAATCATCGCGCGAAAATGTTCTCGTTGTAAATCCAATTTTCAGTAAGACAGAGTATTTTGATTTTGCTCGTAAAAAAATGTGGAGGGAAATTAGAATGTTATGTTTTTTTTGTAATAAACAGTCATATTTTTTATCGATATCAAAACCAGCCAGTATCCCATAGACAAAAACTGTTAGTTGCAAAACTTTCTGAGTGACCTGGTAAAATAAGCTAACATAGTTCATAAGTTTATTAACACCTTGTTACTTGAATAAAGAAAAATATCGTGACCATTTTTCTTTTTCAACGACGTTTTCTAAAAATTAAACCTAGCTAGATCGATTTATCGCTCCCGAAACGCCCTGCGTACTAAAGTTCATAAAAATTATTTGAGCCGTTTCCGAGATTCAGAATATATAAATATACATATATACAAGAATTGCTCGTTTAAAGGTGTTAAATTTATATTATTTTTATATTAATACCGCGAATGTGAAATTTTTAACGAACATCAGATTTTTGTTTTATTTCATTCTACACAATCAAATAAGTGATCTTGCAATTAAAAAAAAACGTAAAAAAATGTCACATTCGCGGTATTGGATGCCGAGCGATGATTTGTAGTTGGAATGTATGGGAGAACATGTTTTTCAACTACAATGTTAAGTTTGTTCTTGGGATAAATAAATTCATCTCAACTATGGAACCCTTCATTGTGCGTAGTCCGACACGCACTTGGCCGGTTTTTTTTTTCTAACTTATGAAGCAATGGATTAGCAATCTGTTTCAAATCGAAACAAATAAGGGTACTGGTTTAAATTTATGAGTACACATTACTTATTCCAAAATTCACAGTAACTAATTAAGAAGTCCCACTAAAACTTTTACATTATTCACGCTTAATTCAAAAATATATTTGCGTCCACTCATTAAAAGTGTCATTAAAAGTTAAAAACTTTATAATACTAATAAAAGTAACAAAGTCTTCGTAAAAACATAAGTAAATAATTGGGAGGCACCTGAGTTTCAACTGAGAGGCATTTTATCGCTTCAAGTGTTGACATCCGAGTCGAAATTGCTCTCAAGAAAGTCTGTGTACACATCCTTTGGAAATCAGATAGAAAATGAAATACGGTGTATGAGATGGGGCGACTGACAATGAGATGTTTGACTTTGTCATTAGGGGAATATTATTTGTAAATTGTGTTTTGATTGGACTTTCAACACGGATTTTATAGAAATTCTCATCAAATAAAAATGTGGGGCTTTTTGTCTGCTGATAATTTTTTAGTTATCATCAGTGATCGGAGTAGGTAGAGTGATTTTATGTACTCGCATCATGAATAGTCATAGAAATCATAACATGGATAAGCCTTTTTTCCGGGATTTCATTTTGGTACTTACGGGATTGAATCAAATATTGTTAAAGTAAGGATTTTTAAACTACTACATTAGAAATTAATAGAATGCGATAGATAAACATTTAAAATATATTAAATTATTGTATTGTTTTTATAGTATACCTATCCTTTTCTTGGAGTCCGATCACCTATATACTATTAAAAAGACAGCAAAAGGGTTAAATATTTCTTATTCCTATTGATGTATTCTTTATTCTACACATTTAAAATTCCTTAAAAAGTAATTATAATTTCAAAATCCCGGAATCCATACTAATATATACGTGCCAGTGCATTGACCCCAAGTCACTCTACCTACTCCGATCACTGTTTATCCTTCATGTACAGTCTGACTATTTTCTTAATGTCCCTCGGGAATTATCGCATTTCCGAATACAAACGAATGCTAATTTCTATGTCCATCAATTATTAGATTTATCGTGTATAATAATTTGAATTCAGAACTACATAAGTACTTTATTGTTGTTTTGTTTTGATTTCTGTGTGAACTAAATAGGGCTGTAAAACTATTTTCGTGCCTGCGACTTAAGCAGCTTTCTTCCCATTTTTAAAATAAATTACATTAATTTAAAAGAGTTGAAGCGTCCGGTCTGCACCAAGTGCAAAGGGCAATTGATAGAAATCCGACGACTGACGAAACACGAAGTTTGCCGAGGGACGTTAAGAAAATAGTTATAATAAGTTGTACTCTCACTGTGTTCCCACTCACTAGCGAACGACCAAAGGAGAGACTGAAGCTGTGGCGAGACAGTGCTTCCTTACCCGAACCATTCGGATATTCAGATCTCCCGCCTGGACATGTGTTGCCTTGGGTAGCCTGGAAGTCTTAAAACAGACTCCGGACCCAGGTTAGCCGAAGCAAGGAAAATCTGTTCAGGTGGAGATTTATAGACGACTCCGCCTTGGAGTGTAAATGTGGTGCTGTTCCATAAATGATGGAACACTTAATGTCGTGTCCTGTCAGCGGCACGTTACAGGAACTGTTGGACGCTAGTGATGGCGCAAAACACGTGGCTGAATTCTGGGTCGAGTCTAATTAGATTGTCATTCACACTCTAGGAAGAAGACTGTATCTTTTTCTTAATGAGTCAATTTCAACACAGCCATAAAATTATTTCCCTACGTTTTAAAAGTCTGCTTTAATGTAGCGCTTAAACACTTGAGTATCTTTCTTAATATTATTTATTTCTTTCGCTGAAAACGGACGAAATACGTGCTCCTGAAAAAACTTCCTGGCTTTTTACTGATTTAATTTATTGGCTCAACTTCTGTGTTTTCTCTTTCCTTATTTATAACTCCCTTTGAGGAAATATTGAGTGCCGACCATTAAGTGGTCAACAGTTCTATCGTTGAAATTTTCAAATGGTATTCACGAATGATAAAATTTTATTTTACTGCCCCTTCCAATTACGACCTACAAAGTTTATGTTTTACCTGGGGTGTAATAAAAACCCTTATCATCACAGATTCCCGGATTTTCAATTAAACTTTAGGTAATCACCATTTGGTTAGCACAACGGGCGAACAACTTCGCTGAGTAAAATTGCCAAGTTTCGTCAATCTAATCAAAGCCTTTTTGATAGCTGTTATAATTTCATGCTTGAATTTTGTTTCAGTATGAAATATAATTTATTAGTTTAAGAAGATGAATAAATTAAACCCAGCTACACAGTTTTGTTTACTTTTCCAGTTGAGGTCAGAACTGGCCTGTGGGCACGATCTTTGCAAGTTTATTTGGTCTTCAAAATACTGCTAAGTGAAAGTGAAATTTTTCAATAGTATAAGAAATGCATTCACATTTCGAGTAACAAAACACTCATCATCTAATTTCTTTGAGGTCATCCTTATCTCAATTTTTAGAATTCAAGTAAAAATAAAAACACTAGACACATACACTAGTTCATATCCGTTATTCCGTTCAAGGATATTGCTAATATCGGACGCCGAGCGCCGAGACCCTTCACCGATCGTTTTGACCTAACGTCGTGAAACAAACCTTCGGCTAAGCTCAATTTATTGCGTCAGCGTAATAAATTGAGTGATGTTATAAATATCGCTTTATTGGAGACCTATCAATTTGGAACTAACCACGTTTCGAGAGATTTTCGAATGACTTCACATCGTAAGTACCACTAGCTTACTAACATTAGTTCGCTCGTGTGTTATTAATCTTTAACTGTAATCCACGAAGGGTTAGATAGAGGTGTAGCCAATTATGTAAGTCCCATGTACATCGTCAACCGGAAACAAATCAGCCGTCCTTAAGAAAAGTGCAATAACTAGGTTAAACCTGATTTCGAGAAAAACGCGAGTAAAGATTTTATTTTTGTTTTGTTTGTAGGTCTCTCCAACACTATACATAATATGGTATGCAAGGCAAATTCGTCATAGATACGTAAAAAGTGTCTAAAAAGAATATATATATCGCGTTCTGCAAATTCCGAATATGTACTAATCTCAATTCGGCGCAAAACTCGAGTTATTGCACTTTTCGTAAGGACGGCAGAAATCCAGACTCCGGGCTTCTACTGAGAAATTCTTGATTGAAAAACCTAATAACACTTTGGCCGAACTTTTTTTTTTGGTTGGGACCTTATCAAATAACTTCTCCCGCTCTGGCCGTAACGGGAGGGCGTATCAGACTCTTGCTGACTAAAACCCACCCGTGTTCCTTCAGTTGCCATGTTGCCGGGGGCCATGATATCCCTTTCGGACTTCTTCGCAACCCTGGCAGACATCTCTTTGACGCGCGCGTGGAACACAACGCGCTGTCGACCCGGGCCTGGTCCTTATCGGATGGCGGTATTGCTCACCGTCCGCAAGCCTGCGCCTGCGGTGGCCGGGAATCAGCCTGCGATTCCCGACGCCCAGGGCGTCTCCTGCGGCGATTAGGGGTGTGAGGGCGCGAACTTTACCTCTCCCTCACGCGTTCCGCCTCCTCCTTCGCGAGCATTACTGCTTCGCAGCAGGAGGTGACGGTCTCCCAATTTTGCCCGACCTGGGAATCGAATCCAGGACCTTATGTTCAGCAGTAGCACATGAACAACGAGTCAGTTTAATTAGCTATTGTTGTTCTGGATATGTAAAGTAATTAGTGTTACTTATGAGTTTTGAGTCATCTACACCACAGCAAAATGAGGTTATTCAAGATACTGTGAGACAAAAACCACAACGCAATTTCTCTCCAACATACTTAAAACTTCATTCTTTACTTATGATTCGAAACTCAACTTCGTAACATTTGTATCTAACTTTTTGAGGATCAACAGATCTTTTTGTTGGAACTTCGGAAAATTCGCACCCTCTTTATACTTACTTATTGAAACTTTTTTGTCAACACGGTTTATGAGAGTTCAAGAAAGATCAGACTAAAAGATACATGCCTCATAAAATACTATGAAGTAACGATAAGCAGTTTTTTATATCGATAGAAAATATGTGATATGAAAAAAGTTTTACTGTTTGTGCGCTTCATTGCTCTTAAGTCGAGCAAAATTCTCCGCTACCGACATATTTTCTACTACAACGATAGCAGAATATTATACAATAACTTAGACATAAGTTTTCATGTGGTAACGCGCAAGTGACTATAAACGGGTTATTGATGTTTTGTGACTGGATTTAAGTACTTCATATGAGAGATATGGGTTCACTACCCTCGTCGGGCGTCGAAATGAAAATCTGGATCCTAGACACAAAATATGAGTGAGTACAATGTAAGAATCTTGACCATAAGGAGAAAAATAACACGAGGTTTTGGCGCGATCGCATGATATAACGTTCATATAAATCCAAATGTATGTAAGACGCGGCTATGTGGTGGAAAACCCAGGGATATTTTCGTTAGGGTCGTCCCGGATATCTCATTTGTCAGGAAAACCTCAAGAGCAAGATAAAATGGACGGATTTCGAGTTGGTGAATGTACGAGTTGGGTGTATTATAATTCATGCTCAGTTTTACAATAATACCGGCTTCGGTGAGCGTTAGGGAACAATTTGTCTTTGGAGAGAACATCGGATGTATTGATCAATCAAAACGTGCTGGCAGCGTTATTGATGAGTTAATGTATTCTATTTTTAACCGACTTCCAAAAGGAGGATGTTTGTTACACGATTACTCCGCCAATTATGAATTGATTTTGATGATTCTTTTTTTGTTTGGTAGATCATACTTCAGAGGTGGTCCCATATAAATTTTATTAACTTTGCTTGGGTAGTTTTTGAGTTAGCTTCAATAATACGTATTTTTTCCCACATAGTATGTGGATGATATTATGATAACTTCCTGTCACTGTTATTTACATAGCAGGTAGTGGTATTCGAATTTGTGTGGGGTAGGTACCACAACTAAAAAGTGAAAAATAAAAACTTTTTACAAAAAAAACAAAGACTTCAAAAAAAAACACTACAAAGTGAAAAATAACTTTAATTTCGGAAGTCGGTGACAAAGAACGAAAATTGAAAACCAAAGACACCGACTTCCGAAATTAAAGTTATTTTTCACTTTGTAGTGTTTTTTTTTTCAAGTCGGTTGTTTTTTTTTTGTAAAAAGTTTTTTTAACAATTGACTTTTCCATTGATCTTTGATTTGTATTGAGTCCAAAAATTTTCATTACGTAGCGAATCGAATATTTAATCACGTACCTCAAAAAAAAACATACTGCGTTAAACCTCTCTTGCAGTCTGTGAGGCTACAATAAAGATCACAATCATCAGACTTGGTGTGCGTTGGCTGCAACCCAACCCATCTCATAAAATTTCTAACGACACCCAAGGGAAGAGTCACACACGCGAATTAATCAGTTTCAACGAAAATACCGATACAATCGGTAGTTCACACCGCCGCGCGCCGTCGTAATTACATGCACAAAAGTTTTAAAAAACGCTGTATTCGTTTAAAAAAAAAAGCATCGGAAAGCTCTCCAGTTATATATACTACACTGCAATGGGAGTGCTCATACTTTTACTTTTTAATTGTAATCGCATCGTGCACCCGTTTTATATGAGACTGTAAAGTTGTAAAATAAAAGTTGTTCCTCCCCAAATATAATAACTTTGTATTTTTTTAATGTCTTCCGCAATCAAAATTTAACGCCACTGTGGGTACGTGCGGCAATACGGCTATGGACTCTCGTGAAAACAGGCCATCTAATTTCAACTTTATTTTTATAGGAGCAGAGTGAGTTTTCCATGTTGTAAAAAGTTGCTCAAGGTTATGTTACGGCCAAAAGTTTGACCATTTAAACCTTATGGCTTAAGGTACAAATGATCATACAAAGCCGTTGAGTTCTTTTGAGTATTTTTAATAAAAAAAGTTACGTTACTTTAGCATAAGATAATGTAACATTGTGGCTTCACTTAGTCGACTAACTAAATCATGTTACTAAGTGGTTAAGCACATCTTTGAAGTGCAAGCCCAACACTAGTGAATTGACATTACTCGGTCATTTCATCTGCGGCGAGCTATAATAGTGGTTCATACACTGACCCTCAGGACCTAGGGGCTCTCCGTACGGGCTGAGGGCAGGACCCATAGCCCAATGCTGGTAACATGCGTAGCTAATCTGCACGCTACCGAGGTCAGACGAAGGCCTGCTCTACATACGGCCTACTGTCGCAAGCTACCTACGAAGCCGCTGCTCCACGTCTTCACGTGCTACCGACGCTCACTACTAGCGGTCTCACGAAGGCCGTCTGGTCTACTGCTGAGCCTGTGCGGAACAGGCCCCCACGTCTGCCACGTGCTACCAAAGACGGTACCCTTCCTAATCTGTGTGCGAGTGCTCATGCAGTGACCTTACCCACGACCTAGCCGTGTTACTATTATCTAAAATATGTGCATTATCCTATCAAGCTGTTTCAAATATCTAACCTCGACCACCTACCTATCCATTAACGGCCTGCGCAGTATACCTGCAGAGCCCTTGCCGTTACAGTGGCGCCCAACGTGGGGCGAGTACAATTTACAGATAGTTGTACTGTAAATTCCTGTAGAGTAATTAATAATTTGGTGTTCCCATAAACTGGACCGAAATCAACATTCTTCTATGTATTGACGAAAAGACAAGCAACAGCTCAAAACTTAAACATGAAGTAAGATTTAAGTTTGTAAACAACTTCTGGTTTAACAGCTTTAAAGGCTTTATGTACAGTTTGCTATGTTAACAGAATGAATAATGTCTAAATGACCAGGGCAAAGAATTCCTCGGTCATTCAAGTTTGCAAGTTGCAAGTAAAACGATTCCTCCTTCCTCATTTCGATTTGGTCTCTGTATTTTGTTAAATGAAATCTGCTTTAGAATATTCAGAGGAGACAGGGAACAAGAAATTCAATTTATATTTGCGTTTTCGTTGAAGATCTTACAAGGAAATTAAATCATTCAGAAGGTTTAAAGTATCAGTTTTCCGCTATCAAAACTATTTGGTAACAATGGTTGATTTCGACTGAATGATCGGAATCTTGGCTTATCTTGATAAGGCAAGATATACTATTCCAATCATCTGTTACAATCTTGTAGCCCTAAAATAACTAATGCAAAATATGTTTTGTAACATTTCAGATTCGATTTGGAGCATTACGTTACAATATTATTATTTTTTTATTTTTTTTTTCTTTATATTGTTACTGTACCTAGAAAATAATTAACTTCATCACTTGCGTTTGCTAATTAATCTAAATTAATATGTATATTTTTAAGTATTGTGGGGCCTGGTGACCCGTAACACAGGTATTTTATGCCTTTTTCGGGCACCAGCCTCTCACAAATGTTAACCCAATCTTTAGATTAAGCATTTCCTGTACAAATCTGCATTTGTGATGAGAAAATAAATAAATAAATTATATTGAAAATTATTATATATTGAATACTGCCTCCCTGATTGACGACCATTCGCTTATAATGTAACATTTCAGTTTCGATTTCGAGCATTATTGCGAACTGTAATGCTCGGTTCTCCTCCCTCACTGATGTAATGTTCGAATCTGAACTGTTACATTACAGGCGAATACTCGCGGTGAGAGAGCACCTTTAGATGGTATGTAGTATGTACCACTTAATACATATCTATATTTAATATTATAAAGAGGAAAGATTTGTATTTTTGTATGTAACGAATAAACTTAAAAAACTACTGGACCGATTTGAAAAATTCTTTCAGCAATGGATAGCTACATTATCAGCGAGTAACATAGACTATAATTTATCCCCGTACTCCCACGGGAACGGGAACTACGCGGGTGAAACCGCGTGACGTCCGTTAGTATTGAATCAATTTGAAACTATCAATGACTGCTTGCTTGGAGACTATTATAGTCTTTCTTTTTCCTTTCTTTGGAATAAACACAACTGAAATGTAATTGCACTATATGTTTAAATTAGATATCTTTAATTATGAAAATGATGATCCGAGACACTGAAGAGGTTCTATTACCGCACTTATAATAAACATAAAAATAATAATATTAAAAAAAATCTTTATTAACACATTTGAAGACAACTGCTGATAGAAGAAAATGTCTAATTTTCCCATTACTTATAAAATTTGTGTGAAATGGTGTGAAGTTGCGAACCTTGGGTAATGAAGTGTTCTCAGCTGGACAATTCAAAAGAAATAAATTATCAGTTTAACTGAATATGGGCCTTTTCTTCGTCATAAATTATATCTTTATCCTAGATATTAATTCAACAAGCCGTTATATAAAGCCAATTACGTACATTCAGCATTTGCACCACGGTTCCCACATAAAAAGGGGGCTTTTGTTAATGAGGGTACAAAAAGTTCCCTTTCTGAATTATTTGTCTGAATTTGCATTTTAATTGAAAAGAAAGCGTTACTGTTTTTGTGCACAACAATATCTAATTGTGTTCATTGTGTGTCGTTACGTTTACAGACTGTTTTAATATCGTGTGTCTGTGTTATTTTTTATATAACGGTTTAGATAATCATATATTTTTGGATATAGAGGATCCTAGAACCACACCAAGAATTTTTTAACTATACAAGATGGCAGGGACATCGACGCGAAAACTGTTACCATGGATTCAGTACATGATTCTGTACACCCATACGTTGAAAGATTTCGTAAAAAACCAGCTGTTCCATACTTTTTGACCGCGTAGGTATTGCACTTTGAAAAAGAAAATGAAAAAGCTGTTTTTTTTTAAATAACTGACGAAAAACTTGAACGCAGGGGGTTCAGAATGATGTACTGAATCCATGGTAAAAGTTTTCGCGTCGATGTCCCTGACACCCCATAAATTTTAAAAGTCATAGAAAAATCAAGTCCAATGATAACTCTAGTCTAGGCGCCACCGTACCTATACCTACGAGATGTAAAGCAATGGGAGGACCTAATCATATCCAATCCAGTGCAATTAAAGCAGTCATAAAGATAACCAAGATGAGAGCAGTAGTGGTGGCCCAGTGGTGACGGCCCCGACTTATGAATTGTATAGGTCGTGAGTTCGAACTGAGGCAGGCGCTTTACTTTTTGTAATTATTACTAGTACTCTCAAAACAGTAAAGAAAACATCGTGAGGAAACCGGTATGTCCTACAACCAAAAAAATCGAAGACATGTGACATCTACCAATCTGCACTGGGCTCGCGTGGTACATTATAGCCCACTCCCTCTCACAGAGAGGAGGCCTGTATCCCAGCAGTGGGAACTTTATTGGCTGATTGTGCTGAAGATAACCAAATATCTTTACAACAAGGAAATATCCTCGCAGCTTATATTTCCAGTTCGCCTTGAATCGCTTTGGGAATAAGTAATCGTCGCAAACATTCTTGGTGCCATCAAAGCGTTTTATCGCACGTCTGGGGAGGCATTCCGCCGTCCGTTTTAATAATGATTAAAATTTTGTTTGTACGCCAAATCCCAGGGCTTTGAAATAAGCGGGTGTGACCAGATGCGGAAATTATAGGGATAACAGGTTGTTGTTATGGCAGGAAATAAGGCTTTAATGAAGTGTAGTGTGGATCATAGTGAATGGGGAATTCGCTATCAGTGTTAATCTGTATTCAGTTTTTGAAGTGAAAACTTCTTTAGGCGCGTTTGGTATTTTTGAGATGGGACTAAATCATTGATTTCGCGACACCATGACGACACCTCATTTTTGTAAACGCGATTATGCTCTTTATTTATATTACGTTACGGATCAATGTTCTATGCAAGTATTTTTACTTTAAAGGTTTCGGAAGTATTTTTTTTGTAAACGCGATTGTCCTCTTTATATAAGGTTACGGACCAATGTTCTATACAAGGATTTTTCTTCCACCAAAGCGCTCTTGTTCAAGTTTTCACTTCTGTCGGCACTCCCGGAATGTTTTTTTTAAATGATTTAGTTATTACCTAGAATTTTCTATCTTATCATATCAACGTCGAAAGTTAAATATAAATCTTCTCGTAAAAGCACGAACAGCTTGTAAAACTCGTACTAATTCGAACGTTCCGCTCCGCTATCGCTCTAGTTCTGTGTAACGTTTCCTTAATACATCGTGATTTACTAACGCGAACAGATCTATTACAGTTTCATTGAACGACTGGATGAGACACGACGATAAATCGACGACAATCTCTAATCCACCGTAAGCAGAGACAGATCTATACACACAGTATTATTTTATATCTTTGTTTTATTGTGTTGGTGTGATGTCTATGTTATTGGTGAAATGCTCTAAGTGCTCTTACACAATGTAAACTTATGGAGCAATGTGGAGGTGTCAACAATATAGAAGAGTTTAGTTTGAACTATTAAACACTTACACTTGACAGCATCCAGTCTATAGGTTTTTCGAGACATTGCTAAGCGGTTGGTCGACTCTTCACGGGACCAGAGGACTGGCCTATTTTTGGGCCAAAGAATCAAATATATTTCTCAACAACAAAGGGTATTTCTCAAATATTTTATGAATTCAATATTCACAACTCATTTTAAAAACGAAAAAATGAATTATTCAGTTCAGAAAAAAATCTGCTAAGTGTTTATTGTAGTTGAGACCTATGTCACATAAACGCGCACAGCATACGCACATTTTGACGAAATTCATTCGACTATAAATCCCGTCACAGATGTTGATATAAGTATATTAATATACTTTTTAAGCGTAGTTTTTGGTGACGTACCGTACTAGAAATTTTTATTATAGCTCCGTCTGAGGTCGCTCGAAGATTATTATGAAAAATTAATCGTAATATGTCTTGCTATAATATATATTATGGCTACGTCTGTGATGGGCTTTAGATTGAGGTCTGTATTTTACATAACCTAACAAACTAGAGCTACGTTTCCTAAGGTCAAACTAGACATAAGACTGTGCTCCTGTCTGTGACTAAGACAGCCGTATATATTTGCATGACAGAAGATGTCAGCGGCTTTAAAGTGCTATCTCAGACTCCGGTCTCTATCCCTTGCTTTTGTCGTCGGGAAATTGGGCACAGCATCTTTGGTTAACCCTAGTGGTCGATTGATATACGTGTTATGTATTATGTATCTTTACTGGTCAAGGATATACTAGTTATGTATATTGTTAACTAGCAGCTGTGGCTTGCGGTGTGTAGGACACAACGATGTCCTTAATTATAGTGCAAAGACGTGCACTGTATCTCCAAATATATATATTCCATTTGTATCAACCGCACTCGCTGCGTTTGTGGCCACACATATTTAATTACACAGTCATTGTAAAGGTACAGATTATCACTCCTATTAGTTTGTTTGGAATCTAGATCGCGCATTATAATAGTCGAATAACTGTCAAAATTGCTTAGACCCACGAAATGGTCGGACTAGTGTTTTACTTTGGGCTTAGGACGTAAAATATACAGATAGTTTTGTTTTATACAAACTTTTTAGTGTTTTTGCTCCATCACTTGAAATGTATTAGCTTTTTGTGGTTCCATACATTATCGACAATGTTTACTTAGTTTACAAATTGTTTGGTAAAGTTTATAGCAACATATTAATTGTGTTCGTTTTGTTCCTTAAAATATTTATCACGCTGCCCTGTTTTAATCTGAACATTTATAATATTCTTCATGTTTCCCAACATAAGTGATTGGTTATTTTACGTTGTGCAAATGTTTATTTTCGTCGTTGTTGCCTGGAAAATGCATAATCAGCGGCCTTTATGATTTGCGCGGTTTCCCGTACATTCATTCCATTATCATCTGTGGGCACCCCATTGTGGTTGTTATGTTTGGTCCATTCAAACATAACAGGATTGCAGACAGCATTTTGTTTCCCGTCATTAATCGTAAGCCACGCGTCTCGTTTTGGTTGGCTTATCTTAATGGGATGGGAGCACGCAACAACACAAGCGTTTTCACCAACCAATCTGTATTGAGTGAGCGGATCTCATAGCTATTGTTGCCATTGTTGAAAAAATACGACGTTTTATTTTTATTTTGCGTTTGCGTTTGCAAGTGTTGCGTAACGTAATTTTGAGAAAGCTTTTTCTAGGTCGTGTATGATTTAGATGTTGTAGTGTTGAGCTTAGACTATCTTGGTAACTAAAGTACGAGTATTATAACGACTACATTACCAAATAGAATTTCTTCAATCTCGCATAGAAGCTACATATAAGTGGCTGCGATATAAATTATGCCATTATTTCATAAACTATGTGAATATACTGTTGAAAAGAGCCAAAAGTAATGTACCAAACTAAAATGAACAGGAAAACCCTTAAAAACTGTATACAATACCCATTGGGCAAATGATTTAAGACAAAGCCCATGCCCATTGTGTTACCCTATGTAAAATAACTACATTTATATAATATCTGTGATGTATATAGTGTACATAATAAATAGCACTCTATCTACATATTATTTTTATGTTTTTGTTATTATTCTGTTGTTCTCTGAGTGAATTCACTAGAAATTTATTGTTTGTTATTAGTTACAGATGTTAATATGATTATTTTAATTAAGTTTAGGATAAGTGTAATTAAAAAAAATAAGTTAGGGTAAGCGCATTTATCGCATTGGGTAAATGGTCCTGTAAATGGTAAATGAAATTCAAAAGTCATTTATTCAAACTAGGCTCAGAATCAGCACTTTTCGAGCGTCAAAATTACATAAGACTGTCACCCAAAACGCCCACCCTTCACCACTTCCTAGTGCTTTTAGCTGGGAAGAAGAAGTGGCGCAACAAACTCCCCAGCAGCACAGCTGTCTGTTCAAGTTAGAAAAATGATTCTATATAATAGTATGCAAAATAACTTACATTATGCAACACAAAACAAAATTTCAATGATAAATTATTCGCTCTATATCAGCTAGCACACGTCAATATACCAACCAAAAATATCGAGAACTATACTCAAGCAGAAATAAAAAATAAAAACTAAACGTAAATAGAATTAAATATCTAAACAAAAGCCTCCAGGCATAAAGGGCGTGCCCGTTTACATAAAGCTATTTAAAGCTGTAATTGGAAGTTATTATAACTGATAAACTAGGACCATCGAGGTAAAATAAATAAACAGTTAATTACTAGATACAATAACAAAACCATAATCAGCAAGACGACCAGTCACCACAACAAGCACCCGTTCACGAGTATAACGCAAAGATCAGCCATTACCCCCCTCGCCATATTTGAGGGAATGTAAGTTGATAAAAAATAAAAAAAACTAACTGGTACTTTTGTTTAACTCCCTCATTAATATCAGCACTAAGAATTTAAATACTCGGTCGCTAAGACATATCTAATACAAAAGAAATGAGGGTTTGACTTTGAACGTGGTACCTATAGGTATTCCTTTAAGAATTTCGGTCAACATTAAGGGAGTGAAAAAGTGAGGAGATTTTTCCCAGCGTTAAAAACGAATGGAACTTTGCAAATACTTCAAGAAATTTAATGAAAAAAGTTGGGGAAATCTTCATAAAAAATTGCACCCTTTGGGCTTAGCGGGTTTGATAAATTTTATTCCGGAATAATTAATCAGGAAACATTAATTTGGGAGTACGAGTATTTAAGGCACTGGTGTTGATTGATTATGTGCATTTATTGGGATTTTATCTTCGTAAATTAGAATTCCATGCGTTCCAACAATAATTACAGTAAATTTATATTTGGACGTCCGTATGATAATGTTGAAGCACAATAGCTTCAGAAAGAATGTGAAAGAAAGAAAAAGTATTTACTGAAACTCGCACAGGAAATCACAAATTAAAATAAAACACACTCATAAAAACATAAATTAAAAAAACAAAGTAAAATTTAAATAAAAGCAGAAAGTCCTGTACAAGGCCAAAATGCTCTTATATCAGAATGATGCTGACACATTTAAAAATAAATGTCGCAGCACTGGTATTCTGATAGGGCCCGCAGTGACGTCACGGATAGATAGATACAGAATAAATAATAATATTGTCGCTACAACACTTTGTGCTAGCGACCGTTTTCAGGGGCTCATTATTGAGTATGCAAGTCACCCCCTGCCATTTTTATACGTGTACATATAAAACATTGATCAGGCAGGGGCCATAGTCCTTCCATAGTTCCTGGTAACCAGTCCACTTTAGCAACCCAAACCCATAGTCCGATAGATTTGTTTCCATATTTTGCAATAGTTCCACACCAACCGGGAGTTGTCCTTGGGTGCACTTGCATAGTACATACAGGGATAATCGTCGGTTGGTGCCTCATTCCATATAAAATTGTCTAAGGGGCCTCTGCGAGTTGGCTTCGGCCCCTCGTACGCCTTCCAAAGTTTCAGGACCCCAGCGTCCCGAGAAATGTAAAACAACTAAAATAATAATTTAAAAAAAATAGTTGTTTGAAATAAATTAAAAAATAAAATAAATGTAGTCCGAGTGTCTGCACCCGACACAATCGTATTTTTAAACTTATCTAATAAAAACCTTATTTAAACACAAAATACATCAACGATTCTATTACTCTAATATAAAGCTATAAATTATCAAAACCCTCAAATTCCACATTGTACACTAAACCAACACAATTGTCTTGAAATACTGTCGAACTATTTCGTACTGCATTGAACCTAAGGGATTTCGAATGCCTATGGATGGTGTGAACTAGTTGCTTTGAGAGAATGGTTCTCGGCTTACGCATATACGCAATTTGTCCTAGAGCTACCAATTTTCCGACCCCAGTTGATTGTTAATTCATAGACATTGTTGGCTACTAGTTACAAGTTGGCAAGTATAAACGGTGTTTGTCTTGTCCACAAATTAAATGAAATTATAGCCAATGGAGGATGTTTCGGTTCGTCGTTAAATTTTAATTGAGTTGTAAAATTAGTAATTGTTAATTTTGCCTGAAGCTTCGGCAATTAGTGTAAATTTATACTAGGTAATATAATAAATAGTATTTATAACGTTTTATAACGCTTTGGTTTCCTAAGTACGCGATGAACGGTCACACCTTTGATTATTTATATGTCTAGATAGAGTGTCGCGCTGCAAAAAAATTAAAACAAACAGACTAACTTTGTTATGCTAGTGTGCGTGACAGCTACATCTTACACTCATGCCACGTCATTGTGCTTTTCTAGTGTGCGTGCATTTAGCGGCTAACAGTTGGGCTCAATTTTTTCGACGAGTTCACAGCTTTGACTGTTCTAGACATATCTTTAGCTCAAAAAATAACGGCTGTCCAAATACAAAACACTTTTAAGACACCAGTGTCAAATAGGTACTGTGGGCTTAAAACGGCCACATTTTAAGCAATTCCTCTAAAAGCAATTCATTTTCTGAATTCCTAGCAGATCACTAGTAATTCATCTATGGTGACACATATTACCTGAATCATATTCAATTTAATTCATAGGTATCAGAATCATATTTGGTGTAAATATTGCCGCATGAAAGAAATTAAGACCGTAATTTTACCGGAAAATTGTTTTTTAAAGTTTTTATTAATCAAATTAGATTTTTATTTTTTATTTCTACAGTGTAAACGTTATTTCATAATAATACAGAACTGTCAAACAGATGAATCGCGTGAATTGAACGCATAATATTATGAATTGTCAGTTTGTGACTTTTAATATGATTCATAATATTATCATATTATGATTCTGCCAAAGCAGTCGTTTTAGGCCTCCTGTTGAACATGACAGATTTTCATGACGGTCGTTATAATATGACGGAACCGCTCTTCGAAACCCTAGCCTGTCGTCTATGTAGGTTCTGATAACAGTCCATGTCCTCGTTTCTAAATGTACAAATAAAACTTTATATATACAACGTGTTCCTCTTGATGTCCCATAACTCGAAGGTGTAAAAATAATACAAAAAGTCCTAGAACAAGTGTTCCAAAAATACATAGTTTCGAAGATAACATCAATCATAATTTTATTATATGAGTTTCATTCATAAGTACGAGTAAATTATTTTCATTCAAACGAATCATTCCTATTTGACGCTAAGAAAATGCGACGTTGTCATATTTCAAGTAAGAATGTTTTACATAAATAATCGTGACTTTGTCGAATTATTTTGTATGGAAAACGTAAGCGAAAAAAAAAACTTTTGGCAGTTGCATTAATATCAACAGTTATGGGATATAAAAAGGTACACATTGTACAAAAACATTAAATAAAACTTTTGGAATGGACTAGATTATTACGTTATGTTATTAATTATTTTGTGAAACGGCCTGTTCATAACTAGTTAATATTCTCAATTCTTTATTGCGTACCATAATGTACATGTATACAGGGTGGCAGGGACATCGACGCGAAAACTGTTACCATGGATTCAGTACACGAGACTGAACTTAAACTCAAACTCAAAGCATTTATTTCAAATAAACCAATTACAGGTACTTTTGAATTGTCAAGGGGTCGGTCATTCAGAAAAATGAAGCTAGTTGCCCATTCCAAAGCGTAGTAGGTACCTATGGAGAAGAACGGGCAAGAAACTCTACGGACACTCTTTTAAAACAAAATATTGTTACAAAATATTGGTTACATCATTTGTGTTGAATTTATACATGTGAGAACAATGTAGAAAGACGTGCACGTTAAAAGCGTCCGTAATAAAAATATAATAACAATTCAAAAATTTAAATAAATTAAAATAAAATAAACCGTGGCAGCTAAGAGATGACCAGTCCCTACTGACGGCGCCCGTTCACGAACATGACGCATAGATCAGCACCATTTAGCTCAACCATTTTGAAGGGAACTTAATGATCCAACACACACGCCACCATCAGCGAGACATTTGAGTGAGCATGACATACTCTCAGCCGCCAGGGCACATTCAAGTCAATGAAAGATGTACCCAGTAAATGGTAGCTTTATGGAATGTACAACATGGTCACAGTGCTCACACATGTGATATGCAATTATACAATACAAAGAGATTGAATTTATACAAGGAAAAGATAGTTTTACAATCTTCAGCAGCTGCAACAATATTTTCGAATGCTAATCAATTAGTTTATGCGCCCTTGTGGAGCTGGACCAGCGCTGAGCCAAGCATTTTTATCAGCGATGTAATCCCCCAACTTATAATATGCTTGGCAGCATAGTGTGCGTTTTATACATGATTTAAATTTCGTTTCGTTTAGTTGGAGTATGTGGGAAGGTATTTTATTATATAACCCTCCTACGTTGAATTTTTTCCAATGTATGGAACAGCAGATTTTTTTAAAATAACCGACGAAAAGTTTCAATGCAGGGGGGTTCAGTATCATGTACTGAATCCATGGTAACAGTTTTCGCGTCGATGTCCCTGCCACCCTGTATAGTTTGTGGGGAAATAATTGTATTAGTCACAATTATGGACCTTCTCGGGCACAGCATACATCAAGTAGGAGAGAGGAGGAAGAGCACAGCACGCGTAGCATGATCACCGTAGAAACGAGTTTTGTCGACGGAAGAATAGACAAAATAACAGATTGTGATTGTTTATCTGTCATTTTGTCTACTCTTCCGTCGACAAAACTCGTTTCTACGGTGGTCATGCTACGCGTGCTGGTTATTTAATGTGATAAATTGTATTATTATATTTTTTGGGAATTGCTGGAAATTAAATGTTTAAATCAGTAGTTGAATGCATTTTGTCCATCACAACTAATAAAGGTGCAAGCCCTATATTTATTAGTAGTTCTAGCAACTGGCCAACTGCTAATATTCAAACGGGCTCTGATGTACCTACGTGTTTATGAATATTAAACTAAAAGCGAACTACATTTATAATTTCAAGCAAGTTAAAATACACATACAGGGTCAAATTAAAATAGGCTAGCGAAACTCCGCAGACGGGATAGTATCGATATCTAAACATTACATAAAAAAAAAGATTTTATGAAATTTTTTTTCGGAGCAATGATCTCGAAAATGTGTCGTTGGAATATTAGTTTTTTTTTTGTGTAAAGTTTACAGACGTAACAAAATCCCGTGCACACGACCTTTTTTTTTCGTAGGTAAGCGTTACTATAACGGCCGAGCCCTGCAAGCAGAAATACTCCTTACGGTGTATAGTTATGCGTTTCTTCGATGGTACTTCCACTACTACTAGCGATCATTGACCCCATAAAAATTTCATAAAGTCCTTTTTTTTTTCTTTTATTGTGTTTACATATTGATCCGATTACGTCTGTTTAGATTCACTTGTTAGTGACACGAAATCTACAAAACACTTGTCAACAGGTACAGAACGAAAGCACCAGCATTTTCCCTTTTGAAGCCGCCAGTGCATTTCGTACAGTGACTCAATTTTTTGTTAGATCCTTTTTCTAACATTCGAATAGCTTCGATAACATGCGAATTCACTGAATTCAGTATCTATGAATGTAGACATACAACGCACATCGAAATCGAATAAAGCGTCGATTCGATTCCAACAAACGACGATTCCGAATAGTAACTAAATTCGAATCGGTTAATATGTTACAAAAATACGTCACGAAAACACAGGGACGTGGCAAATGGTACGTGGAGGCCATATCAAAATGTTCCTGCGCGCGCTAGTGTGACGATGAACTGTTTTTTTTTCGGCGAGAACGAATATAGGGTTTGGGCGCGCCGTAATTCATGTTTTGTTCGGTGAAAATTAAAATTATTTCTCTTTTAACACAACTTAAAATTCTTGGAAATAAAACGCTCACGCTAACCGCAATACTACTTTTTTCATAAATACGGCAATAAAAGAGTTAGGTACATATATAATTGGGAAGTATCTTTATCGTGTTGTGTAATCTTATCCCCTTTTTCGCTTGACATCTCAAGGCTCCTTAATAATAATGACACAAGGAAATAGGAAACGCGTGAAATCCAGTATTCGTTTGTGTTGTGGTAATCCGTCGGTAAACAGAACATGCAGTGTATCAAGTTATCTCCGAACTCGTAAGAGAGCAAGTGTCAGGGAAGGAAATTGATGACTGCGGTGGATTCACTGACGTCTGGCATTTCAATCTTGGTGTTTTATTGACTTAGTACTTAATAACAAAGACATCTTTGAACTGATACGTTCTGAGGTTCTCGTATATCAAGTCAGGTTGTCATTCGTAGAACAGTGCCCATTTAGTCATGCGGTCGTGCTGCCGAAGTGCGCAACTTGTCTTCGGATTGTTTTACAGAGGTTGCAAGTCAATTTACCCGTAAGTAAATTCTCGGTAGTAGTCTACAGTTTGAATTCGTGCCTTGCAAAATAGCTCGAGAATCTTTGGTTAAACGAGATATGTAGGTGAACAGATTGGTGAAAATTGTTTGTCTCAACGGCGATAAGAATACGCGCAATTTATATTATAGCCAATATTACATATTAAAAAAGGTCCTCGGAATGATAAATAGGTAGTATATGTCATTTAAGACAATAATTTCATGTCTAGACTAAAAAAATTATGACCCGTAAATATCTTATTTATAAGCCTGACTCCTAATAAAAGCCTCACCTTCTGTCACTTACGACCAAATATTGTCAGTGATAAGCTTTGAACTTACGATCCACTCCTTTGGGAACTCCTTTAGGGATTACAGGATTGAAAATTTTTTTAGCTTTTGGTTTTTTGTACCATTTTATTCTACGTAAGTTCATTCCAATTGCGTTGGTGTATGTTATGGCATTGAAACTATGAAAACTATGTTAAACTAAATCTGCATGCAAATTTTGTTAAACTTTGACTTGTATTTGAGTTTTATCTTCGATATACATATTGCTAGATTAAAAAGTTCATTACACATATGCGTTACAGTCGAAGTTTGAGAGTTGTAAAGACATGGAGTTCAATCGAAAGCGAAGTTTCTTTCGTAACTCTAAACAAAGTAGGTGTGAGTTTGAAACTTTGAGTTCAACCACGCTGCTTGATTATAATTTATTAACAAACGAACTCTAACTAATAACGAAAGTTAAAAATGTCTATATATACATGTTTGATGAAAAATAACATTATCGGTACTATGCTGATGAACTTAAAATTAAATTAAGTTTTGAGACGCAACATTTTTATATTTCAGATTGGAATTTTACTTGGCAAGACAGAATTAGTTTTCTTTGCTTATTTGTGAGCAGTATTACGAGTAAATTGGCTTTCAAATATTTATAGTTTTTTGTTTACGGTTTTTCCAAAATAATTAGTATGAAAACAATTTTACAGAGCAAAGTTTGTTTTGTCCTTCTCAGAATTTTAATATCACATTCCATTTAATTTTGTAAAAAGTTTACTCTACAAAGTTTATTTTATTCATTACAGTTAATGTAGTTACTTAGATGGGTACGTTATTGAAGTGAAAACTTCTTTAGGCGCGTTGGGCATTTTTGAGAAGGGAAAAAACAATTGAACTCGCGACACCGTTACCGACACCTCATTTTTGTAAACGCGATTGTGCTCTTTATTTAGATAAGGTTACAGACCAATGTTTTATACAAGTATTTTTCTTCCACCAAGGCGATCTTGTTCAAGTTTTTACTTCTGTCGGCACTCCCTGAGTGCCACTGTTTTTTTCATATCTTTTTATTAGCTCATCATTTTCTTATGACAATAACACTAATAACGTGGAAACTAAAACGACTGGTTCCTTTTCACTTATTATAGTTTAATTAAAAGAAGCTCACTCTCTTCCAGTTCCCAGGAGAAATTCCTCAAGATATTAATACCTCTAAAACCAATGTGGTAAGAGCTATTCCTTTCACGAACTAAATTAATTATTAACTGTGGTTTATTAACGCCTGACCTGATATTGGTATGGATTGAATTCACCTTTCTTTTGTGGGTTTATTATGCTTTTGAAAGGTGGAATTCTTTATTATTTACACACTCATTTACATTATTTAAAAACTATCATACTTAAAATAATAATTGATATGTACAAGTACATAAAGGGGGGGGGGAAATAATCATAGGGTATCAAAAAATTCGTCCGCATCGCTGTCAGTAGGAAAAGTACCCAAAAGGCTGGCAGCATTGCCACGTTGTATGGCAATGCTGATTCTTTGACCAAAGAATAGGCCAGCCCTCTGGTCACGTGTAGAGTCGACCAGCCGCTTGGCGATGTCTTGAAAAACAAGGTGGGGACTCGGACCCCATGGCCCTAGTGTTTCAACCCCAAACGGCTCAAACATATAAGTCCCAATAAGATTGGAGTATTTGCGCCGTTTGAGGTTTTCCGCACCTGCAGCAGCAGCCCCAGCCTTTTGAAAGGTTGAATAATAAGGTTTAATCGAATTTAATATTCATTTGGCGTTCCACTATGGATCTAGTGCAGTTCTAGGAATACCTACTGATAATAAAGAACCCATTTTTCAGGGAAGGTCTATGAAACCAAACATTTCAGGTGATTGTGAAATCAATCATTTCGCAATTTTTCTGTGCTGGTAAGTTTAAAAATATAGGTTTACTTGATAGTAAAATGTGAGTACATTTTGGTGTGTCAAAGTCAAATTTCAACTTTTTAACGTCAAAATTTACAAAAAATATAATTGATTCTAGTCGCCCCTTCCAAAAGGTGGTTTTTGTATGGAGAAGAATTGGCAAGAAACTCCACCGTTACTCTTTTAAAATGTTTTACAATATTTTGTATACATTAAATATATAATCGTATGTGAAGACTATGCACCTGGAATAAGATTACTATACCACAATAGGTAAAAATAATTAAAAATTAAGCAATGACAGAAAAATTAATTATTTGATGGATACATGGTGCTCACAGATTTACAAGCATTGTAAAAGTACTTTATGATATTCCTAAAAAAATTACAAGTAATACTATTAAGTCAGTGTGTACGATAATGCACCATTGAGCTAGACTATGATAGCTAATTCGTCCTAACGTAACGCACCAACAGCTGTTTACAAGAGTAATTACGTTTGTAGTTCCACTAGGCTAGTAAATTGCTATAGCTTACACTAGTCCCTAGACTCTAAAAGACAGCTATTAAGTAATATTAACATAAATTAACAATCTTTGCCTACAAAGGTGACGAAAAAAGCATAAGGTAATGTCTGGAATACTAATTCAAATAAATCCTGAAGTTAGAAATATTTCAAGAAAACAGCAATGATACCTATACACACCTATTAGATAAACTTTCAAACCTTCTCGTTTATCGTATTCGTTCAAGTCGCCTGCAATTTATACTTCAACATATGTATAATTCAGTTTCTCCCAAGAATTTACCGGATACTCCAATAGAGTCTCAGAAAGTTGATTTATGAACACACCCGCTGGCAACACCGTCTGCAAGAATAGCTGTAACAAAATGACTGATATGTTATTTGAACGAACGAGTGTTTATACCTCGCAGTAACGGATTATAAACACAGAAAGTATAGTGATAAATCTTCATTTCATACCTACACCGCGCCGAAGGTACCTCAGCAGGTATTTCGACAAAAGAGAGAATTGTTTCGGTCCAAACACAAGATAAGGCGTGTTCCTCACTCTACACGCAATAAATCTTCAGGGGCACCTCGCGTCCTGATTTATTCAGTCGATAATCTCGACTTGTCCGGAACTTATCTTCTCGAAAGTTCGATTCGAGACGAAATGTATGTGAATGAATTACTACGACAATATATTCAGGACTGACAAAATATCGTGTCGCCTACTTACGATGGACGGTATTATGGAAATCAAACGGGCTCGCGTTTGAAACCTGGGTTGGATCAATGTTTCAATGCGCAGTCTTATGGATTGATAGGAACCGTTATCGTATACGAATGAGTGAAGGTATATTATTTATTTATTTTATTATTTATGTACACACAGTAAAATACATAGAGATATAACATAATTATAATTTGAGTACAAGAGTAGTTGAGCAGTTTGAGTTTTGAGTTTTGTATCTTACATTCAATCAACAAAAAAATTCTCCAAAATTTCGCACAACCCTATCTCGGTGCGGATGAAAAAAGAACAAGCAAAATGTTCTTTTAAAACTGTTTACGTAGCTTCATGTTAGTCTTTATAAAATAAACAGCACTATAACCGCTGCGGCTAAAAGCACCGACGACGACGTTCGCGGCCGCTAATAATTTCACAGTTTAACCGAGTTGCCAGCAAACACGAACTTCGTCAAAGGGATTTGGTTAATTCAATTTCTGTGTTCAGCCACCGCCTTTCCATGCTTAGGTGGAAGAAAATTTGCGTAATATTTAATTTCAATACCATCTTAGGCTCGGAAAGCTTAGCGAAATCTTTCCAAACTTTGAGATTTGCTCTTCAAAGTTGATTAGAATCTGAAAACTCCGCGGTTATGCAAGTCTTTCGTCGGGAACTATTTTGTGGAAACTGCGGCACATAAATTGCTTTTAAATCGGGGCAAATTGATAGCGTCACTAAAACAAAATAAATGTAAAAGAATTTTTTGTTACGCCGAGCTTGAATTAAGTCCCAGGAGACATTAAACGCGCTTGTCCTGACGTAATGTATTGTTATCATATTATCCGGAGCCGACTCTGAGATCTCGCTAATGTAACTAATGAAACGTGGACTTATATCCACATCCTCGCGATAATCCGCCCTAGCTTTATGGATACCTCGTTTTATCTTTATACTCAGAAACGCCTACAAATTACGTCGCCTCCACGAGCTTGTTACGTTCTGTCAATTTACCGTTTTTATTGTTTCACCGTAAATTGGTCATTAAAATTTTATTCGATAGCTAATAATGTGTGCAATATATCGTACATTTAAAATGTATTACCTGATTAGCAAGTATAAACAGGGTTCTCGTTAGTGGAATTATGCGGGGATGGAATCAATAAATAATTTGGGATGTTGATTCGCGAACCTACTAAATTAAGTATTTATAGCACTTAACTGATAAACTGCCCGGAATAAAAATAAAGATTTAAATGTCGAACTAGCGCACAACTTGGTATTAGGTCATTTAATTTCAAATGTAAGTGTGCACTTCAGTGCTAAAATTTCGGTTCGTTCTCAATTACATATGTTAACACTCTAAACGGAATTCGCAATTTAAATATGCTAAATGTCGAGAATGTATGTATGAAAGATTTTGTGTACCTTTGTAAATACTGATGTAGTTATGATTTTTTTATTGCAAATTCCTTATCCTTTATGATCACCTTAACAGACTTATTGCTAAATACCGGAGTCTGCTTGTGTATTTTGTGAAAGGTGCCAATTATTTTCATTCGTTAATTTTAATTTTAATTCTTTCTTAATAGTTCGCCTTATAATAGTCCTTTGAGCAATTAAATATCCTAGTAAATACGTTTGTTTTGGGACCAATTGCACCAGTTAAAAGGGTCATAAATGTTGAACATTAAATACCCGGAGTACGATATTGTCTTAGTAGTGCACAACCTTGAACTAGTTTGTACAACACAAGGCTCAGGAGACGAGTTTGAGCCACGAAATTTAATTAGCTGAAAAATGAATACCTGCTTTTGACACCGGCCCGAAATTGAGGTAGAGGAGAGGCATTCAATTTATAAAGCTGGCTCTTAAATATCTTGGCGTAGTCTTGTGGGTGTCCTTAATTTTTTTGGTGTCTTATTTACTGGGTGGTTTATGAAATCTAGGTTATTGTGAACAGTAAAATAAATGAAGGTCTTTTTTTAAGTCGGTACTAAAATGTAAAATATTACTTTAGCAATGAAAATTCTATATTTAATTTGTTTTTTAAATACCTACTGCTTATAGTCACTAATTCTTTAACTAAGCATGTTGATTATTGTAATGAGAACTAACTGCATACAATATAACATATATTCATACGTCAGCCATTTGTCGAGAACGTAGGTATGGTAAAATGGTATAAATCGAAGTAATTATTTCTGTGATAATTACTTCATATTCAAGTCAAAGCGTTGCTTTACATAGTGGCAACTTTATGAGCAGTTGTCTGTAACAACCAGAGCAATTATATTTAGTAGCATGAACTACTTGTAGTTAAATCTCGCCTAAAGGATTTAATCGCGGAGTAAATAAGTTAGATTTTGAAATTTGATACCTATTGGAGCTGAGAATGTATGGAAATTACTTGTGTCTGTTCATATCTACGTACCTATTTATAGGCTTTTCTCGTATTACCTAAGTATGTAAGTCTTCAGTAATCTGTGCTAGTCGATATATGGAATACCTACTCTCTATCGTAGATATACCGTACCTATAAATTACGTAATTAATAGTATTGGGCTCAGAAAATTGGTATCCCCTAGTAATTGAATTATAGAGGTCAGATGATGATTTGGTCTTTGGTTAAAATACATTCTGATTGGGGACCGATCCCTACATATCCAGTTAGAAAAGATACAATACAAAGAGAATCAAGACTCATTATTCCGCATCACGCAATCAAGACGGGATAGTCGTGGTCTGTCTCTTCTACATTAGTGACATTATTCTGTTGAAAAGCAGCTTGGACTACTCAGAAATAAATTACATTGCTGAATTAGACAAATGAACGTCTAAGGGCCAAACATTGCTTCAAAAATCTTTTGGCGCTTGAATGACGTTGACAGGGAGGCGCTGTCGGTTAACATTTGTGAAATCGTCCTGTGAAATGTATTGAAAAAAGAAGAGGGCGGCGTTAGTTCCAATTTTACCCACGCGCCAATAGATCCTTGTACAGCTATAGATCTAGTGGACAGTATTTTATATGAAGTAATTTTTACAGATTTGGCTTTTGCTGCAAGAGGATGAGAGGATCGTTCTAGCGGAGAGTTCCTTTAAAATACTTCAGAAATTAGAGAGGTGTATGTGTATTTAGCATTAAAGAATAGAATAGAAGATTTAAGAATAGAATAGAAGATTTAAGAATAGAACAGAAGATTTAAGAATAGAACAGAAGATTTAAGAATAGAACAGAATTTTTAATTTTGCTTAAAATATGGTAGTTTCACATATTTTGCTAACTTCTTTCAGCATACATGAAATACTTTAAATTAAAAGAAGTTACTAAAAAACTATTACTACTGATATTGAAAAAATAAATAATAAGAATCATAACATGTGACAGTGGGTTGTTATTATCTGTGTAGAACATTGTGATTGGTAAGCTACTGGGTATACTGGAAATAAATGTAATATATGAAGTGTTTTCGAGGAACCATAAATATCTTTCTAAGGAAATCTGCAACATTTTTATCCACATAGTTGTTTGTCTTTAAAAAGTCACCAAACGATATGGCACTAAAAAACCATTGCCCATTCTGGTCTTAGTTACTCTACTCATTACATAAAATGCAAAAATATTTCTCACAAAATGTTCATTTAAACGTGTGCTTTATTCATTTTAATAATCAAAATTGCATACTTTGTAAAATTAATGTATTAGAGAGTTTGCAAGGATGCTTATAAACTTTATGAAAATAACTGTGATAAAATGTGCTCTTTTTAACAGAATTCAACAAAAGGTTCTCAATTTGGTTGTATTTTGTTTTTTAATCCAAAATATGTGATGTTATTTTATGTTAATACTACGTTCTATAAAAACTTTATGCATGTTTTCTTTAACTTTCTTTTATATTATCGTTTGTAAATATCTAAGTAGTAGAACACAAAAGTTGGCTTTTATTATAACAAGTGATACTATATCAATCTCCATTATCAATCAATCAAAGTACAAACACATTTCCGTTCTTTTGTCACTAAATCAAGAAGGTCTTACGTCGATCTAAAACAGATCGGGTCCGTATTCTCTTTTATTCTTGAAAAAGAGATTTAGCAAAGGCTTAATAACGTTAGGTCGAGGATTTAGAAAATTGGAGCTTGTTTTTTGAAGCCGTTTAGGATAAACAGAATACGGTGGAACCTATCAGCTTACCCGGGTGCATGATGAGATCCGGCCGTTCAATCTACCCAGGGGATCGCTACACAAAGACTTCGTTCAATATGAGTATCCCGAATACGAGTCACTAATTGATACTTATGTTTGGGGACATAGGAAGACAAAATGTAGTATATATCTGCCTTTTTTGGATTAGCAAGTATTCAATTTGAGTTACTGAGTAGTAAAATAATAGTGGCATTCGCAGTAACTTCCCAGCGAAAGGCACTAGGAAGTGGTGAAGGGTGGGCGTTTTGGAGGACTGTCTTATGTAATTTTGACGTTCGAAAAGTGCTGATTCTCAGCCCAGTTTGAGTAAATGACTTTTGAATTTGAATTTGAATTTTTAATTTGAATTTTTAATTTGAATTTGAATTTGAACTGGTGCATACAACCTGCTTTCAAAGACACTAATAAATTTTACTGCATGAACATGCTACAAACATGCTAGGGACGAGTGTTAATGAGTTCTTTTGCTTCCCAAAATATCACTTTCTTAAATATGAGTGACATTCTACCGATGGCAACAATTAGGTCGGAATAACTCTGTTCAATAGGGGAGTTGCCTAAGTAAAAAAAAGAAATTCTATTTAGTCCGTCTTTCAGACAATAAAAAATTTTAGACACGTATTTTTTGCTTTATCATGTTAATCAAAAATAACTTAGAAAACACGCATTAAAGTTGGGAAATGGGGGCTCGCTACGCCACAACGCAGTATTAAATCTAGCAAGGCGTGACGTCATGCCACATTTTAACTCAATGTATCGCCGTAATCTTTTGATTACGTCAAAAAAGAAAAAAATACGTGTTCAATATTTTTTAATACTAATCTAAAAGACAGACAAAAAAAAATTGGACACAGGCTTATTGCATGATCTAGGTAATGACTCTATCTAACGTCGATCCCAATGGACTGGCGTTGAAAGACATCATTTATTTATTCGTTGACAAATACATGTAGTTCTCTTTCGCCCACTGTCACTAAGCATGATTTGCATTAGATCATTACAAGGACATTTGAAAAGGGAGATGGAACATTAGCGCTTTTAGACATCGGTTGTGCTCTAATTGCGACAGTTCATGACGTGACGTCCAAATTTTGCATTGTTACAATTTAAATCCAACATCAACGTACTCGCACGTTTGAGGACAGAAATTGCTATGCATTTTCTGACACATTTGCAATTGTGGAGCAATCAGTAGATAAGTGTTACGTTCTGCATCTGTTTGTCTATAATTTTGTAAGTTTGTTGCAGTTCTAACTGTTTTAGTTATAGTGTTTTTGTTGACAGGGTGAGAATATGTGATGGTTGAAGATAGATCACAGCAGTAGATAGAATAGTCTATTTAGTCAAGAACAATGGCAGACAGACTGAAAGTAATAAGTGCATAATCAAATAATGTCTAATAAGAAAGGATAGTATATTTAGGGTTCCGTACCTCAAAAGGAAGAAACGGAATTCCTATAGGATCACTTTGTTGTCTGTCTATCCGTCCGTCTGTCTGTCTGTCAGTCTGTCAAGACCCTTTTTTTCAGGAACGCGTGGAGGTATCAAGTTAAAATTAATATCAAATACATAGGTTTCCCTTGGAGGTCCCTTGGAGTTCTAAAAAAATCAAGCTTCTAAGTCAACGCAATAAAAAAATACAGCAATTTATGCGACCAATTTTGATACTCGTAAATAAATCAAAACCTACAGGGTACTTCTCGTTGATATAGAATCAAGACATTTGGCAGGAAACAAGGTTTCACAACACATGTAAAGGTAAATAGTTAATTTGTTTACTTATCAATATTTTTTTTGCGATTACAAACTTACATTTCCATTTGGAGAATTAACCGTGAAGTATATCGATGTATGGGAGAAAATGTTTTTCAACTACAATGTTAAGTTTGTTTTTGGGATAAATTCATCGCAACTACCTTTCATTATGCGTGGTCCACGCACTTGGCCGATTTTTTTACCACTATGGTGAAACTCTTGGCCTGCATCTTACCTGATGGTAAGTGATGATCAGGCCAAAGGTGAGTTTGACCCGGAATCCGCAACCACAGAGGAACTGGCTATTTTACCTCTAACTGCCAAAACATAACAATGCTGTTCAAATTGTTGTTATGGCGACAGACTTGGGTAAGATGGTGGACTTAGAGCAAGCCCTACCACCAACCAAACTGAGCAGAAAATTTTGCCCCCACTGGGAATCGAACCCGGGATCTCTGGGTCTGAGACAGGTGGTCTGTGCCTCCACAGAGTTGGATAGGTACAATTTGGCAGTAAACTAAGGTTAGAATATTACTGTTACGTACTTGAAAAATAAATTAATCTCATGAGTGTGTTGAATATGATTAACAATGCCTTATATGATATTAATGGTTAAAGACGTAGTAGGCTATTAATCATCTACACCTTACTTATGACGTCAGAATCTAGTAACGCCTGCCTACATAATTCACAGGTATTGTGCAACAACATTGCCAAGTTTTGTGTAACATCAACTTGAGTTCGGTACCAAGTTTCAGATTTCACCTTGCTATTACATTTTGACCCACGACCACTTCAGACAAACAGACCTTTAGTTAAATGGCACGAACGTTAGATTACTATTTTAGGCATCCCTACGTTCTAACGAAACATTTGTTCTAACTATTGGATAGTTATGTCTACCAATTTGCCCTAGGGAATGATTAGCGAAGTTTCAACAGAGAATTCTAGGCTCAATTATTAGCATAGCTATTTAAAACACCGCTGTTATATTAACATTTCAAGATAATAACCTCATCATTTTCATAAATTATTACATTCAGAAAAGAACTCTTTTTACACGAGTCAGAAGTTAATTTAATTTTTTTCGGAGTGTCAAACTTTGTGTCACAGTGAATTTATGAAGGGCGCTATTCTTTAGCATCTTGGCTGGAATTGAAAATTCTAGATTATAAGACTTAAGTTATTTTGAATCTAGGGTGACGTTTTTTTTATATGAAATGTTGTAGAATAACATTACATAACATCACGCATGTAATTTCTTAAGAGTTAGTCAGAGGTGTAGGTACCTAAAGTACACCCACATTTCGCCAGTTATGTTTAAATCCCATGTTATAGGGGGCGAGCCTATTGCCATCAATCGGGCACTAATACTCCAGGCGGCTACACTGAGAAATTCCTAATGGAAAAACCCAGTAACACTTTGCTCGACCAGGGAATTGAAGCTCATGCTTAGCAGTAGCGTAAGTTGTAGAATATAATTCCGAGTTGAGCTGCACGATAACTGACAAATGCGTGCACTGATTGGACAGGCCCTCTCAATCTGTGTGGTGCTTTCCTCAAAAAACCACTTCAGTCACCAATCCACATGGCCTTCACATGATCTGACCAAGATTATGTCTGGACTTTAAAAGAGTCTGTGACTGTGTGTTTGTTTCGGCCTTTCTTCTCAGAGTAGTCAGATAGGAAACACCGACCTCATCTAGTTTTTAAAATATGATTGACGTGTAAAAGTGTTTATACAAACATACTTACAGAAATTAAATCATTTGACTACCCTACACATATGCTATATTCAGAATGCAATGTCTTAACTGTTAGGAAATTATACATCTTAAGATCAATCCTCTACAAGCACTCTATGATCTTGTTTAATAAGCAGCTTTTCAGTCAGCGGCGTCGTGGCTTTCCCTTATGTCCTGCTGTCTCTTGCAGGACTGCCTTCGCAAGACGCCAGTTCAATGGCCTAAGTGCAAGGCTGTATAATAAAGCCCACAAACAATTAAATATTTACGCCTTGACAAAGGGCGAGTTAAAAAACAAGTTAAATTCATGGTTACAGATATTGACATACAGTGATACCGAAGAGTTTCTAACCACTATACAGTAAAGAGATAGGTTTACACACAGAACACAACACATCCACTTACTTATACAACACAGGCATGTAAGCACTCCCACATACACACGCATACGCACACACACACATACACCCAAACACGCACACACACACATACACCCAAACACACACACACACCCACAAACACACATACACCAACACACAACCATACACACACCCACACGCCCATACACCCACACACACTCATGTTTTATTTAATTTTTTGTTCTTTTTATTTTTATACTTTATTTTAACATTAAGTACTTTGTTCGCCTGCTGCACGTACCAAAAAATGTTTTGTAACCGTAATAAGACTCACTGTGAATGGATACTCTTTCCTAAGATACAGACAGATTTTCCACCTAGTTTAGGAAAGGGAGTCTTATGACCATTTTTATATGTGTTGTACTGGTTCTATTTATTTATAACATCTAGTTATATAAGACAACTTTGTATACCATGTACAAACTACTTTTTGAAATAAAAAAATTATTATTTATTTATTATTATTTATCATTTATAACCTAAAATGTGTTACCAGAATAAGTTTTAAAATGGTTGAAGGTAAGACAGTTGTTATAATCTTTCAAGATCTTCTCTAATCCTGTGTGACCAAAATTTTTGTCCAATAATTTCAACTGTTACAATTTTTAAATCACAATACATCCACGATGCTAAAAAAAAAACGTTGGACCTGAAACTAAATGCTTTTTGCTCTTTAACTAGTAGTCAACCGTACGCAAAAATAGCGCTTTGTCGTGGAGTTGCAGACACCAATCCATATTACCTAGTCGTCAAAATAAGCCATCGTAAAGTTCTTTGTAGTGATATCGCTTTTAAAATGACACGACGCTTTAATGTCTTAAAAAGAAAATGTTTATTGCTTTAACAACGACAGGTGTGTCATGTTCAGCACTTACATCAAAATACGGAGTGCAGGCACTACATTATAATGTATTTTCTTCTGCAACATGAAATGCACTTAAATTTTATAGTTCCTGGTTTAGGTACTCACAATGAAAATTCAGGAATGTCCGATGACTATGAGAACCACATGAAATCAGAGGATTTTAGACTCTCGGTAATTTGCGGAATGTCTGAATTTCAGATGAAAGTTAGGTTAATTAGTTCAAATCCTACATTATACTTTTAAATTTTTAAGTTTCCTTTAAATTCCAATTTACTCTGTAAATAAAACCAGAAGCTACGAAAGAAAATGCAGCAATGTACATTAACCGTCTGCAGGTAATAGGGATAGAATGCTTTTCTAAAGTCCTTGAGTGTTGAGCCTGTGAAGTAGCTGGTGCTCAAGTAAAGTACACCGCAAGGCAAAAGGCAAGTGTCTTTGCCATCTCCTAAGACTGAGGTGGGTACCAAAGATCAGAGAAAAAAGAGGGACAGGAATGACTGTTTTTTTAAGTAGGTGATTTTAAATACGTGCGTTTGCGTGCGTCACTGCACACAGTAAAGAAAAATTTCCTAACAGATTTTTGGTGACATAATAATATACTACATTGCATTCTTATGGTAGTGCGTTGGAATTAAAAATATTTTTAGAAAAAAAAAATTGTGCCTGCAATCGGTTCTCACTTGAACTGTTTTTGTTTGGGTGACTCTAATCCTGACGCCATGGATGGATGGAGTTACGGATCATGTATCAATTCCACTAAAAAACCTGCACGTGGCACTTCTGATATATTTCCATTATCAAAGATAAGAACCTAGTTACGGTAACTTCGTCGAAGTATTCGAAACACTTCGTTTAGTTCTTGCTGGACTTTGTATTGTGGCAAACATGGACGATGTTGACCAAGTTTCACGGCAAATATTCTACACCTCGAGGCCGAAGTACTAGTTTATATGAAAATATTCAGTATCGGGTATGCGGATGGCGAATAACTGAGCGTTGTGGCCTGACTTCGGAGGAATAAGTTTAACTGCATGTGGAGACTGTAGATTTACTCTTTGAGATAATACCTACTACTATGAATTTATGCATGGTTGGTAAGCGTAATTAATGTGGCAATTTTAAACATGAAAGAGTTTGTTGCTAAGTAATAATAGCCGCACGGGTCGATCCATCAGGTTAAGCTACGCTTGCCGGGGTTGGTTCGTGGATGGGTGACCATCTTTACATACTGAGACTCCTCCGTGCCTCGGAAAGCTAGTTACGCCGTTGGTCCCGGCTGTCATTCGTGGATCTTTGACAGTCGTTACGTATTGTCAGAAGCCCGAAAGTCTGACAATCAGTCTTACCATGTGTCTCGTATTACTCAGGTACTGGGTTGTGGAGGTCAGATAGGCAGTCGCTCCATGTAAAATACTGGTATTCAGCTGCATCCGGTTAGACTGGAAGCCGATCCCAACATAGTTGCGAAAAGGCTAGGCAGATTGATCACTTTTTTACTTTAACCATATCGTCAGAAGTAGTCGTACCGATTTTTTTAAATAACTATAACTATAATATGTAGTTTACAGATGGAAAAAGACTTTGAGTCTTAATCATTATCCAGTTAAGTCATACCATAAAATGAATGCTAGATAAATTAAATATTTAAAAGAAATAATGCCAGATTTTATGCTAAACAGATTCTTTACCTTCAAAGTATTTGCCTACGTTTCGTCTTTCGTAAGATTTTCCTTAAGTTAATAAATACGTTATGATTATTCAAACCTGTTTAATGTGGTGTGAATTGAGGTGTTTTTATTTTATTAAATAATTGAATACCTACGGAAAATATGTTTTTAAAAGAATAAAATGAATTAGAAGCGCGGTTCAAATTAATTTGTGAGTTAGACGTATTCGTAGTTTGCTCTCGAACATTAAAGGTACGGCCAAACCTGAGCGACCACAACTCGGGATGCGAGACGCGAAACGTTAACGATGCATATATTTCCGTTTTGTTAGATTTAAAGCATCGGATGTAAACACAGGTACATGCTACCGACCAACCAAAATGGAAAGTCGAATCCAAATCCCAAGCGAGTTCCGTCAAAGCAAAACAGCGCCTATCCTTAGAGAGGGAAAAATAAATGCAGGAAATACCAAAATCCTTCCTTCCTCCGCAAAGTGGCGAGAAGAAAAAACAGGTGTGTTTTCTTTGTAGAAAAATAAAAAAGTATTAGTACCCAATTCTCATGTGGAGGGACGATTTCACGCGTGTAGACTGGCTTCCGCGGTGTGGCCGCTTCGCAAACCAATGAGAACAATAAATTGTGGAGTGCTCAACTCACCGAGAGAGATTTAAGGCAGTCGATAAGCGAGTGTTGTTGAAGGTGCTCCCACAATGTTGAAGGCGACGCCGGATTTATGCGTCACGGGAATTGGGAACCATTCAATATTTTGCCGGAAAAATAGTGCTTGTTGAAACTGAAAACGACTTGAAGTTAATGCAGTCGATTACGTTGGAAACTTCTTTCGATTGTAACTTGAAATCTGGTCAATTTAAAAGAAAATCTTAGATATCCAGTGAGCTATGCTGACAATTTCAGCATAAGTTAACCCATTTTAACTGAGCATTGCATTACATAACATCAAGCCGGTATTCCCCGAAGAATAAGGCAGAGGTGCACCTATAGTACACCCACATTTCGCCAGTTATGTTTAAGTTCGATGCAATAGGAAGCGAGCCTATTGTTATAAACTGGGCACAAATCCAGACTCCGGGAAATCCAGATCGAGAAATCCGATATTACTTTGCCCGATCCGGGAAACGAACGAAGAGTAATAATTACCCGTTTTTTAAAAGCACATTGACAGTAGGTGTACGAGCTACGCTGTACATGCAAATAACTTGTCTTACTTACAGTGAAACGTTGCAGTTTGTCAACTCAACATTAATTGTACATTATTACTTTATAACATATTATTTTTAGTAGCAATAAAACCTTTAAAACAATCGGTTGTTTACTCGTTCAACATTAACATCCCAATACACAACATCAACATAACATTTTCACTGTTGGGAGTTACGCCCCAACAGTAGGTATAATCGGGAAGGTTTCGCAGTAAGTCATTTTATTTACTTACGCTTTGGTAATGTGTATCAGGTAGGTATTCAGCGTTACTGATATAAGAACACTTCAAAAATCGTAAATGCCTTTATTACACAATACTCAAACCCTTTTTAGGGTTCCATATCTCAAAAAGAAAAAAAAAACGGAACGCTTTTAGGATCATTCGTGTGTCTGCCTATGTCTGTCTGTCTCTCCGTCGGTCACATCTAGTTTGCTCCGAATCTAATGGATCGATTAAGGTGAAATTAGGTACATATATGTATTTCTGTGACCCAAACACGGACGTGTAACGTAATTAAATGAATTTTGAATATGGGGGGCAAATAAAAATAAAAAAAATTGTAACCTGTACCGTGTGACATTTCTAATAAAAGGGCTTATTGCAAGGATCTCAAATATTTTTTTTTTAAATAATTTTAAAACAAACACTTTTAAAGATATTTAAGAAAATAGATGAAAATTGACCCTTATCTCCGAACATGCCAAAAATTTTGAAAAAAAAATGCAGAAAATGGTTTTTTACTTATAGATTACAGGAAAACCTATAAGAAGTCTATCGTCTGAAAATAACATGGTAAATCTCTAACTAAACTAAACTTGCATTTGCAGTTGGAATGTATGGGAGAACATATTTTTCAACTTCTATGTTAAGTTTGTTCTTGGGATAAATTCATTGCAACTAAGGAACCCTTCATTGTGCGTAGTCCGACACGAACTTGGCCGGGTTTTTACTTTTAGATAAGATTGTCTATCCAGTCACCAGAGACACTTCTACATTTATAACTCCATTCTTCTGCAGTTAAAAGTTGTTCTATAAATTCATTTATTATTTATTATTCTTGTTTTATAGGTAACTGTACTTCCGCACGTGTACTAAAACGGTTTACGGTTGTACTTACTTCGCAAATGCACTCGCCATTACCCGAGTTTAATTAATCAAGTTTACAGAGGAATTAACAATATATTAATATCCTGCTGGATTTAAATTAAACGTATTTCAAAGAAGGTAAAGTTGATTACAATAATTGGTTTAATAACATACAGTTATAAAACTTTAACCTAGTGTAACGCGAATAACATTTCACTAGTCGAATACGTCACTTTTATACTTCTTAGTTTAATCGTTCAACTCAATCATAGATAGCATATGATCACTCAGCACAGTTTTACACTTAATATTATGAACGTCTGTGCGACTTGACGGTTGGAACCCGAATGCCGTGCGCAACTTCAATCTTATAATTCTGTTGTCGTTAGTCAATTGAGATACTTTAATCGTAGCAAAATAATGCTAAGTACTTCCGTTTGCTAACTGATGTCAAACTAACTACCATTTAATACTAATAAACGGAATTGTAATATAATAAAATAGAGTAAGTAAATAAGTTTGGTTACACTACGTATTAAAAAGAGTTGACCGATAACGATTAGATAGATTTTTGTCAGTTTTGTAGACAAATTAAATTACTCTTTTTCTCTTTGCTTAATATTTTAAATTACCAAGGAAATCACTTAGGTACTAGCGTTCTTGTAGCAAAATAGCAATGTAAGAAATATTAGTTTTCACTAATCTGTACATAAACTCTGTATAGAACAAACAGATTTTTGCAGCTAAGATGTAAAATCAATAAAGGTAAAATGTCACCAAAGGATATTTTTGATCATAATAGTGCTGTAGATAACTTCGTTCCTAAGAATAATGAACGGGATAAAGCACTTTCATGTATGTAGGCGTATTGAAGTACAAAGGGTGCATATATGCGTTAAATGCATACTAAATCGCTCGGAAGCTAGCGCAGGTAAGGAGAGCTATTTTTAGTTTATGGTGCTTTTAGATCAATGTTATATAAATTATGATGTTAGTGTGACATTTTCTGGAACCTGGGACAAAGCTTACCTATAATCTGTTACAAAAGTATCTGAAGTGTAAACAAACCCTGCTCAAGTTAAATGTTTACGTAATCCGTCACTAAAGTGAATTAAGTAGTAACACATTCATCAGTATTTAAAAGATTTAAATTTTATATCTCCTCACTTTTTCCAATAATTCATCATTATTATTATCATTTCAGCCGAAAAACGTTCTCTGCTGGACATAGGCCTCTCCCAAGCACCGCAATAATTAATGTTTAAATATATTATTGATTAAATTGTTATATCGAAATTATAGACAAAAATTGAGGTTATAAAATTAACCTTTATTGTTAAATGAAAAAGATCTAACGTGATTTATAATAAGAATTTCGGGTCTTAGTAATGAATTAATAATTAAATCAAAGCATTCAATTTGTAAGTGTCACTACAAATTGACATCCACGGGTACGTTTTCTGATCTATTGGTTTACATTTTCATCAAATAGTTTTGGAACAGATCGTAGTTCAAAAGTTCGATGTCCTAGATATGAAACAGAGCAACTGTTCGCATATGCGAGTAACTCAATTTTATACAATATACCTAATAGTAGTGACGTAATAAAGAAGGATGAAATTCACTATTTTGTGAGTGAATTGTGCAATGAAAACGTTATCAGTAACAATTTTCAGAAGGTTTTATCTTATAAGGTATCTATAGCGCGTAAAGTTCTTGAATCAGTAGAAATTTATCGCACATAAATACACACTACTCAGGCGGCATTAGTTATTTTGAAAAGAAGCAACAACCATAATTTATAGTTTTCTGTGTTCGTCTTTGCGCACTAGTATGGTAAGTTAAAACAAACCTAGATTTAAATTCACCAAACCAAAAAACTGAACTGGGTAACAAAACCACAATATGCGTAGGTACCGACATCTTTATGTTATTCTAGTGTTGGCTAAAGCTTTACCCAGACACACGCTAGATGATGGTAGCGCTCCAAGTTATAAACAGCACAATGGAATAACTTTAAAGATTGAAGTACTGCTCTACCATATGATATTCATTACAATCACATACAAGTAACACATCACATCACGCCTTGTTTCCCCGAAGGGTTGGGCAGAGGTGTCCCTGTAGCAGGTATACCCACATTTCGTTAGTTATGTTTAAGTCCCATGTAATAGGGGGCGAGCCTATTGCCATCAACCGGGCACAAATCCAGACTCCGAGCTGCTACTGAGAAATTTCAGATAGAAAAACCCAATAACACTTTGCCCGACCCGGGAATCGAACCCAGGACCTCATGCTCAGCAGTAGCGCTTGCGACCACTAGACCAACGAGGCAGTACACAAGTAATAATAAAAATTTGTGCATTCGGAAAAAAAATATAAGAAAGATGGGCCATGTATCTTTCACCTAGGCTATCTATCAATCTTTCAGTCTCCAACGTAAAAAAAAAATCTATTTAGAAACGTAACAACTCCGTGACAATATAAAACAAAACACGAATTTAAAAACCTAGTAAAAAAATACTCAGTAGCAGCCCAGAGTCTGGATTTGTGCGGTTGATGGCAATAGGTTCGCCCCCTATTAGATGGCACTTAAACATAAGTGGCGAAATGTGGGTGTATAGGTACACCTCTGCCCAACCCTTCGAGGATAACAGGCATGATGTAACGTTGTGTTATACCTAGTAATTCTTCTTCTTCTTCGTTTAACTCTTGACAGAGCGGTCGTGGTCATAATGAACTGTATCTAATCGCAGATGTAGTCGCCTCACGATCTCCCTTCATCTGGTTCTGTTATATGACAGTCTGGCGCATTCATTAACAGGGCCTCTAACCGCGGATTTTATTTGATTGGTCCACCTCATCGCTGACCTCCTGCGTGGCCTATTACGTTCCATTCTGTCCTGCACCACTAGACGCTCTATGGACTCATTATTCCGCCAAGAAACATGACAAAACAACTTCAGTATTCGAGACTATACTAGTACTGATAGACGCTATTTGATGCCGAGTTTTTGGAGTATGGAGACGTTTGTGCGGAATTCTATCCATGATTCCCCTAGAGCATCTACTTTTTCTTTTCCAGTTCTCTTAATGTCCACGTCTTAGCTGTGTACAGAAATATAATATCTAGAAAAGCACAAACTGAGATTCTATATTTATTTACTAGCTGTTCAAATAACGTGGAAATACATCAAATTTTAATGAACCTCGAAACATGAACTCTCTAGTGTATATTAGTTAAAATAACACACGTATTCGTTTTATTAAGTAAGTAGTGCTTGCAAATTAAAAGTATTTGCCAGTTCATATTACACAGTGTAATTTAAATAGCTACATGAAATGGCTAAAATGTGGCTCAAATAAGATTTCTTGTTATTCCATTTTGTTCTGTTATATTAAATAAAAATTAAATTATTCCTTAACACACGAAAGCATTTGTTCAGAGAACTTTCCTACGATTTTATTCGTTTACTACGTTTTTGTAAGAGAAATACTTATTTCCCGTTGTAAAGCTTATTCACATAAGTTTATTAGCGTCGGAACCTCTCGTGAATGTAACCGCAGATTTTAATTTCGCCGCTTGTGCTCTTAATTTAGTGTGCGCTACTTCCGAGCTCCCTGCGTGCCAGTTTCGCACTCTCTCACGTAATATAAAAATGTTCTGTAACATGCTCGAATACCTTTTTATATAGAGTAATGTTCTCACAGACATTTTGTACGAAGTGTACGGATGAAGCAGGCGAGTATCCCCGCCGGTCTGATGGCTATTTATTTACGAGGTTAACCGCGTAAAAGGAAATAAATGATGTAACTAAGCGATCCGTTGTTTTAAAGTGACTTCGGCCCTCTATTTTCTGGGGGTGGGCAGAACACTGCAGTATTGCTTTTCTGAATTCGAAGAGGAATCTCAGTTGAAGTGACGTTGTTGAAATAATTAGAAGGTCCTACCAATTATTAAAAACTAGCTGTTGCCCACGACTTCGTCTGTAATTTAGTATTAAAAGGCACTCTGTCAAATTTAGTTTGCCAAGTTTCATTACGATCCGTTCAGCCGTTTTTGCGTGAAAGCGTTACAAACTAATAAACAAATAAACTCACTTTTGTTAGAATTTAGTTTAATTAAGATAGAACATTTATTTTTGAAGTATAATCTGTTAGATAGTGTTGTGTGGGTATGATGACAGTCATTTTTACGTTGGATGTGACTGTCATCTTATACCACTAGATGGCGTTACTTTTGATATGATTACGATCCATTTATTTTGTTAAACATTGAGTTTACCATTTAAAGTTATGCATTATTAAAGTCCTGTATTTTAAAATATGTTGTTACGTTCATCATCTGCCTAGCCTTTTCCCAACTAAGTTGGGGTCGGCTTCCAGTCTAACCGGATGCAGCTGAATACCAGTATTTTACGTGGAGCGACTGCCTATCTGGCCTCCACAACCTAGTGACTAGGTAACACGATACCCCTTGGTAAGACTGGTTGTCAGACTTTTTGGGCTTCTAACTACCCGTAACGACTGTCGAAGATCTACAAATGACAGCCGGGACCAACGGCTTAACGTGCTTTCCGAGGCACGGAGGGTACTTGGTATGTAAAGATGGTCACCCATCCACGGACCAACCGCGGCAAGCGTAGCTTAACCTGATCGATCGACCCGTGCAGCTGTTGTTACTTAGTCACAAGCCCCTCTGTTACGTTAAATCGAATATTTCAAAGAATTTTAGAATTGTTTTAGTTTTATATTCAAGATGTCAATTAATTATACTGTTTTATCAAACTAGGCGGGGCGCTACATCCGGTCCCCACTCCAGGGGGCCTACCACCAGCTCATAAAGCAGTATTATCTTAATATTACTTCAGTGTGGGAAAGAGATGAAGCTCTACAAGTCGTATAGCTCCATCTCTTTCTCCCACTGAAGTAATATTAAAATAATACTGTTTATGAGCTGGTGGTAGGCCTCCTGTTGGTTACCGGCGTAGCGCGTTAGCTCTTGAGTCAGTCGGTTACCAACTGTGTTGCAAACAAGGCAAATAATAAAATAAATAAGTGTGTCTAAAAGTGAGTTTTATTGGAGCAGACTACACTTTCGCATTTATAATGTTAGTTAATTTATCCCCAGTTTAAATGCGAGATAATTACTTGAACAAAACAAATGAAAAATTGATCAAACACAATAACCGTTCGATAAAAAAGCGTTCAAATGGTTCAATTAATAACATCATTTAGTTTTCCAATAATTGCTTCGCTACTTGCCAACGTTCGGCTGAAGTAGGTTCGTTCTTCTCTCGCTTTGACTTTTTCATTGACTTCGTTTGTAAAGCTTTGTTGATTTCCCTTAATGGAAAATTTTCAATTTCTTTGGGAAGTCGGTCTCAACCAAATACGAGATTCTAATTCGGTTTTATACCTCGCGAGTTTGCAGATATACCTTTGTCGTAATTGTAAAGTTTGTGTAGGTAGGTATGTGTGTAGGACTCACCATTGTATTCAATTCCATTCCAATTTTCGCTATTGTCTCGTCAACGTGGTAACAACGATAGAATTCGACGAGGAAACGCTTCGTCCGTATTTTTAATTTCGCCCTATTTAAGACCTTTGAAATTACTTCTTAATGCCATCTTGATTGGTAAGATTTGATGAGGATTTTAAGGAAGTTAAACAGGAATTTTGTAAACGTTTTAATAACAGCTCTCGGTCCTATTTCACGAGAACTCTAATAATATTTCATTAAAAACAGTAATTGCTGTAGCTACTGAATGAGGAGATATTTAAGAAACCACTTCCGTTTTGAAACAGCTTTCAAATAAATTCATTTAATTCAGACTAATTGATATGTCCAAAACGTCTAATTTTTTTTCATAAGAAGTCAATAACATAACATCATAACTTAATCACGTCTCTATTCCCTGAAGGGTTAGGCAGAGGTGCACTTATAGTACCAGCTATGTATAAGTCCCATGTATTAGGGCGAGTGTATTGCCATCAACCGAGCACAAATCCAAACTCTATGCTGCTACTGAGTAATTTCGTATGGTAAAACACAATAATACTTTGCCCGACCCATTTTTTTTTTGGTGGGAAATTATCAAATAACTTCTCCCGCTCTGAGTGGAGCAGAAAGGAGTGTCAGACTCTTACTGACTAAAACCTACCCATGTTTCGTCAGTTGTCTTTATGTGGGCCACGTTATCCCTTTCGGATTTTCCCGCGACCCCGGCAGGCATCGGCACTAGCGGACCCCTTCAGTTGTGCTGACATCTCTTTGAGGCTTGCGTGGAACACAACGTGCCGTTGCCCGGGGCCGGGTCCTTATCGGACGGCGAGTTACCCATTGCTCACCGTCCGGAAGCTTGCACCTATGATAGCCGGGAATTGGCCTGGGATTCCCGACTCCCAAGGCGTCTCCTGCGGCGGCTAGGGGCGTGAGGGCGCGAATTTGCCTCTCCCTCACATGCTCCGCCTCCTCCTTCGCGAGTAGTACTGCTTCGCAGAAGGAGGTGACGGCTTCCCATACCCTCTCGCTCCGTACCATGGCCTGGACCAGGGCCGGTCGCGAGAGATCACCGCCGCCAATTGCCTCCACTAGAACACGGCGGTGCTCAGCCCAAGCCGGGCAGACGTCCACCGTATCCTCCACCGTATCCTCCGGGCGGTCCACACAATGGTGACATCCGGGACTTTGCCCGACCTGGAAATCAAACCCGGGACCTCAACCTCAGCAGGAGCGCTTGCGACCACTAGAACAAAGAGGCAGTCAATAAATCGCTATCGTTTCTGCCTATTCCATTAAAAGAAGATCTTATGCCAAGATGATAAACCGTTTTAAAATTGAATCATTAGGAATTGGATAATTGGAAGGATTAGAAAAAATACAATAGACATTGATATATTTAGTAACCTGTTCCATTTAACTATTCCTAAAGAGCCATAAAAAACCCTGTAAGAAATCGACACGTGTTTCACCTCTCAACGAGGCATTCTCAGGATAACGATTGACTAGTCGTGAACCCGATTACCACGTGTTGCCACACCGAGCGCTGGACGCAGAGGGAACAGGTTACTAAATATATCAACGTCTATTGTATTTTATAATGGATTTCCGCAAGGTCACGCCTGAATCAACTAACTATCTGGAAGGATTAGGTATAAAAGTGCGATTCAACTTGAATTTATGTAAGTAGGTACGTAACTACATACTAACAAAGTTGAAAATCTTCACGCTTATTGTATTCAAGAACAAAGTTTTAAAATACACAAGGAAAGATAGCTTCAATTCTTCCCGTATTGTAATAAAAAACTTATACAATAAGGAACTGACAACCTTTTCAAAATGTTCAAAATATACAATCGTCGAGAGAGAGAGGAAACCATTGTAAACTATTTATTATTTACGACACTCTTTCGAAGAACCAATTGTAAGTTTTGCAGCTGGAAACGGTCTCCAGTTCGACTGGTTAGGATGAACTCACATTGGTGTAGGTCAGGCTAATTTCAGCATGTTATTGCATATTATTCTCTTATGTTTAGTAACTTCAGTCGCTTTATACCTGAAACAACAATGCTGATCATCGTCATCATGAATAACATAATTTCATTTGGATTTAGTTTAATTAGTCTAACAATTTATGTTTTAATTTGTTTTTTTTTTTAATTTTCATTTTTATCACTTATTTTTTAAATACTTAATTATTTATTTTATTTTATATTTAGTATTTTTACCTTATGAGCGAATACTTTATTGGGTTTTTTTTTGTGATGGTTGTTTATTCTCATGCAATGTAACGAAGTGTTAAATTTTTTATTTTATAATCTAATCATATTTGGTTATTTTGTTTGGTATCAAATTAATGTTAATGCTAATATTATAATGATTTGAAAATTTGTCGAATAATTGTTCATCTTTTAATAAGAATGCTGTGTATGCCTAGAAGTGATGTATTTACAAAGTACTCATGACTCGTGATTACCTCAAACTCAAAGCATTTACTTCAAATAAACCAATTACGGGGACTTTTGAATTGTCAAGGGGTCGGTCAGTCAGAAAGATGAAGCTAGTTGCCCATTCCAAAGCGTAGTAGATATCTATGGAGAAGAACGGGCAAGAAACTCCACGGACACTCTTTTAAATCAAAAAATGGTTACAAAATATTGGTTACATCAAAATATTGGATACATAAATAAATAAATAATCATTGGCAGCCGTGTTTCACCCACTGCTGAGTAAAGGCCTCCTCCCTTATGTGCCATGCTTCCTTGGTCTGTGTAAATCTCAATAAAATAAATCTAAATAGGGTCAAATTCAAATTAGCTAGCCAAACTCTTCAGACGTGATGGTTATCGATATCTAAACACGATAAAATAAAAACAAAAAAACCGGCCAAGTGCATGTCGGACCACGCATAATGAAGGGTTCCGTAGGTGGGATGAATTTATCCCAAAAACAAACTTAACTTTGTAGTTGATAAACATGTTCTCCCATACGGAATGTACGGGAGAACATGTTTTTGCAACAGCAAAGTTAAGTTGGTCGATTATTACTCGTTAACTTGTAGAGCCTACTTAGCTGTGATAGTTTTCCTTTTAATTTCGTTATATAAATTACTGCTGTGATTTTTTTCACACACCCAAAACCAACCATTTAGCTGGCAGGGGGGGGACACTTGACTCTAACAAAAATTTGCACTTTAAAGCTTAATATTTCTCAAACGGATCCCTGAATCCAAAAATGGTTTTGACAAACTCCCAATTTTTTTAAAGGACCTTTTCAATGATACCCCACACCATGGGATAAAAAAATAAACATCACTACTTTACGTGTAGGGGAGGTACTCTAAAAAATTTTTTTTTCTTAATTTTGTTTTACCACTTTGTCGGCGTAATTAATATGTATACCCATGCCAAATTACAGCTTTCTAATACTAAGGGTCTCGGAGCTAGACCGCGGACAGACAGACAGCCAGACAGATAGACAGATAGACAGACAGACAGACAGACAGAGAGACAGACAGACGGACAGACAGACAGACAGACAGACGGACATGCATATCATGCACATCCATTTTTTTTTTACCCCAATTATGTCTTATTTTATCTAATCTTATCTAATTTTGTCTAATTTAATCTAATTTAGCCGAATCTTGACTAATTTCATTTAATTTCAATAAATTTTGTCTATTTTTATGTAATTTAATCTAATTTTATGATTGTAAGTGTAATTATAATTACTGATAAATATTGACCTATAACTTGTATGTGTGGTGCAAACTGTTAGTATAAGTTGGTTTTTTAATAAATAAATAAATAAACATGACGAAACTATGAGGGTTCCTTGTTTACTACGGAACCCTAAAAAAGATGTTTTTTTTGTTACTTGAATATGAGTTGAGAAAACATGTTTTATTTCTAGACAGTCAATGTGGTCGATGACCCCACAAAAAACATCATCAAATTAATTTGTTTTTGTATTATACAGGGTTATTGGTCATACGTTGGCAGTCCGTTAAGGGGATGTAGGAGAGTTCTTTTGCAACCAAATTACCCCTAATGACCCCTATGCCAATGTCAACCATTTACGAGTAACAACTATGCATGAGTAAAACTTCCTACAATTTCCCTTGGCAACAACCATTACACATTATAGACCACATTTGGGGATTATAGAATTACCAGAGATTACACAGCAGTATCAGTCCTCCTATTAACTGAAATTATAAAAAACTTAAATCCACCTGCAAAGACCGGTACCTATAACAATATCCCTTAGATCGATTGTTGTTTTAAAATATTCGGGAATTAACTTAAATTGATCGATTATTACTTTCAATACGTCATGACAACATTAATTTGCCTGACGATGTTTCTCCATATCCAGCAAAATTATATTTGTTCACATTAAAGTATGATGTGGAGTACTCCAGGTTTCGCAATGTAAATATTCCCTACATTTTGTGAATGTCGAAGTTCTTTTCCAGCAATGTGTACGGTTCCTTTGAATTTGTTTACGTAGGTGTGGCTTACTATAGAGGCGCTTCGGAGCAGCTTTTCAATATGCAAGTGGGTGGCTAGATCGTGTCATGTTACGTAGAAATTTGAAACCATTTCAATATACATCTGTAGTCTTAAAAAGTAGAATCTGAATGTAATTTTCACGACTTAATTTTATAATAATTGAGCCATTTTCTGAATTTGTTCTGACTAAAAAAATTGTAGTTTCTGAACAGTTTTGGAGTTATAACAATTTTTACACAACAGTAATTTACTTATAAAAGGCAGCAACTGTAAACAGTAGAACACATGCTGCCGATTAGCAATGCCAATAGAAAATGATGACTAGGAGTTTGCAGCAGTGCACAAGTCGTTAGTCTAACTCTTGTGTGCGCTATTAGGCAACCCGCTTTTCCATAATTGACTCCTGCAACTTGTGCAAGGCAATAAGTAGTTCATATTAACTGTTTGTGTTTACGTCAAAGACAATTTTCGTAAGGTTTACTTATGGCAAAATGGTTATCTTCAAGCTTTTGCTTAAGCTAAGTTAGAATATATTAGTAGACGATCCGACCTAGGAACGACCTTAATGTCTGTTTAATGAATGAAAATTATTTTAAATCTAATTTAGTATGTCAGATAATATATCGCGAGTGGGTTGGTAAAAAAAATTCTGGCTAGACTGTGATTAATTTTAAAAAAAAATGCCTTTTGCTAAACATTGCAAGATATACACCAATGGAAAGAGGTTTTCACGTTAAGCCGACCCACTCGCGACATATTATTTAACATACTAAATTTGATATAAAATACTTTTCATCCTTTAAATAGATCGGTGAAGGTCGTCTCTAGGTCGGATTTTAGGCTATATTATATTACTAGTAGACTAGGAGATGTTGTCCTCATCCATAGTCATAATCAATACACATGATGTAAACAGTCTCACTGGAAACAAAACTAGCCCGTAAACTTGTCCCCCTTTGTTTTTTTGTCTTTTGCCCTAACCGCCGCAAGAGGAGACGCCCTGGGCATCGGGAATCGCAGGCCGATTTCCAGCCAGGACCAGGCCTGGGTCGACGGCGCGTTGTGTTCCACGCACACCTCTAAGAGATGTCAGCAGAACTGACGGGGTGCCTGCCGGGGTTGCGAAGAAATCCGGAAGGGAGATCGTGGCCCCGACAACATGGCAACTGAAGGAACACGGGTGGGTTTTAGTCAGTAAAAGTCTGAAACGCCCTCCCGCTCCGCCCAGAGCGGGAGAAGTTATTTGATAATTTCACACCAAAAAAAAACCCCTTAAACTTGTATAAAAAACTTAACTTTCACTCATTCAATCTACAAAACTGAATTTCGAACACGCTTCCGAAGCCATTCGTTTTTTCATACGTGACAAACACACTATTTCTAATTTCCACGAAGCTCCGGCAAAAAATATGGTGACAGGTAAAAATTTAAAGCAATATTCGATGCGAGAAACCGACTTAGATGCGGTGAAATGCCTTTTTCAATTCTCCAACGGTATCGGATGCGTGGAATAAAATTCACGTCTGAAGTACGTGATCTCTGTGGCACAGATGCCACGGAACGGCGTGTCTCGCGTCTTGCGTCTCCTTTGCAGGATGCAAAAATTCGCAACTAAATATTGGTATTTTAATACGTCAAAGTGGCATACGGCTTTGTGGTGTGTAGAATTTTCTTACGTAACGTAATGGGAGGACTATTCGGTCGGTATCCTACCGTTAGTCCCAGGGATCGCTATACCGGATAAAAGCTGATTGGGTTTTCTTGGTGGGATTCAAAACTGCTCAATATTGGACACAAATTTTTCTAGAACAAGTTTCCGTAATGGAAAATATGTTTCGTTGAATTTTGTCTGTGTTTGATTTGGAAAATGTTTTCTTTATACCAATTTACTTAGTTATAAATTGTATTTTCCTGTTTAACATTGAAATTAGATATTTTCATTTGTCCAGCTGTCGAGATTCTGTGCTAGTTTTCGCCCATTTAATTTAGCACAATACCTAATTCTAGAGAATAATACCAGGGATAATACTGGATTGCTGAAATAGAAAAACTAAATTTTATGAATCAAATAGTAAGAACAAATAATTTTAAAAATTTATTCATCTTAATTTTCTGAAAGCTTTAAGTACGTTTGATAAATGTTTGTTTGCGCAACTAACAAGTTGTGACTAATCTCTTAATCTTACGCCGGCGCTAAGACGGCTGCACCCCGACACTTGCATCTCTTATTGTCACAAGTTGAATAAAGCCGTCCAAACTTTGCTGTTATTGTTCTGAGATCAAAGGTTTCAAATTTGGATATTAAGTTACCCGTAAATGTTGAGAAACTATTGTCTGCTCGAGATCTAGCCCAATTATGTAATGTTGGAATTTATATATAAAAGCTGTCTTTTGTTAATTTTGTATGATAGTTTATTTGTGAAACCTTTAACGAAGTTTTGTCGCACAGTAACCTAATCTATTTGCAAAGACTTAGAAAACAACTTTGTTTTTGAGCGGATTACGAACAAGAATCCGATAAAACCACTTATTTTTCCACCTGCATATAATAAACTAAAGAACTTTCCGATAAATTTCTCAGAACTACGACTGGGAAAGAAAAGTCAAAGTCAGCATCTTTTAATCTAGAACCAAAGTAACACAAATAAAATAAACGAATCATAAACCTGCAGTCCCCGATCAAATCCACTAAGACAGCGATTTTGTCCTCTTCCTCATAAATAATTTACTCAAAAATATGGCGGTCTCGTATGAAGCAGACGACATCTCTTGAGGGACGACGTTAAGTAAATGCAGTAGTAATGCGAGCTCAAACCGCCGAGGGCGTAAAGTTGGGGACACAACGGGACGCAACATAGTTCCCTGACACGGATTGTGCATAACGAGAGCGTCTTCGTAAAAGTTGTACCGCGATTATGTGAAGCTGTATATCATTGAACGTATTTTCCGAAATAAGTTTGTGGTGTGGTTTATATTGAGTTTATTGATGGTGAATTTTGAGCTTTAACTTAATAGATGTATTTTTATTTAGAGGTAAATAAACTATGAATTACTACAATAAAACCCATGAAGTCGATTTATGTTATCTATAATAAAAATGGAATGCTGTTCGCTGGTAAGCGCATACCTTCAGATCGGCTAAGCCGATTTGGCTTTTAGAAAAAAAAAAATGGAAAATGTTGCCCGGAATATTGAAAAAATCGTGAAAAACTGAAAGTCCTTTTTTCTATGAATTAAAATTCGGACAGGGCAACTTTTGTCGGGTCAGCTAGTTACTCTAATAAAAACGTATTTTAAGTTTAGGTAACAAAAAATTAAACGAATGCTAAAAACTTAAGTTTCTTATTTTAAAACCGTAAAGTTTGAATAAATAGTTAATTATGGTGACATTTTGGTATAAATTAATAAAGCAAAAGCTAAATTGATTATTTCCAGGACGACAATGAAGATGGACCGGGAGCTTCTGATGGACCGGGAGCTTCTCCTGGAAGCTTCGATCGTGCGGGCCTGGGTGTCATCACTGGACAGGCCTCCCAACATCAACGACGAGGCGGAGTGGTTCCGGGTGGCCATGTCCAATATATGTGACGTGGCAATGCCCATCCTGGACGTGCTTCGCGCCAGCTGTACTGGTGGTCGCAAGAGCTGGAAGCTCTGCGCAGGGCGTGCGTAGCTGCGCGACGCTGGTACGCCAGGCACCGCAGGCTCTGTATCCGCCGTCCGGATACGGAAGCCATTCAGGTGGAGCTGTACGAGGGGCACAGAGCGGCGAAGACCGCCCTCCAAGCGGAGATCCTGCGGGCCAGGGCACTGGCCCGCGAGGAGTTGCTGGAGACTCTGAACAGAGACCCGTGGGGACGCCCATATAAGATGGTGCGGGAGAAACTCCGCCCATGGGCTCCCCCGCTGATGCAGAGTCTCTGGCCCCAGCTTGTGGAGGACGTGGTGAGCGCTCTGTTCCCATCAAGAGGGGAACATACGCCCCCGCCCATGGCTCCGCCTATTGTGGTGCCCGATGCGGACCACACCGTCGACGATAACGAAGATGCTCCGGAGGTGACCGAGGTAGAGATGAGAGTGGCGGTACGCAAGATGAGTGCGAAAAATACCGCCCCAGGACCCGACGGCATACCCGGAAAAACATGGGTCCTGGCCATGGGGACTCTCGGGCCTCGACTAAGGGGGCTCCTAAGCGCATGCATGGAGAGGGGCCAGTTCCCACTTCGTTGGAAGACTGGGAAACTGGTTCTCATCAGGAAGCCGGGGCGCCCAGCGGACTCTCCGTCCGACTATCGGCCCATTGTGCTGCTCGACGAGGTGGGCAAGCTCTTTGAAAGAGTCATTGCAGACCGCCACGTCGGGCAGCTGGTGCGGGTGGGGCCGGATCTGGCGGAGAGCCAATTCGGTTTCCGCAGGGGGCGTTCTACGGTGGACGCCATCATGCGCGTGCGGGCCCTCACGACGGGGGATGCTGTGGCCCGGGGTGGGGTCGTCTTGGCGGTGTTTCTAGACATCGCCAATGCCATCAACACCCTACCCTGGAGTTGCATCAGGGATGCACTTCGGTATCACCGGATGCCGACCTACCTCTGTCGTGTGGTCGAGGCCTATTTCACGGACAGGGCTGTCGCGCCCTCGCGCCACTAACCGCCGCAGGAGGAGACGCCCTGGGCATCGGGAATCACAGGCAGATTTCCGGCCACCGTAGGCGCGGGCTTGCGGACGGAGAGCAATGGGTAGCTCGCCGTCCGATAAGGACCAAGCCCGGGTCGACGGCGCGTTGTGTTCCACGCGCGCCTCAAAGAGATGTCAGCAGAATTGACGGGGTCCGCTAGGGCCAATGCCTGCCGGGGCTGCGAATATGGGCCGATAGGGAAATCGTGGCCCCCCGGCAACATGGCAACTGAAGGAACACGGGTGGGTTTTATTCAGTAAGAGTCTGACACGCCCTCCCGCTCCACCCAGAGCGGGAGAAGTTATTTGATAATTTCCCACCCAAAAAAAAAAGGATGAAAATGAAGTGGTAAAAAACTGGCAAACTCTCTTAAAAGAAAACTCATAATCTTACTAAATTATTATTAAAGAAAGCAACTTTTCAAACATTGGTAATGATATCAATTGAGTTTAAGATATCTAATTTGTTGATAAGGCTTTCAGTTAATAAAGAAAAAAGTTTGTTGGATCTAAAATAAGGTTTTTATAGCAGAGGGTTTTTTATAATAACGTAGTAGCAATTTTTACAAAACAATTTGATTTTTTTTCTAATAATGTTAATACAACTTCAATATAAACTTTTTCTCAATTAAAAGTTAAAGAGCATTATCTCTCCTCTCAACTGTGAGTATTTATGTACCTATAGTATGTATTTTTATATATTTAAGCTTTATGTATTTTAAATATATGTTAATTTATTACGTTTATATGTGTAGGTATATTTTAATATTTTAGTTTAAGACTTCGCATATCCATATTTTCTCTTCTTCTCACACACTATTGTCGACATTTGTTTCTCATTTCTCCTTTCTCAGGTCTGATGGAAGAAATTTCATAAGAAATAAGCAGTACCTATGGACTCTAAATTATAATAATGTCGTTTCTCTGTGTATTTTACTGTGTGTAAATAAATAATAAAATAAATCTATATTTCTATATCTATACTTTTAATAAATAAAGCTGAAGAGTTTGTTTGTTTGTTTCTTTGCTTGAACTCGCTAATCTCAGGAACTACAGGTTCGATTTGAAAAATTCTTTCAGTGTTAGATAGCCCATTTATCATCAAGGAAGGCTATAGGCTATATTTCATTACGCTAAGACCAATAGGAGCGTAGCAGAAGCTAGTAAATAATAAAAATCGAGAGGTGTCGCGGGACACCTGGTTGGAATGAAGTTCCTTTCGCTGTATATTTTATTTTAAATAACAGTCACATTGAAATAAATTACCAACTAAATGAATAATCGCATCCCCACGTCTATAATACAAATAGACACACGCTTGTAAACACACATACAATTGTAAAAGTGTCGTGACGGTCAAAATGTTACACTTTTTCGGTCTAGGTCGCATTCGACAAGTGTGCGATAAGGAACTTCGTTTCGATAAAATAAATCAACATTGAACGGTATCATTATAGTGAATTGAACATGATCATAGAACCAGAAAATTGAGGGAAACCATATTAAATATGTCACTTTCATTCAATATCGAATGCTGAAATAAATAAAGTTCGTATCATTTTCCTACTCAGTGTGCAAAATGCTTCGGCAAGCGTATATTATGAATATGAGGTCAGTACTCGTGACGCTTCGGCTGTGATGTATGGAAATATGACATAGACTTGACCTTACTCAACAATTTATTCAACTTCATGCCTTTTTTTCTCCTTTTTTTTTTCTTTTTTTCTCAAAACTAGTCCAAGAGTTTACGTTCAGAATTCGGTCAGGCTAATTCTACGTCGACATTAGAGTGAGGCGCAAACTGTCTTAATGCATGCGACATAATTTCGGCAAGTCTTTTAAAGTGCCTCATATATTACACCGTATTGTGTAACTAATAACGCGTTCCTTGTGATAATTAAGTATACGAAAAAACAGCATTGAACTTTACTATACCGACTTTTATTCAGAACGGAATAGGTAACGTGCACAGTATAGTAAATTAAATAAATCACGCCACAATTGAATAGCAGGGACTCAGTGTGCACATCGCGTTGGCAAGCGCATTTGATAAAATTGATGTCAGAGCTCGCGACTACGCGACGTCGAGTCACAGATTCACTCAGTAACACACGGCAACCTGCGACAACCGTGATTTTATTCGTGATTGCTTCTTTCTCATTCCAAATATTGTTTATGAAAGGAACTTTCTTTACTAGATACTATTAAATAAAATAAAAACTTTTTACAAAAATAAAAACAACCGACTTCCAAAAAAAACACTACAAAGTGAAAAATAACTTTAATTTCGGAAGTCGGTGGCTTTGGTTTTGAATTTTCGTTTTTTGCCACCGACTTCCGAAATTAAAGTTATTTTTCATTTTGTAGTGTTTTTTTTTGGAAGTCGGTTGTATTTTTTTTTATTTTTCAGTTTTTAGTTGTGGTATTTACCCCTCACAAATTCGAATACCACTACTTGCTATGTAAATAACAGTGAGAGGAACTTAACATATCATCCACATACTAAGTGGGAAAAAATACGTATTATTGAAGCTAACTCAAAAACTACCCGAACAAAGTTAATAATATTTATATGGGACCACCTCTGAAGTATGATTTACCAAACAAAAAAGAATCATCAAAATCAAATCATAATTGGCGGAGTAATCGCGTAACAAACATACAAAAAAAAAAACATGCAGTCGATTTGAGAACCTCCTCCTTTTGTAAGTCGGTTAAAACTAGAATAAATCAGTTTCCCAAAATATGTTTTCTAAACGGACTCAAAAGTTTTCAGATACTTTTTTTCTACCTACGCACTTGTAGCCAGTTTTTTGTTGTTGAATTTTCAGCTTTATCAATCAGTTGATTGAGCACCCATTTGCATGCTGATAAACCATTTAATAAACCTGTCTTCTTAAAGACTGTAGAAGCCGCACTACAATTCCTGATAAAAACAATTAGGATTTCCATGAAACAAAAACTAATTTTGCGCTTTTTGCATCAAAGCCAAGTACTCGGAAATGCACTGCATTGCCTGTGGTTATGTCTATACCAAACAATTTTTGGACTTAGGGATTGGCTTTTCCAAAATAAAAGGTGTAATACTATAACTTACTCAAAATTATAATAAAACAGTGGAATACTTATAGGGAATTTTATTTTTAGATACGTATTAGATGCCCGCGTAATAGTTGATAGTTTTTTACGAATCTCACTAAAATAGTACATCGCGCACCTTCTTTAAGAAACCAACAAGATAATGTTATATCTTTCCACAAATCTGTAATACTTACTCACATGTGATTATTTTTAGTTAAATTAACATTCTTGTTGGTTTGACCTTTGCTATTGCCAGTGGGGTGAAGATGTACGAACATATATTATGAGGTTGATTCGGCTCCTCGCTCGCCTAGTATTGTTTACCTTTGAAATTGGATATAACGGCGGCATTATCCGAGGGATAGTAGGGGTGAAAATTTAATTACACCTCGTTGTGAAACTACAGAAGAATCTGTTGGTTCATAATTTTCGTAAAGCTTTGAAACTTGATTCAACGGTTTTGGTGAAAATTGCACGTGTTGTCTTGAAAAAAAATTATTTGTAGCGTTGATTGTTTCCTTGGTACCATGTCAAGGTCTACAGTACAAAATGTCAGCGGCAGCATCGGTGCCATGCTGCCACTGACATTTTGTGGTGTACTACATTACCTTATAAAGCTGTTTTGTTCGTTTTACCCATTTCGGTGCGTTTTAGACGTTTTACTTGAATATAGAAGTAGTAGTGGAAATGGAACCTATTTTTAGGTTCTACCCACCAACTGAGTTTATTTAATAATCACTCGCATCGGAATATTGCCTGCGTGTTCACGAAAATAAACCTTGTATTGCTGGAATTATTCTATAAAACTTGAAGCCTGTCCTTTTTCTGTATTTTAATAGAATATTGTTATGTTTTGGGAACTAGATGGATTGACTAAAAGAAGCTGACTGATGGATTGTCTGAAAGAAGAAATTGATAGAAATATTGAAGAAGATATAAGTCGCCCCAAACTCAAATAAATTAGGATAAGGTCAGAAGGATACTGATAGATACGTCTATTAACTTATTACAATCTAAAAATCCAGCCGCGACTTACGAGTTGTAGGTCGTAGGTTCGAACTCAGACAGGTGCTTTACTTTGTGTAAATTATTTCATCACAAATAGTAATTATTATTTTAGTTTCTCTCAAAATGGTGAAGGAAAACATCGTGAAGAAACCGGCATGTCCTAGAACCGAAAATTGGAAGACATGTGACATCTACCAACCCGCACTGGTCCCGCGTGGTGGATTACAGCCCACTCCCTCTCATAGAGAGGAGGCCTGTGTCCCAGCAGTGGGAACATTTATAGTCTGATGATGATGATGATGATGAATCTAAAAATAAACCAAAAATGGCCGTTTTGTATTCATTTTAATGTCCAAAAACTATTCAAAGTTGTGACAACACCAACTAAAGTATTTCAAAGCGTTTTCGTGTACGAAAAGTGTGAAGAGAAACTGAAAAATCAACTCATGTATAATATATCATTCTGATACATAAAGCCTTCACTGAAGATGGTAGTAGAAAGGGAGCTTGCGGCATAAAGTATTTTTAGATAAGTGATTTTATCACTAGGTATTTCAGACGATATTCTTGGGTAGTACCTACTATCGTGTGCATTGGTTTTTGATGGGGATGAAAAGTGGATTATGACGTGGCTAAAAATAAAGTGAGACTCAGCGTGTTGTCGATTGGAATAATATTTTGTTATATACGTCGGAAATACGTTACTGAGTTGACTAATCGGAAAGCCCGCTGGCTTTCCGATTAGTCAACTCAGCAACGCTTTGCCTAGCGGCGCTCGACAGAGTCTACAACATAACACTCGGACCGACCGGAGCTAAGCAGGGTTCATCGGTGGCGGTCAAGCAATGAACACGTTTATAAACTGTCGCGCATTCCGAATAGTCGTGTCGTGTACCTACAGTGTGTGAATTGCTAGTGTGATTCATTTGAGAGTAAATTATAATTTGAGCTGAACTGAAAACGGTTTTTCTATTGCGCAATAACCAACACTACCCATAGTACGCCCACAGTAGTTAAAATATGGCGGATAATAACGAAAGAGACACCATACCTTCTCCGTCATATAAAATCTTAATATTTTGTTTAAAAAAAAAAAACAAATATCGACATTAATAAAATGATTTAATTCTGAAGTCTTTAGTACAAAAACTCCTACAATTACTTTTCGAGGCGGTAATTACGTAAAATATTATTCTGTGACCACATAATTACAGCACACCATATTTTACTACCGATCCGGTTGTAAAATATGGTGTGCAAACAGACGGCAAACACCATTAAAAAGAAAATGATACCAAAAAGAAAGAAGCTCAAAACCACAAGCTAACCAAAGATAAACATAAACAATTTCAGATGACAGACTTTATTGCTTTAAATTTTCCAACGACATTATGGAATAGTACAATCATGCACATCGGCTTCCTGAGGATGCATAGTGGTTTATGACGTCACTACAAAGTTATGGCAGGGTGTAGGCGACGTAGAGTGTCGGTCATAAACACACGCTATAAAGCGGGCGTGGTCGGGTAACGACACTACATTACAATGGGTATTTGAGCTTTTATGAAGTTGGAAATTTTAAATAAGTATTATAAAGTTGTGTGCTTATGTGAACTTTTATGGGTTTTGAATAAGCTTTAGTTGCGTCATTCTTTTCGGCATGGTTAACGAATATCTGTTGTAGTTACAGAAGCTCTGACTGGTGCTTATAGACAAGTAGTGGATATTATAAAATAGCTTATTGTATTTATTTTCCCAACTCACTGCTAGGCTGTAGATAGACGGATAGAGAGAGTGTGCTTTATTATACACCAAAATTTAACAAAGTTCATTTATATAATCATACCTGCAAGTTATAGGGTGTTGAGGAAACAACTTGGTTTCCCCCAAGAAGTGCCAAAGGTAGTACTGGTGCGCGTTCCGCCGGGAATCCCGGAGTCCGGAGATTGACATAACCCTTCGCCTTTCCCAGACGAAGGAAATCCCTGAGGGTTCTCACACGACAAAAAAGGTAAGGTATTTATCTTTACGATTACTTTACTTTACGATTGCATGAGGTTCAACGGAATGAACAATAATTTCCCCCAGATAGTAATGAACGTGAATAACATTATAAAATTAATTTGTACCTACTAAATGTGTCAGTTATGTTAAAATTTTATTGGTGGAGAGTAAAAATACTTTCCCTAAACAGTTTTAGTGTATTATTTTATCGACTTTCCTCAATGTAAAATATCTACAGCAATAAAGAATCGGATTTACAGTTTTCAATAATGCGCAAGCTGTAAAGTTTGCTTGGCTATAAAAGTATTTTTGTAGAATGTATTGAACCCGTGAACTTACCGTATTGTTGCTCCCATCTACATACTTAAGATGCAAAACTTTATTAATGGAACAAGTTTTTCATAGTCTGTAAACTACCCGCTAAACATGGAAAACAATGATCGGTACAAGAAACGGTCAAAAGGGTAATTACCTCCCACGTTTGGTGTTTGAAGTTTGTTGTTTTACCTGTTAGAAAAACAAAGCTGAACGTTTTAAAGATTTATGATAATGAGGAGCTCGTGGCTAAGTAATAACAGCCGCACGGGTCAATCCATTAAGTTAAGCTACGTTTACCGGGGTTGGTTTGTGGATTGTTGACCATATTTACATACCGAGACTCTTCCGTGCCTCGGAAAGTACGTTAAATCGCTAATCACGGCAGCCCGAAAGTCTGACAACCAGTCTTACTAAGGGGTATTGTATTACCTAGTTACTGGGTTGTAGAGGTCAGATAGGCAGTCGCTCCATGTTAACTACAGGTATTCAGATGAATCCGGTTAGACTGGAAGCCGACCCCAACATAGTTGGGAAAAGGCTAGGCAGATTGATTGATTAAAAAAAAAGTTAAATGTTTTAGTCACTTAAGTGATCGTTGGATATTCTTCGCTGTGAACCAAAGAGAATTTACACTTAGTTATACCAAGTTCAGACATACTTTACAGTCATGAAACTAGTTTTGCGTGTTGATTTTGTAAGACTTGTGTGTCTCCAAGAAACGTCTAGAGACGTCTTCTACTGCGTACGAGGTTTTAACAGCTACAGCGCTGCATAATGGCAACGTCGCTTCTTACCTTGTAGTTTGCGAGAGTGATGATGATGAAGTCAGGCTGAAGTAGTTGTACGAAGGCTGCGCTGACGTTCATACTCGGGGTCACCAATTTAGTGGTATGAGGAACAGGGTGTACAGTTCACTCATCCACCATAGGAAAGGGAGGATCCTACGACCAGACGGGTGTTGTGTCTGGCGGGCAACTGCCCAACGGTTTGAAGTCGGAATCTTGTATGTATGTCGATCGCTCGGTAAACTCTAATTGCACGATGCAGGATTTGTGTGACATCATGTCTATGATGCGTAGTTTGTATGTGGCGGTGTAACCGCTACAATCGTAGTTCACTGCTAAAATAGGTTTCTCTAAAGGAAAATACTGGCCACAATCATGATGCAAGTACTCGTATGTACCGCTTCGTCACTGGCTGAGTTTACATGTTTGGACAAGTTCAATATTTATCCCGCTATCGGTCGTCGGAGCCCCGTTCGATGAGCCCAGTCGGTTGCAACGCATGCAGATGAGTTTGTGTGACATGAACCTATAATTAAGTTCTCAAAACTTTACTCTTATTTCACTAGCGATTGTGCCACACAATTTTGTTAAAACAATACGAGAAAAAGGTGATAAGGTTTGTTAGATATCTAAACAAATGTAAATAAAATGACATCCAAAATAAAACAAATTTTCGTTTTACTAGCAAACTAGATTTCCCTAGTTCACGAGAACTCAGTTTGTGTACTGTACTCAAACTACAATATTGCATGAAACTAATGCAATGAACTTACTGAAATACTGTAACGAGTCACTGTAACCAGTATAAATTACACCAAGTTACGCTTATCTGGTAACAACCTAAATTGCTCAAGAATCGTATGCCGAATCAAACAAATAATTTTCTCATTCCGAACTTATTATCGATATGTCTATCGGATAGCTCTAATCGCAGGTGTGATCCGGAAAATTAGGAAGATAACGAGCATCCGATATTGGGTACTCTTAACCCGGACACAAATAGTCTGTCAGAACCAAACAATGGCAAAGAAAAATAGGAAAACAGTGGCGTATCGACGAGGCTTTGTTCATCGTAATTTTTGCGAAGAACACTATGAACAAAAGGCCTTTTGTACTCTCTGTAACGGATACCTGAAAAAGCTAATTGGTGACCGCCTACTTTTGTCATGAAAGACTCATAAATAATGCCGAGGAAACCACCTAAAAACTATGACTGGCGATCGGGAAGTTGCGCTGACTTTTGATGACAAGCAATCTTGATACTTGAGTATTAAAAGGGTTTCACTATTAGTTAGCGAATAAAATGTCTGTATTTCGTTCTATTGTCATAGCATTGGAGAAGTTTGTAAAGGCAGACGTGTTACTTAATTGTAAACTGATAGTTAGGTACAGATGAAGTGGACCGATTCAATGGAAGATTATGTGATTTTGTTTTCTCGATCAATCAAAATTTGCAATATACAATAATGACATCTATAGTTAAAATAGCCATCTAATCTATCTTGAAACTTGAATCAAGTGTTTATCCCAAAACTCAAAGGGCAATTATTATCAATGTCGTCAAACGGTCAAAATTGAAATTTAATCTGCCTAATCCCGTCAATAGGACTAACTAATACAGTAAGTGCGGTTGTACTGGGCCAAAGGGATAGACCATTTCCTTTGTGAACTTTAACTAAGTTAATCGGGCAAGTTACGTCGTTAGCGGGAAAGGACAAATTCATCACGTTTCACAGGCGACTTGCACGTGTTACAAAATTTTACACCTTATAAAATTTTATTCGGCTGCCTTTCCGGCGTTTTTCATTTTTATGCACTCGATTTTGAACGCGGCTGTCGATATAAATGTTAGCGTAACAGCGTTGACGATTTATAATCTGAATGTGATTCCATATATTTTGGTTAAAGCTTTCATGCTGACGAAAATGGTTTGAAATTTAAATGTTTGCAAAAAGTTATGTGTCATTTTTTGTTTTTACCAGATTACCCCAGAAGAACGGTAATGCTTTTGAATTTAATCTATTATATTTTTTCAGGCTTGACATCTGATCTTCTTTTTGCAATATGAATTTGAATAAATGTAGATTCATTCAACTTACATAGAACCCTTGTTAAATTATGAGCGATACAACAGGAAAAATCCACATCTCTTTAATAATATAAGTGATAGACATAATTTTAATACTAGAAATAAAGATAAACTAGATCAACCATTTTTCAGATTATCTAAAGTACATACATATTTTATGGGGTACTGTGTTAAATGTTACAACAAAATACCTTGTGACATATTGCAATTAAATGAAAGAAAATTTAAAACTCATATTAAAAATACACTTTGTAAACAAGCATATTACAAATTAGAGGATTATATTCAAGATAAGAGTGCTTGGAAACATGCTGGTCCTGCTCCATAGGACAATTTAGAATCAAGACAAATCAAACTGGTTGCTAATTTAATTGTAAAATTTATTACTTTGTGTTTTATGATATTGATTTTACATTCTGTGATTACTTCCTCACACACTAACTTATTAATTGTAAAATTTTAGGAAAATCGCATAAAAAAATACCGCAGAGCTGGCGCTCATGTAGGTACCTAATGATAATGTAATGAGCCAACATAATCTAAAACAACTTTATCCTAACTAATTTTATAAATGCGAAAGTGAGTTTGTTTGTTTGTTACGCTTTCACGCTAAAACGGTTGAACGGATTTCGATGAAATTTGACACGTGGGTAGGCCTTTAACTTGGGTTAGGACATAAAATACTTTTTATCCCGATATTCCCACGGGATCGAGACTTATGCCGTGAAACCGCGGGGCGCAACTAGTAGATATTATTTCAAGGTATGCGTGGCACAAACTGACTCGAAAACATCATCTTAAACCAACAACATTTATATTGAACGAATGAATCTCCTTTGTTCATAAAATGATGACAAAAGAGAAGCGTTGTTGGCATCGACCATACAGTTGGTCAATGCTTGACGGGAATTTAACAAAAACTGCTGTCATGGCATATCTGTATTGCAGTGAGTTGGGTAGTTCTATAATGAAATTAAGTAAATCAAAATGTACAGTATTACTTAATAATTTGTATAGAAGAAAACGCCAGTTGAAATAAAGAACATTTTTTTTAAAGTCATTTATTCAAACTAGGCTGAGAATCAGCACTTTTCGTCGTATGCAGCTCCTCGGAAATTTGACTAATGCTTAGTCCTGCCTCCCTCAGAAACAGGATTTCATGCCTCTGTTATGTGGTGAGACGGTACGAAGACATGGTTTAGTTGTTAACTTGTTACACTTGTTATCGAAAGGTCTTGCAACGGACTGCACCCGAGAAATTAGATGAAACAAAATATAAAGTATGAAAACATTAAAATTAAAAACTTTCTCATCCTGTTCCTTTTTTCTATTCCTAGTGGTCGAAAAAGGGTCAGAAATCTGTGATCAACTGATCATTGTAACAGAGCCTACAAAAAACACGAACAATGTATTTTTGTTTCATTCGTCGACGCAAAAGAGGGTGTTAAACAGATGTGGTCATCGTGTTCACTGGATTTTGTTTTCAAACTGAATAGTTATGCCTTTCCTCGATAGTACATCATAGTATAATTAAAATAAACAAACAACACGAGATGGTGTGAATGCGGACACAGTACACCAATGTCTCACCGGTCTATAGATCACTTCTTTAGTTATCTGTGGCACGACGTTGATTGATGGCGCCCTAAACAAGCGCCAAACTCTACGAAATACGTCTCCGTACATATTTGCTGAATTAACATCTTTTTGAAAGTAATATTAATCATGTTCGTGTTTTAAATCGAATGAAGTTCTTTGCTGTCATCTAAAACTGATAATGATTTTATATTAAACTAGAAATCTTATTAATGGCAAAGCCAAAGTAAAAATAATAATATTTCAAATAGGCACATAAGGCACTTTGGAACGTCAACATTTACAAGAAAATAGAACTGATTCTAGTTACCACTTCTAAAAGGCAGTTTCGTATAAAGAAGAATGGGCATAAAACACTCACCCATATGGATTTTGAACTTAACTTACATTCGTCGTTCGCATCCCTCAAATTAGCCTAATTAAATGTAGAATTGAGAATTCTTCTTATTGTTTTTAGGGTTCTGTACCTTAAAATGAAAAAACGGAACCCTTTTAGGATCCACTCGTGTATCTGTCTGCTTGGCTGACTAGCTGGCTGTCTGTCTCAGTCAATTTGCACCGAATCTAATGGACCGAATAAGTTGAAATTCGGAACACATATGTATTTATGTGATCTAAACACAGACGTGTAACGCATATAAATGAATTTTGAATATGGGGGTCACTTTTAGGGGTCAAAAAAGAAAAAAAAAATACAAACTGTACCGTGTGACATATCAAAATGAAGGGGCTTGTTGCGAGGATCTCAATTTAAAAAAATAATAACTTTAAAGTAGGTACGAAAAAAAAAATTGAGATGAAAATCTCAACTACGGAACCCTTCGTTGTGCGTGGTCCGACATGCTCCTGGCTGGTTTTTTTTTCTCTTAAACTACATTGGGTACGATGTACAACAGCGAGGGTTGCCCATTGTTAATTTAGATTCATTGTACATATATTATTAAAATATAAGCTGTGTAGATATGTCTTCGAACATTAGTTGTTAATTATCCTAATTAATTAGAAGAAACTTTTCTGTCTTTTGGTTAAAATATAATATTTGTATATTATACAATGAACAAGATTCGAGCTTGTCTATCTAGGCAATAATAGTATTTTGTTCCTTTTAAAATGATTAAACAAAGTATACTCATAGAACTCGCGTTTAAATATTATAATCTACATACATACTATAAATAAATAAAATTGAAGTGTCTGTAATGTCAAAATAACAGCTTTTTACTATAAATGCATATGGAAGTATATACAGTACATGTAACAAAAAATAATTTAATTTGTATCCGTTTGTTCCGGCTAACCTCCGAAACGGCTGGACCGATTTTGAAGGGACTTTTACTGGCAGATAGCTGATGTTATAAGCCTTATAACATCAGCTATCTACCAGTAAAAGTAGTCAAGTTACTCCTTATAATGTAAGGAATAACTTGACTACTTTTATTTTAGTAAAATAATTAGAGTACTCGCGGGTGAAGCCGGGCAGCAGCAAGTGGATAGATATAATTCAAAAATATAATTACGTCTAAAATCGTTTACTGGGAAAGTAGAATAAAATAATTCTAGGTAGTTAGATACCTACCTATAAAAACGATGTTTTATACGATATAATGGCTGAAAATTTTACATAAACTTTGCCTCTTTGGAATTAACGTATAGACTATGTAAATATTTACTTATTAATTTAGCCCACGCACATCTAATTAAAAACATTAATTACTTGTACCCTTAACAAACATGACATTATTCGTACACAATTCTCTTTAATTTGACAAAATTCGGTTAATACAAAGGCAATAAAAAGAGTACCTTTAGGTAGTTATTACCTAAACCTCCCTTTTACAAGCAGTAAAATTAATATTAGGTGCTAGCAAAACAGATGTTCAAAATATAAATATCACTCAGATCTGCTATTTAAATTTGCGAATTAAATAAAGCGAGAATAAATAGCCACGTACTTTAAAATGTATTTATTGGGTTGTTAATAAGTTGTTCATGAGAAATATCAGTCATTTTCAGGTGTTTATGAAATATTAAAACTTTTTGAGATAAATCGTATACGATGTTTGATATATTAAATATGAAACAGCAAAAAGAAAAAGTGGAGAGGAAAATATCAATATTCCCTGTAACAATGATGTAAAGAAAATAGTCTAATGTATTTTTTGTGCCTCAAAAATAATAAAATAATTAAGAACTTATTTATTTATTGTATTTTTTTGTATTTATTAAATTAGAGTTACTCGATATTAAGAAAATACATAATCTTCTACAGCACTGAATACGCCTCATCTTGCTGGCATAAAACTTACAAAAGGGCACATTAAAAATTTGAACTAAAAATTTATTATTGCCAAACGATTCTCGCTGAAGAAACTCAATTGTCTGGGTAATGTTCTAGCTACAGTGTTGATTAGGAATGGCAGCTCTGCTATAGTTTTCATTTATTTTTCTCTCGCTAGTGCCTAATGCACGACCGCGTTGCAGTGCAGCGGGCACGAGGTAAACGGCCATTTAAATTCATTTATTCGTATAAAGTCGGAGCACTGGAAATCTTACGAACGTTCATGGACTTCAGTTAAATATGTTAACATGCAAATATTGAAATAGTACCTTGGTACCTAGGTTTACCTACGTATATATATTTTTTTAGATTGGGTGTACAGAAAAGAAGTTTCAATAAACAGTATACAGGTGTATCAGAAAGGTGTGACAAATAAAAAATAAAAAAATCTTTCGTCCCATACAGTCAGGTCGAGTAGGTATTGAAATTTTTAATGGGACAGTTGATCATTATTTAAAAGGAGGGTTACGATTTTGACCGGTATGTGTGTATGTATGTTCATCTGTTACCTCATAACTTCTAAACTTCTGATGATAATTTGACAAATGAGATATTGTTGGAAGCGTCTTGATAGTCCGCTAGTTAAAGGTTATGTGACGTCACATTAAATCCAATATGGCGCTCTCCAGAGGATATAAAGTCATGAACTAAAAATTAAATGTTTTTAATTATGCCAGTTGGGTATCAAATGAAAGGGCTTGACGAGCACATTTCAAAAATATATAAAGGTATTAACCCCAAAATAATTTAAATAAAAATAAAAGTTATAAAAACTAAAACCCAACTACGACAAAAAAATCAACTAAAAGTTGTCGTAGTTGGGTTTTAGTTTTTATAACTTTTATTGACCACACCTTTCTGATACATGCTGTATAATGTATCAAAAGACCGAACTCCACACGTTTGATATCATCAAAAACGTGTATTTAATATTTATCTTGTACTTTAAAAAGCATTTTGGTAAACATACACCTACTTTTCTTTGGCTTAATCTACTGCACAAAGTGCTTAAGTATTAATGTCTTTATTGAATACGTGTGAATACAAATGATATTAAAATGACAAAATTAAGTTTGATACTAAAATGTAATTACTTGGATCAAATTAATGAGATGTTTAGTTAATTAACCAGTGCAATTATAAATCATCATCATCATCTGCCTAGCCTTTTCCCAACTATGTTGAGGTCGGCTTCCAGTCTAACCGGATGCAGCTGAATACCAGTATTTTTTACACAGTAATTACACAGTTAAGGCAAGCACAATGTGATTAATTATGAAAATATTATGTTAATTCTTAATTGTGCTTATCCCGACATATTTCGATTTGAATTTTGGGACGTACAGGCAAAGAAGTGTGTACCTAGAAGAAGATTTCGTTTACATTAAAATTTACTTCTGCTTTCCTCAATCTGACTAGCCTTTTCCCAACTATGTTGTGGTCGGCTTCCAGTCTAACCGGATGCAGCTGAATACCAGTATTTTACATGGAGCGACCAGTATCTGGGTAATACGATACTCCTTGGTAAGATTGTTTGTCAGACTGACGACCCGTAACGACTGTCAAAGATCCACGAATGACAGCCGGGACCAACGGCTTAACGTGCTTTTCGAGGTACGGAAGAGTCTCGGTATGTAAAGATGGTCACCAAACCTCGGATCAACCCCAGCAAGCGAAGATGAATGATGGATCGACCCGTGCGGCTGTTATTACTTAGCCACGAGCTTTCCTATGGCTATTTAATATTTTTAATTATAATAATTAACTCGTAGTTACAAGAACCATCTTGTAAAGCATATGTGATATGTAATTGAGATTTGAATTTTAATTTGAACAGTGGGCAAGCCCGTTACGTGTTAAGACACTCCGGTTTATCTAAAAACACAAACCACCCAAGCGGATACAAACGCGCTAAATAACGTTAAAATATTCATACTTGTCATTTTTCATTAAGAACAATGAGTAGGATGTTATTAATAACGTTAAGAGCTCAACACGACCGCATATTTCAGTTTTAAGAATACATTAAAATGTAGACAAGAAAATCGTCGCCATCTTGTTTGCAGTTATTTTAATAAACGACTCGTTGAACGCTTCGAGATTTTATGTGGATTTTTTCACGAGTTTAGTAGTTGCCTTGTAGCCCGAAGCGGTTATCTATCGTCGTAAGGATATTAGTAGTATGATGGCCAAAAAAGGTTCCCTTGGGCTACGCTGACAATGTTGGAAATTAAATAGCTTTCTAGCATCAGGGTTTTTGTTCAAATACTTGCGTTAAGATAATTTGTATAAATATATTTCTGGAGTCACTGATGAAAAGCATCTCCCGAAAAACTGTCCTGTATCATTAGAAAAAAAAAACGAGGCCCTGAAACTTTTTACCATCCTTTGATGAACCCAAATAGATTTATCATTGTAAAGAGCTCTTCCGGCTCGGTCTGCCCAATTCCCTTTCAGAATGAAAGAGCATTTTTATGTCATTCATTTCAGCTTCTAAAATAAATCGTAAAAAACTTGCCACGTCAATGGAGATTTAGACGTTGAATTCATTTGCGGAGCTCAAAGAAACAAAGCTGACGCTGCTGACGTCATCATGGCTTTGACTCTACCGAGCCACCGACACTGTTTATGTCCGTCTCTGAATTGCATAGCGCGACGTTACCCAAGTTTTTTTCTCACAAAGCAATCGTGAAATGTTTATTTCAAAAGGATTTTTTTTCTGTTCTGCTGTAACCAAACATTTCACTGTAAACATACTGGAATGGCATGAGAACGACGCTTTTCTTTGTTCCCGTATTTTGCATCATTCCGGAAGATTTGTTGACTGAGTTGATGAGACTTGAAACGTGAAAACGTGGAAAAGTCATTGCAAATGTTAAAATATGTATCTTTTTCTGTAACACTTCATATAATCTGCTTATAACTGACGCTCAGCTTTCTCCTTTTATAAGTAACTGCACATTTTTGCACCGACTCCATTTCGTTAATAGCAGCTCTTTTCCACTGTTCTAATCTCCCTTGTCCAACTCGTAGGGTTTACTTATAACTATATATGTGTATATGAATAGCAACAAAAAGAGGCTTTGCCCCGCTCCTTGGGGCATTAACTTGGTAATCTTTATTAACGAAGGGGACCGCGCAGTCGTTCCATGGGCTTTTAATACATGCTCGTTTACCGCAAAACTCTTTATTTAGGTACCTACTGCTGTGCTGAAAAGGGTCTTGCACAATAAGCTTTTTTGCTGAAGATACCGGTAACTTTTTTGTTCGAGGTTATTTGAAATGGACTTAGAATACCGTGAAAACAGATAAGTAATTTAATAAGAATTAATTTAAAAAAAATCACAATACAATAATAAAAAAGTGAAGATTGAGTTGATACCTTAAAAACAACATGATGCTTACTATTAGGTAGAGTAAATTTGTGTTCATCTAATATAAACAAAAAAAAAAAAAAAAAAAAATAAACGTGTGGTCCGGGGACCCCCGTCAGGAACAAAGTTCGTTCTCACGTATGATTTAAAACAAAAACAAAATTTTCGCAGCCGCTATCTTGAATTCACATTTTGACCCCACTACCCTCGAAAATTATGAAAACGACACCATGACAAATACTCAAAAAAAAAAATTCGGAGATCTTGGATTTTCATTTTCACCAAATTCACACTGAGAATTTTTTAATTCAGAGAGAAAGTCGAGCGATAATGGTTTTTCCTTACGTGACGATTTCTACCAGTTTACTGCTACCGCAAGCCGCGTTAAATAAATTTGTTCAAAAAAAAAAAAATAGGAAATAATACCTTTATCACCCAAAGGTTACAAAGTTAACTGGGAAGAGAAAACATGACTGAAACGTTATCCGGGGTAAAAGCAGGTGTCTTCAACCCCGACCTCAGATATTACCGCCTTGCGTTTACTCCAGCACATTATCCAAGCTCCACGTTACGTGCCTAACACAATGTAAGATATAAGAATATCCTAGGAAGGATACAAAGTAAACGTTACAAAGAATTAAGCGCAGGCCACACTGGGAACGAAGCGAAACGAAGCTAAGTTCGTTTAGCTTTCCTCTGCGTCTTTTCATACCTACTTCCGTTTTCTTTTTGCTTAGTACGCGGTGTGAATCGAAGTAGGAAAAGACGCGGAAGAAAGCTAAACAAAATTGGCTTCGTTTCGCTTCGTCCTCAGCAGTGTGCCCTACGCTCTAACGTTAGAAGCTCGTCAAATACTGCCAACATCTGAGGTCAAATTTCATTAGCCCCGTGAACTTGAAACTTAATATTTTCCAAGTTTAAAAGCCTTAGGTCTTCCTAACGTTTCTATACAGTTTTGTTTTGCATTTACTTCAAAAGGAACTGGAGAATATTTTCAGTGGAAAATAATTGGTAGTTATGTATTTCAAAGTAAATTGCGAATCAAATTACTTAACCTTTATAACTTAGAGAAGAATATCTTATATTTCAACTCAATATTTCCGTAACGCCAAGAATCATGCTCAGATGTTGCTGCAACGATATTATAATTCATTGGAACTTCCTTAATTCTTTTTAGTTACGTCTATCTTCCTTCAAGCAAGTTCCAGACAAAAAAACCGGCCAAGTGTGTGTCGGACCACGCACAATGAAGGTAGGAAGGTAGTTGGGATGAATTTATCCCAAAAACAAACTTAACTTTGTAGTTGATAAACATGTTTTCCAATACAAAATGTATGGAAAAACGTGTTTTTGCAACTGCAAAGTTAAGTTGGTCAATTATTACTCATTAACTTGTAAAGCTTACTTAGCTGTGATAGTTTTTCTTTTAATTTCGTTATATGAACTACTACTGTGATTTTTTTCACACATCCAAAACCAACCATTTAGCTGGCAGGGGGGGGACACACTTGTCTCTAACAAAAATTAGCACTTTAATGCTTAATATTTCGCAAACGGATCCCTGAATCCAAAAATGGTTTTCCCAAACTCACAATGTTTTTGAAAAACCTTTCCAATGAAATCCCACATCACGGGATAAAAAAAAAAAAACATCACCACTTTACGTGTATGGGAGTACCCTAAAAAAATTTTTTGTATACCTATGTCAAATTACAACTTTCTAGTACTAAGGGTCTCGGAGCTAGACCGCGGACAGGCAGACATACAGGCGGACATGACGAAACTATAAGGGTTCCTTGTTTATTACGGAACCTTAAAAAAGCTTCTATTACAGCAGCTTCATAAACTCTGATTAAATAAGAACATGATCTTGATCCGATGAATGAGATTGGTCTATAAAAAAATGGAGTCAGTAGTGTAATTTATTAGCGAAATGTTACTATCCGCTCATTTTGGCTTCGATACCAGACAATGTTTTGGATGCGATCCAACTAATGTTTGTTCCGTTGTTTCCACTCCAATACGCCAAGTTATTGTGGACAACATCATTATAAAACTGTTATTATTTAGTAGCAGTCGTAATATTTTATTTGTACGTGATTAGGGGAGCGTTAATAAAAAAAGGATCCAAATAAATAAATTCATTTTCGTCATTACTAGTCTTCCGGACTCCCTTATCAAATAGCAGATACTTTTAGATCCATTAAGAACTACGAACTCATTTGATTGGCCGTTCCTTGCCTCAATTCAAGCAATTAGGTTCCACGTCTGCAACTAAAGATCTCATTATAACTCGAGTGTGTCTTAGTCCTAACGTTACAGCTAAACTTGGATTAAAATAGATCCGATGCACTTTGTCTTAATACATTGCATAGGGAAGCCCTGGCTACATCCGAGGTCACAGGTGGCCGAGAGCGGGAAGTCTTGAGCATAGGATAACTGTGAATTAAGGGAGCCTGAATAAACAGAGTCTTATAGGTCGCAGATACAAGGTGAAGTGGGGTGTGTGGGAATCTTAGGAGTACATTGCAACAGCTTGTTAAAAATATGACTCAGTGAAATGACAAGACTGCTTATGATAACTCTAAAAGTCATATAATAAATCAGGTAAGGTTTTAAGGTTTTGAGTCCTTAACTATCGAGATTTTTTAAATGAAAAGTTCTTTAGGAGCATTGGGTATTTTTGAGATGGAATTAATCAATTGATTTCGCGACATTGTTACGACACCAGCTTTTGACCATTAAAAAGACATCAACGCGCGACACATTATTTCCTGCACAGTAAAAATGTTCAAGTTTTCAGTTCTGTCGGCACTCCTGGAGTGCCTTTTTTTGTATATTAATAAATTAACCTTGATGTAATTCCATTAACCCAGAAAGAAAAGCTGTATTGCCCCGCCAAAATCTAGCATGAAATCACGTGGTTCATCGAACAATAGAAGCGAATATTATCAGATTTAAAAGACATTTACATCGCACTCTCTCAGGCGTAACACGTTTAGAATACAGGAAATTGTCGACCTCGGAAGTCAATGTACGTAAGTGGAAGTCATAAAATCTTCGCCATGAGCCGTAAAGGGGCAATTTCTTGTCTACGAGAGAGCATCGACGCTATATGGCTCTATAGTCGAACGTGTTCGGAATCACTTGTACAAGTATCCAGATATCGGAAAAAAACGTCTTTGACGAACGATTTGACGACGAGCCTTTAGCTTGCATGGTTTCACCATGCAACCTTCATTGTTGTATAAGTTGATGGCATAATACGAGACAAATAGTAATAATTATTAAGAATATTGGAACTGCCTCGTCTAGTGGTTGCAAGCGCTACTGCTGAGCATGAGGTCCTGGGTTCGATTCCCGGGTCGGGCAAAAGTGTTATTGGGTTTTTCTATCTGAAATTTCTCAGTATCAGTTCCGAATCTGGATTTGTGCCCGCTTGATGGCAATAGACTCGCCCCCTATTACATGGGACTTAAACATAACTCGCGAAATGTGGGTGTACCTGCTACAGGGACACCTCTGCCCAACCCTTCGGGGAAACAAGGCGTGATGTTATGTTATGTAATATTAGAAAAACAATGGAAAGTTAGCTTAGCGAGCTGACAGGCTGAGTCATGATGTAAAAACGTAAAACTGATTGTAGTAATAATTATTATTTTAATCCTAAAGATATCTTTAATTTGTCCCGGTACGTAAGACTTACCTCAAAAAATCTACGATGATTATTATTATGGAACAAGCTCTTAAGGTTCAATAAACTCACGTGCCTCTAGAACTAAGAGAATTATTAATATTAGAATTATTATTTATAAGACAAAGAAAGTTTTTGATATGTTTCGTTATTGTATTGAATTATATGTTGTGAGTTCGGTTACAGGTATTCACAAGATAAAAGTTAAAGTTTTTGGAGAATATTGTCGACGAACTTTACCGACTTTGTTTTACCTAGGCTTTTTTTTACACCGTGTAAATCTTGTACGATTCTTTAACTCAACTAAAAATATAATTTTAACCGCTCGTCTGCGTTTCATTAAAAGCATTATTAAATATCTATTGTTTTTTTAGATACGGTTTACTTGGACAACTAATCTGACATTTAAACATTTGCCTATCAATGCAGCCTAAACACTAGGTTTACGATGGCTGCCATTGTATTAACCTAGTGTTAGTAATCAATCTAAGGCATTATAAGACACAAAACAAAAACAAAAAAAACAATATTTTATTTCACATAAACCTACATGGGCACTTATGAAACGTCAGAAGCTAGGTGCACGGTTCCAATTGGTCGCTTCCTATGGAGAAGAGTCGACAGTAAACTCCACGGTTACTCTTTTAAAAATAATTGGCTTTTACAATATTAAAAAAAACATATAATTTTTTCATGCAAGCAAACATTAACAATATTAAAATAATCCGCTTCATACTTAATCTTTATCCTTAGTTCAAAGCAGACCAAGAAAATTCTAGCAAAATGGATATCTTACAAGAATCTATTTTATGAATAAATGTTATGTGAACGAATGCATTTCTCCTCCAAACATACGTGAGTTGAATGTCTGACTAAACTTGACTGGTCCTCATTGGTCAACGTTCGTATGACAAAGCTAGCAAGGAAAACATTTTCTATAAAAATATCAAGGAACGGTTTTAAATTACGTAGATCTTCAGATAGAGGGAATAAAGTTCCGGAATTTATGAAAGCTTGGAATTTCAAATGTTTTTGGAGCTACTACTGCTACTATTTAGAGTGTAAACAAAATAATTACTGGGATAGGTTTCAATTAATTTTATAATATTTATAGATATTATTATACATTCAGATTGAAAGAAATCCATAAAGTGACAGCTACATATTAACTTTTCAAACCAAACAGTAAACGAAAACCTCACTCTACAGATTGCCTTGTCCCACAAATGCGTCTGAACTTCCCACAAAATATATTAGCTAAACAACCGGCATATCAAGTCGTAAATCATCTAAAAGGCCTTTCACGTGGATCCAAATTTTTTATACGAGTATAATAAAACGCATGCGTCACCGTACGAATTGCTAGTCTCACCAAACTGAAACCAGAGCTATACGGGAACCGATTCGTGGTACGTGTCGTGATACGACATCACGTATCTCACATTACTGCTCTCAATGACTCTGGAGTTACGAGTCTTTTCAGCCGACGTTAAAAACGGTGGCACCCTCAGCTATTCTTTCGGCATTATTCACAGGCCCACAATCCGTTGAGTGTTGAGCACCCTTTTAATGCGACCGTTAAGTGCGTAACTACTTGTGTCATTGTACTGCGGATTATCGTGGATTCGATTGTGGGTTCGGTGTTGAGATGCGGTACGGCAGGATGTGTCTGGGTATCTGTTCATATAGTGTTAACATGAATGCTTTATTTTTAAGCTTAAATTAATGATGAATACTCAGTCATATTTTTAAGGTTAGGTTAGGTTAAGCTACGCTTGCCGGGGTTGGTCCGTGGATGGGTGACCATTTCTACATACCGAGACTGCTCCGTGCCTCGGAAAGCACGTTAAGCCGTTGGTCCCGGCTGTCATTCGTGGATCTTTGAAAGTCGTTACGGGTCGTCAGAAGCCCGAAAGTCTGACAACCAGTCTTATCAAGGGGTATCGTATTACCCAGTTACTGGGTTGTGGAGGTCAGATAGGCAGTCGCTCCATGTAAAATACTGGTATTCAGCTGCATCCGGTTAGACTGGAAGCCGACCCCAATAAAGTTGGGAAAAGGCTAGGCAGAACACACTCAGTCATATTTTTTACCTTTTTCAATAAGATGGTCATTAATATATTATGTAGTAGTACTTAGATACTACAAAAGAGTAAGTTCTATAAAAATTGAATTTAACGAACACATTAATAATTTTAAGTCCAATATAAATCCCAAACAAATTAATAAGCAATGTTTACAGCACTTCACTTGACACTTGAATGCGCCCATTTTCTCAACAAGCAATCCAGCTCAATTCGAACGTCAAGATTCAGAGAATTAAAAATGTATTTCGATTTTACTAACGACGCTCTCAAAAGATAGACCTATAATAATTATTATTTTCGTCGGGCATAATAGCTGGCCTGTAAAATATTTGTGGAAATTATTCGGTTTTCAGTGGGCGAGTCATTAGCAAACATTTGTCATTTGCAAACTCAGCTTGACGTTTATCTCTCTACAATTGATGAACGGATGTTAGGGCATGTAATCAATTGTCCCCGGAGGATGATTGTGACAACATTTTCACGAAAATTATATCACTGAGTATTAATTTGTTTGTTGTGGACAAAACACTTCAGAACAGGAAATGAAGAGTGGTGAAATGATATGGTTTGTTTTGGTTTCCATTGTTTGAACATTTACTGAGTTAAACACAACTAATCAAACATTTAAATTAGCTGTTAAATTAGCTAGTTGGAGCATTTAAGCACTTTGAAACATAAATCTTCCTTAATATTTTAATTCTCAGAGAGAAGAGCAAAGCCGAGCCCTTAATAAAAAATTCCAGTGTTCTTAATTTAATCTTAGTAAAACTTCAAAATAAACGTTATAGCCGCCTCTCGTCATAAATAAACAATTTGGCCTATTAAAAAGTTTAGCAAACAAAAATTTACGATCACAATATTATTAAGTTATATGGGCTCTTAGCTCAAGGTTCTTTACCATTTTATATGAATAATTTCTGACTAGTTTTTAATTTTTACTTTACTTTACTTTACTTTACTTTTACCCAAGTTAAAGTGCTTGGAAACTGAAAAAGCACTGGGCTGTTTTTAAGCCTATTTAACTTTCATAGTTGAAAATTACCTGCAGAGTACGTATCAAACATATGGGGGCTTATTCATAAACGTTGCTTAAACTTAAGTAATGATTAAAAGTGGGCAAAGTTGCAAATAGCTGTCAAATATCTCGCTGTTTTGATTAATTTGGCGATATTACTGAATGGAAATAAGAAATATTGTGAAATAAAATATTCAAAATTCAAAAAAAAAAAAAGTCATTTATTCAAACTAGGCTGAGAATCAGCACTTTTCGAACTTCAAAATTACATAAGACAGTCCCCCAAAACGTGGGGCCCTTCACAACTTCCTAGTGCCTTTAGCTGGGAAGAAGAAGTGGGGCAACAAACTCCCCAGCAGCACAGCAGTTTGTTCAAGTTAGAAAAAAAAAAAGATTCTATACAATAGTATGCAAAATAATTTACATTACAGAACACAAAACATAACTTAAATGATAAATGATTGGCCATATGTCAGCTAGCACACTCCAATATACCAACCAAAAACATTAAGAACTATACTCAAACAGAAATAAAAAATAAAAACTAAACGTAAGCAGAACTAAATATCTAAATAAAAGCCTCCAGGCATAAAGGGCGTGCCCGCTTACATAAAGCTATTTAAAGCTGTAATTGGAAGTTATTATAAATGGTAAACTAGAACCATCGAGGTAAAAATAAATGAATAGATAATTATTAAATGCATTTGATTATGAAATGCAATAATTAATATCATAACACCGAATATTTAGTTTTAGATATAAAAAAAGTATTTGAAAATTTTCCAAATGCCTTTTTTACACCTAAAACGGTTACAAAATCAAATTTCAGTGTTACAATTGCAATTCATTATTAATATTCTAGTTCACTAGTTAACCATATTTCTTATTTCCATACAGTAATATTGCCAAATTAATCAAAACAGGTAAATGTTTGACAGTTATTTGCGACGTTGCCAACTTTTTCGATGAACGCTCTTAACAACTACTTAACCATACATTTTTGACGTTATAACGTCTCTTAATCTTAAGCAACGTTTATAAATAAACCCTTTGTATAGAAAGTGTCGCATTTATTAAGCCACAGAACTTTAGTTTTGTTTACCCCACATCGTATAAATATTTATTATATTACCTAAGTCCTAGGGACTAGGTCTTTGCGGATGAATAACTCGCACACGTGCCTGAAGTTAATCAAAGTGTAGTTGGAATTGCCTCTACCTTGTAAATACTGACCAATATTATTCTATTTGTCCCAATTATTGTAGTACCTACGTTATTTTTTTACTCGTTTTTTAGGGTTCCATACCAGAAGGGTGCCAAACGAAACCCTATTACTAAGCCTCCGCTGTCCGTCTGTCTGTCAGCGGGCTGTATCTTATGAACCGTAATAGGTAGAGAGTTGAAGTTTTCACAGATTGTGTATTTCAATTGCAGCGGCAATAGAACTCAAAAAATCAATACAGAATCTGTGACAAAAACAAATTATAATAAAAAGTTAAAAATTAAAGGGGTCGCCCCATACAAGAAATGTGTTTTTTTTACTAAAGCTTAAAAAAAATGTAGTGTTTTATATTTATTGTACGGTGGTACGGAACTCTTCGTGTGGGAGTTCGTCTCGCACTTGGACAGTTTTTTTAATGTATAACATTATTTGTTTGTTATCGGTATCATCTAAACTCATATTATAAAGAGAAAATATTTGATTTCTTGCATGTTTGTTTGTTTGTAATGAGCAAACTCAAAAACTACTGAACCGATTTTTTAAAATATATCACCAGTAGAATGCTATATTATCATTGAGTAACATAGGTTATCATTTATAAAGATGGCACCGGCAGAAGCTAGTAATAGATATAACACGTGTAGATAAATGTTTCCTTTACAATATTGTTTGATCGTATAATAGAGTAGTGTTTCAGCTATAACTACAATATTCTCTTTGTATCGGTACACAAGCACTATTACTTAGGTACATGTACACTATTTCAATTATGACGAAGCCCTCTATTGTTTAGTTAGCCACATTCTATCATTGTATTAAGTTATCTGTTATACTGAATGGAATTGGTAGAATTACTCAGCTTGGTGAGTTGAGCTTCATTTAAATGATTAAATATCTGAGTATATTTGCAAAATATCGATTTGATAGCGGACACGAAATGTGATTCGATCGACATCAAAAGTCAATCTACATCCGACCATCGATATGAGTTCAATAAAAATCTAAATCGATCCAATTGTGCGTTTCGACAATGGAATGAATAAATTAGGCTCTTTGTATGCTGACCGCACTATAACGGTTGATTGGTTCCGAATAAAATTTAAAACTTTGTATTGTTATTCAACCGCTGATTGCGTTAACGGAATAAATAATGAATGGTTTAATCCTGTTTGAATTATCCTCGCTAATACAAAAGTGAGTTAGCTCATAATGTGCGAAATTGGATTGTTAAAGCGTGTTCTCGTCAGGCAATTTCTTGGTACAATTTCCAATTTAGCGTTGAGGTATATTTTTTAGGCTCATTTTATTACAAGCAACATTTTTTTGAACTTCTCGTTGACTTCAAGAAGTCTTTAATTATGTTCATTTTATTGGCATGAAATTGTTTATGAAAATACAATTTGTGAATACAGTTGAACATTTTGCTGTCGGCTTGATTCGACTTTAGGACAATTTGGGTTCTTTGTGGGAACATAATTATGTAGTGATTGTTTTTATTTTATTTGCTTATTCGACGATGTAGATAACGGCATAGACATATACAACGTGTAATGTTAAATGCGCAAAACCTCAGACACCCCAAAAGATTTTTAATTCAACTGACCTATTTCAGAGAGAAAAAAAATAAAATAAATTTTTTTTTAAGGTTTTATGTGCTGTTTTAGTTCGTAAGATTCGTATTAGCATTGAATAAAAGCTATTATTATCCCGCGTATGAGAAAAATTAAATTGGTCAACAACAATTTGTGTTTGTTTACCTATTTTGGCGGGTTTGCGCATGTGATGGCTTGACCTATTAATAAATAGACACGGCAACGTTTTTAATGAAGATTTTTTGAAAAATGTGACCTATATTAAAAAGTGGTTCAATTGATTCTGCTCGTTATTCTGATCAAACTATTTTCAGGCTTTGCGCATTTAACGTTACACGTTGTATAAGGATACCTACGTCTGTATTTGAAATTCCTGACTTAAAGTAATTTAAGTTTTACTTTAAAATTTGGTACATTCTATACAATGTTTGTGTCTAGAATAAATAATCATAGTCCCAAGTTAAATTGAACCTTCAGTGAAACAATAAGTTACCTACCTATCCCTCATAGTCCTAACACAAGATTGATTCCACACATTCAGACGAGGCAAAAAGAGTATGTAAGGATCGCAACAGGAGGCGTTCTGTAGTTACTGCTTACTCACATGGGAAGAAGGCGTGATTTTATGTATGTATTTTTGATGTGAAAACTTCTTTAGGCGCGTTGGGCATTTTTGAGATGTGAAAAATAATTGAACTCGCGACACCGTTACCGACACCTCATTTTTGTAAGCGCGATTGTGCTCTTTATTTATATTATGTTACGGATCAATGTTCTATGCAAGTACTTTTACTTTAAAGGTTTTTTTTTTGTAAACGCGACTGCTCTTTATTTAGATAAGGTTATGGACAAATGTTCTATATAAGTAATTTTCTTCCACCAAGGCGATCTTGTTCAAGTTTTCACTTCTGTCGACACTCCCGGAGTGCCACTGTTTTCGCTCAATATTTTCACATTTTCCATTACAGTTCCTGACAACAACAATACAATACTATATTGTACCGCCTCACGAAGCTTGTTACCATACCGTAGATGTAGGATCCGTATTGGGTCGAACTAGGAAATTGAATCGGGCAAGCAAGGCAAATAATACCCGATAAGCCGCGTCGACAAATGACCAATGCAAACAGCTTACAACGGACCCGGGTCGCACACAACCTGAATCTATAAGCAATCTGTATACGCTATGTTGTCTGTGTGATTTATAAATAAACAAGATATTGCTCTACTAGTTAAAGAGGGATAGGGTCGATAGATTGTTGTTTAAGATTTAGTAAATGAGAAGTTACAGCTGCGTTTTTTAATTTTGTTTTTATGTCGAACCGGCACGAACTAGGTATATCAGAAAGGCCCATCTCGCGGCAAAATGTACCCAGTCGGCGACAGAACCTTCATGTTGTAAAGAAGAATAAATTAAAGTAACGTTGTTTTTAAGAATTTCAGTTATTTGATCATAATTCAACCATTTGAAAAAAAAAAATACTACACAATTTAGACTGCCATATTATTATTATAATTGTATTAATTAAAATTAAATTAACCTTTTATGACTAAAACAGTGGTCTTGAACGTCATAGTGCGAAATCGGTAGAGCTGCCCACTTCAATCGGTATATTTGTACCCAAAATCGGTATATGACAAAAAAAAAAAACAAAATTCAATCAAATTCGTTTATTTATCACAAAAAAAAAAAAACTGATAATCTAATTTACATCACATCAAAAACACTTAAATATAATATTTTTTTATAATCTTTAGGATCATACATTCTTTGGCCATAGCCGCGGTCATCTTTGAATTAAGTCATAACAATTAGGGGTCATTAAAGAGTCGTTTTGCATGTAATAGACCAGTGATTGAATCAGTAGATAGTCTATTTCACTGTTTTGTTTTCATAAGATTAATATGCGCAAATATGCGTTCAACTTTGGCGGATAAATGGAGCAGTGATAAAATATTAAAGATGAAAGTAGACAACAAAAGAACATTTTAGTGTCATCGCGACGCTTTAGTAAACTTATTTCATCTCAAAATAGTTCTAAATCATCAGGAAATGTTTTGACTTAATTATTCTCGGAAATCGTGGAAAAATCGTTGCATTTCGGTATTTCGGTAGGACAAAGCCCATATCGGTAGAAATACCGAAAAATCGGTAGGTTCGAGACCACTGGACTAAAAAATTCATAAATCTATCAAAAAATCATCATACGCTTACATTTTCTTAAATAAATTCAATTTACTGTTCTCCTTGTATGTATTTCACTGTACCCAACCCGGTGACCTGTATCAATATTATTTGAGAAGGAAATATCTTCGTAAAAGCCACTCAAAAGATTACGCATTATTCTTTTTTATTGAGTCAAACGAGAAGTGGAGCCTGCAAATACAAAAGAAACTAAGTACATATTGTAAGTAGGTAATGTATTTTTAAACAGGTTGATATCGTTTTTCTTTTGTTTTCTTTACAAGACGGGTTTTGATATTATTCTAAATTATGTAATTTGGTTGTAAATTGTCTTTTACAAAAAAGACAGCGTATCGAAGAAGAACGCTGTTTGAGTTGCCGTACGGCCACTTGTAATGGCAAAAATGGCTTAAACAAAAAAAAAAATATTTACGAAGGAACGTGAAAGAATTTCGATCCGTAATAGAAGTCCTCATCATGGTGGCAATATGGTGGTAATATGGTGGCAATATGGTGGCATGCAAGAGTAAATAATGACAACTTTAGAAATATTAGAGCAAATGCCAATCATTAAAAAAGATACATTGTGTGTGTTTTGTATATTTATCTATTTTATTTGTTTGCGCATGCTCAATCCCAATTTCCTCTCATCTATGAGATTCAGCATTCTAGATCAACAGCAGCGACTCAAATCGAGCAACGCCAAAATAAATATAACGTTATCATTAATTAACACGAGTTCATCAAAACAAGCATTCAAATGTTACACGATGTTCCCAAAATATCAACTAACCAAAATAAACAGCCGAGATAAATATGTATTTTACGCACTTGCGAACAAAAGTTAGAAACCGCAAATTGACTCTAAAATTAACTTCACATACCGCCTACACTACAAGTAGTTTTCCAAGTAGAGATAATTTATGTACTATCGCGGAAGCCGTACTTAATCACTTTGAATACAAAATCCCATGCACACGATGACCACATCTTTTAACGTCTCGGTTCTATAGTGGTCGAGTGCTGCAAGCAAGAATAGTCCTTACGGTGGTTAGTTATGGCTTTCCGCGATGGTACTTTATTCATTCTATAATTAACCCATAATGTAATACATCGAGTCAAATTGTTAATTTCAATTTAACCATTTATAGAAAGTAATTTAAATACGAAGAAAGGATAATTGCTTATCCAAAATAAGGATTTTTTAAGTGAAAACTTCAATAGGCGCGTTGGGCATTTTTGAGATAAACCATTGATTTCGCGACACTGTAACGCAATTTATCGACACCGTGGAGTAATAGACACCAACGCGTAGATTACCGCGTTGCGTGGAGTAAAAGTCATCAACGCGGTGCCGATTTGTTTTCAAGTTTTCACTTCTGTCGGCACTCCTGGAGTGCCAATGTTTTTTATTTTTCGTAATAACATATAACATTACGCCTTGTTTCTGCAAAGGGTTGGGCAGAGGTGTTCCTATACTACATCCACATTTCGCCAGTTATGTTTAAGTCCCATATTATGTTATAGGGGGCGCTGTTCAGAAATCCAGACTACGGGCTGCTATTGAGAAATTCCAGATAGTAAAACCCAATAACACATTGCCTGACCTGAGAATCGAACCCAGGACCTCATGCTTAGCAGTAGCGTTTGCGATCCCCAGACTCGATGGTCTGGGGATCCGTCTGAAACGAGGTTTACAAAAGCGTTATACAATGTCTTACATTTTAAAATGTAATAGTGGAGTTTTTTGCCCATTCTTCTCCATACGAAAACTACCTTTTGGAAGGGGCGATTAGAAACAATATTTTTTTTTTGTAAATTTTGACGTTCAAAAATGCCTTTTTGTGCCTAATTGAAATAAATGATTTAACTTTGACTTTGTTACAAAAACCCTGTCTGTTCTGAAAATGGCACATAGGTAGGTACAGTAATAAAATTACAAAAAAAAAACTTATTATTGTTGAAAATAAAAATGTTATTGCTTTTTAAAATTCACGTTTTTAGTAGGTTCCAAAATTATTCAAATTTTCCCATTCCATTAAAAATTAGTAAATTTTCAACAGGTATCAAGTTGTGACTTGTAGACACCCGCTAAACGACAGTCGCCCGCGACCCATGTAAATAACCTGGTAAAATACCCCATTGAAAAAAAATTGCGGCGATTTTTTTGTTTCTCAGTATGATTTTTAGCAACACCCTCACGGGTCGGACATGGTTTTTGTTACACGCTGTATAAGTAATAAACTGTATGGATATATACTCTATTAAAAACAAACCATTATTGTAATATTGTGGGTGTACCTGCTACAGGTACACCTCTGCCCAACCCTTCGGGGTAACCAGGCGTGATGTTATGTTATTATTGTCATAAGCGATTCCACTCTCGTAACTGCTAATAGGTAAACAAAGGTACTTTCGTTCATAAGTATTAAGTTAAAGAACAACTCTTTGAATATTATTTGACTAAAACATTCATTAATGTGTTCAACAAGATTTTCCTTCAAAACTTTTGAAGCGTTCGGTAAATATTTTCTCAGCGTAGCTTAGAAAAGAAAGTGTACGGATCCCATTTTTTAAACGCTGATTGCTTGAACGTGCTCGGAGACTTAAGATGTTCCTCATGAGAAAGAATAACAAACAATAGCAGCGTCAACCTACATTTAAATATAAATGCGTTTATATATTTTTTGTAGTACTAGCTAAATGTATATATAACTCGCCTCAGTTTTCTAACGAGTTGCTGTCGGAACAATTTGAGTTTAGGTTATATACCTTTTTTTATAACAAGATAAAAGTTATCGGAGAATATTGTCAACGAACTTTATCGTTAACACACAGTTGTAAAAAAGCCTAGGTAAAACCGACTTTGTTTTACCTAGGCTTTTTTTACACCGCGTAAATCTTGCACGATACATTAATTCAACTGAAAACATAATTTTAACCTATTCAGAATAGCTCCATTACGGTCTGCCTTTCATTAAAAGCATTATTAAATATCTATTGTTTTTTTGAAGTGAAAACTTCTTTAGCATCGTTGTGATTTGAAAGTTGATGAAACGGAAAAGCGACAGTAAAAAGAGACAGATACAAATTCATTAGATTTAACGTGGGAGAAAATGAGATAGGAAGCATCATACAGTGTTTTTTATGTTCGTGAGCTAAAGAGTTTGTTTGTTTGCTTGAACACGCTAATCTCAGGAATTAATGGTCCGATTTGAAAAATTATTTCAGTGTTAGATAGCCCATTTATTGAGGAAGGCTATAGGTTATATATCATCACGCTAAGAACAATAGGAGCGGAGCACCAATGAAGAATGATTCAAAACCGTGGGTTTTATTTTTTCTTATGAGAGCTTCCGCTGCGTGCGCTGCGTAAACGGTTAAAGTTTCGCCAAAATCATGTATAACAGAATTGTTTCTCTTGAAAAGTTCTAAAAAAAAGTACCCGACAGCATATGTCTATCTTTTAAGGTTGGCTCACTATAACCTTTTTTATGCTAACCAAATTTGTTCTAAAATAATGCATTATTTGCGAAGGTGTTTTTATTAACATGATATTAATCCTTATCTAAATAAATACATTATTCATCACAAGTATTTAATTTAAAACAAAATTACCCTTAACATCATTCGATTTCAATGAATATCTTAGGAGATATCGCAGTTTTAAAATAACATCGCAGCAAAATAATAGTACTGCGCGCGCATTATGATGTGCATGGGGGGAAGGGCGTGATAAGATTAAACCTACAATTATCCTCCTCCCAAAATTTTCATTATCTCAAAGCTAAAATTTTTGAAGGTTTCACTTCTACCACGTGTGAATTGCACACATGTTTTTTTAAAAATATGGTTTACTTTTTTTGGGTGGAAAATTATCAAGTAACTTTTCCCGCTCTGCGCGGAGCGGTGTGTCAGAGTCTTACTGACTAAAACCGGGTGGGTTTTAGTCAGTAAGAGTCTGTTCCTTCAGTTGCCATGTTGTCGGGGGCCACGATCTCCCTTTCGGATTTCTGCGCAACCGCAAAAGGTTAGGTTATGTACCTGCTTGTTTGATTAAAACATCTTCCAAAGTAAAAAAAATATACTGAACCACGCGCCTTACCTATAGTATATATATTTATATGCATGGCCGCCATCTTGCGCCAGTTATAAGGTTGTAAATAAACACTAATTTTAACTAAAGTGTCACACAACGTGCTCTCCTTGTGCTGGAAAGTAAAAATCCTATTACCGTTTCGACCACAATGTTCGTAGATAATGGTGTTCTTAGCTTAATGTAAGTAATTATTCTAACAACGCGGCAAAGCTTTGTGGGTTTGTATTTTAGAACCATTATTGCGAAAAAGTTGAATTTTATTAGCTTATTATGTAGTTTATTAGCCATCGCTTATAGTTTCAATCTCAAAGCAGAACAAATTAAACAAAGATAGGACAGAATAAGACAAAAACCTTTAGCAAAATGAAAGCTACAGAAGAATTGAAAACTGAATCAACACGTGCAAAACAGATATGAATACTTCATATAAACTTATCACTGAATTAACTTTAAAATCTGTGTTTGAATAAAGAATGTAAATACTCAAGTCGATGCGCAGAGGCTAGAGGCGATACTTGCCAGTGCCGACGCGATTGTGTTTGCTTCTCAATTCCAATGCTAATATTTATTCTGAAACTCTGGATTATCAGTCTCTCTCTCCCCATCGTTTTCAACCTATTTGCATCTCTCTACATTCAGTGATAATATAAAAAAGAAACATAAACGAACACCGCAATTCAACGTATTACATTTTCGAATGAAACGGGTATTCTTATATATTTGTATAAAAGAAAAATGTTTTCGTAAATGCGAATGGCCTTTTATGAATGCAACGCAAACTTTTGATATCGAATGATTTCATAAACATAATAACAGAAGCGCGGACCTCCATATTTTCATTCGGTTTATTGAACTGCGCTTAAATGAATTCCTTCGAGCTTCACTGAAATTTTAATAAGACGAGTTTTATTATAAAAAAATAATATTGAAAATAGAGTGTTTATATTGAGTTGAATTACTTTATCTGAAATTGCAGGTATTTTATTAAAGTTCGAAATAATATTCTTATTCGAGAGTTCTCAATTTTTTGTTGCTCATCTTTACCATCAGTCAATGATGCTTAACAAAACATATTAATTATGAACTTCTCAAATACTTGCCAGGAGAAAACTCATTAACGATCATTAGTTTGTTAAATCGACACTTGAATATTTGAGTGTCCACCGCATTGCATTGGTGCTCGTTAGTGTCATTACGACCCCCAGCCCTACGGGTGTGTCACTTTGTAACTGACGCGAAACGTCAACATTTTATACAAGAAGCATTCAGCTTTGCCCACTGCTTTGCCCACAGCTTTGCCAACAGCTTTGTCCGTCAGGAACCATAATTGGGTGTTACCTTTAAAGCCAAGCGCACATAACAGCCGCGTCGGGCCCCAACGCATCGCTTTTCAATACAAAAAACGCGGTTGCTTCGCTGACTATCACCTCCCTTCATTTGCGGGGGTGAGTACATTATTTCTCCTCTAATAAGTCAACTGCTCTCCCCGTCCTTACTATATTATTTCATGTCCTTTATGATCCCTAGCTATTTCAGAAGAATGTTAGACTAGCTAGGTTGTTAATGAATTCCTATCAAAAACTTTCCATTCTAGAATTGGATAATTATGCTCTTTCGTTGCTGTGCCACTTTTTATTGAAAAGACATAAAATCCTTTCACGTTGTCACATAAACTTTAGCTAAGCTTTGAAAACTTAATTTTGTCATTTCATATTATTCTCCAACTTTATTAGTTCTACACCCGCCTTTGTCGAGCTGCAAACACGCTCTCATCCGAGCATAAAAGCAACATAAAATCCAATATACCACTAAACAGCTTAATGAAGATACTTCACGGAGTTGAAATGAAATAGTTAATAAAGGCATGTATGCAACAACATTGCATTGTGGGGCACACATCGGGATTGTGTGCACTGTTTGTCGTGCACACACTTTGTTCATTGTAATGGTGACGTAAAAGTTGGGCTGACGAACTAAGTAGGCCACGTTGTATCTTGACACGGATAAGTTTCGTACGTTTGCTTACTTTAAGTGTTAAGATTCAGTTTTTGGAGTAAGCTGGGAATAAAAGTATTAAGTTTGTGACTTATTGCTTTTCATGTACGATAATGGAAAATTGCGGCGCTTGGGTGGCGTATTTTTTCCGTAAAATAGGTTGGACAAGAAAAACCTATTTTTGCGACAGTTGTTCAAGTGAAATAATTAGCGATTCAGAAAAAAAACCATTACTTAGGTACCTATCTATAACATTATAAAACTCAAACTCAAAGCATTTATTACAAATAAACCAACTACAGTTACTTTTGAATTGTCAATGGGTCAGTCAGTCAGAAAGATGAAGATATCATGGGCTAAGAAATGGATATCCTGAATGGCCAACTAATTTGCATTATATGTATTTGTTCCCCAGCAAAACACAAGAAGCTTAAAATTATTGGATTATAGGTTAAAACAGACGCAGATATAAACATAAGGAAACAGATTGCTAACAGTGTAATTTTCACAAATCTTAAAACAACTGGCTAAAGTGATTGTCAAAGCCTATACAACTCTCCTTTCGTCAATAGATGATATATCAAAACTTTGCGTGACAATTTCCTTCACTTTTCCCTTATGCAATCACTAAAAATAATTCCGTAATCAAATATAACCCGTGTACTTAGGTACCCCGAATATTATGTTCGGTCATGTTGCAAAATAGGCCCCTGAGAGCAACGGCAACGGAACTCAGTCACGCGTGTCGATAATAAATCTAACAGGGGCACTGCCGATTTGGTCCCAAGATATTCAATGTTCTGTACAATGCTGCTTGTGTAAGGTTATGCCACGTGTATGCTAACGTGACTATCAGGAGTGAAAGTAGGGTAATTCGTTATGAAAATGTAATTAGAACTTGTCATTCAGGATTGCACGTTCAGATTAATAAAATAATAATTTTTATTGACACAAATACAGATTTTACAAACTTTGTTTGAAGCCCTGGCTCTTGAGCTAGGTAGCAACCTGTGTTACAGGAGCCAGTGTCTTCGCCCATTTACGGTTAATTTCATAACAATGTGCAATAAGCAAAAGTAAAAGAGAAAAGGGAAAAAAAAAAACAATAAAAACAATACAATAAAAGACAAAATTACAATAGTTATAAGATGGACACATGCTCTTTGTGTGTGTGTGTGTGTGTGCGTGTGGGGGTGCGTGTGTGTGTGAGATTTGAAATACAATGAACCTTTGAGATTTAAGTGTGCTGTTTTCACACCATCTCGATAAGTTCCAATAATTGTGGCAGATAAATTAATTCAATTACTATACTATTAGACTGCCTCCGTTGTCGCAAGTGCTACTGCTGATCACGATTTCCAGGTTAGGCAAAGCGTTATAGGGTTTTTCTATCTGGAATTTCTCAGTAGCAGCCCGGAGTCTAGTTTTGTGCCCGGTCGATGGCAATAGGCTCGCATATATATATTACATCTGACTTAAACATAACTGGCGTAATGTGGGTGTACTTTAGATACACCTCTACTCAAACCTTTGGCGTGTTTTGTAAATTAATACAGTTTTGTCCCATCTTTTAATAATTTTCTTAAATAACACTTAAGTATATAATACTTTTTATTATGTACATCATATGAATTACATATTTACATAAACGTAGAAATTTGACATTGGGTGGCACAATGGTCGGTCTTATCGCTAAAAAACGATCTTTTAAAGAAGCCTTTGGATGATTTAATTAAAAGGAGAAAGAGAGACAATACTGCCGGTAGTCTGTGGGTTTATTTCACACGTAAGTACTTACTGACTGATATAAACACAAAAAAAAAACTGTGTGAAAAGAAATAGTGCTCACCAGGACGCAATGAAATAAGCCATTTTATTATATTAATTCCAACATGTGTGACGACTTTTAATGATGTTACATAACATAACATAACATCACGCCTTGTTTCCCCGAAGGGTTGGGCAGAGGTGTCCCTGTAGCAGGTACACCCACATTTCGCCAGTTATGTTTAAGTCCCATGTAATAGGGGGCGAGCCTATTGACAACCGGGCACAAATCCAGACTCCGAGCTGCTACTGAGAAATTTCAGATAGAAAAATAATGAATGATGTTAATAGTCTGTTAATATCAGTAACGAACCGCTGTATCGCGTAGACCATTATACTGTGGTTTAACCACTTACTGTTGTCCTAATACCAGTAGTATAACAAACATCTGTTCTCTGTCAAAATGTTTATGTTTTCCTCATAAACAAGGGAGTGATTGTTTAGATCTATGTTTATGTTTTTTCCGGCTGATATGATGGAAATATCGACGTGTTTTTTCCGTGAGATAATGACAAATGTACCGAACGTTGTTGTAAGGAATACTTTTCTGGAAAAGAAAAAAATAAATGACACCAAGTCTGGAGGGTGACTTATTCTATACTATTAAATGAGTATTATTTGTATATTTATATTTGTAATCACGTTCTGGAAAACGGCTCTAACGATTTCGATGAACGTTGCAATATAGGAGTTTACGGTGGCGAAAAATCGATCTAGCTAGGTCTTGTATCTGGTTTTTTTTTTTTCCATATTTTTACCCGAGCAGAGCTCGGTCGCCCAAAGTTTGGAACAAGATGGCTACCTTAGAATAATAACATGGCAGCATGGAATTAGTAAGTACTTACTATTACGGCAGCATGGAATTAGTAAGTACCTACTATTATGGCAGTATAGAATTTTACTATTAAATGAACATTCTCTATTTTTCCGAGAGCAGAGCTCGGTCGCTTCAGCCGAAAAACATCCACTGCTAGGCATAAGCCTCTATGTATTACCTATACATATTATAAATTAAAGTCACTTTTCATGTCTGTCTGTGTGATCGCGTTGTTCTTCTAAACTGTGCAACGGATTTTGATGCGGTTTTCACTATCATTTAGAGCATTTATTTTGAAAGGATTAAGTGTTTATCACATTAATTCTAAACTAACATGAAGTAAAGAAATCTTAATGTTTTGTCAAGTTATAAAAACCATGCGAAGCAGGAACGGGTCGCTAGTAAACTTATAAGATTGACAAACTGTCAATTTATAATCAGATGAACATAACAGTAGTCAATATCTTTCTTTTTTTTAACCACAATTGGTTTAGCTATTGGCTTTTATCTCACGTGATGATAAGTGAAGATCGGGCTGAAGGTGGAAGCGAGCATCACCCGGAATCCTCAATCACCGAGGAACTGGCTATCTTACCTCTAACTGCCGAAACACAACAATGCATTTAACATTATTGTTATGGCGACAGACTTAGATAAGATTGTTGTAGCTAGCCAGGCGGACTTAGAACAAGCCCTCATCATAATCAGCTTATAATGTTCCCATTGCTGGGACACATGCCTCCTCTCGGTGAGAAGGAGTGGGCTGTAATCCACCACGCGAGCCCAGTGCGGGTTGGTAGATGTCACATGTCTTCGAATTTTTTCTAGAACATGCCGTTTTCCTCACGACATTTTCTTTCACCGTTTTGAGAGCAGTGGTGATGAAATTAATTACACAAAGTAAAGCGCCTGCCTGGGTTCGAACCCATGACCTACAACTCATCAGTCGGGGCCGTTACCACTGGGCCACCACTAACCTTAACAAGCCCTACCACCAACCAAAGCAAGCAAAGTTTTTGCGCACACTGGGAATCGGATCCGGGATCTCTGGGTCTGAGACAGCTGGTCTTACCAATAAACCTTAGAGCCGGTTTATATTTGAATGAATTATCATCAGCTTCTGAAAGCCTAATCAAGTCAAATCCGCTGTCAAATCGAATGTTCACTGTGGTTATTGGTTGACCGAAATACCATTTTCCAATCATTTAAGTTGACATAATATTTGACAGTTCAAATGATTGATAAGGTTGACAAAAACAGAGGGCAAAGGTTTATCATAATATTACATTTTCACGCTTATATTTCTTTGAAGGGTTGGGCAGAGGTATACCTATAGTACACTCACATTGCGCGAGTTATTTTGAAGTCCCATGTAACAGGAGGCGAGCATATTGTCATCAACCGGGCACAAATCCAGACTCCGGGCTGCTACTGACAAATTCCAGATGGAGAAACTTAAAAACAATTTGCCCCAAAGTGATTTTGGGTTTTTGATCTGGGGGCGAGACTATTTTCGTCAACCGGGCATGAATCTTGATTCCGGGCTACTGTGAAATTCCACATGGAAAAACCTAATACCTCTTTGCACGACCCGGGAATCAAACCCAGGACCTCATGCTCAGCAGTAGCTTGCGACCACTAAACCAACGAGGCAGTCCAATCAAAATTGATCATATTGTATTTCTTTCGTGATTATGGTATGGAATAATGATACGGGAATATAAGAAATTCTTAATGATAGTAATATTTATCAATATGAAATGGGAAACCTATTTATTTCTCCTACGTACTCCATTAAGATAATAATATGAAGCTGGCGGTTACTTCCAGGAAATTCTACACCATCCATTTGATTGAATTATGTATATCAAGTAACAGCTATCTTAATACATAATTTTGTTACGCCGCTTTTTCTTCGCAGCTAAAGCATTAGGAAGTGGTGAAGGGCGGGCGTTTTGTTTGGGGAACTGTCTCATGTAATTTTGACGTTCAAAAAATGCTGATGATCAGCTTAGCCTGGCTTGCCTAAGAAATTAATTCCTTTAAAGAAAACATAAGACTGCCTCGTTGGTCTAGTGGTCGCAAGCACTACTGTTGAGCATGAGGTCCTGGGTTCGATTCCCGGGTCGGACAAAGTGTTATTGGGTTTTTCTATCTGAAATTTCTCAGTAGCAGCTCGGAGTCTGGATTTGTGCCCGGTTGATGGCAATAGGCTCGCCCCCTATTACATGGGACTTAAACATAACTGGCGAAATGTGGGTGTACCTGCTACAGGGACACCTCTGCCCAACCCTTCGGGGAAACAAGGCGTGATGTTATGTTATATATGTAAAGAAAACATTTAACAATCAATGTAGCTGATTAATTTGTCGTCACTTTATAAATATTTAAATTGTAATTCTAGGCAAAACATTTCATTGAAAGTAAGCATCTGTTATGGTGGTTGTACTTTTATGAAAAATCTAGTCAAAATTCAAAAGTCATTTATTCAAACTAGGCTGAGAATCAGCACTTTTCGAACGTCAAAATTACATAAGACAGTCCCCCAAAAGCGCCCACCCTTTACCACTTCCTAGTGCCTTTAGCTGGGAAGAAGAAGTGGCGCAACAAACTCCCCAGCAGTGTTCATTTAAATTGTTTATATCCAATAATAACATCTACAAAACGAGGAAGTGAGCTTTCACTGACCAGTGTGTTTAATCTGATTAAACACATCGATTCCCGCGAAAAGCTGTAATAGATTTTATGAAAAACTATCACTACTAATCACAATAATCTACAAACCATGGAGAAAAATCTGATAGCGCAACATTAGACTTTCCTCCCTTTTAAGTGCATAAACAATTTAACGACAAAAACAACGTTTATCATCCAATATTTACCGGGAAAATTGCATCTAGCACTTTATTTTTATCGAAAATTTTCCAATATACCTGACCAAAAGGTTGTTAAGTTCAAAGCTTTTATTACGGCGTGTTCCTATCGCCGACGGTATCGCCTCTGAAATCTGTAACAGAGCGAACACGGGAGAATTCATTGCTTCTGCTGACTACACGCTCAGGGAATTATAAAATATCTTTTGTGTGCTTTTGGATTTTGTAAGTTAAATCGGGACACGGGATAGGATGTGTGTCCGGGAAAAATTGATTTTAGATTTTGTGTTGAAACATGGGGTGAGTTATGAGTTGGGTTTTTTTACAGGCCAATAAAACGATGGTGCTGTTTGAGGACACATAGACTATAATACACATACATACATTCATAAACTCATGCCTTCTTCCCATGGGGGTAGGCAGACATTACAGAACGCCACCTGCTACGATCCTTACATACTACTTTTGCCTCGTTTACGTTCATACATCTGGTCATACACGCACGCCGGTTGCGAGTACTACGCACTTGACCTTTCTGAAGAACATCACCAATAAGGTCAGTATATGTCCTCCTAGGGCGTCCTCGCCGGGCCTTTCCCGAGACTATAAACTCAAAGCAAAAACTGTTAATTTAAGAAAGACCTTAGTAAAATGGTAAAATAATTAATTAGAGCGTTACGCTTCGAAGAGCGATGCATTGCTACGTTGCTACGACATACGTAGCAATGTTACTAAATTTGTAGCAGCGCTACGAAGCTCGTAGCGTCATAGCAATTCCCGTCTCAAGTTCGCTGTTCATAACAATTCATTTTGCTCGGATAATTTTCAAGACTTGTTATGCGATATTAAAATTGCAGTGAATGAAACTATAAATGTTATTCATGAACAAACATAAATAAATATTAACTATAATGCAAAGCACGTTTTTTCACTTTAATATAAAACGGAGCACTTTATTTTAAAATATTGAAGCGGAATCTTGATTATTTCAATATTTTATTGCTGTATTCAAATTAATATACATTTTGTATTCAGATTTTTTTTGTTGATTAATTGCAGGAAAAAATACTGCCAATTAGTGAAGTAAAACTTTGCATTGTGCAGTTAGTCCTGTTTTCAATCGATGATGCGAGTTGGTTTTAATTAATGTACGTGAGAGAGCATCTACATAAAACATGACGTACCAAAAAGTACCAACGTTTTATATGTAAATAACTTTTATAATAAATAGTAGCTGTGATCACATTTCCCCTCGTGCGAACTATTCTACTTTAATATATCTTAAATTCACTAATTGACAACGCACAACCTATGTATGTAATAAATAAAATAATTAAACTACTGGGTCTAAAAGCATGACATTTTGAACAATAGTTCCTTTTATAATGAAGGTGAGCACTAGGATAGATCCTCTAAAGTGGTTAAAAAGGGAATGAAAGTTTGTTTGTAAGTTTGTAATTTTTACCGATGGGAATTCCCCTCGGGGACACGGCTTATTCTACATTTTAAAAAAAGTATGCGGTCGGGGGACCCCCGTCAGTAAGTTCCTTCTCACGTATGATTTAAAACAAAAAAAAGTCGTGAGGTGTCATGGGACACCCGGTTGGAATGAAGTTTCTTTCGCTGTATATCCTATCCTATACTATTAAATGAGAAATATTTGTATATATATATGACGGAGGAGGGTAGGTCTCTGTCGTGAGTGTCATACTGAATTTCGACAGTTAATTATTTCGACACGGTTCCAATTTCGAATAACAATAGTTCGACTACTCATTGCTTCGACAGAACATATATTCGGCTAGCATTAGTCCGACAGAATATACTTTGACAACACACACCTTCGAAAAACACTACTTCGACAGAACCCTTCTTCGATATGCTCTTGTTCGGCGGATCTCTATTTTAACGGAACATACTACGTTATTATCAGCGATATTTTAACTACTGTGGGCGTAGTGTGGGTAGTGTTGGTTAATGCGCAATAGAAAAACCGTTTGCAGTTCAGATCACATTATAATTTACTGTCAAATGAATCACACTAGCAATTCACACACAGTAGGTACACGACACGACTATTCGGAATGCGCGACAGTTGCTAAACGTCTTCACTGCTTGACCGCCACCGATGAACTCTGCTCAGGTCCGGTCCGAGCGTTATGTTTTAGACTCCGTCGAACGCCGCTACGTAGCACTGGCGTCCCGATTAGTCAACTCAGTAACGTATTTCCAACATATATATATTTGTAATCACGTTCTCGAAAACGGCTCTAACGATTTCGATGAAAATTGCAATATTGGGTTTATGGGGGCGAAAAAAAGATGGCTACCTTAGAATAATGACATGGCAACATGGAATTAGTAAGTATCTACTATCATGGCAGCATGGAATTAGTATGTTCTATCCTAAATGAGCATTCTCTATTTTCGCCAGAGCAGAAAGCAGAACTTTATACTACATAATAATTATAGATAATAGATTAATAGATTTAATACGCGTTTTTAACACAAACTGCTAAAACTACCACTGTACTAAAAACGTGTATTAAATTCACGCTTTCTCTCTCTGTCTCTTTCTGTCATATATAATAGAGAGAGAAGTCGCAAGGAGGGGCCATAACGCTTTTTCGTTACGTGACGATTTCCACAAGTCAACTCCTACCGCAAGTCGCGTTAAAGAACTTCGTTCCAATAGTAAAAAATAACATTCTTATGGATTTAAAATTGAACATGCCATACGGAATAAGTAATTCTCAAGTTGTGAGCACATTAACGAACAGATTGACAGAAAGATTGTGCGTTTAATAATTATGCGTAAAGATTATTAAATACTTTTGAAATTGATTTTCCAATTCATAGCATAGTAAACCGAGGCCAAGATACCTTTAACTTAGAATTAGTTCGTAAGTCCTTCATATTTACAACAGGCAATATAATACCCGTCTATTGGCCGGAGTTACTTATAGTTCTGTCTTCCGAACAATTTATTAAGGTAAGGTATATATTTACATTCCGTGCTCAAGCGAACATGAATGGACAGCTCAATTATGTGGTGTAAAGCTTAGAGTTATATTCCATAAAGAAATTCTTGAGTTAAAAATTATTGTAGGGGTGAGATTTATTAGTCATAGTAATAGTCATTTATTCATAAAAAAAAGGATTGTGTGGTTTTATGAAACCACGGTACAAGTGAAACTTTTAAGCGAACTATAGGCGCCGCCATATTGGGCTTGGCTGCTCTGACGAGCGCCTTTCACTTTATCCCTACTCCGCGGCCGACCGTCACGCGACATGCAACACACAGACGAAAAAGTTTGAGACGATGTAATAAAAGTTTCACTTTCAAAGTAACTTGTATTTGTATTTACACACAAAATATACCCTAAAATAAATTACATTTGAATTTCATAAATATGGAGAATCAAAAGTAATTTATAAAACAGAAACTACAGTACTTTAAATGATATAAATAAGTAAGAACAACTTATAACTAATTAAGTTATAAAAATAACAAAATTCTATACTAATTTTACTAAATATAGCATCGAAAAATTCATCCGCATCGCTGTCGACTGGTAATGTACCCAAGAGACTGGGTACATTACCAGTACTGGTACTTGGTACTATTTCATAAATTACATCTACAACTTAAAGAGAATAAATTAACATTTCATCAAAAGTATTTCGACATATAAATTAAACAATCTGGCCAAAATCTTAAAAAAAAAAAAATTGATTATAGATTGATATTATCAATTTAAAAAAATTTAAACTAACAACCACTATATAGGGTGTATCAGAAAGGTGTGGTCAAATTTAAGGGTGTAGTACAGACCATCAAACTGAACAACTTTCTTCGTGGGACCAACATCGTAATCGAGAAAAAATAATCAGCCGTCCCATGCATTTGGGTCGAGTAGGTGTTGAAGTTTTGTACGGGATAGTTGTTCAGCTCGATAGTCTGTACCACACCCTTAAATTTCACTACACCATTCTGATAGACCCTGCTACAAGGATCTTTTGACGCTCGAACGACGTTGACAGGGGGGCGCTGTTGGTTAACATTTAGTGCAATTGTTTTTTGAAATGTATTGAAAAAACAAGATGGCGCCATTAGTTCCGATTTTGGCCACGCGCCAATAGATTCTTGTACAACTATAGGTTTTGTGTTGTGTAGGCTTTGCACACTAGTGCAAATATTTTGTTCTCTCTATCAAGGCTGAAGTATCCTACTACTTTAACAGACTGCCCCAGAAGGAGGGTAACAATAGAGCCATAAAAATATTTTCGTGAATCAGAATAGGTGTTAGTCTCAGTATTATTCCTGTAAACAATGTACCAATACCTATGACTAAACCTACTTATTTTGAAGGATATTCAAGGGTAAGTTACCTAACTTTCATCCACTTGACTAGTAATATCGTTATTATTAATATTCATTGAACCAACCAAGCTGTATTTAAGTAGGTATATCAAGAAGGAGGGGCTTGTGGCTAAGTAATAACAGCTGCATGGGTCGATCGATCAGGTTAAGCTACGCTTGCCGCGGTTGGTCCGTGGATGGGTGACCATCTTTACATACCAAGTCCCCTCCGTGCCTCGGAAAGCACGTTAAGCCGTTGGTCCCGGCTGTCATTTGTAGATCTTTGACAGTCGTTACGGGTAGTTAGAAGCCCAAAAAGTCTGACAACCAGTCTTACCAAGGGGTATCGTGTTACCTAGTCACTAGGTTGTGGAGGTCAGATAGGCAGTCGCTCCATGTAAAATACTGGTATTCAGCTGCATCCGGTTAGACTGGAAGCCGACCCCAACATAGTTGGGAAAAGGCTAGGCAGATGATGATCAAGAAAACTAGCAAAAATTGTAAGAGAATCACGAAAAAATTCTGAAAGAATTCACAGTTCATAAACTTCAGGCTTTCTTGAAAATAACTTGTATAAATTCCCTTTTCCATTGTTATTGGTAATAAAGTATGGATGCGGTCACCCAACCGATGTAAATGTACTTATTATACAACCTCCTTTGTCTCCAAGAAGTACTAATAATCCTTGTTTATGCCCGTGTCGTTCGCGTTTATACAAGCAATAATTGTTTTTATTGGACGAATTTCACTGCAACCGAGTCCTAATATCCCATGAATACGATTCGCTGAATCGTTCTACTGAATTTATATTGGTTTTCCGATGTATCATTAAAATAAAATTTGTTTTATCAACAATTTTGTTAGTATTGTCGACCACGTCATTGCTTTAACACTCTCGACAATAATTCCCAGTAAAACTACACTAAGGTCGAAATTATGTGCCTGTCACATAGATAAACAGGCCTTGTCGTTAGATGACGTGCAAATGATATTCGACCTTAGAATTTTATTCTATTCGACTATACAGTGTACAAAATTTCGACGTTCTAGGTTCAAAACGTTTAATTACTTTGTCGGTGTTTACTTCAGACGTCTATTGTTGCATCGTACCGTTTGATTACCAAATTACGGGAACATAACGGAGTGACGTCACAAAGGTTACGTCACAACACTGCCTACGACCTTTGGTCTATCGTATTTCGGATATTACGTGCACATGTTGACAGCAAGGCGGAATTGGATGGACACTTGCGGACTGATGTCAAACACAATCTAACATGAATACGACCGTGACTGTGGCAAGAACATAAACTATGTTCGTAGACACATAGAAAATAAGAAACTGTGTATTAATAGCTTTTGTTACTTGAAACCTTGCCAAAACTAAATGGAGAAAGCGCAGGCGAGTCATTGACCTAATGAGGAAAATAGTTCGCAAGAGAAATAACTGTAGATTTTTAATCTTAAACGTTCATTTGGTTTGGGTTTAAAGGTTAATTAATATTCTAGACTCTTAAGCGTCGTATTCAATAAGACATAAATATCCCACAATATGATATGTCACTAAATATGTCGGGCAGTCAAGTGACGTAGGGCGACGTCACCAGACATATTTTCTCACGACGTTTTTCATTGTTTTCGATGTCGCCCGACACCTCTAGCGACACCTGTTGTGGGACATTTGTCTCATAGTCACTATAAGTGCAGTTGCAGCAGTTGAATCTCGGCCACAAAGCCTAGAATTCAATATGACATAGGAATATGAGATAGGCGAGATTTTGAGAGACCTTTTACTTAAAACTGTTTGAAAATAAGCAGTTGAATCTCAAATCGACTAAAATAAATCAAGCTTAACAAGCTTGTGCACTCCTTAATCTCCGCCGTACCAATATAATAGGCTATTATTTTCTTATCGCTTTCAAAGAAATATTTTATCCGCACCTTAAAATTACTCCCTAAGAATATACGGGCCGTGATGTTTTCCTTTGCTGAAAAGCGTACGATAAATGTTTGTGCATAAATTTCAAAAGCTCATCGAGGCTCGCTTTCCTGTTTACGAGCTATCCCACGCGTACCCTCTGCTTTAAACTTGTATATTTAATTCGTCATAGAGCATTCAGTTAAAGCGTTTTATTCTTGCACTTTATGACGAAATACGGGTCCAGTAGTTTAAGTTTTAATGTTGGTGGAATGAAGAACATCGATCTACGTTTATCTATATAGATCGATTGATTTTAGTTACTGTCTTTATTACAATTTCAGAGAGATTTCGAACTGACTTATAAAGGACCTACCTTTATATGGATGATACTTAAATCAAATTAATGATCTAGTAGAAGGTGAGGCATTTCAGTAATCGCAGCTATTAACACCGTCGGGAGTTATACTCGCTATATAGACGAATATTACTGCTCATAATTTCGATATAATCTCTTAATCGCCTCTAACGTCATACACGGCAAGTGATGATGTCATAAGCCCAAACTACTCAACAGTTTTTTTATTGCCTTCTTTATTTTTATACCCACTAAAAGCTCTTTTATAATCACAATAAATAGAAGATTAAATTACGTTGGATTGAAAGCCAGAGACAACCTTAAAAAATTTTAAATGTCCAAGCAGCTAAAAGGCGAGGCGGCTACAATAAACGTTTTTCAGTGTAACAGTCAAGTACTGGCACTTTCTCTAAAACACTGCCCTTGAGTAAAAGTTAATCAAACGTGAATTTCACTTACTGGCCAGAGGTCGTTCGTTTTGAAGGACCATTACATTGGCGATGGAGAGACCCATCAATTTAGCTTCACGCCGACCGCACGCGGTCAACGCGACTGCGACCGACATGTGAAACGTTTTATTACGGTCCAGGAAAAACCGTTACAATAACGCAACTCGAGAATACTTTAGTGGAAGTAAGGAACAGCTGGAACAACGTAATATGCGTCACTTTTTTGATGGATGCTGAAATTATTCAATTTAAGTGGTTCGCCTAGGCGGATATTAAATTTGTAATTTGGATAGATTACTACATTGTAGTACTCCGGTACTTTCAGTTGGTCTACACTAAAATATTTTTGTGTAAAAAGTTTTTGTAGAAGCTTGCTTTTAGGTGAAAAATTCAACTTATTGGTTAGTTTCGCCAAGTGGTGCGGTGTGGGTGTATTAATTAAGAAATCAATTGAACAATAAAGTACTTAGTTCGAATTCATTTATCATCAAACTAGCTTCTGGCCGCGACTTCGTCCGCGTGAAATTTGTCGTCCCCCGTGCGTCGTATCGCATTACCTGCCAGCGCTATTACTTCATTTTCGGCTGCCGTTCTTCCTGACTTCTATCCTTTTTGCTCTGCTCCTACCAATCCTAGCGTAATGTTAAATAGCCTATAGCCTTCCTTAAGAATCGGGTTATCACAAGCAAAATATTTTTTCAAATCCGTCCTGGTAATTCCAGAGATTTGCGCGTTCGAACAAACAAACAAAAAAAAAAAAACTTGTCAGCTTTATTACTTTCTTTTTCAATGATATAAATCTTAGTAAGCTACATTATTGTGATACCAAAAATAGAACCTTTTCTAGATCTTGTTAGGCAATTTGATGGATAATATCACCTCATAAAATATATCGAGCGGAACACTTTAATTTCCGTCGCAAACCGGTTCAAACAACTTTGTAAGTGGGTGCCAATTTAACGCGCGTACGTCTAAATCGACGCCAGTCTTTCAATGTGACGCAAATCAAAGGAACAATGGGTAAGCTATTTAATAAATGCCCCCGATTCAAATTTCTAACGGCAACAGATGGCGGACGCGATCGCCGACGCTTCGAGCGTGAATAATTTCCGTCACAACATTACTCCGCCCCCTCTCACCCCCCAAATAATTCCATTCTTTATGTTCCACAAGAGTGCTGTCACAAATAAATTGAAAAGTCGACGAGAGCTCTCTATTCAGTTACACGATTTAAATGTTTGAACACGCAAATACACTTTATTATTTGCAAGAATACATTAAAACTGTCCCGGTCCCAGATAAGTAAATGATATTTAATGTTAATAGAAGTTTTCAAACTGACGAATATTTATGCCAGCGTTTTATTCTTAGATTACTTTATCGTTTGGCCAAAATTGAAAAATATCGAATAAATTATAATAACAAAGACGTGCTTAGGTAAAACAGCTGACAGGAAATATTAATGCTATCTGTGAACAAAAGATATTTGATTTTTGCCTCAGCAAGTAGGTGCTACTTATGGTAATAAGTGTAATGAAATGAAATGCTTTTTTTTGTTTGTTTTATAATTTTAGAAAAAAATTGTAAAGCTTTGAGAGGTTGGAAAAATTCCAGGAATCAAGCAAATGGAATTTTGGATGGAAATTTGGTTAACTATTGGAAGCAAAAGGCTTAGAACAGATGATTTTGAAGCTAAGCCAGTTTTGTATGTATGTCTTAAAACATTTGACATACTAAGCACCCATAAATTCAACATAGGTAATGCTGAATCACTTTCCGTGATATAATAAAGGGGTGATAGCATAATCGTGAGCTAAATAAAAATTGTTATTATAACCTGCCTATAGATACGTACCTACCTAAGTATACTCTACCTTGGGGTGCACCCTCGTTACGGCCACGGCAAATGCCCCGTGACAGGGGTCGAAGGTACTAGACGAGGCTAATAAACACATGCTATTATTAGCCTAACATTCGGGTTGTTATAGGAAATGTGAACTATTGAGCGTTTATTAATTCTACAGATTTGTTTAGGCTAGTAATTAACAGGATTTAGTTGTACGAGGCGTAATAAAATTGGTTAACAAACTTAGTCTGTTTCTTGTAGATTTAGTCCTGGGGTGTCATATTGTTTCAGTCAATGTCTAATCAATCAAAAGCACCTGGTTGACCGAGCTCTGCTCGGGTGAAAATAGATAAATATATCATCCAGGTATACCAACGTTGTATCACATTCCCGAGGCTGTGAAAATGGAAAAACTATTTTTTCCGTATATGAGACCTAGCTGGATCGATTTTTCACCTCTATATTGCTTCATCACTCGCTTACTTTCATCGAAACCGTTGGCGCCGTTTTCGAGAACGTGATTACAAATGTATATATATATATACAAAAGTACCTGGGCGACCGAGCTCTGCTCTGGTCAAAATAGAGAATGCTCATTTAATAGTATAGAAAAGTTCATACTAATTCCATGCTGCCATGTCATTATTCTAAGGTAGCCATCTTGTTCTAAACCTTGGGCGACCGAGCTCTGCTCGGGTGAAAATACGGAGAAAACGAATTTTCCCAGATATGAGACCTAGCTAGATCGATTTTTGCCCCCGTAAACCCCTTCATTGCAACTTTCATCGAAATCATTAAAGCCGTTTTCCAGAACGTGATTGCAAATATATACAAATATTGCTCGTTAAATAGTATAGGATATATCGTGTATTTACGGGCAGAAGGTGGCCTATTGTTTGTCTTTACGTATTTTTCGTAAATAGCAATACACGTACCTCAGATTGCAAGTCCACGTCTACCTGTAATCTCTAATAAACTATGTTAAGTAATTAATATGATAATACTCAAAGCAAATACAAACAACGATAATTTTGCTAAGTCTGTTGATTATGTTCATTTTGTCTCATGATTGATTCCTGCTTATAGAATAAGCTAACTGACAAATATCAAATAGAAATACCATATCATTTAGTGAAACATTTTAGTAACAAAACACAATAACTCAATCTGCCATCCATTAACCTGTACGTAAAGGATCCAAGTATGCTTGAGATTCTGCTTAAATAGATAAGAAAGATGAGATTGTTGAACCTACACATTTGTAAAGACCTAATACGTTAGGCTATAGAATACACATGGCAAAATGATAGCCTCTTTGGATGTTATTTATTATACCACAACTATAATTCTATTTGGCTAAATAATCAGGTAAAATGTCGGAGTTGTTGATGTATAATACCTATCAACGAATCCGCCATTTTTAACCGACTTCCAAAAAGGAGGTGGTTATATGTTCGTCGCATGTTTGTTTTTTTTTTATGTATGTCCACCGATTTCTCCGTCAATTGTAGACCGATTTTGAAAATTCTTATTTTGATTGAAAGGGTATGTTTTCGAGGTAATCCCATATAAATTTTATTAACTTTGCTTCGATGGTTTTTGAGTTAGCTTCAATAATACGTACTTTTTCCCACTTAGTATGTGGATGATATGATAAGTTCCTGTTACTGTTATTTACATAGCAGGTAGTGGTTTTCGAATTTGTGTGGGGTAGGTACCACAACTAAAAAGTCAAAAATAAAAACTTTTTACAAAAAAAAAAAAACAATCGATTTCCACAAAACACTACAAAGTGAAAAATAACTTTAATTTCGGAAGTCGGCGACAAAAAACGAAAATTCAAAACCAAACACCGAATTCCGAAATTAAAGTTATTTTTCACTTTGTAGTGTTTTTTGGAAGTCGGTTCTTTTTTTTGTAAAAAGTTTTATCCTAATACAAAGTCTTTCTACCGAAAATTATAATTAATAATAAGTTCAAAAACTAAAACCCGACTGCTGAAAAATCACGCGCTAAAAAGTATGAAACAAGAAAATATTTCAAACAGAAATCAAAACATAAGTAGGTAAATAAATGGTCAAGATAAGCGGTGGTCGCATGCCATTATACTTTTTAAGTGTACAAGCGTTTTTTTTTCATGACTTTATTTCCTCTAGAGGGCGCCATATTGCATTTAATGTCACGTCACAAAGCCTATAACCGACAATCAAGACGTTTCTAATGATATCTCATTTGTCAAATATGATCGGTAGTTTAGAAGTTATCAGGTAACAGATGAACATACATACCGGTCAAAATCATAATCCTCCTTTTTGCTTCGCCGTAGTCGGGTAAAAACTGATTACCCAGTAATTTTGAGATAACCTCAATATTATTGGAAAAGAAGCTCCAAATATTCAGTTCAGACGAGTTCATTGACTCATCTGTACCCAAACTTCCAACTAATTACACGAATAGCAATGAGTATGTTATTAATTATGTTCGTGTTATTAGATTTTTATGGATAGCCAATAAAGTCTGAGAATGATCGAATGTGTGTAGTATTTTTTTTTATTTATCGATGCCTTAGAGTGAAAACCTCGTAAGTGTAAAAGAAGCAACTTTTCAGGAGGAAGAAACAAGTGCCTGCTGTAAAGTTTTTGTACGGCGTCCTTTATATTTTTTTAATTAATTAATAAGGAAATTTAACCCGCTTTTATATCCAGAACTGCGAACATAAAAGACGCCATACAAAAATTTACAGCACCTAGTTTTTTCTTCCTTCTGAAAAGTTACTTCTTTTACACTTACGAGGTTTTCACTCGAAGGCGTCGTTATGTAGAAAATTGCTCGGTAAACTTCTACATCGGTATCTTCAAACTAAGATGCTTGCTTAGATACTGGTCTAAATGTAGGAAACAAATAACAACACAGAAGATACGCCAGCGGAATAAGTCCTGTACCTATCACTCAAGTATCATCATTATCATCTACCTAGCCTTGTCCCAACTATATTGGGGTCGACTTCGAGTCTAACCAGCTGCAACTGAATACCTGTATTTACCTACCTATCAAGTATAGGTATAAAATATTCGAACTTGGGACAGATGCAAACAACATTACACGCTACGAAACTTTACAGAGTGAAGTGTTCAATCAAAACAGAGGAATAATAAACACTTGCCCAAGTTACGACGTTTACTAGTTTGTATCACGTACAATGGATGCAGTAATCTCGTAACAACGCCAAAGCCCGTCGATTAACCTCACTTTCACACGTGCCTAATCCACTTTCCCTACGGTTTCATCGGAATATCGCCGGCTCGTTTCCGATGCACGTGCGCCCAAACAGTTGGAAAATTTGAACAATTTAAATGTTATTTTTCAGTGCTCACGTCAATTCGGACCGGCCTTGTTTCACAGTGAATTCACTCCATACATCACTTTGTTAGTTATCTGTTTAGCCGGTTGACAGTGATGAATGTTCAAGTGAACAAGCGGGGTTCCGTTGTGCTCGCGGTGTCCTGGCTTAGGGTTCCGTCGGTTGCACTAATACGGAGCCGGGAGCCGCCGCCGGGAGCCTCGCTTGTACGGAAACAATGAGCGAACAATATCTCGCAACGTGAGAGATTAATGAGGTATTTACCTTGAGGGATTTTTGTCTCATATTTTAAGCAATGTTTTCTTTTATAAATTGTTCTACTTACACATACTATAATGCAAAAGCCTAAGGTGTTGCGTTAGTAAGTTGATCCCGCCAAAGTAGAATTTAATATTTGTTTTCGGTGTAGATGGAGTCCACTCATAGTATCTGCTAGTCCACAACTTTATAAATATGAAAATTTTAAAAAGTACCCAGAAGGAGCAACAGGCACTGTTTGCGGAACTTAATAATGTTTTGTGCAAACATGCTGCATACAAATCTGCACATTGAAGTCCTGATTATTCAAAATATAAAGCTGAAGAACAAACGGGTTTCTAACTAGGCCACGTTTGCTTCATAACGTAGTTAGAGACACGTTTGCTCTGAAGGAAATTTCATTACAATCAACTCGGGAGATTAACTCAAACAGAAGTCCAAATCAAATTTTCGTAATATTTCGTTTGCTGGGGTGGGACTCAGTGTACTCATTACTCTACCAAAACCATACCACTCTAACTATACCATATTTTGGTCGTGTTTTCAATGCAGTTCGTGTATTTTTCTTTTTTGACATTATTAAAAGTCACGTATAAAACTTCATCTAGATAATAGGTATGTCTTGGAAATCCACGCACGAAATGTTGGTAAACGTCAACGCTACACATTATATCAAATATACCTTTTTTTATCGAAATCGCGCGTCTAAACAAAAAACATTATGTAAATCACAATTCGTGAAGAGGGAGCACGTTTTATTTGCGTTTCGAATGCCCTCGTTTTGTGACGAGAGCCCTGGAAGAGGCCATTTGAATCAAGGGTATTTTGATAATAAAAGAATCATCCACTCGACGCTAAAGAGTATGCGTACAATGCCACTGGCTTGAGGAAGTCAAATTGTAAGGAATACTCGAGATATGCCAGGCAGATATTGAGTAAATTGGGCCCTCATCTTACTGCGATTGAATTAGATTTGATGCGATAAACGCGGAAATGTTCATTATTATGTCTGATCCAATTTTGATAAACATATTTTAATTTGGCAGTAGGCTCGACCCCTATTATATGGGATTTATATGATACATAATTGGCGAAATTTGAATGTACTATAGGATACAGCTCTGCTCAAACCTTTGGGGAGTAGAGGTATGATGTTACGTTATGTTTTTTTTAAAAGGCTCTACTCCGAGGTTTTTCATTTCGCTCAGTGCATCTCTTAACGTCGTTTTGTTTACTCTTGCATTTGCGAAAAGTTTGTTTGGTGTTTAAGCTCAAAAGTTTCAGCACAGAAGGGATCCAACGAGATTGATTTATGTTACATCAGCGTGTAGAATTTGAAGTACAAAATCGAATTATTCCTAAAACTCTGATAGCAGTAACTCATTGTTAGCCTTTTCGATAGCTTTTGTAAGACTTATATTAATCTCTGTCTAAACTTATTAAACACCAAAGACTTTGTAAGAAGCGGTCGCTCACTGTATCTCTGCTAGGAGTAAGAATTAAATACTAACTTTGATATTAGTATAATATACTTTGAAAGACTTTGAACTAAGTTCTGATTATTTCAGTGGTTCGGCTATCAATGAAGAGAAGGGGGTTAATTAATTACATCCGCTTAGAAGTGTTCAATGACTGAATGGGAGAATTACTTCAATGTTACTTCGAACTTTGTTGGTTATTACCATTACACTGAATATAAATTATTCTGGAAAGTTGTAATGGATTAAGAACATACAAAATATCTAAGGAAATAAGATGTTGTACTATAACAAAATTATTAGGAATTAATGATTACAGTATTACTTGTTTTTTTCCTCCGCTTATCCGTAAGCAAGCCACTCATTGTACCAACAAATAAGTACAATTTTCGCAAAGTAAAAAGGATCAATTGGACCCTGTTAAGCAGAATAGATTCAACCAACATTTTGTTAGTTTTGAGTAAATGCGATTTGAAGTTTAAAAGTGTAAACAAAAATATCAGGCCAAGTTATAATCATCTGGTAGTTGTTAGGGCAATGTCATCAGACCGCCAGGATCTTTTGTGCAAATATAACACACGATGTGTAGATTCTCGTCATGTACGTAACTCAATTTTATAAAAATTGTTGGTTGGATCTATTCTGCTTAGCAGGGTCCAATTAACATTGTGATAACTTAGAGCAAGTACAAATAGAGGTCGTCGAACGCAGCATTAGTATGGAAATCGAATATTTTAACTATCTACATCAAAGATCTCTATGCAAATGTCTGCGACACTATAAAACGTCCCATTAATTCGGAACAGACAGTCCTTTGCATAGAAATACCTTTCTTTTGTCTTTCCCTCCGCTGTAATAGAAATAATCAATAAATATTTATCTCCTTCATCCGGTTCAGTTTGTTTCCTGACGTCTCATTCGCATTCGCATCAATAAGATTTCTATTACCAACCGAATTTCATTACCGTACTTCGTAAAGGAGGAAATGATCAAATTTTCTTAAGAAAATTCGTTACAAAACGATTGGAAAAATCTTGGCTATAAATCTGCCTGTAAAATAGGAAAGGACTTTAATCAAATAATTTATGAAGATCTGATATAAATCAATATTAAATGTTCGGAATATTTTATTAGCCGTAAGTGCTATTGTCCATTTTGTTCTTTCAGGGGGTTTTCAATTACAAAGTTCTTTAAAAATAAAACTAAACCCCGGGTATCCTGTAAGTGGCCGGTAACACCTCATCTTGTTGCCAAACATTTCATTTACCAAAGGCACCTCAAGTAAAAGTAAAAGAAGGAATTTCAAAAAATAAGATAAAACTTTGATACTGGCCGGCGAAAAATGTTGGTGAACCACAGAAACTTTTTAATAAGATAAGATTTTATAAAAATTTGCTGAGGTACTTAGAATCAGGAATTTTGTCTGATCTTGAGTATTTAATGGATTCTATAAACTGCTTACGTAACTTGATTATAGCTAGTGAAAACTTTTTTATGATTACACGGAATCCGTAAAGTTTGCTAAGTGCAGAGCTATCTATAAGATTACCAATATTGGTTTTCTTTTGTGAGATAATCTGATTGCGTTTTAAAATTCTTTGATTGTTTTAACCAATTAGTCTTAGGTATCAACTTTTTAACCAATTATAATTTTTTACTTTTCCGATTTCATTTTATTAAGTATGTCAAATGTTATGTGTTATATACTTTAAGGCTGGATATCTGTAATTTACAACCGGTTAAAATTAAGACTCTTGTATCTTTACCAATCTTGAAGCAAAGACGTAGCTTTGCACAGCAGACTCTCCTGTATATAAGTAGGTATCACTGGTAAAATCAGCTTACGAATCTATTAATATGCCCAGTTTGGCGATAAAAATGTTACCATTGGTAAGCAAAACGATTTGTTTTGTTTATAGGAACCGAGTATTAATTGGTTGAAGGACACTGAACGAGACGCAATAGAAGTTTTATTGTTATTACGTCTGGGGCGTTTAGTGTCCCGCAACGTGTTAAAGTATTCATTGGACCCTTCTTGACACTTTTAACTAACAAAAAGCTTTCACAATTTACCAATCTCCTTTAACGTTAGAGAATCGATAGCATACCACTGTTATTCATACTTTACGATAAGCTTACCAATAGCTAACTTTACTTAGAGACGAAAGTATGGGATTTCTCACAACTCCTCTTATTTTTTAAATCAGTGATAAATGGTGTTCATATGTTTGAAAAATATGTTGTTGCGGCGAGAGTCGCACACGCGATAGCTGTGGGAACAGTAGACCTCAAGTTGGTGGTAATACTTTGACCTTGAGCTGGTTAAGCGTAGCACCGAGTTTCAATAGAATGGGAGGCTAGCTAATACTGGTTTTGATACTGATGTGCGGCCTATTGTACGTACTAATTTATAAAACAAAGAGCTATCACATAAATATTTTCTTACACGGTGATTCAGGAATATTATCAAAACCATTGATTTTAATTATTTCATACCCAGCATATTCTATATCAAAGATTTATTTTGCATATTTACAATAATGTAAATCTCTTTAAAATAATTAACTCTTATTTCGAAACGAGTTTATCCTGAGAGCTCGTTATGATCAATTCTCGATACTTCAAACAAATATTTAACTGCATTAATTAAAGTGATGGTTCATTGTAAAATAAACGTAAAACCTTTTAAATTTCAGTTAAGGTACCATTTCGTAGCCGACTGCAGGCGGCAACTGCAGGCGACGTGTCGCCGCGACACGACTAGTTTCTATAAATTTCTATGAAACACCTTCCGTAACTAGCGACACGTCTCCTTCATAGAAATACATAAGAATACATAGAATCCAGTCGTGTCGCGGCGACACGTCGCCTGCATTTGCCGCTTGCGGTCGGCTACGGAGTTGTACCATTAAACCTCATTTACACTATGCAAATTCCTTGCCTGTGGCTTGAAGCAACAAATGACTTGCATCGTCTAAACACGTTTAAATGGTACAACTTTTACTGTTGTTTCAACTTATGGTATACCAGAGGCATTTAAATCTCACCGTGTAAAATTAAAATTACAAAATATGCACAAGATCTCATTATACATTAATTTCAAAATTAATTACTTGCTATAAACACAACTGAAAGCTTTTTTCGAATTTCGAAAACGAGTGTCGACGTCACAATATTTAATTGCGACTGGCCACATAAAAAGAAATGTACGCGCTACATTTCCAGAAATAACAATTTAGACTTTTATTTGTTACCTATTAGAATTTTTTGGCTTAAAACTGTGATAAGTATTATTACCGGGTATAATTAATTAACATAAGTACCGGCTTCTTTCGTTTTTTTGTATTTTCGAGCTACACAAACTAAACAAACATTGCCATATGAGCAAATTCTGCTATACTTTTGCTAAAGTTACACCGCTTTGATGTAAATTATAGTGTGGTATAGAATTTCATTTGCATCAAAACTGCTGCGTACAAAATATTATTTAGATTTTCATCTCGAGTTATAATATGTTTTAGAGGGTTCCCATTTCGCAAAATACATTTCCCAGCAAATGAAGTGTACAGTCCATCAAAATATTTGAGGGATAAACCCGAAGGTTACTTTGTTTGGCGTAATTATTTGGGACGGACGCATTTCCTCGATCCGAGGAATTTTGCCAATTTTACTACACGCATAAGTTTCTATTAGTTTAATAGAATGTTTGGCGCGAATTTGTGGTGACAGCATAGTTCATGAAAATCCTGTAATTCCTTCGTAAAATGAACTTTCTCAATAACCTTCGGAACAAAAGGTAAAGGGTGTTAACAGCCCGAGTGCTGTATACAATATAATTCAAAGCAAATGCAGCAGTAACAGGTTGCCAGTCCATCACAGGCTCTTAGGGAACCCTTCTCCTTCACTGACTCTTACAAGAGGGTGAAATGGCTTTAACAGTTTATATTATCTTGTATTCGGAGTTGCGAGGTTAAAGAAAGAACTCATTCAATTTAGTCAAAAACATATTTTTTTATGAATAAAATTCATAACTACTTGCCCATTTATCCTCTAATCCGAATTTACGTCACAGACGCATAGCTCCTATAATTTATCACCAATTTTATTAACATTCTTCTATTCGTTGAATAATCGGAAAAACCAGTGAGTGCTTTCAGTAAAAGTTATAACGAGCAAAAGCTTAGATTGATTTGCTTTAGGAATTAATAAAAAGTTTTACTTTATTTAAAAACATGGATGAATAATGGTTGACTTGCGAATATTTGATAGAATCGTGTCTAAAGATGCTTGAGTCGTGAAGGGTAAGGATAAATCCCCGGAGGGTCACTATAGTCTTTGGTAAACACTTCGAATACTTACAAGTTTGAAATCAGAACCGGGTCGTATTGTTTGTGAATTTCTTGACCCACTAGGTATTATGTGATTGAACTTCTCGTTTGCAATTAAATCGTTTGTAGATTTACTTACAGTTTGATAACTAGCCTAAAATGCGCTGATTTGTGGTAGACTTTCGAAGTCATCACTGATTTTTTTTGTGTCAGGAAACAAAAACATCATACATAACATGGCAAAAAAGTTGATACCATTAAAGTAAATGAAGAAAAAAAAAGGTACTGATTTAAAGCAACAGTTGTTTATTGTACATAGTTTTGGTAAGTTAAAAAATACAAAATACATGTTTACTAACAAGTTCGGTAGTAAAAACTGAACAGTAAGCTAAATTAAAATAAATCATAACAAATATTTAATCATCATCTGCCTAGCCTTTTCCCAACTATGTTGGGGTCGGCTTCCAGTCTAACCGGATGCAGCTGAATACCAGTATTTTACATGGAGCGACTGCCTATCTGACCTCCACAACCTAGTGACTAGGTAACACGATACCCCTTGGTAAGACTCGTTGTCAGACTTTTTGGGCTTCTAACTACCCGTAACGACTGTCAAAGATCTACAAATGACAGCCGGGACCAACGGCTTAACGTACTTTCCGAGGCACGGAGGGGACTTGGTATGTAAAGATGGTCACCCATCCACGGACCAACCGCGGCAAGCGTAGCTTAACCTGATCGATCGACCCGTGCAGCTGTTATTACTTAGCCACAAGCCCCTCAAAGGATATAACAAATATTTAAACGGGTAGTTAAATAAATAATTATCAGTTAAATGACTGAACGGGCAGTTACGTGTGGGCAGTTGACAAATCGGAATTAGTTGGTATGAAATCTAACTTGGAAGTAGCGCTCGCCCGGCTCGCGCGCTGTTTGTCACAATTCCAACCTAACCATGAACTGCCGAAGTATATCTAACCGCCCATTCCAATATTGTATTGCCCATTCATTTATAACACTACCTGAGTAATTTTCGTACTGACATTGTAGGATGAAATAACCGACCAATTTTCTTTTCATTTCTGTTCATATTATACTGTTACACGAATGCATCGCTGATTTGCTGGATTTGTTTTCTCCTCTACCTATCGTTATTTCTCCTGACTAAGTTTATTCGGTTTATATGTATGTATGTATCTATGTATTAGTATGTAAGTTATCTATCACTTATGTTGCACCTGCCATGTTTTGTCTCTGCATCACCCTAAGGTTGACTGGTAGAAAATACCTCAGGCATTAAGTCCGCCTTTGTACAGTATTTGTTACTTGTGCATAAAGTTTTAATAAATAATATATCAACCTCCGAAAATTTTAATCACTGTCAGTTATTTTTTTCAACTGATCATAATACGATGTGGACATTGAGATCCCGGGAGCGCAGGGTTCTAGCGGTCCGGAGCAATATTTTGTCCCGTAGATTTGCGCGATGTACAGACCAAGTGAAAGTAACACTTTTCAAGGCTTGCCAAAGTTTGTACACGGGCAATCTATGGGTCAATTATACTAAGAGATCGCTGGATGTCCTGCGAGTCCAGTATAACAATGCTTTCAGGATGTTGTTGAGGCTGCCTCGTTACTGTAGCGCGTCAGAAATGTTTGCGCAAGCCCGCACCGACGGCTTTTATACAATTATACGCAAAAAAACGGCTTCGCTACTGAGGAGAGTGAGGGACAGTCAAAACACCATCCTGAAAACTGTAGCCGAGAGCTTCGGCTCTCCGATTGTCCAGCAGTTTGTGCGGAGGTTGATTTTTACTAACACTAGGCAATAAGTTATTTTTTGTATGTTACTAACACTATATGGATATTTTGTGTCTGAAATAAAACAATTTGAATTTGAATAATAACCTCCTTAATGTTTAAATAACAGTTGTAAAAATTATTACCCAAATAAAACCTTCTATATCGCTACTTTCAGGGGCCCAGTAAAAACACATTAAACGTTCTCACACAAAACAAAAGATCGCGTACGCAGCGTAATGTTGGCAACATTTTAAACGTCAAAAATATTTATTGCGACGACTGAGTTACGCATACTTATGCTCAACAGCGCAATTCGCACGACATTCCGCGGTAACAAATGAAAGCGCGCTTGCTTTCATAATCATTTAACGTGTCTGTGAATACCTACCGGGGTTTTTAACGATTGTACTAGGGGTATATTTTCTTTGGACGAAAGCAGAGGCAAAAACTGTTGTTATAACCAAATTGACGTTTTAATTAAATTACCAGTCTTGGCAGGTGTAAAGCAAGACACTGGCAAGAGGTGTCATCACAGCAGATATTTTTATGTTTGGTCCAATGGTAGGGTTAGAAGATGGTTCTCTTCAAATTCGACAGCGGAATTTAATCTTAGTCCCGTATATGTCGCATGTGACTTCATATAATATATTTAATTTAAAAAAAATGTGCAGAAAACTGGTGAGAAATGTCTTGTATGTAACATGTTGAATAACTGAATAAATCGGAGGATCTGGAAAAACGATATTTCCACCATGTGATATCCGATGAAATAGTCTGTGGCTTGCCGCAGCGACTCATGAACCGATGAAGAGCAGCAATGAATGCCTCTTTGGTAAGGTCCGTAACGAGCGCAAGGCTTTAACTCCGAAACATACAAAAGCACACATAGAAATTTTCGTGAGTCTAATCATAATTTATGGATAGAAACATTAGTAATAAATATCTTAAGTTAACTAGTTTTAATTGTAAGTCGGTTAAACGATCCATAGATAATATTAAGGATATATGTGTGTGATCTGATTTGGTAGCCCTACAAGAGACGTGGCTGCTTCCCCATGATATTCCAATGTTAGGGACAATAAGCCCTGACTTTGAGTGGACGGGTAAGTCGGCTGTGGACACTGCTGAGGGCTTGTTGAGAGGAAGACCCCATGGGGGGGTTGCCATTCTCTGGAGGAAAGGCATTTTTGAGAGGGTCTCTGTTGTTGACTGTAGCAGTCCTCGGTTAGTAGCCATTACGGCCACGTCAAAGGGTCGTACTATTATTGTATTTTCTGTATACATGCCTACGAATTGTCCAGATAACTTACCAACTTTTACAGACGTATTAAGTGAGATTAGTGCTACCATAGCAAGTTATGATATAGAGAATGTTTTTATATTGGGTGATTTCAACGCTCACCCCCAAGAGTTGTTCTATAATAAATTAATGAACTTTTGTTCTGACCAATCCTGGGTTTGTGCTGATGTAAGGAAACGGGGGGCTGATAGTGGTACCTACACTTTTATAAGTGATGTACACGGAAGCAGGAGATGGTTGGATCACAGTGTGGTATCAGTATCAGCTTGGCATACAATTGTAAATGTGGATGTATCGGAGGATGTTTACGTTTCAGATCATCTACCGATACATCTGGATTGCGATTTGGAAGTTGTGCGGCCTAAACTGATGACTGGGGGTGCTGGCCGCAATTCTGTCTGCTGGGGTGAAAGAACTAAGTCAGAAACGCAAAGTTATCATAATTTATGTGACAGTAAACTGCGAGACGTTGATTTCCCCCATGAGTTTGAAAGGTGCAGCGTTGGATCATGTGGTTTGGCTGAACACAGAGTTATTCTGGACAATTTGTACGGACAGATTGTAGAAATCCTGTGTGCGGCGGCTAGGCAATCTAGAGGAACATCTGGGGGGGGGGCGAGGCGAGGTAAACGAGTATGTGGGTGGAATGAGAATATGAGAGACGCCCACCGCGAGGCCAGGTGTAGCTTTCAGACCTGGATACTGAACAATCGTCCTTCGTCGGGCCCGGTGTATGATGAAATGTATGAGACGCGAAAAGTGTTTAAAAGTCGACTAAAATTTTGTCAAAACAATGCTGAGCAAATTGTAATGGATAGGCTAGCAGAACAGCGAGCAAGTAAAAATTTTGGTAAATTTTGGAAGTGCACTGGTAATTTGGATGCGAAACCTGGCCTCTCTGCGTGTGTGGAAGGGATAAGTGATAAGACGGGAATTGCTAATGTGTTCAAGGACCATTTTAAAGTTCAGTCCCCTCGCGGTCCCTCGGCCTTGGTGAATGATTGTGAGCCCATCCGTCCTGGCGCGAAACCTCTGATACGTTTTTCAACCAAGCAAGTATATGCAACCATTAACAACATGAAACGAGGCAAATCCCCAGGACATGATGGTCTCAGCGTTGAGCACCTGAGGCACGCAGGTGTCCATTTACCGCGAGTCTTGTCTATGTTCTTCACAATGTGTATTAGTCATGCATACCTACCTGATGATCTAATGAAGACCACCGTAGTTCCCATTGTGAAGAACAGGACAGGCGACATCTCGGACAGAGGTAACTATCGTCCCATTTCTCTTGCGACTATAATAGCCAAGGTGTTGGACGGTCTGCTTGATTCTTGCTTAAGTAATTATATACATCTTCATGATGCACAGTTCGGGTTTCGCCCCGGACTATCAACTGAAAGTGCTATTTTAAGTCTCAAGCATACCGTTCAATATTATAAAGATCGCGGTACGCCGGTGTACGCCTGTTTCCTTGATCTCTCCAAGGCGTTCGATCTTGTCTCATACGATGTGCTCTGGAGAAAGATGGGAGACAGGGGTATACCCGCGGAAATATGTGGGCTATTCCAGTACTGGTATGGTAACCAAGTCAATCAGGTGAAATGGGATGATACAGTCTCTGAGCCGTATAGGTTGGAGTGCGGAGTGAGACAGGGTGGTCTGACGTCTCCCAGGCTCTTCAACTTCTACGTGGATGACCTGATAGTCGCACTCAGCAGCATGCGTGTCGGATGCAGTGTTGATGGGGTTAGAATTAACAACATCAGCTATGCAGATGACATGGTGCTGCTGGGTCCGTCGGCGGGAGCAATCAGTCAGATGCTTAAAACATGTAAGACCTACGCTGCCGCACATGGATTAAAATATAATGTAAATAAATGTGAATACATGGTCTTTGAGGTCAGCGGCAAACGCCGTGGAGAAGGACCCGAGTTGCTTTTGAACGGGTCACCAATTAATAGGGTGTCAACTTTTAAATACCTAGGGCATTGTCTTGCCGCTGACCTCAAGGACGATGTGGACATTGAGAGGGAGCGCAGGGCTCTAGCGGTCCGGAGCAATATGTTGTCCCGTAGATTTGCGCGGTGTACACACCAAGTGAAAATAACACTTTTCAAGGCTTATTGCCAAAGTTTGTACACGGGCAATCTATGGGTCAATTATACTATGTAAGAGATCGCTGGATACCCTGCGAGTCCAGTATAACAATGCTTTCAGGATGTTGTTGAGGCTGCCTCGTTACTGTAGCGCGTCAGAAATGTTTGCGCAAGCCCGCACCGACGGCTTTTATGCAATTATACGCAAAAAAACGGCGTCGCTACTGAGGAGAGTGAGGGACAGTCAAAACAGCATCCTGAAAACTGTAGCCGAGAGCTTCGGCTCTCCGATTGTCCAGCAGTTTGTGCGGAGGTTGATTTTTACTAACACTAGGCAATAAGTTATTTTTTGTATGTTACTAACACTATATGTATATTTTGTGTCTGAATTAAAACAATTTGAATTTGAATTTGAATAATCTGGCTCGAAGGACCACTGATTCGGCTGTTGCCGCTGTGTGTATAAGGCTTCGAAAATAATAAATGTTAGGCCTGGTATTGAATAAATCTGTTTTATTCTCTGAATGAATATGAAGATTTGAAAAAATAAAGTTTAATAAAAAACTGTAACCCGACTACCTACGGGAAAATGAAAATGATCTAAAAAGTATGAAACAAGCAAATATTTCAGACAGAAATCAAGACAGGTACAAAAATGGTCCAGGTAAAGCCGTGGTCGCATGCCTATATACCATGTTGGTGCCAGGAACACCTACAAAATTATAATGGCATGCGACGACGGCTTTACCTTGACCATTTTTGTACCTATGTCTTGATTTCTGTCTGAAATATTTGCTTGTTTCATACTTTTTAGATCATTTTCATTTTCCCGTAGGTAGTCGGGTTACAGTTTTTTATTAAACTTTATTTTTTATTTTATACTTTTCCGTTTTTACACTTGATAAACGTAAATAAAAGTAATACAATAGTTCAGTAATTAACCTATTTTATTTAAATTCCAATAGCAGTGCATAGTGCTTTGGACGAAACCATAGAGCGATTTATTTCGACGCCAACACCATATATGGATATCGAGCTTCGAAGAAATCCAAAATATAAATATTTCGTTGTACTTGTTTTTCTTCATAAGAGTGGAATTACAAATCGTTACTATTTATTAAGATTTGATTAACTGCACGTTGGTAACATCTTGCAATACTACGTAGCGCAGTCTCACTTTTGCTTGGTTTTAACGATTTAAAAATATTTATTTACTTTGAAAATATAATATTATGTACATATTTGTAATGTGCTCATCAAGACTTTTCTTTTGATACCAAACATGTCATGATCATCCCATTTTAATTTTTTTCGAGGTTAGAAATTTACGTGTAAAGTCCACCAAATTAAATTTAGGGAAAAATTATATAGCCTATGTCACCCGGACCGTTATTACAAATCTATTGATACCTCATTCATCAAAATCGGTTTAGTAGTTTAGGCGCTACGGTGGAACACACGTAAAAACATACATACATACATACAAACATACATACATACAAACATACATACATACAAACATACATACATAGACTGCTAAAATCATAACCCTTCCTTTTGGCTTTGCCGTAGTCGGGTAAAAAGCGATACGTCCGCCATGCGATGATGTGTGATGATTATCTTCTTTTTTCAAAAAAAAAAAATCGAGGCACTCCTGACGGCGCGAGAAGCACAGGCTGGTGCAACGGCATGGCTACAGTAAGTCCCGCCATGCGCCACATGGCGGCGGCGGGGCCGTAATACTTTATTAATTATTCTTAAGACTTCAATAAATCCATGAGAAATCTATACTTTGCTATGTTCAAGTAACGTCAAGACAGACAGTGTAGCTGGAGTAAATGTTTAGACACTGACTTGCCTTCCTCCAACCTAGCCAGGGTCACCTCACCTCCCAAATCAGCATAAAGCAATTCATAAACACATTGCGTTGGCTGCACGCGTCCTTTCTTACCGGAAGACCTTTCCATTCGCTATTACTTCGAAGGGAAGCTGGATATGAGCGGGGTAACATTGGACGTGATGCAATCAGAGCAGCGAATGGACACGAAACTACTCAGGAAAACGTAAGGTAGGAATTTCTATTCTCGAATATTGTATGTATTTTGAAATGGCATCTTATTTTTGTCTTTTTATTAAAATTGGTGTCCCACAATTTGAGTTAAAAAAAAATGCAGGTTAGGTTATTGTTTGAGGCAGAACTGGATATTATAGAAAGAAAGAAGAAAGAAAATAAATTTATTTGACACAGGTTAAGGCACACAGTTTTCAAAAACAAAAACAGAAAAAAAAAAACAAAGAAAGCTTAAAACACTATTGTGTGCCTCACGGCTGCGACAAATAGGCCCAGTACAGCATAAATGCCAGATAACTAGTGCCTGACGCTGGTTTTCAACTAAACCTTATGTTACGAGTACGTTATATACTAGGTTTCATTTGTTGTTATTCGATTCAGACATTATTTTCTTCGTTTGACCGCGCCGCGGCAACTAAATGGCCATGTAAGGCTTCCTGCATAATTGTTTTGTTAATTGACAGTACAATCGTAATATTATAGAGTACTTAGACAAGTAAAGTCATGAAAGTAATAATCAAGCATTCGAAATAAGTAAACGACAGATAAAATACAGAATTTTAAAATACCACTTCCGTGAATATAATATGGAACATCGGAACATTTTATTATAAATCCTTATTCATTGAAAAAATCTATTGGTTCATTAAAGCCAAATTAACATTTTTTTCGTTCCTTCATTCACATCGATGATTTAAGTCATGTAAGTAGGTATAATGCACTGGTATGGTTTCTATTTAATCAGGAAATTATTTAATGCTAGCTTATAAACATCTACAGATGAAAGTATTGTCTGTCCGGAAAACCGAACTAGGTTCTTGTAATGCATTCAATTAAAATGTTACATAAAGTTTTATAACTTAACACAATAAATGTTAACTCCACAAAATAATATCCACTTTCATCATAAACTAACTTTTATGTAACTTTTTCATAAACATTTTTTTCATCTAAAAAGTTTGAAGAGCCCTTCCATTGCCACTTACAAAGAAATTAAGGTTTTAAGGGGCCGAAAACTTTTCATTTAGATGATATCCACTCCAGTAATGAGTTATTTTGGAGTCTACTTTATTTTTAAAGCCAAAAAGCTAAAAAGATTTACATTTATAACCTTTTACTTGAAGCTTTAAATAGAAACTTTAAATACAGAAATGGAGAATACAATTGAAATTAGATTTTCTGTTTTAAACATTTGTTTTTCAAACAATGCTAGGACTAATTTTAGTTGTTTGTTTTAGAACTGAATAAAATTATATATAAATAAAATTACTGGTATACAATAGAATTACATTTAAATAATAAAATAGACGTGGATATATTTAGTAGCCTCTTCCGCTTAGCTATTAACACGCCGTGTTCGGGTTCGCGACACGTCAATCGTCATCCTGAGGATGCCTCGTTGAGAGGTGAAACACGTGTCGATTTCTTTCAGGGTTTTTGATGGCTCTTCAGAAATAGCTAAGCGGAAGAGATTATTAAATATATCCACGTCTATAGTATTTTATAATGGATTTCCGCATGGTCACACCTGAATCAATTAACTAGAATGAAATGTTAGTTAGTGGTATTTTTGATAAGCTTTAAAGATAAGGTTAACCTTGGGGAAGCCGGACAATCAATTAATCTGCCTTTTCCCAACTATGTTGTGGTCAGCTTCCAATCTAACCGGATGCAGCTGAATACCAGTATTTTACATGGAACGACTGAATCTGATCTCCACAATCCAGCTACTGCGTAACACGATGGGGTCAGTAAGACTGGTTATAAGACTTTTGGGCTTCTGACTACCCGTAACGACTGTCAAAGATCTACGAATGACAGCCGGGATGCCGCGGCCGCCGGAGGCTTAATTACAATTGTTATAATTATAGCAATTCATATGTATATTAAGTTAGTCCACTAATGTATCTAACTGACTATATGCCCGATCACGCAGCTTAGCTGTTTCCTATGATACACGATGTTTTTATATAAAACTAGCTTTTGCCCGCGGCTTCGCCCGCGTGGATATTGAAAATTATCCCACGGGAACGTACTACCGGGATTACATACCTAATAGTCGCGGAAAAGTCTCTGACTAATACCGCTGTGCCCGCGTTGTCGTCAACCATAATCGTCATATTTCATCCAATTTACACAAAACCGTAATGAATAATACACAAAAATCTTCTGCATGAATTACTCCGTCCATAGGTGAAAACCGTATGAAAATCCGTTAAGTAGTTTTTGAGTTTATCGTGTTCAGACAGACAGACAGACGCGGCAGGGAACTTTGTTTTATAATATGTAAGGATGTAATGGTGAAAAATTAAATTTGTTACTTTCTATGATGAAGAAAGATTTTTCTCAATATACATAGTTCGAAACGTAGTGCGCCTGTATTTTATAGTTTTAGCAGGGTCATATTTTGTAAGCTTTCACCGGCCGATATTTCTTGTTTTATAGAGGGCCTATCATACTGCAGTAAAACGAAAGTAAAATATATGTAGAAGCAATAATACCGTACTTCGACCCATATCTATTGCTACTTAAATATTATGTAATAAACTATATCTATATACTTAGGTGCATAAATTGAGTACGGGCCTTAGCCCGTACTCAATTTAAAAAGTATTTGAAAAGACGTCCAAACATTTACGACGTACCTTAGTACGTCGTAAATGTTTGGACGTCTTTTCAATGTGAGCAAAAACTAATAAACTATTATGGTATTTTTCAATACGACTCGCATCTTTGGGTCTTAGCAGACATACGAAGCATTTGAGCCTAAGCACATGAAATACCGGCGATCAGCAATAGGCCTGAGTCCAAAAATTTTTTTGTCCGTCTTATAGATGATAAAAAAATATTGAACACGTATTTTTTTTTTTTTGACGTAATCAAAAGATTACGGCGATACATTGAGTTGAAATGTGGCATGACGTCACGCCTTGCTAGATTTAATACTGCGTTGTGATGTCGCGAGCCAACACTCCCCAACTTTGCGTGTTTCTAAGTTATGTTTGATTAATATGATAAAGCAAAAAATACGTGTCTAATATTTTTTTATTATCTGAAGGATGGACTAAATAGAATTTCTTTTTTTTTTACCTAGGCAACTGCCCTATTAGTAAGACAGTCGCTTTTTGCTCTTGATACCGTTGACCGCGCGTAGTTTAGCGTTCACGCTAAATGTTACTGGTCGATAAAATGCGATGCTGCATCGAAGCAATCGCCGAATGCGTAATTTTGCAATCGTGACTGAACGCAAAGAAAGAAACATATACATAAAATCATCGCCAATGCTAAAAGTAGCATGTCAGCTACCTTTTGGTAATAGTGTGGCATGTTTTTGCGAAGTAGGTAAATACCAAAGGCCTGCGTTGCGACCCTGTAACATCCTGTTGCGTTGCGGCTTGCCTAGTGATTAAAGAGTTGTTCCCCTAGGATCGTTAAGAGGCATAGTTTGTTACGTTTTATCCTCCACATGGCTTGCGTAGAGTGCTTATGTTATTATTTTCCTTGGATCATTCGTTTGAAAAAACTGGAAACGTAACACATAATACATACATTGTCCACCTCTCTCTTACTATCAATTTAATTTTTTTAAATGTTGGTAAAGTTTATCTATATCTAGGTATATTCATACATATAATAAAATAGTAACGAGCTCAAAACTGGACATTGTATATTTTCGATAAAAGATGTAGTTGTTTTTTGGCGTTGGGAACGATTTTGATACCGAAAATATAGTTAGCAGATTTTTTCCGTTTGTCTGTTTGTCTGGATGTATGTTTTTGATTGGTGCAAAAAATGATGAATATATTCTGTTAAAATTTTGCACAAATATTCCTTAACGCTATTTTCTGTGGGGGATTAGGAATATTGCATTATATTCATACTCGTATTTTTCAACAGTTTACCGTGAGATTTAATTAGACCAGAAAAAATGTTACAATATTGCAGATAGATACGGATTTAACATCTGAAATTAATATCATCACGATATACGTAGAAGGAGCTAAGCAATAAATCTTACCAAGTAAATCTTGACATGTACAAGGACGGCTATTTCAGTTACATTGTCACGTGAGCGAAGACGTGGGCATAGCTAGTCTTTTATAAAAAAATCTTACAAGGGTTAACAGTCTTAAGATTTTCAGGCATTTAGACGAAATTAGATTGAACCTAGATTCTGACGTCATTTGTCTTAGTTAGTGTCTGTGAAAATTTCATTACAACTTGGCACAAAGAGACGAAAGCAATTCGGTTACAAAAACAGGTTATTTAATTTTAATTATGAATTCCTGGAATTGTTTGTAGGGATGCAAAAGATTATGTAAAAGAGATAAGAGAGAGACAAAGCTAGCCGAGGTGAAAGAGGAATACGAACCGGCCGGCTGCATCATCACGCTCTCACAACGTAGGGAGCGCGGTAGATTCTACCTACATTGCCAAATTGTGTTAGTCCTAAGTTTATTAATGTACCTTATTTATTTTGATATATGTGAACTAGTAATGTATATAAGCAGTGTTCCCTAATAAATGACACAGATCGTTATTCGCCTTCTTACTCGCAATAACCTCCCCTAAATTTTGTTCTAGATAGTTGAAAATGCTATTTTTGCAGTACCATTAATTAATTTAATTAAACAATTACAAAAATAATAGTTTAATGTAGTTATACTTTTATTTTTATTTTTTCCCGCTCCTGGGATGCCATCTTCCATCTTCCGTGATTCTGCGCTTCCTCTTTCCAGATTTATTTAAGTAGTAAATTTTAAATTAAAAATAAAACTGGTTTATAAAAAATACTCTTTATTAACCGCAAGTCATTCCTAAAACGTAGGTAATGAAACCGTGACGTAACACTACGTCCCTTTCAGGCCAAATCTATGGCCAGGCCACGACGCGGCCCATTGTCTAATGTGTGGGTTGCTGTTGGAGCACGGTTAAGCTCTTTAGCCTTGTGAACATGGGATAGGGGTATGTAGGTACATAACAATATGCTGATACAGCTAAAACATTTCAATAAAAGTGAAATTCTGAAGGTTGAAACCCAAGGGAACCAACCACGAGTAATGGAAAATTGGGAAGAATAATAAAATTCGACTGCGAAGAAAAAATCTGAAAAGGATGAAGCTTCTTAATGTCTAGCGTCCGCCATATTGAATTTTTCGGTGACGTCATAAGACCGAGGACATCCTCGAAATCAAGAGTTATTCAACGAAAACTTACTAGTTTATATCGGTTTAGAAGTTTAAGGTATATGGGGTGGCAAATCATATCAAATACAAAGATATACAAATGTATATATAACCTGTTATGCTACATTAGACAAATAACAGTTATCACCCTTTCGTTATTCCACGATAAATACTAAGCGATGTAATCTAATTGCCATTTACATTTAAAAATAACTCTATAATGTAGTTATTTAAGCGATAATACACATAACTGTCGTTATTTGACCGTTATTTGTCTAATGCTATAATAATAAATGGGGTATAGATTCATAACCTTTTGACTATATCTTTTGGGTGGGAAATTATCAAATAACTTCTCCCGCTCTGGGTGGAGCGGGAGGGCGTGTCAGACTTTTACTGACTAAAACCCACCCGTGTTCCTTCGGTTGTCCTGTTGCCGGGGGCCACGATTTCCCTATCGGTTTTCTTCGAACCCCCGGCAGGCATTGGCCCTAGCGGACTCTGTCAATTCTGCTGACATCTCTTTGAGGTGCGCGTGGAACACAACGCACCGTCCACCCGTTGCTACCCATTGCTCACCGCCCGCAAGCCCGCGCCTACGGTGGCCGGAAATCGGCTCGCGATTCCCGCCTCGGGCTCCTGCGGCGGTTAGGGGCGTGAGGGCACGAAGTTTGCCTCTCCCTCACGCGTTCCGCCTCCTCCTTCGCGAGCATTACCGCTTCGCAGAAGGAGGTGACGGCCTGCCATTTCCTCTCGCTCTGTACCATAGCCTGAATCAAGGCCGGACGCGAGAGATCACCGCCACCGATCGCCTCTAACCGTTTGACTATACCTTAGTCGGGAATAAACAAATGTCGATAGAATAAGGAAAATTAAGGAAAACGAACTGCGCGTCACACTAACGTCACGGAAAATTCTGCATCGCGCAAGCAGTGTTTATCGCGCGATCAGCATATATATATAACTTCCCGACATCAATCGTCGAGCAGTTGTCCACCACACACAGCACCCGTCTGGTCGAAGGATCCTCCCTTTTATGGAGATATTAGTGCACTTTACACCCTGTACCTTATACCTCTATACGCTATCGACCATTGAAATTATTATAAAACGCCATGTGGTTCATAAAGTTTTTTAGCAAATAAAATCAGCCTGAGTTTGAACAGAAGTACTGTTAAAGTATCAAGCCACTGAGTGAGCATATTTCGTGTTTTTATTACAAGAGCTTTATTTAACATGGTATAAATTCTGGGAACTGAATTCAAGCTCTCTGGTGTACAGAGAAAATCAACAGACTGGTGGTTTGAAACAAAGCGGCGCTTTCTATATAACTATTTGTTGTTAAAATTCCAAGAAACATTCATAAGACGTCTTGTCAAAGAAAGTAGGTAATTATAAAATGATTATTGAAGTGAAAATTTCTTTAGGCGCGTTGGGCATTTTTGAGATGGGAAAAAACAATTGAACTGGTGACACCGTTACCCACACCTTAATTTTGTAAACGCTATTGTGCTCTATATTTATATTACGTTACGAAACAATGTTCTATGTAAGTATTTTTACTTTAAAGGTTTTCGAAGTATTTTTTTTGTAAACGCGATTGTGCTCTTTATTTAGATAACGTTGTTACGGACCAATGTTCTATACAAGTATTTTTCTTCCACCAAGGCGATCTTGTTCAAGTTTTCACTTCTGTCGGCACTCCCAGAGTAACATTTATACTATTTTCTATATTATAACTGTCATTAACCGACTTCCAAAAAGGAGGAGGTTATTTATGTTCGTAGTGTATGTATGTTTTTTTATGTTTGTCCACCGATTTCTCGGTCAATTGTGGGCCGATTTTATAAACGTTTTTTTTTTGTTTTAATGGGTATGCTCTCGAAGTGGTCCCATATAAATTTTATTAACTTTGCTTGAATAGTTTTTGAGTTAACTACAATAAAACGTATTTTTTCCCACTTCGTATGTGGAATTTCCTGTCACTGATAATTACATAGCAGGTAGTGGTATTCGCATTTGTGTGGGGTAGGTACCACAACTAAAAAGTGTAAAATAAAAAAAACTACAAAGTAAAAAATATCTTTAATTTCGGAATTCGGTGTCTTTGGATTTGAATTTTCGTTGTTGCCACCGACAACTGAAATTAAAGTTATTTTTCACTTTGGAATGGTTTTGTTGGAAGTAAGTTGTTTTTTTTTGTAATATGTAACATTCTAGAAGAGATTTTCACTCTGCTTGTTTGCTTTTTAAAGTTTTTTTTTTAAGTAGTCGTTCTTATAAAACACAAAAATAACAAAACGTGGATGAGCGAGTTATCAGTGACTTTCATTCATGTAACTTATTCGTATTTCCCGTAAGTCGTTATGGTAAAATACGAGAGCAAAACAACACAAATATCCGGGCAATCTTACCCTCATGTACATACTCTGTAGTCACAGTTGTATTCGACTGAGATCTCTATTTGCCCACCATAAAACCACCCGTATCGTACTGCCGACAGTTCCACAAACCATAAGGAAAAATTGTCACCTATCTCGATGAGATGAAACAAGGAAAGTTAACAGCATGTTTAGGTTGATATTAATACATCACAGCGGTCGGACATCAATTTATCAAGCAGACAAGGGACCGAGAAGGACCGTAGTGATAGTCTCCAGCTGAAATTACTTGTAACCTTACGAGGTTAGCCTTCATTCATCTTGTGCCATTCATCAATCGTTCGTTAGAAACAACTGACGATCTAGCTGTTGTAACTATCTTTTGTTTAGAATTGAGTACTCATGTTTGAATATTATAATAGAAAACAATGAACAGGGCAAATTGGTCCTTACAGACAAACGAAATGAGCGTTTAAAATGTACTAATACCAAAACAAAATCGTTTTCGAATTCAATCAAATAGGGTTTAAAAAACTAATTAGAACCGGGGGATTATTCTCAAACAGTTTTCTTTTATTTACGAAATAATCCTGAAGAAAGAGCGAAATTCACGGGAGTAAGTTTGAAGTTTAATTAGTGGGGTGAAAAGTTTTACTTTCGATACCGAACAGGTACGCATTAAATCGATAAGTGAAGTTCGAGAACTTTGCAGGCGTTTGGATTGTGTGAAAGAATCGCATCGGTAAACAATAATTTATTTTCAAATGGGTGAAGTGGGGCTAATGATTTTACTTTTAGGATTGGTAGCGAAAATAACTTTGAAATGGATAATTATAAAATAAGGTTTCATACTATTATTATATGGAAATTTCAGAAACGATAATTTATTTTTAATTGCAAGAGCATGTAATTCAATGACACCATATTTAATCGTTCCAATCAAGCTGAACGCGGATTTTCGTCATTTGATACTTGACCGGGACACACTGAGACGCACATAGGAATTTTAATACGTCAGACATGTTCTAAAACAACTTTACGTTTCAAATATCATTCCGAAGCATATTCCGCCCCTTGAGTCGACGTCAAATACAGAAAAATGTTTCGCCTCAAAGGACTGAATGTTGGGACCAAATGCCTCGGAAATGGTATGCCACGGAAAAGGTGGCTCACATCTGTGTCGACGAACGTCGAAACGTCACCAGTTGACGGTGTAATGCGATGAAGCTGGGAAGCGGTTTTGTAGTCGAGTGCCTTTTGTTTGTTTTCAGAGCAGATAGTGTGTCGGTATTTGTATCGTGTGTTATGCAAATATTAACTGAATATTGTGATGTTCATTATTATGTTGAGATAACGCATAATATTTTAGATCATATTTCAATTGTTTTATAACTTATTTTAATAGCTTTTTTTTTTGGGTGGTAAATTATCAACTCGTTTGAGTTTGGAACACAATGCGCCGTCGACCCGGGCCTGGTCCTTATCGAATGGTGAGCTATTGCTCACCGTTCGCAAGCCCGTGCCTACGGTGGCTGGAAATCGGCCTGCGATTCCCGACGCCCAGGGCGTCTCCTTCTGCGGCGGTTAGGGGCGTGAGGGCGCGAATTTACGTTGCAGATGTTGTAGTTCCCATCTACATGCGCGCCATATGCAAAAACAAATAATGTCATTTTCTAAAAAAAAAACTTCAAGATTAGCGTTGACTACCGTCCGGTAGGCTGCGTAAGATTCTTCACTTATGCTGATTCTGTGAAAGTACCCTAGTGCTTCTACGAAACAAAACTTATAATGTAACCAAACTAAACTCATACCAACTTATAGAAGGTTCGGTATATTCAGCCACTAGTTCAATGGCTGCTAGTTAATACATAAATTTGCCGCGAAGCAATATCTGTGTGCAATTCTGGTACTAAGTGCTCCCCGTGGGAGAAATAGTGCAGAATATCCCCGTTTCAGTTCTTCTGTAATTGTTATTACGGCACTGATTGGTCGACTAAAATGCTGCATTATCTGTACAATCGCGTTGTCTTTTGTTTTTGGTATATTTTAGTAGTTTTGTTGTTGAGAATTGTTGAATGTAGTTTGGTGTTTGCAGACGGTGTTGCGGTGCAGCTGTAATCTGACTGCATGATATAGTAGAAACTGCATCTAGCTGCAGTAAACTTTAGTTGAAGCACAAGGGTTGGTTGGTTTATTTCAAATATTCTTCCTATTTTAAATGAGACTACTTTTATTCGTATCATGCTTGCCATAATTTATATTTTTCCATACATAAACGGTCGGAATCCACACAGGACTGTGTTAGTTAAAGAAGTCTAAACAGAACTACATATTGGGAGAAACTTTTATAAAGAAATCAAGTCATTTCGCCCATGACATAAAATTAACAACATAAAGGTTCTCGTTTCTCCTCGGAATTTTTCTATTTTGTGCTTCTTTACAAATAGAGTACAGACTATTTTTGTACTCTCACCAATATCCGAACCCCTGTCACAACCTCATTTCCTTTAATTCTGAACTTCGAACTAAACGACCTTTATTAGAAGTCAATTGGTTTTCATATCAGGTTTCACGTAAAAACTCTAGTGTGTGGAGTTAATGTAGTCCCAAACTTTCTTATTAACAGGAAACAACTTTTAATTTGATTAGTTCTCTCCGTCTTTACTTCGACGGCCCCCACGTATACTATCGAAATTACAAAAAAGCCATTTTCATTTTATTGCACTAATAGCAAGTAGAGATAAAGATGTATGTATGATTTTATATAAAAATTATGTACAAATTTTTATACCCTCAATTGTTTTTCAATTGAACAAAATCGAAAGTACATAAACTGAACACATTAAAACATCGAAAGTTAAATTAGAAAAAGTGTAATAAATTATCAAAAACAATAGTAGACAGTTTAAAACGGTCAAATTTTCCACTTTAGATACATCGGTAATATAACATTTTCGAATTTCATGTTCGACAAAAATCTAAATCTAAACTTAGAATCGCTCTCCTGTAAAGTAGAGGTTTTGCAGTTTCGATACTTTACGTGGTGGCCGTCGACTTGTTACAAGCGATAGTTACAAAGTTTTTTTTCCAGCTGCAACTAGTTAACAAGTTGAGCATTATTAATTACTGTGGTGTGTCAGTATAACACAACAGCTTGAATAATACCTATATGCGAAAGAGCAATGTGTTCGTTTACTGGGCCAGCATAAAGCAGTTTAAAAATGTTAAGAGTCCTATTACATTTTTACGCAATTTTCAGCAGCAGTAAGATATTTTAATTATTTGATTATGAATAATGATAGTGTCATTCTTTTTCTTGTAAATTGGAGCTACACATTTTTCTTTTCCTGTAATTTACTATAAATATTTTACGAACTCAGTTTACAAGAAAAACTGTCGGCGATGGAACTTTGACGCTCAAATTCACATAGTTTCATTAAATTCTAATAAAAGCTAAAATTACTCAAAGATAAGTCGAATGTTTTACTTGTTTATAAGAGTTCTAGAATTTATTTGAATTCCTTGAGTTCCCACGGAAAAAATCGTAAAGAAAAGCAATAAATGTCTTTCTTAATTCAGCGTACAATATATTCCAAATAAACACAATTTTATCAAATAAACTAATATTATATAAAAATTTATATCTACGATGAATACGTTTCATTAGTTTTCGTTTTTCAATATAATAAGACAAAATTACAATAAATAAAATTAAAGTACTTGGCATATATTCCGCGTCAAGTCAGCAAATTACACGAAAATAATTTGTAACTCCAACTTACAAGAAAGAAAATGGTACTATTGTTATTATAATCAAATAATTAAAATATCTTACTGCTACTGAAAATTATAGAGTAAAAAATCATGAATTTCCGTAAAAAAATTATAGGACTCTTAACAATGAATTTTCAATATGCTCGTGCCACGTCCTGTAAATAATTTTAAAAAGTAAAATTCCAATTTCAAATACTGGGAAGAAAATATGCACTGTTGATGTTTTTTTTGTTTTGTTTTTTTGTAACTTGATCAACACTGGTTTATTGTTGGTAAAACTTAAAACAAACTTGCCTCAGAGAATTCCCCTCTAGTTTGTTAGTCTGTTTAAGTGCTTGAACTTGAATTATGTTTAATTTATCCCGTTGTTTACATAAGCTATTGAACATCAAACTAATCTCTAAAGGCTTTAGAGAATTGATTGATTGAGACAAGGGTAGGTTTTTGGGTTCCTGTGTTTAATTTAAGTTAATTGGGTCATTATTAAACTTTAACTGTTTGGAGCAAGACAATTTATTACTCGAACTAGTATAAATTGACCTCGTTTAAAACATAAGTTTTCTTTCTAAAGGTGGATTTGATTTTAGATAGCGAACTTTATGCTTTTGTAGATTGTTATCTAGAACAATTACGAAAAGACTAAGATTCTGTTTTCGTAAGAAAACAATCTAGAATTAATGGCGGATAAAATGGAGATTCTAAAAGTTAAATTAAGATAAATTATAGCTGTTTGGAATAGAATATTGCGATGGAAGAGCTGTGCGTAGGAGTGGCCTCTATTTATAAATTAATGATTTCTAATTTAGAGCTGATTGTTGTTCACAGCATTTATTAGTTTACTGAAAAGAGCGGTAGTTTATTCTTAGTTACATTAGACATTTTGTCTAAAAAACAAATACTTTAACGATTATGTAAACCCTTTATTTAAATCTTTATTTAAACCATTTCCCCATCTTGCCTCCCACGAGTATCAAATGCATTATTTATAAGAGCCGAGACACAAAACAAATAAAACATTGAAGTCGTTTCAAAATACAATATTTGATGTTTATAGGGAGAAAGCATTTTTATTTACCTGCTCCTATTTGCTGGAGAATTTTAGGGATGAGCATTGATGTTTACCAAGTTTTGTGCATGTTAATCGCAACTACAAAGTTTGTGTTCCATATAAGTAACGAAAACTGTGCAGGAAACCCAAAACTTCATCGGTCGTCACAGCCTAATAAAATTCTCTTTGGCATCAAAACTAGCCAATGACAACTCGGGACTACCATCGAACAACAAGACTAACGCCGGGCACACACATTAAACTTTTAGCATAGCTGAATAGCGTTTTCTATACTCTCAGCGTTTCGGTCGAAGTATCGCCGCGTTTTGCGACTATATCGATGCTGCGTTGAATGAAACGTGTTTCCAAATCTCTCAGCATTCGGGAAAAAACTTTTGGCTGTAGCCTTTTTCAAACGAGTTCGGCTTGCGACCTCGCCACGTGAATAGCTTATGAATAAGGATTCCGTTTGAGCCTAAAACTAGTCGGACAATCCCCAAACATATGTAGGTAAATCCCTAAACAATAAATGACCTAGATCTTTCTATAAAAATTTGGATTTGTGGAAGATTCCAGAGACAAAAAGGCAATTTTGAACGTCAAAAACAAAAAATAGAATTGATTCTAGTCGCCCCTTCCAAAAGGTAGTTTTCGTATGGAGAAGAATGGGCAAGAAACTCTACCGTTACTCTTTTAAAATGTTTTACAATATTTTGTGTACATTAATTATATAATTATATGTGAAGACGATGCACCTGGAATAATATTACTATACCACAATAGGTAAAAATAATTAAAAATGAAGCAATGACAGAAAAAATAATAATTATGTAATGGATATATAGTGTTCACATATTTACAAGCATTGTAAAAGTAGGTACCTATACGATATTCGTAAAAAAATTACAAGTTATACTAATTAGTCAGTGTGTGAGTAATCACAGAATGTAAAAAAATAATAATAATGTTTTATTTATTTATTTATCTCTCCCTTATAACTATCATTACAGGTTCATCACCTAATGCGATAGTGAGGTCTCTTATAATTATGCTGTCTTTATATAATACAAATTATTTACTATTTAAAACTATTAGGAACTTTTAAGTTCTATAACATATTATAGGTATAGGAAACATTACTCACAACAAATAACACATAGGAACATAACTTTGACAAAATAAAATAAAAAAATATATGAGAAACTTGAACAAAACCGCAACGTTTCTAACGTAACGTTTCCGTAACTATCTAATTAAATATACAATAAAATATCTGTTACGAGACAATAAAATACATCATATACCACAATAACATACTACACAATCTACATTAGGTATAACATAAAATAAACAACAGTAACCTTGCGAATTCACTCAAATTACATGTGAATAAATCAATTTTAATATGAAGATCGTTAATGACCCGAAGTGCTCGGGTTAGTGGTGTTTTGGCGAGTAAGTTGGTTCTGGCTGTCGGCACGGCCAGCAGTGGCGGGCGCCGCCGCCTCCATACATAGCGGTCCGGTACGCAAAGACTCAAGCGCTGCAGCACCCCTGGATTATGCTCAAAGCCTCGGAGTAACTTGACTAAGTAAGCGACCAGTGTAAACTCCCGTCGCACCCTCAATTCATTATACCCGACCATACCCAGTACAAATAGAGTGGGATACATTAACGGGTAAAACGGATATACCCCGTAAAGCTTCCTGTACAAGTGTCGCGTAAACTTGTTCTGAACTCGCTCCAACATAACAGAGTATTTGGCTTCGTGTGGAGCCCATATGATAGCACTATGTTCCAGATGACTCCTGACTAGTGCATCATACAGAACCCTGACTGCTGCTATGTTGGTGAAGTCTCGTGTCTGTCTCAGCACGAAACCCAGATTTCTGAACGCCCTTTTGCAGATCTTAGATACATGATTGCGAAATGACAATTCAGGAGTAACAGAAACCCCTAAATCAAGTACCTGTGTGACTCGTTGCATAGGCGCTGCGTCCACCACGTACTCGCGAAGTAGCGGTGTACGTGCGCGGGTAAAACTCATCACCGAGCACTTCGATACGTTGAAGTAGAGCTTGCTCTCGTGACTCCATTGCACTATCCTGTCTATGTCCTCCTGCAAGCGATCGGCATCAGACTCACATTTAACCTCGAGCAGCAACTTCAGGTCATCTGCAAATAGTAAACATGAGCCATGTCTAATGACTTGTGGCAAATCGTTTACCATTATTATGAATTCGAGAGGCCCCAAGTTGCTGCCTTGACTCACACCAGACCAAGTGTAATATGGGTCAGATTCACATCCATTGCAGTCAACGTACTGCTGTCTGTCTTGCATATAGCTGGCAAAAAACTGCAATAGATGAGGGGCGCATCCGACGTCCGCGAGCTTCTTTAGTAAAATATCATTATCCACGGTGTCAAAGGCTTTTTTGAAATCAAAATACGCAACGTCAACCTGCGCCCCCGCATCTACAGCCGGCACCACCTGCGCCATAAAGTTGAGAAGATTGGTGGCAGTGCTTCGCGCCGGTCGAAACCCATGCTGCGCATCCGATAACTGTCCGCGTACCTGCTCCTGCATGCAGCGCTGGATTGCAGACTCGAACACTTTAGCCGGCGTCGATAGCACGGCCACCGGTCTATACCCACTGACCTCAGATCCCGCTTTACCCTTGGGTACAGGAATGACACGCGTGATCTTCCATTGGGTTGGAAATGTCGCCGAATTAAGACTAATGTTATAAATATAGAGTAGAGGTTCCGCGAGCACCCTACTACAATCTCTAAAAAGAAAAGCTGGTATCCCATCCGGACCTGCTGAACGCTTCGGTTTTAGGCGCTCGAGTGCGTCTCTCACGTCCTTAAGGCTCAGCGAGTCAAGTTGCACTCGCGCACTGCTCGCTGTTCCCGCCGCCGCCGCCGCTTGTGGATCTAGTCGCGGCGGCTCCCTGCTGTATACCGATTCGAAAAAACTCGCGAATTGTATAGCACACTCGTCGTCCGATAAATGCTGACCATCCTTTATAATAGTTTGCCTGGTAACTGCCCTTTTCTTTAATCGTATGTATTGCCAGAATGATTTCGGATCTTTAGCAAACTGACACTGGATTTTATGTTGATGTAGTTTGTGTGCAGCTTCTATAGATTTTTTTATTAACGCTCTAAACTTGGAATATTCCTCATAATCACTACTCAGTTTAGTTGTTTTGAACATCTTGTGAAGTCTAGCTTTAGTTTTTAGGTCTTTTATTATTTCGCGCGTGTACCATTCTGGGTAAGTGAATCGTGACTTTATATTCAGTTTTTTTCTGGGAACACATTCATCCAAAATATTATTAATATTACTATAAAATAAATCCAAGATTGCTTCCAAATTGCTCATCTCATACATACTATTCCAATCAATAGAAACGAACCTCGAATAAAGCAATTGATAATCCGCCTTATAAAAGTTCCATTGTGGTCTACTATTACGTGCGCATGTACCGGGCGCGCGTGAGTCTACGGCGACGGCGGGGGAAGAAGCGGGGGCAGCGGCCGCGGGGTCGGGGACGCCAGCGGGCCGCGCGAGGCGCACGCTTACCGCGAGCGGTGGATGATGCGCGTCGACGGGTACAAGTGGCTCGGCGGCCGCCACTACTGACACCTCTCCACTAAAACCTGTACTCAGAACCAAATCCAGCTGTCGACCTAAACTATTGGGTACTGTGTTATTTTGAGTGAACTCGCAATAAGATACGAAACATTCATAATAATTACTAACATTTAAAGGACACGAAAATAAATTAAAATCTCCAATTACAATTACTTCTCTATATCTATCACATAGTTTTTCTATTGTTCTGAATAAAATCATGTACTCATTCTCAGAACTACCTGGTGGAATATAAATCACACAACACAGGAATAAAAATCTATAATTTAAATGAACTGTTGCACAAACCATTTCGAAAACGCAGGTATCTATCGAAATGTCCGCGATAGGTACCTGTCGCAACTCATACCGGTGTGCGGCCACTAGAAACGCGCCTCCCTGTTTCCAACCATCTGCTCGATCACACCGAAGTATTTGAAATCCCGGTGGGACAATTTCTGGATCTTGTATGGAATCATTGCAACCAGATTCCGTGATTGCGTATAAGTCTGAATTTAATGATTCCATATTTCCTCTGAACTCGTCTAACTTCGTTCGAAGACCTCTAACATTTTGGTATAAAATATCGATAGTATTACTTCGGTGTATTTTTGGTTGACTTGCGAAACCAAATCCACTCACTGAATTCCGCGTTCATGGGCCAGATTTCTGCCTGATTCAATATATTGAAGCATTGTTCTGGCACTCCCACAATAAACGACGAGTAGTCTCGCTCCGTTTTATGTCTGATTTTATCCACTTTAATGAGTACATCTGGACCGCATACATTTTTTACATGATCGGTTATGGCTTCGGGAGTGGTTTCCGGATGTAATCGCCAAACATGTAGGTATTTTTTCCGTTCCGTAGCTTGAATAGCCTTCAACTCCGTATTTGTACCTACTCTGACCTCTTTAGGTTGCCTGTTAGCTTTTCTATTCCGAACAGTCGTCCAGCCCGATTCGTTATCCTCTGTCTGTGCATTAATTGGTTCTTCAGCCTCTATTTGGTTAGTAATACTCATAGTTTTTTCCTGTAATATAGCAGACTTTGTGGCTCCACCTTTGTTTACACTTTGTGTTTTGACGTAGGTATGCTTAGTTGTTTTCTTAGGAATGTTATAATATTTAATTACACAATTAAATTAGCAACCAGTTTGATTTTGTCTAGACTCTAAATTGTCCTATGGAGCTAGACCAGCATGCTTCCAAGCATTCTTATCTAGAATATAATCCTCTAATTTGTAATATGCTTCTATCAATTGCTGAAGTCAGTTGCAAAGAACGACAAGTCGTGTTATGGAAGTATTTTAACAGTACCAAACGTAGTAGTCAATTGCGGTACTTAATAATACACCAACGGAACAGTACTGGCGTTGAATAATATCCTTGTTTGCTTACCAAACGCGCACTTTATAGTCCAAATATACGGTACAACCGCGTAATTTATTGACGTCATCCTTCCAATTCCAATAAATGGTCATCAACGGAATTAGGGTTATTAATTCGTTTTACTCAACGCGACGGTAATTTTAGTTAGAATTTGTTTTCCGCTGATTAGTGGGTACATAACGAGAGTTCGTCAACTGCTTAATGATTGCCTATTTATCGCCTATTTAGAGGATTAAGTTTATGTAAAATAACAGTTTAGAATCAGTCTTAAAATTTTCTCGAACATTCTTCATTCTTTGGAAATAATATGTGTAGGATCTACCTATTTTTTACAGTGATATAATAGAAAAAAAAATTAAAAGCCATTCTTTCTCGTATCTTTAATGATGGATTGTTGATGGATCCAGAAACCTAATGCGAGATATACACCCCATACCAAACTTAAATTCCACAAAACAAAAAACACACATCCACTAGTAACTTCTTACAAAAATCCAAAGAGTTCATGTAACGTAATCGGCTCTATAGAAGTTTCGCTGGTAATTTCCAGTCCAGCTTGAAACGGAATGACGGTAAAAGTTTTGATTCACTAATAGCACATTAAATGCTAGCAAACGAACAGCTTCATAACGAGGCATAAAACTCGTAGCACCGTTATTACTCACGGTTCATTTTGAAGCAATCTGGAATACTTCATTCTTTCATAGTGATGGGAACGGGCCGCTTGGATTGCCTTTGAATTCGAATATGCAGCGGTGCAGTGAGAATCGATTTGAAAGCTCAATGTAAGGTTTAGTTGAACTAGTGTCAATGAATGATATTGTGATTAATGTTCGATAATCTATGGATACGATTTGAGTAGGAATAGCTATCGCTGAGAAAGTAATCAATGTATCTAGGTATGTTTTCTATCCTTATGTGAAAGACCTTTGCCCTGCTAGACGAAAGTTACTGGCTGTTTTTGCATTTAATTTTACGGAGATTGAAGAACAGAATATTATATTTTATTATGGCTTAAGTTTTGCATTTTTAGATTTATCTGTTTTCACACAAATCCTTGCTTGCACAAATGAAAGATAAGGCTCTACACTAAAAAATCTTTGCTGACTACGCTAGATGAAGATGTCTACCATTTTTGTTTTGTTGGAAGGTACTACGTAGTTATAAGCAGTTTACATTTAAATATATTTTAAAATGTGGACAAGTTTAAGAAGTGGCTCTTTAAACTTCACTTTCTAAAGAAACCAAATATGTATTTTATGCAGTGCAAGCTGAGTTTACCACAATATTAAAATGTTAAAAACGTAACCAACATCTGTGGGTGCACTGTGCCAACATCACAGACGTGAACAAAATAAAGTAACTATTTATTTCATATTTCTTACAACACATGCTGATAAAAATATTTGCAGCCGAAGTAAATAATAATATTTAGATGCTATGGAAAATATAATATGTTACAGATTATAATTTAGGAAATGCCTCAGCTGCCAGCGCCGTCTCCCGAATTGGCTGCCGGTGCTGACTTTGAAAAAAAGCGGAAAATGGGGTTGGCAATTTGGCATATGGAGTAGATAGGCGAGATTAATATTTTTACATAATCAATAATTTCCGTATTTCAGTAATCAAGTACTACTCGGAACCGAACTAGTTAGGTTAAATATTTTTACTCGTAAAAAAAGGTTAGGTTAGAACTGTGACCCCTTAGCCAAAAACGAGTAGAACATCTAGAAATAAATACTTTAGTTAGGGTTTGTTAGTTGGGGTTCTGAATACTAGAAGGTTTTCCATAAACGCCGTGCCGTCGCCGCTGCCGGTGTTCATCATAGGGGCCGGCCGCGGCGTCGGGCAGCATATTTTTTAAATTTCGGGTGGCGACAGTAATGTATTGCCGGTTCCTAACGGCGTTATTTTTGGGTACCGGGGCTGGCATCGGAGGCACTCCCTAATATTTAACACCTCTGTCTAGAGATATTCAAGCGTGATGTGCTGCTGTCTTTTTTTGTTTCCTGAAATATTATGTTTATTATCCGTAACAGATTTTAAAAAAATATCATCGATTAAATAATACCTATGGAATATATGTAGCTACTTTGTACGTGGCACAAGCTCCACGATATAGACTTTATAAGGTAAGTACTTGAATCTTGGTCAGTAAGATGTTACATGGTTTTTCCATTAAGGACAACATGAATATTATCACAAACTACCATCAACTTTCACAATTTTGTAAAAGCTTCTACATTAACAAACAAGTCTAAAGACTTGTATGTATTATGTTTTAGTTAAAATAATTTAAAAATCTAGAGATCTATGGAAAAGAAATCGTTAACAAAAAAAATAAAAATGTACGTCGAACCAAGATTTAGCAAAAAAAATAGACTGCAGCCGCAACTAGCTGTGCTTAACAACGAATCATCAATGACATGTTAGTCTACTTAAAGCAAATGGACCGGTCGCAAAAGTCTATAATTCATTTTCGTAGTCTTGTGAATGTTGTAGAATTGCCAAACTACCTACTGGTGGTCATGTAAATTGGCATTCCCTCAATAAAAAAAAGTGCCGCCTGCAGGTCGTTACTGATTTGCGTAGCCAGCCACAACGACACCAATTTCTTTTCCACGAGAAAATTGGCATCCGTTCCACCTCATGTCGATATTTTTATTGATTAAGTTTAATGCTCTCTCTATTACAAACATTAATTTCTATGCTAATGGCCACGCTATGAAGTTTCGTTCCAAAAAATGTCATCTAAAATTAATTTTATGTATTTTCTGCAGTGTTTGGTTGTTTCAAGTTGAATCTAGCTTGCTTTTGTTAACCTATGTCCGCGGCTCGTCCGCAATCCGTCCGTTCCGGTGTGATTGATCCTTGACTGAAATTAGTGTATAGTTGATAGTTTTAAGGTTAATTTTGCTAGATTTTGTGTACGTGTTAACACTTAACAAGCGTTTCTCGCCATCAAACTAGAAAGTTTGGCGAGTACCTAAAACTGTAGAAACAACAAATAATGTACCTATGTTTGAGAATAATAAAATAAAAAAACAAAACCTATTTAACCGGACTTCCGGGTCGCTTCAGTCTTTACGGTATTTAAAAAAAAAAATGTGATACACGTGACGCAAGGTACATCGTAAAATATAAATAATAATAATAATAAATAATTCATTTCCAAAACTAAATTATAAAGGAGTTATGCGATATAAGCCGGTCCGATAGAAAATAATGTCGCACTTCATTTTTGACCTTTGACTTATTTTCCAGGGCTTTCCATCTGGCATTTGCTTTATTTTCTTACAGATTTTTAAGAAACTAGTTGCGCCCCCACTCTCATAAGTTTTGATCCCGCGGGAATATCGGAATAAAAGTATCCTATGTCCTAATTCAGGTCATGGTCTACCCATGTGCCAAATTTCATCCATATCTGTTCAGCCGTTTTAGCGTGAAAGCGTAAAAAACAAACAAACTCACTTTCGCATTTATAATATTAGTTTAGGATTGGATGGCCCCGTGGGACAAAATAATACCGTACCTACTGTCGAGGAATGAAAAGGTTTAGCAATTTTCAAATATCTACCTGCATTCTTTTCCCACATACCGGGGAAGTATCGCCATTTTAAACTGCCGTTTTCAGTCATAATGATGATAGCACGTAGACTCATGCATTGTGCAAGTGAATGTTGACGTTTTCATTGTAAAAGTTCAAGGAACGATGCTGTAGAAGTATTATTTCTTCGGATTATTCTAAATAACGTGTCTTCTATAATTTATTTAAATTTACGTCACTTTCATGCTTAATAGTTATAAATATTTTATGAAACTTCTGAAGCCTGTCAAAAGCAGACCACCATTTGAATATAATTAAGGGTAGCAAATTATTCTGAGCATAAACACACTCATCATCTGCTTAGCCTTTTCCCAACTATGTTGGGGTCGGCTTCCAGTCTAACCGGATGCAGCTGAATACCAGTATTTTACATGGAGCGACTGCCTATCTGACCTCCACAACCTAGTGACTAGGTAACACGATACCCTTTGGTAAGACTGGTTGTCAGACTTTTTGGGCTTCTAACTACCCGTAACGACTGTCAAAGATCTACAAATGACAGCCGGGACCAACGGCTTAACGTGCTTTCCGAGGCACGGAGGGGACTTGGTATGTAAAGATGGTCACCCATCCACGGACCAACCGCGGCAAGCATAGCTTAACCTGATCGATCGACCCGTGCAGCTGTTATTACTTAGCCACAAGCCCCTTCTTAGCCACAAGCCCCTCATCTATCTGAGCATAAATACACTAATTGAATTAAAAGAATTAATAATGCGATGTCTTACAGTTCTGCTTGAGTGTCAATAACACAAAGGCATAAATTAAAACATATTAATCCGAGGATGTTACTAACATGTTAATTAAGCCAGTTGATTTATTTGACGAGTGATAGTTTCAATTATGTAGGTACTAATTAGCGATAGTCAATTACATGAATGTCTGAGTATAATTGAAACTGCTTTACAGTGATTGTTGCGTAAGGGACTAGTCTCACGGGACAGTTGGCTCCCGGTTGATTTCCGCATGCGAGGCCCGCATCCTTGTAAAACCGCGTGCTATTATACATTTTTGAAAGGTTGCAACTTACGAATTATTTGGACATCTTAAACTATTTAAAACATTTTTGATTAAATTAATAGATTCTAAATCTATGATCTGATTTAGGGCTGATTTCCAATGCAACGATTTCCAGAAAGCAAATAATCTGAGGAATAATTTTGTATTTTTGACAGTTTTTCCATACAAATATTATTCCACAGATAAAAGATATGTGAAGTTAGAAAAATCAATCTGCCTAGCATTTTCTCAACTATGTTGGGGTCGGCTTCCACTCTAACCGGATGCAGCTGAGTAAGAGTATTTTACATGGAGTGCTCCATGTAAAATACTCGTACTCACTGAGCTATTATGATACCACCATAAATGTACAGGGAGAACGATAACAGTTTAATTTTACAATCCATTGCACTTTTTCTTCAGTCGTTATAATATCATAACTTTGAAAGCTGTTGTAAAAACGACTTCTATACAGAAATTTAAATTCAAATCTCTTATTGGAATTCCTTATTATGTTGGAAGTTATTTTTAAGGGTTGCTACGGCAGTTTCCATACTGTTCATATTTATATTATGCCAGCGGTATGGCTACGCAGCCACGGCGGTGGTAAGTACTGCCGTAGTGCGCCAACTCAGTAACTGACTAATACGTTACCCCTTGATAAGACTGGTTGTCAGACTTTCGGGTTTCTGATGACCCATAACGACTGTCAAAGATCCACGAACAACAGCCAGGACCAACGGTTTAACGTGCTTTCCGAGACACGGATGAGTCTCGGTATGTAAAGATGGTCACCCATACACGGACCAACCCCGCCAAAAGTAGCTTAACCTGATGAATCAACCCGTGTGGCTGTTATTAATCTGCCCTTAAAAATATTCATTATCATTTATTTAAAACATTATTGTACAAGACAAATGACTTGTTACTAAGTCGACACTGTCGTGGTACAAGTCATCTTGCACCTTCGTGATCGTCAATCATGGTTGTCACTGATCCTACAGGGAACAAGTAATCATGATGTAATAATGCTAAAGTCAGATGTCAAATATTATGTGGTAAAGTTTTAGTTGCCTTGTTTTATACGAATTCAAAAAAGGAGGAGGTTTTATTATGTTAGTCTGTTTGTTTTTTTTTTTGTTATGTAGGTATGTTCATCGATATTTTCGCTGTTTCGATTTTAATAGTATATTGTTTGCGTAGGGAGCAAACAACTATTTTTAAGGCGAGAGTGTTTCTTTGAATCCAGGGCGTAACAAGTCCGTGGGTCGCGCACAGTCAATCTCGTGGTCTAAATGAAACTGACTGCCTGATCCAGGCTCCTCTGATGCTAAACTCTTATCGTCTCAAAACGTTCCCATGAGAAAATGCAAGCCGACCCCCGGCCACGTATGACGCAATCAGATTTACGTCGTCGCTTTCATATCGGAATCAATTATTAATTATTTAATATCAATAAGTTCTAAGCGCTAACAGAGACCAGAGTACGTCACTCGTGCTTAAAATAGTGTTGCTCCCGAGGTGAACACTCTACTTTTTATCACCTTCTATGAGAAAAAAACGTGTGTGGTTCAACCCCCGTCAGAAACGAAGTTCCTTCTCACGTATGATTTAAAACAAAAACAATATTTTCACAGCCGCCATCTTGGATTTACATTTTGACCTCACTATCGACTTTACCACCTTCGAAAACTATGAATACGATACTCATAACGAACATTAAAAAAAAATTGCAGCCGCCATCCTGGATTTACATTTTGACCTCACTATTGGCTTTAGCACTCTCAAAAACTATGAAAACAACATCCATTATGATAAATTTGAAAATTTCCATCTTGGATTTACATTTTGACCAAATTACACTTTCTCTCTCTTGGCAGCCTGTTACTTGTTCATATAATGTTCGTGATTGATCTCTTTGGTGATTGAAACTTTTACTACCAATATCAACATTCCAAACTCAAATTATTTTTAGTCCCTAGGGATTAAAAAGCTATTGTAGTCCCTGTTTACGAAGAATAAATTAGCTCTTTAAATAGATGTGATAAAATAGTAGATTGTTTGCCAAGAGAGCAAACAACTATTTTTAAGGCGAGAGTGTTTCTTTGAATCTAGAGCGGAGCAAAGGATTCTAGAGTAGAATCCTGAGCGCAGCGAGGGATTCAAAGTACGTCACTCGAGCATAGTGTTGCTTCCGAGGTGAACACTCTACTTTTTAACAACCTCTATGAGAAAAAAAACGTGTGTGATCCGAACCCCGTCAGGAACAAAGTTCCTCCTCAAGTACGATTTAAAAAAAATCTGTGCCGCCATCGCGGATTTACATTTTGACCTCACTATATACTTAAAAAATCGTTAACACTAAACTAAAACTAAAAATTTCTGCAAGATTTCATAAAAGAAAATGATTTAGCTTTCAACATTAGAACAACACCTTCTGCTTCAAAACAGCGTTCCCGCCTAGTAAATGTCGCACAAGAATAAATTAAGGTTTATAATATCAAAGTCACTTTACTGCATGCAAAATAAAATCTTGAAGGGCGCCGAGTGCTTTAAAATTCCTTCAACATTTTACACGTCAAGTCAGACGAGAGGTCTTATTTACCTCTAGAATAAATGACTGTAAAATATTGCCTTGCCTAAAACACCAACGAACATTACTAAGCCCGGCTTATTCGCTGGAAAAAGGAAGAAAAACGCCGCTGATTTCTCTGAAGCCTCAACATTAGCACTAAACGTTATCCGTTCAATTTTATTTCCAAAGGTTTTATCGGGAGCGTAGATATTTGAGAATTATTCGCGGGCACTTTACGCGGAATTTAACGAATAGGTGCGCGAGTTTAAGTTCCGGCCGAGTGCACACCCGCGCAACATTAAGTTACGTGGTTCCGCACCATTAGCGAAGATTTCGCAGTTTCACCCTGTCTCAATTCCGCGGACTATTAAAGGGGAAATTTCATTATAAGAATGGTTCTCTTGAATAAGCGATGAACATTGCGAGGTGCGTCTGAGACTTAACGGCTGCCTCTGATTAAAGATTACATAGGTAGTCTCGGATGGTGTTAAATTTAATTTGCTCCCGCGAAGATTATGCGACATAAGCCTTCTGGCGTTCGAGTTTATTACTGAACTTTGTCGCAACTTTTGACTGGAACACCTAATTCATAATAACCTTCGTGAATTCGCTATGTAGATTGCGAGAGGCACGTACATTAGAAACAACATAAGTGAATTATGTAGCGTGGAAGTTCTGGATAAGTCTTAAAATAAATATTATGTTATTTATTCGATTTAATGTAATGGTTGCATTCCTTCATAAGATCTCACAATAAACCTATAAATCTTAATAAGGCATTATAATAGGAGATTCGCAGGAGAACCAAGGTAACCGACATAGCCCGAAGAATTGCCATACTTAAGTGGCAATGGGCAGGGCACATTGCTCGCAGAACGGATGGCCGATGGGGCCGAAAGGTTCTGGAGTAGCGACCGCGTACCGGAAGACGTAGCGTTGGAAAGCCTCCCACAAGATGGACCGATGACCTTGTGAAGGCCGCAGGAATCCGCTTGATGCGGAAAGCACAGAATCGGTCGAAGTGGAGGTGCTTGGGGGAGACCTATGTTCAGCAGTGGACGTCTTTCGGCTGAAATGATGATGATTATAGTAGGTACCTACACTATAGTCGGATGAAAAGTTAGTGGCTGTACGTTGTCTGTCTACAGCATAATTTAATAAATTATAGTCTCGGGCTTTCTCCTTGATGTATTTCATTGTAAAATTCTTGTTAATCAGATTAGTGGCTTTATAAGCGAAGATTGATTGAAACTAGAAGATGGAAACAATCGTGTTTTGTAAACCTTCCGACCCTTCGACGAGGTTACAATAATGAATTACTAAATAAATTAAATGAAAACAAGCGAAGGAAATTAAACTTTGTTTTGTCTCTTGTTGCTTTTAATTAAAACTTTAAAATTACGTGATTGGTTATAGATTGTTTTCTGTTTGAGAGGATTCAGCCGTGGCGGTCGTGCTAAAAATGGAATGAAAATGCGAAATCATATTGAAACGATTGTATTTTATTATGAAGCTTATTTCATTTTCACCGTAATAAGCCACAACTTTCTTTTTACGGTAATAACACTCTTTCTTTGAAAATATTTTCGTTTTCCAAACTATTTTGATGCTCTACCCATAAGAGGTATTATTGGCACATGTATGAAATGCGTATCTAATACGGTTTTATTCTTAGATATTAGGGTAGCTATTTACATGACGACGCAAAATCTCTAAGGGGTATTCAATTTATCAAACGGGCTTGTCTAAAACGTTTGCATCACTAAAAAAAAACACGACCTTTTACGTGTAGTATTAATGTAGGACTAGTACCTGGGCGACCGAGCTCTGCTCTGGTGAAAATAGAGAATGCTCATTTAATAGTATAGGAAAGTTCGTACTAATTCCGTGTATAGTACTTACTAATTCCAAGCTACCATGTCATTATTCTAAGGTTGCTATCTTGTTCTAAACTATGGGCGACCGAGCTCTATGCGGGTGAAAATACAGAGAAAACTAATTTTCTCAGAAATAAGACCTAGCTAGATAAATTTTTCGCCCCCATAAACCGTTATATTGCAACTTTCGAAATCGTTAGAGCCGTTTTGCAGAACGTGATTACAAATATAATTATGTCGGACACGAAACGAATCGCAAGCGCGCCACTGGCGACATCAAGAGTGATCTACCTACACCAAAAAAGGCGCGCTTCTACAGAGTCGTGATGTTTTAAGGCCATGGCGAGTAGGGCATTCAGCCTCTGATCGCATTGGAGTCATGACGTCACGGAGCTCTTCTCGATTCGTGGCGCTCAGTTATTGTGTTAGTTGTAATTTGTGACCATTGTGTTAATTGGTGATTTTAATAAACGCCACCCGTCGCACCCAGTGTGTGTATAATTTAGCTAGAGTGATTCATTTGATAGTAAATTATAATGTGATCTGAACTGCAAACTATTTTTCTATTGCGCATTAACGCATTAACCAACACTACCCACACTACGCCCACAGTAGTTAAAATATCGCTGAAAATAACGAGAGTCACATACCCGTCTCCGACATATATATAAATATTGCTCATTAAATAGTATAGGATATTGGCACTAAGGCTAAATACGATAACGTGACAGATTTAATAAAATGTCCAACATGTAAATAAATTTCGAATTTGACGCACTGTTCGCTATCAATATTTTCATGCTCTTTGTACGTAAAATATTGGAGATTAAAAAAAATAAAGCACCCAGTGTTGCCCGCATTCGCTTTACGTTGCGCAAACAATAAACATTTTTATCAGAAGTGTGTTACGCGATAAAAAATCATGATTTTATTGTTCCTGACAGACAGTTTTAGGGAAACGGAATTTCGTATGATATTACAAAAATTTAACGACACAGTTTTTATTTTATATACTTACACTTATTTTGCAAATAAGTACACCCCGAGGGGTTTATTTATAAATGTTGCTTTTAAGCAACCGCTTTTTAGAAAACAGTCACTGAAGTTAAATAATGATTAGCGACTGTTTAACCATACATTTTTAACGTTTGAACGTCACTTAACTTTAAGCAACGTTTATATACAGGATAAGTATTTATCCAGTGCGCAAACTTTAACACGTGACTTTACTCATCATTATGAACAACTTTTTTATAGGACTAAACCTGAAATCGCGAAAAAAATAATCAGCTGTTCCCTATATTTATATTCGCATAACTAACATAAAAGGAAAGGGAGGCCTTTGCCCTGCAGTGGGACAATACGGGCTAATTATTGTTATTATTAACTCGTCAAAATGTAGGGACCAGTAGATTTTTTTTTCGCGATTTCAGGTTTGATCCCATAGTAAAAGTTGTTCATAATTATGAGTAAAGTCACGTGTTAAAGTTTGCGCACTGGATAAAAACTTATCCTGAATAAACCCCTAAAAGTATAACACAAAACATAACTATCATAATTATAATGTACCCACTGTTTTCAGTGAAGTGAATACGGAAGTGTGAAGATGTCTTTGAATTTTGGTTCTAGGTTTTCTTACAATGTCTTTCAACACCTTGAAAGTAGGGCTGAGAAAAATATATTATTTGATAACCTAAGTAAACAAAACGTTAATATTCCTAATGTCAGGTGTTTATGATACCGATCAATTAATATCAGTTGAGGTGCTTATAATGAATTATTACGCCCTTCTAATTAAACTTTACCGATTTCGATTACAATTTTATTAATGGTATGATATGGTAGTAGAATTTATTAGTGTAATTAATTTGAAATATGTTTGTAATTTTGTCGTTTATGGAATGTAGGACTGAGCAGATTACCTTAATATTAGGTACATTGGGTTTAATACTAATGTGGTTATTTGATTATGTTTAACTAACGACCCGTCCCTGTTTCGCTCGATTTTTACGACTTGACATAAAATCGAGATTTCTTTATTATAATTATGTAAGCTTAATATTAATGTAATGTATACATAAGCCTCCCGGAATAAATTCTCTAACTGACTATCAGAGATCGGAGTAGGTAGATTGATTTGGGGTCAATGAACTGGCATGTATATATTAGTATGGATATGCCTCCGACGTTCCGGGATTTTGAAATTATTAAGATTCTTTTAAGGAATTTCAAATGTTGTAATATGTAGAATAAAGAATATATCAATATGAATAAGAAATATTTAACCCTTTTGCTGCCTTTTTAATAGTATATAGGTGATCGGACTCCAAGAAAAGAATAGGTATACTATAATACAATATGACAATATTATATATTTTAAATGTTTATCCATCGCATTCTATAAATTTCAAATGTGGTAGTTTAAAAATCCTTACTTTAACTATATTTGATTCAATCCCGTAAGTACCAAAACGAAATCCCGGAAAAAAGGCTTATCCATGTTATGATTTCTATGACTATTCATGATGCGAGTACGTAAAATCAATCTACCTACTCCGATCACTGCTGATGATACAAACTGCATCAAAATTCGTTGCGGAGCTTAGAAGAACAACGCGGTCACACCGACAGGTGACTTTAAACTAAAAGCGATTTTAATTATGTATAGATTTAGAAACTAGTTTCTTTTAGAAATTATTGGAGACAATATTGGAGGTTGGTTGGTTTTTTTTTTATGAAAACGTTGTCTCACACTAGGAATTTCTTTTGTATTGTGGGTGCATTTACAAACATTTAAACTCACGTACACAAACAGCCAGACCCGGAACATCTACATGTAGGTCATAAAAATATTTGTTCCATGCGGAAATCGAACCCGCAACACGCAGCGCAGCAGGCAATCGCTTTATCACTGCGCCAACCGTGCCGTCAAAATGGTACCTACACTAGCTTCTCTTATAAGTACCTAAATGAAATGAATAGAAACCAATATTATAAGATCGTACGCTCCACTAAGCTTATTGTACTTTATCAATGTATTGTGGGATCTATCAGTCGATTCTAAGATCTAAGATCCCTACTTGTACGACGGACGACGGAAGACGTTCTATTGCAATAAACTAAGACGCTTCGCTGGAAACGCGTTCAGGCGATACATCAGTCCTTATCGACGACGTTAGATACAATTCTATTAGGAGAGAGCGATGTGATAATGCAGTTACATATTGCTACATCTATCAACCAACTAAAGACGGTACCTTCTGCGAAAATGAGGTTTACTACAGGTAACTTATTGACTGAAATTGTAGAAGTCAGATGAAAGTCACTGCAGACAAATATTGATATTCAGTGTTGATGGAAAATGGTTCGGTGGACGATGCTTGTAGTTGTTTGAAACAAATGTTGGGATGTTATTCTGATTATTTTTCTTAAGCGAGGTAGCGGAGCAGTGAAATGTAGCCAATATTAAACAATAGGAGCGGAGCTCTGAAGCGGAGCTCTGAAGCGGAGTTTAGATTCTATTGGTTAATATTGGCACATTTCTATACTCCGCTGCCTCGCTCTGCTCCAGTGGACCAGGCAGCCTAAAGATGAATGTTGCCCAAAGAGGATCGGTATGCATAACGACATTATTCTTTGCATATACTATGAATTACCAATATGTTTGCCATGCATAGTGATTTTTTAATATACTCCGACAAAATTGGACGTTCACGTTTCAATAAATAGATGATGAGGTTACTTATTCATAGAAAAGATTCAGCATTTTTCATACACATTGTTGTGGCAGACAGATGTCGTGTTCCAAAACTTAGGAAATTGGATTGTGACCGGTGCGGTGGTTCGTACGGAAATAATCCGCTTTCATCGTATTATTTTTGTACACTGGCGAACATTTTAGTTTTTTTAGTGTTCCGAATTTTTTATTTCACTTTGTCGATGTCACGTCGAGCGTGGCAGCTGTCAAAGCCGAAAACTATTGCGATACAATAAATATTTTTAACATGTTTTTAACGAAAATAATAAATTATACTGTTTGTAAAAAAGTAGCTTGAATTTTAGAAACTAAAATGATTATGCAAATAAGTTTACTGTAGAAATTTAAGCCACGCACTGTTTTAGACATTATCATCGTAAATACTATTTCAATATTATGTTTTGAAAACCTCCATGATTGAACATTTTCCTTCTTAGAAACTACACTATATCTCATATGGTACATAATACAACAAAGAAAGTTATAATACTTTTCACACCTCATACAAAGTAAGTCAAGTTTTTAACTACATTAAAGCTGCACACCCTAAGCTTTACCATTCATTTCATACAGACCCGACGTCCCAAGTAAAGGCATTTAAACTTGAGTGGCTTTTTCATTTTACTTGCTTTCACGGCCAAATGGAATGTGCGCAACATTTCAAAATAGACGTTAAAAGTAAAAAGAGTAAAAATCTGCGTCCACGATATAAATCACGTCATTTACACAGTTTAAAAGCTCGGTTTGACTAATGGCCTTTTACGAAAGGTTCAAATCGAAAGCCTTTGACATCGTGCTGTCTCTTTCTATCCTGTAGTTAGCATAGCAACAAGTTTATGGTGTAATTTGAGTACAGGAAAGTTCGTTTACTATGTTAAACTTTTGCTTGCATACCTGAATGTTGCTTACTTAGAATGTCTACAGCGGTTACAGTTGTTAGTTTAAACTACATAAATGTTATTACTTTAGACATTTCTAGATTTCCCGGTAGTCTCGAATATTGTTGCATTTGGTACCGCGGTAATTTGCATTTCCTCCTTCTTGTGTCATTTTCCTCCGTACCTGTGTGGTGTTTTCTGTCCAAGTGGCGTAAATAGCGAGTAGGTAATGATGAAACTAGTAGTGATAATTATCTAACTGTTGTCTAAGTGTAAAAGAGAGTGTATGTGGAGGCAAAGCACATGGAAAGGAAGAGAAAAGATTATAAAGACTGCGGTCTGTAATCGGCGCAGTGGCGTTTAGTCTCGGAAGCCGATTGCAGCCTATCAGATGCTGATGAAACCGGGCGTATGCTCGAGTAGATGCAGTGGCATCCAATAGCTTCTATCAACAATTTTGGGACACACACGAGGAAACCATAAATATCATTAGATAAATTATTTACTGCAGTACTATTCCGTACTGTGAACGTTTAGATGAAGTGAGCTTGAAAGTGAGCTGTCAACAGTGACAATCCCTAGTATTTGGTGGAATGACAGCTCACTTCAAGCTCACTTCACCTTAGCGTTCACGGTGAGATTTTTACAGAATAGTACTGCTGGCTTCAATGTGCGCTGAACTACGGTGATGTATGTTTCGTACTCTAAGCTGTGAGTTATGTCAATTTAGTATCTATTTCTGTGAATTACAACTTACAAAATGTTGGCTGTACACAGCGCCTCATAATAAATAGTTTTCCTAGAATTACTCAAATAAGGAGCACGAGAGTTTTGTGTTTTAGAATAGAGTTCTCTATAGAATAGATTTCTCTAAATGTACGTCAATGTTCAGATAAAAGTTGTTCCAACGTTTAGACAAGGCAATTCATTAGTCACAACTTTTCACAGGTACATAGGGCCAATGACGTCTACCAGTTAGGCCGGTTTTGTATTCAGTAAGTCCGAACTTTGTTGAAAATGTTATTGCAAATTTAGCTTTTAGTGGTCGGTAGGTTTGGGGTTCTATTTTATTTTAGGCGAAGGAATGAGAAAAACATTGGTAATCTTTCTGCTGATGAGCGGTTCGGAGAAAAATAATACTTAGAAATGTTTAGTTTATTTCGTAGAAAATATTGAATAGGTAGATACGTAATAATCTTGGTCTTCAAAGAGAAGTCTTAAATATTTACCTAGTTAGTATTATTTTAACTAGAACACTTCGAGTAGGTATGGTTTTAGTTTGTTAAAAATTGGATAAAAAAACAGTGGCACTCCGAGAGTGCCGACAGAAGTAAAAACTTGAACAAGATCGCCTCGGTGGAAGAAAAATACTTGTATAGAACATTGGTCCGTAACGTAATATAAATAAAGAGCACAATCACGTTTACAAAATGAGGTGTCGGTAACGGCAACAGGGCAACCGAAGGAACACGGGTGGGTTTTAGTCAGTAAGAGTCTGACACGCCCTCCCGCTCCGCCCAGAGCAGGAAAAGTTATTTGATGATTTCCCAACCAAAAAAAAAAAGGTGTCGGTAACGGTGTCGCGACTTCAATTGTTTTTTCCCATCTCAAAAATGCCCAACGCGCCTAAAGAAGTTTTCACTTCAAAAATTCTAACTTCTTTTATCAATTCAATAATTATATTATTATTATAATAACAAGATTTAAATAATGTATTAGAAAAGCAGTCGGTATGCCATTTGATATGTCATTATTGGCATTGCTCGTCTTTTCAAATATAATAGGAAAACATTTGTTTTTCAAAAAATATTAATAGCTGGTTTTTCCCCAATATTTAGGTATAAACAAATATTTTGTTGTTCACCTAAACGGAGCCTGCAAAAAAGCCGACGTTTCACGTCACAGCGTTTTTCATGCTTTTTGATTTTATTTTCAAACATTTTGTTGTATACGAACGATGAATGTCTTTCATAGCTTTCATTTGTTTTTTTTTTAAATTTAGTTTCTGATCATTGCGGACAGTATGATAACAGATAAATTTAAACACAAAACATACCTAACAATATCGTGATGACGTAAGCTAGTACATACAAGAACACAGTAACAATATAGCGGCTTGAAGACAAATAGGTACCGTCTTTCTGTACAAGTCAGATTCTGTTAGATAAATCGTTTATCTGTCAAACGTGAGATAAAGCTCTGCCAAAGGACTTACCGCTATATTCCTGAAAAAATAGGCAAGTCTCAGAAGCGTAGTGAAAATAAATACCTATTCAATTATAAATAAATCCGTGTGAACCCCACAAAAGGCAGAGAAAGTTTATTCTGAAAATATTTAACCCACACAAGCTATGTAGTGAATTGAATATTCAAATTTGGTGATTGTAGGAAAGTGTTACTAGCGCTCAAGAAGATGCTAGCCACGTCTTCACATAATCGTCTAGGTGCCTTACAAAACCAATGGAAGCCGAACAATTAATATTAACAATGTTTTCATAATATGAAGGGGTATGCAAATCCACAAACAACATCTTACCTCAACTCATCCAATTTATTCAAAACAAACTCAAACAAATTATATTCAATACGAAAATAATAACAACTAATTATTTTATCAAACTTTGCGAACAGGTAGATAATCAATTTACAACTCGGAATAAATTTTGTCACCTGTTAATGGTCATGCATGATCAAGCCGCTCATCAGGTCAACATAATAAATTGTATTTTTTATCTAAAGTTGTAAACGACGTAACTAGATGGCGTTGGCGTCAAATAAGAAGTCGCTATGGTTTCGTTACCGCGATTTGGCTAGGGTCTTGCAAATTTTATTAAACATGAGAACCATCTTAGATCAGTATACAGTTTGGTTGTTTCATTTTATCCTCAACCCTACTCGTATACACATAAGATCAAAAATATAAGTACCGATTACCATTCCCGGTTTTTGGTATTTAACATTGGTCCTACGACCCGGATAAATTCGGTTTTTTGAGTTCACCCGTGGTACAACCAGTGGATCGCTGAGGTTGTATACGGTTCCCCGCATCGGCAGCGATAGCTTCGTCCAGTGTTCTGGACGGGGACAGCAGCAGCGGTGGAAAAGTGACGTTATAGAGGGCGCCACTTTCATCCAGTTCAAACGTGAGGTGACTGTGTACGTCACCCTCGTAGTTCAACGTGTCGTCTTAAGAAGGACGTCACACCCAGTTCAACGTGACATCAGAAGACTGACGTCACATCCTATAGTTCAACGTGTCGCCACCAGGGTGCGCCACAAATCATCGTGTTGTGTGAGTGAAGTGAAAATTGTGAGTACATTTTACTATCTAAACAAACGAAGTTAGTGACAAGCAATTTTGGACTTTATTTATTAAGATATTTGAAGAATTTTGGACTTGTAGAATTATTTTATGTAGATTTTTAGACTTAATATCTAAACGTAAATTTTACGTTTAGATATTAGAGACTTATATTATTTGTGCATGTTAGTTTAGAACTTAGAATAGTTTCTTAAAAAACGACGGAACGGGGAACCCATGCCCGATTTCCGCCAGATTATAAGTTGTTTAAAACACTTGTAAAATTTTGAGAAACTGATTGGGACTTAGAATATTTTAGTCATATTGGACTTGTATTTTATTTCGAATTAGTTAGTTTTATACACTTGTTGGGTTGTTTACGTTAGTTTTGTTTATGAACCTTTAGTTTAATTATTATACATATTTACATCCAGTGTCACAAATATTAGAAATTATATTAGACATTTTAACGTAGTTTAAATTTAATTGTTTAAATTATGGAAGGATTAATCAACGTATTAAGGGGCTTTCAAAGTGTAATTATCAAAGGATTAGCAAATTTTAAAAAGAGCCCTAAAGAAAGATTAACTGTCGAATATTTAGAAACTAGACAAGAATTATTAGAAAAGGATTGGGAATCGTTTAAAAATAATAATACTAAACTTTATCAGAACTTTAAATTAGATGATATTGATCAAAAGGTTGGTGATATTTATGATACAACCGAGGACACTTACATAACTTATAAAAGTTTAATTAAGACAACGCTCAATAAAATTAGAGTTGTAAGTGAACCACTACCACATGGGGATGATTCTTCTGGTAGTGCCTTTAAGTCTGCCCATTCACTGGTCAAACTGCCGAAAATTGCTATTCCAATGTTTTCTGGCAAATACGAGGAATGGACGACATTTCATGATCTGTTTGTATCATTAATTCATAAAAATAAATCGTTAGATAATGTGCAAAAGCTGCATTATTTAAAAAGTCATTTAACTGGTGAAGCTGAGCAATTGATTCGAAATACTCCAATAACTGATGCCAATTACAGTCAGTGCTGGGATCTGTTAGATAAGAGGTACAGTAATAAAAGATATCTCGCCAACTGTATTTTGAAACGGTTATTTGGTATTAAACGTATGCAGGTTGAATCAGCGAAATCGTTAAAGGAGCTTTCAGACACCACCAGTGACTGTTTAAATGCATTAACAAACTTAGGCATAAATGTGAGTACATGGGATGTTATTATCATACACATAGTGACATTTAAATTAGATCCTGAAACGCGTAAGCAATGGGAATTAAGCGTCAGTAGTAGCGATTCCAACAATGATTTTCCTACCTTTAATAAATTTAAAGTATTTTTAGAGCAACGTTTCCGCGCGTTTGAGTGCATAGAACCAAAAAGGGGTTCAGGTCACCAGGTCAGTAACAATCATACGCCTAAAACATTGTTAGCCACAGACTCGTCATCGCCAATGAAATGCGAATTCTGTTCAGAGGGTCATAAACTCTGTTTCTGCAAAGGGTTTGCCAAACAATCTCTCGAAGCTAGACGGGATTTCGTTCGTAAGAACAAAATTTGCTTCAACTGTTTAGGTAGTAACCATACTGTTTACAACTGCAAGAAAAATACTAGTTGCAGAGTTTGCCAAAGGCGCCACCATTCCTTGCTTCATTTGGACAATAAAGGCCAAGACCCTGAAGCAAAATCTACTACTGATAGTGCTAGTCCATCAACTAGTGCTACTCAGATAGTCTCTTGCTTGTCTACAGGGAGGATAGCAAAGCCAAGACAGGTTTTATTAGCCACTGCGCTAATAAAGGCCTCGTCAAAGACGGGTGAATATCAGACGGTCCGGGCCTTGCTCGATCAAGGTTCGCAGGCCTGTTTTATAACAGAGGCCACAGTGCAGTATCTTTGCCTGAAAAAGATCCCAATTCAAGGGTTTGTGTCAGGTTTAGGAGATAATAGGTCAACCATGACAAAATACATGGTAAAATTAACGATTAGATCTCGTGTCGATCCTAGCTTTAAGTTTCCATTAAGTGCTTATGTTTTAAATAAGATTACCTCTTACTTACCTGAGCGAAGTCTTAACTCTGATACTTTCGACTGGTTAGGTATCAATAACCTATGTTTAGCAGATCCGGAGTTCAACACACCCAACAAAATCGATATTCTGTTGGGTGCTGATGTTTATAGCTGCATCATTAGGGAAGGTTTAGTGAAGAGTCCTTCCGGTACACTGATCGCACAGAGTACTACATTAGGGTGGGTGCTGTCGGGTGCTGTTGGTCCTGAAGGCACTAGTGCAAATAATAAAATAAATGTAATGCATTGCAAGGTAGACGATATTTTAAGGAAATTCTGGGAAATTGAAGAAATTAGCACTAATAAAAAGATATTTACACCAGAGGAGAAGAAATGCGAAGAATTTTATAGTGAGACCACTAAGAGAGATAGCAATAGCAGATACATAGTTAGGTTACCTTTTCGAGACGAAGATCCTCCTTGCAAGTCGGGAAATTCACGTGGTATAGCTAAATTAAGGTTTAAATCATTAGAAAAAAGATTAGTAAAGAACAAAGATTTAAAAGAAAAGTACACAGAAGTTATAAATGAATATTTACAGTTAGGACATATGAGGCACGTGAAAGTAGATGATAACAAAAGGGAAGAAGCAGTGTATTTGCCACACCACGCTGTCATTAGGAACGACAAAACTACAACTAAAGTTCGTGTTGTTTTCAATGCATCTGAAAAGCAAAGGAGTGTCACATAATGATACGCTCATGGTTGGTCCGACACTGCAGGCTGATTTACGTCACACGGTTTTAAGATGGAGGATTCATCCGATAGGACTTGTAGCAGATATTATTAAAATGTACCGCCAAGTTAGAGTAGCAGAAGAAGATGTCATGTTCCAAAGGATACTCTGGCGTGACAATCCAGACAAAGAGATTCAAGATTACGAACTTGTGACCGTGACCTTTGGAACCGCTTCTGCGCCGTATCAAGCAGTCAAAAGTTTGAGTCAGATCGCAGTTGATGAAGGCAAAAATTATCCACTTGCTGCAGAGAAAGTTTTAAATAGCTTCTACATGGATGATCTTATGACAGGATGCAATAGTGTAGAAGAAGGCATAGAAATATATAAGCAAATGGTAGCATTATTAGGAAAGGGTGGATTTATATTACAAAAGTGGAACAGCAACAGTCAGGAAATACTCAAGGGAATAGATAAAATTGAAAGAGATAAAGTTAAAGAACAAACAGATCATACTAGAACAAATGAAAATAAGGACAAAACATTAGAACAAAGGGATATTATACAAAATAATGAATTAGAGAAAAAAGAGAACAAAGATGAGAAAGGGTTAGAAATCAAATTAGATAGCACAATAAAAATTTTGGGACTTACCTGGAACCGCAACGAAGATACCTTCCAATACTCGGTGAATCTCCCTCCGCTGACGACTGCACCTATAACTAAAAGATCGATTATTTCGGACATAGCTCGATTGTTTGACCCACTAGGCTGGTTAGCTCCTAGTGTGGTTTTAGCCAAAACATTCATCCAAAAATTATGGCTTGCAGGTGTTAGTTGGGATGAAGAACTAAGCACTCAATTAGTGAAAGAATGGGATACTTACCGTGAAGAGTTGTCACAACTTAGTAAAGTACGGATTCCTCGTTGGCTTGGCACTAAGTCAAACGATGATGTTGAGCTGCATAGCTTCAGTGACGCCTCCAAAACAGCATACTCAGCCGTTATTTACTTGCGGATAGTGGATGTTGTCGGCAAAGTCCATATTTCGTTGTTGGTTGCAAAAACCAGAGTAGCTCCCGTAAAACAAATTAGCATTCCTCGCTTAGAACTGTGTGGAGCAGTTCTGCTGTCAAATCTCCTGATCGAAACAGCAGATGTCTTAAGTATTTCGAGGGACAGAATCAAGGCTTGGTCAGATTCAACCGTGGTGTTGGCTTGGCTCAACAGTCATCCAAGCAGATGGAAGACGTTTGTAGCCAATCGTACCTCTGAAATATTGACCAACATGAAGGCATCTCAATGGTTTCATGTAAGGACACAGGACAATCCAGCGGACTGCGCCTCTAGAGGCATACTACCAACGGCACTCCTAAACAATAGTTTATGGTTTTCCGGACCACCGTTTCTTACCGAAAAATCGATAGTATATAAAAGGGCAAATGAGTTGAATACTGACTTGGAAGAATCAACAAAAGCTCACATTGCGATAGTGCCAGAATGTTCCATGTTCGAACGTTATTCCTCATTACAAAAATTAGTTAGAATTATTGCTTATTGCAGACGATTTTTAAGAAATAACACATTTAAACAACAATATTTACAGAAATTAGAACTAGAAGCAGCTTTAGAATGTTGTATAAGACAAACACAAAGAGAAATATTTACAACAGAATATTTACAGTTACAGGACAAAGGTTATTTACAATTAAAATCCAGTAAGTTAAACTCACTCTGTCCATATTTTGATGACAAGGGCATAATCAGAGTTCGAGGTAGACTTGAGAAAGCTCCATTAAGTGAACAGATGAAGCACCCAATAGTACTGCCAAACTCTTGTCATCTGACAAACCTTATAGTGGCAGATGCTCACTTAAAAACACTGCACGGTGGTCCTCAGCTGATGGCAAATTATTTGAGGACAGCCTACTGGGTCATAGGAGTCAGGAATTTAGTCAAACATCATGTGCGCAAATGTGTAACATGCGCTAAACATCGCGCTAGCATCAAGAACCAGATGATGGGTTCTTTTCCTTCTGTAAGGTGTTCGCCAGCGCGACCGTTTTTGCATAGCGGTGTTGACTATGCTGGCCCTATCAACATTAGGACAACGAAGGGTCGTGGACACCGTTCGTACAAGGGCTACATATGTTTGTTTGTGTGTATGTCCACCCGTGCTCTTCATTTAGAAGTCGTCAGTGACATGAGCACACAAGCCTTTTTAGCTGCCTTCAGACGTTTCGTGTCTAGGCGAGGTCATTGTGCCAAGATTTGGAGCGACAATGGTACAACGTTTGTAGGCGCCTCCAGAGAATTGCAACAGTTAGCATCCATTCAGGCATCAATAGCAGAACAAGTCGAGGCCAACGGTACTGAGTGGCACTTCATTCCCCCACATAGTCCTAATTTTGGTGGACTTTGGGAAGCAGGGGTGAAGTCTACAAAGTTTCATCTTAAACGGGTCATTGGTGATGCTACCTTGACGTACGAGGAAATGAGCACACTCCTCAATCAAGTGGAAGCTTGTTTGAACTCGCGTCCAATGAGTGTCATTAACGTTACTGATCCTGGTGAACTGATACCTTTAACTCCTGGACATTTCCTAATCGGAGAGCCGATAGTAAATGTACCAGATTCTAATTACGAGAGCACAAATGTCAGTTATTTATCGCGGTGGCATTATATTCAAAGGATGCTACAGTCATTTTGGAAGCGCTGGTCCCAAGAATATTTGTCCAACCTTATGAACCGGTACAAATGGTCTTCAAGGGTCCCTGAGCCAAAAATTGGAGACATTGTTTTAATTAAAGAAGACGATTTGCCGCCAAGTCGTTGGTTGCTAGGTCGCGTAATAGAGAACCATCCTGTTGATGATAATATCACCCGTGTAGTCACATTGCGCACTAAGACCTCTACATTTAAGAGGCCAACATCCAAACTTTGTATTTTACCGGTTACAGATCAATGAATTTATTATTTTATGTTATTTTAGATCAACTTTTACAAACTTTTTATTTATACAAAGATGTTTTACACGTGTTAAGCTATATTTTACATGTTTACGTTTTACATAATTATACCATGTTATTGTTAAGATATTTTTAGATGCTTTACACAATGAAATTGTATATTTTCCCCAATAGGGTTTTTTAACTTTCTTTTTATTATTGTTGAACTTTGTCATTTATTTTTCGACAAATTTAACTTAATGTTAGTAGTTTTAAGTTTACCATATTATGTAAGTTTTTATCTTGTTAAAGATTTTAGATTTAAGTTATAAGATCAATTTTTGTTTGCGACAAAGTGTAGTTCGAAAAGGGCATTCCGTCAGTAATGTCCTTGGTGGGCGGTATGTTAATGGTCATGCATGATCAAGCCGCTCATCAGGTCAACATAATAAATTGTATTTTTTATCTAAAGTTGTAAACGACGTAACTAGATGGCGTTGGCGTCAAATAAGAAGTCGCTATGGTTTCGTTACCGCGATTTGGCTAGGGTCTTGCAAATTTTATTAAACATGAGAACCATCTTAGATCAGTATACAGTTTGGTTGTTTCATTTTATCCTCAACCCTACTCGTATACACATAAGATCAAAAATATAAGTACCGATTACCATTCCCGGTTTTTGGTATTTAACACACCTAAAGCGCAGAAGTTTTGGATATTTAGTTAGTTTACGAAACATAATTTGCGAAATTGTATAGCTGAACGAAACGGTTACCCGTTTCAGATGTTCAGCGAATATTCTGAAGAGATTCCACTTAGAAAATGGGGTCATTGCCTTTTTTAAGTGGCTTTAAATTAGTATTTCAGCGGGTCGTGGCTAAATCACCGCTGCATCGAAAGTTAAGTTGCGCTTATCGCAGCCAGTTTGTGAATGGGAGAAAAAATTTCAGACATGACGCGAGCTTTTAGAGATTCTTTTTTTAAGTTCTTTGAAATTAAGTTGTCTGTTCAGCTACGTTAATTAAGTTTAGGAAATAGGAATATTATGTCATTTGTTCTATTACAAGTATCTAATCTACAATTTTTTGTATGCTTTTCTGAACGTTAATTTCATAGTTTATGAGTAATGTTACGTATATTTCGCAAATAAAAAATCGAAGTTTTGCATAAATATAAACTCATAATACAAAATTTCGCTTTTATTCTAAAAAAAACACAAATATTAAAATTACGTAATCTGCATAATCATTTTAAGAACTAACTATCTACTGACAAAAAAAACGAGCGAGCCTTACTGTACTCTCATATTATGGGTAACATCTAACATTGGTAATAAGCAACATTAAAGGGGCGGGGCCTCGTCAAGGTCGTTTCTGACCAAATCTGGCACCGCGCGCGCTTATTAGTCAAATCAAAGAGCGCGCGCTTCCCCGGCTTCCTGTTACACACTTCCGTCCCTTTTCACGAAATCACCCGCACGTTATTTGATTATTTAGATTTAGATTTAAATTGCAGGAAACCGAGCGGAAAGAAGTTACAAATTAAAAATGAGCAAAAGGCTAACATTGTGCTGTCTTGCTTATTCTCAATCTGTCATCATACGGATTATTTCGAATCATTTAATTCGAGTAGCATAGACTCATATTATAGTCATACACATTTACAAATAAAATAAAAATATTTGGTAAATCCAAAAGTGCACGCCTCATAACGCTCATTCAAAAACAGAAAAATATTTAAACGAATTTTCATGAAGTATGTTTTGAATACTTTTTTACCCATCAATATGGGTAAAATTTCTCACCTCGCAATCTTTATGTACTGTCAAAGACTATTTAGGTTTGCTTTGTTGGTTGCTAGGCAGCGGAAGAGGGTCGAAGTTGGAAATATATAGATATAGATATTATATAAGTTAGTTTTTTATTCATTATAATTAAACTACTTTGAATAAAAGAGCCATTTTCAAAGCGGTTCCTCCTACGGTTGAAACGAATAAAAAAAAAAAAATTGACTCAATTAATTGATTTCCTCGCAAGCTACAATGTTTTCAGGTTTCATACATTGACTGACGGGATTTTAAAACTATTTTGATGTTTTTTTTTGTTTCAGCTGCATTAAATAAATTTTTGAAAACTACAAAATTTATCTCGATTAAATTATCTGTACAGTGGTATATAAATTAAGTAGGTTTTGTTTACTAGCAGGAGTGTAATAATAAAAACAGTTGCAGAAAGGAGGCAAAACAAATTTTTCGATCGCAGAGCACTCTCTAATGCTTCGCATTAAAATTAATATAAAATAAAATTACAATGAAAAAAAAACCAAATTACAATGACAATTAAAATTCTATTTATTAGGTTCATTACGATGTTTATAAAAAAACCTCCGTTACCACAAGATAAGTCACGAGAAATTTGTGACAAATCAAATGATACGATCGACGTAGCAACGTGACCACTGACCGCTATCTTTGCATACAAATTGGGTTAGTTACAATATGTGATTAGAAATAACCACCAATTTGCCAATGCGGTCGCTCAATACTAAATACCAATCTAAATAGGAATTAGCCTTTCATTCACAACAGTATAATTAACTGTGTTGTCTGCATTTTGTTTAGATTAGAATTAGAATTCAGCAAAATAGTTACCTCCTTTTGGATCTGTAATCGTATCTAGCTTTGAGCAACTAGCTTTATTTTTCTGACTGACCGACTCCTTAACAATTCCAAAGGAAACGGTTTAATTGAAATAAATGCTTTGAGTTTGAGTTTTTGAAGCCTTTGTAAGATCTTGTCCCGTCAAGTGATCGCCTATTAGAAGCAGTCCCCTTGTAAGCGCTCAACGGTTTGATGATTATATTTATTTTCTTTTCGAGTGCAATTTTCTTATCCACAATTCGTACGACATTTGTTGGGTTAAACATTATGGAGCATAAATAAAGATATCAATATGTTGTCGCCATTGATACCTCCATGAGATTTTGTTATATTTCACCTTGAAAACCGGCCAAGTGCGTGTCGGACCACGCACAATGAAGGGTTCCGTAGTTGGGATGAATTTATCCCAAAAACAAACTTAACTTTGTAGTTGAAAAATATGTTCTCCCATACGGAATGTATGGGAAAACATGTTTTTGCAACTGCAAAGTTAAGTTGGTCGATTATTACTCGTTAACTTGTAAAGCCAACTTAGCTATGATAGTTTTCCTTTTAATTTCGTTATATAAACTACTGTTGTGATTTTTTTCAGACACCCAAAACCAACCATTTAGCCGGCAGGGGGGGGGGGCCACTTGACTCTAACAAAAATTAGCACTTTAAAGCTTAATATTTCGCAAACGGATCCCTGAATCCAAAAATGGTTTTCACAAACTCACAATGTTTTTGAAGGACCTTTTCAATGATACCCCTCACTATGGGTTAAAAAAAAAATCATCACCACTTTACGTGTATGAGAGGTACCCTAAAAAAAAATTTTTTTTCATAATTTTGTTTTACCACTTTGTCGGCGTAATTAATATGTATACCTATGCCAAATTACAGTTTTCTAGTACTAAGGGTCTCGGAGCTAGACCGCGGACAGACAGACAGACAGACGGACATGACGAAACAATAAGGGTTCCTTGTTTACTACGGAACCCTAAAAATGTGCTGCAACGTTCTTTGATGTGTCGAGTATACTTTTACAAAGGCCAAACTGTCGAAAATATCGTTGCTGTAACCACGTAGTGTAGATCCACGTAAATAGTATCCGAGCTAAAGGTCTGGGTCATTACGTAACATCGGTTACGTGCAAACTGGTGAAGCGAACACTTTTGGGAATATTGCCATTATCATTTGGCAGTTGAATTGGTGATCACTGTCTTAGTTATTTGAACTTTATAATGCTTTATGTTAACAGCACTTTATATTATGTTTCTGAGCAAAAATAGAATATCGATTTTATAATATTGTGCTGTTTTGGATTTGCATGCGAGTAACTATTTCTTCAAATGCTTATTCATTATTATTACCATTTTTTTTAATCAAAATATTATTCTTAGTCAGATATTTAAAAAACTATGTAAGATTTTAGAATTTAAAATTCTTATTTATGAGTAAAGAGATGCATTCCAACCTTAAAGTTAATAAAAGCAATGTTCTCTGCTCAAGTTTAATAAAAAAACAATTTCACATTCCACTTTGAGAAATTATAGGCATAAAACAATTTACTTTAGAAAAAATCATTTTATTAAAAAACTTTTAAAATATCAAAAGTTTTAAATTACTCCAGTCTTTTCTACTATCTTACAAAAATAACTAGAACACTGAATCCCACTTTTCACTTAAAATTTCTTATCTCTAAGTTTCGAAATACAGCTTTACGGTTTCGGGTTTCAGGCAAATATTAAGAGGATTTTAGAGAAAGTCTCATGTTATAAGAACGGGAATAAACCAGAAGCCATACTTAAGTCTGAATTTGTGGTGTTAGAAAAAAGAAAAACAATAGGTACTTAATTGTTCTTCCTCAGATCATTAAAAAGTATCTGGGCGACCGAGCTCTGCTCTGGTGAAAATAGAGAATGACTGTCCTCTGATTTACGTTAATTTAGACCTTGCTTTAAAAAATGAACAAAAATATTTTATTTTGCTAGAAACAGCTATGTTTTACACCTCGTTTTAATCGTCATTAAATAGGCAAGTTTTTTTAATACAGGGTAATTTTTTGGTAGCATGTTTTTTACTACAGTAAGGTTCTAAAGTCACAAATAATTTTCGTGAGACTTAAATTTATTTTAAAAAGTGCCAATATTCATAAATCATGGTACCCACCAGTGTTACCAGGTACACGGTAATTACCGTAGATGCACGGTATTTTTGAGCAATACACGGTCTACGGTAGTGATTCACTACCGTGTAATTTTCTACGATAATTTTAAATATTACTACCGTGTAATTTAATAAATTAATGAATGCCGACAAAAATTTTAGGACGAAAATTATACGTAAAACGTAAACGCATTCTTAATTTTTGTCGCTTGTCAATACTACGACGCGCCGGGGATTTCCCAAAAAATATAGTTCGTATCAAGTGATCATAACATAATAGGACTAAAATAAATGTAAACGTGTTTCTGTTAGTACTTTGGCTGCTTGTCTAACTATAATCAAAATTGGTCGTTTTTAATAATGAATGCTTCATGCTTCTGTCGCAGAACCGCTGCAAATTTCAGACCGTTCATTCAATCTGTGTTACCGTGTTTGGTTATTTGAGTAACGAGTGATATTTACGAAACTGATGAAGAAGCGTCATCTTCCAAGATTATGAGAACTGGACAAAAACGTAAGCATTACAAACAAAAATTTTAAAAGGAGTGGCTAACTAATAAATATTATTCTTCATGGCTTCAGCAACATCCCAAGGATCAGTACAAAGCTGTTTGCTCTTTCTGCGATGCGACAATGAACGCAGAAATAACTGTGATAAAAAGGCATTCAGAAGGAACAAAACATAAAAAAAAAACCTTGCGTTCAAATGTTCAGCCCATAGACATCATGCTGAAAAAATCAACACCGACCTGTCGGTGATAAACAAGTGGTTAAGAGGTGGTTTAGATGATTAAGAGGTGGTTAATTATTTATGAATACAAATACTGCATATTCATCGTATTTTTTACACTATAATTTACACGGTATTTTTCAAATATGTCTACGGTATTTTGAGTCGTAAACACGGTATTTTTTATCCATTAACACGGTAGTTAATTTGTTTCATCTGGTAACACTGGTACCCACTGTCATAAAATCACTTTTGTAGTGATGATACATTTCCTAGAAGCAACTAAACACCATTTATTGTTTTAAAAAAGTACCCATTTTACTCTAATTGCCTCTTTATTACAAAATTTTGGTATTTTCTTTAAAAAAAACTCAAATAATCCTAACTTTTAAAGAGATCAAGTTACGGCTCTGTCACAAAGATATTTTTTACTGCAAATAACCCTAACTATCGCCCTGTTTCGTTTGATCTACGATTTTTACCCACCCGGTATATACAATTATTGCTTGTTTAATTAATAGTATAGGGTATACGATAGGATAAAATAGGATAGGATTGGATATAATGTACTGATATTTTACAAAAGAAGTCTGTGTTAAAGGTGTGATAGGTTGGTCTAGTGAAATAATTTTACCATAACTCGTTTCCTGGTGGTATATTATTGGTGTTATATGCACTGCGATGAAAGTTTGGAAGTAAAGGTTATAAAATCCAGATACATATTTTCATGTTTGTCCCTAAAGTCGACAAAACCTTTGCTATCAATCACCTTATGGTGACACGTGGTGCGTTGACCTGTTTATAAGCCTATAAAAACATTTGGGTAGAATAAAAAAGTTATAAAAAATTCACCAGCCCAAAACCAGTAGTTAATGTAAGTAACGAAACACAAGAAATATTTGTCGTAAACGCTGCCTCCTGGAAGCAATGGACACATAAAGATATGAACCGACCTTCCGCTCCCAATAGTTTCTATTTATAGCAAAAGTAATAACATAACTTGCGAGAATTGTTCCCTCGCTTAACCACAGTACTACAAACACTGTAGCAAATTAAGCGAACAATAAGTCAGTAACTAACAAAAGTATGCAAGTTGGCTGCATTTGAATACGTATAATTTTTTTTAAAGTGCGTGGCTCTTGGTCAGAATAAACCATTTTCTCTCTTTCTAAATACTCTATTATGTAGGTACACCGTACGAATTAAAGATATAAATGTAGAAAGGTTACATAGGGTGACACAATGGGCGGTTCTATCGCTTAAAGCGATCTTTTAAAGACAGTCTTTGTTTTGTATTTAAAGGAAGAAGGAGAGACAATACCGCAAGAAGTCTGTGATGCAGCATTTACATAATATACAATAAATACATAAATTATTTACTTGTCTATATATATACTAGCGGACCCTACAGACGTTGTTCTGTCCGAACAGCGCCACCTACCGGCTCAAATTGTATTTTCAAACCACCCAGGGACCCACTCAAATATACACACAAAATTTCATCCAAATCGGTCCAGTCGTTTAGGAGAAGTTAGGTGACACACACATTTACAGTAGAATTATATATATTAAGAAGATACAGTAATAATCATGAAACAAGAGCAAAGAACTATAAATAATGATAAAGGTTAAGGAGAGAGGAGGTGTTTCACTTTCTTTCAATAAGTTTGTATGCTATTTTGGCATACTCATGCATTCACCAATCAGAAGTTGTTACGGCATAATGGCATGCAAGCTATTTGCATACTTTTCTGCAAGTTACTGGCACGTGAATTCCAGGCTTTATAGAGTCGACGTTACGAATATTATCTCCTTTACAACTAATTTTGGTCGCTAAACTTTTGTCTGCGATCTCGGACGCCCTTTGTGAAGATAAGGAACGTAACTATTAACTGTTAAACTAAGGATTTAATAACTTACTGCCTTTCTTATTGTTGTCTTTGATAATCGTCTTTTGCTTAACTCCAGTTTGATGGTTGAAGGATGTAGGAGTACCTACCTAATCTTTTGTATAGTTGGTACTCGACTCATATAATATCTAAATTGTTCACTTTTTGTTTTTTTCTTCCTGATTGATTGGTGTAATAATTGTGGCTATTTGTTTAAAAAAAGTAATCAACCAATTTTTTCAACTTGAGTCATGCGACTCGATAAAAAGTACTAGGGAATATAAATTCAAACTCAAAGCATTTATTTTAATTAAACCATTTACAGGCACTTTTAATTTGTCAAGGAGTGGGTCAGTCAGAAAATATGAAGCTAGTTGCCCATTCCAAAGCGTAGTAGGTATCTATGGAGAAGAACGGGCACGAAACTACACAGACAATCTTTTAAATAAAAAATTGTTACAAAATATTGGTTACATCATTCATGTTGAAATTATACATGTGAAAACAATGTAAAAAGACGTTCACGGTAAAAGCGTCCGTAATAAAAATATAAAAACAAAGAACAATAAAAAATAAAAATAAATTTGCCATGGCAGCTAAGAGATGACTAGTCCCAACTGAAGGGCCACCATCAGCGAGACATCCGACTTAGCATGACGTACTCATAGCCGTCAGGGTACATTCAAGTCAATGAAAGACATATTACCCGGTAAATGGTAGCTCTTTAGTACGTAGTACTGACACCTGTGCAATGCAATTATATAATACAAAGGAGATTGAATTTATAGAATGCAAAGATGGTCTTATAATCTTCAGCAGCTCCAACAGTATTTTCAAATGTTAATCAATTGGTTGTGGTTGTGGAGCCAAGTATTTTTATTAGCGATGTAATCCCCTAACTTGTAATATGCCTGCCTGCACATATACAGGGTTACTGGTAACTCGACGTATTCCTTGCAGGACGTCATAGTAGGGTTAAAATGCAACAAATTAAGCCACCAAATGTTCTACCGAAATTCAGTAGTTTTTGAATTGGTTAAGAGTTTTAGTTTTTTTATGAAAAATCCCAGATTAAATCATTTGAAACCAATTTAAAAATGATTTACGGCGCGACTGTACTGAAATTTAAGTTATCATCATAGTTGACGCCGTAGCAGACCTTTGTTAATAATTAAAAGTTCAATAATGCCTAAAACTTTGGCAAATATCACTAACCAAACATTTAATTTTTTGTAATTTTTACTATTACTTCATAAAAAATGTAGTCCAGTGCAAAAAAAAATGCTACACCTGGTGTACAAATTACTAAGAAAATATCCTTGTCTTATCAGCTATCCAAAAAGGTATGAAAGTTAATACAAAATCATGGACTACATTATGAAAATCGTTTTTGATTTAGTACAGGCGTGCGTTTCACAAAAAGGTGATTATTCGAAAAATCAAAAACAAAATCGTGAACATTATTATTCTTTTTAATCAATATTAAAAACTTTAATTACACACATTTCACACGTCTTGTTCGATGTGCTGCCCTCGGTTTCGAATACATGTTCTTATTCGCTTCCTTACTTCGGTTTTTGTTATTCTTGATGTGATTGTTGCCCTCATCTGGTCCGCCGCATTTGTAATTCTCTCCCTTAGTTCTTCAATTGAATTTACTGGGGTCACATAAACTAGATCTTTCATATGACCCCAGACGTAAAAGTCTAGCGGCGTCAGATCAGGGCTTCGTGCAGGCCACGGAATCGGCCCACCGCGCCCTATCCATCGGTTTGGATAGTTTTCATCCAGCAATTGTCGAATTGTGATTTGGAAGTGGGCTGGACATCCGTCATGTTGGTAAATCATGTTTGCTCTTCTTTCTTCCGGTACATCCGTGAGCAGTGCTGATAAATGATTTCTGAGGAAATCTTCATAAAGTTCCCCATTTAGTGTTCGGGGTAAAAAATGTGGGCCAATTAATTTGTCGTCAATAATACCCATCCAAACATTAAGCGAGAACCTTCGCTGGGATGCAGTTGGTTTCAGTTTTTTAGGGTTTGCTTCTGCTTTCGGTGCCCAGTAATGTAAGTTGTGGTAATTTGTGATACCATCACGATCAAAACATGACTCATCGGTCCACAGAATGTTTTTTAAAAAGTTTTCGCTGTCGGCGTCGGCACTTAGCATAAAACGACAAAATTCAAGCCGTCTCGGCGGATCTCGTTCTTCTAATGACTGGACTGGTTGGTAATGGTATGGATGTCGGCCTGACAAGTGAACTACAGACCAGACTTTCCACTGTGACATACTAAGCTCACGCGCTACGATGTTTGTCGATGTGTTAGGATCGTCAATAAAACGTTGAAGAATAAGCTCCTCGTCCTCAGCCGTGTATCTCCGGGAACGACCAGTGTCAACTTGCCTGCTTCTTTGGACGCTGCCAGTTTCAGATATTCGCCGATAAGTCGATCCGAAGACACTAACGTGGGGGATTCGGCGGTTGGGAAAGCGAAGTTGATATTCTCGCCGCGCCTCAGCAGCGTTACCGTCACAAAGTCCGTAACAGTACATTATGTCAGCGTATTCAAGATTAGAATATGCAGCCATAGTCAGCGTTTATGAAGGCACAGCACAGCACAAGAGCAAGATACGCAGCAACAGTTAGGGAAATAGCCAGTAACAAAACACGAGCTTGCGCGACGTAGAGTTGAAACTAACTAACGCTGACGACCAAATTTTGCAAAATCGCACCCCCTGTCATGCCGATAGAACAATAGCGACCAATCACAAAGCTCCCCGAGTGTCTGGAGTTCAAGCGCAGGTAAAAACTACGAATAATACGAATACGAAACAATAGGTTGACCGTCTCGCAATTTTACCTGCCCCCCATAAAACTCTTCTCTTCCCTGGCACACATGCAAAAGTATTGACAATCATACCTTTCTGAATAACTGATAAGACAAGGATATTTTCTTAGTAATTTGTACACCAGGTGTAGTATTTTTTTTTTGCACTAGATTACATTTTTTATGAAGTAATACCAAAAATTACAAAAAATTAAATGTTTGGTTAGTGATATTTGCCAAAGTTTTAGGCATTATTGAACTTTTAATTATTAACAAAGGTCTGCTACGGCGTCAACTATGATAATAACTTAAATTTCAGTACAGTCGCGCCGTAAATCATTTTTAAATTGGTTTCAAATGATTTAATCTGGGATTTTTCATAAAAAAACTAAAACTCTTAACTAATTCAAAAACTACTGAATTTCGGTAGAACATTTGGTGGCTTAATTTGTTGCATTTTAACCCTACTATGACGTCCTGCAAGGAATACGTCGAGTTACCAGTAACCCTGTATACTCTACTATCTCTCGATTACCAGACCAGCGTTACTGGTTAATGGTTAATAATGATTAATAATAAACTGGTAATTTGCTTTATTTCAAACTTTTTATTTTTATTAATATACTAGCTTCTGCCCGCGACTTCGTTCGCATGGAAATCGTAAGACATCACAATATACTACAATAATAGCCACATTTTTATAAAACTTCCCTGTATGCTACGTTTGTAGTTTTATTCTCAGCAGCCAAAATATACAGAGAGTCAGGAATGGTGACTCGGGAGCAAGCGACGTAACAGTTGTCCGTGTGAGAAGCAGCTTATCCTGAGGTCGACACCCGCAGCCTTCAGCCTTCAGTGTCGGCCCCTGTGACTTGTTGATCGCAAAGCATATACTCCCAGAGAACTGCACGCGCTTTAACTGGTAATTATGGGGAATTTGTACTTTATACGCGCTATAAAAAAAACACTGTCTCACCATCGCCACAACCTGTTAAAATTTCCACCTCGATGACGTTTCTCTGCAAAGACATGACTTTGAGCTGGTTTCCGTTACACAGATATACAACCGGAAGTCCACTTGCCATTTGTGAATTGAGAAATTCTACGGGGTGATATATCATCATCTTCCTCCACATCAGTATTAATGGAGGTGTATATCACTTCACTCCCTTCAATTTGTGAGAGAATACTGTGGTTGATCGCTGCAGCTTGATCATCTTCGGAGTTAAAACGGAAACACGCCTAAGAATTCTCTTGGTACGGTATTTGACTGATATCATCGTATATCAGACGAATAAGATCTTCTAAAGTGGGATCTACTCTACCAAGAGTCTCTGGTAGAGTGCTTTCACCAACTTTTAGTAGAACATCGGAGAATACTTGAGCATTTGAATTACCGCCAAGCCGAGCTCGTATGATGATGGTCAAGCGCAGTTTATGAACTCTCGACCATAGAGTCGATCTTTTCAACGAAGTATTCACTTTTTTTGTCAAAACTGTGACACCACCCATCATATCTTGGTTTCTGCGGATGTCCTGCAGGGTTCTGTTTACAGTTTCCACTGCTTTCCTTTTTGCCATAATGCATTCATCCCATACGACGAAGTGCAATCCCCTAAGCACACATCCCTTGTTACTGTTGCGTGACACCCCACAAACAGGCGTTTCGTTGCTCTCTAAATCGATGGAAATCTTAAACATGACGTGCGCTGTTTTGCTACCAGGAAGCAGTGTGGCAGCGATTCCAGAAGATCCACACACATACATATTTTAAAATCGCTTGGACAAATCTGCTGTCAAAATCTGTAAAAAAAACATTTTATTCCTACAGTCTTTTGCTCTAAAATGATCAGAATACAACCTTGAATGTTTTGTGACTGTAAAGTACTTGTAACTTAGTAGTTTCCCATAGCTTACGAAGTTTTCCATTTTTTGTGAATTAATACATTCTATGAACTATTACATATACAATCTTACTGCTTTTGAGCTGGTGGTAGGCCGCCCGGGGTAGTAAGTTCGATTTACATCTGTTTTTTTAAACTCTTTTTGTAAAACGATTTTTTTTAAGGCCCTCAGGACTTCAAATCATTCGTCCAACCGCTTACTTATTCGCTTTGTTGAAAGTTAGCTAAAATAGCCGTTCCTATATAAAAGGTAGCGTGATGATAATCATTTAAAAAGTTAAATCGGTAACTACCTATCTACAATATCCCAACCTTTTGGCGCGTCCTTTTACAATTTGCAGCGAAAAATACGAACATGATGTAATATTGCTCATCCCCCATAGCAAATAGCGTGATAGTTTATACAGACAAACATTCTAAAAACTTTATTTTCTGCATAAGAATCGATCCCAGACCTCGTAGCAATAACTTTCTTTAAAAAAAATTAACTTCGCTACGATTTTATTATATCTATAGATTATAGGTACATAATAAAAAATAAAAAAAATCGTATAACAAAATGTGAAAAAAAAAGAATAAAAAACCGTATGTGGGAATCGAACTTACAACCCCATGTTTGCAAAGCAACCGCCCAACCGTTGAGCTAATTGCTTTGTTGAAACTTGTCTAAAATAGCCGTTCCTATATATTTCATGATTGACTGCTTAGTTCCATAAAGGTATAGCGTGATGATAATCATTTAAAAAGTTTAATCGATGACCATCTACAATATCCTAAGATTTTGGCGCGTTTTTTTCCAAAAATACGAACATAATATAATATTGCTCGTCCCCCATAGTAAATAGCGTGATAGTTTATACCCTATAGTTTGACCAGATTTATAAGGAACACCTATGCAAAATTTTAACAGAATCTATCCGGTAGAATTTGCGTCATGCTAGAACATAAAAATACAACATAATGTAATATTGCTCGTCCCCCATAGTAAATAGCGTGATAGTTTATACCCTATAGTTTGACCAGACACACAGGGAATATCTATGCAAAATTTTAACAGAATCTGTCCGGTAGAATTTGCGCCATGCTGGAACATACATACAGACAAACAGACAAACAGACAAAAATTCTAAAAAAAATATTTTCGGCATTAGAATCGATCCTAGACCTCGTAGCAATTACTTTTTTTCAAAAATATTCAATGTACAGTTTTGACTTCGCTACGATTTTATTATATGTATAGATATATTTGGAATATACTCATTACTAGCTTTTATTTGATACCAATAATGTTGTTTTAAACCTACCTCCACTTTTTTGTATTTGTAGATGCAATATATAAATATTATATAGCCTATGTCACTTCAACAATTAAGACAAATCTAACGACACCTCATATGTTATAATCCATCAAGCCGTTTAGGCTACAGAGCGTGCCAAAGAAATAAACATACATACATACTCTCGAAAAACACTAACATACTCCTTCTGTGGCAGTCGGGTAAAAAGTGCTGGTTAATTAAAAAAGGAACGGAGGTAAAAGAATCTGACCTACAGATAAAACCCAATTCCAAGTTAGAAGTCAGGGAAGGACAGCTGCATTAGGACTAATTTAGTTCAGATTACATCGCAATGCAGTGAGGGTGTGCTTGGCATTTTAATTTGGAAGTGACGTCGATAGCCCAAGGAAATACCTCGAAGATTACCGTTCCAAGATTCGGTACTGAATTTCTAATGAAAAAATAGCAGAGCTACATTATTGAATTTGACTGGCAGCGAGGAGAGAAACTAGCTCTGTAGTCAAACAACACGCTCTCCATATGGACTGCGAATGATCACTTTTTTCTTTCAAAAGTCCAAGTCTAAGAGCTACGTGCAAATAACCTCAAATTATTTTACCCATTTTAATAGCATAAGCAGCCTATAATTGTCCCACTGCTGGGACACGGGCCTCCACTCGGTGAGAGGGAGTGGGTCGTAATCTACCACACGGGACCAGTACGGGTTGGTAGATCTCACAGTCATGTCTTCGAATTTTTGGTTTTAGGACATGCCGCCGTTTTGAGAGTAGTGGTGATGAAATAATAAAAAAACAACTCGTAAATCGCGGCCGTTACCACTAGGCCACCACTGCTCGCAATTTTTTTTTTTCGTTTATTCTGCTACATGGCAATCTGTTCGATGAACAATAGGCCACTTCCTTAGCTGATAAATATCTGTTTTAAATTGTGATCTACGAGAGCCATAAACTGTTTAAAAGTTTCTTTCCAGCAAACTCTCATTGTCTCTTTTTGGGAATCTTTTGGTGAGATTGGGGGGATGTCATGTCTCCTCAGCTGGGTATGTTGGAGACCACCTTTTTCGCTCAGAGTCTGTGCAAGTTCATTCACTAGCTGTTTTAATAGGCTGACAATTAATTTTTTAATTCGAAGTTAGACGTGATGGAATTTTCATAAAATCTCTGTGTCTCGAAAGAGGAACAAAACTATACAGGAAAACATACCATTTGCCTCGTATTAAACTTTTAGTGGTACAACAGTGCATAGCATAATTAAATTAGTAGTTCTAGCTATTGTAAACTCTAACTTAGAGAAGTACAATAAAAGCCAAGCCGCAGCTTTAAACTTTGCTTGCACGCCGTGTGACCCATTTTAACCTCACAAATGTACATTCTCCGCACGAAATACAGTCAAAGTTCTGTACATGTGAATGTCAGCAAGCCTGTCATTACAAGAACTTTAGAGGATTAACGGGGTCGATCGTGAAATTCATGTTAGAACCTCGAATTTGCTAAGTCTGTGATGGTATAGAAATGCTTTGGGGATTTGCAGTTTCCGGTTGGTTTTCGTTGGCGAGTATTTTTGAATAATTATTAAGTTTGTGTAACAGTAATTGGTGCCATTGATAGCTAAATTATTATAATAAAAATTATACGCCAACCAATGGCAGTAATACAAGTTTTCCCAACGTTTATTACCACTCATAGGCATCAAGGTACCATCAATAATACTTTGATTTCTTTTCCTCAAACCCGGAAAAGACTCCATAAGAACATGCAACTCATGACAAGCATTCCCTATTCAAAGGAAGGATCCTCGTGATCGAGGGAAAACTTTTCCATAAGGGTTTCACAATCGTATGAAAATTTTATGTTATTCAGGTTCCACACCCGATCGACAGGCTCCTGACAAAGATCGACAAGGGATCGGAACAAGCAATCTTTTCGAGTGCATACCCGCTTCATTTAATATTTACATATGCAAATTCGCTAACCGCCGAGGTGTGAAAATTGAACGAGAGTAAGTACCCTTTATTCAACACATTATTATTTTCTTTTGCAGTGCCAGTTATTCCTGGCAATATATTATTGATCAGGTTCGGAATAACGGCCCCATTGGAATTTAAAATGTGTGCATTTATTGTTTTGTAAAGCCGAAATGTAAAACTCTGCGAAATGTATCCGTCAGTAATACATTCGTCGTTTTTATTTTCAATAAAAAGTTTACGATATTAATGAACAGAATCAGTGTGTATCGGTGTGTGTGTGTGTGGTGGTAGGTTTTTCATGGTTTTAAATTGTAAGTCAGTTAATTTTAACACCGCGCTATCGCATTAGGTATACACCTGTATTGATAGTTTTAAGGTAGATTTTAATAAATAAATAATACTGAAAGAAAGCGCCATGAGAAAACGCACACTATGCAGGCAGGCATATTAAACGTTGGGGGATTACATCACTGATAGAAATGCTTGGCTCAATGCTGGTCCTGCTCCACAACCACAACTAATTGATTAACATTTGCAAATACTGTTGGAGCTGCTGAAGATTGTAAGACCATCTTTGCATTGTATAAACTCAATCTCTTTTGTATTATATAATTGCATAGCACACTATGTGAGCACTATGTACTAAAGAGTTACCATTTACCGGGTAATATGTCTTGCATTGACTTGAATGTGCCCTGGCGGCTGTGAGTATGTCATGCTCACTCAAATGTTTCGCTGATGGTGGCGCGTGTGTTGGATCATTTAGCTCCCTTCAAAATGGTTGAACTGAATGGTGCTAATCCATGCGTGATGTTCGTGAACGGGCGCCGTCAGTTGGGACTGGTCATCTCTTAGCTGCCAGGGCTTATTTTTAATTTTTTGAATTGTTCTTTTTTATCTTTTTATTATGGACGCTTCTCATGTGCACGTCTTTCTACATTGTTCTCTCATGTATAATTTCAATATGAATGATGTAACCAATATTTCGTAACAATTTTTTATTTAAAAGAGTGTCCGTGGAGTTTCTTGCCCGTTCTTCTCCATAGGTACCTACTACGCTTTGGAATGGGCAACTAGCTTCATACCTATTTCTGACTGACCGATTCCTTGACAATTCAAAAGTGCCTGTAAATGGTTTAATTGAAATAAATGATTTGAGTTTGAGTTTGAGAACACCTTTTTTGTAGAAAGAATTCAGAAAAATTCTTGCAAAGTTTGGTCAATGGTTTAAAAAATTCTTGGTATACATTGAAGCAGCATCCCTATCCTGGTGGTAGTAGTAACGTACTCAGAGAGCACAACGCTGCATACATATTCAAAAGTATCGAACTCGTGTTAATTTGCATAGGACCCACGTGTTAACGTAACTATTGATACATTCGCTCTCAAAGTTTTGAAGATTTGTTATAAAACCACTTCAGAAACCCTTGTCCGTTTACTATTCGTCTTTTAACCCTCGCTGTACTTACTCATGTCTGTAATTAGTAAATAGCACCCTTTAATTTCTACATACTTTTTGTACACAGATCATTTTAGCCGTCCTGATGAAAATAAGTTCAATAAAAATTAAGCCTGTATCATTTTTAAGGTTCCGTAGTAAACAAGGAACCCTTATAGTTTCGTCATGTCCGTCTGTCTGTCTGTCTGTCTGTCTATCCGCGGTCTAGCTCCGAGACCCTTAGTACTAGAAAGCTGTAATTTGGCATAGGTATACATATTAATTACGCCGACAAAGTGGTAAAACAAAACTATGAAAATCATTTTTTTTTGGGTACCTCCCATACACGTAAAGTGGTAATGTTTTTTTTATTCCATTGTGTGGGGTATCATTGGAAAGGTTTCATTTTTTTCAAAAACATTATAAGTTTGTTAAAACCATTTTTGGATTCAGGGATCCGTTTGCGAAATATTAAGCTTTAAAGTGCTAATTTTTGTTAGAGTCAAGTGTCCCCCCCCTGCCAGCTAAATGGTTGGTTTTGGATGTGTGAAAAAATCACAGTAGTAGTTTATATCACGAAATTAAAAGAAAAACTATCACAGCTAAGTAAGCTCTACAAGTTAACGAGTAATAATTGACCAACTTAACTTTGCAGTTGCAAAAACATGTTTTCCCATACATTCCGTATGGGAGAACATATTTATCAACTACAAAGTTAAGTTTGTTTTTGGGATAAATTCATCCCAACTACGGAACCCTTCATTGTGCGTGGTCCGACACGCACTTGGTCGGTTTATCTATTTATGATTTCTGTAAATTTACTGAACTAAGTAATCAGTTTATTAAATTACTCTCGTCCTTATAATACACGCTTAATTTATGTTCTTAAATGAATCTGTGTAACTTTTACTTCATCTAAAACAAACAGCTCGTCACGACTGTACCTTTGTCGGATACGTTTTAGGCTTTTTTCCATCCACCGAACGCCTATCACTCACTTCGTAGGCAACAATAGCGGTGTAACAATATTTTTATTCCATGATTGTTCAACATACAGTTTGCATTGCGCGGAAAAACGCGAATCTGTATTCGTCCTCTATTCTCTACCGAGCTCACAATTATTTTCTCGGATTACATACTATTGAGGTCGAATAAAATTTTACATTTGTTTTATTGTATCGTGTGACGAACTTGTTTTTATTTTTCGAATATTGAAAAAATATTTTTAAACTATCTTTGTTCTTTGGTGTTGCGTTTACAATCAATGGTTGAACTTTTTGGCTATGTTTTTTTTAGGTTTTCTGTATTATTTTCTGAATAAAATTTTGTTTCAGTTAAAGGTCTCGTGGGAGCGTGGGTGTGGGGAGTGAATAATGAAGCAATTGATACGTTCTAGGTAATTGTTTTATTTTTTTAATATATTATTTGGAATATGTTGCGTACATTTGTTAATTTTATTCATAGTTTTCATTAAAATAAACTTTTAATTTGTTACTAAAACGAATTAATCGTTAAACAAAATGAGTGCAATAAAAAAGAAATCATTTTTGAATTTTTTATTAATCCGGCCAGGAATTTTTTAGCCAACCCACGCGCGATTTGTTTTTAACATAATTTGATATAAAATACTTTTCACTCATTTAAACAGATGGGTGTAGGTCGTTCCTCAGCGGATCTTAGACCATTACGTATTTTAAACCTTCAATAATTGCATAGTCATCAAAACTCAACATGTATGCGAACCTATGACGTCATATAATCGGTTTACGAATAAGTTGATATTTCAAGAATCGACTGTGAGTGATATAGTTAGAACCTAAATTATTTACAAACTGTTGACCAATTTACACAACAAAGTTCAGTGACCTATCCCGTTGACTTCCGTCCCAGAAGACGATGATTTAACACATCCGATTCTATCAGGTGATAGATAACTAAATGTGTAATCGTGTGTATTAAAGGCGCCACTGGGTCCTCCCGCTAATCAAACCATCGTCCCGTAAACGTTTTATTATGATTGATAGATATTTTATGGGGGTTTTTACAGCATTGAACTCTGTTAGTTGGTCTTAATTAAAAGGGATGAAATTAATATTTTGAGTTTCTGTTGATCAGCAGCATGGGAGATATTAAACCGTTAATTCATACCCGAGTAAGTATCAACTTACTTCAACAATATTGTCTATAAACCTGTCTATATGGGCATAAATGGTTATGTAAGTGTGGCTTCCCTGGTACCTCAGTAACGGCATAACTATGTAAATGTCTATTAACTGTTTCCAAATTAAGTTTACATTACACTTCTTGACATAATCTTTTCATTATTTGACATTCATCATCATCATCAGCCTATAGAAGTCCACTGCTGGACATAGGCCTCTCCAATTGCATGCCATTCAGCTCGATTCTCGGTAATTCTCATCCAGCTGCTACCAGCCATCCTGCGAAGATCGTCACTCCACCTAGCCTGAGGGCGTCTTACCTTACATTTGCCGATTCACGGTCTCCACTCAAGAACACGTGTACCCCAACGGTTATCGGTTCTACGGCAGATATGGCCGGCCCACTGCCACTTCAGCTTGCTTATTCTGTGAGCTATGTCGATAACTTTGGTTCTCTGCCGGATCACCTCGTTACGGATTCGATCCTTCAGAGAGACTCCAAGCATAGCCCGTTCCATGGCTCGCTGAGTAACCTTGAATTTAAAGACCAGCCGTACCGATCGTGAGTGTTCATGTTTCGGCTCTGTAAGTCATAACAGGCAGGACACACTGATTGAAGACCTTCGTCTTAACTCTTTGTGAAGACTCGACGAAGTTTCCCAAACGCTGCCCAGTTCAGCTGAATTCTTCTTTTATTTGACATTATGTACCTGCAATTATAATTTCAACTATTATAAGTGGCTTTTGTGGACAGGATAAGTTGTAGTGGCAACCATGTCATTTGGTTTAAATAGGTTTTTATTTTTATTATTTTTACTAACACTAGGCAATAAGTTATTTTTTGTATGTTACTAACACTATATGGATATTTTGTGTCTGAAATAAAACAATTTGAATTTGAATTATTTTATATATCCTTTTTATAGATTCTTTTAAATTTTGTGAATGTGAAAATATTGTAGGTTTAACAGATTGTAGATTTGTAGACCATTTTCTATTTTGTTAAGTACCTGATACTTGTTGATAGGCCTACACTGTCCTCTCATACTGTAATTAGAAAACATTGTAAAAGCCATTTATTTTTAAAACAGTAACCTTGGAGTTTCTTGCCGGTTCTTTTTCGCACCTAGCTTCTGACGTTTCATAAGTGCCCATGTAGGTTTAGGTGAAATAAAATATTTTGATTTTTTATTTTGGCAAGGAATTACTCAAAATGTAGGTATTTTTGAGTGTCAATAATGTAAAGTAAGACTCAGTTGCAAACGTCTGTGAACTTATCAAATAATGTAAAGAAAAACATATAATAAATTCCAGTTGTCATTTAAGTAGGCACTTGAAAATTTGTCCCGTACAAACAATTCCCCTATAAAAAAAAAACAAAAATGCACTGAAACCTAGTTAGATAATAATAGAACCCTTGCTACCGCCGTCGCCAGATGGCGCACTATGACAGTACTTACCGCCGCGTACCTGCGTAGCCATGTTGCTGGCACAATATAATTATGGACAGTATGGAAACTAGGCCTATTTGATGAAATAATTACCTACGCTCCATTTTTAAAAAGATCAAGGCGACCACTCGTCTCGACTCGGCACCCGCAACTGACAGCACCGCGACAATCGCTTGAGGTCTCGCCAATGAGCGTATCTGTGCGTGTGTGCCGTTTCGAACGTTTACTACGTTTTTTTTTGTAGTGCATCTCGCAGTTATTGACCACTAAGGTCTTGGCTGCTTAACCGGATTTTCCTGTGGGTGCCATAAGCTTCTACACTTAGAGACTCCAGCCAGGAGCTTTTTAAACTTATTCTAAATTAAAATTAAGCGAATGTTCGCTAAGGGCACGCCCTGTGGGGTACGAACCCCGGCTTAGGGCATCGCTGATGGGAGGACAGCAAGAAGGGAAATTACTACGTTGTTTCTGTACTGTCCATATTTATACTTTGTCCTGGGTCGGCCCCGACTGCACTTCGTGCCGCTAGGGTCGCCATTCGTCCCACCATCACGGATGTCGCTCATTATAATTTCATCAGACAAACAGATTCAGATCAGACCTTGTAATTTCCAAGTTTTTTAATACATCATATTGTATCAAGCTTCATCCATGAATTCGAACACACCTTTCCATACACACTACACAGCGGAAGCAGCCGTTAGCAACCCTTAAGAATAACTTCCAACAAACTAAGAAATTCCAAAATGAAATTTGAATTAAAATTTCCAATAGAATACGTTTTTACAACAGCTTTCAAAGTTATGATATTATAACGACTGAAGAAAAAGTGCAATGGATTGTAAAATTAAACTGTTATCGTCCTGCCTTTACTTTTATGGTAGTTTCATACTAGCCATTGTAGACTCTTGGTAATTTTCTTAAGTGAGAATTTTATCACTTCGCTGCTTTCTGTCGTTATGACCATGAATATCTGAAACTTCTCGTTGCTAAATAATAATAGCCGCATGGGTCCATCTTCAAGGCTAAGCAATGCTTGCCGATGTCTTGCTGTGGATAGGTTACCATCCATTATATACAGAGACCCCTCCGTGCCTCGGAAAGCACGTTAAGCCGTGGTCCCAGCTGTAATTTGTACATCTTTGACAGTCGGTGACGGGTGGTAAAAAGTTTGACAACCCATTCTTACCCAGTAACTGGGTTGTGGAGGTCCGATAGGCAGTCGCTCCATGTAAAATACTGGTACTCAGCTACATCCGGTTAGACTGGAAGCCGGCCCGAACATAGTTGGGAAAAGGCTAGGTAGATGCTATTTGATGCTCTTCTTGTGGTTTTACTAACTGCCAAGAAAATGTTTAAATGATTTTATCATAAGATTTCCATAGGTCGTAGGTCTCGAGTAGAGAAGGCACGCACCTCTGACTTTTCGGATTCATGTGCATATTGTATAATTATCACTTGCTTCAAAAACGGTGAAGGAAAACATCGTGAGGAAACCAGCATGCCTTTTTTTTTTTTTTTTTGGGTGGGAAATTATCTAATGACTGGGCGGAGCGGGAGCGCGTGTCAGACTCTTACTGACTAAAACCCACCCGTGTTCCTTCAGTTGCCCTGTTGCCGGGGGCCACGATTTCCCTATCGGTTTTCTTCGAACCCCCGGCAGGCACTGGCCCTAGCGGTCCCCGTCAATTCTGCTGACATCTCTTTGAGGCGCGCGTGGAACACAACGCGCCGTCGACCCGGGCTTGGTCCAAACCAGCATGCCTGAGAGATATATTTCGCGACGGCATGAGAAGACAAGTTAGAGGCCCATGGGCGGCTTTAAAACTCTGACACCAGGTTAGTCACTAACCACACGAAAAGATGAAGAGATAGGATTTCCTAAATGAGTACCTCACTATTGTAAGTGAATACTAATCTCCAGCTAGGAATGATACTGCTGTGTTTCCACGATGAACCTGCGCTTGCTCCGACATTATAGGTACATCGAAATTATATAGTGTCAAGTAATCTGTATCATTTGATTTAGACTAGCAATTTTTATTTGATAATGATTAAAACGAGCCGTCCACCGCTAGCCAAATTAAGTTAGTTTGCAGTAAGTTTAGTTTAGCTCACCAGTTTTTCATTTATGTGGGTGGATGCACATGTATAAAAAACTGGTAAGCTAAACTTACTTCAAACCAATTTAGTTTAGCAGGCGGTGGACAGCTCGCTTTATGCTACACGGGTCAAAAAGCGTTCGGAAGTAAGCCTGTTTTTTTTTCTTTAGCAATTATAACCGCTATAATTTTCCTGTAAGACATGGATCATTATCTAAAAACTCTATTAAAATAAAATAAAATTGGTTTAGAAAACAAGGAGACAAGTGTTCTTTTCTTGCAAACTTTTATCTATGTCTTCAGGGCGCTAAACCATACCTTTTTTTTTGGAACCTGAAAAATCAAAAAATCTAAATTAAAACACATTATTTTATTCATTATCGCCCATCAGCATGTTCCCGCCCGCATTTTTCTGAATGTTCTTTAAAAATTATCGAAAAATAACTTTAAAAGGTGGGTACATAAATGTTTGATTACTAACAATAAAAATATTTAAGTAAGTACCGAAATCATCTTTTGGTGATTTCTGATAGTGATGATTTTATGAACTTACCCCTTTGAATTTTGTATCTAAAACACGGTTTTTTTTAGAAAAAATGTTTTCACCTAGGTTTTTTTGCATAGTTGACAAATTTTAATAATAACATTAGTTAATCCGATAAAATAAGTCTGAAGCTTTTAGAAATAATAAGTAGAATCCAAATCGAGCTAATAACATCGGAGATATGGCAAACGCTACTCAAAACATAAAAAATTGAATAACATGAAAAATATTAAAGATAGACCCCCCTTTCAAAGTTATTTTTCCGAAAAATTTTCATGAATATTCAGAAAAATTCGGGCGGTCACATGCCGATGGGCGACATTGTATATAACTATAAGCCTCTTAGCTTTTTTTTCATTCAGCTTTTTAAGGTAGTCTTAAGTTATTGTTTCGTGTCCTAAATTGATAAGTGCGATAATGACACAGAGATTTTATCTACCAGCTAGATAGGAAGTGCATCCAAGTGCAAACTGATAACATCTTACTACAGAAGCCAAGCCTGCGTTCTCAAAGGACAAAGTCAGGTTAAGCTGACGGTGGTAATAAAGACTGCACTCTCCACTTTTTATAATACTTAAAGATTTTTGGTTTCCAAGAAATGTTACTTTTCTTGGTAGAATTTTATTTTGAACGCGGTGAATTGGTATTAACCTATAAGCTTGCTGTAACATTCTGATACAAACGTGTATTTTTGCTGATCTTGAAACTGAACGATGCATACATTTCGAAAAATAATAAAATCTACCTATGTTACTTCGATGTAGGTAGGTACTGTCAGTGATCACCAAAATATTGAATATTACTTAAATATTGTTATTGTAAGTGATCAAACATTTATGAACCCACCTGACGAAATGTTTTTCATTCAAAACAGTATAATTTTCTAAACGATCTCTGCTACCGACTGACTAGTTATAAAAAACATCATTCCAATATAAAACACGTGTGAAATTGATATAATTAAGCCCCGGTTCTGACGTCACGTTCAGCAGTTATCGTAATAATTAATTGTAATACGATCAATTAATCTTTCCCTCCTCCTATACGTTCAATGATACCTTAATTGATGTACCGTTCAATCGAGATATCAATGCCATTACCGTTTCTTCGCTAACAATAATCTCATTTTACCTAATTAACGTTTGGTTCTCGTTATTGTTAGGGTACCTTTTGATAGTACAGGTATTTGGGAAACTCTAACAAGTTTATTATATTCAGGATGAAATTAAAAACATGCGACAAATTGAAATGGGAGATTCAGTAACTGTTACCTAATCATTATAAATTATTATTTCCGAAACATAAATTGTGAAAAAAAAATTCGTGTAATTATCGTCATAGATAGTGCAAACTAAATTATTGTCTTTACGTAGAGATTTTATGGCGTTCCAGTAAAATTAAATAAATTTAAAATAAACAAAAAAATTCAAGTATCAATTTTTGACGGGGTCCGCTAAGGCCAATGCCTGCCGGGGGTTTGAAGAAAACCGATAGGGACATCGTGGCCCCCCGCAACAGGGTAACCGAAGGAACACGGGTGGGTTTTAGTCAGTAAGAGTCTGACACGCCCTCCCGCTCCGCCCAGAGCGGGAAAAGTTATTTGATAATTTCCCACCCAAAAAAAAAAAAGGCTCGTAAAGACACGCGACGCGACACTGAGGCACCGCTAGTCGCGCGCAATTTTTTTTTCACAATTATATTTCGGAAATAACAATTTATAATTATTAGGTAACAGTTACTGAATCTCCCATTTCAATTTGTCGCATGTTTTCAATTTCATCCTGTATAATCGGGTATCTGTCATTTAAATTTGGCAAAATTACAAAGCATTACCTTTTTGGTTACGTAGGTATAGGTATCGAGAAGGTAAAGTGTTTGTTGATTTAACATGTTATTATGTAGATAGGTATTACACCTCATGTGAATTATTTAACGGGATTAGTACGGAGGTAATACCTACCTATTTCTACCCATTTCAGGAGGACACCTTATACGTGTCTGTGGTACTGGCTTTGGCAGGGTCGTTTGTATTCATTTTTGTATTTTTTGGTAATCTTTATAAATCTTTCTATTCATAAACAGTGGTGCGATTACGTACATAAAGACTGAAACAAGACATTTTCTTTTCGTTTATTTAATGAACTTTTGCTCATTCGCTCTTTTTGGACCATCCCGTAATGAAAAACACTATTAGTGTTTTCATCATAGCCAAAGTTGGTAGGCTGCTTGGTGATTGCAGAGGTATATTGTGACCATTTTATTTTTATTTTTGTGTGGAAATTTGTCAGACTCATACTGACTAAAACCCACCCGTGTTCCTTCAGTTGCCCGTGTGTTGCCAGGGGCCACGGAAACCCTTTCGGACTTTCCCGCGACTTTGACAGGCATCGGCCCTAGCAGACCCCGTCAGTTGTACTGACATCTCTTTGAGGCGCGCGTGGAACACAACGCGCCGTCGATACGGGCCTGGTCCTTATCGGATGGCAAGCTACCTATTGCTGACCGTCCGCAAGCCCGCGCCTACGGTGGCCGGGAATCGGCCTAGGATTCCTGACGCCCAGGGTGTCTCCTGCGGTGACTAGGGGCGTGAGGGCGCGAAATTTGGCTATTCCTCACGCGCTCCGCCTCCTCCTTTGCGAGCATTACCTTTTCGCAGAAGAAGGTGACGGCTTCCCATGCTCTCTCGATCCGTACCATTGGACCAGGGCTGGACGCGAGAGATGACCGCCGCCGATTGCCTCCACGAGGACACGGCATTGCTCCGCCCAAGTCAGGCAGACCTCCACCGATATTCTGTGCCCTTGAGGACTTAATGCATACTAGGTCCGTGAAACAGAATATATGTAGTAGGTATGTCACTATTTATTCGAAATTCATTTAAAAATTTGACGAAAAACAAGTCCTGTAGGCCTACTACGAACGCACAATGTATACTTAACTTAAATTCGAACGATTTAAATTAAATATAAATAATATAAAACATAAAAATTAAATATATATAATATAGTACTCGTTTCGCACACCATAGTTTTTAGTTTTAAGACTTGATTCACATCTATGGGTATTACTTATTGTGCTTGACGCAAATGTTTATACCAAACTGCTATAGGATACCTAGTTATATTTTCGATTAAAAAGTTTATGTCATGCATTCGTCGCTCATGTATCGGGGGATCAACCGTGTCGCTGCATATCGAACCCACGTGTGCATGATCATACCCAGACAAAGCTTAAGTCTCGGTTCCCCGGATTTTGGTAACATCATATTGCGATTACCAAAATTGTATGGGCAATTCCCTAAAGGAAAATTATCTGAAGCGGCATACGAAGCATAGCCCTCTAAAGCAGAGGGCTAGGCTTCGTAACCAATAAATATTTGTGGGCTGATGTTGTTTTAATCAACAATTAATATTGCTAACACTGTTATTATGTCGATTGTCACTTGAAAATAAATAATGAAAGCTATCTCTATCGTGAAATATAAACTACTGAGTACTACCTACTCAGTTTACCCGTAAGTAGGTAGTTGGGTGCCAGACTTCAATATTGGTTCGGTAAATAAGTGTACAAAAGTCATTACTTGAATCCTTGAACTTGTCAGAAAAGTATAGGCCTTTACAAAAATCGATACAAAGTTCATTAAATATTGAAAGGTGGCTTTCAATATTTAATGAAGAAAAACAATTTTTTTAAGAACAGAAACTAGTAACCTAATTATTATGAAAGTGCTGAAGCTGAACTGTCTATTTTTGATGAAATAAGAGATGACAATATTTTAAATAAAATTTTGAGGTAGCCTTTATGATACTAAGCCAATCCTGTGGGCCTAGCTCGAACGCGCAAAGAAAACGTGACGTAAATTCGATCAATTTTAAAATAGAAAATACTCATCATATCATCATAATCAGCCAATAACGCTCCCACTGCTAGGACACAGGCCTCCTCTCTCCGAGAGGGAGTGGGCTGTAATCAACTACGCGGGCCCAGTGCGGGTTGGTAGATGTCACATGTCTTCGAATTTTTGATTCTAGGACATGCCGGTTTCCTCACGATGTTTTCCTTCACCGATTTGAGAGCAGTGGTGATGAAATTATTTATACAAAGTAAAGCGCCTGCTAGGGTTCAAACTCACAATGTACAACTCGTAAGTCGGGGCCGTTACCACTGGGCCACCACTGCTCTTCAAGAAAATACTCGTTTTGCAGATAATATTTACTCAGTTTTAGCACATAACATTTACTCAGTTTTCGCACATACTATTTACTCTCAGCTTTATTCATATCTACGGATAATACTAATTGTGCTTGACGCAAAAAATGTAACCAAAATACTATGGGATAGTTGTATTGGCGTTCGGATTTACATAATGTTTACGTCACGCGTTCGTGTTAGGATCTCTGTACTTCATTACTGAACATACGTAATCAAATTTCAGTCCTCATAATCCACGGTTACACTTCTTACAAGAAGTCCAATGAAACCTTATAAAAACAATGTATCGTATAAAGTTTTACCTGAAGAACTAACAAGTGCAAGTAAACTAGTGGAAGTTAACGATCATTTGTCGCAACTTCTCCGTGTTCTGTCAACGGGGATTTATTTCTATGGAGTCTCTAGAAACTTGAGTAGTATTTGTTTTCTTGTAAAGTTTGAAATAGTTTGATTTTTTTTATAAACAGCTGGCACAAAAAAAAAAAACTTTGCACTTAAGTTCAAATTGTGATTAAAAGAATATCACTATGATTTAAAACGACAATAACACGTAACATAACATCATATTTGTACTCCCTGAAGGCTTAGGAAGAGGTGTACCTAATAGTACACCCACGAACGACAACGAAACTACAATACAGGATCAAATAAATCAAACGTATAAGATTTTTCTATAGATACAAAAAGTGCTATCGAACAAAAACTATGCTGGGGTTAAATATACATAGTTTTCCTTTGGAACTGAACCCAGTGAAGTCCATGTATTTTAACTCCAGGAAAATCTATTTAGCTGTTGCAGCGTAATTGTGTAACCAAACTAAAAATTTATTGATATTCCTCGAACTGAACCTGTTAAGGGGGAAGCGTCAGGGTAGCCCGCGAAATTCAAATTTTCTTACGTTTTTTGCATTTTGCAGGTCAGTGTCAGGTTTTATGTTGATTCAAATATGATTCGCGGTCGTAACAAATATGGCTTTACTCAATTATAATCATTACAATCAGCAATAGTGATTAAGAAGAAGATAAAGGTGTCAAATGTCTTTGCTAATTTATGGAGTTGTATCGCGGGCTACCCTGACGTTTCCCCTTTAAGTAAAAAAACATGTGTGCAATTCACACGTGGTAGAAGTGAAACCTTCGAAAATTTTGGCCACAAACGACCCATTTCTCCTTTGTCATTATATTCAAAGTAAATAATTTTCCCGTCGCACCATTTGCCAATCCATCTGACACGTCGATATTAGTAGTCTATGGTTATGATGTATGGTTTATTGATAACTAACCCACGTTAACTCTTATGAATTTACTAGCTTTAACGCTAACTTTAACCCGCGACTTCGTTTACGTAGAAGGTGAAAGTATTTTTTTTTTTAAATAATACGTACGTTAAGCAGCTATTTTAGGTACCTACATCACGCTTTTATAAGTAAAAGTGGAATTTTAAAACGTTAGGTAAAAGTGCTGGGTCATAGATATCACGCCCTTCCCCCTCATGCACATCATAAATGCGCGCGCAGTACCTACTTGATCATTATTTTGCTGCGATGTTATTTTAAACTGCGATATCTCCTAAGATATTCATTGAAATCGAATAATGCAAAGGGCAATTTTGTTTTAAATTAAATACTTGTGATGAATAATGTATTTATTTGGATAAGGCTTAATATCATGTTTATAAAAACACCTTCGCAAAGAATGCATCATTTTAGAACAAATTTGGTTAGCATAAAAAAGGTTATAGTGAGCCAACCTTAAAAGATAGACATATGCTGTAGCGGACTTTTTTTTAGAACTTTTAAAGGGGGACAATTCTGTCATACATCAGTTTTGCGAAACTTTAACCATTTACGCAGCGCACGCAGCGGAAGCTCTCAAAAGGAAAAATAAAACCCCCGATTTTGAAACATTCTTCATTGGTGCTCCGCTCCTATTATTCTTAGCGTGATGATATATAACTTATAGCCTTTCTCAATAAATGGGCTATCTAACACTGAATGAATTTTTCAAATCGGACCAGTAGTTCCTGAGATTAGCGCGTTCAAGCAAACAAACAAACTCTTTAGCTCACGAACATAAGGAACACTGTATAATGCTTCCTATCTCATTTTCTCCCACGTTATCTTATGTATTCTCTTTTTACTGTCGCTTTTTCGTTTCATCGACTTTCAAATCACAATGATACTAAAGAAGTTTTCACTTCAAAAATAATTTTACTACCACGGAAATGTACCATGTTTCATAAATTATTTTTTTAAAGGAAGTTTAGCTCAAATAATATTAGTCTTACTGTGGTTGGCGAGTTGTAAAGATTGTTGTTGTTTAGATTGTCTTGTGTCTGTCAATGTCAAAAGCCATGAATTATTGTATTTTCTTTACTGGGGCCTAGTTTATTGCAGTAGCTTGAGGTTCAGATATTTCTGCACGTAGGTAATTAATAGGTAATAAAATTGTTCTCACGAAACAGAAAGCAACTATGTCTTTTGAAGAACGTGGTAGTTATCGAGCAGTACTTAATGGAAAAAAAACTTAAATGTCGACCATAATTTTGTATGTGGGTATTGAACTGGGTACTAATGCCGTTAATGCTAAGCCTAGTCCACGAGCAGGCACTTTGGGACATATTCAAATGATAGCCTAACGGATTTAGTTGAAAATAGTTGTCCAGGGACTTAGGGTCAGTTGAAATTAGCTCTCGTCTGTCGTGCGTAACTAATGAAAGAGTTCAAACGCTCGAGTCACGCACGATCACTGTAATCTAATTTTGTCAAATCATTTATGTATGTACATATTTTATTTGAAATTGGATTAACAAACTAGCACAAGTCAAACATAATAGTTTATTATATTTAGTAATATAATTTAATAATAATAGTTTACGTGACATGGATATAATTTACTGATCTCTTTTTTAAGATGGTTACTCTTTCAAAGCACTAAATGTCAGTAAAATATTAAGCATTTTCATTAGTTCTAATTTCTATATAGACAAAATACGATATCCACGTCGACAGAAATGCTTTCCTATTTAACGTTGTAGGAAACAAAAAGACATCTTACGCAGCGATATAATCAAAGACGTTCATTACGCCTGGCTTCGCGTTTTGTTGTGTAAAGGCTGGTTACCCGGTCACGTTTGGGTCTGGTCGGTACAGCTAGCTTGTTTATAGAATAAAATTGTGCGGCTAGCCAATTACTGCCTCTGCTGTAAATGAAATACGAACCCCTGGATACGACATGCGGGCATTTATATTAGCGGACCGAACATGATCCCTTGAGGCACTCCATCTTATTCATCTATCGATTTTTTGTCTTTTGTAGTTGGGTGAAGTAATTATAAAATATTATCATGATAAGTAAACCATGCTGTTTAATAATAAAAACTGTAATTTTATGTTTCCATTTCAAGTCTATTTTGTTGGCTATTTTAAAAAACATTATTCAACAACACTGTGTTGAATGCTTCGTTAGAATTGTTTTTCAACTGTCGGTACAAAAATACAAAATTAACCTTATCAATTGGTTGCTGAATCAAGTTGTAGGTGTCTTAATTAAGCCTTCGTAATGCGGTATTTGCATCACAATTAATTATGCACGAAATACTCAGGTGTCAATGATTCAGAAACAGCATTTTAAATTGGAATTGTAGGCAATGTTTATCAACATCATGTAGTGAACTAGATTGTAATTGAAAAATGAAGAATATAAACGTAATTGATGCACGTCTCTGTCCAGCCGGTCTTTCTTTGGAATGCCCTACCTCTGAAAATTAAGACGGCAATCAGCCGGTTGTGTTTTAAAGTGAAGGCACGTGAACATATACGTAAAAAGTTGGCAGAAACATCCCAGCGCTGATTTGCTGGATTCGTTTTCTCCTATAATGATCGTTATTTCTCCTCTACCCATCGTTATTTCTCCTGACAGAGCTTATTTTGCTTATTATGTATACTGGTAGGTTAGGTACAGGTTTACTGGTAAAAAATGCCTTAGGCAAGTCCGCTGAGCACGCCACAATTGCGGCGATAAGTCCCCTCTTTGAGGGTGAGAGACGCCCTGGGCGTCGAAAATCGCAGGCCGATTTCCGGCCACCGTAGGCGCGGGCTTGCGGACGGTGAGCAATGGGTAGCTCGCCGTCCGATAAGGCTCAGGCCCGGGTCGATGGCGCGTTGTGTTCCACGCGCGCTTCAAAGTGATGTCAGCAGAACTGATGAGGTCCGCTAGGGCCTATTCCTGCCAGGGGTCACGGGAAAGTCCAAAAGGGATACCGTGGCCCCTGGCAACATACAGGCAACTGATGGAATACGGTTGGGTTTTAGTCAGTAGGAGTCTGACACGAAGAGAGTGGGAAAAGTTATTTGATAATTTCCCACACAAAAAAAAGGCATTAAGTCCGCCCTTGTACGTATTTTTTACCTGTGCACAAATTTTTAATAAATAAACTTTAGAATCTTGTTAGCCATAATCTTCCAACTTAAGAGCTATGTGTCCGTCGAATATCATGAGCTTATTGTGAGTATAAAAGTGAAAAACTAACTTGTTATAAATAGATAAATTGGAGTCAGGCGGTCTCTTGTACTCGTAGCAAGGTTCTTCTTCTGCGTGAAATCTAATTTATTTATCAACAAAAAAAATAACAAAAATATTTTTGCTGCAAACTAATTTTTGTTTCACCCCACTTATCATAAATTTAAGTAATACCCTCTTAGTTTTATAATAGTTAAACACAGAAGTTGTGTTTGTAAATCATGCTTTTAAACAAAATTGATGCATAAATCACCCCGGGAACAAATTAAATATAAAATTATAGACAAAGTTTTTCATAATGGGAGTTGCAAATTGTTTTGCGCATTATTTCAATTTACTTTTTCCCTTTAAGTATGTGCCTACTTAGTTATCAAGCACAATGAAAAATAAACACTATATTTGCCTAGTGATTAAATCCTTTCAGTAATTATTGCTCACTAAATTAGAACTCGGTAAAATATTTGTTCGGGAAAGTAAATCATTTTTGCTAATAAAGATAAAGTAAAGACCGTTAATGGTAGTTGGAAAATATAACTTATTATGAGTTGTTACTATTACTTATAAGTTTTAAAATATTGCTACGATTTTGTCTCTGTGAAGATTTCAGTGATAACAGTTATTTCTACACAAGGACATTCCGTAATTAAAAATATGGGTGTTCATAAAAAACAATTTCAAATTAATTTTTCAAATCGCTATTTCTTTTGTTTCTCGTAAAACTCCTTAGCGGGGTAATTTCGTAATACACTCACAATGGCAGTGCCTTTCATTTTGACAGTTCATAAACATTCATTACGTTATTTACAATATTGAGCAGACGAATTTTTCAAATCTATGAAGCTATGAATCGTTTAGGAGTTTCCTTCAAAATCCTTTGGTTTGTGATTAAAAGTGTGATATGCAATTGGGTTGTCGATTTTATTGCTTCTCAAACTGCAAGATAGCGTCAAAATGAAGACATTCTTTTAAGGTATTTTATTGAACTTATTAGCTCAAATATATAGTGTTATAGGTATTGTACCTTTTGGAAAAAAATGTAATTTTACTAAATTGTTTCGTGTTAGGAATTAAACGATACACTATTCAAGAAAATATATGTGTAGGTCACCTAGTTTATAGTTAAAACGTGAAACTTGTCATTATTTATACAGTTTCTGGGTAATAAACCTTATCCTCGATGTATTCACGACTATATTTTAACTCCGAACAAAATACGGAATGTCACTTTTATAGCTTAAAAGAACCTTAAACTTTTTATTCGGTGGTCTGTAAAATTGAGATTGAACCTAAGTCGGTCGCACTTCGTCCAATAGGCAAGTAAATAAATGTTTAAATGTCTGCAAGCCGACGGGATGGATTTACATTTGAAATGCGAGGGTCAGGGCTTTATTACCTTTTTTGGTGAAGGTAAGCCGAGAATATGCCCCGGCGCACTGTGGGAAAGCCCCATACAAAGCCGTCTCAAAACCGTTTTACGTGAAAGTCGTTGTAGTGGAATAAAATTAATAAATTAATATAGTCTAATAAGTAAGCTTTCTTTTCGCAATTTTTTTGTTTTTTTTAATTTAATCATAATGTATATAAATAGGCATCAAAGCTAACTCATGTTCAATGAGGTAATTTAAACGCAATACGTTACTATAATTCAACGCCACATTACTCAATAGTTTTAGATATAAATGTACAAGTATTATACAGTTTTGGCATGCTTATAATGTCCCCATAACGTTTAGTAAATAATATTATATACATTGTTTAATAAAAATCAATTAACCAATATAGTTTGAGATGGTATATTTTTTGTGTATTTTTTAGTTTTAACGAGACTTTTTCCCTTTACCGCTGCTTGCCGCTGTCGAGATATTTGTTCTATTAAGATCTTTATACATTAGTATATACAAGGAGAAAATAAAAATTTGCGCATACTTGCGCTTTTTCTGACACGGGATCAAGACATATCGCGAGATAAAATTATGTTTTTTTTTTCATTTCTGTTTTATTTCTCATAAAATTATTTTTTATCTATTAAGGTCAAATTGATAAAAAGTTAATTACAGTGATGAGTATTATTAATGGTTTTTTGTGGTTTTGATACAGTTTTGACCACCTTACTTGATGAAATATGGCCAATTATCTATTAGGGTCGAATTAAAAACAGGTTGGTTATGGGAAGAGTGCAAATTATCAGTTTCTTATCTTTTTGCACATTGCACTATTTCATTGGTCAATAAAAGGAAGGCGAACCCTGAAACATTCACAGTTGTTGGTCAGATATTCAGTTGCCCTCAAAAGCAGTTGCTGCTTATTTTAAAATATTCGCAGAAGTTGACTGATTTGAAAAATGGGTGAATTTGTTTGTAGTAAACGAGAGTTGTGCAATTTGTTGATAAATGAGCATAATGTAGAAGACTACTTACAAGAAAATTTCAATTTGTCACCAGAGGATATGGCTACTGTGGTCTCCTACATTCAAATAAACTTATTACTATAGTACAGCCCAACTGTACGTAAATAATTATAACGTATTATATGCCTTCCTCTGTGCATAAAATACTTATTTACGGCGAAAAAATCATTGAGTACTATGCTATTTTACCTATCGGACAATTGTGCGAAGACGCGCAAGAATCCCGAAATAAGGATTACAAAAAAAATTTACTTCATCATTCTAGAAAGTGTTCAAGAGCGGCTACCAATGAAGACGTGTTCCATACCTTATTGTACACTTCTGATCCATATATATCAAGTTTGAGAAATATCTCAGAAACAATATCGAAAGAACTTTTAGATGAAGCCAAGGCCCTCCTTGTTGTCAATGAAAATCTGTAGGAGCTTGCTAAATTGTATACATATTTTGTTTTCTCGTTTGGCACTATGTATATTCCGTTTTATGTAAATCAAACAAACATATATTGTATTTTTTTTCATAAAAAATGCATGTATTTTTTTAAGTTTAATTTTAAAATTAATTAATTAACAGAATTTTTAAAATCAAAATTATTTCTATTAAACTTTATACATCCAAGTATATGTGTGCAAAATAACAGCTCATTTAGTTTTGAAACAACTGAGATACAGAGTTTTGAGACGAAACATACGCGATTTTCCCACTGTGCGGCGGCGGATTTATCTGCGGTTATTTTTCAATGAATTTACTTAAATTTTACTTTTCTTAAGTTGTTGGGCGCGTTTCTTGGCCTTTGTTTAAATAGGCTGTTGAAAATGTGACAAAATAAAGTACACTATATTTTATATAACGAAAAATATGAACGGTCTTCTTACTTTATTTTGTTGGTTGGAGAAATGTGGACATATTTTTCTTTCTATTTTTCTTTCCTTTTCACAAAATAACAAGAAGATTAAGCACATCAGAAGCTTTTGGTGATTGCCTCTCAAAGGCCATGGAAACCACATTACTATCATGAAATATGTGTCACATCCTCGCTCTCCAAGGGCCAGAAACTTTGCGATAAAAGCACTTTCTTTCCTCATTCCTACAGATTCCCTCTATCGGATAAAAGTTGGCATAATTCCGTTGAAATGTGAAAAAAGTCTTATGCAAGCGGGATTAATCTGTCCGCGCCCGTGCAACGGATCGTCGATTTAACACACGATAAAGTCGGAAACTAATCTTTCTTCTTTTTCCTACTGATCTTTGTCGAGCGTAATTTGCTGTGAACTGTGAGTTTGTAGAAATACTAACTATATGAAATTTGGAGTTTTTTATATTTGGGTTTATAAAGGAGACTCCATTTAGTTAATCTCTACGATTAGGGGCTTACCTAAGATTGATTCCATAGTTAGTCAAAGTCAAATAATTTATTTTAAATAGGCCCGTTTATGGCACTTTTGAACGTCAAAATGTACAAGAAAATTGATTGATTCTAGTCACCCCCTCCAAAAGGTTTTTCGTATGGAGAAGAAAGGGCAAGAAACTCCATCGTTACTCTTTTAAAATGTTAATATACAATATTTTTACAGGTACATTAATTATATAATTGTATGTGAAGGCGATGCACCTAGAAAAAAATTACTATACCGCAAAAGGTAAGAAGAATTGAAAATGAAGCAATGACAGATAAATTAATTATGTGATAGATACTGGTGCTCAAATATTAACAAACATTTTAAAAGTAGACGATTTAAAAAAAAAATGCAATTAATAAGACAGTGTGTGAGGAAGTAATTAGTTAGTTTTGGTGAAGTAAAAATATGCTGACATTATGTTGTAAAACCGAAGCATAAGAAAATGGTTTTAACCGTGGTACTTGCTCAGCAAAGTTTTGAAAATAACAACGGCGAGAATCCCAAAAGTGCCAACCACAAAATATTTTATGACAAAAAACTGAGTCAACTTAGTATTTCTACACACTGCGCTTTTTACATTTTAGCCGCGGGATTTTAAAAGTAAACTTTAAGCAAGGTATGCATGCACATATTTATTTTTCGCGCCTTCCTCTTTATGAGATAAATAAAGTTTTTAACGTATGTGCTGTTATTATTTGCTGTCATAAATATTCATAACTTGGTAAAATGTGAAAACTTTGTGCTGGTAAAGGTTTATATATTTTTTACGGTGTTTTTATGATATAAGGCAGCGAAGGACCTTGTTATAGAATTTGATAGTAATTCCTGTTATTTTATACCTACCATACTTGTAGCCTTTCAAGAAAGTGTGTCCCAGAACGGGATAGCATTCGTGGCGTCACAGTCACTATTATACGTTACGCGGGTTAAGAACAAGAATCCAAATGCACTTAAGATTCAGTTACTCTTCTAGAGCGCAATAAAACAGATCTTCAATTTCAGATAAAACATCTCAGATCAAAGTAAGAATAGGTAATCCTTTTATATCTTACGAAGATAGTTTTTGATTTAGTTGGCGGGTTCCGATAGTGATGAAATTATCCCCGCCAGCCAACTTTATCAGGGTAAGCCCTTTCCTATTCGGACCCGAATCACTTCCAACACACTGAATTGTATGTTTGACGTGTCTTCTTTCAGATTTATCAGTGGTTTTTCTATTTTTATAATTCAATATTACTGAAACTGCGCAACATAATATGATTTTTCATAGGTATTTTAGACTTTAGAAGTTATATATTAGCGGTTGTTTTACAAAAAAAAGGTGAAATATACTTCAAAGCATTTACTGCAGCCGTTGAATCCATAAGAAATGTTTTTATAATTTAATAGGGTCATATGTAAACAATTAAGAAAACGCGTAACAAGCAGTTTACCCACAATGTAGGAAACACGCGAGTCAAAAAAAAAATCAAATTCAAAATTCAAAAGTCATTTATTCAAACTAGGCTGAGAATCAGCACTTTTCGAACGTCAAAATTACATAAGACAGTCCCCCAAAACGCCCACCCTTCACTACTTCCTAGTGCCTTTAGCTGGGAAGAAAAAGTGGCGCAACAAACTCCCCAGCAGCACAGCTGTCTGTTCAAGTTAGAAAAAATGATTCTATACAATAGTATGCAAAATGCATAATGTAAGTTCATTATGCAACACAAAACATAATTTAAATGATAAGTTATTCGCCATATGTCAGCTAGCACACGCCAATATACACACCAAAAACATCGAGAACTATACTCAAGCAGAAATAAAAAATAAAAACTAAACGTAAACAGAACTAAATACTCGTATCTAAATAAAAGCCTCCAGGCATAAAGGGCGTGCCCGCTTACATAAAGCTATTTAAAGCTATAATTGGAAGTTATTATAAATGATAAACTAGGACCATCGAGGTAAAATAAATAAACAGTTAGTTACTAGTTACAATAACAAAACCATGAACAGCAAGACGACCAGTCACCACAAGCAGCACCCGTTCACGAGCATAACGCAAAGATCAGCCATTACCCGTCGCCAGTAAAATTCAATCTAAACAAGGTAGTTATTTTCAAAGTTCCGCTGTGATAAGTCGACAACCTGCCACAAGGTTTTCAATCGTTCGATTCGAAGTTTTAGTTGTTCTCTGTGAAACTACAAAAACATAATATTCCTTACTCTTCAAAATATTCTTACTAAATAAAGATTTGGCAAGAACATTTTTAGAGTTACAAAATATGTTAAAAGTGACATATTTTGTAGTTCTTCCTTATCTAGGCAATTTAAAGGGATTTATTGGATTAATTACGCAAACATATAAAATCACGTGTCCATCTTCTCCTGTAATTTAAATCCCATCAAAAACATAAATGTGAAAATGGGAGCCAAATTCCATAAATATGGTTGTCGACTTCGCCGACAAAAGAATTGAAATCTAAATGGGTGCCAAGTTCTGTAGATAATCCTGAAATTTATTTATAAGAACATGCAACTTTCTAAAATAAAATTAAAACACAAATTCTTGTTTTTTCTGCTATAACAATGTTTGCTATTTAAAAATATTACTTCTTAAATTTGAACAGTCGAATTATTTACACAAAGCACTTAGGATAAATTGAAGCTCAAGATTTGACTTGGCTAGTTTTTACCAGCAAGCTGAAATTTTAGAGAAAGAAGATATTTTGACCTTACAGTTACAATAAGAAACAGTAACTTGCGCATAACATAAAGAACAAAAATATGAATATTTTACTTTATTTATTTGGCTCACCAACAATTAAGTACACCGATACAAAGATATGAGATACATGCAATAAACTTATAGACTAGTGTACAAATTTCTTACAGGTAAGCACATCATGAATTACTTATTTGATGTTGAGTGCCTACTTAAAATTAAATAATAATAATTAAATATGCCTAGGTAGACAGTCAAAGCTGTAAACTCGATAAAAAAATAGCGTCCAACTGTTAGCCGCTTAATGCACGCACACTAAAAAAGTAAAATTACAGCACAATGACGTGGCGCGAGTGTAAGACGTAGCTGTAATGCACACCAGCATAAAAAAGTTACCCTGTTTGTTTTAGTTCTTTTGCACCGCGACACTGTAGACAAATATAAAGATGATAAATTGATTAGCCAAATATAAGATAACTTGTATGTAAAAACTAGCCAAGTAAAATCTTGAGCTTCAATTTATCCTAAGTGCTTTGTGTAAATAATTCGACTGTTCAAATTTAAGAAGTTATATTTTTAAATAGCAAACATTGTTATAGCAGAAAAAACAAGAATTTGTGTTTTAATTTTATTTTAGAAAGTTGCATGTTCTTATAAATAAATTTCAGGATTATCTACAGAACTTGGCACCCATTTAGATTTCAATTCTTTTGTCGGCGAAGTCGACAACCATATTTATGGAATTTGGCTCCCATTTTCACATTTATGTTTTTGATGGGATATCATTACTTTTTGTAAAGAAATTATTATTATTCGTCAATCAAACGTGATCTATTAGATTCTTTTTGTAAATATGCGTAGCAATATTGTGTAAGAATGTAGGTATTTCTTTCGTAACAATTGTTACAATTTTCCGCAATGATGTCAGATCGCTGAGCCGGCGCGGCAAGTATTATTATTAAAAAAAAACGTGTACAGTCGGGGAGCCTTATGTCGTATGGTATTTTACTGTGGGGTTGAACTGCTGACATTGAATCCATCTTTATTTTGCAAAAGAGAGCTATCAGAGCCATTTATAATCTACGTCGCCGCGAATCTCTCAGGAAACTTTTTAAAAGGATTAATATTATGACGGTACCTTGCCAATTCATTTATGAAAATATTATGTATGTAAGGAAAAATCCACATCTCTTTAATAAAATAAGTGATAGACATAATTTTAATACTAGAAATAAAGATAAACTAGATCAACCATTTTTTAGATTATCTTAAGTACATACATCTTTTATGGGGTACTGTGTTAAATGTTACAACAAAATACCTTGTGACATTTTGCAATTAAATGAAAGAAAATTTAAAACTCATATTAAAAATACACTTTGTAAACAAGCATATTACAAATTAGAGGATTATATCCAAGATAAGAGTGCTTGGAAACATGCTGGTCCTGCTCCATAGGACAATTTAGAATCAAGACAAAATCAAACTGTTTGCTAATTTAATTGTAAAATTTATTACTTTGTGTTTTATGACATTGATTTTACATTCTGTGATTACTTCCTCACACACTGACTTATTAATTGTAAAATTTTAGGAAAATCGTCTACTTTTACAATGTTTGTAAATATGTGAGCACCATGTATCTATCACATATTAAATTATCTGTCGTTGTTTCATTTTTAATTCTTTTTACCTATTGTGGTATAGTAATTTTATTCTAGGTGCACCGTCTTCACATATAATTATTATTTAACAAATGTACGTACATATACAAACAATTGTAAAACATTTTAAAAGAGTAACGGTGGAGTTTCTTGCCCATTTTTCTCCATACGAAAACTACCTTTTGGAAGGGGCGAATAGAATCAATTTTATTATTTTGTAATTTTTGACGTTCAAAAGTGCCATACATGGGCCTATTTGAAATTAATGATTTGACTTTGACTTTGACCCCGTCAGGAACAAAGTTCCTTCTCACGTATGATTTAATTATTTAATTTTTACAGCCACCCCTTTTTTTTTTTTAAGTATCTTCTCCCGCTCTGGGCGGAGCGGGAGGGCGTATCAGACTCTTACTGACTAAAACCCACCCGTGTTCCTTCGGTTGCCCTGTTGCCGGGGGCCACGATGTCCCTATCGGTTTTCTGCGAACCCCCGACAGGCATTGGCCCTAGCGGATCCCGTCATTTCTGCTGACATCTCTTTGAGGCGCGCGTGGAACACAACGCGCCGTCGACCCGGGCTTGGTCCTTATCGGACGGCGAGCTACCCATTGCTCACCGTTCGCAAGCCCGCGCCTACGGTGGCCGGAAATCGGCTCGCGATTCCCGCCCCGGACGTCTCCTCCTGCAGCGGTTAGGGGCGTGAGGGCGCGAACTTTGCCTCTACCTCACGCGTTCCGCCTCCTCCTTCGCGAGCATTACCGCTTCGCAGAAGGAGGTGACGGCCTGCCATTTCCTCTCGCTCCGTACCATGGCCTGAACCAGGGCCGGACGCGAGAGATCACCGCCGCCGTTGCAGCCGCCCCTTGGATTTACATTTTGACCTCACTATGGACTTAACTATTCGTAAGTTTATATTAAAAATTAAACGACAATAGTCCCTAAAACAATAGTCATACGATCTATCAATTCAAAAACGTCTCAAGCATAGTACCAACCTACCAACTACCTTGAACATACCAACCTGACGTTTGTAACAACGTTTTTCGAGATCAGAGAATGAATGAAATGAATTCACTGCCGCCTAACATTAGGGACCAAGATTTTGACACGTGACACATCAGTTGACTCGACGGGGTGTTTTGAATTCAGTCATGAAATTCAGGAATTTACATCAACTTTTGGCATTCGAATCAAAAATGTATAGTTAGCTGTCAAATTATAAGACGCTGGAGATCAGCGCCATCTGAAGTGAGCAAGTGGCAGTTTTTAACCCCATTTGAAAATTTGTCGTCATGACTGTCATTTTCATGGTTTTCGGGAGATAGTGCTGATATCGAATTAGATGGACATTCTGGATTTTAAGATGGCGGCTATTCCAAATAATAATAATATTGTAGATCAATTGTTATAGACATCAATTTCATGCCAATACATGCCAAAACTTGATAATCAAAATCCGTAAAAAAACGGACCTCTTAATTTCGTCAAGTTCGTCTGTCCGTGCGTCGAGATGTCATACAGTCAATTAACATGGAGACTATTTACACTCAATCGATGAAAATTTTGAAAAACGTGTATTTTTTGCACCGTTAAACAATGGTGTAGTGAAATTACGATAAACATAATAGTGGGGGTGGCATTCTCCATACTTACATATAACCGAGAGATGAAAAAAATCTATGCATATAAAGCGTGTATTGTTGGATCTCATAATTAAAATGTTAAGATGTTTCTAAGTGACTTTGCTTTTGAAGTCAATAATTTTTGAGATACAGTTTATTTTCGGTTACAACCGCAGAATTAACTTTGTTTGTTATAGTTTTTTCGAGAAATACAAACTTATTTTTGCAGTCGATAAAATTGATACTATGCAATGTTTATGCGTAAATATTAATCCCAATTACGGAACCCTTCACTGTGCGTAGTCCGACATACACTTGGGCAGTTTTTTTTAAATTTCGTTTTGAAACTACCTCAAAAATAAACAATTTCTATTACTCGAGTAAGATTATCCTATTAAAAACAAATACTATCAAACTCATACAACTAAAAAAAAATGATTGTTGGTTTTATGAAACCACGGTAAAAGTGAAACTTTACACGGTCAGCTGCTGCGAACTATAGGCGCCGCCATATTGGCCTTGGCTGCTCTGACGATCGCCTTTCACTTTATCCCTACTCCGCGGCCGACCGAAACGTGACATGCAACACACAGACGAAAAAGTTTGAGACGATGTAATAAAAGTTTCAATTTAAAAATATAGACGTCATTTAAAAGTGTTTGCGGAATACCTACCTAATTTATATAATTAATTTAACATCATTCCCAAACAAAATTTTCTTAAGCCTACCTAAAAAATGTATACTAGGCATTCTATATCAGAAAGTATCAAAAATAAAATCCACAGTAAATAATTGTCCAAAAAATTAAAAATAATTTTGAACAACGTTCCGAATTTAAATTCAAATAAATAGAAACAATTCGGCGCGAAATTCAATAAATGAGGTAAGTATCTATACTCGTTCTATGTGTTGACTCGTTTTATATTGAATGTCCTAAAAACGATTAAACACTAGAAAAGTATAAATAATTATTTTAAACAATGTTTATTGTATTTAATGCTTAAAACAATTTTATTTTAATTTTCAAGTATAGATTTCAGACATTCGACATAATTATAAATTAATCGAGACAATCAAAATTGAAAAAAAAAAAACGTTTGGCATAATCGTTTTCGCACATCATTACAATAAAAAAAAAAAACAATGATCGACGATTTTTAACACAAATTGAGTAGTAGTAAAGAATATTACGTGTTATTGAACATGTGTTCGTATAATAAGTAAAGATCTGGGCATTTTCTAGTTACTTATAATATTTTTAATCACATTTGTCACATTTAAAGTCGTATCAGATATGTGTATGTGTGTTAATTGTGAAAAGTTAAAATGTAAACACGCACGATTGGCGCGAATCTTCGACTTTTGATATCAAAAACTTCATTACTACTACTTATTTAACTTGAAAAATGGATGAATTCGTCAAATAATTAAATGTTGTAATAGTCGCTGTCCTTATGGTGGAGTTTGGATGTTCGCAATCCCCAATTTTTATGTTTTTTAGCCTCGACCTCGACTGTCATCAAAATGGCGATTATCGCATTTACAGACTTGAATTTTATAAAGGTAAATTAATAATCTTGCGCGCTAAATATGAAAGATTTAATGGCATAAACATTATTTTAGCCAACTCTCTTAATTAAAGATGAATAATCTCATTGGCAGCAGCATTTTCAGTGCTTCTATAGGAAGGTTTACTTTAACAAATAACACAACAATACCTAAATACTAAAAACATTTTATTTCTCATAGAATTTAAAACGGCTTCAGCTTCATTCTCATAACGTAGTCATGGTATGAAAGCAGCGTAGCCAGATTATTGTTTTGATCTATTATGGGTAAATCTTTTACACTCTAGGGTGGCTCTGTTTTTATCATCACTTGCTTACCTATAAACATCTCTGGTAGCAGCCTCTCTCAGTAAGCATGACAAACTTTATCCAAATGTATACCCAACCTAGAAAGTAAGAAAATACTCTTATTGTTGTTTATTTACTTTTGTATAATAATTATATCACTCATAGTAATTCTGCCATTTTAAAAACACTAACCTGATGACTTCTGTGACTTGCAGTTGACATGCCACAAACATAACATAATATGCTTAGATTTTGCTGAGCAAGTAATACTTGGGATAGAGTTGTAGATAATATAATCAATAATGTCAAGTCTTGCAATAACACATGTCATCGTCATACCTGAAAAAGGTAAAAAAATTCAGTGTATTTACTTATCCTATATAATTACATCATACTATAGACATTTACAGCTGACGACGCGCGACGTACCCCTGACTGAACATAGGCCTTCTACTAATAGGCTGCTAAAATCAATGAGGTTATACAATACGACGGTGTTTATAAATATTTAGAGAACATAATAAACTTACCCAGGGCCATGGAAAGATAAGCAATAGTTCCTCTGGCTTCAATTTAAATTGACAGCATTAAATCGTAACGTAATATAAGTATAAAGTAAATACGGAAAAATTAATTCAAATCAACGTAAAACAAACAGCCAACAATGCCATTGATCTGACAGATTATTTTTGACAGTTTGACATTATGCATGGTGTCAGTGTTACCAGGTTTAATTATTTTGGTAATCGATTGACGAAATCGATTGGGCGATTATCAGTGATCGGAGTAGGTAGATTGATTTTACGTACTCGCATCATGAATAGTCATAGAAATCATAACATGGATAAGCCTTTTTTCCGGGATTTCATTTTGGTACTTACGGGATTGAATCAAATATTGTTAAAGTAAGGATTTTTAAACTACTACATTAGAAATTTATAGAATGCGATAGATAAATATTTAAAATATATTATATTGTTTTATAGTATTAGCTCCCTTCAAAATGGTTGAGCTGAATGGTGCTAATCCATGCGTCATGTTCGTGAACGGGCGCCGTCAGTTGGGACTGGTCATCTCTTAGCTGCCAGGGCTTATTTTTAATTTTTTTGAATTGTTCTTTTTTATCTTTTTACTACGGACGCTTCTCATGTGCACGTCTTTCTACATTGTTCTCACATGTATAATTTCAACATGAATAATGTAACCAATATTTTGTAACAATTTTTTATTTAAAAGAGTGTCCGTGGAGTTTCTTGCCCGTTCTTCTCCATAGGTACCTACAACGCTTTGGAATGGGCAACTAGCTTCATACCTATTTCTGACTGACCGATTCCTTGACAATTCAAAAGTGCCTGTAAATGGTTTAATTGAAATAAATGTTTTGAGTTTGAGTTTTGAGTTTGATCTATCCTTTTCTTGGAGTCCGATCACCTATATACTATTAAACAGACAGCAAAGGGGTTGAACATTTCTTATTCATATTGATGTATTCTTTATTCTACACATTACAACATTTGAAATTCCTTAAAAAATCTTAATAATTTCAAAATCCCGGAATCCCGGAGGCGTATCCATACTAATATACGTGCCAGTTCATTGACCTCAAATCAATCTACTTACTCTGATCACTGGTAGTTTATAAAATAACATTACTGCCTCGAAACACTTTTAAGTTGTTGAGTATATTCAGACCATATAATATTTTATTTATTGTAAAATCATAATTTTACAGTATTTGAGTATAATAAATAGCATTTAAAACATACTCGTGTAGTGGATACTCCACCTACTAGATTAGTCTGTCATCTGGCAACATTCAGGTTAGGATTGAATGGCGGATGTAGTTCTTTAAGTATCAACAAAATAAATATTTATTAGGTTCTCTAATGCTAGAAGAAATAAATTTTGATAAAACGACTTGAAAAAAATACGACATAATTTTTGATAAATAAGCTTTGACACAGTATCATACCATGGGCCTGCTTTCGGGAAATCTCTTTTCAACTTTCTAGGTCACCCGGAAATGGGTTAAATGTTTTTGATGTCTAGTGACGGGTCGTTGATAAAAATGCCGATTTTTATACGTTAATATCTCAATAACCGTTTGAGTTTTATTTATGAAATTTGGAGTTCTAGTTAATCTAAGGGGTTTTTATAAATAAACCAAATTTCATGAGTCTATGTTACATAGATTTTGAGTTATTAAGGGGTCAAAAGTGGCTCCAAATGGTTCGTGTAATATAACACACTGCAGCCGTGTCTTGCCTAGTACTTGGCTCGACACGCTGCCGCGTGTCTAGATACCATGCACAAGATACAATCTAGTCCAATCATTGTAACAACATGTTTTGTTAACAAACATCTCTGCAACAACGAATTGCGATGTCTAGATCATGTTCACATTGATACAATTAACTCGACAATCTTATCGCGGTATAGCTGCATCAATTTACAGCAGCACTGAACAAGACTTACAAAACGAAAACGATGAAAGCGAATAGATAGTTGCATTTTTATCTTCGGAGAGCAGGCACGCTATGCAAACGACTTCTCAGTGAAAGACCGGGATGGTTTTATCTAAGGCAGATGTTCTCCGGCCTCTATTTGGTTTACAATTTAGTATGCAAATTGTGGACTTCGCATTTGTACTTACAAATGCGAAGTCCACAGAAGACACAGAAGTTCGGTTTAGTGTCTTACTCTAAAACGAATTAAAAGCGGTGCTTTATAAAAAATTGCAGCCATATCCTATCCTATTAAACGAGCAATATTTGTAATCTCGTTCTCAAAAACGGCTGTAACGATTTCGATGAAAAATCGATCTTGCTAGGTCATATGTGGGAAAATTCGTTTTCTCTGTATTTTCACCCGAGCAGAGCTCGGTCGCCCAAAGTTTAGAATAAGATGGCTACCTTAGAATAATGACATGGCAGCGTGGAATTAGTAAGTACCTACTATCATGGCAGCATGGAATTAGTCTATATTTTCACCCGAGCGAAGCTCGGTCAACCAGTTACTATTCATAATAATCAGCCTATAATGTTCCCACTGCTGGGACACAGGCTCTCTTCGAGAGGGAGTGGGCTGTTATCTGCCACGCGGGCACAGTGCGGGTTGGCAGATGTCACATGTCTTCGAATTTTTGGTTCTAGGACATGCCGGATTCCTTACAATGATTTCCTTCACCGTTTTGAGAGCAGTGGTGGTGAAATTATTTCCTGCCTGGGTTCGAAACTTCGACTTACAACTCGTAAGTCGGAGCCTTTACCACTGGGCTACCACTGCTCTCTACTGCCATATTTAATTATTTATTTATTTAAATATATTGCATTACAAAGAATATAAAAGTGTAGCCTCTCTAACACGTTATGGCACGAATTAAATTGCTTTGAATATTCAAATGAAATTCTGATTAACGAGTACATATGTTTGGTTCTCTGAATGACGTCACATGTAGTTCTAATTGGAGGTTAACTTTGTGTAGTTCTGATGAATATAATTTAATTTCACTGAATATGAATTGTGGTGGCCACGGAATGTTTTAATTTATGGTAATGACTCTGTTGGGTTTATCAAAGTTTATTAGATACATTAATTTAGTTTACATGAGTACTGCTTGAGAGCAGTGGTGGCCCAGTGGTAACGGCCGCGACTTACGAGTTGTAAGTTCGTAGGTTCGAACCCAGACAGGCGCTTTACTTTGTGTAAATTATTTCATCATCACTGCTCTCAAAACGGTGAAGGAAAACATCGTGAGGAAACCGGCATGTCCTAGAACCGAAAATTCGAAGACATGTGACATCTACCAACCCGCACTGGGCCCGCGTGGTAGATTACGGCCCACTCCCTCTCACAGAGAGGAGGCCTGTGTCCCAGCAGTGGGAACATTTATAGGCTGATGATGATGATGATGATGAGTACTGCTTGTTTTCGTTTGCTCATATGTATATCGAGACTATTTTTATATTGAAATAATTAGGGAAAATAAAACAAGCGAATTGTAGCTCTTTTAAGTTTCAAACGTACACAGCGCTATTTTCTTTTAGGTACATAACATTTAGTAACTGAAATATTTTCTCTTAGCAATCAAACGGAGCTTTTCTGGAACAAAAACTTGCAAAGGTAAACTCCAAATTGGAATACAAAACATTGTATAAATGTTTCGTTTTTCAATTTCCTTCACAGAACACAAAACAGGGAACCACTTTATTTTTCACATTAGAAGGTATTAAAACAATTCTCAGAAATGACTGAATCTTTTCTGAGAGTTTCTTTTCACCAGTTGTGAACAATTGTGGGTACTCAACAGTTGTTCTTGAACAAACCAGTGATTAATTTACCTCTTCTGTATTAAAAGCATTGTGTTGTTAATTATATTGAGGGAACTGCGAATTTTCCTTGGGTTAATTGTTTTATGTACTGTATATAAATAGCTACAAATGTTGACCATGTTACTGGGTGAAATAAAATATCCTTTTCTTCGCATTAAAAATATATGTATTTACTAGCTGCGCCCTGTAGTTTCACTCACATAAGGCTAAGCGTATGCTGAGACGCAGTTGACGCAGGTCCACGCAGCGCAGGGCAAAGCAGATTATGTAATGCAGCTGCGTAGCGACGCGTGCAGGTCGTCACGTGTGTTTTACCACTAATTCATATTTTTTTTGCAATGACAGAACATAACAACTCTCATGGCTATTGTTTGTACTAGCTAGGACGCGAATGTGTCTGTGTAGCTGCATCGCAGCATGCGCTCTAGGCCTATGTTTGCCTCGCCTGCCCTACCTTGCTAAATCTGTACTGTGCTGTGCTGCGTCACCTGCATCTTAGCATACGCTTAGCCTAAGTCTCAATCCCGTGGGAATGTTGAGATAAAAGTATCCCATGTCCTAATCCAGATCATGGTCTACCGATGTGTAAAATTTTAATACAAATCTATTCTGCCGTTTTAGCGTGAAAGCGTCACAAACAAATAGATAAGCAAACAAACTCATTTTCACATTTATAATATTATCTATATATAGTTAGAATTCTGAGGTCATAATAATCTTGGTTTTCGAAATCAATCCTGGATAATTAAATAAAATCTTGAATAAAACAAAAAATGGTTTCTTAAAAAAGGTCATTGACAGTCACGTCAGTAACGCGGGATCAATATGTTTATTCACTGTATATTGTGTAACCTAAAATGACTGAATTTTAACCACAGTAAGAAACGAAACTAAATGAAGTAATTGCTACAACTAAAGCTAACAACTCCATCGATTATTCCAGCCAATGTACAGCAACCACTCCACTTAGCACTCTTCTAGGTCACTTTATTTATGCATTTACTAAACCAGATCCCGTTTAAGTTATCCATTTCTCTTCGAAACACGTACAATATTGAGATCCACAATATACAACTGGCTTTGTTGCTTATACTGGGATCACGACCATTTGGACGCGTCGAGATATCGCAAACTTCGTGAAATACCCATCCATTGTAACGGAGAAATATTCGTGGAATTCAGCGGATTTTATGGACGATTGTTTTGGTAGTTATGATATTTTAATCTATTAAAACTAGTTTTATAGCCTCTCCACTTCTGGGTTCTGAAACTGAATCCAGAAAATATCCTTGGAAACTAATTCGCCCGCGTGGACCCTATAATTCTTTTTCTAAAATCAAATTAGCCTAAGCTAACCTTAAAACATCAGCTGTGCCAGTGAAAGTCCAGTCAAAATCGGTCTAGATGTTTCGGAGATTAGCTCGGCACAAACAGACAGACAGATTTTTTAAAATGTTTTTTTGTTGTATGTAGGGTACCGTATTTACTTTCATATGCATTTAGTAAAAAGCAGTTATTTTGACATTACAAACAGACACTTCAATTTTATTTGTATATAAGTCGTAAGTACTTTTCAGTTTTTGTTTTTCCGTTGTTAAAATTTCATAAATTTTAACCTTTATTTTAGTAGGTATACAATCAAATACGCACGTGTAGGCAAATTTTCCGCATTGAAATCCTCCCTTTAATTCCTTGTTCTAAACATTGTCACACAAAGTTCCCTTATCAAATTTTCAAACCGAGGGCTGTGTAAGTTTTAAATTAATGTTTTAGCTATTCATCCATCACTCGACGTGCGGTATCAGTTTGTCGTGACGTGAGTCGGCTTCACTGCGAAGACTGATCGCTGGCAATAATAAATCTGTTACATCACCTTGTATGTTTGCTAATAACGTTAGAACTTGTAACTTACCTACGCATATTAAAAGGATGGAAATTCATTAATCATTTGATATTAAATCTATGTAATTCGACGTGGTTATAATGGGGAAGCGATTTCATGAAGGCCAACGTGAGGCAAGCGTCGTAAGAAAATTTATTTTAAATTTAGCAACAGGCAGCAAGCAATTGTGGTGATCAATGCTTACGGTGTGCCAGCTGTACAAATTGTCAGTTATCATAAAGTTCAATAAAATGCAATTCAAACCAGCAGACAGACCAGCGCTCGTAAAAAAGCCTAAATGGAATAGAGCTATCTCAATCAATCTGCCTAGCCTTTTCCCAACTATGTTGGGGTTGGCTTAAAGTCTAACCGGATGTAGCTAAATACCAGTATTTTACATGGAGCGACTGCCTATCTGACCTCCACAACTCAGTAACTAGGTAACCACCTCTTGGTAAGACTTATTGTCAGACTTTCGGGCTTCTGACGACACGTAACGACTGTCAAAGGTCCACGAATGACAGTCGGGACCAACGGCTTAACGTGCTTTCCGAGTCGCGGAGGAGTCTCGATATGTAGAAATGGTCACCCATTCACGGACCTTAACCTGATGGATCGACCCGTGCGGCTCTTAGTACTTAGTCACGAGCTCCATTTAGGAATAAAGCTTTCTGCAAACTAAAATTCGAAGATAAAAGCATTCTCGCACATAGGACTATCGTATTGTATGAAAAACTCAGTAGACAATTGAAAATCCTCCCTATGACCAAGTTTGGCTGTAAAAAACAGGTTAATCATTGATTGCTGGGTCTAAATTATAGTATTTTTATGCACGCTTTACTTGTGGTTACCAAGTGCACAAACACATTGTGAATGTGTGCGTGAAGACGAGTAGCGTCAGTCAGACACACGTACACACACACACACTCATTTCCGACTTCGCCATTGTCTCGGACGGCTCCTGCGCTTAAACACGTATTCACAGCGTGTTTGTACACTTGGTGACCACAAGTAAAGCGCGCGTCGTTTCGTGAGATAATAAAAATACTGTGCATAGAAATGGATTTAAAAAAAAAAACAACAATAATAATAAGAATACTTGTGGAAAGAGATTGGATCCAGCGACACTATGGGTCCTGTGCGGAATCCAGTGTCATATTTATATAAGTAATGTAAAATGTATGGCTATAAAAATATTATTTTTAATTAATGGTCGTTCCTTAATTCTTTGTTCGTAGTGCAAAAAAAAAAGGCCAGTATCTTTTAAAGTCCTATCAGACTACGCTACGTTCTTCCCATTTTTGCCGTCTTGCACTTACGATAAAGGAGGAAAGTGGCACTATCACGAAATGAGCCGGTATCGGTAGAAGTCATGCATACCAATGGTATCGCTTATAATATTCAATAACGCAAATGGGAATAGCAGCGTTAGCATAACACTGACAATAATGGAATAGGAAACAATATTGTGTTTAACAAAATTCGTTGAGTAAAACATTTATCATTGTGGTTAATGAGTGAGTTGGTTTAATGATGTGAATAATTTTAATGATAGATTTTAGTAATAACATCCACTAACCAACTATTCAAGCCTAAATAAATTATTATGATGCTCGTATATGAGTGAAACAGTCAATATTTTTGTATTTTTATGGTTCGTTTTATTTTTTCGAAGAATTGCTTCTTTGTACAATAGGTCGCACGTCAGTGACGAAAAAAAAATACGTGAAAAAGTGTTTATTTATTTATTATTTTTACCTCTGCCAAACTGCAGAACTACTAATATTTGGAGCCGGCCTAGCGAAGTACGAAGTTTCAATAGAATAAGAGGATAGAATATACTGGTGGTAGCCGTAAGTACGTTTTCTTCGTGAATGTTACTTTTACATCCTACCGAAGTATATCTCAAAATATTGTATTGTACTTACATACTAGGTACACTATTTTTGTTACATATCACCTCATCTTAAGGTTGCACTATTCGACGGCTCGAACTCGTTGGTGCGCGTGGCTAATATGCATGCTATTTAGTATAGTTATTACTTACTTAGTTATATTTATTTGTTTATTTAGTAACATAGACGATGATTTAAAACGAAAACGATCGCGTAAAATTTCATGAACAGACCTTTGGGCGTATAGGTATTACGGAAAAACTGCTAGAAATATCTACTCAAAATATATTTTTTGAACTTTTTGAATAAATTATCTATTCCTGTACGGTTTCTACTTTGCCATTTTCCTACTACTTATGTTATTTTTTTACGCCCAAAGATGAGTTAAAATTAGTGTTCAAATATGGAAGTTTCGACGCTCATAACTTCCAAACCAATTTTTTTTTTCCAATTCTGTTTCTATACAGGGCTAGATAAATGACAAGACAAATTTATATAAAGTTTAATTTTGAACGTAAATTGCCAAACAGACGAGTCATTACCATACTACATTTGTATGGAAGAATGACCGACTAGCGTAACCTTAAGGTGGATCCGCAGTGGTAGCCCGCGAAATTCAAATTTTCGTAAGTTTTTAGCAATTTGCAGGTCAGTGTCAAGTTGTATCATGATCAAAATATGATTCACAACCATAACTAATATGTATTTACAGAATTAGAATCATTAGTACATCTGTCTATGTTAGATTAATTCCACAAGAACTTTTCCATAAGAGATTTCTTTGAATTTGAATTTCGTGGGCTACCATTGCGGATCCTCCTTAAAGGTTAACCTCGTTATCTTTATCCTTATCCTTTCTCCAGGAGTCTGCCAAAAATAGCCCAGACTGTTTAATCTGCCACTTGTGCAATATTGCTCCAGTAATGAGACTTTTGGTAATCTGGTAGATTTCCACATTGTTCGCGAGGCAGAAAAGACAATAACACTTACTATTATGGGCCGTTGACACACTGAGATGCGATTAAGACCCTCTTTATACGTTTTAAAGTGTCGATATCAAGTAAGCGAGGAAGTATTTTATTTTATGTTTACCATTGTATATTGTTGAGAACGTTAATAATAGTGAAATAAGTTTTTATACTAAGTACACACACTACGCCTTATTCCAAAAATCTTCCCTTAGGTGATAGATAAGTGGAATTTAAGGAAAAAAGTCTTAAATTCCTCCGTGACAATTAACTAGGTAATGATATCGGTTCATATTTTCTATACTAATAGTAAAGCTGGTTTTGTATGTTTGAATGTGCTAATCTCTGGAACAACCAGTCGGATTTGAAAAAATCTTTTTGAATTTGATAGCTTACTTCTTGAGGAAGGCTACAGGCTATTTAACATTATTAAGACTCATAGGCGCCGAGCAAAAAGATAAATAACCGATTATCATTACTTTTTGATGGAATGGATTCATGGAATCGAAAAAATGAATGTCCATAAATCGCCATTTAAGTAATTAAAATTTGTAACATAATCCCCTGTATTCCCCGAAGGGTTAGGCAGAGGTGTACCTATAGTATACCCATATTTCGCTAGTTATGTTTGAATATCTGAACTTGGGAAAAACAGTCTCTATTAAGTAATAGAGACTGTTTTACTATTATACTTATTCATCAAGTTACACGTTGAAAAGTTTTCTTTTATACAATTTAAAATATGGAAGAGTATGAGAACTTTTCCCAACAATAAGACTTTGTTATATAAGAAAAAGAATCTGAATTGTAAAAGAACAAAAAAAAATGTAATTTCGTAAATTACTGTAGGCGGATACATACCTATTTATAAATTATCTAAATACGGTAGTGAATACATAATAGGTACGCTAGGAAGGCTCCATCTCAGAATATCAGATCCCAAAAACACCAGGTTCTCTAAATACCAGAGTCGCAACATACCAGAAGTCTGTGTAAATGAAAAATTGTTTCTGGTAAATAAGTTTAATATGTAAAAATTAAGAAGAAAAAATCAAATTACAGGGATTGGAAAAAAAAAACATGGCATGGCATGGCATTTTATTGACTGGTTTTACGTAATTCCCTATATTACATTAATGGATGTAACAACAACCAAATTAATTTGAAGAACACACGACATAATGTTCTTAGACGGTATCTCCTCGTCTTTTATAGTTTAATCCACTTAATTTTAATGACTCTTCACTCGGTACTACAAAGTAATAATTTAATTCATTTCACAGTGTGTACAGCTGTGTTTACTTACAAACAACAGCTATTCTAGGATCGTTCTGTACAAAATAAACACGTATAGTATGATATTATGTAATCAGATATATTCGAGCCAATAGAATTTAAGAAATAAATTTTAAAATGAAAAAATAAAGAATTTAAGAAACTTTTGATGAGGACATAAAAGTAACGACCATAAATAAAAATTAAAACCAAAGATACCTACAACAATTAAAGGGTAATAAAACCAAAAATAAAATTATAATATTAAGGACCGTACTTAATAAAATAATAATGGCAACGAATTTGTTCCAAACAAGAAATAACGATTTTGCCAAAAAAAAAAATATATATATACGGCCCTAATACAAGTCACCCTGTATACCCTAGACCAATTATCCTGCTTTCACAAAAATACTAGGGCTAGAAGTCATTCTGTATACATTCCGTATGCCTTAGTTAATTAACTTTCAGGGTCGATTGTACATCACCCAAGGGAGTTATCAAGGATAGTCTTCACTTGATTTTCACCCAAATATAATTACAGTTACTATCTTTCCCTACATTATGGGAGTCGTTAGGGTAAATTAGTTTAAGGAACATCAACAACCTCGAAGGCAGGCGTGAATGTATGAATATATTAATTTGTACTGAAATTATGCACTGGAAAGGCTTTGATCTTTATTTGTATTGAGTCTAAAATAAGATAGAGGAAATATATGTTAAAAGTATAAAACTATTCATAGCAAAATAAAAATTTTTGTTTAAAACAAAAATCAAGAAAATATTTCAGACAGAAATCTTGATTTCTGTCTGAAATATTTTCTTGTTTGTTTTGTTTGCTTCTTTTTGTTTTCTTGATTTGTATGTTTTGACATAGGTACAAAAATGATCAAGGTAAAGTCGTAGTCGCATGCTTGTATACCATGTGGGTGCCAAGAACAACATACAAAATTATAATGGCATGCGACGACGGCTTTACCTTTACCTTTTTTATACCTATGTCTTGATTTCTGTCTGAAATATTTTCTTGTTTCGTACTTTTAAGTATACTTTAATTTTTCCGAAGCCGGGTTACAGTTTTTTAAAACTTCATTTTTTATTTTATACTTTTCCGCTTTAACGCAACATAAACTTCCAACATTTAACAGAAACCTGAAATAAATGTACTTAAAATAAGTACTTCCCATGGGCTATCGTACTTTTTGTGCGATCCTCGAAATCGAATTTGTCGATCGACAGTCACTGCACCACTCCGTCAACAACATGAGTAATTTTCCACCAAAATAATTTTAATGTACGTGTAACATAATTAAACAAGTACTCAATCAAGAACGCGTACCTCAACAGCCACATCATCACCATAAAGTGTTCTGTCAAGAGCCTAGAATTACAAAATGCTCACTAAGATGGTCATTAGAATACGGCATCGTACAATCAACGGAACTGCCTCGTTTTGTGCGTAAAAGTACCATTTTCTTACGTGGTAATGTTCTGTAAACATATAAAAGAGACAAGTGACATATAAAGGAGATAAGTGACTGTGGGGACTAATGTTGGCTGAGCTATGGAAGCGAGAACAGAGCATTCATTTACCGTAAAAATATTGTGTAAAGGTGCGCGTACACGGTTAATGTGCTCAATTTTGGGCAATATTGGTCAAATATTACGTCGCGACAAAATCTGTTAAGCAATTATTTCTAGAGAAATCACCACATCATATTGAGTGATGGTAGACTAAGCAATACATGTATATTCTCTATTGCAAATCAATGTATTCATCAAGTTACACGTCGTTAAAGTTTTCTTTTATACAATTTCAAATATGGAAAAGTATGAGAACTTTTCCCAGTAATAAGACTTTGTTATATAAGAAAAAGAATCTGAATTGTAAAAAAACAAAAAAAAATGTCTTTTCGGATATTATTGTAGGCGGATACATACCTATTTATAAATTGTCTAAATACGGTAGTCGCCACTTCATATTGAGTCATGGTAGATTTATCAATACATTGATTTGCAATAGAGAATAATTTACAGCGAAGAGGTTATATTGGTGAAACAATATTCACATATTTTTCCACTACGGACCTCGGGCAACTGTTACCAGGAAATAATTGCTGAAAAATTGCTCATGGAAGAGCAACTTAATGTTGGCTGAACTATGGAAGCGAGAACAGAGTATTCATTTACTGCAAAAATATCGTGTAAGGCTGTGTGTATACGAGCTGTTGTCTCCTTACGTTCGTTGCACGCACTTCCGTTGTCACATAAAATGTGTGTGCTACGCCTGTTGTTAATGTTATTGCTTTGTCCTCTATATAAACTGTTTCATGTGCTTTGAAGTTATCATTTTTATTGTAACCTCCTTCGTACAGGAATTCATATTTTACGCTCGGTTTATGTTCTTCATTTTAGAACACCTTTTCATTTCTTCCTATTTTATTTATTTTACCCCTAACAAAACCTACCGACTTTCTGATCAGGAATAATAAAAGGATTCACAAAATTGAAGAATTCTACGCCATTGTAAGTTAGTTTGAGATAGATTGGTTTCTTGAGAATTCCGGCAAACTGACAAAAGTTTCCACATATTTCTCTTAAAGATATTATAACATTCAATTTCTCACTGTAGAGAATACGGGGTGTTTGTTCAAGCTTAAGCAATTCATTTTTAGGCAAAGCATTTATTTTATTACAACATTTTGATAACAGTGATATTCAAATTCCAGTTAAATATGACGTGAATACACGACAAGCCAAATCTAAATAATTTCAAGTGCCACGCAAAAATAACTTTTATGGCAGGCGTACCGCTTCTTTCACAATACCCAATTTACTAAACAAAATACCTGTTGACTTTAGAGACTCAATGAATAGTAAAAACATAAAGCGTAAGCTGAAGGAACATTACATCAACTCGATTATAATTAACTTTAATAGCGCGTTGATCAAATCTCAGGCCATGGCATGCTAAGATAGACCCAGAGGTCTAATTGTGTGCTTTTTAAGTGTAAAGAACATATAATTTATAAAAAAAATTGTTTGTTTTTAATTTGCGGAATAATAACTTTAGACCTAAGGGTTTGAATGTATTAACCTTGTGTTAACCTTCAAAATACTTAACTATTTTTTTTTTGGGTGGGAATATGATGGACGCTTGAAAACATTATTCTAACTACAGACCTTGTATTATGTAACTACCGATAAATGCAAAAAAATAAAAATCTTGTCTGCAAAAGAGTTTATCAATAAAAAGGAACACAACGTATCCTTACAATAGCTCACTGTATGACACTGTGTCACAAATACATCTATCTTTAAGTACATGAGCGTCTTGTGCTATCCCAGGACGCAGTAGTTTGTACTCGCTTCAACGTCCAATTTTAGAACGTGTAGAATAGCAGGAATTGCTCAAGTACTGGAACAATTTTGATATAACGTTTCAATAGAAAACTGGATGGGAATATAAGACGGTCCGGGTCATCGAAATTCAATTGGATAAATCGTTCTTTTAAGGCGTTAAATAGAATAAAACGGATTTTTGTATGTAGTTGCGTTCTCTTTGAAGTTTTGGTTTTGGCTGAAGGGTTGGGCAGAGGTGTATACCCACCTTTCGCCAGTTATGTTTAAGCCCCATGTTATAGGGGGCGAGCCTATTGCCATCAACTGGCCACAAATCTATACTACGGGATGCTAATGAGAAATTCGTGATAGAAAAACGCAATAGCGCTTTGTCTAACCTGAGAATTGAACCTAGAACTTCATGCTCAGCAGGCAGTCTGTCAACTACTGGGTAAATAATATATTAAATATGATATTTTCATTGTTTACCTTTGTAAATTTTTTGGAATTCTTGTTCATTTGATTCAATGACTGAAATGAAGTCATTATATGTTTTAGTTTTTGGTAAATTACATTTTCTCTCATATTACGCAGTGAACATTTAACTACCTACATAAGTTTTATTTCCGCCTTGAATTGTAACATTTTAGTTTTACTATATCATTTGTTTGTGAATAAATATCTACATACTGCATGACATCATCATCAGAATATAAAATTTAAAGAACTTTAAGTGGATTGAATAAAAGCCGATTATGCTCATGTATTTGATTTCTTCGAAGTCTTCTCGTAAATCGAGTCTATTAATCCTGTGCAGTTCTGAGCAAGCTTTATAAATAATCTATACATATATACTAAATACCATAATATGTAAAAATAAATAAATTTGAAGTGTTTGTCTGTAACGTCAAAATAACAGCTTTTTACTAGGTATATACGGTAATTATGCCAAAAAAAACAATTTATAAACTTTTTGTCTGTTTGCTCCGGTTAATCTCCGAAATGGCTAAACCGATTTTGACAGGACTTTCACTGGCACATAGCTGATGTTATAAGGAGTAACTTAGGCTTTATTTTTTAAAGAAAGCCACGCGGGCAAACCCACTGACAGCAGCTAGTATCTATTAATACTAAATATAAAAGAAACAGATGAATTCTGTGTGATGTTGCAAGAGCATCGAATTACAAAGAGTGATTCTTGAAAAAGCTTATAAAGTCTATTAAAAAGATCAATTGTTGTTGAAGAAATATTTATAATAATATTACTAGCTGTGCCTCGTGGTTTTACCCGCATAAGTGTCGATTCCATAAGAACATCGGGATAAAAACTATCCTATGTGTTCCAGGTTATAAACTATCTATGTGGCAAATTTCATCCAAATCCGTTTTGTAGGTTTTGCGTGAACAAACATCCATCCATCCATCCTCACAAACTTTCGCATTATAATATTCGCATAAATTGATAATATTATTATAAGTATGTCGGAGATGGGTATGTGACTCTCGTTATTTTCAGCGATATTTTAACTACTGTGGGCGTAGTGTGGGTAGTGTTGGTTAATGCGCAATAGAAAAACAGTTTGAAGTTCAGATCACATAATTTACTATCAAATGAATCACATTAGCTAAATTATACACACACTGGTGCGACGGCGTTTATTAAAATCACCTATTAACAAAATGATCATAAATTACAACTATCACAATAACTGAGCACCACGAATCGAGAACAGTTCCGCGACGTCTTGACTCCAATGCGACCAGAGGCTCAATGCCCTCCTCGCCGTGGCCTCAAAACATCACGACTCTGTAGAAGCGCGCCTTTTTTGGTCGGTAAATCTCTCTTGATGTCGCTAGTGGCGCGCTTGCGATTCGTTTCATGTCCGTACTAATGACCGGATCCGATAAGTATTTTATAATTTTATAATATTACAAGCAAACCGGACAGACGTTATCTTGTCCGAACAGCGCCACCTACCGGGTCCTACTGTGTTTTCAAACCATCCAAAGACCCACTCGAATGTACACACAAAATTTCATCCAAAGTGGTCCAGCCGTTTAGGAGGAGTTAGGTGACAAACAAATTTACAGAAGAATTATGTATATAAAGACTAGCGGACCCGACCGATGTTGTCCTGTTCGAACAGCGCCATCTACCGGGTCCAATTGTATTTTCAAACCATCCAGAAATCCACTCGAATATACACTCAAAATTTCATCCAAAGCAGTCCAGCCGTTTAGGAGCAGTTGGGTGACAAACACACGTACAGAAGATTTATATATGTAAAGATTATTTTCGATTTTATTAGATTTTAAGTAACAATACAAATAATTCGAATAAACTTCAGCTCTTTTATGGGCTTTTCTCACCACGTTTCGTTACCGTTTGTGGCATTCTTATAGTTTTCTCTTAATACTATAAACGTCTCAACTTAAGCTGTTGGTTCTTGCTATTTGTTGCAATACGTTTAACTGAGTCGGTTAGAACCCAGCTTTTAGAGTAAAAATAAAATCGAATCGTGACGTCTTGTTACATAGCTTAACTTTATATACAGGGTGGATTTTTGAGGCGGGGCGCTAAGGGCTGGTATCCTAACTTTTGTAGCTATAGGAAAACGATATTAGGAGAGTGTCTTTAACTTTTTAAGAAACTTTGATCGAAATTCACAGAAAAAAAATACAGTCAGCAAGAAAATGGGCAATTTCACAAAAAACAATGCTTGATGCCAAGCGATCCTGTTTCTTATAAGGCTAAAAAACTAAGGTTTGATAACTAGAAAAGTAAGAAAATTCCAAAAAAATTACTATATATTTCGTACTGAATTTGAAAAAAATCAGTGAATGCAGATCAAATTTTTCAAAAAGTTAAGGACAGTCTCCTAAGACTGTTTTCCTTATTTACAATGGTCTTAGGTTCCTTTAGGTTTACATCTAAAAATATCCAACCAGTATATTAACTTTTATTCTTGAACTAACAAAGGATAAAGTATATCTTGATAAAACTTTATAATGGACCCTCTAATGTGTGCAAAGCCCTGGAAAGGCGATAAGGTCTTAACCTACCTTGAATGTATTCTGTGCTTAAATGACTTAAATGTTTAAGCATGTAGTAAATCCCTACAAGTATCTATAACCAAGTGTCCTTGTAGCATTTGACAAAACGTTCAGTAGGTTTTGTTATCTTTTGGTAGGTTCAATCGGACATTCGATAAGTCCTGATCATCATCTACTGCTGGGCGGCCTATCCCCCAAGTACCGCCATTTCGACCGGTTCTGTATTTCTCGTATCCAGCGGTTTCCTACGGCCTTCACCAGGTCATCGGTCCGCCTTGTGGGACTCCTTTCAACGCTACGTCTTTGATATGTACTAACCATAATTATGCAGCATTATTACTATAATCAAAGAAAGTCAGGGCAATTAACTACTAAGTGAATTTACTTAAATAATTGTTCGTAGATATATTCAAATTACAGCTGTCATTCTTTGATACTCAATACTCAATACTTTATTGCATTCCACAATGTATGTGCTTAGGTGGTAAAAATTTGAAAAGAAACAATCGTGGACTCTGTTGGGCACAGCAAAAGAAATATAGTAGAGATGAGGACTTATTGTTGGTTGTTGTTGTTGTATAGTTGTATGAAATGGCTATAACACGGCAAATCTCAACATTCCCTGACTGCATACATAGAAAACCTATCTATAAGAGTGCTAACACACTGGGACGCCATGGCAGCGCAGTCAGGTAGCGTCGCCAACAAAATGTATGCTGTAAATGTTGACTGCGTAATCAAACGGACGTCAGGTGAGCCATCCACTATAAAACTGTATCTTTTTCGACGTCGTTGGCGACGTCGCCATGGCGTCCCAGTGTGTTAGCACTCTAAACCTAAAATCAATTCAATTCAAAGTTTAAAAAGAAAATTCCAATTTCTGAAAACTCTAGATATTATGATAATGCAAAAATGCGATCATCGTTTACAGAATCAGAGCTAAACGGATTACTGCAATCTTTACTCAACATTTTTAAAGCTTAGATGCCACATGTTTACTTGAAAATATATGATCGTATCTTAGGATTAGGCTTAGCAATCTAAAAAAGTGCGTGTTTTCAACGTCCATATTCATCGTAAACGAAGAGGTCGATAATCATAAAATGTATATTGCTTATGTTGATATATTGTACCTATCTAAGTATCATTACTACAGCATTTTTATAGGTATTCTAGGATCAATATTTTAGTACAACCGTAATTTAAGTCTGCCAGTAACATAACTTTACTGCGATCACCAGTAAGTTTGTTAATCGTAAGAATAGGTCTGTATCCAAAAGTCCGTCTTGTAGATTATTAAAAAATATTGAACACGTATTTTTTATTTTTTGACGTAATCAAAAGATTACGGCGATACATCGAGTTAAAAAGTGCCTTGCTAGATTTAATACTGCATTGTGACGTAGTGAGCCCCCACTCCCCAACTTTAATGCGTGTTTTCTAAGTTATTTTTGATTAATATGATAAAGCAAAAAATACGTGTCTAATATTTTTTTATTATCTGAAAGACGGACTAAATAGAATTTCTTTTTTTTTTACCTAGGCAACTACCATATTACAGCAATTTTCACAATGTTAGGTATTTATGTCGGTTCCTTAAAAACCAATTTCTCAAATCTGATGAAACGATTCAAGTTCATCGTCACGCGTCACTGGCAATTTCATATCGATTTCCATCCCCGCTTCCGTGTCACAATATCATTTAATTCGGTTCCCTTATAATTTTGATTAATACTTCGCAATGAAGACTAAAAGCTCACAAAATTAACATTTAAGGGGAGGATAGGAGGCGATTTACCTGATTTGCTAATGACTTCATTTAAGGTAATGTAGGTCAATTGCCATCCACTTACCTTTATACTCATGCCTGCGGTTACCAGAGTTATTAAGAGCTGCTAAATTCTGTTACATTACTTGGCCTTAATATAACCGATGCTGGTTTTCCGCGCTAGTATAATATTTACAGAGTAGGCAAGAGTAGGAACAATATCAGTGAGCAAGTTCTTTAGTGAGACTATTTCATTAGTGCTTAAATGTTAGGTAAACGTGTAAATGGCCCTTTAGCAGGTTACACTTATTGTGTTTCGTCTGATTCCCGCTAAAGTAGACAATGAAGATTGAATTATTTTATGCTAGAATAACATCTATGTTGGTATGTCTGAGGATCTAGTAACCCAGTTTCTTAAGATAATATCTAATGCGAGGTTAACCTTAATCAAGTTATACTTTACCTACGTGACCTAGAATCGAGTAAAGAAAGGATTCGCTTATTAATTACATACTACTACTTACTATATTAATAAACGATTGCGATATAAATATAGGAGATAGAGATGTACAAATATTCAGCATAATTTTTAACAAACCTGATCATTGTTCGAACGATGTATTCCCAAATTCCCAGAGAGAAATAAAAGGTAATGTGTCAAGGTAATCCTACAGGTGTATTCTGTTCAGTGTTCATACTATTCTTACTCGTACAAAAATAGGCGAAAAAAACGTATGTTGCCAAGTATTTCCATCTCTTACACAAAACCCGGTCGTTAGTGTCCCCTTGAGACCTTATCCCATAACTTTTGAGGCGACAAAATTATGTAAGACCGAAAACGCGAGGGAAAAAGTCGGTGGAAAAATTTCGTAAACTTAAAATCGATTTCTCTTTGTTTTTCTAATATAAAAGTTTGGAAATTAAAGTTTATTGAATTAGGAATTGCTTTGGGGACGTCGGATTGACTTCAATTCTCATTTGTGCGGTTGACACGCGATCGAAAATGGATTTAATTTTTGTTTTTTATGCGTCTTGGAAAATGGAATCGTTGTGGATTAATAAACCTTGATATATAGGGAATAAAGTTTGTTTGAAATTACACTGAATACCATTAAGTAAAATGGCCGTTGTAACTATCATATGTACTAATAACACAACTTCATCTCGCGCGCTATCTAATTCGTTTAGCATACACATACCTACTACGAGTATGTACACTATGCTTAAGTGTCGCCGTAGTTAGTTACCTGCCTTAGCAGGAACACAATTTGTTACTGTTCTAAGCTGTACATTGTCGTATTTACCAAGCATTAGCTTGATTACATTAATAACGGACTTCTCGACATTCTCATATGCAAACATTCGCGTGTTTATTTATACTATCTTTTCAACGGCTTCGTTTCCGCAATACAAAATCAGAAATTATTATCAAATAGAAGGAATTCCTAGAAGGTGTACCAATTCTAAAATACGTGTACCCAACGAAGGATTACAACCTGCGCAACTTAAATAAACCTAACTTCAGAGATAGGATTATGAGGTAAGACAGTTCTAGACTTATATCCATACCTACCGACTTCAATATAACTTATGTACTTAGCACGTCTATTACATAGCAGGAACGCAATCTTACTAACAACGATAGCAATCTAATTGTAGCAACACATAGCGAAACCCTATTGTGCGAGCGTCGCAAGTACTTAACCCTAAAAAGAAAGAGACGACCATTCTTTTGTTCAAAGAAAACCTAGCAACTTCAGGATGCAATTTGGCGTAGTGCAATTGCACTTAACGAGTCGACACAGAATGAGATTATACTCGGCACCAGCAAATGGCGACAATTGGAAGATTCATTTACGCCTTCCAAATGGGTCCGCGAGCTCTATTTGGGTTATTCACAATAGGAATAAAGATTGTGAATTATATTCTCGGATTATGAAAACTTTGCCAACATTCTGTCTGGAATTCAAAATGAGAAGATTGGACTGGACTTGATTCAGTTTAATATACATGTTTTATAAGTATTTTACTTCTCTTTTATTTCATTTCACATTGAAAACTTAAATGCCGATAAAAACAATATGGGTCTGAATATTTACTAGACCTTTGTCATCATTATAAGCAGCCTTGTTTCACCCAATGCTAAGTATAGGCATCCGCCCTTTTGTGCCACGCTTAATACTATGCCTTATAAGACTATTATTGATACCATATTTTAGTCACATTTCGGATCGTAATTCAGAAAAGTTTTTCTAAAACGTGATTGATAATGCCAAAGGTGACCAAGAAAGTATAATTTAAATGTCAGCGCCTTCGGCCCTTGAAAAATTGAGCGTCTTTTCAAGAGAATATTAGTCACGTATAATCCCTAATTCCTTAGAAAATAACGCTACCGGTTTCTATTATCCGTTCGCTCGTTAAGGAAGCAGTCTACAAAAGCGTTTGAGACGGGCCTATGTGAATTATTCAAATATATTCATATGTCGGATGGAAAGTCATGAGACGTGTAAAGGTGTGCATATATTTACTAGAGCACAATTTAACGGTGATTTTATGAGGTATAAAATAAATGAATATGGTAATGTTGGGTTATGTGGGTAAAGATGTGGCTGTTGTTTAATTGGTTGGATTGTTTGGCCAATTATATTAAATAATTGATGTCATATATTAATTAATTTTGCATTTATTGTGGTGACGGTATTCGTGCATCGTTGTCAAAAACAAAAACAAACAGTGTTTTAATTTAATATTATATCAGGCTTAATTAAATTCAAAGTATTCAAATGTCAGAGCTTACTTTAATCAAACAAAGCAGAGTCACAAGAACAAAAGTCTTTCCGCAATGAAAGCATTAATCAAATTAAAATTCAGTTGGAGACAAAAAGTAATGCTAAAAATTTAGCAATATGAATAGACGAAACAGCTAGTCTGCATCTTAGAGGCAGTAGACCCAACTGTGCGTTGACAAAAGGACAATGGACGAAAAAAATCTCCGGAATATTTTTCTCCGCGTCATTTTCTCTCATAATAAGTATTCTTTTGAAGAGAATCGCTGGCACAATGAGCACTGGCGTAAAACGTCGCAACGAGACTTGATAATGTAAGTTGCCGCTTAGAGAGGCTTATTAAAATTGAATTACCCTCTCAAATGAGATCTTCACGTATCTCGAGAATTCGTTGACTCGCGCCGGTTTTGGTCGAGATTACCGACGGTTATCAAAAGATATGGTGAGCTTTGTTCGCTACCCAATAGATAGAGGATGCCGTGTTTTCATAATATGAGATTAAAGTGAAAATAGGTTTCTTACGGATTTGCTGACGATAGGAAAATATCTACCTAATACATTTTGGTGTACGTTATTTTTGGGTTATTCGATGTTTGGCATCATACACGCCATCTTAGTTATAATATAAGTTGTATTTAGGTACTAAGATTCTTAATTCTGCAGTATAATCCCGTGGGAATTGTTCATATTATTCTTCACCACGTAACAAGGCAAAATAAAGATTCTTGCGCACGAAAAAGATTTCTTATTTAACTTGAAAACATTTCAATTAAGTGAGAGTAATAATCATAAGAAGGAAAATTAAAACAGTAATTATTTTATATTGTTTGTTTCAGAGTGAAAACATTTTTAATTGATACTGTAAAAGTTTCTCTACATTACATTTAGATTAATAGTTATTCTTCTCATAGTGATTTTTTATTTTTAGTATCACAAATAAAAATAAAAACAAACAAAAAGTTATCAATCACGGTAAAAATGGCTGGGGTTGACAAATTCATGTACTTTTGTGTAATATTTCACTGTTGTGACAGCAGATAAAAGTTAAAACAAACTGTTAAAAATACCTAACATATTTTTATTAAAAATATGTACTTTGTGGTTGTTGGGTGATCATTTAATTAACAAAATATGAATTATGGGGCTTAGGTTCAAGTGTCATAGAACTATAATAGTTACATTATAATTAAACAAAACGAGGTCACTCATTATACCTAAATATGGGCTATTAGAAAACTCGTTATATCTAAATATGGGCTATTAGAAAACTCGTTATATCTAAATATGGGCTATTAGAAAACTCGTTATATCTAAATATGGGCTATTAGAAAACCCGTTATACCTAATAATCCCCCCAATTTTTTTTAAATTTTTTCTGTCGATCCAATCGATCAAAAATGATTTCAAAGTTAAGTTAAATTAGAGAATTTGCTAGCTGCTACAATATCATAACCATCTCTCACGCTATCATTATAACAAGGTGTAAACAGGGATTGAATTGGGTTATCGTACAAACAAGGCAACCGTTACCAACATGGAAATTCCCACCCAAACCGGCAGGGGAATATCCCAAGATAAGGCAAAAACCTTTTAAAAATATCGCTTCCTGTCTTGGGATATGACCCTATCTGCAGAATATTCTATCTTATCTCTATGTTCTTCGTTGCATGTTAGGACCCCATTTTGTTAGTTTTAAATCAATACTACTTTAAGGCCCTTACCGTTACTTTTAAGCAGCGTCGTGGACGATACGCTGCTCAAAAGTAACGTGTTACAAACTCAAATCGCTAATGAGTAGTCAGACCTTCGCAGCAGTAGTATTTCAATGGTGATCCGTACACGATGCGACTTACTAACGCGTCTAAGTTTGTGATTGGTAGCATCGTGGATGATGACCCTTAGAGCCGTTTTTCTAAAGACTCAAAGGAGTCTTTAGAAAAACGGCTTTAACCTTATTACACTTACACAAAAATAGTATCTCTGTAGATACTATTTTTAACCAAGTGTAATAAGGTAAAAATAATTATCTGCTAAACAAAATCCAAGATCCTAAAATTAGATAGTCCTTATTTTTACAAGCTTTACATTTAGCTTGCTTTGTTCGTATGTATTTCCGGTTACTCGCATTGTCATAAATTTTGCAAGTACTTCCTGGTATTCAATGGAGCTGAAACTTGGCATATTTATTATCAAGGAATATAATCCTTCCATAAATCAAAATAAAAAGACTATCCAATATTTTAAAATTAAGTTCGTCTTTAAACTTAATATCTATCGGTAGCAATATAATCTGCGCGTTTGCCTTGAACTAATTATGACAAGCACTACTTTCACAAGCGTCTTGCCAACAAACCCTCCCACTCGATGTGTAGTTTCATTAACCTAAAGAGGATAAGAAATTCAACGCTTCGTGGTTTGAAAACATGTTTCTGCGTAGACGTAATATTCAAGGGCACTTAGAAGTTTAGTCACGAAAAAGAAAGGTGGATGCGAATTGGAGTGTAAAAAATATTGGTCTGGGTGTACGCTGAATATTCAAGTCAGGATCAATAGACACTGAAGGGTTTGGATTAAAACGGATTTTTTTAACGAAACTCCTTTCTTTGTGCGGATGATATTGGAAACTTTGGGTAAATTCAATAGAGAATATGGTCCACGATACGTTACGTGATACGTTTTTATCAAGTTTTATTCATATTATTCTGTGAGGTGTAAATGTTAAATTATAAATCAAATAATCGACGTTGTTATTAATTAAGTAATATTCGTATTACAATACAAACAAAAACTCGCCGGTTTTTGTACGCATTACAACTGAATCGGTAAACGAATTAATTAATGATCGTTACAGCCATTATTATCATTAATTGGTCTGAATTTTTTATAAAACTGAATGAAAACCTGCATGATTTTTTTCTTCTTTAATTATTCAGTCCGGCGGAAACGAGAAACGTAATATAAACAAATTAACGCCTTTCCTTTACTTATGTCCGCATTTTGCAAGTGCAAGCGATTTAAGTCGACAACACTGAATGTTGTTTTACATATTTCTTGGAATTTATTCACCGAGCAGTTTCAGACTATGGCAGCGTAATTACAAATGGACAACTTTCTACAATTTGTTCTCGACAGGGTTTTAAGACATGGAAATCTGTTCAGTTTTCAAAGGGGTAGTCAGAAATAGCAAAAAAATGCGTGCTACAGATCCTTGTAGAGGTTGTTCACAGATACGTTCTTCACGCCAGCAGCGTCGACGGTTACACAAATTGAAAGACGTAAGTATTTTTAGGGTTCCGTACCTCAAAAGAAAAAACGGAGCCCTTATAGGATCACTTCGTTGTCCGTCCGTCAGTCTGTCAAGATCCATTTTTTCAGGAACGCGTAAAGGTATCAAATTGAAATTAATATCAAATAATTTAACAACTTCTTCCATGCTACTTAATATGAGTAAGCCATTACACCCGTTTTTCATACACCGCCACAAGGAATTACCGTTTTTATAAATCTTGTGTTCACTAAACACTTGTGTCCCCTTCCGGCTAAGTACGTTATTAATAGATGGGTTAAAATTACTACTATTTGGTCCTGCTGCTGGATTTATATATGAACACTATGAAAATGACAAATATTGTGTTATAATGAAACTGAATGATGTTAGAAATTTAAGTTAGTCTTTTAAATAATAAATATTTTCTTCTATCGACAATTTTATTTCGTAGTCCCCACACTATGCGAGTGATATTCGTAGGTGTGCTTCGTGGAATAGTAAATTAATTATTTTAAATTTGTATTTGAAGCCCACCTACGGGTGTGCTAAGTGGAATACTTTAGGTGTGCTTCGTCTGGGTGTGCTTCGTTTGGGTGTGCTTCATGGAATACCTCGGTTCTTAGACTTAAAAAATAAATAACTAGTAAACTGATATCACTGTACTAAACGGGTTTACCTTGTCTCAAACGTGATGGTATACTACCCTAAGGGTACAAATTTGGACGAGACTCATTAACCTTACACAAACACATTAATAGACTCTCTATTTACCTCGATTTCTCATTCAAACCTCCATACATCTCCTTCACTGCTTTCCGCCTTCAAATAACTACGCCTAATTATTGGGGCGGATGCCAGTCAAACCGGTTTATTTATGGGTGTTCTAAGGAACCCTCTTACTGCATTCGACTGACTGGCGAATGACAGAGCCTACCCACCTTCGGTTTAATTGCTGCCAATTCAAGTTGTCCGTAAATACGGCGAAGAGAAAATTTTGCCGAAGTGAGATTTTCAGGAAACGTGATTTTGTGAAGAGCACTAATTGGATGGATAGTGTTGTTCAGATTGCATAGTTAGTGACTGATTTGGACTTCTGAAATGATCTACGGAAATGCTTCATCTTTTAATAGTGGCGTTACAATCATAAATTGAATGCATTAAGAAGGTAAATGGTACAGAACTTAGTCTAAAACTTTGCCATATCTGTCATTTACACCTATACCCTTTTTTAACCGACATCAAAAAATACATATATTTTTTTATGTGTGTTCGCTGATAACTTCGTCGTTTATGAACCGATTTTGATGATTCTTTTTTTGTTGGAGATATCCCAAGGGTAGTACCAAGGGTAGATAAGGAAACCAGGATCTGATGATGGTATCCCAGAGAAATCGAGGGAACTCTTCAAATATTTAGGAAAACCTATAGCGATTTGGGTATTTTTATAGTTACTCGTACAGTTGCTCTTGGAAAGCACCATTTAGTTAAGTGGAACTGATGATGAACACCACGAATAGCCACCGGAACTACTGAATAATCAGTATTTCACGGATTGCGATTCGAATACTTTAATATGGTTGCAATGCAATTTATGCTCGTCACAATGCATATAGAGAAGTGGAGCTGAAGGTAAAGTACCAGGAGAACTCCTCAACGATGAACGTCCCTGCATCGGGAAAAGCAATATTTTGTAAAAGGTGATGAACAGTTTGCATTAGGCTAATGTAACTTACATAAATTACAAATTGACCCACTAAAAAGCGAGAAATAAAAACTTTTTTACAAAAAAACAACCGACTTCCAAAATACCACTACAAAGTGAAAAATAACTTAAATTTTGGAAGTCGGTGGCAAATCACGAAAGTACAAAACCAAAGACACTGACTTCCGAAATTTAAGTTATTTTTCACTTTGTAGTAGTTTTTTGGAAGTCGGTTGTTTTTTTTGTAATAAAGTTTTTATTAGATACATATCTGCCGAACCCTTCTGGGATTACTGGCGTGATTTTATGTTTGTTATCTGTCATTTATGTTTGTTATGTTATCAGTCATTTTTGGCATACCTACATACAGTCAGAGAAATAAATTGTTTAGCAGATTGACACCCTACGTCAATTTGGCGTGTTATAGCCATTTCACACAACTGTCAAAAAATGATAGTTGTGATTTGATTATACGGACAATTTAAGTTGGTAGTCAATTTGACTATATATATAGCGATAAACTATTCAATACTCTTTTTGCGAGAATATTTCTCTAACAACAATAATGTTTTTCCATCAATCGCAGATTAGTACGGAAGTAAACATCGTCGTTGTATCTTTGTATTCGAGAATATTATTCATTGTCACACTGAATAAACTTTCTCTTGGACTTTGATGAATAACCTGAATGATGATGCATCATTAACTGTGAAAGGCATGTACATTCATTCGATACATCAAAAAGATGATATTTTATTGCGAAAATATAATAAAATATATTTTTTTTACTGCAATCACTTTTCATGCAACATTGCTAGAGAAAATGTAATTTAAAAACTCGAGATTCGTTTTTATTAATGGGTTACTTGAATATGAGATTGCTGGAATTAATTTGAGTATCAAAGAACGTATTAATTTATACTTTAGCAACAAATTGAAATGACAAGATTCTGCGAAAAACATGTACTTTTATAAACGACTTTAATCAAAATGCACATTTAAACAATAATCATTACTTTATTATCTAGTCTAAAATAAAACCACACTATTTTATAACAACTAAGGAGATGTTACTCGTACTACATTCGACGACTAACTGCCCGATCACTCATTACAATATTCATAATGCATCTCAGAAGAGTACACAAAGAACTATTTTGTTTCGTACCCATAAAATCGCACAAATATCACTTCAACAAATTATTACGAATATTAATTATTCTTGAATAAACAAATACTTGAGCTGCTGATAACGATTTGTTTTAATTTTGTATTAGAAAAGAAAAGACGTGTTTCATCGGGTTTGTTATTTTATGAAGTGTCAGGTAATCTATTAGTAGTTACATAGAATTAGAAGAATTTTGAATACAGTTTAAGGACAGTATAAAGCCACAACAGTAATTGTGACGAAAATTTAAAATTTTGAGGAACGCTCCATGTTTATAGTCACAATTAGAAGTAAATAGAACAATAAATATTTTTGCATTCGTATTATTACAAAATCCCAATGTTTATGATAATGACATTGTCATTTATTTCATTATCAATGTATGCTTCAATCTAAAGTAGTCAGTACATACTTACATACCAAGTAAAAAGTTTAATTGTTAATGCAGATTCAAATTCATTTATTAATTTTGACATTACAGTACAGACATAGTTTTAACCCGGTAACCTTGATGTTTCCCAAATACATGTTATATAAAAATAAAAAAAATTGCCAATTCAGTTAGCGAAAGTTAGATTTAAATTTAAATTCAAAAATATTAGTGTTATAATCTTTGCTGCTTAAAATTATTGCTTTTTAGGAACATTGCTTGGTAGGCATTTTGATTTCCAGGCGATTTACTACTTAAAAATTATTGCATTTTAGGCATTTTGCTTGTTAAACATTTTGATCTCTAGGCGATTTACAGCTTAGGCAATTTGCTGTGTAGACATTAATTTTAGGCATTTTGCTTCGTAGACGAATTGAAAGTTAGAAAAAAGACAAAAATGTTGATAGCCTAGCTCACTCCCCTAAACACTTGCTCAGACAGCGGTCCTAAAGTACAAATTAAACAGTCAAAAGTAATATAAAAAAGGTAAGCTCCAGTACAGGCTACTTAGGTCCGTTTTAAAAGTCTTAAGAGTGGCATGCAGGGGCGTAGCGTGGACTAATATAGACGTGGGCAAAGTCGTATCAGCGAGGCCCCTTTCCTTTCGTTCCCAAGATCAACCCAGTAGATCTATCCTACCAAAAATGTTTTGACACGACCTTACTCATGATAGTGAAAAAATATAAAAGCGCGGTGAGAGAATATTGAAAAGCATATAGATTTGAATAAAAGCTTTGTTTTGTAACTTGCGTGATTTAATTTTTACAAAAGTAATCATAGCTACTAATTCCTGACAAGTCTCGTATTCCGCCAAACTAACAGTTGCGGTCTTTGAAGGTCAAACAATGGCCTCGCAGTCGTGCTTAAGGCAGGCTTCTTGTGAGGCCCCAAACAAACACGCTTTTAAATTTGTGATTTTCTTTTTCGAGCGTAAAAGTGATCAAATTAATTAGTTATCTGTGGTAAAGTCTGGGGGCATCATATTTAAAGGGGCCTCGCGAGGCCCCTTTATGTGCGAGGCCGTAGGTGGGGGCCTACTTCGCCCACGCCTAGCTACGCCACTGATGGCATGCACTTGCGTGGTCATTCTGTGAAAAATATTTATTTATTTTGTTATTTATGTACAAAGTAAAAAAATATATATATATATTATACTTAACCCTTAATAATCTGGGAAACCTGAATTCATCACGAATTTCATTATTACTTAGTCCACTCCCCTAAACACTTGCTCATGCTCATACATCGGTCCTAAAGATACAAATTAAATAGTTAAAGTAATAAATAAAAGGTGACCTCAAGTGCTACTCAGATCCGTTTTAAAAGTCTTCAGCTTTGAGTGCCACTTTCGTGGCCCGGCGAGAAAGATGGTTCAAAGAAACGCAAGGAAAGACTACAGTTATGGAATTGTTACTGTAGTATGAGGGGCTCGTGGCTAAATAATAAAAGCCACACGGGTCGATCGAAGGTTAAGCTACGCTCGCCGCGGTCGGTTGGTGGATGGGTGTCTATCTATTACATATCGAGAACCCTCCGCATCTCGGAAAGCACGTTAAGCCGTTGGACCCGGCTGTCATGACAAATCTATGACAGTGGTTATAGGTAGTCGAGCGACGCCCAAGAATCTAACACCTAGTCTTACAAAAGGGTATCGTGTTACCCAGTAACTCGATTGTGGAGGTCAGATAGTCGGTCTATGTAAAATAATCTTAGACTAGAAGCTAATCCCAACGAAGTTGGGAAAAGGCTAGGTAGATTGATTGATTTACTGTAGTATGTTGGCTTCTCCCACGTAGAATAGACTTATTAAAAAGCTCTTTAAAAGCAACTATTTTTATCATATTGTCGTGGGTGTGACAATAAGAAATCACTTAGATAACTTCCAGTGTTTGCTGATTGATTTTGATTTATTATTTTCCAAAAGTTACACAGCAGGTATACACATATTTACCTACGTTTGTGTTTCAGTTATTCATGTACAAAAAACGGTTGATTTTTTAACTTTATTTTAAAAACATAATAACCGGCCATGTGAGAGTTGGACTCGCACACGAAGCATACACAAACATAGAAAACAGAAATACACAATCTGTGAAAATTTCAACTGTCTATCTATTACGGTTCATGAGATACAGCCCGCTGATAGACAGACAGACGGACGGACAGCTAAGGCTTAGTAAAAGGGTTCCGTTTGACACCCGTCGGGTACGGAATCCTAAAAGTATTAGTCAGTATTAGTAGTATTAGTTATTAGCATTGGTATCTATAACGGATATCAATGACGCATGTTAATACATAGTCTGTTTTTAAAGCAATACAAAAGTTTTTTGAGTGTAAAAGAATACTATGACTTCTCAATCAAATATTTATTTTCATGGGACTTGCGACATTTCTCTTACAATTACTAAATATTTTCACTATGGGTTGGAGAGAAATTGGCATAATGGTCAACATCAGTACGTTTGCCATCCTACTACTATTTATATATATAAAAGCGAAAGGTCACTCACTCACTCATCACGAAATATCGAAAACCACTTGACGTATAAAGATGAAATTTGGCAGGGAGGTAGTTTATAGTTAGTAGACGTCCGCTAAGAACGAATTTTAGGAAATTCGATCTTTAAAGGCGTAAAAAGGGGGGATTTTGTTTGTATGAAAAATCTTATTCCTTGAGTTAATAAACTTGAAACTTGGCACGAATACTTATCTATATAAATTATAAAGTTTGCTATTTTTAGTTTTTCTAAACTACCCCTTAACGGAGAATTAGGGGGTGACAAAGCTTGTATGGCAGAATTTTAATGAACGGTCTGATTAACTCGAAACTCAGTATTTATCATTAAAACTGAAAAGAAATGAAAAATTATATCAGGGGTTTTTGAAAATGTACCCCTAACGGGGTGAAACGGGGTATTCATTTTTACAGTGGAGGATTTTACTGTGTGGCCAACTTGAAAATTGGTATAAGTAATCTAAAAGTTAAATAATAGAAACGTCACAATTTTTTTTTTCAAAAATTATTATCACGCTATTTGCTATGGGGAAAGAGCGATATTGCATTATGTTCGTATTCTTCTATAGTTTTGCAAATTGTAAAAAGACTAGCCAAAAGGCAAGAATATTGCAGATAGTTACGGATTTAACCTTTTAAAAGATTATTATCACCTTTATGGAGCTAAGCAGTCAATCATAACATATATAGGGTGGATTTTAAGATGGGGCAATAAGGGCAAACCTTAACCGTTGTCGCTAAAAGAAAGCGGTCTTAGAAGACTGTCCTTAATTTTTTGAAACATTTTGATCTGTACTCACAGATTTTGAAAAAAATTACAGTTAGCAAGAAAATGGCCAATGTGCACAAACATTTTTTTTTGGTTCCAGACGATCCTATTTTTACCGATTTCAAAAAAGGAAGGTTATTTATTACTAGGATCAACAAAACTATATCGGGCCAACTGAGGTTTGAGTATGAGAAAAGTCAGAAATTGCAAAAAAACTTCCCATGCATTTCGTGGGAAAAGAGAGGAGATAAAATACAATAAATCTTTGTATGATGAAAAAACTTTTTAATGAGGTACTACTTACTATAATTTAAATGAATTATTCCAATACTTCGCTGGGCTGAATAAAGAACGAATGTAGCGGATATTTACAGATTTAACCTTTTAAAAGATTATCATCCCGCTATACTTTTTTATGGAGCTAAGCAGTCAATCACGAATTCATCCGCACTTAGGTAATCCATACTTTATTAATGTTATAAATTCGTAAGTAACTCTGTCTGTCTGTATGTTACCTTTTCACGGCTAAACCACTAAACGGATTTCGATTAAATTGGGTAAGGAGATAGATGGCATCCTGGAGAGAAGGACATAGGGTACTTTTTGTCTCAAAAAAGGTCCTTTTTGTCTAAAGGGAATAAGAGTTTGTATGGCAAATCCAGCATTTCTTAAGTATATGAAAATTCAAATTTATGCTTTTGTTAAGAAATAAAGCATTACGCATTTCAGCGTTTTTGTAAAATCATCCCCCATCTAAAATTATTAAAAAATGTCGAAACTCTTGCGCCATCCCATCTTCCTAGCTCGGCGTGCTGTGCTGGTGCTGCTGCTGCGGCTGTAGAAAACCTCAAGCGGCGTAAGTATAATAATTTCATTGGTAACTATTCTTTCGAGCCGTTTGGGGTTGAAACCCGTGGGGCCGTGGGGTCCGAGTGCCCATGGCCTCTTCCGTGACATCTCAAAACGGCTATTTGACACTTCCCGTGACCCAAGGGCTGGTTTTTACCTTGGCCAGAGGCTAAGCATTGCCATACAACGTGGCAATGCGGCCAGTCTCATGGGTACATTACCAGTCGACAGCGATGCGGATGAATTTTTCGACGCTATATTTTAGTTTGTAAATAGTTCTAGTTAAGTTGGTATATAATTTTGTTATTTCTATAGAATTAGTTATAAGTTATTTACACACTTGTACATAATATATGAAATAAAAACTGTAAAGAAAATTTAACCGGTAAAAAAATAAGTTTTACATTTTACGCTCAAAATATTCATTGATGGATCAAAAAATAAAAAAATATGAAATTCACACATAATATTGATTTTTTTGTGTCTTCTTTTCAAGAGATTTAAAGAATAGTCTGTATCTTCAATTATTATTTAGTTTTAAAATCGGCTCAAAAAACATAAAAAAACGTAACAAAATGTAACGGTTTGCTAGAAGAGCGGTGGCCGCCACATACCGGCCGCCACATTGTAGGCACCACATAGCGGCTGCCACATAGCAGCCGCCACATAGCGGCCGCCACATAACGGCCGCCACATAACGGCCGCCAAATATCGGCCACCAAATATCGGCCGCCACATAACGGCCGCCACATGACGGTCGCCACATAGCGGCCGCAACATAGCGGCCGCAACATAGCGGCCGCCAAATAACGGCTGCCACATTACGTCCGCCACATTGCGACCGCCGCATTACGGCCGTTACATTACGGCCGCCAAATGACGGTCGCCACATAACGGCCGCCATATTACAGCCACCACATAGCGCCCGCCACATAGAGGCCGCCACATAGCGGCTGCCATATTACGGCCGCCACATAATGGCCGCCACATTACGGCCTCCACATTACGTCCGACAGATTACGGCCGCCAAATAGCGGCCGCCACATAACGGCCGCCACTTTACGGTCTCCAAATAGCAGCCGCCACATAACGGCCGCCACATTAAGGCCGCCAAATAGCAGCCGCAACATAACGGACGCCACATTACGGCCACCACATTACGGCCGTCACAATACGGCCGCCAAATAGCGGCCGCCCCATAACGGCCGCTACATGACGGTCGCCACATAGCGGCCGCAACATAGCGGTCGCCAAATAACGGCCGCCATATTACGTTCGCCACATTGCGACCGCCACATTACGGCCGTTACATTACGGCCGCCAAATGACGGTCGCCACATAGCGGCCGCCACATTACGGCCACCACATAGCGGCCGCCACATAACGGCCGCCACATTACGTCCGCCACATTGCGACCGCCACTAACGGCCGCCACATTACGGCCGCCACATTACGTCCGCCACATTACGGCCCCCACATTACGGCCGCCAAATAGCGGCCGCCACATTACGGCCGCCAAATAGCGGCCGCCACATTACGGCCGCCAAATAGCGGCCGCCACATTACGTCCGCCACATTGCGGCCGCCAAATAACGGCCACCACATTACGTCCGCCACATTGCGACCACCACATTACGGCCGTTACATTACGGTCGCCAAATGACGGTCGCCAAATAACGGTCGCAACATAACGGACGCCAGATAACGGCCGCCATATTACAGCCGCCACATAGCGGCCGTCAAATAACATGAAAATGATGGGCAATGGGCCTTAAAACGCTCTCTATCCCTAGAGAGCGTTTCCACCGACTGATGATATACCATCGGATGATACACAAAAGAGGAAACCTCCTAAGGTTTCCTATTTTTGTGTAACGCAGATAGGACTCTAACACTACCACACTAATATTATAAAGGCGAGAGTTTGTGAACAAACTCCGTGCGATTTGGATTAGAACCTGGATTAACCACATAAAATACTTTTTATCCCGATATTCCCACGGGATCGAGACTTCTGCGGGTGAAACCGCGGGGCGCAGCTAGTAGTAATATAATACTATAAATGTGAAAGTTTGTATGTTTAGATGTTTGTTACTTAATCACGCAAAAATAGCTGAACGAATTTGTATGAAATTTAGCACACGGGTAGACCACAAACTGGATTAATATTAGAAACGATGCTTTTCATCCCGCACGCACGTTTCCGTGGGATAAATTTACAACTTCACTTGGTCGAAGCCACTGTCAAAAGCTAGTACGGTATAAAAAAAAATGGTGGCACTCCGGGAGTGCCGACAGAAGTGAAAACTTGAACAAGATCGCTTTGGTGGAATAAAAATACTTGTATAGAATATTGGTCCGTAACCTTATCAAAATAAAGAGCGCGTTTACTAAAAATAATACTTCCGAAACCTTTAAAGTAAAAAAATACTTGCATGGATCCGTAATGTAATATAAATAAAAAGCATAATTGCGTTTACAAAACCTTATGTAAAAATACTTGCATGCTTAATATAGATAAAGAGCACAATCGCGTTTACAAAAATGGGGTGTCGTCATGGTGTCACGAAATCAATGGTTTAGTCCCATCTCAAAAATGCCCAACGCGCCTAAAGATTTCTTTTCAAAAATCTTAAGAAAAACTTTCAAATAAAAGGCAGTTTATTAATACAAGCATTAATAATGACAGTGTTTAAAAAACGGTCAATGTAGGGTTATGTCGTCATGCGGTAGGTTAATAAAGGCATACAATGTATTAATTAAAAATTTGTTTACAAAGCCCGTCAGTGCTGTTGAAGGGGCCATTATTTCGACATTTTAATTAATTGACAACAATAACACACTGACGGAAGCATGCATTGTTGTACATGAATCCTTAAAATGCACACGTTTATCAACAATTTTGGGTTACATAGTTCACGTGTATATTCCGTAGGTACTTAATTTTGATACAAGGAATCTGTGGTATTTGGTTTGTACAGAGGTATGGCGTGACATGATATTTTTTTTTAGTTTGCCTTGTGTATATTTATGCTTATACTTACAAAGGCAATATTAATATATCGTTGCCTGACGGGATCTTTCATAAAATCTGAAAGCAAAAGTTGTTGCTGCTTCATTTATCCATTTTAGGCAATTTTGTCCTACGATATTTCTAGTTTCTTCCTTAAATATTAATATGAATAGCAGATAAATTACCCACTAGCTATTTTGGGGTTAACGATCAATTTATACTAAGACCGAGTTTCTTATAATCGAGTTTCGATAATCATTGTTAATAATAAGAAACTCGGTCACAGGTCACAGGTCAAGTCACAGGGGCAGACACTGAAAGCTGCGGGTGTTGACTTCAGGACAAGCTGCATCTCTTACGGACAACTGTACGTCGCTTGCTCTCGCGTCACCAGTCCTGACTCTCTGTATATTTTGGCTGCTGAGAACAAAACTACAAGCGTACGTAGTATACAGGGGAGTCTTATAAAAATGTGGCTGTTATTGTAGTATATTGTGGTATCTTACGACTTTCAGGTAAACGAAGTCGCGGGTAGAAGCTGGTTAGCAATATACATTCGTACAAGCATATATTCTCCTGAAATGAATACATGTTACTAAGCTTTTATCAAATTTATGAACATACAATATTATGTTTCCTATTCTTATCATAAGAGAAAGGTAATATTCCTTGCGATGTCAATCTAAATTATGTAGAGGAAAATTGGAACTGCAACCAGTTCCTACCCGCCTAATGATATTAATAATAACAAAAATAATAGACGTAACTTCTGTTTGGGTATACATCCGTGTAAGCCAAAAAGATAGGATTTTTTGTGAAAAAATAACCCTTTTTTTTCTGATGATTCTTATATTTTGGGATGAAATTATTAATGAATGCATCATATAGATAGTAGATACACATTGACAGTGATACTTGTTTGTAGTATGCGACCAAAAGTAATCACATTTAAGAATTGTAGAGAGATTTGTGTAGAAATATCAAAGCAAAAAATTATGAACCAGCAATAAATGGCCTGAAGTAGTATATTGGTAAAATGAAGAATCTTCCATTTTTTTTATTTAAAAATGGAAATTTCTTAAATAATAAATAATTGCACATAGCTGGTTTCCCATAAAACATAGATAAATGTGAAAAAAATGATAATGTCCAAATGTGTTAATTTAAATGATTAAGTACCAACCCGTGTCAGTTAAAAGTATGTGTCAAAGTTATGTTAATTTTGGTTAAAATTAGAATATTAAGTTAACATACAAGAAGTACGGCTATCAATCTAACTTGAGACGGAATTAACTTACGAACAAACTGTTATTGCTGCTAATTGGGAGAGGCGCCTACATCGATTTCTTGGTAATTACCTTAATTAATGAGTTTCTGATGTTTACATACTCTGCCTCACTAGCGGAATATTTGTAATGTTTCGTGTGTTTAGACTTTATATTGGTGTTTTAGTTTAATTATATCAGCGAAGGGATTACCAAAACCAATTTTTATTTTAACGTAATTTTAAACTTGTTATTATCTTCTGGGTAATTTTTTGGTCCCTAAGCTGTTAGCGGAACTACACCACAAATTACACGTTTCACAAATCAAAAGTGCAATTTAATCACTTCACATTAAACCCGAATCATCATGCTACAGGCAAATCGAATGCCAACTAGAGCGATCATGTACACACAATGGTAATCCAAACTGGTCAATAGAGCGTACACCATTTACGGCCATCATTGGTCGTTATGTGAATCGCAAATAAGATCCAGATTCAGTATGCGATTGGGCGACCAAAAGGTAATATAGAATTCAGCAGAGTTCGAAAGGCAGCGATGGTCACAGAGATAAGGTCGTGTGAATGGGCAGAAGGAAATTTTTATCACTAACATGTATACGGGCGTTGAACTGAATGCTATCGGTGTATTGTATTCGTAGACGTGTCATCGAGGATATTGGGGCGTTTTGGTGAACTGAGTTTTATGTAGATGAGATTTTTTTAAATTGAAAGTAGCTGAGTGTGACGATGGACACGAAGTGCACTGACGAGTGTGACTTATTATATAATGATGATAATTGTGGATAAAATAATCAACGAAGTCAGTCACCACATTTTAACAAATTTTGTTTGGTGTATTATATGTCATTATCGTTTTATACTACAAATTATTAATCTCCTAACACTCGGAAATACAATAAAACCTGAGTGATTCTTACTCAGCAATACGCCTGCCAAACTCATTGATGCTTCGCTACACTCCACTTCTATGAGAATTTCATATGACCCAATATTTGATATCACGATGTGCAGCTTTCAATAACCTTTATTGGGCTGGAAGTAGAACAAATAATGTAGGTATGTACACTCAAAAGTTATTGAAATAATATTTTAGTTGTAATATAAAATTAACTAACTCGTTTGTTTGGTTAAATCACTAGGTACTCAAACTCAAATCATTTATTTCAATTAAACCATTTACAGGCACTTTTGAATTGTCAAGGAATCGGTCAGTCAGAAATAGGTATGAAGCTAGTTGCCCATTCCAAAGCGTAGTAGGTACCTATGGAGAAGAACGGGCAAGAAACTCCACGGACACTCTTTTAAATAAAAAATTGTTACAAAATATTGGTTACATCATTCATGTTGAAATTATACATGTGAGAACAATGTAGAAAGACGTGCACGTTAGAAGCGTCCGTAATAAAAAGATAAAAAAAAGAACAATTCAAAAAATTAAAAATAAGCCCTGGCAGCTAAGAGATGACCAGTCCCAACTGACGGCGCCCGTTCACGAACATGACGCATGGATTAGCACCATTCAGCTCAACCATTTTGAAGGGAGCTAAATGATCCAACACCACAAACCTACCTTCCACCTACCTACCTACCTACCTACTCTTGGCCTATGAGACGAACAAAATGTGGGGTGAAACAGGAATATCAAATGTGGGCGAACTTTGTGGGGCGAATGCGGAACAAATCGACGCATGTTATGGTGGGTTCTCAATAAAAAGAAGACTCTGAGACTGACTGAGAGATTCCACCTTTGTCACTTTTTACGTCACGAATGAAAATAATAGTGTGGGCATTACCTTTGCAAAAAGCCAAAAAAAAAAGATATTTCCACAGACGTTATTTCAGTAAACACCTGCTGAAGGGGTCAAGCAACTTGGTAGCAATTAAAAACAACGAGTACTGTCAGGAAATATGTCGAGAATGAAGAGTATTAAAAGGAAAATCTTATTATATTGTTTTAAGCTGTGTCCGTTGCCCTACACCGCGATGCAATATCCTACGTTATATATAAGGTCTGTCAGTCAACGGCGTTTTGAGTTAGGTCTACAGTAGACAGATGGACTGACGGGTCGTGGGCCGACCACGTTTTTTTACTCTGTGACAAATGGCCCCTTTTGCCGCCCTCGTAATTGGTCGAATTTATGATATAGAAGAAAACTTAGAAGCACTTTTTTCAGGGCCTGTGAAAAACGGTTTTTATTTTTTTCCCTTGATTTTCATCTCGAATAATTATTTTTGAGTTAAGCAGTTTCTGTCACGGGTTGGATTGGGCTGAGTTATTATTTCTTGTTTTTCGCTCTTTTTTGTTTAAATATTCAGAAGATCTTGATGTATCTATTATATACCACTAAGACCTTGGTATTGGATTACGATAAAAGCAATAAAATATGAAAGATGAAAAAAAGAGTTGGATAGGATTGTTGCTCGTGGCCTGCCAAAACGCACAAAAAAATGCGTAACCATAAATTATGTAACATTTCACTTTGATATTATGAGATAAGTTTCAAGCTGGCTTTAATAGAATTTGCAACCGCAACTTACCCGTATTTCGAGATTAGCAAAGTTAATGTCAACAAAAACGATGACTCTGAACTTTGAAGGTGATTTAGCTACAAACAGTAAAACTACTAATGGTGACTACAGACTTGTGGGTTACACGACGCGCGACGTTAGAAATAGTGAAATAGCATGGTTTAACTCCAATATACTGACACTGCTATTTTCTAACTACACACAATGTTTATTTTCAACCCTCGACGCAAAAAGAGAGGTGTTATAAGATTGACCGCTATGTGTGTCTGACTGTGGCAGCTCTTAAACAAGTGAACCGATTTGAATGTGTTTTATTTTATTAGAAAGCAGGTTTTCTAGCAATGGTTCTTAGACATGTTTTATTAAAATCGGTTCAGCCGTTTAAAGATAATCAGCTCTTTTCTAGTTGAATGGATGGATGTGAGTATCTTCCACAAGTCTGATCGATTTGAAATTTGGTATTCTGTTATTTCAATGTTATTAGAGGAACATAGTAACCTTGAAGTGATGCTGCAGCATTACCTGGAATTTGAAGGATGCCCAACTCCCTTACCAACTTACAGCACTGGTATCGTGTTTGGGCTCATTGGGATGGACTCAATGAATAGGTTATAGATAGATGGCAAACAGGGTCTGGTGATGGAGTAGGAAAGAAAAATGAGGAAATGTTTGTGTCGGGGTTTTAAAATTTTAACTGTTTAAATTGTACTTGTTTATCGATACTACTAATTAACATAATAAGATAACTTCACGCCTGTAATCCCCGAGGGTTAGGCAAAAGAGTGAATAGTAACATTTCGCTAGTTATGGATAAGTTCCATGTAATCGGTCGAAGTGGAGGTGCTTGGGGGAGGCCTATATCCAGCAGTGGACGTCTTTCGGCTGGAATGATGATGATGATGAATAGGGGGTGAACCTACTGCCATTAACCGAGCACAAATCCAGACACCGGGCTGCTACTGAAAAATTCTAGATGGAAAATCCTAACAACACTTTCCCCGTCTTAGTAATCGAAACCTGGACTTCATGCTCAGCAGTGGCACTTGCGACCACTAGACCGACGAGGCAGTCAATATTATTATGTACTACTAATTAATATACTAGAAAGATTTACGCCTGCCTATATTTAGGTCTCAATCTAACCGCGATAATCCGTTTATTGATCGTAAATCGAGGTCTAGACTTTGATTAACTAAATAACAGTTTGATTGACCCTTGATCTAAGTTAGGACTTAGTTTACAGCGGCCCAAACAGTAACATAATACTAAAGTAATGTAAGTACTAGGAAACTATCACGATTGTACTTCTTCGTATTTATATAGATCGCTTACAGAAAAAAATTTAAGACTTCACTAAAAATCGTTAAGTTACGAAAAATCTAAAAAAAATACATTTATACATTACATTTATCGGCTTTATGAACCGAGTATAACGAAAAAGATATTCTCTGAATTACAAAACGCAACGAAAACCGAATCAAATTCCAACAAAAAAATTCAAACGTGGAAATTAGGTTTCCTACGTTCAATAAGGTTGTATCTGATGAAGTTAACTGCTCATTTCTCCGGCTCCGTTCGCAACCACAATGGTATTTACCTTTATAGCTCTGTCGGTCCGTAACGCTTACATCTTGATATGCATCTGAGCCAGTTCCCTCGTCAGCTGAGCGTGAAATCGGGTTAATTCACGACGGAAACGTCCGAATCGTGAGCCACTTATTCTGTTTTGACGATATTTTTGTTGAATAAAAAATATTCTGGTGTTTTTTTTTGGGTAAACAGTTTTGACGTTGTTTTCGGATTATGTCTGTATATTTTATTTACAGGAAAATATTTTCTGTATTCGATTTATATTTTTACTGTGAAACATTTTATATTTACATCAGCAAGACATTGATCGATTACATAAAGGTATATTGTAAAAGGGTTTTGATTGAATCTTTGCTTTTATAAACTTTTGTAATCATACCTTACCTAGCTTTCTGTCTGACCAAATTCTTAACAATTCAAAAGTACCTACCTGTAAATGGTTTTAATGAAATAAATACTTTGACTTTGACTATCTGTAATTCTAGTATTTTGCCATTGAAATAAAAGGAGAATAAGTAAAACACTATTATGACTAATAGAAGACAATGAGACGGTTAAAAATAATGATTTGTCATCAGGAAAATAACTGTAATACAAAATGAACCTATCAAATTGACAAATATACTCGGAACTTATGTATGTAGGTACACATAATATACATCGCTGAAGAAACCCTCATGGAAGTTTTCCATATTCTTTCAAAGTTATTTGCTTTGGCTGGGTCAATCTTTGTAGAGACTTTGTAAGTCGCCATATCAGCGTTTGTTAGGCCTCCCTTTGTGTTCTTGAATTTCCACAGTCAACATGGCATTTGATGAGTATTTTTGCATATTCCCTTAGTACCGTTTATATGCTTACCAAATCAAAAGATTTTATTGCTCTTATGTAACTTCAAAAGCTAGGTTCATGGTTCTAATTGGTCGTTTCCTATGGAGAAGAGCCGGCAAGAAACTCAATGGTTAAAAATAATTGGCTTTTATAATGTTTTCATATTATAGAGTTAATAGGTATGACAGTGTAGGCCTGTCAACACGTACCAGTACTTAATGAAATGGGCAACAAATCGAAACATATTTGAGTTTACAAGGCCTACAAAGTACTCACTTTCACAAAATAGAAGAGAATGTAAATAATTAATATTCTGACCGCGTACCGTGTTCGGATGCTCTCTCTTTTTCAGGTGCTTGAGCCAGCTGTCAACGTTTCGGCACAACGACTGTCGAATCAGGTACCCGCACCTGATTCGGCGTAATCATATGCTAGACGACACTGCACTTGATCGCCTACGAATTGAAATGCAGAGTAGATATGTTATTGCTCCCCCATCGCAGACTGTTGTAGTAGCACCACGGTCCAACACAAGCCAAGCTGACAAGGTGCCAAGCCAAGTGATGACAGGGCTACAAATGTAAGTACTCAATGCAATGAGGAATTAAGGTGTGCTTTGGAAGCGACTATTCAGGAATATCAATTCATATCGCCCGAACTTAGATCACGCCTACCTCGTTTGCCCATGCATAACAAAAATAGGGCACTAGTGGCGGTTCTAGATTCACAGTTATCAAACTCTTACGATGACTGCGAACTGATACCTCACCAAAACCAGCCGTACCAGCTTGGCAGTGCAGAATTGAGCGCCGTATTGGTGCGGCCAGAGCGCTCATCGGCAAATTAATCTGCTTCAGAGAGGGCAATACTCGCCCTAGAGTGATGCGCTTTGTGAGGCGGGCGTTCTCAGGGACTGATATCAGCCCTGAGGACTATATGTCTCAGGTCACAGAGCGTTATATTGACTTCATGAAACAGAAAGTATTTATGTATGGACAAACCGTAGGTATCCGTAGGTATAAGCGGCGAGTTTTCTATATCCTAATATTATAAATGTAATTTTTTAATATTTAAATGAAATAAAGGAACTAATAATAAGATAAATACTTTTTTTTAACTATTTGAACATCAGAATCCAAATCCAAATTAAGAACGTACGATTTTGACATAATTTTATTTAAAAAAAAACGAATTCCAGTAAGTTCTAATTTTGATTAAGTAGAAAAATAAAACAAGTTTTAGTTCACTGTTGTCGTGGAAAGAAATCAAAACAAAATAAAAAGTCTGTTCAGAATAAGCCCTTTGATGCAGAGCCGCGCACGACCGCAAATATAGATGGACCTAATTAACTTCGGATCGATTTTGTCCACATTCCGTACCAGATCTTTTATTCTCTGCTAATGTAAATAATTGACCAGTGCTGTAACCGAACAGAAGTTACAAAAAGTAGACCGGGGGTTTTAATTTCCATTGATATCAAGTGTGTTCAGCTTTCTAAATCTTTGCTTTAGTTAGCAAAGTTAATTGACCCATTGATTAAGTCTCTAAAATGAGACTCAGTTCCCCACTCGACTTAATACCTACGCTATTAAAAAGTAGATTCAAATCTAAAATGGAACTACCAATAAAATAACCGTTCCGTTTTTAAATTGGTTCGGTATAGCGCTGCTTAATAAATATTTACGTCCCCTCACTATAACTACTACAAAATTGTATGAAATGGAAATTATTCATGAAACTAAAACAAACGTCTTGGGAAGGAAACGCCTCAATTATGTTGCTAAAACGTTAAAAGCTGCAGCTATGAATTTTGTATGAAAATTGACGTAACCGAAGACGCAGTATGAAATTTTAAATCACGGTACGATTTGTTGCAGCGACGTCATGTTTTATAGTTCCGTGTTTTCCGTGTTTTCCGTATTGTGTTAAGGTTTATTGGAATTACATAAAGCTTTTGTCTTCATTTCATGGTGTTATGAGCCGGAAACCTTGGCACAGTTTCCATTGATTTCTACTGTATTACGTGTCATGGAATATACATATTTCATTGCTATGTTTATTGATAACCTACACTTGAGTCACAGTATAAATAAATAACAACATTATATCTTCGTAGAAAACGGCCGAAACGACGCGCTTCGAAATCTCAGTGTATATGTCAACGTAAGATTGTGAGCACCGTTAGTTTGTAATCTGTCGAAAAATTATGAACTGGTGAAATGGGTTAGATTAGGTTAGAACTGTGATCAACCGCGCGAGCCGAGCGAGCGTAGTGAGTGCTGCCGCGGTAGAGGCAACGCTCACTACGCTCGTTTCTCATGGATACATTATAAACTATCGAAAAATAATGCGTTAAATCGTAAATGATTTGTCGCGCAGTTCACAATTTTTCGACAGTTTATAATCTAACGGAAATAATACCGATAGATTATAAACTAACGAATTTTATAATTCTACGGTGACATTATACACGCAACAGTCTCGATTGCGCGGCTGTTACGCACGGACGCAGAAGATTTTTCTACCGAGCGGCCGTAGGTAATTATTTCAAGGTCACTGCCGAGACATAATACTGTCACTTTATTATACTGTGCTTGAGTATGAGAAATGGTCTTTGTGTGTGACTGGTGGCATAAGATTTGAATTACGGCTGAGTTGATTTTACTAACGTTGTGTTTAGTTAACCATGTTCGCCAGTAGCCATGTTGTGTGGTACTTACCTACACCCGCATCGTCATAATATTTGGCTGCTAAGGCTTGTTAAATGTCCAAAGTTATTTCCACGATCGTCATAAAAAATTACGACTCAGTTTATAGGAGTAACAGCATTTACTGGGTAAAGGTCTTGTCGCATTTATATTTAAATGAACTTTATTGTGAGTCTGGAATACAAATTTGTGATCTCGACACCCGTCCAACGCTTCGTTGTACTATGTAATTACAAAATGTAAAGTCTTAAGTTTACTTTTGTGTTACATTGCGTCTTCCAGAGCTTTTACAGTTAATATTTCCAAATGAATTTGTAATAAGGGCGCAATGTATTCTAAAATGTGACTTAAAGTTTTGAAGTTTCGTATTTTCTTAATACAGTTCCTTGCAATTTCCAATTTTACATAACTTCGTTCTGTAGCAATTGGCGAGGTCATTTTGTTCTGAGTTTCGCTATCGCGACTTCTAAGTCTACTTAAAATTTCAAGTTTGATTACATATTTATTATACTTACCGCTTTTGTTCTCAATGTCGTGAATGTCGATTAGATTGAGCCAAAAGTTTGTTTTTAAAATATGCGAATTAAGGCCAAAAATGAATTTTCATCTTATAGAAAATCTATTTAATGGCTTCGGAATATTATGATATTTTTAGACTTTGTATTAAGTTAGTTAAGATTTTCGTGTAATTAAAAGGCTGTATGTTGTGAGGTTATTCTGATTCGGATTATAATTAATGGTTGGGTCTCTAGGGTTAATAATAGTTAACCGGAATTTTGACCCACAGTTATGGACACACACATCCCGATACACGGTCGCTACACCTAATGATATTAATTAAAATTAACGAGTGTACGTTCATGTCAGATCAGGAAAGGGACAAGATCATAATATGCAAATGGTAACCCATCGTATTACTGGGCGTGCTGAGCATAACTGAAATACATGGTGACGTCATGTCACACAGTTGAAGGGATCTAATTTACAAGTTAATGAGGAAGAGGAAAGCTGTGCTTTGTTGTTTTACGTTTGAATAAGGAATATGTACATCAGGTGTAGTGCATTGTGACTGTTCGGTGTGCTCTTGTTTTGTTTGTGTTGCGTTCGTAAATGGAAATAAAAACAAAAGCAAGTCGTGAAAAAATAGAGGTCCAGTTGTAGTGCATACCTATCCTAACGTTGGTTTGCGATTTAAATTAAGTAATTCTATTTTTAATAATTATTATCGTCAGTATGCACAACTTCGTATATTCCATTTGAAATGAGATTAGATATTTAAATAAACCTTTTTACAGTCCGTTCAACCGATTCTGACTTCTATTGCGTAGGTGGCATGACAAATGGCAGCTGCAATAAACAGTTGGTATTGTAATATTTTTTTTGCTATTAATGACATCCTTATGCCTACGGTACAGAAGTCAAAATCGGTTGTACAGACTGTAAAAGAGGTTTATTTAAATGTCTAATCTTATTTCAAATGGAGTGTAAGTAACTCGTAGTCTTGGAATACAATTTTACTGTTATAAATGCTGACTATAATTTCGAGATAAAAAACAACAATGTGATACTTTAGTGTTGGTATTGCAATAATTTATTTAAGTACCATAGGTACTGAATATTTTTGTTTTCTCTACAAGATACGTAAATCCTTTGCTTTTGCTTTTCGATCAGACGCTTGTTGACTTTTCTTATATTGCAATATTTTTTCGGATCAACGCAATACATATATTCTATTTTAGATAACACACAGTCTACAAGGTAAGTAATAACAGCTGCACGGGTCGATCGATCAGGTTAAGCTACGCTTGCTGCGGTTGGTCCGTGGATGGGTGACCATCTTTACATACCAAGTCCCCTCCGTGCCTCGGAAAGCACGTTAAGCCGTTGGTCCCGGCTGTCATTTGTAGATCTTTGACAGTCGTTACGGGTAGTTAGAAGCCCAAAAAGTCTGACAACCAGTCTTACCAAGGGGTATCGTGTTACCTAGTCACTAGGTTGTGGAGGTCAGATAGGCAGTCGCTCCGTGTAAAATACTGGTATTCAGCTGCATCCGGTTAGACTGGAAGCCGACCCCAACATAGTTGGGAAAAGGCTAGGCAGATGATGATGATACAGTCTACAAGGTTATATGCATAGTGACCTCTATGTTAAGGCTACTAATATGTACTGAGCGGCTTGTGGCAATATTGACTAGCACACGGATTAGCGTCCCCAAGGACCAAATGATATGAACTGATGTATATTAAGATGACATTTTAGGGCAGGATTTAAGGACCATGACTGGGTCAAAATGACCAGAAAAAAAGGTTTGGAGCAAATTAATTGCGGATTTTAGACACAATGGTTGACCCATTTTAAATTACGATCAAGATAATAAGTAAAGGGTAAACAATTCCTGTGAGCAGTGTTGGCCCAGTGGTAACAGCCGCGACTTACGAGTTGTAGGTCGTAGGTTCGAACCCAGACAGGCGCTTTACTTTGTGTAAATTATTTCATCACCACTGCTCTCAAAACGGTGAAGGAAAACATCGTGAGGAAACCGGCATGTCCTAGAACCGAAAATTCGAAGACATGTGACATCTACCAATCCGCACTGGGCCCGCGTGGTGGATTACGGCCCGCTCCCTCTCACAGAGAGGAGGCCTGTGTCCCAGCAGTGGGAACATTTATAGGCTGATGATGAAACAATTCCTGATATTTCTATGGCTTTAAATACAGGATGGAACACTACAGCGTTTATGGCTATAAATACAGGATAGAACACTATAGCTTAAATATTTTAATTAAAAACATACGTCCTAATATTACGTCATAACTTCATTAATATACCTTTATATTCTGTGCTCAGCTCTAAAACAACATTCACTAATAGGGTATGATCCTTTACTTAATGCAAACAAGAGAGTCAAACACAGGGTTTGCCCAACACTTCCTAATCGTAGCACCGCCTTCTCACGCAAATTCTTTGAATTTCTTGGTGGACATCTATATAATAAGATAAATAAGAAGCTAACAGTTTACCCTCTTACAAGAGCTAATTGTAAGAGGGTTATTACTGCCTGGCTTAAGTCCCTCAACTACGATGACACTGAAAATCTGCTTATTGTACCATCCTAACCAACTGCATATACTGTCACCTCCTTCACCCCGCACACACGCACTCACCCACACACTCTCTCTCTCCCACACACACTCACACAGACACATACACGCTCCCACACACTCGCACTCACACTCGCGCACACACACTCACGCACACATACTCAATTACTCACTCATGCAATTTAGTTCCTCTCACCCACTTTGTACCCCCATAACAGCAACAATCTCTCTGCACCACTTTGTATCCCCATAACATCAACAATCTCACTGCACATAGCTTAATCCTGTTAATTATTAGATATCACTGATGTTGTATACAGCTGTCACCTATTGTCCGGAGTCTGGAGAGGCTGGTAATCTGTCATACAGGTCTCCTAGTACAGAAACCAGTCTCTCGCATAGATCACAACAATTATCGCTAATGTTTTGTTTGTTTGTTTTTTAAATTGTTTGTAAAATTCTATGTGAGAGAAGAACAATAAACTTTATTATTATTTTTTTTTTTATTAAATGTCTTTGACATATCTCGGGACCCTGGGGTTCCGGACCTTTGGAAGGCGTACGAGGGGCCGAAGCCAACTCGCAGAGGCCCCTTAGACATTTCTAAGTATTGAGGCACCAACCGACGATTATCCCTGTTCGCACTATGCAAGGGCACCCAAGGACAACCCCCGGTTGGTGTAGGACTATTGCAGAATATGGAAACAAAGATATTGGATTATGGGTTTGGGTGGCTTAAGTGGACTGGTTACCTGGAGCTATGGAAGGACTATGGCCCCTGCCTGATCAATGTTTAAATGTACACGGATAAAATGGCAGGGGGTGACTTGCACGCTCAATAATGGGCCCCCGAAAACGGTCGCTAGCACATAGTGTCGTAGCGACAAGGGGGCAACACGTCCTGAGGTGCTTATGAGGAGTGGAGAGGTATTCCACGGCTATCAGGACAATCCCGGAAGTACGGTCAAGATCCCTACCAGCATCTTACTGGAATACTTCCTTCCTCCGAGCACGTTTGCTCTTGCGAATCTCCACTCAAGCCGGCCAATTAAGGCAAGAATGAGGCGGGAGCTCTGTTCCTCGTCAGTGTTCACTCCAGCCGGTCAATAAAGGCAAGCCAGAGGTGAGGAACAAGACTTCTCCCGGGAGATAGGGTCCGTGGGGTCGCTACTGCCCAACAGCTCGCCACATGCTGCCCTGCGGGTTTTTGTATCTCTCTTGGTCTGGCTCCTAATCCCAGACCTGTTCCGGCAAAGTAAACTCTACTGGCACAGGCCTAGAGTTCGGAGCGCGCAAGCCCCACCACGACGTCAACGTAGAGATACGACGGTGGGGTTATTATTATTATTATTATTATTTTCGGTTCTTTTCGTTTCTTCTCATTTAAGAGAGGTCAAGGAACCTTACACACGGGTCGGGACCAAGTATGTAAGGCGAAATTTAGATTGAAAAGGTGGATGACAATGTTGAAGAAGTCAGGAACTTTCGGGTGATGCGACAGGTGTTAAGGATGGTGGCTTTTTGGAGCATGTAAAGTGTGTGAGTAGGCATCTGTAGGGTGTTAAGGCTTTGTGTGAGAGATTTTGGTATTACACCAGTAGATGAAAGAACAACGGGGACAATATGAACGGTTTGTGCTTTCCATTGGGTTTTAATTTCTATGGCGAGATCTTGATACTTACTGAGCTTTTCGGATATGGTGGTTTGAATATTATGCGAGTTCGGTATTGCTATATCTATCAGATAAACTGTTTTATTGATTTTGTCGTGAACGGTAATGTCAGGTCTATTGTAATGAATAGTTTTATCTGTTATTATTGTTCGGTCCCAGTAAATTTTGTGATCCTTACTTTCTAATATTATTTCTGGTTTATATTTATAATATGGTATCATTTCGGTAACGAGTTTATTTTTATATGCTAACTGTTGGTGTATTATTGCAGCGACTTGATCATGGCGGTGTTTATAATCAGTTTGTGCAAGCGATTTACAAGCTCCTGTTATATGTTGTATGGTTTCAGAGGCAGTGTTGCAATGTCGACACAAGTCAGTCGGCTGATGTTGGTCCTTTATGATGTACTTTCTGTAATTACGAGTGGCTACTATTTGATCCTGTATGGCCAGCATAAAACCCTCGGTCTCGGGAAACAGTTCGCCTCGTTTGAGCCATTCGTTCGACTTAACTTTGTCGACGTGTGGCTGGCTCAGGTAGGCTCGGTGTCTTCCGTGTAGGGCTTTTGCAGACCATGCTGCAATTTTTTGTTGTGGACTTACAATGTGTTCATTTATTTGCGTGTTCCTGTTTTGTAGATTTAGTGGTGTAAGTTTTTTATCTGTTTCCGTTACCTGTTTGTGTAGTGATGAATGTTCTGATTTGTTATGGAAGTACGCTCTGAGTGAAATTATCTGTTTGTTGTGTAGATTGTGTATGTCTATTAATCCTCTTCCTCCTTCTTGGCGTGGCAGTGTAAGTCGTTGTATGCATGATTTTGGATGGTGTTTTCTATGTTTGGTTAGGAGTGTATTGACAGTGCGCTGTAGTTTTTTGATATCAGTTTTTGACCATCGTATAATTCCGAAAGAGTATGTGAGAATAGGTATTGCAAATGTGTTGATGGCTTTAACTGTGTTTCTAGAGTTAAGGTTGCTTTTTAAGATAAGGTTGAGGCGGTGTGAGAATTTTTTTTGCAGTTCTTGTTTGGACATCTTTTGTTGTATCTGCCTGGACTGTTTAAAACCTAGGTATTTGTATGTACTCTGTTCATCCATTGGCTCGATCGATTCACCTGATGCGAGTGTGTAACTGTTATTTTGGATTTTGCCTTTTAAAATTGATAAAATTTTGCACTTATCTACTCCGAACGACATGCAAATATCGTCAGAAAATTGTTGTGTTGTGTCAGCTAGTTGAAAAAGCGCTTTTTTGTCAGCTGCGTATAACTTTATGTCATCCATGTACATGAGGTGTGTAAGGGTATATTGTGTGTCATTGTTTGCCAGGGTGAATCCTACGTCTGTTTTATCAAGCAAGTGTGAGAGTGGATTGAGTGCCATGCAAAACCACAGAGGACTTAGAGCGTCTCCTTGAAAAATTCCACGTTTTATACAGATTGGCTCAGTAGCCACAGTCGAGGAGGATGAATTAATTTTAAGAACGGTTTGCCAATTCTGCATAGAAGTTTCTAAGAATTGTTTTAGTGTTGGGTGAATTTTATACAGGTTTAGGACGTTTAATAACCAGCTGTGCGGAACTGAATCGAAAGCCTTTTGATAATCAATAAACATTGTGTGAATATCCTTCCTGTTTTTAACAGCGCTGTTCATAGTAATCGCGTCAATAGTAAGTTGCTCTTTACATCCCTGGCTATTCTTACGACATCCCTTTTGTTGTTCTGCTAGAATGTTATTTTTAGTTAAATGTTCGTATATCACTTCACTTACGCAGGCTGTTAAAATTTTGTACAAGGTTTGTAAACAAGTAATTGGCCGGTATTTAGCTGGGTTTATAGTGTCATTCATGTCTTTAGGTATCATGTAAGTTACTCCGTATGTTAGGTATGTTGGAAGTAAATTTGGTGATTGGATGAATGTATTTAAATGGTTATATAAGAATGGATGTATGTAAGAGAATTTCTTATACCAGTAGTTGTGGATATGGTCTGTGCCAGGTGATTTCCAGTTGTGTGTACGTTTGATGGTGTCTATAAATGTATCTATAGGTATAAACTCAAATTCCATTTCTGGAATTTCTCGTGCTGTTTCATTTTCCCAGTCTGCGCGATTATTATGGTATACTGGATTTTCCCAAATGTTGGCCCAGAATTCCCTTAGTGTTTCGGATGAAGGTGTCTCTATTGTTTGGTTAGTGGTGTCTCTGTTATTAGTTGCCAGGTTCCTATAAAATAATTTTTCATTGTTATTAAATTTCATGTTCTGTACTTTGCGGTTCGTGCATGTTATGTATCTTTTAAGTCTACTGGATGCTGCGCTTAATTTTTGTTTTAAAGTGTCCAGAAAGTGTTCTATTTGTGTATTTGAGTTTTCGTGTTGTGCGTGTAGTTGGTATTTTTTCTTTATTTCTTCTACTGCTGCTATTAACTTTTGACTTCTATTACCGTTAATGAAATGTGTCAGCCTACCTATGTTTGCTCTTAGATTTTCAATTTTCTTTTCTAATCTGATTTGCCATTTTGGCTTTCGCTGTGTATATGTCCGACGTTCATTTTGTGTAGAGTCTGATAATATTTTAGCACCGTTGCATGTAGCTGCCGTCCATGCTGCACAGTAAATGATAGCCTGCAATTTGATGAATTCGGTGTCGGCATTTACGTGTTTCGGGAGAATGACAGTATTTATGTATGTAACTATGGCAGAAAACTTTCTAGATGTCTTCTGCTTGGGGATAAATGGCCTGTTAGTGGGGGATGTGTCAATAAAATTTTGTTGAGCTTGTTGAAATGTGGTTTCAATTTCTGTGTTGATTTCTGGGGCAGCATCAAAGTTAGTTATCGTAGGTCCAAATTGACCAATATGTATGTCGTTCAAGAAATTGCCATCATCTGTATTTACGAATGTCTGAGATAAGATGTCTGTATCTGTGCTATTGTTTAGAGATATATGAGTTGTGAACATATTTGTAGGTGTGTCAGTGATGTAAGTATTTGTATCCGGTTGTTCTCTGTAGTCTTTGTGTGTTTGTGTATTCAAGTGATCGATACTTATGTATTCAATATTTTGTGTATTAGTGTTGTTTTCCCTTAATTCAGCAGCTATCTGGTTTTTAATTTCTTCTAATCTGTTGGGGTTTATATAATTGTTATTTAAAATCGCTCTAACTTGATCGGATAATCTTTGCTCTGTTATATGTGTTAATTCCGGATAAATATTTATGAATTCCTCATGTAAATATTTTCTATAAGCTGTTTTATCTGTTTCTAGTTTTGTGGCAGTGTAATATATTTTCATTATTGTTTCATTATATTCGTTCGTCCATTTCATGCGCTGGCCGGTTTGTGTATGAGAGTGTGTAGAGTGTTGCTGTATTTGAGTGTGTACCATTTGTAATTCAGCTCTTACTTCCTCATAAATCTGATCTATTGTGTCCTGTGGTAGTAATTTCTTTTGAACTATGGCTCGACGCTGATCGCCTATTCTTTGTCGGCTTACTTGCATAGCCGGGTATTTTTCTAGAAACTTTGTGTGGAGAGATGGAAGGTAGGCATTTTTGTCTGTATCCATACTAGTAAGATGAAGATAAGTGCGTAGGATGAATTTATTCATTTCAATGCTCCATTTCCTACGAGTTGTTGCAGTTCTTGCGGTGGGTACAGTATCATCGACAAAATTTGTCTCCTGTACAACATCCGCTGACTGTTTACTGATAGATGATGTTGATGGCGTCGGAGTGACACGGAAAGATTGTGATGATGATGGAATTGATTGAAAAAGAGTTGAGGGAGATGATGAAGAGGATTGTGAAGTTTCGTCATTCATCTGAGGCAGATTCGCCTGAAGAAGTTTTTTTGTTTTAGATCGAGTATTCATGTTGTTCCCACGAGTAGCTAGGGACTTAAAAAGTCGACTACAGCAGAGCCCTGCGTTCACTGTAGTAAGGGTAAATAAAACTGGAGGTCCCCTATTATCCAGAGTTGGCACACTAACGACTAGTGCTCTCCCCTAGCCATGAAGCCCTCGGCATGTGCGACCTTGGCTTGGATTGTATCTCTCTTGGTCTGGCTCCTCACCCTAGATCTATCTCGGCATAGTATACTCTACCGGCACAGACCTAAAGTTTGGAGCACACAAGCCCCACCACGACGTCAACGTGGAGATACGGCGGTGGGGTTATTATTATTATTATTATTAACAGTAAACTGCAGAGGATGTAGCATACCCCTTATGAATATGCAAAGCACGTGGTTAAGACACTTAAATTAGCTCGTTATTCAGCGATTTACATACATAATTGTATTGTTTTAATGAGAAAATACAATGTTGCTCTATTATCTACTGAATAATGGATTGAAAGTCGTATATTGCGGGGGAAGCTGTTAATGAAATTAGAGAATATGTTTTGATAATAGTTTTAGGCTTCCACAATGACATACGATAAACGTGGTGTCTTCAGCCATTTGTTTCACAATAATTGAATTAAAAAATAACGACTATAGGAATGAGATCTTTAAATCAAGCACTAGACTAATCTATCAGTCGGGATTGTTGCAATCCATTACGCTGCTTCAAAGACCGTTTCAAATAAAATGCTCGAAGTTAGAAGTACTTATCTGTCAATAATGGATGTTCATCCCACCACCGTGAAGTAAACCAGCTTAAAAAGCGTTTTTTCTTATTTCGGCTAACAAAGTAATTACGTGAGAAAAATAATGCCTCCACTTAACTTTTTAATCCCCGTAGAGCCGAATTTATGAGAAAGAATTGTGACGCTAAATTCTTCTTAACACCTTGCCAGCGGTGGAAATATTACCAAAAATGTAAAATAACGTGGCTAGGGATCTATTTAGTTTACTAAGTATTTTACTACCGATGCTGGCTGTATAACCCGTAAAATAATTTTTGTCCTAAGACTCGGCTCTAATATTTATTTTCCGTACGTAACTACGAGTATAATATTTATTACGGCCGTCATTAAGAGTCTAAAATACCTCACATTGCTTAGCATTATCCTCCGTTATGTTGAATCTACTGCAGCATTAATTTTGAAATAAATGTATGGTGAAGTTGAGGATTTTTGTTAAGTACTATGTGTGACGAACTCACGATTCCATAAAAAAATCTGATTAGAAAAAATTCCAAAGTTACCTCCAAAACGAACAGTAAACCGTTAGTATTCAAAAATACTTCACTTTACATAATAATTGAACTAACTATAGGTAAAGCAGATGTGTTTAAAAAAAAAATATTAGCATTACTTTCATCGTAAAGAGAAATAACCTAAGCTATTGGCGCCTTGGAACCTTCTCCCCACCACTCAGTCTCGCTCTCACTCAGTCTACGAGCAGTATCGTGCGAGCGTGTTAAGGAGTGAATTTGAGCTGAGGTATTATGGACACTTAAACTGTATTGTAGCACTGAATTTTCAACTAATTTGAAGTTGGTTGGGTTCTGAAGGGTTGAAGTAAATTTATGTTCCCTTGTTCTCCCCCGTGGGGAGGTCAACTCAGCAAAAAAGCAAAAGGTGTTCTTAAAGATTTTACGACTCTACAAATAAGATTTATATTTTGAGATAATTTCAAATTCGGCACGTTACTTGGCGGTAAACATACCGAACAAAAGGTCGCTCCCGAAGAAAGTATTTGTGAAGAAAATTAATGTTTAATATAAGATCGAAATCTTAGCTTTCCGTACCGAAGCGGGATATTTTTGCATTAAGATGAGGATGCCGTAAATTTTCTGATAAATATTCTGCATAAACAATGCGTAACTTCTTTCATGGCTGAATCCTCAATATTGTTAATCCGTGCCAAATTGGGCACTTTTGACAAAAAACGAAACCCTTATAGGATCACTCGTGTGTCTGTCTCTTCATTGTGCGTGGTCCCATACGCACTTAGCCGGTTTAAAAAAAAAATACAATCACGTATTCGATCTCGAAAATGTTAACGAGACTTTGGAAAAGCCATCATAATATACATACTTATCTGATAGTCATGGAATAGAATACTTTTTATTATAAACATACGAATTACAAAAATAAATGTAGAAATTATACATAGGGTGACACAATGGGCTGTCTTATCGCTAAAAGCGATCCTTTTTAAAGTCAACCTTTGGATGGATTTAAAGGGAGAAGGAGAGAAATTGTCTTTGGTATCTGGCCTTGACATAAGTAATAGACAAAATTTGTAGAACTTTTTATTATATTTCGAATACTGAATACGAGGCTTTTGGCTTTTGGTGAATGTGTATTTTATGTAGTTTTTTTTGTAATGTGCGTTTATTTTGTGCAGAATAAACAATTTTTCTTTCTTTCTTTCTTTTTCTTTCTTGCTGCAGGTTGTCTGTGGTGTACCATTTACATCTATCTTCATATATCTATATATTTATTTAAAAAATACCATACGTTAGTCTCGCAAAAACTTGAAAATGCGTCAACCGATTTTTTTTGCCATTTTTTTTTTTTTTTAAAACCCAAAGTAACCCGAAAAAAAATTGTATCGATCTCACGTAGTACGAAGTCCACCGGGTCATCTAGTTTATAATAAATACATAAATACTCATCATAGGTACCTTTGTAAGAAAACATATTTCACCATTTCACTTATACCTATGTAGGTAAATTCGAATAGCATAGTTATCAAAATGCAGCACAGTCGTTCCTACTAATAGAACCGATGACGTTTCCATTCATTAGTTCCCACTTGGACCAGTCCCGGCGCAAGCTGCCATTACATTGTCTGATCATGTGTCTAGCTCAACTCACTTGAGTCCTATTATTCGATCGGTGACGTTTGGACTTTTGTCAGATGTCGGATTTCAAAGCAGTCTTGTTCCTAATTTGATTTCAAGAATTCTGTCAATGACAAACTTGTAGAAATGTTATGAATTCATTTGATGTTAATAATAGGTACATTTAGGTACTTTGAGAAACCCAAAATACGTTAGTCAGATACATAATTATTAACAATTTGCCACGTTAATTTTACGATGATTTTCGATTCAGAAACCGGGTGTTAATATTTTGGAAAATTCGCTCACTGAATATAGAAAGAAAGAAAATAAAGAAAGAAAAATTGTTTATTCTGCAGAAACAAAATGCACATTACATTTAAAAAAGACATAATATACACAGATACAAAGTAGCCAAAAGCCTCGTAATCAAAAAATAAAAGTTTCAAGTTGTCCAATACTTGATGTCAGGGAAGGTTACAATGGGCACGCCACAATTGCGGCGATAAGACCCCTCTTTGAGGAGTGACTTGAGAGACGCCACGGCGTCCTCACCTTCCGCCTGACGCAGGTCCTCACCGGGCACGGCTGCTTCGGGAGGTTCCTGTTTAGGATAAGGCGGGAGGAATCACCCGGGTGTCACCATTGTGTGGATCGGCCTGAGGACACGGTGGAGCATACGGTGGAGGTCTGCCCGGCTTGGGCAGAGCAACGCCGTGTCCTCGTAGAGGCGATCGGCGGCGGTGATCTCTCGCGTCCGGTCCTGGTTCAGGCCATGGTACGGAGCGAGAGGAAATGGCAGGCCGTCACCTCCTTCTGCGAAGCGGTAATGCTCGCGAAGGAGGAGGCGGAACGCGTGAGGGAGAGGCAAAGTTCGCGCCCTCACGCTCCTAACCGCCGCAGGAGGAGACGCCCGGGGCGGGAATCGCGAGCCGATTTCCGGCTACCGTAGGCGCGGGCTTGCGGACGGTGAGCAATGGGTAGCTCGCCGTCCGATAAGGACCAAGCCCGGGTCGACTGCGCATTGTGTTCCACGCGCGCCTCAAGGAGATGTCAGCAGAATTGACGGGGCCCGCTAGGGCCAATGCCTGCCAGGGGTTCGAAGAAAACCGATAGGAACATCGTGGCCCCCGGCAACAGGGCAACCGAAGGAACACGGGTGGGTTTTAGTAAGTAAGAGTCTGACACGCCCTCCCGCTCCACCCAGAGCGGAAAAAGTTATTTGATAATTTCCCACCCAAAAAAAAAGGGCAGTTTACAATAAATTAATGGGCACACCAAGACCAAAGAAAATATACATTGCGTAATTACTCTGTGTTGTGACACTGGCAAATAACAACAATCAAATAATAAAAAAAAAAAACAAAATGCCGATTGCAGATCGAAAATTATCTACTGCCATATCATAACAACCCTTTCCACTCACTAATTGACTTTGTGCAGAAGCACTGTATTACCACATTTCACAACATATAAAACCTGTCTGCACTGAACTGAAAAAAATGGCTATTATTGTCCATCAATTAAAGTAAAATAAAAATATTTGCAAAATCCAAAAGTGCACGCTTCATAACGCTCATTCAAAAACAGAAAAATATTTAAACGACTCTTCATGAAGTGTGTATGGACTACTTTTCTACCTATCAGTATGGGTAACATTTCTCACCTCACAATCTTTACTTACCTACTGTCAAAGACTATTTAGGTTTGCTTTGTTGGTTGCTAGGCAATGGAAGAGGGTCGATGTTGGAAATATATATATTATACTAGCTGACCCTGCAAACGTTGCTTTGTCATATAAATGTTTGGGGTGGACCATCTTTATCACTGACTACCCTACCTACCCTACCTACCCTACCTACCCTATCTTTCAAGTTGGATCAAACTGCATATGGTGTGCAAATTTGATTAAAATCGGTTGAGTAGTTTAGGAGTCCATCGCGAACAAACAACGTGACACGTAATTTATATATATTAAGATTAGTTAGTTTTTATTAATTATAATTAAATTTACTTTGAATAAAAGAGCCAGTTTCAATAGAGTTCCTCCTATGGCTGAAACGAATCTATAAAAAATAAGACTCAATTCATTGATTTTCTCGCAAGCCACAAAAATCCCGTCAATCAATGTATGAAACCTGAAAAAATGGTTTCATACATTGATTGACAGGATTTTTTTAAAACTATTTAGATACTTTTTTTCGTTTCTGCTGTATTAAATCAATTTTTGTAAACTACAGTATTAATCTCCATTAAATTATCTGTACAATAGTATATAAATTAAGTAGGTTCAGTGTACTAGCAGGAGTGTAACAATAAAAAAGGATTGTGTGGTTTTATGAAACCACGGTAAAAGTGAAACTTCTATAGGCGCCGCCATATTGGCCTTGGCTGCTCTGACGAGCGCCTTTCACTTTATCCCTACTCCGCGGCCGACCGTCACGCGACATGCAACACACAGACGAAAAAGTTTGAGACGATGTAATAAAAGTTTCACTTTAAAAACAGTTGCAGAAAGGATGCAAAACAAATTTTTCGATCGCAGAGCACTCTAATGCTTCGCATTATGAGTCGTGCAAAAGGCAATCACTCTCAGTTCATTCAAGAATGAAGGCATTGCTTTTAAAAACTGGAACCTGACTATGGATATTCTCTGTGACACGAATTTCAAAGGCCTAAAACACTTTAGCTTTGGGTTAAAAATGCAAAGGTTTCAACATCGGCGCACATGGACGAGCAACTGGATTGTTGAGTTGCCTAAAATTTAAACGTTACACTTTTTACACTACGAAACGGCAGAATGATTGTTTCATAAGCAGCTTTTGTCGTCGTAAAATTCTAAAATACCAAAAATAATGAAGCCATATTCACTATGACTTTTCATTGGTACCTTGATAAATCAATACATTACTTTCCTTAACACGTTTAGTTAAATAATTAGGAATAGAGAATCTTCAGTGATTGACATGAATGATCATGTCATTCACATTTTACCTGAGCGATGTGTATAAAAAATATATGAAACAGTTCTTTCATTTGTATTTTTTTTTAGTTCTTCCCAGAAAGCTTTTATTTTTCTTCCGCATAGAGCACAAAAGCACTCCAATAATATTCTTCTAATACCCTAAGAAGGCTGCAATAATCGAGTTACGTAGATCCTTCCTATAAACTGCACGCGCCGCATTTGGGGCGCACTTGCCCAAGGACCCTTGACCTGAAACCTCTTTGTCAGACGAGTGTAGTTACAACACTCTTCACCCCCGTTTTTATGGATGAAACAAGTATGGCTCCGTTTTTATTCTCGGTATTGTTGTACGTACTGGTTCGTGGCGTCTTGGGGTTAATTGCTTTTGGAGAAAAAAAAAATACAATTTGCTTGAGTGTGCGGGGTGGTTTTTTTTTATAGGTTTATTGCAATTTGTTTAATGTTATTGCGAGGGCAAAAGTCGCTATATTTTGAAAATTGTTTGTGATAGTTACTTAGGAAGATTTTTTAAATAATCAATGTAGGCTACATTCAGGGCCGCATCACAAATCACTGAATGTGTTTAGCGCTAAACATATTTAAAACATTATTCTGTCTCTTTCATCTTCATGGACAGAAACATAATAATGTTTTAAATTAGTTTAGCACTAAACGTTTTGGTGATGCAAGCGGACCTTAATTATAATGTAGGTAAAAATCTTGTAGGTAGGTACAGGACAAAAGCTTGCATTAATTTAACTTGTTTTGTGTTTATTTAAACTTTTCGTATAACTTTCTATTCCTTAAGGTGAGTATACACTTGATCATTTTGACATTTTACGAATGGTACAATACAAGCAAAAGCTCAATTTTAAAAAAGCATTTCCATGTAATGTAACTCTTAATGTATATTGCGAATGCTCGTCGCTGCGTTCGACGTAATGCTCACGGCGAGTGAGCATTTATCTGTAACATTTCTTTCTACAGTGCGTTATTTGTATCGTTACATGCACTCAGCCCGCGTATCTCAATCCGCGTCACCCGCGTTCCTGCCCTTGCTCGATAAAGTGTTGTTAATACGCTCGTTGGTTTTCCAAAATCAGGTTGTAACAAAACACCGAGCTTCGTGTTCGAAGTGAGATTCGACAAAATTTAAAAACGGCGAATGTTCTATGTTCTGTTACCAGTAAATGCTGTAGTCTATACTCACCTTTACTAATATGAAACAAAACACAAACACTGCCAAGACTATAATACCCACAAGACAAAACCCACTTACCCTACATAACCTTCGGATAACAATCGAAACACATTTCTGTGTTTAAGTACATATCGGGGAGGCTATTGAGAGACACGGTAATAGAAACGAGCCACTTTAATGGTACCCCGGACACTATTTTGTCACTAATAATGCCGGTTTAAGGCCACTAAACACGGCCGTTAAGGAGGTGCGTCGACTGGAACATTAAAAATGTGTCGTATCGGTTTAGATTCAGAATAAGTATGTGAACATTTTTTGTACTTAGAACTTAACTTTGCTTGTGATAGTTTTCTTAGCAAGTTTGATCCTCCGTTGTATTCTGTGGTTGTTGTTGACTTAGTATGGTTTGTTTCATGTTTGCACCGCTTTGCTCATTAGTTCGCAATTGCTTAGAGAATCAGAATTTCAGAAATTTTTGTTTCAGCCGTAAGGATATTAGGGTTATGATAATGTTATAACCATTTTATATGCTTGGTATTTACCTGATAAATTCTTGGATGTTTTTGTTTCAGCAGAACGCCTGCTTCACACAATTAACTTTTTCTTAGATTTTTTATGCTTTCTACTTGGATAGTTACTCATAGGATATTAATAAAATCACACTAATATTATAAAGGCGAAAGTTTGTGAGTGTGAGTGTATGTTTGTCTCTTCTTCACGCAAAAACGACTAAACGGATTTGGATGAAATTTGGCACACAGATAGTTTATAACCTGGATTAATACATGCGATACTTTTTATCCCGATATTCCCACGGAATCGAGAGTTCTGCGGATGAAACCGCGGGGTGCATAACATATTTATAAAATTAGAATACCACCTTGAATACCACTTACCTACATAATAAAGCATAATGATAAAGTAATAAGGGTGATATTCCGGTTACTTCCTGTATTTGATGTAAGTAGCTACTATGTATTTTTGTATCACTTCACTCGTTACTACGGAACCAAAATTATTTGCCCAATATACCTTGAACGTCTTTATGTCACACAATAATTTGATTTGATGTCAATTACCTATTTATGCCTCCACCTACGTTAATGTATTTATTTTTGTAATCGAAGGCCGTATTTCATCCTACTTTGAGGTTACGGGCTTATTCAGTAGGTAAGTTGGTTATTTTACTGAAATTCTACACAACCAATTAAGGATTAATTTTACGACTGACTGATTTTCTGTGAGATTCAATAAACAATTTTCTTTTTCCTGCTTTTTACCGCTGCCAAAAAGAAAAATATTTAACTGCTCAATTTGCTGCGTATATTTTCAAAGCGAGAAGTCAACTGACGTGAAGGGATGTTGGTAACTAGAATAATTTATACGTTCTTACGTTGAAATCGTGTCGGATGGAGTTGGCTTTAAGCACACACTATGTTAGTTGATACTGGATACCCCGTTGGGTTCCCACATTAATTACACAAACAAATTGGTTTTACTTAACACCCACAAAAGTTGAGCATATCAAAGAGAACAATTGCAACTGACAAATGGAGTCTAATTCCGCAATGGAACTAAATTCTGCGGCGAGCTTTGAAAAGTGAGGTATGACGACTGCGTCGACTAGAGTATTATTTTGTAAGCGGGTATTATTTTACTATCCTGGGAATTGTGTTGCTGCTAGCTAAGGCACCACCCCGCTGGCGATTGACGAGAAGCAAGTAGAGCTAGCAACTAGAACCTAGAACCTAATTGGCGAGCAACGAGCGGCGATTACGCGACGGTGATGAACGATTACTTTCTGGTATGTGTATGTACCAAGCGTGAGTCTCACCGCGAGTGTTCTGCTCTCCAAGCGAGCCTTGTTGAGCGAGTAATCTCTTGGATAGCTCTCTTCGCTGCGATAAACTAGTACTCGCCGGCGGCGTTAATAGTCAGCAATTAACTACAAATTTGAAAACAAAATCCCGTGCACACGACCCTTTTTTTTCGTAGGTAAGCATTAATTTAGCGGCCGATCACTGCAAGCAAGAATAGTCTTTATGGTGTTCAGATATGCGTTTCCTATCTGTTCTACTTACACGGGTCTACAATCTTTTGTACGTTTCTTGAGTGAGAAAATCGTTCTATTTATATCGAACTTTACCAGTTTACCGCCCTTACGGGTGAGGTACATCTGATTGATCGATTGATAGCTATACTCCATTTGAAATAAGATTAGACATTTAGATAAACCATTTTTATAGTCTGTTCAACCGATTTTGACATATTAAGTTGGTGGCATGACAAATGACAGCTGCAGTAAACAGTTGGTAGTGTAACCAGTTTTTTGCTTTTAGTGCCATCCTTATGCCTACGGTACAGAAGTCAAAATCGGTTGAACGAACTGTAAAAAGGTATGTTTAAATGTCTAATCTTATTTCAAATGGAGTATAAACACTTCCTTGTCGGCGGTGGGACAGGTGCCTAAGAATAAGTTTAACTATTTATTTTCCAGGTTGTCAGGGTGCCGTTTGGATTTTGGATTGATAGCCATCACTTATTCTTCGTGGTGGGAAGAATTATACGATAATGGGTTTTACCATGCTGAAAATTACCTCCAAAAAAGTTGGTTATTGTGTCTCGGATTGTAGTCTCACAGATATAGTATGATACCTATCATGATACAGTTAGAAAACAATTACCTACCATAAGTCAGACTACTTACTCCTCGGTAAATCAACTACTATTCTTACCTCATTTAGGATGAATGGTCTACTTTTGTGACATATTTATCTGTGAATAAAACGCAAAAGAATACCAAATTAACCTAGCTTTTTCAATTCGTACACATTTGAAGTAATACCTTCTCACATAATATTATTATGATTTTGGCAAAAAGAAATACTCGCAAATTGTTTCTTTGAAAGAAATGAGGTTAATCTCAATGCGAAAGAAAGTTTCCTAATAAGTTTAGTGGTACTTGTGGTACTTTAGCTAATGTATAAGCTAAAGTATAAAAAGAACAAAAATAATTTCAAGGTATATACTATATATATATTCAATATACAATAAGGTTTCTCTTTTTCTTTTGTTCCATGTATTATTTGTACTGATTATCTTTAAGTGTTTGTACTCAAATATTGTGCTTTTTTCTATTGGAATGGACAAATGAACCCTGAATAAAAATATTTAGACCGATGTTTTGTTTTTGGGTTTTAAATGTGTATTTGCATAGAATGTAAGTGGTATACAGGTGAGTTGTTACAAAATAATGTGTTTGGCATGTCTAAATTTATACTTATAACTAAAAAAAAATATCGAATTGGAGACTCTTATCGCACTGTTTTTGGTATAAAATTTAACATTTAAATAAATGTAAAGGTATATAATTAAAAATGATATAATATGTCTATAATATTTTAAAATAAAGTGACTATAGTTTATCTGCAAAAAATGTGATACAGAATAATAGCACTTGTTTATTAGAAGCGGTAAGGTATTTCTTAAAAGTCTTAAAGGTTGGTCTTTAATACTTTTGGGTATCTTAAACATATATAACAGGTGCCATGTAGATAGAAAACTTTTTTTTAGTAATGATGTTTGATATGCACCGGTACATAATAAATTTTGGAATTGAGACCTCAAAGTTGTAGTAAACAGTCAACTAAAGATAATTAATTAGTGTCCTTATAAAAACTTGTTAAGGATGATAAAATATTGCCTTGCATTTGTTTTTATCAAAGTAACGGTGCCACATCTGTAAACCAAAGCGTTAAAATATACAACAGTAAACCAATATTCTAGAATACATCAATAGATTTGAATCCACATTTTGTTCGACCCAGTTGTAGGCAGTTGTCGACCCAAGTAAACCTAGCACTGTGTCAGACAAATAATAGGATAGTGCACACGAACGGTTGTTCAAATACTACACTAGGCTATTGGTCTTCCCATACGTGACCAGACTACCTAACACAATACTTGTCACCGGTCTTAGAGCAATTTCAGAAAAAAACAGATAATACGAGAAACTGCTGATATTAATACGCAGCTGGGTTTTATTGAAAACTGGACCGTCAGTTGTGATAGGAAATTGTAGTGATCAAAATTCTGTCTGGTTTTATCACTGGGTTTTTATTGAGGAAATACTGTTTGTGGGTTATGTTTGGGTAACTGTTAGCGACTTATCATATATGGTTTTTGGGATCTCTTTTGGTGCTGAAGTGATTTTGATTGCTGTTTGGCTAAGAATTAGTAGGTAATTCTGTCTCCTATTTAAGCGTCCCTAATGCTTTTTTAACCGACTTCCAAAAAAGAGGAGGTTGTATGTTCGTCGCGTATGTTTGTTTTTTTTTATGTATGTCCACCGATTTCTCCGTCAATTGTGGACCGATTTTAAAAATTCTTTTTTTGTTTGCAAGGGTGTGCTCTTGAATTGGTCCCATATAAATTTTATTAACTTTGCTTTTATCTACCTACGACACACCTCCAAAGATACTTTTTGAGTTAGCTACAAAATACGTATTTTTTTCCTACTTAGTATGTAGATGATATGATAAGTTTCTGTCACTGGTAGCCGGTAGTGGTATTCGAATATGTGTGGGGTAGGTACCACAACTAAAAAGTGAAAAAGAAAAACTTTTTACAAAAAAAAAAACAACCGACCTCCAAAAAAAAAACACTACAAAGTGAAAAATAACTTTAATTTTGGAAGTCGGTGGCAAAAAACGAAAATACAAAACCCAAGACACCGACTTCCGAAATTAAAGTTATTTTTCACTTTGTAGTGTTTTTTTTTTGGAGGTCAGTTGTTTTTTTTTTGTATAAAGTTTTTTTCACATACATTTTATCTGCGACTGCAATGGCGTAAGACAATTACTATGGCAATGATATTCTTTGATAGTTCCACAACTTTCTTTACATTATTTAAGTTGATGAGCAGCCAAATCCAAATTTAAAGAAGCAATGGATAAGGGATTTCTTTCAAATTTCTTTGGATTGTGATTCAATGTGTGTTACGCTATTAGGGTGCACGTTAATCCAACCAGTTTTGAAATCCATTACCAGAAAATTATAACTATGTAGTACCTATAACGGACAGAGAACAAACGTCATAGATATCTAAGTATTAGATAATAATGTGCACATCAAAGTCATATGATCACAATCATGTAAGCCGTTCGTAGATATATCTATCAATACATGTCTTCAACGCTTTGACATCCGAAAATCATCCAGTTAATGCAGGCATTATGCGTTTCGATCTCGACTCAATAATATAGATGTGGAGTGGATTATTCAACTAAGTAGTAGTAGTAGGTACCTATGTAATGTTAGTTCACAATGGATTGATGAATTTTGACAGTCTTACAGTATATGCACCGATTTTTCAATTAGGTATCTACTTTTCAATTTTTGTTTGTGTTTTTCAAGTCATCATTTCAGCCGAAAGACGTCCACTGCTGGACATAGGCCTCTCTCAAGCACCGGCACTTCGACTGATTCTGTGCTTTCCGCATCCAGCAGATTCCTGCGGCCTTCACAAGGTCATCGGTCCATCTTGTGGGAGGCCTTCCAACGCTACCTCTTCCGGTACGCGGTCGCCACTCCAGGACCTTTCGGCCCAATCGGCCATCCGTTCTGCGAGCAATATGCCCTGCCCATTGCCACTTAAGTTTGGCAATTCTTCGGGCTATGTCGGTTACCTTGGTTCTCCTGCGGATCTCCTATTATAATGCCTTATTAATATTTATAGGTTTATTGTGAGATCTTATGAAGGAATGCAACCATTACATTAAATCGAATATCATCATCATCTGCCTAGCCTTTTCCCAACTATGTTGGGGTCGGCTTCCAGTCTAACCGGATGCAGCTGAATACCAGTATTTTACATGGAGCGACTGCCTATCTGACCTCCACAACCTAGTGACTAGGTAACACGATACCCCTTGGTAAGACTGGTTGCCAGACTTTCTGGGCTTCTAACTACCCGTAACGACTGTCAAAGATCTACAAATGACAGCCGGGACCAACGGCTTAACGTGCTTTCCGGGTCAATATGTCAGTTACCTTGGTTCTCCTGCGGATCTCTTCATTTCTGATTCGATCACGTAGAAAAACTCCAAGTATAGCTCTATCCATTGCCCTTTGGGTGACTTTTAGCCTTCTGATAAGGCTCATTGTGAGCGACTACGTTTCAGTACCACAGGTCATCACTGGCAACACGCACTGGTCAAAGACTTTCGTCTTGAGACACTGTGGTATGTGGGACGAAAAGAAATTGCGTAGTTTCCCGAACGCTGCCCAGCCGAGTCGGATTCGACGATAACGTTTTTCAAGTAATTTTAACTTATCTAGCTTTATAACTGTTTTATTTATTTCGTATCTATCAACAGTATCTGTAATGTGTATCTAAAGTAGCTATATTTTAATTTCCAGTATCACCACGCTTAGAAAAGAAATCGGTGATCGCAGTAGGTACCTACTTAATTTTTTTTCATAAACACGAAGACGATATCCCCATTACATTTTACCTAAGTCATTGTGTTTGGAAATAATGATGTTTATTTTTAGCATAGTAGTTTTAATGGTCAAAAAATTATTTCAGCTCCATTTAAAATAATTTTGTTACTTAAGAACAATTAAAACAATGAGTGTGAGAGATTTTAGAGCGCCGTTTAGTTTTACAAAACGCAAATATTGATTTCCATTATTTGTTTTGGCATCTTGCCAAATGTATGAAAGGGGTCTCGAGATCCCCTTTTGTTTTTAGAGTCTTTGTCAATATTGTTGGAATTCAAAACGTCTGCTGCTCTTGTTGGGACTTCGTTACAGTTTCTAGAGCACTTTGATGCCTGGAATGTTAGGTGTTGTAATGTTTTAGGTATAAGGTACTCAGGTTTTACTGAGATTTTGTTCCTTTTAGAAACACACTTTGTAGGAATAGATGCCCGTAATGGGGTTTATTTACGCTTAAAGTTAAGTGATTTTCAAACGTCAAAAATGTATGGTTAACCTTTCAACTGTCATTAACGAGACAAAATAGAATTTTAATTGTTATCCACCTCAATGAGGCATCGTAACAGATAATGAGTTAAATAGTCGCTAATAATTACGTAACTTTAAGCAACGTTTATAAATAAACTCTAATATCGTATAAGGACATATTTTTTAAGAATTGCTTATGTCAACCTTCTATATTATGTACAGTTGTGCACAGATGGGGTTGAACTTGGTGTTGTCATGGTTAGCTAATAATAGACTCGCTCTCAATGTTGATAAGACAAAGTATATTTCTTTCTACATAAAAAACCTACTTATTCACTCAATAATTTCAAAATTACCGCTCATTCATCCTCATGCATTTTGTCTCATAGTACTCATTGCTTGTGTCCCCACCTTCATAAAACAGATTCAATAAAGTACTTAGGCGTTATGCTAGATAACACTCTAAGTTTTCAACCGCACATAGATGCTCTTTCAGCTAGAATCCGTAAACTGATATTTGTGTTTAAAAATCTTCGTCATGTTGCGGATGCTGGCTTATTGAGATCAGTTTATTTTGCGTTATGCCAATCGCTAATCTCGTACTGCATAACTGTATGGGGTGGTGCGACAAAAACATCAATGCTGCGGATCAAACGTGCACAAAGGGCAGTTCTAAAGGTTATTAATTTCCTGCCTTTCTTATTTCCCACCAGAGAACTTTATGAGCAAACTGGAGTGTTAACTGTTCGACAACTTTTCATTTTAAATACGATCTTGCGCAAACACTCTCTTCTTGCCTATAATCCTACTCTATTTGAAGGTAAGCGACGTAAACACGCAGTTTGTCCCACAACTCGGTTCCATACTGCTTTCTCCCGTCGACATTTCGGTTTTCTTGGAAGTTACTTATATAACAAAATTAATGAAATTTTGTCAGTCTATGCCCTACCCAAACAGCGTTGCAAAAAAACCCTCTCAGCCTGGTTACAAAAATTGAACTATGATGCCACGGAGCAGCTATTCATTGTTTCTTCGTAATGTTTAATAACTTCGGGTTCTTGACTGTAACAAAATCCCTACACACCCACACTCACACCATCATTCTACTTATCCTCACACTTCACCTGCACTTTAACACTATACAATTTTTATTTTTATTAATTAATTTAGAAAGTCTGTTTTTTGTTTTTTTATTTTTGTTTTCTCCTTCATCAATAAATAATTTGTCTAGAATTTAAAAATTGACCATTGACCATTGTAATGTTAATTAATTAAATTCGGGGTGAGAGCCTGGTGATCCGTCACACAGGGTATCCTAGTATGGACGCCAGTCTCTCGCAAAGGATCATATTTTATGCATTTTTGTCAAAACGCTATTATTCTTGTCGCTTTGTTTATTACTATGTGAACCTTTGTGAAGAGAGAAATAAAAACTATTATGATTATGATTATTCTCAGCTATTGGTCTACTTGGGTAGGTACCTAATCTTTATATATATAATTCTTCTGTGAGTGTGTATGTCACTGAACTTCTCTCAAACGACTGGACCGATTTTGATGAAATTTTTTGTGTGTGTTCAAGGGGATCTGGGAATGGTTTAGATTCACAATTTTGTCCGCTGGACAATGTTTTGACAGGACAACGTCTGTCGGGTCCACTAGTCTTATATATAAAATTCTCGTGTCACAATGTTAGTTACCTTACTCCTCCGAAACGGCTTTACTGATTTTTACCAAATTTTATATGCATATTCAGTAGGTCTGAGAATCGGCTACTATCTATTTTTCATACCCCTAAGTGATAAGGGTTGTCCACCCCAAACAAATAATTGGCAAAACAACGTTTACCGGGGTCAGCTAGTAATGATATATTAATACCCTCCTATTATTCCCACTGCAGGGAAAAAACCTCTTCTCGTACTGATAAGGCACCAGTGTTGATCACCACGCTTTCTCAAGACGAGTTGGTGATTTCAAATATTTAGGTACCTACATTTTAAACTTAATAATTTGCCATGAGTTAATTTTTATAAGCTTTTTGACACGTCGTTATAGTTTTACAATGCTAACCCAATAAACAACCTCACCTCCAATATGACACACATATGTACCTACATGTCGTTGAAAAAATGTTCAACCATACGAATGAGTTATGAACAACTTTGTTCTCATAGTCAATGACAAGTGGTTTCGCAAACCGAGTATCATATGACTGAACACCTTAAAGAAATTGCTTGACTTGTAAAGGGGATTCTCACCCGCATACGGAAGGCAGATTGATGGTAACCGATTTTTCAAGCGACGTCCTGGTGCCGAGACCCTTTTCCTTATCCACCCGTAGAACCTTTAATGTCCTAGATTCGATTCTTCAGTACAAGATGGCTTAAGAAGATTGATGTTAATATACGTCTGTTTTGTTTTACGGTTTACTGTTGAATTTAATGCGAGATTCACATTTGCATATCCGCATTCGTAAGTTATGTTAACAGTATTATGCCGGACATTGAGCTCAAAATCCCACACAAAGCAGTCGTGTTTGGGACTAATTAGACCAGCGAGATTATCCTAACACGTACTATCAATCAATCTGCCTAGCCTTTTCCCAACTCAGTTGACGACGGGTGTTCCAATCTAACCGGCTGCAGCTGACTACCAGTATTTCACATGGAGCAACTGTCTGTCTGACCTCCACAACCTAGTTACTGGGTGGGCAATACGATACTCCTTGGTAAGACTAGTTGTCAGACTTTTGGGCTTCTGACTGTCCGTAATCACTGTCAGAGATCTATGAATAACAGCTGGGACCATCGGTTTATCCTGCTTTCCGAGGCACGGAACAATTTGATGTAAATATTATATAATGATAAAATAATTCAAAAATTCAAAAATTCAAAAGTCATTTATTCAAATTAGGCTGAGAACCAGCACTTTTCGAACGTCAAAATTACATAAGACAGTTCCCCAAAAACGCCCACCCTTCACCACTTCCTAGTGCCTTTAGCTGGGAAGAAGAAGTGGCGCAACAAACTCCCCAGCAGCACAGCTGTCTGTTCAAGTTAGAAAAAAATAAAAAATGACTCTATACAATAGTGTGCAAAATTATTATGCAACACAAAACATTATTTTAATTAAGTATAAATTATTGGCCATAAGTTAGCTAGCACACGCCGATATAACAACCAAAAACATCGAGAACTATACTCAAGCAGAATTTAAAAAAAATAAAAACTAAACGTAAAAAGAACTAAATATCTAAATAAAAGCCTCCAGGCATAAAGGGCGTGCCCGCTTACATAAAGCTGTAAATTGGAATTTATAAATGATAAACTAGGACCATCGAGGTAAAATAAATGTACAGTTAATTACTAGTAACAATAACAAAACCATGATCAGCAAGACGACCAGTCACCACAAGCAGCACCCGTTCACGAGCATAACGCAAAGATCAGCCATTACCCCCCTCGCCATATTTGAGGGAAGGAGGCAACCCGACTCCCGACGCTACCGCAAGCATTGACATCTAAGGGAGCATGACGAACTTACTGCCGGTTGCTCAGGTAAAAAATAATATAATTAATTGTCGAGGTCACTAGCCAACCACAAATTGCAACACAAACTCATAACAAAACATTGTAATGAGTAGATTATGTCAACAATAAAATAAAAATAAATAGACTCGTAAAAAAATAATTAAAAAATTGACTCATAAAGTCAAAAAAAATATATAAACTTATATTAACTGTCAGTAGGTAAGTTAAATCTGGAGAAAGAACATAAACATTGCCTTGAGTTAATCACAGCGACCAACTATTCTTATCATTTAAGTAGTCGTTGATACAATAGTATGCCTTTGAACAAAGGTTGGATTTTACTTTATTTTTAAACGCATTAAAAGGCAAATCTAGCATAGAAGAGGGTAGCTTGTTATAAAAGGTTATACCAAGCCCAACAAATGAGTTATGAACCTTATGAAGCCGGTGAAAGGGAGCTCGTAGTTTGTCCTTATTTCTAGTGTTAACATTGTGAATATCACTGTTTTTAGTGTATAAGTGTATATTTTGCCTAATATATAAGATGTTGGCGAAAATGAATTGTGATGCCACCGTGAGAATACCAACATCTTTAAAAAAATCTCTTAGAGAAACTCTGGCACGTAGCTGGTAAATTGCTCGAACAGCTCGTTTTTGAAGAACAAATATATTTTGAATGTCAGCGGCTTTGCCCCACAGCAGAATACCATAGGACATAACGCTATGGAAATAACTAAAATAGACTAACCGAGCTGTATCAATGTCAGTGTATTGTCTTACTTTCCTGACAGCGTAGGCGGCCGAACTGAGCCTTCCCGCTAGGCTTGATATATGTGGGCCCCACTGAAGTTTGGCATCTACTGTTATGCCCAGAAAAACTGCCGAGTTCACAGTTTCAAGCACCTCTTTATCTAAGACGATGTTGGGTCCTAGATTTCTAACATTTGGTAGAGCGAACTTATGTCTCTTTATCTGTAGTTTTGACTATTATTGAGGGGCTTGTGGCTAAGTAATAACAGCCGCACGGGTCGATCGATCAGGTTAAGCTACGTGCTCGCGCAAGTTTTAATAATAAGTTTTTTTTTATAATAGTCCGAACGCAGTTTTGAGCTATATTCCTTCCTTCCCAATTCCCGTACAACGGAACGAAACGGACGCTCATCGCACGCACCAATCAGAGGCCGCTGCCGCTGTAGCGAGAGCCAATCGCATCTCCCAGTGATTTGAGGTTACTTCTCAAATTTTGGACACTTGTCAGTGACCGCTCACCGCTACCGTTCGCCCACGCGCCGCTCGCCGCGCGCCACGCGCGCGCTCCAAAAACCGCACCGCCATCTTACCGCGCCGCGCTCTGCACCGCCCGCAAAAAATGGCCGATACCATTGTGACATTTTAACACTCAATAAGTGCACCACAGTGACTTGAATCAGTGAACACCAGGATAGCCAGAGCTGTCCTTGAGTCAACGTGTTTCGTCCAGAAGATTCCCAAGTAAGTCCATCCATCCCTATTCCTTATTCATACCTGTGTGTAGCTCAATTCTGTGTCGGCTAATATTCCACACCACGTAAATTATTTTCCCGCGTATGGTCCTTCGAAGTCGCTACAGCTTATTCACCACTACGCTTGCCGCGGTTGGTCCGTGGATGGGTGACTATCTTTACATACCAAGAACCCTCCGTGCCTCGGAAAGCACGTTAAGCCGTTGGTCTCGGCTGTCATTTGTAGATCTTTGACAGTCGTTACGGTAGTTGAAGCCTAAAAGTTGGAAAAGGCTAGGTAGATGCTGATCTGTGGTTTTGACTATTGAACAAAATAAATATAAAAGCCACGTAAAATGATTTGCTATTTATTATCATTTTAACGGTTTGCTAATGTCTCTACTGTATTTTCCTGACCATGGGCTCGACTATATACCCTTTTCCAGCAATGTTGATATTGGAAATGTATCATTCATGAATTGCAACTTCCTCAGCGGGAGATTGAAAAATCCCCTGTATAATCCCGATACGACTTCAAATCCACCTAAGTTCGACCTCTGAAACAGATAGTGTTTATCTTATCAGCGATATCCGGGCCTATAAGGGTGTTGTTATATGTAAATGTTTGTTAACAACCGCCATAGAGGTAGCAAGTTTTCCCAGAAGCAGTAAACGGGTTAAGATATTAAAGGATTAATGGTAGGCGCAATTTGTATGTATGTACACTCGGGTACGTTGCCTGTCTTGCCGGTATATAGCTGCAGAAATATTTGCGAAAGGGAAAATGTATGTAGATCCTCTTCACTTCACTCATATTTCGGAGATGTAAACATAATTACGGAACGGAGTGAGGTGAATTGAATATTTGACGTGAGACGTTTATAAATGGAAGATTTTTGAAGGCTGTAACCTCGCGGTCGCGAAAGTAATTATAATACACAAAGATGTAGGTTAATATCTGGCAAATAGATAACGTAGATTACTTTTAATCTAAAATTTTATATAACTTTGTCGTAAATCTCTCAACATCCACTTAACCCGGCGCCAATGACGCTGGGTCATACTGACCCGAGGCAACTTAAATTTGTCATTATTCTTTTTTACGTCGAACGTGCAATTTAAGCGTCTGTATAGCTGGAGGTACGGCCTCCCTCTACCCAAACCGCGGATGTGCTAAGTGCAACGTCGCCTACACAGCGAGATACACGTGCGTCAACTCAAAACGGGTAAATATGACCCAGCGTCATCGCTGGCGTAGTATTTTTGAGACATGCTTTCATTTCTTTATTTTGCATTTTTTATTAATTTATCTTGTTCTTTTTAAGTTTTTGGTGAATATGGCATTGTGAAACTACCCTGACAGAATTTTTGCGGTATTAGAAGAGTCGGAGTCTGACGAAGAAGAGTCGAATGCTGCTTCGATAGTTGCACAAAAGAATCGCAGATTGCGCGGATGGACCCAGCCAGGAACCTTCGGGGGAGGTCCCGCGAAGGTTCAAGGAACTCGCAGAAGATGTCAAATTATGTCTGTCTAGAAAGTATAAGAAGACATTTCATACTTGTAATGCATGCTAGATTTACATAAGCCCAGATCATTTGATTCCGTACCGCAATAATTGCAGTAGTTCCATGTCTCTGAATGAGGAAGTAGAAGACCGATTTGTTATTATTATTATGATAATAAGTTTGTTTGATCTCTCTTTTAGTGTATAAGATTATTGATTCCTATTATTATTTAGAATACTTTACCAAAACTAGAATAAATATTAATGTTATGTTTTCAGAGTTGATTTTGCATGCGCTATTAAGAATGCAAAAAAATAATTGATTTATGAATTATATAGGACTTATTTTTATTTTATTACATATTTTAAAAACCCTTGTATAATAAATAAGTATTAAAACTTAGACAACTTTTTTAATTTCATGACAATTACTCGATAAAAACTGGGTCATGATGACCCGACGTCATCGTCGGTGTAATTATATTCACGTCATTTGCGCCGGGTTAAATTCTAAGTAAATAATTCATAGTTTTAGAAACCCGCCATACCGGAACCTATGAGCGCAGGTAAAAAATGGTAGTAAATAAATAAAATAACCATGAAAAATATTACCAGTTTCATTCTTCATTAAGATTTTAAACTAAATATTGTATTCGCCATGTAAACACATTTTTATTAATGTTACCACAACTAAAGGACCAATTGAACCCTAAATGTAATTGAATCACGTTACACTCCTTATCGTTCACCATTCACCTACGAACTCCCGCTGTATCGATCTAATTGATATGCAAGGGGGCATGAAGTTTAAATTAATTCCAGATAGCATCCAACTCGCAGTACGTACAAGTCGGTAAGTACTTGTGATACTGGTCCGTATCCGATTTTTTTTTTTTAATCAGTCGTGGTATCTAAATAAAGTTCGATGGTTATATTGTAGCGGTTACACCACCAATACAAACTACGCATCAAAAACACATGATGTTACATAAATCCTGCATCACGCAATTAGTTTGCCACGCGAATAACATATTTAAGACTATCCGACTTCAACCGTTGGGCAGTTGCCCGCCAGACACAACACCCGTCTGTTCGGGGGATCCTCCCTTTTCTATGGTGGATGAGTGAACTTTACACCTTGTTCCTCATGCCTCTAAAATCATCATCTGCCTAGCCTTTTCCCAACTATGTTGGGGTCGGCTTCCAGTCTAACCGGATGCAGCTGAATACCGTATTTTACATGGAGCGACTGCCTATCTGACCTCCACAACCCCGTACCTGGGTAACACGATATCCCTTGGCAAGACTGGTTGTCAGACTTTTTGGGCTTCTAACTACCCGTAACGACTGTCAAAGATCTACAAATGACAGCCGGGACCAACGGCTTAACGTGCTTTCCGAGGCACGGAGGGGTCTTGGTATGTAAAGATGGTCACCCATCCACAGACCAACCGCGGCAAGCGTAGCTTAACCTGATCGATCGACCCGTGCAGCTATTATTACTTAGCCACAAGCCTCTAAAATATTAGTTCATAATATCCCAAAAGATCATACAAACCACAACATTGTGCGTGAGACAAGAACTTTCAAAGGTGTCAACATATTTATGTACATCATAAGTCAAGTTAACTTTATAAGCATTTCTGGAAAATTTAACGAACCTTACGTCTTTTAAAAGAGATGTTTGTACTCAGAAACTTAGTTGCCCGCTACGTGGTTACCTACATAGACTTGAGAAATAGCGAACGTGAACGATCGTGTGGAATTACTGTCGTTTAGCAAGATAGGTGATTGCCTGAAGGTGTGTTTTTATTAGCGCATACGAAAATATTTCTGTTGCCCATACCCTTATCGAGAAACAAATTATCGTAGGTACCTATTACACATGGGAACCTTTATAGGCGCATTCATTGTTATGGGTTATTCAAGGCAATGGGTTTATCTTATCGGTGTGTGTGCTTAAGGGCGTTATGGTGAAAAATACAAAAGATCCCTAAATATATCTATTGTTTTTTCCGCGAGGTGCAGGTACACCAAAAAATAATACTGCGGAACCGCGAAAAAAGTTTTTTTTTTCTTAGTCATTATTGTCCCACTGCTGGGCAAAGGCTTCCCTACCCTCTTTCCATCTCTCTCTGTTCAGAGCTTCCAAGGACCAATCTTTCTTAAATGAGTCCAGCTCACCCCGAAAAAAGATATGACAAATATATTTTTTGCCACACAAATGGTATTTGACTTTCTGTGTCAAATAAAATAGGTAACATGTACCTACAATTAAAATCTATTATTTAGTTAGATAAGGAGCTCATGGCTAAGTAATAACAGCCGCACGGGTTGATCCATCAGGTTAAGCTACGCTTACCGAGACTCTTCCGTGCCTCGGAAAGCATGTTAAGTCGTTGGTCCCGGCTGTCATTCGCGGATTTTTGACAGTCGTTACGAGTCGTCAGAATCCCGAAATTCTGACAACCAGTTTTACCAAGGGTATCGTATTACCCAGTTACTGGGTTGTGGAGGTTAGATAGGTAGTCGATCTATGTAAAATACTGGTATTCAGCTGCATCCGGTTAGACTGGAAGCCGACCCCAGCATAGTTGGGAAAAGGCTAGGCAGATGATGATTTTACAAAACATTTTTTCTTGTAAATTTTACCGCAAAATTCTTGCTTACAACTTGGGTAATATTTAGTGATTTATCTTTTCCGTCGTGCACTGCGAAAGGCAGTAAACTAGCTGAAAGTGGCGAATCTCATCCCCATTCCAAACATGAACATTTGAAATTGCTTTTAGAAACACTTCAGTCGGAAGGCGTCCGTTTCGAGACGTTGCTCCATCGCGGACCGTCCTTAATAGCCTGTATTTACTTTTATGAAAGTTCAACGGAAACTTCATAGCCCCCGAAATTAAAAGCAACGCCCTCAAAAGGAGAAACAAAATTAAGGCGACGGTGAACATAGATAATAACTCCCCTTTGCCCTCGAGTGCCTTAAAAAGACAAGCCACTTTCATAAATCTCCGCGGTGGTTAACGCCTCGTCCGCAATACGAGAAACAAGGGGAGAATGGCTTCAAGCGACAACGGGAAGGGACCAAAGTTTTAAGTACTCTTCAGTAAAATGTTTTCAGCGAGTGATCTCTTTCAGCATTACTGTGAATTTACTTGTTAATTGTCTAAGATGTGAATTGGAGTTATAATGTTATGGAGATCGGGTGTTATGAGCTCAGAAACTTTGTCAACTCTGAATATAATTGCAATATATTATGCGGGATGATAAAGAGGGCGAACAATACCTCTGTTGTAAAATTAAACAATCTTAACGATCTTTTAACAACTTTACTGCAAGTTCTTAACTATAAAACTGTAAAGTTGGGGGAGAACTATTTTTCAATCTGTTAAGCAAACTAATTAGTAAGCAAACAAGTTTCACAAGCCAAGACAAAGTACTTAATAATGAAAATCCGAAAAGGATAAAGCTGTTTTGTCTCACATAAATAGTGATACGAAGATATAGACATTACGTACAAAATCAATCTGCTTAGCCTTTTCCCAACTATGTTGGGGTCGGCTTCCAGTCTAACCGGATGCAGCTGAATACCAGTATTTTACATAGAGCGACTGCCTATCAGACCTCCACAACCAAGTAACTGGGTAACACGATACCCCTTGGTAAGACTGGTTGTCAAACTTTCGGGCTTCTGACGACCCGTAACGGCTGTCAAAGATTCACGAATGACAGCCGGGATCAACAGCTTAACGTGCTTTCCGAGGCACGGAGAAGTTTCGGTATGTAAAGATGGTCACACATCCACGGACCAACCCTGGCAAACGTAGCTTAACCTGAAGGATCGATCCATGCGGCTGTAATTATTTAGCCACGAGCTTCTCGAAGATAATCATTACGTATGTCATGTTATAAGCCAGCACAACACGGCCTGTAATTATTACTCCAGGTCTGTAATTAGCGGCACAAATTGCCTTACTAGGAAAACAATCTTGCCGACAAGGAAACCACTACGTCAAAGACACATGAACCAATTTATAGGAATGATTTGTTAGTTGTCCATAACCATATGACGGCCTTACGACTTGGACAATCAGACTGATAGACAAACAATAAAAAAACACATTCAGATAAATGAGCCATCATCTCACAAGAAATAAAGCTGGATATAGTGTCTGATGTTACACTTGGAGCATTTTATTGATTCGTCGACGCTATCAGTCAAGCGCGGAACAAACGTAATCCTTAAATGAATAATTCATGATGTTAGGCTCCCGTCGCTTTTCTAATAGTGGTTAGTGAGACAAGACTGGGATGAAGCTTCGGTCTCGAGGCCTCATAGCAGGGATTAAGGAAGCCACCATTGGAGGCCTCTCTCCCATAGTACTTCGTACGTAGCAACGTATGTTTTGCTTTTACTGTTTGCTTATGGGAGGGAGTCACGCGGCGAAAGTAAATAAAAATAATATTATGATGTTTATCGCCGTATACGCGAGCAATATTATCTATGTTTATCGCCGCTTTATTTGTTCAACGTGATATTTTGTGAGCAATCGGTTTAACGGTAGCGTTTATTTTAATGATTATGTTTTGTTTATGAACAATGAAATGAAGGTTGAAAGATTTTGTTTCGGGGAAATTATTTCGTAAAAAGGTGTGATTATATGTAATGCTATGATTGGAGCATTGTATTTGAAATATTTTAATTGAACAGTTTTTTTAAATAATTTATGAGACTTTCTACTCATTTGATATTAGCAGACGACGACGATGTTTGTACGCTACTATTGCTCTATTTAGTTATTATAGTAACTATTATAACAAATATCATTTCCGCTGGACCACAAAGTTTACAGAATCATAAATTTAATCGACGACACCAAACCGCATCGATCTTCTGCTACGACAGTGTAGCTCGCGTAGCAGTGACATTTGCTACGCCGTAGCAACAGTCTACGGAAATTGTTGTTTAGTAAATAAAATTCTATTTCTACACGCTTTTGTTACCTTTTAGGCACGTAAATTCCAACCTAAATTCCTTTAGCGTTACAGTAGCGTGTAAGCCAAAATCTTTCAAAGTTCGCTGTCAAATTCACAAGAGTACGAAGAAAATCCTTTCAGGGACAAACAATCTGTATCAGACAGGTATGTTTGGCACGACATTGATGCGGGTTACACAGATAAAGATTTCTCTTTCAGGCGGATAATACCAATTACGAGAGCTAAGTGAGTGTTAGGAAAATAATAATTCTTTAAGATATCACGTAATTCAATAAATCCCAATGAAAGGGATCACAGTTTTTCCCACTCGACGTAATATCGAATTCCGTTCGTCATAAAAACGGGCCCATCTATCCGGCGTAGATGTATGGTTGGTAATAATTCACGTCAATATTCATTCGTGTCAAACAAATCGTAAAACGTACGGTATCCAGGTTTGAGCCGAATGTGCTTTATAACATACAACTTCTGTAACGACCCTGATTTGATTTGAATTCCATATTTGACAATATTCTAATAAATCGTGATATATTTATGGGTTTAGCTCTGGATACTACAAATCAAGATTTGGGTTATAAACTATTTTGTATCGCTAGATTTATCTACTAATATAGAGTATGTATTTGGTTTTAACTGAATTATACGTTAAATCTCAGTTAAATTGAAAACGATATTGAACGTAGGTTAAAATAATATCAAAGCAATAATAGGACTAGTACCATGGTACTATAGAGGCTAACCTGACATGCTATTAGTATGCAACCTCCGCGAGTTTAAATAAGACAAATGGCCAGATTCTGAACAAAACAGGTGATGTCACTAAAAAGGTGACTCCGAAAGGGGTTAACATCTAGCCTTAATTATAATCCTATTGAAACCAAAATGGTATTATTTTGAAGCCCTTTAAATTCTCCACAAAAATTTTTTTCTTTCTTTCTATATCTCTTTTCGTTTTTGAGAAGATTCTTTGAAAAAAGTCCCAAAAGAAAAGGCCGAAAAAAAAAAAAAAACTTAAACAATTAATATAGAAAAATATACTATGTTGTAGCCCTTTTAGTAACATATCTTTTGATACTATTTTCATTTCTCTATCTTTATAATTGAGGATGCTGGCCCCCGGTCGCACTTTTCGAAACGGGTACCATTCTGAAGCGACCGAAAAAGCATTTCAATGCTAAAAGATCAGTTGTCAGTTCAGCGGGCTGACAAGCGGCTGTTAGAAGATAATATATTAATATGTTTCGATGAATTTTACTATCCAAATAATTATTCAAGTTTCATCGCAAAGAAGCGTTTTATTTATCCGGGTACCGTCAGCGCTCCGCCAAGCGTTGACAGGTCCAGGCCTAGGAAGATTAATATTCTGCATCACCTCATAATCAAAATCCATAATACTTAGTTTTTATGCTTAGACAGTAAAAAAATGTTTACTTTTTGTGAAAGATTAAAGTATTTCTTGCTGAAGTAGCAACATAAAAAGATGATTCTTTTCATCCTTATCTTTACGATCTTCAAAAAAATCTGCTTGTCCACCTAAAATGCTAAAACTTTGTACATTTAAGATGAGTGACTTGATGTGTCTGCAAAAACCTACAATTTGTTACCAAAGTATTTGTTATAGTAGGTACTGAAGTACTTGGGGCGTTATTGTGCAGGTTTCTGTAAAACTTTTAAACGATCTTTCATAGAAATTTTAAAGCTAATACCAGCCTATAAAATGTCCTATTGCATTCAAACGCGTTTTCTAACACAGAGATACAATGAGCATTGATCACATTTAGTCATTGTTACTGACTTCCGAATGCCGCCCATTAAAAGTTTAGGGTTTATAACAATGTTTTGTTTACCGAATATAATTTATCCGTTGTATTTATGGTTTTGAAAAAACAAAAAATCTTTATGGAATATAAGTACCTACCTATTTATAAAATATTCCAAAATGTAGAAATACCATTTGTTTTTGTTGGGACCTCTTTTCTTGCTATCTTAACTAAAAAGACAGCCTGGGGATACATTCTAAAACATTTTTAAATCTGAAATTTGAGAAAACCTAGGAATCTGTGTGCAAAATAAAAATATATTCAGATCTGATTAAGTAAACTGAAGCATGTTATCTCTATATATTTCAGTAGGTTCCTAAGAGCGATCCATATTATACTTTTCTAAACTCATATTGTATAGAGAAAAGATTTTGATTTTTGTATGTATGTTTGTTTGTTACCCTTTCACGCTAAAACGGCCAAACAGATTTGGATGAAATTTGGCACATGGGTAGAACATGACCTGAGTTACAACATAAGATAGTTAAATCCCGATATTCCCATGGGATCGAGAATTATGCGGGTGAAACCGCGGGGCGCAACTAGTACATTATAAATGCGAATGTAATTATCTGTCTGTCTGTTACCTTTTCATACCTTAACGTCTGAGCGGATTTAAGAAAAATTTGGAATACGAATATACCATGACCTGAGTTAGGACATAAGATACTTTTTATACCAGTAGTACGTTTCTGTTGGATATTTTCTGACCACCACGCAGGCGAAGCCACGGGCAAAAGCTAGTATAAACAAAATCAAATTTTGAAAACTAGAAAGGCACTAAGAAAAATAAAGCTGGAGAATCAAATGGATAGGCAAATAAAACGGATATTTTTTTAAATGTAAAAGAAGGGCGAATACTTTTATTTAAATCAAAGTCTTTGTTAAACAACAATAGTTAAACCCGTGTCCACGAAAAAGGGGAAATCCCTTTGCATCCTTTTTTCCATGCATTTGTAGATAACGTTTTTCACAGTCCCTTTTAACATTATCCATTATGTTAATCTAAGGTCAACGGTTTATCGTGTCTGAAATTCTGAATGGATTAAACCGAAATGGTGTTTTATGAGTCCATTTTATGAAAACGCCTTGAGTTTTGACATGTGACAAAGAGAGCGATACTTTTGTGTTTCCTTTGTAGGCTTATCCGATTCGATGTGGTGAGACGAGTTTTGTAAAACAGACACCTTTCGTTTGATGATTCAACATGTTTCCTTTGTGCCCTTTAAGCTACACGCCATCTTTGACATACGCTTTTTGGTAGATACCGCATCAACCCATTAGAGAATTGGTCCGGATCGTTTGATTTGTTTTCAAATATTTTAAAATTGAGACAACATTATACTTTACTTTGATAAAAACCAACTACTCAAATGTTGGTTGTTGGTTAACCAGAGGCTTGGTCCCATCAGGAAAATGCTTAATAATTATTTGTTCTTATACCACTAGATGTTGTTACTTTTGTTGTGATTACGATCCATTTATTTTGTTAAACATTGATTTTACCATTTAAAGTTATGCATTATTAAAGTCCTGTATTTTAAAACATGTTGTTACGTTAAATCGAATATTTCAAAGAATTTTAGAATTGTTTTAGTTTGTATTCAAGTTGTCAATTAATTGTATTGTTTTATCAAACGAGGTGGCGCGTTACATCCGGTCCCCACTCCTGTTGGTTGCCGGCGTAGCGCGTTAGCTCTTGAGTCAGTCGGTTACCAATTGTGTTGCAAGCAAGGCAAATAATAAAATAAATATTTAAAAGTGTTTAAAAGTGAGTTTTATTGGAGCAGACTACATTTGGCCATTCGGTCATTTGGCCTTTATACTATGAATCCTAGACTTTTTTTTAAAGTGAATACTTTTTTAGGCGCGTTGGGCATTTTTGAGATGGGAAAAACAATTGAACTCGCGACACCGTTACCAACACCTCATTTTTGGAAACGCGATTGTACTCTTTATTTATGTTACGTTACGGATCAATGTTCTATGCAAGTATTTTTACTTTAAAGGATTTGGAAGTATTTTTTTAAACGTGATTATGCTTTTTATTTAGATAAGGTTACGGACCAATGTTATATACAAGTATTTTTCTTCCACCAAGGCGATCTTGTTCAAGTTTTCACTTCTGTCGTCTTTTTTTTTTTGAAAGGCATATCAGACTCTTACTGACTAAAACCCACCCGTGTTCCTTCAGTTGTCTGTATGTTGCTAGGGGCCACGGTAACCCTTTCAGACAAACCCGCAATCTTTAGACTTGAACCATCTTTCTCTATAATATGCAAACGTTTCTGTTATCTACCTCATAAAAAAAGTAAAGTACGATTCTACCTACTTTATTAGCACGACTTGAACTTAGCGTTAACTTGCCAAATAGCCGAAGTTACAAGCGAAAATGACTGGAGATAATGTAAATGAGATGTACTTTTTAGAGCTGCTTTTATTGAAACGAGAAGTCCTTAAAATTAAGGATGTCCTTGCTTTAAAAGTGAAGTAGACTTATCAAATCAAACCGTCAAAAGGTCTAGGGCTAGGCAACAAATAGCAGGTAAAGTCAGGAAAAAATTACTATCAACCTAAATCATCTTATATTGAAATCACAACTGTCATTTTTTGACAGAACACTATATCACAGCACATTGACTAAAGTTGTCAATTTTCTTAACAATTAATTTCCCTGGCTATACAGCCTGGCTATTCAGTCCGTACGTGTCCGCGACGTAGTGCGGTTGTGGCGTATCGTTTACCAGTGACTCATCGTGGAGGACAATGACCTCAAGTACTGTTAAGTGTGTGAATTGCAATATTGTCATAAATGAAGTTCTGGCATTCCTGCGTAATGTCCTGGGCTTTATGGATGAGCAGAGTATACAGCAATTGTATACTACGTCTTTTTCGGCTGACGATATAGTAAAGGCTAAATCCTTGCTATTTGAATCAGTACCTAATACGAAGAAGATGCCGATTCGACGTAAATGGCTTGAGCATAAAAAGAGTGAATACATATATCTGGGGCACATACTTACCGACGACCTTAAAGATAATGTAGATATTGAGAGGGAGCGTAGGGCATTGGCGGTCCGAGGTAATATGGTGGCACGTAGATTCTCCCGCTGTACAGACCAGGTTAAGATAACACTATTCAAGGCATATTGTCAGGGTATGTACACGGGGGGTCTATGGACCAGCTACACTAAAAGGTCGCTAGATGTCTTACGAGTCCAATATAATAATTTTTTCAGAATGCTGTTGAGGCTGCCCCGTTTCTGTAGTGCGTCGGAAATGTTTGCACAGAATCGAACTGACGGCTTTCATGCGATCATTCGAAAAAAAGTCGCATCATTAGTAACTAGAACACGGGCCAGTAGCAGCAGCATTCTGATGACAGTGTCTGAGAGTTTTTATTCTCCCATTTTGAGGCATTTCGTGGAGAGGATGGCCAAGTGAGAAATTTGTACCTTACTTGGTCATCTTCTGTGCAAAATGTCTCAATCTCATTTCTCAATAATAATAATATTCTGCTAACACTAGCTTTTAGATATTACTAACATAATGGATCTTTTGTTGTCCGAATAAATAAAATTTTATAATTTAATAATAATATACCTACTTACTTCAGCGATCTGCTATTTTCATCTTTATTTCGCCAATATCCTTTTTTTTTTGGCTTGGAAATGATCAAATAACTTCTCTCCACTCTACGTGGAGTGGGAGGGCGTGTCAGACTCTTATTGACTAAAATCCACCCGTGTTCCTTCGGTTGCCCTGTTGCCGGGGACCACGATATCCCTTTCGGCTCGTATTCGCAGCCCCGGCAGGCATTGGCCCTAGCAGACCCCGTCAATTCTGCTGACATCTCTTTGAGGCGCGCGTGGAACACAATGCGCCGTCGACCCTGGCTTAGTCCTTATCGGACGGCGAACTACTCATTGCTCACCGTTCGCAAGCCCGCGCCCAAGGTGGCCGGAAACCGGCTCGCGATTCCCACCCTGGGCGTCTCCTCCTGCGGCGGTTAGGGGCGTGACGGCGCGAAATTTGCCTCTATCTCACGAGTTCCACCTCCTTCTTCGCGAGCATTACCGCTTCGCAGAAGGAGGTGACGGCTTTGCCATTTCCTCTCGCTCCATACCATGGCCTGAACCAGGGCCGGACGCGAGAGATCACCGCCGCCGATCGCCTCTACGAGGACACGTTCGCCAATATCCTGAACCACCAACTCAAGCTCAAAATAAGTGCCAACTGCTATCCTAAAAAAAAACCCTGCCTTGCTTTCGCTTGGCAACAAAAAAATACAAAATGGTTTATTGCTTCAACAAGTTTACATCTAGAATATTTGTGTTTGCAACTATTCAGTTTTTCTAAGTATACACCGACACATACTTAGCGGTAGCCACGGAGCATGAAGTAAGAACTGTTGTGGTAGAAGTAATACTTAAAACAGTTTACTGCCTGATGCTTTTTTTTTAACTTTTCTGTTACATTAGTGTGGGGTAAACTTCGTTTACACAATGAGTGATTGCGAAAAATCGCCTCGTGATTTTTGCGTACGAGTCTCGCATGATCATTATCGTCTCTCTATGGTCGAGAAACTCTCCTCTTGTAAACGAGGCTGTTTTAAGTACGATACAATATGTTTAAGAAATATAAGTTTTTTTTATTACTTAGGCAAAGAATCGTTGTGTTACCTGAAACCACTTTGAAATGAAAACATAGGCCTGTGCCTACAACATTTGACGTAACTCAAATGAGGCAGAATATATTTGTACTCCGGAATATTAAAAAAAGCGGCCAAGTGCGAGTCGTACTCGCCCATGAAGGGTTCCGTAGCAGCAAGTAACGATAAGTTTACGATTTATGACGTATTAAAAAAAACAACTCGCTAGATCTCGTTCAAACCAATTGTCGGTGGAAGTTTACATAGTAACGTACATCATATATTTTTTTTAGTTTTATCGTTCTCTTATTTTAGAAGTTACAGGGGGGGGGACACACATTTTACCACTTTGGAAGTGTCTCTCGCACAAACTATTCAGTTTAGAAAAAAATGATATTAGAAACCTCAATATCATTTTTGAAGACCTATCCATAGATACCCCACACGTATGGGATTGATGAAAATTTTTTTTTTGAGTTTCAGTTCTAAGTATGGGGAACTCCAAAATTATTTGTTTTTTTTCTATTTTTGTGTAAAAATCTTAATGCCGTTCACAGAATACATCTACTTACCAAGTTTCAATAGCATAGCTCTTATAGTTTCGGAAAAAAGTGGCTGTGACATACGGACGGACAGACAGACAGACAGACAGACAGACAGACAGACAGACAGACATGACGAATCTATAAGGGTTCCGTTTTTTAACGGAACCCTAAAAATGCTAATACATTTAGCTTGTACCTTTTTCTTAACCCTGAACTGCTGGAAGTCTCTAAATAAAACCCTTTTTATCTTTTACCCCACTTCCTAATAGCTTAAAGATGTAAACCACAGATGTTATCTGGGAGCCCGGAACAAAAACCCTATCATAAAGTTTGCAAATCAGATTTTAATGGTGTTGTATCGGTTCGGGTTTCCAATAATGCAAAAATATTGTCTTCTTTTTTATGGTGGCTAACTGACTTTGGTAAGGACAAGAGCAGAAAACCCCATGTAACTAAATAATTGGTTAAATAAGCAATGTTTTTGTTGGTAGATTTTTTACACGAGAGATTGACTTCCATTATTATTTTATCATTTTTTTGCAAGAGGGGCAAAAATATTTATTTTTCTTTTAATGATCTAATGAATGTTAAAAAATATTGCCGCAGTTTTTTTCTATATCGACCTACTAAAATAAATATCGTAAATAACTATGGCATGAAGGAAAATACTATGAATGTATCAGTTTCGGATTTTCTGTACAGAAATGGTATGATTATGGAGTTCATAATCAGTGGTCTGGAAACCTGTCACTACATCCTTACATTCTTTATATCTATGTGTTTTGGAGATTTTGGCTCGAGTTTTTGCCCCGGGCAAAGGAAATGCGGCATCATTTTTTTACGGGATTTGAACTACTATTTTTACTTTGCCATGGATACAGGATCGCCATACTATGAACCAGAATTGTGAGATAAAATATTATATTGCATAGTGCTTTTTTGCGCAGTAAGCCATATTTGCCCTTGCCCCTAAAAATTGAAATAAAAGTTATAAAAAAATGTTTTACGCAGAAAACCTTTTTTCATAAAATCATACTAATGTAAAAGTAAACTAATAAATTCCAATAACGAAGACATAATTCTATCAAAACATTACCACGAAAAATAAATATTTTAGCTTCAAGCAGAATTACCGAAGTCTCGTTACAAATACTCGAACTGTCATATGTTTTTATTAGCGACGGAAAAGTTTTTCCGATACTCGCATTACCAAAGTAAAGTAAATCTAAGCAATGAATTACCAATTTTCTTCATAACGGAGTCGTGACTTTCTCAGTTTTAACCCTTTCAGTGGCTAAGTTCGTTCATTACGTAGCAAGGCTGCCAACTTCTTGCCGAGTGTCGAATATTCAGAAGGAGCAAATGGGAATTTGTTTAGTACATTTTGATCAACGCGACGTTATTAAGCGGCAGAGGTGGTATTTTGGTAACCTAACAATATTTGGGATAGATTCACTAATATTAAGGTATGCATTCATTACTATCACTTTAATTACCTCAATTATTAATTACTGACTGCCTCGTTGGTCGAGTGGTCGCAAGCGCTACTGCTGAGCATCATGGTACTGGGTTCGATTACCGGGTCAGGCAAAGTGTTATTGGGTTTTTCCATCAGGAATTTTTCAGTAGCAGCCTGAAGTCTGGATTTGTGCCCAGTTGATGTCAATAGGCTCGCCCCCTATTACATGGGACTTAAACATAACTGGCAAAATGTGGGTGTACTATAGATAGGTAGGTACACTTCTGCAAAACCCTTGAGGGATTACAGGCATGATGATATATGTTATGTATGTAATTATTAATTATTATACTAATGTGTAGGTATACTATAATAGGGAGGTATACTGGTGTGGTATAACAGGCATTAGAATAAAATGAAATAAAGTATATGGGTGCGAAATCTTTTAAAAAATCGGTCTACTAATTTTCAATTTATGTAAAAACTAGCTGACCCCGGCAAACGTTGTTTTGCCAATTATTTGTTTGGGATGGACAACCCTTATCACTTAGGGGTATGAAAAATAGATAGTAGCCGATTCTCAGACCTACTGAATATGCATATAAAATTTGGTAAAAATCAGTAAAGCCGTTTCGGAGGAGTAAGGTAACTAACATTGTGACACGAGAATTTTATATATAAGAAGATTATAAATTAGTGCAGTACGAATTAATCAAATGTTCAGTTCTTTTTCTGTACATTCCCATCCACATGTGAAACTTTTTAGGCAGACAGTAAGTAATATTTACTCGCTAAAATCGAACTCGTATAAAAGATTGAACATATATTTAAAAAAAAAAAACTTTTAATGTTTTTAGCGAGTGAAAATAGTCGTAACATATAACGGAGTACTTTATTGAAAATTGGGCTGAAATAATAATTAAAACATTTTGTGATTAATAAATGCTTTTTCGCTGTAGGTTTTCATTTATTGAAGCTGCAAAGATGAAATATCTATCTAGCCTAGAAAACAACATGATTAAAATAACGATAGATTACAAATTTAAACGGTAAAATACTAAGGTAAATATTGACCATCTGCAAGTGAAGGGTCCCTTACTACCTCCGTGTATTATGATGTATGATTTTGCACATGTTTCGGGGCACTGAGCCTGTTCCTCTCAACTTGGTAATGAGAACAATTTATTCTAATTATTTTCTGCCGCCTCTCTCAATTCACCGAGCGCTTTTAGGTGTATTATTTTTGATACACTCTGTATACTACTTTCGTGCCCATGATCTGGTTTGGAATTTTATACAGCGGATGAATTTTTTAGATGAGGAAAATCTGTAAAAAAAACTGAAAAAGTTTCAAAGCAACCCTCGCCTCTTCCCGTGGGTACCGTAAAGGGTGAATAACGTAAATTAAGTAAATATTTAAGTCGAAAACATAAGCGGCGATATCTTCCTATTACAAAGTATTGTGTATTTATTATTAACAATATTTTTAATTAATCAGAAAGGGTACCTATAGGAGGTACCCTCACTAAAATAGGTCTTGCCTTTGCCTAACTTCTGACCGTTATAAAAGGTTTGTTTCAGATTTTTGCTTTAGGTATTGTTAACACATGTGTGTTTGATGTGTCAGAGTTGATGGGTATCAAGGTGAGATATCGTGAAAAAATTTCCTGTGTTGAGGTGTAAGGAACTAATTGTTTGAAGTTATTCAAAGATTTTTCCTTCTGTGATAAACAAGTAAACAAAGCATACATTTCAGAGGGTACAGAATTACTCTACATTACTCTATAAACGGCCGCTTCTTGTTCCATTTACCTTTCAACATTTCATTAAATAAAATGAGCACTTAGTTAAACAGTTAAAGTCTAACACTAGTTTCACAACTATCCAACTACTACAACATAACCATTAAAATTTAACGTTAGCTTGAAAGCTAACCATCAATTCACATCATTAAACAGGCGTTTAATTTTAACAGCCCGTCAAACGATGCGTAGTATCTGTCTCTACATTACTCTGTGGTTTCACTAACGTACGTCAACCGCTCAACGTCACAATACTGCGGTTTGTCTGCATCATAAAATACGCACAGATCTGTATTATTTGCGGCCATCATAATGTAAGCAACTATAGAAATTATTGAGCTATAATGTTTGTATTTATTGATAAAAATAATCAATCATCGATTAAATCAGTTTCGACCAAACCATTTATTATTCAAATTTGATTTATATCGCAGGGGCTTAAGCTTGGGTTTCTTAGAAAAGCGGTAACCGCCACGTAATAGCCGTAGTGACGGTGGCCATGAAAATAATGACAGCAGTAAAAATTTAAATTGTTAGATTCACCCTACCGCGTCAAAAGATAGTCGCGTTTCCGTTTCGTTTTCACACCTCTGACACACAATGATGCAGTGACTCGACTTGATTGACATGGTAACGCTATTTAATAATGTGGGCTCACTTTTCTCAGTAGGGATACTTTTTCGCGTGATTTAGTACGGTGAGGTCAAATCTAGCGATTTAAATCTTTGGGAAGCGGGGTTTGACGTTACGGTGTCAAAAACGCTCGCTAGGAAAACACTCCAACGTACTTTCATAAATAACGTTTCAGTGACGTCATTCGCCGTTAAATTGCAGACGCTATCTGGCGGCCACCGCTTTTCTAGGAAACCGTACCTTACACTACATAAAAGCTCTTTTATGACTAAAGATACTTAATATCTACAAATATATTATGCATATTCACATTGAGAATTGCATAACAATGACTTCAGCAACTCTATGCATTGTTTATCAACAGAAGATTATTTCCTGCGGTTCCATTCGAAACGGTCGACGTTTTGATTCCGATTCAGTTGAATGCTATTGTCGTTTTGACAGTCTATTTTCATTCTGCATTCATTGATACATTCGAAGTTTGTAAATTACCAACGATTCGTTGGAAGTTTTTAGTTACTATTTTGATTGGTACTGAACAAATAATGGTTTATGATGAATGGGTTTAGTTTTTCATTACTAATGCTTGTTTTATCAATAATCTTACTTGCCATAAGATACTAGTATAGCGTGTAGGTACCTCTGTCTTCATTCAACCTTTTACATACTTACCTGTACATACCCATGTACCTATCTCGAAAACTTATATGGAAATAAAATAATAATTTAATAAGAGTTTCTAGCGGAATTCAATATTGATAGCAAATTGAATCAAATTCAAACCCAAAACTAAACACAAAGTGGCTTCAAATTATTTAAAAAATAAACAAAAACAAAACAAATGATAGATACAATTCAAATTACAATATAAACTGTAACACGTCTACATTTCAATAAAAATGCGGTATAAATTTCAATTCTGAAAGCCAATTCAAACCCAACTCCGCATTGTAATATCATTTATATAATGGTTGTTTTAGGTATACTGTGAACTTATAAACAACCAATCTGCCAACCAACCAAACTACTATATACCAACCAAACAACCAATCAACCAACCAACAACCAAACTACCAACCTATAACTAATTAGATGCATTTAGACCTCGCGTCTTAAAAATCCGTATGGTGTGTTAGTCTGCGGGCACGTAACCAGCTGCGAGGAGTGGTCGCTGAGCGGTGCGGTGACCACTTGATTCGCACGACAGGAGGCCAGAGCAACCACTACTAACCTTTTTTGTTTGTTAGCTGACACTGTCCCACTGCTGGGCAAAAGCCTCCCCTAAATTCGTTCAGGCATCCTTTTCCTGAGCCAACTCGATCCAATCCTTGCCGTTGTCTTGCCATCTCTTCCTGGGTAGGCTTCGGCGGCGCTGTCCATTCTGATGAGAACTATAGAAACATCGATGGCAAAAATTTTATATAATACCTGCGACTTTGTCTGCAATCCAGGATGAAAAGTAGCCTATCTCTTTTTTCAGGTCATGGTCTACCCATGTGCCAAATTTCATTCAAATCCATTTTGCCGTTTTAGCGTGAAAGCTACAAACAAACAAACTGATGTTTGACCTAAAATTCAACTACGCGAACTACACTCACTGACGCAGTGATAAGGTCATCAAGTGCACAGGTTGAAGCAAATTGTTCTAACTTCATCCAGTCGGGCCAAACTGATGCATATTCGCCTATACCGTTTAGTTTCTCTATGGATAGTTATTGATACTTTAGATTAAAAATGAGCATATAACGTTAAGACACGATATTTTTTCACATATTCCTTTCCTTACTTAAAAATGATTTTTATGAATAGGTATTCGTTCTGACTAAATTAATTTTTGCTGACTATAAAGTTAGAACATATAATTTATGGATCATAGTCGGATCTCAGTCGGCCTGCGTACGCGCTAGCGAACGGTTCGAATATAGGTACCCACCTACTTCCGCGACAATGTCTGTGAATACGCTAAAATGTGTGAACTGTAACATAGTGATATGTGAACTATTATCATTTATACAGAACAAGATAGATGTGATAGACAATGAAAGCCTAATAAGAATCTGTGTATCTGCATTTCATGAAGAAGATGTAGTTAGTGCTAAAGAGTTGCTGTTTAGTTCTATAAAGACTAACCAGAAGAAGATATCCAGGCGTAAAGAAGGCAAAAAACAGAGAGACTTAGAGGATATCATATGTGTTTTTAAAGTGACCGAACCAGATCTTATGCCGATATTTGTGGCGCGTGACTTGCAAAAATTACCGCCCGTTACATTTGACCACGTCGATGTCACCAAATTATTGAAAGACTTGCTAATTGTGCGTGCTGAAATTAATGAGATAAAAGGAAATTATGCAACAGTCCGTCAATTGGATGAGCTGAAGATGGAATTGGGATGTAGCAGGCTGCCAGCATCATTGTTAAAATGCAATATCAATACAAATAAAAGAGGAGGGTATTGTCTTGATAGCGGGCCGGTTGGTCTACCGCCGGACGACACCGCGATAACGAGGCACTCGAGTTCGGAGCTCGCTGACTCACCCAAGTATCGCTCTCTCGCTCATACTGATACGGTGGGAGATAAGCTTAGTGCGCACGCACCAGTTAATTCGACGGTATTGGAAAGCGAAATGTGCACGGAGATTGAGTCACCTGTTTGTCATACAGAGGCGAAACAAACAATGAAGCCCACTATGGCGGAGATTGCGAGAAATGGCGAGTGGAGGCCGATAATGGAACCAACTGATGAATGGATAACAGTGCAAAATCGTAGATCTAGAAATCGTTTTGCTGGAAAAACGGGCAAAGCGGCAACGAATTTGTCTGAGAAATTTAAAGCGGCCGATATAAAAGTCCCTTTGTTTATCTCTAATGTAAACAAGGAGACCGTGTTGGAAGATATATGCCAATATATTAAAAAGAAAACGGAGCAGGTTGTTACACTCGAGAAAATTACTATGAAGAAGGAAAAGCCGTATAATGCATTCAAACTATTAGTCAATAAAAGCAAGTTAGAAACATTTTTAGATGACCAGATGTGGCCAGACGGCATCACATTTCGTCGCTTTATTCATTTCAAAAATAGAAAAGAAGACAGAAATAATATTATTTCCGAGAAGGATGGAATAAATAATGCAATTAATGGATAATACATCAAAATTGAACATTATAACATTCAACTGTAAAAATATTAAGAGATCTGTTAACTGTGTGCGCTTACTATGCAAAACAGCTGACATTGTTTTGTTACAAGAAACGTGGTTATATCCACATGATTTATCCTTTCTGGAAAATATAGATCAAGATTTCAGTTACACTGCGAAGTCTTCAGTGGACACTTCAGCTGGTATTTGTAAAGGTAGACCTTACGGAGGTCTTGCCATATTGTGGCGAAAAAGTGCAGTTGATAACGTGTCTGTGGTGCAGTGTGACAATAACCGGATTTGTGCAGTAAATGTAGTGATAAGAAACCGATTTTTTATGGTTATAAATATGTATATGCCAACAGATTGTAGTGATAATTTACCACATTTTACGGAATGCCTGAGTGAAATGTATTCTATCATACAAAATAGTAATGTTGAATCAGTGTTTGTGTTGGGAGATTTCAACGCGCACCCGGGTGAGTCATTTTGTAACGAGCTTCTTAGTTTTTGTACTGAGCAAGAGCTATTATGTGCGGACATTGATTACCTAAGTATGTTATCGCAAACTTACACTTTTATCAGTGACGCACACGGGTGTAAACGTTGGATTGACCACTGCCTTGTTACACAGTCGGCAGGAAAAACAATTGTAAACGTTAAAGTTATTTACGACACGTTTTGGTCTGATCACTTTCCTTTAAAAATAGAGTGTGATATTAATGTTATTAGAGTGAAGACTGCTGTAATTAAATCTTCGTATAACGGTGTCTATTGGGGGGAACGAAAACCAGAGGAAATCAGTCAATACTCATCTTTATGTAACAATAAATTAAAGAACTTAGATTTTCCTAAAGAGTTTGAACTTTGTGCTGATAAATTTTGTGATAATACCCACCATATTTTTTTATTGGATAAAATGTATAGTCAAATTGTGTCTATATTAAGTGAAGCTGCGAGTATAAGCAGAACCCCAAAAGGCATTATAGGAAAAAAGGGTATAAAAGGGTGGAACAAACATGTAAAAGAATTTCACACACAGGCAAAAATTAAATTTAAATTATGGATGTGGTATGGGCAACCCAGTAGTGGTCCTATTTTTGAAGATATGACATTAAGTCGTAAAATATTTAAATCAAAATTGAAGTGGTGTATTAAGAACCAAGAAAGAATAGAAATGGATATTTTGGCTTCACTCCATTCAGATAAACGTTTTTCATCATTTTGGAAGGGTACTAAGAGGCTAAATAATACTCCCAGCCTACCAGTTAGCGTGGATGGTAAAAACGATAAGGCTGAGATAGCCAATTGTTTTAAAGACCATTTTAAAGTGAGTTCACCTCTTGAGTCTGCGCCGAGGGTGCGCGATGCTGAGAAATGTTTATCGGGATCACCCCTTTGGTTTCCATGTAAAGAACTTAAATCTGTAATTAAATGCATGAAGAGGGGTAAATCGCCTGGTCATGATGGACTTAGCATCGAGCACCTTCAAAATGCTGGTATACATCTGCCGAGAGTGTTGACTTTGTTTTTCAATTTATGTTTGGGACATTCTTACTTACCTCAGGATTTACTGGATACAATTGTTGTACCCATTGTGAAGAATCGGACAGGGGACATAGCAGACAAAGGTAACTACAGGCCTATTTCACTGGCAACTGTGATAGCCAAAGTGTTTGACAGTTTGCTCGACTCTCACCTCGGTAGGTACACCCAGTTACATGATACACAGTTTGGTTTTCGTGCTGGGCTATCTACTGAAAGTGCTATACTTGCGTTGAAGCATACTGTCAAATATTATACTGACAGGAAAACACCTGTGTATGCTTGTTTCCTGGACCTTTCTAAGGCCTTCGACCTGGTTTCTTATAATGTCTTATGGGAGAAGCTTATAGAGGCGGGCGTTCCTACTGCATTAGTGTCTACATTATCTTTTTGGTATGACAAACAGAGGAACTTCGTCAAATGGTCTAATGCGTTGTCTGACCCGTATAAACTCGAGTGCGGCGTTAGGCAGGGAGGTCTAACTTCCCCGAGGCTTTTTAATATTTATGTAAATAAGCTGCTGGTTGAGCTCAGCAGCACTCATGTCGGATGCCATATAGATGGAGTATGTTTAAATAACTTAAGTTATGCGGACGACATGGTGCTGCTGAGCCCTACTATCAGTGGAATTAGAAAGCTACTCTCCATTTGTGAAGGATATGCCAAACAGCACGGGCTAAAATATAATCCTACAAAAAGTGAGTTGTTGGTGTTTCGAGGTAGGAATAAAAATCCAACATTTGTTCCTCCTGTAAAATTAGATGGATCACCTTTGCAGAGAGTTGCCCAATTTAAATATTTGGGCCACATTGTTACTGAGGAATTAAAAGACGACTTGGATATGGAAAGGGAGCGCAGGGCACTGGCTGTGAGGGGAAATATGGTCTGCAGAAGGTTTCATGGTTGTTCAGTCCCCGTGAAACTAACTCTTTTTAAGGCCTACTGCCAAATATTTTACACCAGCAGTCTTTGGGATAACCATACCCTAAAATCAGACAATGCCCTGCGCATTCAATATAACAATGCCTTCAGGGCGCTGTTGAGGCTTCCACCATACTGTAGTGCGTCAGGTATGTTCGCTGATGCGCACACTGACGACTACTTTGCGATAATGCGTAAGAAAGTTGCCTCCGTAATATTCCGGGTGAGGGGGAGCAGCAACAGCGTTCTGAGGGTTTTTGCAGAAAGGCTGGATGGGCCTACAATGGGGAGGTTTACCAAGCTTCATGTTGGCAACAAAGCTTGTTGAACCCTCCTGTTATTATGTTTTTATTTTTATTTTTCTTTCTTCTTTTTGTGTTCCTGCATGTTATCTAATATCTACTAATATAGTTTTTAAGTCAAATGTAATACTAACACCCTATGGGCCTTGATGCCTGACAATAAAATATTTTTATTTTTTTTTTATTTTTTTTTTTATTTATAGTTAAGTGAATAATTAATTTGTATATTTTACACGAAAGGGTTTTTAGGGTTCCGTAGTATAAACAAGGAACCCTTATAGTTTCGTCATGTCCGTCTGTCTGTCTGTCTATCTGTCTGTCTGTCTATCTGTCTGTCTGTCTGTCCGCGGTCTAGCTTCGAAACCCTTAGTACTAGAAAGCTGTAATTTGGCATGGGGGTTTAATTACTCCGACAAAGTGATAAAATAAAACTATGAAATTTTTTTTTTTAAGGTACCTCCCCTACACGTAAAGTGGTGATGTTTTTTTTTTTTTCCTGTCCCATTGTGTGGGGTATCATTGGAAAGATCCTTCAAAAACGTGATATTAAATGGTTTTCACATATAATATGTGAAAATCATTTTTGGATTTTGGATCCGTTTGCGAAATATTAAGCTATAAAGTGCTAATTTTTGTTAGAGTGAAGTGCCGGCTAAATGGTTGATTTTGGATGTGCGAAAAAAATCACAGCAGTAGTTTATATAACGAAATTAAAAGGAAAACTATCACAGCTAAGTAGGCTTTACAGGTTAACGAGTAATAATCGGCCAACGTAACTTTGCAAAAACATCTTTTACAACTACAAAGTTAAGTTTGTTTTTGGGATAAATTCATCCCAACTACCGAACCCTTCATTGTGCGTGGTCCGACACGCACTTGGCTGGTTTTTTTCTATTTGGGCAAACATGTGCCTGACAGGTTATTTAACTTTATTTTTGGATCAGCTGTATTGCGTAGCATATTTTATAGACTGTTTTTTAACTAACAATTTTGTTTTTCTCTTTATTTAAATACAATAATTATTATCATGATTGGAATGACCGTCTCCCTATTTTCATAAATAACACTCATTAACGACATTCTAGATAATAATTTCCTAAACAAGTTTATTAGGCATTTCCATTACAACATCTGATTCTGCTTTTAATTTAATTATCTCAAGTAATTTCAACTTTATCACCCGCTGTTCATTTAATGTAACCAAGAGCTAATTTCGTTTACCAAAACTCTTAGAATTGTCGAGTAACGACATCCTATTGTTTCTTTCTGACGATAGTTTTGCTCTGAATGTGTCAGCCCATTAACATTCCATTGGTATTGTAGTGAAATTCCTTGCTTCAAGATTTGCCCCAGATTCGCTTTTCGGGTCGTAGGCTATTGTACGACATAGATTGTGGACTATTGTTTATAAATTAATATCCGGGTTGCGATGCTAATAACAGTTTGTGGTCGCTATAAATCAGTGTTTATCTTATTTGTAAACGAAAACGATAACTAATATAGCAATATATAATATCAAGATAGTTATCTTGATATTATATATTGCTATATTAGTTATCGTTTTCGTTTGAAGATACTTACACTATATTGAAGTATACGAAACCATTAAATAAGTGATCAAACTCACTCTAATGGGAAGAAAATTGCAGAAGCACGAAAAAACGAACGATGTCTTGCTTAGTTATCTCTTTGTTTATTAAATGTCAAAAGTTGCTCTAGTCCAACTTTTAACTATGAACACTTAGCCTGCAAATTGCAAAACACTTGCAGTGCTTACAGCATTCAGGGAACGATAAGTGATTCCAACGCCAGTTCTAAAACATAAAAAGCAAGACTTTATTTTTTCTTCTTTTCATCCATTCCTTCGTTATTTCAATTCAACTGATGATTAATGAATAAATCATCTAAACCAAAATACGGTGGGAGGCAGAAACAGTATTTTGTAGCAAGAAATCTGAAACTAGGCCGGTTTTTAGTAACGATGAGCTCGACAATGCTCGACAGTGACAAATTAATTGTCATAAAGTTGCTCAAGTACCTACCGGCAACTGTAAGTGAAAAATATGAATCACGTCCAAATAAATTACTTCCGAGAGTAAATAGTATTTATTTGGTTTAATAATTCACTTACCAATACCAATACGTAGCAATTCATAATACACATTAAGATTTATAATGGTTCAGTGGTTTTGACCTTGAGCTGGCCTAGTGTAGTACCACAAATTAGTACAGATGGGTTACTCCGCAGAATCATTTAAATAAAAAGCGACTCTTGCTACGACACAATAAAGTGCAATTCAGGTCGCACAGCGCCAATAACCTACAGTTATATTCACCTAGAAGTTGCCTCTCTATCTATCGCGTTATTTTATATCTTCTTACTATGTTACGCCCATTGAATTCGACAAGTCGAGCCTGCCACGTAACTATTTGTGGCTTCATACCTAAGATGCGGAGTGACCCTTCTGTATTCATCTGTGAAAAAACACACTGTTGGATTTTCAACTTTTGGCGCTAAACAGAGCGTTGAAAATCAAGTGCACGAAAAAAAAAATCACCGCGATTTTATTACGTCCATGCGAACGTCGGCTAAGAGACTAAATATTGGTTTTGTTACCACTGACGCGCGAACTACCGTACCTAAAATAATATTATAGGCAATATTTAGTATTAACGTCGATGTTAATTATGACGTATCTATGTTTGTTCTAATTATTGTTTTCCGTCCCGTGTAGCAGAAAATAATATTACGATATTATCATCGGACTAATTCCAACTTCTATTACTTACTTACCTACTACCTACCCAACATGGAGTATCCATCATGTATTTTATGAAAAGTGCCTATCAACAAAATTAATATCGGAAGCAGGTTAGAACATTTTACTCAACTCTAGTGAAGTGTCGTGTTGTTCATATCGTTGACGCAAAATGATTTTGCAATTATAAAGAAATTAACATTTTATATTAATTAAAACTCTGTTATGTTCTTCAGGCTAATATTCGGCTTATACTGTACATTGAGCACTTCATTCATAGTTTCTTTCATAGCAAGAGTGTATTATATTTTATTCCTAATAACTTGCTTGAATTGTTTAATCGTTCCTCCTCTATACCTCTTTACAACTGTGGCCGTAGATGCTTCCGCAAACATTTTGTTCTCCTTAATCACTGGAAATATATATGTGTTAAACTTTTCTGCCAGATTACATCTTGTTATAGATATTTTAGGTGCTCTGGGGTATCCTATTGTGGACCTTGTCACTATAAGTAATTTAACACAGTCATGTGATGGCTTATATTGGTCATCTATTATCATTTTACATAGCCGATATATTTAGGAAAACTGTAAGATCTCTGAGAAAATCGATCACTACTAAACTTCGGAAATAAAACTTTGACCGACATAAAAGAAAATTGTTCATGTTAATACGTTTCTGAAAGATTAAATGAAAATTGTCAAAAATATGGATTCCAAGTAACTGCGATCAAATTGGATGTTGCACTCGCCGGCCGCAAGCCGGCACCCCTTGCTTCGCTCGCTCGGCTTGCGTTTGTCACAGGATCAGCAAAATATATCAGAAAATAAAATAAGTCACGATTGTGCTGTGTTGATACTAACCATATTAATACTAACCGTACCACTTTTTTCAGACCCAAATCTTCGGATTCTGTTGCTACAAACTCTGGACTATATGGATACGTCTAAATATACTCTGTGGAATAGTGTCCTAATGGATATGAACCTGGTTTTAGGTGTCTTTGATTTGTGCGCTTCTTATGTTTTTGCTATATTACAATTTGCCGTTATCAATTGATTGGCCATTATCAATAAATTAACATTTCATCTTTATTTTATGCTATTATTTTAAACAAATTATTAAAAAAATAAATTACAACAGCAACTTACAAGTTCTATTGAGTTTGAAACATAAATCAAACTTCTACTTCTAAAGTTACTGTTAATAATCCGAAACTACCTACTTGTAAACCTCTGTGTTGAAAATCACGCAACATAACTTATTTTCACGATAAAATAATGGTGTAACTTACTAGAGATATATTTTTATAACACGATATTCTTCGTGGTTTTCCGTGCCGAAGGGCGAACCAGGAAATGTAGGAAGTCACGTATTCTTAATTCCACGCATGCTTGCGTGGAATATCAATCTCAGTAGGTAGGTACTCTTGAAAAGTGTGACTTTGATAAGTAGATCACGTCGTTACCTCACATTTGTCCTGATAGAAAAGACACCCATTATGTATAATTTACTTTTTAGTTTCGGCGGTTTTAATGCTCAAAACAATTTGTAAAAGCTTTTTAATGCTAACCATAATTAATACCCGTCCTATTTATTCATTTTTCTTTCAGTCAAATTTCTGCGTCCTAAGACTTGTTCATAATTGAAATTATCATTATTTAGGACAGTAACGTAGATACTTTATAGTCCAATAAAATGTTGGCCAAACTGACGGTTTAACTGAAGTAACGAAGGTGTTTTTACGACGTCGTAATTATTATTGTACTAAACAATTAATTGTGAAGTCAAAATTTTAATACCGGTCCTAGAACCAAATTAAACTGAGCCTGAACTAAACAAATATACAATTTAATCTGAGGTGGTAACTCCTTAATCGCCGTTCGAAATAAAGTGGGTGGGCTAAAATTAAAAATAACAAACCTACTGGGAAATGAGGCACCTTGAAAGAGGGCTCGTTATCTTCGACGCGGAGGCTTGAAGAAAATAATCAGCGGAAAACAAAGGAAAGCAGTAGGTAAGTGGAATAAATTCCAATCTTTTTTAAATTCAAATAAGATATTGTACGGTGCAGACCTGTGATCTACCCCGGGGACATTTTTTTATTGTTCGCAACATTGGAATTCTTTCACGGTTATTAATTTTTCTTTAAAGATGAAATAAGAAATGGTCTGAAATTGAAAATAATTAAGGGTTGACCCCGAAATTCGGTAAGACACGTTCAATAAAGTTCCTGCTAAGAGAGAAATAGCTGAAACGTGCGCCCCTTAGATAGCTCATTAGTGATGTCAGAGAGTTCTAATTAAACTTTCTAGCAACGTCCTATTACCCACTGTTCATGCAGTTTCATGATTCTGAGTTAACTTTCCGAAGACTCATTTGCAGTCTAAATATATGTATATCTATAAATTTCCTAGCTACCCAGAACTTAAATTAAAACGTCGACGTTCATTCGAGTTAATAACTTGGAATAACACGTCTCCAACGGCAGCAGTAAGACGTGATCAGGATTTTAATCACGAGTCTCTGAGAAAAAGAACAGTTTATAAAAAAAACATTGTTTTCCTACCGCTCGGTTTCGGTCGTTAACATAATCTTTCGTGTGTTATTTTTTACGGAATCCATTTCATGGATTTATCTTGTGGAATTGATTAATTTCTAATTTTTTTGTCATTTATGCAATTGGATTAAAGTGCCTGCTACACGGCTGCCAATCGCGTCCTCGACAGAGGTGACCTTGGTTTGCGATAGGCAGAGCTGTTTGAAATTTGGTTGTAAACTACCAAGGTCACCTCTGTCGGGACGCAGTTGGCAACCGTGTAGCAGGTTTTTTAAAGAAGTTTTAAGGTAAAAAAATCGCAGTTCAGTTAAAAGGACCAGATACTGACTTCAGGAAATATACTAAATCTTTAACTCTTCTGTTTTCTTTGTTAATAATGTGAATGCTTTTAACTAGCTAAGATTTTTATACACCAACCTATTCAACCGTTGTAGAAAATGAACTTTAATAAGGAAAAAGAACAACATTTCTTTGTAACAATAAGAATAACAACCTTTACTTTTTTATAAGACAAAAAGGCTGAAAGAAAACAGAGTAGAATCCTTTTTCTCATTAATTTGTCTGAACTGCAACGCGATTCTTTGTTCTAGGTACGGTTGCAGCTTAGGATTCTGTAAAGCCGCTTCCATACGATGCTAATTTCCCAGGAGGACACCAGTATTTGTCACACTCTATTCGCTACTCACTTAGGTACTTACTTTTACGCGGAGAAAAAATGTTCGAAAGCACTAGTTTTCTTTGACTGTACGTACCTACTAGCATAAGGCACCGTTCACAATCTCGGGTGGCGCGACTTCTGACGCGATTTACGTCCAGCGACCCTTCATGCCATGATATGACTTGTCAGACTGCGCTGAAAGGTCGCGACCGCTCTAAAGTCATGACCGTCGTACTTTTAGCTATTCAGTTTGAAATTGAATTCATGGGCATCATCTTAAGAGGTCATTGTACTCATCATTATGAACAACTTTCTCTTTGGGATTGGTCCCAAAGAGAAAGTTGTTCATAATGATGAGTATAATGATGAGTAAAATGTAGGGAACAGCAATTTTTTTTTGCGATTTCAGGGTTGGCCCTGAAAAAAATTTGCTGTTCCCTACATTTTTGTTCGCTTATCTCGTCAAAATGTATGGAACAGCAGATTTTTTTTACTAGCTTCCTTCAGCGGTTTTGCCCGGGTTTTTTTTCTTTATTAATAAGAACTAAAGTTCTTAGTAATGGATTACAATCTAGCCTAATAGGGTCATAAACAATTTTACTCTAACTTAATATTTTATGATCTTTACAAATTATAGCCAATGTTACTTAGTGATAATATAGTATTCAATTGGTGAAAGAATTTTTTAAATCGTTCCTGTAGTTTTAGAGTTTATCCATTACAAACAAACATACAAAAAATCAAATCTGTCCTCTTTGTAATATTAGTTTAGATTTAGTACATTTGATTCACTCGCGCGCCAAATTGCTCAATATCTGTTTCCGTTGCGCGATTAATATGTGCCATACTGTCGATCCGCAAGTCGCCTCGCGGTGATCGTCGTGGCACGCTCTAGACAACTTCTTTCATTATTTTGTTTTCTTCGTAGTCGATGTCGCAAGACGCGTGTCGCTTGAGCGTGTGTAGGTCGCGGCCATGGGGTAACACAAGACAGTCATAGTAAATGTGCTAGCACAAAAAAAAATCTTTCCCTTTTCTTTTGACTGTTGCAGTAGATTACGGTAGCGCAATCACAAGACAATGACGTTAGAATTGTGAAAAATTACATCAAGCTGCTGCCTCCAAGGGTAACAGTCAATCGAAGAGACTTCTCTAACTTTACAATCTTTGTAAATTACACCGTGCACTGGCAGCTGCCGCAGCAAAAGTATTTTGCATTAATATGGCTTGAGTTTTAAATTCGAATTTCTTGGCACTGGCAGTCGAGAATCGGTCGGAAAATTCGATAACCCATACTTTTGTGGTGTAACTGTGAACTTTGATCTCTCTTGTATTCTCTTTTTTGTTTGTATCTTCAGACTACTGCTTCGTTTTTTTCCTACAAACGACAATTTGCATAAATATCTAAACGGACGCCATATTTTATCATGATTCTTCGTGTTTGGCTGCGGATATTCAGGAACTACGCCAAGATATATGTTGATATCATCTAAATCATCATGTGGTAAACAACATAACGTAAAATAATATTATTTGATAACCACAGAAGATATTCTTCCTATTGGGAGATGACATTATATGCAATGAATTTGTGTTGTATTATAGCAGTTAAAGTAATAGGCGAGAAGGATGAATCATAAATGGTTCTTATAAGGATGATAAACAAATATCAGTACACATTAATAACAGCGAAATAAGTGATACTAGGTAAAGAAAGAAAGAAAGAAAGAAAGAAAGAAAGAAAGAAAGAAAGAAAGAAAGAAAGAAAGAAAAAGTATTTATTGAGACTAGCACAGGAAATCACAAATTAAACTAAACACCTTCATTAAGAACATTAATAAAAAAAACAATAAAAAAACAAAGTAAAATTAAAATAAAAGCAGAAGGTCCTGTACGAGGCCAAAAGGCTCCTATCTCAGCATATGCTGCGACATTTTAAAAAATAAATAAATGTCGCAGCGCTGGTATTCTGCTAGGGTACTCGTAAAGTTAACAAAAATAGAATTTTTGAAAAATACTTAGCCAATTCCATTCGTGCTAATCTATATGACGGAAAGGGTAGGTGTCTCTTTTGTTATTATCAGCCATATTTTATCTATTGTGGGCGTACTGTGGGTAGTGTTAGTAATTGCTCAATAGAAAAACATCTTACATTTCAGATCAAATTATAATTTACTATTAAATTCACTAGGAATTCACACACTGTAGGTACACGACACGACTATTCGGATCGCGCGACAGTTGCTAAACGTGTTCACTGTAGAGTTGGGTCCGATATCATGTCACATGTAAAAATCATCGATATTTTAAAATCATTTCATCATAAAATGAAAACAACAAAATCATCAATGCTTTTAAATCATTTCATGAATGAACGAGAACTTCGGTGATTCGGATGCTAGAAAAATTTAATTTCGCAATCTAACTTCTAAGTTACCCTTAAAGTGGACAAGTACGACCAATGCCTACTAAATATATACCTAATGATAATTTCACAAAGCCGTTCCGCAATCATTTGAAGTGACGTGATCATATTCTCAAATAAAAATCATTGATGATTTTGTCATTGTTTCCGTCATCGATATTTTTTTGTCATTGTCATGCAGTCATTGATACAGAAAAATCATCACTCAGCCCATCTCTAGTTCACTGCTTGACCGCCACCGATGAACTCTGCTTAGCTCCGGCCGGTCTGAACGTTATATTGTAGACTCTGTCGAGCGCCGGCAGGCGGCGTTGGCGTCCCCTTTAGTCAACTTAGTAACGTATTTCCGACACATTTAATATAGAAAAACGATATTTTGTCAAGTCTTAAAACCCGTGCGGAGCTGGGGCGGATTGCTAGTACCTATTCAAATTAAATATTTTTCAAAACACAAGTAAAGCAAACAAACTGTATAAAACAGCGAAGTCGCGGGAAACAAACAATAGAACGTTGTAATTAAGTTTATCGAAGCAATACTCACTTCATATTTAACACAAAAGCGTATTGAAAACAAACAAATGCTTTATGCAGTACAATAAATAAGTGAACTTTCATTTATTCCCTACCCACGTTCGGTTCTATTAATATCGCCCATATTTGTACTATACGATATTATACCGCACCAAATACGGAATGATTTTTCGTCGTTTTAATTAGCAAATACAGTGAGCTAACTTGCAGAACTCGGCAAACAGTAACGTTCTATAAAACGTTGTAAGTTTCATGTTTCTACTGCGCTAATACAGCTTTTTGTTCAACGAAATTTTGTGATTTTTACTGTATATTTCTGGTTACAAAGGTAGTTTTCATACCTATACTTTTTCGCTACGGTGTGTCGCCTAGACCAAATTCTGCAGATAATATTTATGTTACAGAAGTTCCTTCTTATAATTTTTTTTTACAGAAAAAAATATGATGTAGTTTTTATAGCAACTTAGATAAACATATGAGCAAGAAAGTGTTCTTAGTCTTCAAAGGAAGATAAACTACCGGGAACCCCAAGAAACACGTCCAGATCTTCGGCCATCCGTCGTCCTTCGAACTTCTAAATTTCTCAGATGAATCCGCCATAGCTGAGATTTATTGAAGAGGGAGCCTATTTATGTGAGGATCCGTTCCAAATTTTTGCGTTATATGATGATGAAATTGTGGAATAATATTATTAACAGATGTTATGAAAAATAATTCATAATTGTACGGACTTTTGTTTATCTGAACGGGAAGTATGTTTCTTAGTTTGTTTTGTCTCCTGCTGTTTTATTTTTTGTCTTGTCACTGTTTTCATTATGTTTCTATTCGGTCTTATTTGTATTCAGTTATCACAACATTCTATTGAGAAGGTCAGCACTATTCTCAAGAAGATACAAAATCAGAATCCCAGCACCAAACTACAGCGAATTTCTCACATTTGAAAATTCGCGCTCCTGGTTGCAAAGCTTGCACGTTTGTTTTAAATGCATGTAGAATAATTAATAAGCATGGCTTCGTCTGCACTGAGAGCGGAAGACTGGGAGGTAGGAGCGTCGAGTTGAAAATTTACGATCTTCAAACGAAAAAAAAAATCCGTTTTACATTCGGAACACTCGGGCGGTTTCGGTTTTTGACGCGTTAGTTTCAGTGAAGTCGGTTAGATAACATTTTTAAGCTTTTTTAGCTTGAAGGATTATTATTGGATAGAGATGACATTTCCACAATTTCATAAATTAATCATTTAAAATAGCTTGGTATACTAGGTTTGCAACTAATCGGCAAAAGTGGCGGAAATGGTCAAGATTAATTAACATAGAAATACTATTAATTTCCGTTGACATTATTTGAAATATCACATATTTACAAAGAATAAACGTCTAGTTTGTACTTAAGTCTTTTCTTTTCTATTCAAACATTTCGTACCGAGTTACAGCGCGCTATCCGCCATCAAGTTCTTGCATAAAACCGGGCTGCAAAGACAAATTTCAACTAATTTGCATTTTACAAATAGACTACCAAAAACGCCTGTAAACTTACTAAAATATTCAAATACCAGTTACCGGGGCTTTTATAAAATTTGTCCTTACTTAGTCTAGAAATGAGGTTTGCGGTCCTTAGCATAGTATATGTGACGAAGCAATTAATTTGCATAGTTGAAACCGCCACCACGTCAGGCACAGTCCTGTTGTCTCTATCATTCGTAAGTGCTATATTGTATAATGTAAGACTCAATACCCGTGTGTCAATACATTTGGTTAACTGGACGCACACTGCCCATTTCTGACTTAAAACAATGACGTCAGAGATCGGAATCCTAATAGTGATTAGAACAACCGCAACTATCCTGTATCAGAAATAGAAAATTAATTTAAAAAAAACATTGGCACTCCGGGAGTGTCGACAGAAGTGAAAACTTGAACAATTAAAAAAAAATACTTTCAAAACCTTTAAAGTAAAAATACTTGCATAGAACATTGATCCGTAACGTAATATAAGTAAAGAGCACAATAGTTTTTACAAAAATGAGGTGTCGGTAGCGGTGTCGCGAGTTCAATTGTTTTTTCCCATCTCAAAAATGCCCAACTCGCCTAAAGAAGTTTTCACTTCATTAAATCGTTTTATATTTAATAGTGCAGTAGTGGCCCAGTGGTAACGGCCCCGACTTATGAATTTTAGGTCGTGGGTTTGAACCCAGGCAGGCGCAGATTTAAATCATTTTCATTGCACTGCTCTCAAAATGATGAAGAAAAACATCGAAACATTGTGAGGAAACCGGCATGTCCTAGACTCAAAATTCGAAGACATGTGACATCTACCAACCCGCACTGAGCCCGCGTAGTAGATTACGGCCCACTCCCTCTCAAAAAGAGAAGGCGTTTGTCCCAGCAGTGGGAACATTAAAGGCTGATAATGATGACATTAATATTGTAAAACATCATAAAAGAGTCACCATGGAGTTTCTTGTCCATTATTCTCCATAAGAAAATAATTTTTGATCCCCTATCAAAAATTATTTTCTCGTCTAGAATCAATTCAATTTAACTATATATAAACTTCTCTAACACAGTGTTAGTTGCCATACTCCTCCGAAACGGTTTGATCGATTTTTATAAAATTTTATATGTATATTCAGTAGGTCTGAGAATCGGTCGTAATTTATTTTTAATACCCCTAAGTGATAAGCGTGGTCCACCCCAAACATTTATTTATATGGCAAAACCATGTTTGCCGGGCCAGCTAGTTTTCTTGTAAATTTTGACGTTCATACGCCTTTTAATAGCCTACTTGAAAAAAATGATTTGACTTTGACGTTTCAAAACACTAGGAAAATTAACCAGTCATTTTACTTTTAATAACCGCTCATTGCGAACACTTCAATGAAAAAGTTATTAACAGACTTCAAGTTGCTCTGTGAACAAAACTCAAGATATTGGATAAAAAGCGTTCTGAACTAGTTATGGTATAACATTACCCCAAGCTTCTCTTGTAGCTAATTGCACTTTTTTCTTATAGCATATAATGAATTTAATAAGCGCTGAAGCAGAGTTAACTTCTTAGTCGGCCGCAGCAAACTGCTGTATGGATTAAACAGCTTTTAAAACTTAACCCAGATTAACTTCAATATTCCAGCAGGATTTGTGGCCCGACTCTTATAAACATAGTTTTTTAGAAAACATGGACTAACATAATGGGTGCCCGGTTGCTGTACTGCCCTTGTAGAAAACTATTATTCCATTTTGAACTAGTTTTACAATTTTATTGTTGGACTTAACAAAACGTATTACTTTATGGGTTGGATTTTTGAAGTGAAAACTTCTTTAGGCGCGTTGGGCATTTTTGAGATGGGAAAAAACAATTGAACTCGCGACACCATTACCGACACCTCATTTTTATCAACGCGATTGTGCTCTTTATTTATATTACGTTACGTATAAATGTTCCATGCAAGTATTTTTACTTTAAAGGTTTTGGAAGTATTTTTTTAAATTGTTTAAGTTTTCACTTCTGTCGGCACTTCCGGAGTGCTACTGATTTTTTTTTTAATCGTGTTTGCTTTCGAGTAATGTTTTGAAACAATTATTTTTAATTTTTGACCGTCGAATGGTCTTTTTGAATTTGATGCTCTACATTGAACATAATCTAAATACTGTAATGCTGCGAAAACCGTTATATTTTCAGGGAAAGAATAGCTGAAATAAAAAGGGGACAAGCTCATAGTTGTAAAATATGAGTTTAAGATTCAAGCGTATAACGTGATCAAGAATAGATTTGTGGCGCCGATTACCGCTAACTTAGGCAATTTTATCCTTGGCAATGGTCTATTAACGTACAATAAATGTAAGTACTTACTCACTTGGTAGGCATTAACTACATAAACAGACAATAATAAATATTTTTAATCACAAGTTGTCCGCGACTATGTGTACCTACTTTGTATTTCATATTTTTTATAAAAACATCCAGGATTAAAAGTAGTCTATGTCCTTCTTCAGGTTCCAGTCTACCTGTCTGTCAAATTGCATAATGATCGGTTCAGTAGTTTACGCGTTAAAAGGTAACACACAGACAGACAGACAGATAGTTGTTTTTGCATTTATAATATTTTATATAGTTATTTATTATACGCCAGATTAAAAAAAAATTGATTGCAAAAAAAGAAAAAGTTATACACTACAAAATATACAATGGGTGTCCTTTTCGCTTACTGCGATCAAAAACCACAGAACATTTTCTGGCCATAATATTAATATTCCACATAATTATAAGGATGGAAAAGTCAAATCCAAGAGTGAAAGGTAAACAGCGTCATCGATTAAAATTCTTTGTTAACATTGCTAATGTACTGAACAAACCAACAGGATTCACTCAATCTTGTTGTAATTGCAAACAGATCAAGCTCTAGACGTTGAATATTGCTTCTGCATCAATCAAGTGTTGAGGGTCAATAGACTAGGTACAGTTACTGACATTATTGATTTAGGATATTGTGGCGAACCGTTGTATTAGTGCAACTGTCAAATCCCTGTTACTTAGGAGTTACGTTTCTCTCTAAAGACGTCTATAATCTGTTTCAAAAGTATCTGATAAAGTGTAAATAAACCCCGTTTAAGTTAAATTCTTACGCAATGACTCACTAAAGGGAAATAAGTGAATAATATTTAAATAAGTAATATTTAAAGTTACAACTTTAAATATTACCACTTTTTCCAACAATTATTGTTTGAATAATATAATTAAATTGTATTTAAGAAATTATCAAAGGCAAACTTAATGTTTAATTAGCAAAGGCAAACTCAAGGTTTGCCAAAGAACAATGGAGCGTAGCATTTTAAAAATCAAACTCACCGACAAAATTCGCAACACCATAACACGCTCCAAGACAGGTGTCGCCAATGTTGGTGATAAGTCTGCGAGGCTGACATGGACAGTCCTATTTCCCCATTTCCCATTTCCACCTATAAGATGCATGAAAACAGATGGGCCAGGATCGCCACACAGTGGATGCCTGATGAAGGGCATCGCCACCGGGACAGGCCTAAAAAGCGCTGGCTTGACAATCTGGACTCGTCCCTGACCGACTAGCCGGAGAAGGCACAACATAAGGAAGACAGGCAAAGTATGGGGAGAGACCTTTGCCTAGTAGTGGGATAAAATAGGCTAGCAAATAAACATATAAGTATTTCGAAGAAAATTAAGGTTATACACGTCTGTTGTCAAATGAAAAAACGTCTTTAAGGTGATTTATAATTTGAACTTCGGGTTTTAATCATTTAAGTAATCAAATCAAAGCACTCAATTTGTAAGTGGCACAACAAATTAGCATTCATAGGTATGTTTTCTAATACGTTTACATTTTCATCGGACAATTTGGAAACACCGTACAGATAAGTATGAATGAATGTATGAATGAATGAATGAATGAATGAAAGAAAGAATGAATGAATGAATGAATGAATGATATATTTATTTGCAAGAATATAGGTACATATATTCTTAAGTTCTATGGGTTTCACTATATTCGGCATTTCAGCCGTGCAAATATTTAGATGAAAAAAAAAAAAAAATGCTAATGAAAATGCTATTCAAAATATTAAAGCTTACAGAAGAGTCTTGAGGATTATTTGCAATTGCAGTGTGCAGCTGTTTAATGAAGACGCTACAACATTAAAATTTAAAGGGTTAAGAAATGTTTGTTTGAAAAAAAAAACAATGATACAAATTTAATTAAGTGCAGCAGTCGGGAAAATAAATAGTTTATAAAATTGCTACACTGCTTTATGGAATCTTTTGGCGCTCGAATGACGTTAACAGGGAGGCGCTGTTGGTTAACATTTGTGCAATTGTTTTGTTAAATGTACTGAAAAAACAAGATGGCGGCGTTAGTTCTGATTTTGGCCACACGCCAAAAGATGCGTGCATCGTCTCACGTCTCATCATCGTCATCATTATTGGCAGCCTTGTTCTACCTACTGCTGAATGTAAATAGGCCTCCTCCCTTTTGTGACATGCTTCCCTGGCCTGTGCAAGTCTCATCCAGGTCTTCCCCGCGATCGTCTGCAGGTTGTCCACCCACGATCTGACCAAGATTATGTCTGGACTTTAAAATTGACTGTGACCTCTGAGTTTGTTTCGGCCTTTCTTCTCAGAGTAGTCAGATAGGAAACGCCGACCTCATCTAGTTTTTAAAATATGATTGACGTGTAAAAGTGTTTGTACAAACCTACTTACAGAAATAAAATCATTTATCACGTCGACCAATGATGTCTAGCGTAAGTCAATTCTGTACCTTCAGTGAAAAGTGTTATATCTTGACTTATATCAGTTTTAATATTCTTACACTAAGTTTAACAGAAAAAAAAAATGCAATTTTTTGGTCTAATTGGTGCCCCTCTAAGATTAAAATTGAGCAAGCTTATTTTGGTATAAAGTGATCTAACTAAGCATTTTTTACATTTATTAATGTGTAATAAAATACATTTTAAATAATATCAATGTGAACTGAACAAATATTTCATGTAACTTAATGTATATTAATACAAATGTATGTGATTCTTATTACGATCTATGTGAATTAGTACAAACTGATATATTTACACATAATCATCCAACACCAACCAATCTATACATATAATAAAATCGTAGCGAAGTCAAAACTGTACATTGAATATTTTTGAAAACAAGTAATTGCTACGAGGTCTAGGATCGATTCTAATGCCGAAAATATTTTTTTTAGAATTTCTGTCTGTTTGTATGTTCCAGCATGGCGCAAATTTTACCGGACAGATTGTGTTAAAATTTTGCATAGATATTCCCTGTGTGTCTGGTCAAACTATAGGGTATAAACTATCACGCTATTTACTATGGGGGACGAGCAATATTACATTATGTTGTATTTTTACGTTCTAGCATGACGCAAATTCTACCGGATAGATTCTGTTAAAATTTTGCATAGGTGTTCCCTATAAGTCTGGTCAAACTATAGGGTATAAACTATCACGCTATTTACTATGGGGGACGAGCAATATTATATTATGTTCGTATTTTTGAAAAAAAACGCGCCAAAATTTTAGGATATTGTAGATGGTTATCGATTAAACTTTTTAAATGATTATCATCACGCTATACCTTTATGGAACTAAGCAGTCAATCATGAAATATATAGGAACGGCTATTTTAGACTAGTTTCAACAAAGCAATTAGCTCAACGGTTGGGCGGTTGCTTTGCAAACATGGGGTTGTAAGTTCGATTCCCACCTACGGTTTTTTTCTTTTTTTTCACATTTTGTTATACGATTATTATTTTTTTTGATTATGTACCTATAATCTATAGATATAATAAAATCGTAGCGAAGTTAATTTTTTTTAAAGAAAGTTATTGCTACGAGGTATGGGATCGATTCTTATGCGGAAAATAAAGTTTTTAGAATGTTTGTCTGTACCAACCATAGGGCATAAACTATCACGCTATTTGCTATGGGGGATGAGCAATATTACATCATGTTCGTATTTTTCTCTGCAAATTGTAAAAGGACGCGCCAAAAGGTTGGGATATTGTAGATAGGTAGGTAGTTACCGATTTAACTTTTTAAATGATTATCATCACGCTACCTTTTATATAGGAACGGCTATTTTAGCTAACTTTCAACAAAGCGAATAAGTAAGCGGTTGGACGAATGATTTGAAGTCCTGAGGGCCTACCACCAGCTTAAAAGCAGTATTATTTTAATATTAGTTTACTTCAGTGTGGGAAAGAGATGAAGCTCTACAGGATGTATAGCTCCATCTCTTTCTCCCACTGAAGTAACATTAAAATAATACTGCTTTATGAGCTGGTGGTAGGCCGCCCGGGGTAGTAAGTTCGATTTACATCTGTTTTTTTAAACTCTTTTTGTAAAACGATTTTTTTTTTGGATTGTGTATGTAATAGTTCATAGAATGTATTAATTCACAAAAAATGGAAAACTTCGTAAGCTATGGGAAACTACTAAGTTACAAGTACTTTACAGTCACAAAACATTCAAGGTTGTATTCTGATCATTTTAGAGCAAAAGACTGTAGGAATAAAATGTTTTTTTTACAGATTTTGACAGCAGATTTGTCCAAGCGATTTTAAAATATGTATGTGTGTGGATCTTCTGGAATCGCTGCCACACTGCTTCCTGGTGGCAAAACAGCGCACGTCATGTTTAAGATTCCCATCGATTTAGAGAGCAACGAAACGCCTGTTTGTGGGGTGTCACGCAACAGTAACAAGGGATGTGTGCTTAGGGGATTGCGCTTCGTCGTATGGGATGAATGCATTATGGCAAAAAGGAAAGCAGTGGAAACTGTAAACAGAACCCTGCAGGACATCCGCAGAAACCAAGATATGATGGGTGGTGTCACAGTTTTGACAAAAAAAATGAATACTTCGTTGAAAAGGTCGACGCTATGGTCGAGAGTTCATAAACTGCGCTTGACCATCATCATACGAGCTCGGCTTGGCGGTAATTCAAATGCTCAAGTATTCTCCGATGTTCTTCTAAAAGTTGGTGAAAGCACTCTACCAGAGACTCTTGGTAGAGTAGGTCCCACTTTAGAAGATCTTATTCGTCTGATATACGAGGATATCAGTCACATACCGTACCAAGAGAATTCTTAGGCGTGTTTCCATTTTAACTCCGAAGATGATCAAGCTGCAGCGATCAACCACAGTATTCTCTCACAAATTGAAGGGAGTGAAGTGATATACACCTCCATTGATACTGATGTGGAGGAAGATGATGCCAAATATCACCCCGTAGAATTTCTCAATTCACAAATGGCAAGTGGACTTCCGGTTGTATATCTGTGTAACGGAAACCAGCTCAAAGTCATGTCTTTGCAGAGAAACGTCATCGAGGTGGAAATTCGAACAGGTTGTGGCGATGGTGAGACAGTGTTTATAGCGCGTATAAAGTACAAATTCCCCATAATTACCAGCTAAAGCGCGTGCAGTTCTCTGGGAGTGTATGCTTTGCGATCAACAAGTCACAGGGGCCGACACTGAAGGCTGAAGGCTGCGGGTGTCGACCTCAGCATAAGCTGCTTCTCACACGGACAACTGTTACGTCGCTTGCTCCCGAGTCACCATTCCTGACTCTCTGTATATTTTGGCTGCTGAGAATAAAACTACAAACGTAGTATACAGGGAAGTTTTATAAAAATATGGCTATTATTGTAGTATATTGTGATGTCTTACGATTTCCATGCGAACGAAGTCGCGGGCAGAAGCTAGTAAATAAATAATGTGTAAAATGGTTCAAGCCATTTTAAATTAATTTACACATAAAACGACTTTAATATTGTTGTGTTACGTGATACAACTGGATCTATTTTTAAATTATAAAAAAACTATACAAATTAATCTATTTCTTCTTACACTAAATCGTGCTCTAAGATATTGTTTACCAATGTCAGTAATCAGTACTCATTTTAGTGAAGCAGACAAAGAGTCAGATTTTTTTAAACTTTAACATTAATTTTCTCAAAATCAAGATTTTCCAGTTACATCACTTTTCACTGAAGGTATAGAATTATGAGAGCGAATTTAATAGAAACAGTAATAGTTAATTTATTTGTCAGAATATTGTTGAATACAAAATATGGAATAAACAAACTTAATAATGGCTATAAATCTGTACGTCACAATCAGTTTTCAATTAAATAGCTGATGAAAAAATTTGCTCAGAAATTTTACTGCCCGCGATATTGGGAAAGGTAAAACTGTATTTTTAAATGAGCAATACGAAAAGCAATAAATAATCATTGATTGATTGGTTTTATTAAAAAGAAAATTGAATTGATTTCGAAATAACCAGCGAATTGTAAATTAAAATTACTAATGTTATCTATAGGATGTAGTATTTACCTATCTACAAATTAATAAAATAATTTTTGTTTTACTTTCCTATCGTTTAGACCAAAATATATTTTGTGACGTAAAACTTTTTACCTGCTAACGGTGCTTGTTCAGCCAACAAAACATTTTTACCGCATGATTGTGGTGGATCGGATAATATTATGAATACTTTGTATCTAGTTCACGTTTCCGAATAAATCAAGCTGGCTTGGTGAACGGAATTTGATCAAAGCGTTTAGATAATTTTATGTTGAGGGAGCAGATTAGATAAGTATTATTAATATGTATTGATGGTAATACAGAGGTTATGTTTAAATACTAATAATACCAGTCTATTGATGTTACCTTTAAGGGCAAAGGCCTCTTCTCGTACAGGGAAGGCACGAGCGTTGATCATCACTCTTACTCAAGACGGGTCGGCGATTTCAGACTTATATTAACTGTAAGTCCAGGTTTCCTCACGATGTTTTTTCTTCATCGATGTCTGTAATATCCAAGTTAAACTAAGAATGTACATAATGAACTGAAAATGTCACACTGATTTACCTATTGCATTATCTATTGAAAGATCCAAAATTTTCTAAGTCCGTATTTGAGCCACAACTTCGTTTGTTGTTTGAAAATTTTCAACATTTGTTGGTGTTTATGTACCTTTTAACTTTATCAATAACTTTATTTATACGTAGATTGTAACTAAATTATTCGTGTGGCTTCTAGTCTGCTTTTATTCGCGAAATCACATACGATTTCGCGAATAAAAGTTGACTAGAAGCCACACGTTACAAACTTTCAGCCTGTGTTAAATGTAGCAAATGACATAAAATGGGGACTGTGACCTACATGGGAGATTGACAGGGCAATCAAAATGACATTCGTGTTCGCGGAAATTGTCAAAATCGCAACAATAAATGAAAAGATATAATAAATAACTGTTGTCGCGACGTCGTCAGGGTTATCAAACTGCCTTCTACTGGGCCTTTCTGTTTGGGACATCCTTCATAACCCGATATATTTTCTTTAATAATTTAACTTTGGAAGCAAATTTCGTTAAGTTCAGCCCACTCACTGCCCCGAGGGGCTCTGACGAAATTTTCGAAATTTGTTGTACTCGTGGGAGGTAAGATACAAATTGCCCGACTTCGGTCAAGACGGCCGCGTTTCAGTCTGTAAAGTTGTTACATTGGTCGTTGTGGGAATAACATTCAATAGATCATTGTAGTAAATGTTTGCTGACTATAGAGAGGTACTGCTTTTAATTTTGCCTTACCGTAAGTTAAGGTAGGTACAATAAGAACTTATTTAAAGCAACGTCGAAACTTATTTATACCTTCAGGTACATAATTATGTTTTCAATAAATCCACCTACAGAAAGTGTGCTAACATTAAACGCTTCAGACCAGCCCTAATGAATAAAATGAAATGCAAAAATAAATATTTACGAGCTTAGTTTCAAAAATACCGAACAAGCACGAAGTTCTCCAAATTAAACTCATAATTATTATTATCACCCAAGCCTTCATTAGATCCAAACATAATAAACCCTTTAAAAATAAATGGCACTTAAACCTTGGGATCTTGACCTTTTTAAATATTTACATTAAAATCTGTTCGGCTGTAAAAGTAAAAAGCTAAAAATAACTTAACTGTAAATCAACAAATTGAAGAGTAAAGGAAAACAATATCATATTTACATTGCTATAAATTTTATTCAGCTTTACTGCATGAAATAACAACTTTGGGATTTGTTTATAAAAGTTGCTTAAACTTAAGTAATGATTAGCGACTGTTTAATCATACATTTTTGACGTTTAAATACATAATAAGACAATACATAATAGTTAATTATACTTTGGGAGACTGGTGCTTAGGCTAGACGTAAGGCCTGTATTTCAGGACACCAGTACCCTAATTGCGTAATACAACACAACCACAATCTGTTTCGAAGTGAAACAGATTGCTTCATAAGTTGGAAAAAAAATCAGCTCAACAACGTAAATAACGCAATGAATGTTGTTGAACTGTCAAAATGAAACAAATTAGGCAAAATTGTTTACGAAAATAAGTTACGCAATTAGGGTACAGGTTTCCACCCCTTTGGAAGCAGTTACATTTATCAAGGATTGCACTCGTACACAAATGCGGTAAGTTATATAAAACCAGAAAAAAAAGAGAGATAACATTATTAATTATTACTTATTCTAGGGTTAGTATGTGTGTGAGTGTACGTCGTGTGCGTGTGCGTGGTGTATGTGGTGTGCGTGTGCGTGTGTGTGTTTTTTGTTAGTGTGTGTATTGTGTGGTGTGTGTGAGTGAGCGTGTGTGTAAGAAAATATGATAGGCAGATGAAGTGTCGAATGCACAGAATGGTGATATAATATAAATACCTATACCGTATTGCTTATTATTTTTCAAAGAAGCAAGTTATACCGTGGCAGCAAAAAGTTTTTCCGTAGCTTCATAACTTAACTCCTGGAGTCAGTTCCTAACCTTCATTTTACATTTGGCTTTGGTAAGATTATAAATCGAGAGCGATCTATTTATTTTATTGTAGAGAAAGCGACCAAGGTAACAAAAAAAACGTTTGGAGAACATAGTAGTAAGTTGTTTACCATGGCGATCCACTGGGTTAAAACGTCTTTTACTTTGCAACAGCGAAGAGTTGAAGGTAAGGAGTCCATGCTGTTTTAGGGCCCTTTGTAGAACGAACAGCTGACGAACAGTTAAAACTTTAGATTCTTTATATAAGAGAGCTGTGGGATATCGAAAAGGTAGAAAGGAAGATACCTTTAAAATTGCTCTCTGCGCTCTGTCTAAAATGTCTCTTAACTTCAAGCAAAGTTTATAAATAAAGGGATTAATTTGACAAAAACACAAAAATTTGTTAACTCTTGAAATTCTGATTTCTTAGTTAAAATCTAAAGCATATAGTAAAATAGTAACGAAGTCAAAGCAACTATTTACATAGAGTATTTTTGAAAAATTAATCAATTGCTTGAAAAAAAAACTAATTGCTGCGAGGTGTGGGATAAAGTCTGATGGCGAAAATATAGTTTTTAGAATTTTTGTCCGTTTGTTTGTCTGGATGCATGTTCCGGATTGACGTAAAAACGGCGGAACGGATTCGCATGAAATTTGGCACATATATAATTTTTAACCTGGTTTAACACATAGGGTAATCCCGGTAGTACGTGCCCGTGGGATATTTTCCGACATCCACGCGGGCGAAGTCGCGGGCAAAAACTAGATATTCTTATAAAAGTAGACATTAGAAGAATCTATATTTAGCAGTAAAACCCAATGTTTACGCAAGCAAAATGTCTGTAACAGACAAGAGAATTTAACATAACTATTTGTCCATTTTCTGTCATTGCCATCTAAGTTTCACCCTTCAAGAAAACTTTACATATTTTTTGCACGATATTTTCAAAATAACTGGTTTCAAGCAACATTTGTTAACAAAACCCTCTCATACCGACGCACATATTTCACTGAAACTATTTAGATCCTCATGCTCCATGAATGTCAAATGAAGTAAAGTTTTGGGCGTGAGATGAAAGAAAGTTGTTTTGAGACGTGATAAAATACGAAATTTTCCTCTGAATATATTATTAGAAATTCGAGTTTATTTGCACATAGCCAATATTTGCTGTGTGTTTGATGTGGGATATTTATGTTAGAGCATGTTATTAATGTCGAAAAATTTATGACAATCTTGCAATAAACCTGATAAAAATATCTTGGCATTTCTATTTTAAGCTTTAACCTGTGTAACCTGTGTTACTGTAACATGTGGGTTGTAAAACTAAGAACATTTCACTTGTACCAAACTAGTAATAATACGTCATTTTTATATTTCTCCGTTTAATCGTTCAACCTAATCATATATAGCACATGATCACTCAGCACAGTTTTATACTAATTTATTAACATCTGTATGACTTGACGGTTGGTACCCGAATGCCGTCCGCAACTTCAATCTTAGAATTCTGACGTCAGTCAATTGAGATACTTTAATCGTAGCAAAATAATGCTACGTACTTCCGTTTGCTAACTAACGTCAAACTAACTACCATTTAATATTAATAAACGGAATTGTAATAGAATAAAATACATACAGTAAGTAAATAAGATTGTTTACAGGATGCACTATAAGTACACCTCTGCATAATCTGCATAGTTGCTTTTATAATCGTAGCTGTCGTAAAAATGAACAAAATATTTTTCAATAATATTCCGGACGTATTTATTATTTATTTATTTAATACTTCAACACACAAATGTACAAATTCGGACTTAATGCCATAGGCATTTTCTACCAGTTAACCTTTGGGTGACGCAGAGACAAACAGTGGTAAGCGCAATAGCGAGAATTAAGGAATAAATATTTATTTCAATGTAAAGATGTATATAAACCTATTAAAAACTATAAATATAATATAATTATGCACCAATTTTTTTTAATAAATAATAATAATAACAACTACAAAATAAAACAACAACAACATAATAATCACAACAAACAAACGTTAATGTCAATAATAACATAATATAAATGTATCTTGTGTACATAATAAAAATATAAGCACAAATAAATACACATAAACATACTAAAACAAATAAGACAAACAATGGAAAAACATTACCGTTGTGATAATACTGCCAGCTTCTTGCGAATGTGCTCACGAACTTTAACTTTAAAAGATAATCGTAATAATTGACAAAGCAATATATACAGAGCAACAATTAAGAATAAATAAATCGTCACTTGCAAATAAATCATGCTCTCAACATAGCCATTATTTCCCGTTAGAAAAGAAGACAAAGATCTTTAAAATATAATACCGTTGTCATCTGATCTCAATATTCACGCCGTGCCGTCATCTCCAATTTATTTGGGCGGAATCGACAAAATTTAATTACTTTGTCGTCCCTTTTAACTTTGATTATTATCTTTTTGTCGGAGGTATTGTAAAACTTCTAAAGTCTAAATGGTTACTATTCCTTCATTTATAAAAATCGCTTTCGTGACATGACTGAAAAATACAATAATTTTAGTCAAGTTAGGTACCTAATTTATATTTCTCACGTAATAAGTACTTCTTGGTAATAATTTAATAGTCTAGTTTTGTCAAAAGAGGGTAAAAATATGAGCTACGTGACGACAAGATTTATTTTCGACTTACTTTGTATTTTTAACTTTAATTGTATTTTTTTTACGTGTGTTTGTATGTCATTTCTGACGCACGACGAAAGTGAGTTACGCTTTTATGCTAAAACGGCTGAACTTTTAAAGTATTTTAATTATTGTGAATGTGAAGACTATGTGGGTCATTCCTTTTTATTTTGTTTTTAATTTTTTCTCAGTTAGTTCTAATCATGGTCTGACAGTTTGAGTATTTTTTGTGGCCTACCTAAATGTCCTTGCTTTGGTATTGTTCGTCGAATCGTCGAGCCTCTTAAATTCTGAGTTGAGCTGCACGATAACTGACAAATGCGTGCACTGACTGGACAGGCCCTCTTAATCTGTGTGGTGCTTTCCTCAAAAGACCACTTCAGATACCAATCCACATGGCCTTCACATGATCTGACCAAGATTATGTATGGACTTTAAAAGAGACTGTGACCTCTGAGTTTGTTTCGGCCTTTCTTCTCAGAGTAGTCAGATAGGAAACGCCGACCTCATCTAGTTTTTAAAATATTATTGACGTGTAAAAGTGTTTGTACAAACCTATTTACAGAAATAAAATCATTTACCATTATCATTTATCACAGATTTGTATGAAATTTGTCACATGGATAGGTCATAACCTGGATACTTTTACATAGTATACTTTTTATCCCAATATTCCCACGAGATCGAAACTTATGTGGGTCAAACCGCGGGGCACAGCTAGTCTACAAATAAAACACAATACAAAAAGTTAACGCTTGTAAAACACTCATAAAATTTCCATGCCTTGTATGAAAATCAATCAATTATTCTGAAAATCTGCGCTTTTTGAACATCAATGTTACAAATGTATTATATACCTACTGTTAATCATTCAATACGAATACTTTATCATCATCATCGTCATCATTTCAGCCGAATAACGTCAACTGTTGAACAAAGCAGCGTTGCCACATTGACTGGTCTTGCGCTTCTAGCATCCTACGGATTCCTGCGGCCTTCACGAGGTCATCGGTTTATCTAATACAAATACCTAATATTGTGAAATTCTCTTTAAGAATACAATTCATGTTACAGTAAAGAGATTAATCAGTCAAAAGGTTTAATTCGTACAGAATTAACTCACGAAAGGTCTTTCAATGTTCTTACCCTTATTATCAAGATCATTATTCCCCGATACCATTCAAGTACCTACTTTGCCACAATTACATTCTTTTCTCCATAACCTTTTACAAAGAAATACTTGTTAGAATTCTTCGCATGCCAATTGGAAGCCCAGGCTACCCCTCAAATGATTATCCTTATTCTTTCGACCGCCAAGTAAATACGGAAAATATTTCCATTATCTTGTAATGGAAAGGGCGAGGAAAAAAGTTAATTTATCACTCATAATTTATGATGATATTATTTATTAGGGTCAAATAAAGTAAGCAATAGTTTTAAAACAACTAGAAACAACATTAAAACTGTTAGCATCCAAAACCACTCAACATGATGAAAATTTTTCGTAATTGTCACATTTTACTAACAGATTAGCTAGAATACCTAACAAAATAAGAAACCATAAAAAGCTTTACAAGTTTCTATGTGTTTCACTCTCAAACTCTTACACAAATATAAAATCAGTTCCATACAAAAAAAATATTAACCCAGTAAAACAGTACCTACATTCTCATTCGTAAATCTCCATACAAAAAACTAGCTATCTATTACAAACCCGTATGTTCAGCGATGAGAGTTCCACCCATTACTTTTTACTGACCCTTTTAACTTCACTTCACATTTCAAGACATGAGATCCTGCTACAGAAAGAACTACCGACCGCCATAACTCACGTCAGCCGCTGGGATCCAGCTTTTATTACACACCTTATCTAAGGTACGTTTGAAGACTGAATTTCGTTGTAAACGATCCAATATTTCCTACGTTCGTGTTAAAATTTTCACCCGTTTCTGTAAACCGGAGATGGATTAAGTTGTCTGCATAAACAACGATGTAGGACGAAGTTGGTACAACTGAAACTTTGTACGGGATTTTGATAGTTTCGGTAGGGTTTTTTAAAAGGATTGCTCTCTCTGCTGTGGTTTAGTATAATAATATTATTTGAAATTAAATTATTCTGCTTTGCCAGACTTTGTTCGATTAAAACAATAATTTTGTTCGACTAAAACAAATGTAGCTATCCAAATATGATGCCAAAAGTTAGAAGGATAATATCAAAATCTATCACCACCACCAAAAATTACTAAAGTCTGGTAAATTGGGGGACTTATTTGTTAAAAATTTCATTTATTGACTGCAATACCATTCACAACTAACCCTTCAAAGGAATCAGGAAACTTATTCACTTCCACTGAATTCCATAAAATATTATTCATTTCATTTTATTAAGCTTTTCCATTTAGTACAAATCTCGAGGTTTGTGAATAAAAATAAATGAGAATAAGTGTAGATAGGTAGCCATAAAAAGTTACATATGAACATAAAAATGAGTAACAGTAGCCCATAAACAATTTTATGTAGATTGTTGGGCCCTTTAGGGAGATACCGAGTATACCAACTAATACCATTCTAAGGAGAAAAAAAAAATAGATTACATTTGGCAAATCCGCCTCTAGTGTATCTTAAGAATGTATTGTGTAAGTATTAGCTGCAATTATCTATTTTAATTTTAGGGTTAAATATTTATGGAAAAATAATTATTATATTTACTGTGTTTATGGCAATTATAACATTTTTTAAAGCATATTTTTTTCAGAATGGACAGTCGGTATCTCTATTTTTTTTTTCAAGCGAATCGTCGAACCAAGCCCGTTTAATAATAAAATGTAACTGAAATTATATTTCTCACTGCATTATTATATAACCGAAATATAATATCAAGATAGTGTATGTAAAACCGGTGCATGCATAGTTAGGTTAAGCTTACAATAGTTAATGACTATTCATGAGATGAATGACATCAGTTGATAAATATTCATTATTCAACTAAATCCTTGCAATAATACGCCAGCTTAAATGTACCTAGAATCTTGTGAATGAAAACGGAATGAATAATTATTAGGGGTCCGTGATCAATGACAACATACGGGTCCATGTTACAGAAACGGATCGTCTGCTCAACTGAATTAATCAAACAGGATAAATCTGTATTTTTTTTCTTTTTTGTTCGATGTTTCATTGTATTTTTGGGTGTATTTGTGTTGACGTCACGGGGTATAAAGTTCAAATCAAGCGGAAGTTACGCGACGGCATTATATCATCTTTTCCTAGCAACGTGGATTATGATTCAATGTTGATTATTATCTAACAATTTACCAACATATAAGTAGTAAGATATATAATATCTGGGTGACCGAGCTTCGCTTTTTACTTTTCTTCTTTGAACGACGTTTTCTAAATTCTTATCGCCCCCGAAACCCCTTTTTTTTAGTGGAATATTATCAAATAACTTCTATCGCTCTGGGCGGAGCGGGAGGTCACAACCCCGACAGGCATCGGTCCTAGTGGACCCCGTCAGTTCTGCTGACATCTCTTTGAGGCGCGCGTGGAATACAACGCGCTGTCGACCCGGGCCTGGTCCTTATCGGACGGCGAGCTACCCATTGCTCACCATCCGTAAGCCTGCGCCTATGGTGGCTGGAAATCGGCAACAGCATCCCCCGTCGTGAGGGCCCGCAGCCCCCGAAACCTTGATGCATACAAAATTTCATGAAAGGAGCCGTTTCCTAGATTCAGATTATAAATATACAAGATTTGCTCGTTTACAGGTATTAGATATAGGTATAGCAGTGATAGACTAGTGGTTTGACCATCAGACTGCCAAGTCATAAGTCTCGAGTTCGAACCCAAGGCACGCACCTCTGACTTTTCGGATTCATGTGCGTATTGTACTTGCTTCAAAAACGATGACGGAAAACATCGTGAGAAAACCGGCATGCCTGAGAGATATATTTCTCGATGGCATGTGAAGCCAAATCAGAGGTTTATGGCCTGGTTAGTTTCTAACCATACAAAAAAAAACTACACTCCGGGAGTGCCGACAGGAGAGAAAACTTGTAAAAAAATCGGCACCGCGGTAATCAATGCGTTAATGTCTTTTCTCCACGCACCACGCTTTTTTTTTAAAGTGAAAACTTCTTTAGGCGCGTTGGGCATTTTTGAGATGGGACTAAACCATTGATTTCGTGACACTGGCTGAATTTACCGACACCGTGGAGTAAAAGACATCAACGCGTTGATTACCGCAGTACCAATTTTTTTTCAAGTTTTCACTTCTGTCGGCACTCCCGGACTGCCACTCTTTTTATTTTTTTTGTAATATCGCCGGCACACATTGAGCAAGCGTGGTGATTAATACGCTCTCCGCATGAGCAGAGACTTTCGCCCTGCAGTGGGACAACAATAGGCTGGTATTACAATGGAATAATGGTTTGCATAAATTAAATTGTATAATTATTATAATATAATAAAAGCGGATGACAAACCCTACGCATTTGTAAGTTTTATTATTTTACAGCTTCAATGTGACTCACTCAATCACCATTATTACTCGACTGCGGCGGAGCCAAAAAAGGTATGTGTTTGAACTGCATGTATGTATATGACCATTCCTATGTTCCTCGTGATTATTAAACGGCTGAACTGATTTTGATATATGATAATGTCGCTAGATTCGTCTTCATTGCGTCACACAATATAAAAAAATCAAAATGGCGGAGTTTTGGCGCAAAAATGGCCGTTAAAAAATCTCTTTATTCTATCGAGTGGAGTATCAAAATGAAGGTTTTTAAAAGATGAGTGTAAAAACATATACAAATTATGTGTAAATGTAATTTTCTCTCTCAGTAGTTTCGGAGATAAGGGTCAATGGTTAATTTTCATCTATCTAATTAAATGTGTTTATTTTAAAATATAGGCGCCGCCATATTGGCCTACTCCGAGGCCGACCGTCACGAGATATGCAACACACAGACGAAAAAGTTTGAGACGACGTAATAAAAGTTTCACTTTAATTATAAAAAACATATTCGAGATCCTCGTAATAAGCCCTTTCATTTGATATGTCACATGATACAGTTTGAAGAACTTTTATTTTTATTTTCTTATTTGCTCCCCAAAAGTGACCCTCATAAATATTCAAAATTCATTTATTTTATTTTACGCGGATTGGAGACAGAAATAGGACATCTTGTATTCATTTTTTTTAAAGTTTATTTTTCATGTCGTGGGGTTTTTAATTTTTTTAATTTGTTGTTAGCAATATAAGTTCAAGTTTGAACTTTCTCACTTTCTTCACCACCGACTTCCGTGTGAAAAAACAAACGAAATATTCCCCTAATAAGTCCCTTGACAACCTTATTCCCTATATTTACGGTGGATATGTTAGAAAGGAGGTCTAAAACAACGCCTATAAAAGCCGTGCAAACTAAATTGAAGCGGAAACTATCCACATTTTGTTTCTTATCACGTACGTAGAGGGCTCCACGATAACGACCTTACGTTTTCGGTTTATTTAACAAAATATATTACAGAAATGGATTACATAACTTAGTTTATTTTTTGTACTGTAGGAAATGTTTCGTTTTGTACATTCGTGTTTTAAAACGAAGATGCACGACAAAATAATTATTAAAACGACAGAAGTTTTAATAATATTATATTCAATCAATCTGCCTAACTTTTTTTAAATGATGTTGGGGTCGGCTTCCAAATAACTGGATGCAGCTGAATACTAGTATTTAACATGGAGCGACTGCCTATCTGACCTCTGCGACATAGTTACTGGGTAAGACTGGTTGTCAGACTTTTTGGGCTTCTGACTACCCGTAACGACAGTCAAAACTTTACGAATGACAGCTGGAACTAACGGCTTAACGTGCTTGCCGCAGCATGGAGGGTTTTCGATACGTAATGGATTACCCGTCCACAAACCGACCGTGCAAGCGAAGCTTAACTTTTGATCGACCCGTGTGCTATTTTCACTTAGAAGTTTGAATAATTTATTACCCGACTACGGCAAAGCCAAAAGGAAGGGTTATGATTTTAGCAGTCTATGTATGTATGTTTATATGTTTGTATGTTTGTATGTATGTATGTATGTATGTTTGCTTTTACGTGTGTTCCACCATAGCGCCTAAACTACTGAACCGATTTTGATGAATGAGGTATCAATAGATTCGTAATAATAGTCCGGGTGACATAGGCTATATAAATTTTCCCTAAATTTAATATGGTGGATTTTACACGTAAATTTCTAACCTCGAAAAAAATTAAAATGATATGATCATGACATATTTGATACCAAAAGAAAGGTCTTGACGAGCACATTACAAATATGTAAATAATGTTATACTTTCAAAGTAAATAAATATGTTTAAATTGTTAAAAACAAGCAAAAGTGAGACTGTGCTACGTTGTATCGCAAGATGATACCAACGTGCAGTTAATCAAATCTTCTCAAAGAAAAACAAGTACACACGGCTACACATCAAGCTATACATTTCCAGTTTAAGCTGATCTGGCATTGTAAAGGAATTCCGTACAATGCGAGGTCAGCTAATACTGGAAATTTATAGCTTGATGTGTAGCACTGTGTACAACGAAATATTAATATTTATACACGGGGCACTCAGAAAATTTTGCAATAGGTAATAAAAAAAAATATACTACAGGTTATATTTTAGTTATTAAATCTTTTCAAATAACTCTCCATTGGCGTCTATACACAGTTTCATGCGTCTTAACCAATTTTCATTACACATTTTCCAGTCCACATCAGACACCTCTTTAATCCCTGTTTTCCCTTGAGTTGATTTTTTATTTTGGGGAACAAAAATGACAAATCCATGATTCATCACCCGTAATGAAATCGTAAACGCGCCGAGACGAGCCTGCTTCAAATTTTGCTATCATGTCTCGGCACCATTCTACCCGAACCTCCTTCTGCGTTAGATTGTGTGGTAATTAGCGTGAAACTATTTTCTTTACCTGAAGATGCCCGTGTAGAATTTCATTTACACTTCCCGATCCAATCTGCAGTATATGCTGAATCTCTTCATATGTAATTCGCCTATTCACTTAAATTTAATTTTTCACAGCCAGCACGTTTTCTTATGTAACAGCCGTCATAGCCCTATGACGGCCACTTCTTTCTTCGTCCGCCAAAGTTACTTGACCACGCTTAAATTCGTTGAACCAGCGGAAAACAGTCGCTTTAGAAGGGCTTTTGTCTATGAACATCATTCGAAGTCTTTCAAATGTTTCTTTTGGTTTTAGTCGACATTTGAAATCGTACAAAATCATCGCGCGAAAATGTTTTCGTTGTAAATTCAATTTTCAGTGAGACGTTGCGCGCGGCGTTGTTGTAACGTTTAGCAAGTGTAAAAACGGAAAAGTATAAAATAAAAAATAAAGTTTAATAAAAAACTGTAACCCGACCACGGGAAAATAAAAATGATCTAAAAAGTACGAAACAAGCAAATATTTCAGACAGAAATCAAGACAGGTACAAAAATGGTCAAGGTAAAGCCGTCGTCGCATGCCATTATAATATTGTAGGTGTTCCTGGCACCCACATGGTATACAGGCATCCCGACTACGGCAAAGCCAAAAGGAAGGGTTATGATTTTAGCAGTCTATGTATGTATGTTTATATGTTTGTATGTATGTATGTATGTATGTTTGCTTTTACGTGTGTTCCACCATAGCGCCTAAACTACTGAACCGATTTTGATGAATGAGGTATCAATAGATTCGTAATAATAGTCCGGGTGACATAGGCTATATAAATTTTCCCTAAATTTAATATGGTGGATTTTACACGTAAATTTCTAACCTCGAAAAAAATTAAAATGATATGATCATGACATATTTGGTACCAAAAGAAAGGTCTTGACGAGCACATTACAAATATGTAAATAATGTTATACTTTCAAAGTAAATAAATATGTTTAAATTGTTAAAAACAAGCAAAAGTGAGACTGTGCTACGTTGTATCGCAAGATGATACCAACGTGCAGTTAATCAAATCTTCTCAAAGAAAAACAAGTACACACGGCTACACATCAAGCTATACATTTCCAGTTTAAGCTGATCTGGCATTGTAAAGGAATTCCGTACAATGCGAGGTCAGCTAATACTGGAAATTTATAGCTTGATGTGTAGCACTGTGTACAACGAAATATTAATATTTATACACGGGGCACTCAGAAAATTTTGCAATAGGTAATAAAAAAAAATATACTACAGGTTATATTTTAGTTATTAAATCTTTTCAAATAACTCTCCATTGGCGTCTATACACAGTTTCATGCGTCTTAACCAATTTTCATTACACATTTTCCAGTCCACATCAGACACCTCTTTAATCCCTGTTTTCCCTTGAGTTGATTTTTTATTTTGGGGAACAAAAATGACAAATCCATGATTCATCACCCGTAATGAAATCGTAAACGCGCCGAGACGAGCCTGCTTCAAATTTTGCTATCATGTCTCGGCACCATTCTACCCGAACCTCCTTCTGCGTTAGATTGTGTGGTAATTAGCGTGAAACTATTTTCTTTACCTGAAGATGCCCGTGTAGAATTTCATTTACACTTCCCGATCCAATCTGCAGTATATGCTGAATCTCTTCATATGTAATTCGCCTATTCACTTAAATTTAATTTTTCACAGCCAGCACGTTTTCTTATGTAACAGCCGTCATAGCCCTATGACGGCCACTTCTTTCTTCGTCCGCCAAAGTTACTTGACCACGCTTAAATTCGTTGAACCAGCGGAAAACAGTCGCTTTAGAAGGGCTTTTGTCTATGAACATCATTCGAAGTCTTTCAAATGTTTCTTTTGGTTTTAGTCGACATTTGAAATCGTACAAAATCATCGCGCGAAAATGTTTTCGTTGTAAATTCAATTTTCAGTGAGACGTTGCGCGCGGCGTTGTTGTAACGTTTAGCAAGTGTAAAAACGGAAAAGTATAAAATAAAAAATAAAGTTTAATAAAAAACTGTAACCCGACCACGGGAAAATAAAAATGATCTAAAAAGTACGAAACAAGCAAATATTTCAGACAGAAATCAAGACAGGTACAAAAATGGTCAAGGTAAAGCCGTCGTCGCATGCCATTATAATATTGTAGGTGTTCCTGGCACCCACATGGTATACAGGCATCCCGACTACGGCAAAGCCAAAAGGAAGGGTTATGATTTTAGCAGTCTATGTATGTATGTTTATATGTTTGTATGTTTGTATGTATGTATGTATGTATGTTTGCTTTTACGTGTGTTCCACCATAGCGCCTAAACTACTGAACCGATTTTGATGAATGAGGTATCAATAGATTCGTAATAATAGTCCGGGTGACATAGGCTATATAAATTTTCCCTAAATTTAATATGGTGGATTTTACACGTAAATTTCTAACCTCGAAAAAAATTAAAATGATATGATCATGACATATTTGGTACCAAAAGAAAGGTCTTGACGAGCACATTACAAATATGTAAATAATGTTATACTTTCAAAGTAAATAAATATGTTTAAATTGTTAAAAACAAGCAAAAGTGAGACTGTGCTACGTTGTATCGCAAGATGATACCAACGTGCAGTTAATCAAATCTTCTCAAAGAAAAACAAGTACACACGGCTACACATCAAGCTATACATTTCCAGTTTAAGCTGATCTGGCATTGTAAAGGAATTCCGTACAATGCGAGGTCAGCTAATACTGGAAATTTATAGCTTGATGTGTAGCACTGTGTACAACGAAATATTAATATTTATACACGGGGCACTCAGAAAATTTTGCAATAGGTAATAAAAAAAAATATACTACAGGTTATATTTTAGTTATTAAATCTTTTCAAATAACTCTCCATTGGCGTCTATACACAGTTTCATGCGTCTTAACCAATTTTCATTACACATTTTCCAGTCCACATCAGACACCTCTTTAATCCCTGTTTTCCCTTGAGTTGATTTTTTATTTTGGGGAACAAAAATGACAAATCCATGATTCATCACCCGTAATGAAATCGTAAACGCGCCGAGACGAGCCTGCTTCAAATTTTGCTATCATGTCTCGGCACCATTCTACCCGAACCTCCTTCTGCGTTAGATTGTGTGGTAATTAGCGTGAAACTATTTTCTTTACCTGAAGATGCCCGTGTAGAATTTCATTTACACTTCCCGATCCAATCTGCAGTATATGCTGAATCTCTTCATATGTAATTCGCCTATTCACTTAAATTTAATTTTTCACAGCCAGCACGTTTTCTTATGTAACAGCCGTCATAGCCCTATGACGGCCACTTCTTTCTTCGTCCGCCAAAGTTACTTGACCACGCTTAAATTCGTTGAACCAGCGGAAAACAGTCGCTTTAGAAGGGCTTTTGTCTATGAACATCATTCGAAGTCTTTCAAATGTTTCTTTTGGTTTTAGTCGACATTTGAAATCGTACAAAATCATCGCGCGAAAATGTTTTCGTTGTAAATTCAATTTTCAGTGAGACGTTGCGCGCGGCGTTGTTGTAACGTTTAGCAAGTGTAAAAACGGAAAAGTATAAAATAAAAAATAAAGTTTAATAAAAAACTGTAACCCGACCACGGGAAAATAAAAATGATCTAAAAAGTACGAAACAAGCAAATATTTCAGACAGAAATCAAGACAGGTACAAAAATGGTCAAGGTAAAGCCGTCGTCGCATGCCATTATAATATTGTAGGTGTTCCTGGCACCCACATGGTATACAGGCATGCGACCACGGCTTTACCTTGACCAATTTTGTACCTATGTCTTGATTTCTGTCTGAAATATTTGCTTGTTTCGTACTTTTTAGATCATTTTTATTTTCCCGTGGTCGGGTTACAGTTTTTTATTAAACTTTATTTTTTATTTATTTATCAACTTACATACTCCCATACCCCCGACCCTTGCTCGAAAACGAGGTGCCAGCAGTTGTTGCAGCTGAGCACGTAGCTTTAAATACCCCGCATAATAATCATGATGGTCATGGTGGTGATGGTGGTCATGGTGGTGATGGTGGTCATGGTTAGGAACGAGGCACTCCACCTCGACCTAAAGATTCCCACAATCCACCAATTTCTAAAACGCCTTTCCAAGCGTTTCTTTGAGTCCGCGGCCAAACATCGCAACCCTCTGGTTGTCGAGGCCGCCAGTTATGTCCCGAGTAAAATCAGTCATATTCACCGTCCAAGGCATATCCTCGTAGACCCCGATGACCTCATAACCCTCCTCCAGGAGAGCAATAGGGAAACAAGTACAGTGTACAAACACAGATGCTTCCCGTCATTCCGACCTCGCCGCCGAGGTCCTTTGCGATCTCGACCGCCGCGCCCCCGAGTAAATAATACTCCCCCCCGACCCTTGCTCGAAAACGAGGTGCCAGCAGTTGTTACAGCTGTGCACGTAGCTTTAAATTCCCCGCCTAATAATAATGATCAAAACCCTTTGATCCAGCCCGTCCCATCTTTTGATGTCCTCCCTCCGGAGAACGCCCTAAGCCGAGGCTCGTACCCCACAGGGGGTGCCCTTAGCGAGCGTTCATCCTAAGCTTTTTAGCTTAGTTTATGTATGCCCTGGCTGGAGGCTTTGAGTGTAGCAGCTTAAGGCAGCCACGGGATTGACCGGTTAAACAGCCACGGTTCTCGGAACCAGCTGTGAGATGCCCTATAGAAAAAAAAAAAAATCATGATGAAAATCAAAGTTTAATCCAGCCTGTCCCTTCTTGCTGTCCTCCCCCCAGCGACGCCCTAAGCCGAGGTTCGTACCCCACAGGGGGTGCCCTTAGCGAGCGTTCGCTTAATTTTAATTTAGAATAGTTTATTTGCTCCTGGCTGGAGGCTCTAAGTGTAGTAGCTTAAGGCACCCACAGGAAAGTCCGGTTAAGCAGCCAAGACCTTAGTGGTCAAAACTGTGAGAGGCCATTGTAAAAAAAAAAGCGCGACTCCACTAGCAGTGGCGGCTGTCGTCGTTGCCACACGTACCTGTCCGGAACGCACAAACTCACCTGCCCTAAAATAACTGCATTATGCACCTTCCCTCTCAGTAACTTAAAGTTAATGTGCCTAAATATTACTCTATTTCGCACTACAATATGACACCCCTACCACCCAGAGTAACTTAGTTGTGTAGCGTAGTCGCGTCGCATACCTGCATAGTGCATATCCTAACTATTTATGTAATAAATAAAATAAGGAGATCACACTAGTTCCTAAAATTACTTTGACGAGGCTTTTAACTATTTTGTATTAGTGTACGTATTTTATGTCTTCTTGCGTAATGTGCGTCTTATTTGTCCAAAAAATCTTATCTTAATATATATAAATTACGTGTCACGTTGTTTGTTCGCGATGGACTCCTAAACTACTAAACCGATTTTAATCAAATTTGCACACCGTGTGCAGTTTGATCCAACTTGAAAGATAGGATAGGTAGGGCAGGTAGGGCAGGTAGGGCAGGTAGGGCAGGTAGGGCAGGTAGGGCAGGTAGGGTAGGTAGGGTACTAAGTGATAAAGATGGTCCACCCTAAACATTTATATGGCAAAACAACGTTTGCAGGGTCAGCTAGTATACAATAAATCTTACTTATCTTTTTTTTAATAACAATCTGAATTACGTCTATTCCCTTCATAAACTCATTCAAAATTCATCCATGTTTTTGGTTTAAAGCAAAAACAAAGGGCGTTTTAGCCGTATCGTTGTCCTATTTGGTCGTTCATATAAATAACTCGCGTTAAAGCTTTTCCGGCGACACAAATAACAATTATACTCTTACCATGAACGTTTTATTCTTTACATATTTTGAGATTAGCGTAACAACCACATAAAGGGCAGTGTGGTATGAGCATTACTTTAGTAGAGCCATTCATAATGGATGCTTTGACCCTTGGATTACGTATAAAATGAACCTGACAATGCTACAGGGCATGTGTGTGGACATCCCTAAGGCAGGTGTCCCACCGCCGCGCCGGCGGGTAACTAAAATTGAATTAGCGTGCAATGATCATCGATAAGTGATTATTCGCTGGAATGCGTATGTGCTCGCTAAGCGAGTGTCGCTGAGTGAGTACTCTTTGATAGCTCCTGTCGCTGCGACAAACTAGTGGGGAGAGAGTTCTAGCCGGCAGAACCGAGTCTCTTTAACAAACACGGTACCTACAATCTTTTGTATGTGTCTTGAGTGTGAATATTGTGGATAGCTAGTCGCTTCCTTGTTGGCGGTGGGACAGGTGCTTTAATGGCACCATTTATTTTCACAGGTACAAAATGTCAAGGTCCATACGTTTGGGACTCGCTTTATATAAAAAGAAGTTGGTTTCTTTTGTAGAACATTTGTGCGTTCCACTTAAAATTAGTTTAAGATGATAGAACTTTCAATTCATGGGTAAATTCGTATAATACAGTGTGCTCGGTATATTTTGACACGTGACAAAATAATGTGACTGATTTTTTTGATTGATGTTTTCCTTTGCAAGCAGCGCAGTTATTATTACAAAAAGTTATAGCAACACTTATTTTCATTTATTTCATTTAATGTTAACTTGATTAGATTTGTACATAAACGTTTTAAAGTGGACGTGTTTGAAAGAATCCGGATTTTGGGGCAAAATCTTTGACGACAAATTCACTTAACCTTTACCTTTAGAGACTTAAAAAATATACGAAAAAATCTCTATCTCTAAAAGAATATTAGTCTTTTATATGGACCAGAAAACTTTTTCTAAGAAATAAAAAAAGGCCCGTTAACTTTAACGCACCCACGAAGAAGTAATATTACGTTACGGAGTTTTGTAAATCAAAAAGACGTCGTTTGAAAGAGTTTCGTTAAAGTAGGTTGATTAGTTTGCGATCCGGCAGGCAAAGAAAAAATTTAAAAGAAACTGTAGGAGACAGGAAACTTCTAAACGAGCTTTCTAATATCGAAAGAAGATAAGATGATAATGTTCGGACACGGTTTTAAGTTCTTTAATAATTTTTATTAAGTTGTCCTTTTTATCGAACTGAAGCGAAAAAACCTTTTTAAAAGTATTCTCATAGTAAGATGTTTTTACTAAAACAGATGTTCTTTTAATGTTTATTTGCTTTTAAGAAAATTGATATTTGCGAATAGAAAGACAAAACAAGGAGATAAAAGACGAACTTTAATTTTATTGATACTACGTCGAAACCACATTTTCGGCAAAATATTTTTGTTTGTAAACAAACGTAAATGCTTGTTTCCTATTTTTTAATACAATGGTTTGATTCATAGTGCTTTAACAAAGAGGTTTTATTTATTTATTTGAAATAGGTACACCAACAGCATATATATTGGACATTAAATATTAAAAGTTAACGGGTATGTGCTCTTATTTATCCTTTCAACTGTCATTAACGAGACACAATAGAATTTTAATTGTTATCCACCTCAATGAGCCGTCGTAACAGATGATGAGATATATACCAATTACAGGTGTACATGACATTCACATAAAACAAAGCAACCTTCTTAAATTATATAAAATTAAATATTAATTAAAATGGAAAACAAAATAAAGTAAAATGATGAAAACACAACAGTATTAATAAATAAACAGTTTTCAAAGACACAACAGTATTAATTTTAATCAGGCGATGGGTGGGGCGACTGCATTAATGCTGTGATGCGTTTAACTCTTTGCGGTCGATTGCCTATCGCTGAAACTAAACGTATCACGTTTACTATGGCCCTAAAAGTAGCCACTAACTGAGCTTAAGCAATTTTATGAGAAAACACTGTCGATATGACAAGAAGAAGTAAAACAGTCAGTAACTGATTCATCATCTTCCTGCTCTTGTCCCATGTTACGTGGGGCTGGCGCAACGCGTTTTCTTTTTCCACTCTCCTTTATCAACCGTCACGCTATCATTCACTCCTTTCTCTTTCATATCATTCCTCACACAATCCTTCCATCTTTTCTTTGGCCTTCCTCTCCCGCTCCATCCATCAACATTTATATTCATCACTGTTTTAGTCACATTCGCTTCCTCTCTCCTCATCACGTGCCCAAACTAGGCCAAACGATTTCCTTTCAACTTTTCTGTCACTGGCGCCATTTTTAACGTCCCCTTATGTACTCATTTCTTGCTTTATCCATTTTCGTCACACCACACATCCGTCTCAACATTCTCATCTCCGCTACATGCAATCATTTTTCATCCGTCTTCTTCACGGCCTAGCATTCCGATCCATACAGTACGACAAGCCTCATCACGGACTTGTAGATTTTCCCCTTTTACTTGACCCGCATCCGTGGGTCGCAAGTTGTTCCTGTGACCCTAATTACAAATTAGAAATTAGGAACCCAGCATCGATACTATTTTTAACCGACTTCAAAAAAAGGAGGAGGTTCTCAGTTCAGCGGAATTTTTTTTTCTGTATTTTCCCCGATTACTCGGAGACGGCTGAACCGATTTGACAAATTCTTTTTTTGTTTGAAAGAGTATACTTTCAAATTGGTTCCATTGTCATTTGGTCACGATTTGATGATGGGATCTTGGAGAAATCGAGGGAACTCTTCAAATATTATAGGTACATCTATAGCGATTTGGGTATTTTTGATGAGCAGTTGACATTAGGCTATTGTAACTTAGATAAATTACAAACCATCCCACAAAAAAGTGAAAAATAAAACTATTTTACTAAAAATACAACCGATTTCCAAACTAAAAAGTGAAAAATAACTTTAATTTTGGAAGTCGGTGTCTTTGGATCAATATTTTCGTTTTTTGACACCGACTTCCGAAATGGAAGTCGGTTGTATTTTTTGTAAAAAAGTTCTCTAAATTGTAATTTAGAACAGGAAGACCATATGATTCTACCTACGTAGTAGGCATAATGTCACCCATATAATATTATAAGTACACTAGCGGACCCGACAGACGTTGTCCTGTCAAAACATTGTCCAGCGGACAAAATTGTGAATCTAAACCATTCCCAGATCCCCTTGAACACACACAAAAAATTTCATCAAAATCGGTCCAGTCGTTTGAGAGAAGTTCAGTGACATACACACTCACAGAAGAATTATATATATAAAGAAGATAAGCTGAAACATTGTTCATTTGAAATCCCTTTTAATGTACGATAACAAATAACATCCCACGCGAAAGTTCCGACTCTGGTGTACAATTATATAGAGTCATGCTCGTGTGAGCTTTGGTGGAAATTGTTATAAACTGGCTTTGAACATAAGTATAGGATCTTTGCTTAATGGCTAAGGAGTGTTCTGATGTGTCAAAAATACCTATTATTTATCTGTGAATTGTCTCATGATTTTAGTCAAGATTCAACTGTAGCTGTTGTTGTGGTCTAGCGAATCAAAAGGAGTATGTAAGGATCGTAGCAGGTGGCGTTATGTATTTTTTGCCTACCCCCATTGGAAGGCGTGGATTTTCTAATTTTCCAGACAACTTTTCAATCTTTCTTTTTCCTAAAAACCAAGTGACAAGCTAACCATATAACAGCTTTTCATTATTACGAACAGTGCTACCTACCGGATTCATTTGTATTTTCAAACCATCCAGGGACAAACTCAAATATACACACAAAATGTCAACCAAGTCGGTCCAGCCGTTTAGGAGGAGTTTGGTGGCAAACGCACGTACAGAAGTATTATATACCAATATAAAGAAGATAAGGTTTTGTATTTCATCATGTGCGTAGCTTTTTCCCAACTATGTTGTGGTCGGCTTCCAGTCTAACCGGATGCAGCTGAATACCAGTATTTTACATGGAGCGACTGCCTATTTGACCTGCATAACCTAGTTACTAGGTAACACGATACCCCAAGGTACACGGATGCACACACACACAGTGTAGTACATGGTATATAAAGTTTTGTATTTGTACCTGATTAATTTATTGAAGTCGCTCTAAGTGTGTCAAAATGGATTTTGATTCGCGATTGTCATATTCAAAGAAAACCGTAGAATTAGTAAGTACAACATATGTTAATCCTTGAAGAAAACTGAGTCATGGTTTTTAATATTCAGGCACAAAATAATTTAATTGACCTCTGAGATCATGACTACTTAACCGGGCTTTCCTGTGGGTGTCTTAAGCTACTACACTTAAAACCTCCAGCCAAGGATTATTCAACTATGCTAATTAAAACTAAGTGAACGCTCGCTAAGGGCACCCCCTGTGGGGTACGAACTTCGGCTTAGGGCGTCAACCGGAGGGAGGACATCAAGGATGGGACGGGCTGGATCAAAGTATTGATCATGATTATTAGTCGGGGAATTTAATGCTACGTGCTCAGCTGCAGGAACTGCTGGCACCTCGTTATCGAGCAAGGGTCGGGTGGAGTATCATTTACTCGGGGACGCGGTCGTGATCGCAAAGGACATCGGCGACGAGGTCGGAATGACGGAAGGCGTCTGTTTTTGTACACTGTACTGGTTTCCCTACTGCTCTCCTGGAGGAGGGTAATGGGGTCGTCAGGATCGGTAAGGATTAAACTTTTGTTGACACGCTTTACTAGTCACATTGTCATAAAATCTAACAATATATCTTTGATCCATTTAATTTTTTTTCTAAAAACACCTTTAAATTATTTAGAATATTCTAACATAAAGTTCTAAAAGGTTTTATCGTGATTTTGTCAAAGCTCATTCAATTTGATTATAAGAAGCTTTAGCCTATTTTTAAGTCTCATATCAAGATTTAAGTGCTCGAAGTTATTTTAGGCACCCAATTATAACAGCTCAAGAGAGATTTGACGTTTTAAATTTCGGGGCAGAGAAGTACATCAAGTTTTCAACCGTGAAAAAGACGCCTGTATTCCTCGAAGGGTTAAGCAGAAGTGCACCTTATGCTAGTTATGTCCCATGTTATAATATCGGGTAATATAAGCAGTGATAGCCTAGTGGTGTGACCGTCAGACTACCAAGTCATAGGTTTCGAGCTCGAACCCAAGGCAGGCACCTCTGACTTTTCGGTTTATGTGCGTATTGTATAGGTAATTGTCACTTAATTTAAAAACGGAGAAAAACACATCGTGAGGAAACGGCATGCCTGAGAGATATTTGTCGACGACATCTGAAGCCAAGTCAGAGGCCCATGGGCGGCTTTAAAACTCTGACACCAGGTTAGTCAAAAATCACACGAAAAGAAGATAGGGGGCGCGCGTTTTGCCATCAACTGGGCATAAATGCAGACTCCGGGTTGTCATTGAGAAATCCCAGATAGAAAAACCCAATACCACTTTGCCTGACCCGGGAATCGAACCCACGACCTCATGCTCAGCAGTACGCTCGCAACCACTAGACCAACGAGGCAACCTTCTTATAAATCTAGACTCAAGTACAGTCTGATATGTTTGCTGTAGTTATGGGATAGTTAGAGAAGAGTTAAAAACTACATACGAGTACTAAAATCAGCTTATTATTGGCCCACTGTAGATCAAAGGCCTATGAGAATACAGAGAAGGCACGAGCATTGATCTCCAACCTTGCTTAAGGCGAACGAAAGCCTGCGAAATTCAAATTTTCTTATGTTTTTTGCAATTTACAGGTCAGGGTCAAAGGCAGCGAAGGAGGAGGCGGAACGCGTGCGGGAGAGGCAAACTTCGCGCCCTCACGCACCTAACCGCCGCAGGAGGAGACGCCCTGGGCGTCGGGAATCGAGAGCCGATTTCCGGCCACCGTAGGCGCGGGTTTGCGGACGGTGAGCAATGGTTAGTTTTAGTCAGTAAGAGTCTGATACGCTCTCCTGCTCTGGGCAGAGCGGGAGAGCGTAAGTTATTTGATAATTTCCCACCCAAAAAAGGGGGGTTCAAAATATTATTCGTGACCGTAAAAAATTGGTAGGTATGTATTAACAGAATTATAATGATTAAAATCATCAAAACATCGCTCACGTTCAAATTACCCTAATAATTACTATTTCATGAAATCATGACATTTGAGGCCAATTCATTCTAACTTAGAGTTGTATTGGACACTCTAATTATTATAACATAAACATAACATCACGCCTTGTTTCCCCGAAGGGTTGGGCAGAGGTGTACTTGTAGTAGGTACACCCACATTTCGCCAGTTATGTTTAAGTACCATGTAATACGGGGCGAGCCTATTGCCATCAACCGGGCACAAATCTAGACTCCGGGCTGCTACTGAGAAATTTCAGATAGAAAAACCCAATAACACTTTGCCCGACCCGGGAATCGAACCCAGGACCTCATGCTCAGCAGTAGCGCTTGCGACCACTAGACCAACGAGGCAGTCAAATTATTATAATTCTGTGTATAAATATTTGTTAAGTTCACGGTATATATCGTAAATATATTAATCTACTTTCAACCTGACAGTGACGTGCAAATTGTAAAAAAAACAAGATAAATTGAATTTTACGGGCTTCCTTAAATAAAATCTACATACCTCAAATTATTAGATTCCATACCCATTTTACCTGTTGCTAAAATCAAACACTTTTCATTTAAATTACTTAGCAACACTCCCCAACTATTATCTATTTATAGCGAGTAAAAGCTAACTGAAAAAGGTTTCCGATATCACACGGATGAAAGTGAAGGGCCTTTCAAAGGAAAATTTTAGTGTGGAGTTGTGTGCCTACCTACTTAGCAACGTTTGAAAGATTCTCCCTAGGGCTGAATGTCACCCCGTGACAATATTAACGATATTCGAGAACAATATAGAAGAGAGATTGCTCGACGCTTATACTTTATTTGCGATGTAAGTTATTTTTTACAAAGTTTGGAAATATAGTTTTGTAGGTAAGCTTAGGTCTGAGAGCAATTTGAGGCCTGAAATATTTTATATTTGGGGCAAATTGTGGATTTTCTATTCTGTCACGTACATATGGTATTCACGATACACTTCTTTGATAAGAATAATGATGATCACAATAATACCAAAGTGTTAGCTAATTATTATAATAAAAACGTATTACACAGTATGCAATAAAGTAGCAGGATTAAACAACGTTTAGTAATACCAACTTACCACTAAACCGCTTCGCTAAATCGATCCCAGACTAGAACAACGGAATGTCGTCAAAATATCGTCGATATGTTCTCTACCTTACTTCACGCTGTCATCGCAGCATTAGTGTTCTCAATCAGCGCTTCGTTTCGTCGAAAATCTCGGTAAAAGAGGATTTATAGATTGTTGATGTTACCTATATATGATGTGGATGTGTTTATTAAATGTGTTACAATTAAGGTTGTATTATGTAACTTGATAATGTTGTTAGCGGCCCCCGGTTAATCAGATCAAGGCTGTACTCAGAATTACGTTGCGACATAATATCTTATAAGTAAATTAATTATTGTTGTTATTAATGTAGTTATGGCAAGAACGCTTATATATAAGCTGTAGAGGTAACTTCTCTCTTTAACTAGTGCGAAGGAAAAAGAAAAATTATTCTTATAAGCCTGTTGATGTCCACTTGGCATATAATACACCCGCCGGTATAGTGAAAAGTCTCTTCATGTGTATTGTGATAAACCTACAGCACCAAATATTCTTCAAGTAGGAAAAAGGAGATTTTCTCCTTTGTTGATATTTGTTAATAATACGGAGTTTTATAGAAAAATCTCAAGTAATTAAATCACAACTACAAAGTAGGCACTATGTCATAAGGTGTTCTGTTTTCTTCTTTGTGACGTAACATAGATAAAAATTCTTTATGGAATTAAAAGTAAAAAAATTCAAACCTACTTTCGTTCGGCACTTCTTCACAGAAGTCGTCACAGCTGAAATGCGGGTAGATTAAAAAAGGGCTCCTAAAAGTGTCTGTAACGACCTAATTAGTGAATAAAAAATTACTTTGACTTTTAGCCAGAAGCTGGCGGCATTGTTTTGTGCTCTGAAGAGCCTCAAACTCAATGTCTTTTTGCAATCTTTGTTGTGGTAAGAACAATGGAAATTGACGTTTCATAAAAAATTATAATTTCGTCATGTGCGTCGTAAGTCTTGTTTTAACTCTGATGAAATAAATGTGTAGGTATGTGTCAAAGTACAACGTGCGGGCTTTCATCTTTCCGAGTATCGTAAAACAGGATTGAAGCAAGGGTTTCCCTTTGATGTGTTGGGAGACAATGCTGTCATAATAAGGGCTTATTTTCAGCTATAAAAATAATCTTTTTGTTAATGTCATTGTATTTCTAAGAGTTCTGCGTTTCACTTTATGATCAAATCATACTTTTCCTGTACCTGTTTTATTCGTTTGGTCATTATTGCTATGGTTGTGGTTATCAATATTACATTATCTTTAATCATCTAGATTACATAAACCGCATCAACATTAATGGCTTCCCACTCAAACATCGTTAATCGAGTTTGTTGCCACTTCTGGAGCTGTAGGTATGAGAGAATTAGGGTAAGCGCCATCACCTTTTAAACCAATTACCATGCGATGGCGATTGAAAAGGGACAACAGAGCATCAAGCAATTCATCGTTAATAGAAACATCAAAGGTCACCTTCTTTATTACCTTTTGTAGTCAGCTATATAATCGATTTTCTACATCGTTGGTCTCCTTTCCCATTTTCTCCGTAGAAGGTGAAGATAATACTGTCCGCTTCACAGCTCTGTGTACAATACAAATCTCAGTATATTGCATTTCATGAGGTGCGTCTTTTCAAAGGGTTCATTCAAAGTGAGTGTTTTTGCTGATAAAACGTCGACCCGAAGGTCCGCCTTGGATAATTTTTGTGTAAGAAAAGTATTGCTCGAGAGGAAAATACCGATGTTGTGTAAAAGGCGCAGAGGCTGCAAACTAAGCAATGAATTATGTTCATATGGGATGGTTCAATTTGGTTGAAAGCTACGCAAACATATGGGAAGGTTTTCAGTGTTTCGTTTTGCGAGTATGAAGGGATATGTCAGTCTACCTACGTAAATTGGTAAACTGGCAGAATTGTAAGGTTTTATTCAATAAGAATACTAATAACAACTAATTCGTTAAATCTTATCGTTTAAATGTCTTCATTGTGTACCAATTTTGATGAAATTAGATAGGTACAAAAAGAACTTAAAATAAAAATGTTCTAAACGAACCCAAACATTGATGTATTTATAGTATCCTATTGACATTTTAGTAAGAGCGGCGTAGGATGAAACTCCAATAAAAATACTTCAAAGACTTTAGTATAATGTTAAGTTTATTTTATAGTTTACAGTCATTTAACATAGTCTTTCTTTTGTTTACAGATGAGAGATTTGTGTATTATTAACAAAAATGTGCAACAACATATAAAATATCTTATAGATTAAGTTACTATTTTGGCTTCGCCTCACTTTATAGCTAAGTTTATATTACAAACAAGAAAGGTTTCTATTCCTTAGAATAAGAGTTCAGTAGCATTAACTGTACATTTTGTAGTAAAATACACGTTAAGTATAATATTATTTTTATGCTACAGATATCATTACATGGAACTTAATCTGTCATGGTGAAATTAAATAATTTACCATCATGGAATTTCATTTATGTACAATCTACATCGTATTAATCTTACTTCAAGTAATAATTTTGTCTTAAAACTAAATACACTTTGTGTAAACATTCCGAATTTTGATAATATCAGAAAATAAAGATCAACAAATCATAAATCTGAACATTAAAATATTCCAACAATAAAAGTTATATGTACACAATTTTAAAAATTACATGTCCACGGATAGCACTTTACGTAATATCACTCATTGCATAGTAAAAAAAGTACTAAAACCATTTTACGAGCATTTTATGCATTGTCGTGAATTACGTGATGTCACTTGTAAATCAACGGAATTTTTGCAAAACTGCGTCTTTACACTTGAGAAAATTATTATTTTGATCCTTTTATGGATCCATGACCTATTCGAGTTTATATTACAACAGATTTAGAAGAATTTTCATTTTCTAGGCTAGTTTTATATGCATGGTATTTAACTTTAGTTAAGTCTAAGTCATGGTCGAATGTGTCATACAATAAAATTGTATGACGAAACAAAAATATTTTTATAGATTATTTCACATTCTAGTTGTTTCGAGAGTGATTGTTAATAAACATGAGGATAGTTCGGTTGTACCTACGTCGAATTTCATCTCCTGTCGAACAGGATCTACCCGTCTACTCTCCGATAGAGGATTTATTTATTAGATACCTATTTCATGTAAGCTCAAACCGATGCTTTACAAACTGAAATCTGCTCCAAGCAAAATCTGACGTGACTGAAGTTATATTTGGAAGTTAAATTGCCTTTAGCTGAATCATCTATAAAAACATTTTTATTTAAAATGATATAATCTGCTTGAATATCAGCATACATCACATTTGAACGAAAACTTTATATTTCGTTTGGGTGAAATATTTTACCATCATAATTTAGAAGTTGTCACATCATCAAGGGTAAAACAATAGAAGAATAGTGAAAGAAAGTAAAGCTAAGAGTTGTGGTTGCCAGAACAGAGTTCCTTTGTTCCCGGTGTTGTGTTGTACTGCAGCTTGATTCTCGCCTGATAAAGAGAACGAAATTATTAAACTTTACAGTTTCTACAAAGTTTTCAATATGTCTCAGTTATTCTATTATCTTGTACGAAACTATCAACGAGAAAGTTTTACTGGGACTATAAATTATTAATTTATATCTCTTCTATCTTTGCTCGCAGTGAAATAGTTTAACGTCTCCGTCCCCCTAACGATAAAATACTTAGAAGAGAATTTTAATAATGGAACACTGCATGACTGACTTTTAAATAAATTGAATTTGAACGTCTTTTAATTTTAATTACCATAGTTAATTTGATCTAAAAATAAAAATAAATGTTACCAAGAAAAGTGAAGGTGATGCCTAGATTGCTTCATATAGTTGTTCAGTAGATTATAAATAAATATTTAAATAATAATTACAAAAAACGAAAGTGCTTTCATGTTAAAATCCCTTTTATGTCTTTGTGCTTTCATAACACAATAAATATTTCGTTCTAAGATTAGAGAGAAAATAAATAATACAAAATGAAACCACTTACCTATCAAAACGTGAACATTGATCGTTACTTGAGAATGGTTCTGCAAGTGACAAGAATACGTCCCACTGTCATTTTGTGAAGCTGATGATACACTAATAGTAGCGCTGAAAAGGAAACAGAATTTGTATGTCTTGCAAGGCAGCACATAGCGATACTATAGCATTTTATAAAACCATAACCACCTTTGCGTCTCAAATAAACTCACTTGAATTTGAAAGAAAATCAGGGCTCGTTTGTACAGTTTTCGGACGGGCACAATGAATTTTAAATAAGTAGGTAAGTACCTACTTATTTAATAATCATTATTTAATTATGGAATTATCTGTCAGTTAAGCCGATATCATAAAAATAATATATATGCAAATATGTAACTTTAATATAATATATGCATATTTATGCAAAGGTGGTGAAATTTACCATATTTTTTTTTTTTATCGGTATTAAAAAGGGTTCTCACCTCATATTCCGCCAAGAGACATTTTCTGTAAACTCCTTCCCTTGTTTCTTCCAAACAATTCCATAAATATTATTTTCTACTGGAGGTGTCGTTGGTTTGATTGTAGTCAGTTCAGTCGTGGTCTTTTCTGGTGCTTTCTTAGTAGTAGTACTTACACTAACAGTTGAAGTGATCGTCGTCGTCTCGACACTCCAACTTTTATTCATCATTATATCTATTCTATTGAATATTGTACTCATTTTTGTTGTTAATTCTGTAGTTGTAGTTGTGGGTAAGGGTGTAGTAGTAGGTACAGGCGTCGTCAGCGGCGCTTTCGTGGATATAGACGACACATACTGTTCTGATATGATACAGGATAATTTTATAGCGCTACCCGCTTTATAAAATCTGTCTTTCACATCATGTGTGTCGTCACCGTTTATGGATATAACAGGAGCTGAAAGAAAAACCATTTGTTTATTTGTGTAAAAAACCTCATCATTATGTAAGAGACTGAAATTTTGGGTAATGGCCTAAATAAATTAAATAATTTCATATTTTCTCCCTTTCATAATTTTTAGGTTCATCACGGACTCGGAAAATTTGAATTATTTCCTCCACGGAGACGCAAAACATAATTATGTTCCAGTTATTTTCTCAGGAAACGCACAAACAGGACTTCAAGGGCCTAATAAAAACTTTACTACTTTTTTAAGACCTTACCTTTCCGCTACCGTTGACAAAAAATAAGCAAAATAAAAAGAAATAGGCACAGAAAGCTATGCTAATAAATCGAAGTAAATACTTTAATTTGTCTAAATCACATAAATACTAAGAAACGACGTCATTAAGTGCTGTTACATGCAAATGGAGATTAAGGATATTTTCGGGGAAAAAACAGGTTACCTTAAACGGTAATATCAAAAGCGATTAAGACGAAATGAAATGGCGTGCCAAAATACAGACCAAAGAGAAAAGAAGATGTGAGAAATAAAGAAGAGCTATTCAATTTCACAAATAATACACACAATAGCATGACTTAATTAAACGTTTTAACAAAAGATGAAAAGGAATTGTCAGCAAAGAATTTATATTGATTTGTTTTTTACTTACGTAAAACAGTGAGATTTGTAAATATTGTTCTTGGGGGATGTGTGGATATTTGGCACATATAGTGACCAGCGTCGGTTAACTTCACTGGATTCATACTAAGTTTCCAGTTGTTAGGGTATTGGAATTTTACTGCTATCCTATTGTCGCCGGCGTATAACGCTGGACCCACGGTGAGGAGTTGTGCTGATTCCGTGGTGTTTCTCAACCACATCACCTGTATAAAAGGGAGACACATTAAAATAAATGAGCATACAAATTGCATCACCAAAAATAACGGATAATAAAAATAACAATATATGCTTAGAATGCATATTATTACCGTGTATTAACATTATTTTGCCACTGAATGTAAAAAACACCTTTTTTTATAAAGCATTTTAATTGTTTGTATTTTTTCACTTTCACGCCATTCTTAACATTCATTTAACCATCGTTGATTTCCTTGACTCATTCACGGATACTCAGCCTTTGACTTACATTTTTTGTAAGGAAGCTAATTTGGAAACCGAAATGATTTTAACGACTAAAATTACAAATTCTTTTCGGTTCGAAACGAAATAAAAGGTAGAAAGATTTGAAATAAAAGAGCTCATAACGTTTTTGAGCACTGAGGAAATTCACACAAAAGAAATTCTTGAAAGTCTTTGGAAATTAATGATGGACGAATGGACATTTATTTATTATTGCGCACTTCTGGGTCTACTAAACAAAATATTTAAAGGGTAAATAGATAGATTTTGATGAAAAATTTGGTACAGCAAACTATTTTATGGTGCTAAATCTCTACTCAACAATAAAAACGCTTTGGAAATTGAGGAACTGGTGTAAAAATACATTTTACAGAAACGTTTTTTGAACTGTTCGTGTAAAAACCAACTTCATTCTCGTATTTTAGTTCACTAGAAAAATACACGAATCAGTTTCATACCACGAAATATTAGAACTCTAGGAAGTGCTTTTGTATAACTTTTATGTAGTAGAAAAAAGTAGTAATTGTGTTTAAAATTTTCACAGAATACATGCACCCAAAACCACAATTTTTTTTTGTGTAACATTGCGCGCTGCCGTAAACAGCGATTTTTACAACTAAAATAAAACTCGTTTCCCAGCAAACATGCTCAATGTTTCTTAGTTTGATGTACAGAATACATAGATAATGGCTATCTAGGGTCTTTTTACACCCTGTCTATTTCTCTAATTCAATTTGAAAGTTACCGTTTTATCCTTGAGCATGACGACTCTACAGTTCAGCAAGGCTTCTGCCCCGACATGTGCCGTCACTTGAGTATACTTCTCCTCCTCAAAGTATGGACCCCAATGATGCTCATGGTGGTGATCATGAGCATAGCTTTGAAACGGCACATACGGACGAGTCTCTTCTACCTTGTCTGTTGAATAAATAAAATTAACCTTCAATAATTTAGCTTCTGCTTAGAATGAACTTTATTGATAAGCTATCAACTTAAATTGTCTGTAAATTTAAATCACATTTTTACTCTAAATTTTTGTCAGTCGTATAAAATGGCTGTACAACGGCAAATTGACGGAGAGTCTAAAGGTCACCAATCAAGTTCCTTGGCTTTACGAGGTACGAAGATAAAACAAATGAAATGCTATAAATATTGCCTTAGGAATTACTAATGTGTTGAAAATGTGCCTGAATGAGCAAAAATGGTGCGATGATGTGTATTTAAATATTTAATTAATGATTAAATTAAGTCAATAACTAAACATACAGGTACACAAGTGACAATTATAAATATTATTTTAATAAAACTACACTACTTTAGTTTTTATTTATTTAGTTTATCAGTACAAGCCCGTGCACAGCGTAGGTAGAATTTTGTTGGTCCTAAAATTATTATGCAAAACGAAACGACCTTTTTCAAAAAGTTGATAGTAAACTGTTATCTGTTTCAACTTTCGGAATAAATTGTTTTATTGCAGCGCTCGAGGTAATTTAGAGCTAAAGGAATGTAAATTACTGTGACAAGGATTGCGGTAGATTTTAATTACGATTCTTTTTTTTATTAAAACTTTCTCATAAGAAATTCATAATCTATGATTTTCTATCACGGGCACTTACGGTCAATTATACCTATTAGTCGTTATTTTACGCTTTCGAATATTTTTCATTCGATTATCTAGGATTTTGTACAAAAAAAATATTTATGCACAAAACGATACTAATACAGCGGTAACTAAACTTAAATAAAAAACAACCTTATTTCACATTTTAAATTAGACGAAACAAAATAAGATTTGCGAAAAGTAATTTTCTTAATCTCCTTTAAATCAGGAAGTAGCGCTATTTGAATTTCAATTCTGATAAGATCGTTTTAGCGTCGTAAAGAAATGTTTAAAATCTGATACTGTTACGTTTTAAACGTCTCGAACAAAGTAAGCAGATTCATATTTCTTTATGGATATAGGCCACGAGCACCCAAGACTTAGGGACAGTTCAGACTGAGACGTGATGTGACGCGAATTTATAAGATAGTGGTGACGCTACTATAATTTATTATAATTGTGTAATTATCGAACTTATTAATTCCATGAAAAACTAAATTAAACATTTCAGTGGGAGTGCGAAAGCGTGTCGAAGTACGCTGAGATGTGCTGCGAAACGTCTTGCTGCTCACCGCCGAAACGCGACGCAGTGCGCAGGACGTACATTGTATGCGTTGCTTCAAGCCGTGCAAAGCCACAAAAAATACGCTCCTCGGAATCTCGGCGTCACGCGACGTTTTGCGCAGCGCGGGTTCAACTAGCTTCTTCAAGCATCTCCAAGCCTCGTCAAGGCACGTCACGTCTCAGTATAAACTGACCCTTACTGCGGACGCGAAAATCGATACTTACTCTGTAACAAATGATCGTTCCTGTCAGTAGCTCCTTCACGCTTGATATTTTCGCGTAGTTGCTTGGTGATGTTTTTGAAAATCTCTCTGGACAGGGCGAGACTGTCCTTCTCATCGCTTCGACGTCTTCGAACGACATTTGTTCGATAATCTTCAGGAAAGCGCAACGGTTCTGCACAGAGCAATGTCTTGCTTTTAAAAAGTATATCTTTTTTATTATTTTCACTAGTTTATCGTGTTCTTCAGTTGGGTTATGCTGTAATTGTTTTTTCAAAAAACCCATTTTTAATATTAATGCCGAATTGGAATTGAATGATCCATACATTAACTTGCCATAATGGTACTAGACTAGTATTAAATCCTTCTACTTCTGCTAGCACCAATCCTTAGAAAATACTTTTTTTTACTTTAATGTTAAATTTTTAAATGTGGTGTTTTGAATTTCTAGTCACGACTTTCTGATTTGTTTAACTTCCTTTATAAAGAAATTTCAAGGAAAACTTCGTACAAACGATGAATATCCAAAATGGTTTTGAATAAAAACGGTACACTTGGAAGAGTTTTCATCCATCTCTTAAGTTGAATCGTGGACATTTTATTAAATATTTTTTCAGAGAAAATGCTTTGGGTTCACTTTTTAATATTACCTTTCTGTATCTCATTCGAAATCTAGTCAACAATAAAAAAACAATTATAGGAACACTTACTATCAGCTGTCGTTACAGCTTAATCTAGTTTAATTTCCATAATTATGCTAATCAATCTGTGATTAATAAAACGATAGTTTATTTTATAGAACAGAAAGTCAAAAAATAAAGTTTTCCTTTCCCATCTTCTTCGTCATTTTTTGTAATAGCCAAAATATTTAGATATATTATTATATTTTTATCTTGCTTTTTTATTAATACCTTTAATGTTACTTTAATATTTTGCTTCTATACCAATTAATTTCAGGTTTAATAACTTGCCAAAGAAGTAACTTCTTACTTTCATATTTCTAAAGAAATACTGCACTTGAATGGCGCCTTACTAAAACTAATTCATTGCTGAAACATCATTAAATAAATACCTTAGGTAATTATTATTTATACTTACAATTAAAAATTAAAAAGTAAATTAAAATGTCTACTGTTCAAACTTTATTGAACTTAGTTTTGAATACCTGTGTGTTTAATTACAAAGTTTATTATAAACTTCTGATTTACAATGTTTACAAAGATTAATTGCACTATCGAAACAGAAATATTATGCGCAGAAATATTATCTTAATATTAATTATTTATTACGGAGAGTAATTAATTCTGTTTTGAATGTAATGCGTCTTACGTAAACGATTTGTACTAGTGGATTTAAATATCCGTTTTACATTTTATAATAGTAAGTTCAAGTTACTAAGATGAATATTCGTTAAAGTTTTTATGATATTGGAATTAACTACTATTTTAAAAGAAACACTTTTAATTTTGATACGATTAATATTAACAATTTCCTATTGTAAATAGGCATTATTATTATAAAATTACAATTTTATTTTAAATTAGATTTTTGATTTTGTTCAGCTACAATTGTTTGTATAAAAATACAATAACCACTCCATTCGAACCAAAAAAACACTTCATAAATTCAGTTCTCTCTCTAAATTCACCATAAAACTACGCAGAGCACTTATGAAATACTCATCAAACATTTCAAATATTCAAAAGTCGATACTGAAACCAGATATTGGTTATGCTGACCGTCATATAAATAAAGTATGGATGCACTAGCGGTCCGAGGTTGGTTACGTAATTGCCATACGCGAAACTCACTCTGGGTTGTGATTGGATTTTGTTTCAATTTTTAATATTAATTCGCTATTAGGTAACATTGAAAAAGGGTTATTCTGTTTTTTTATTGTTAGTTGAAGTGTTGCATTTGTGCAATTGCAAGCTAGCATGTGTTCTAAATTTTGTGCAATTGCAAGCTAGCATGTGTTCTAAATTTTGTATGTTCGTTTCGTTGTTTATTTGATTTAAATGTTGCTTCTGTGATGCAAGGTGCAGATATTATTTCTTTGCATTATTAATTAAAGGTCTATTTATTTAATTATGATTGTGCTGTTTCAAAGGCTTATTTGGAACACGTCATGCTATGCATAAAAACTGCGAAGGCTAAGTGTATTCATTATTTATGTACATTTTAGGTTGTTTTAATTTATTTTTTAGTGAAAAGCATAGTGCTAACTAGACAGACAAGTATTATATCATTAAGATAAATCTATATTTGTATAACTGACTTACCAGATGCAGTATGAATGCAACATAACGCTAGAAACACGAAGTAGAGGCCGTCCCACTGCATATTAGAGACATCACAGGCGCGGACGCATTACGCTCGCCGTTTACCTGGAAAAACATATTTTTTGTTTATTTACAATTAAAATAGGTACAGAAGAAAAAAAATGTCCTATGTTATTTACGAATCTTGACAGGATTACAAAAACGAGTCTTAGTTCTTAGTAGAATAGCTATGAGAGTTGGTGGCTGTGCTACAGCTATTTGATCATTTATAACCTTTATATATATTTATATATATCTCTCTCTTTGTATATCTATTTGATAATTTGAATAATCTTTTAAGGTTATTAACAATGTTTATTCGAAAAAAAATCGCAGTAAATTGAGTTGTGCTGTATCGTATTATTTTAGTCAACCGAATGTTTTGATTGTTCGATCAGCTTCATTTTTACCGAGTTCAAAAAAAGGAAGGTTATCAATTCGACACGTATGTATGTAATATTTTAGAGTTCCGTACCTCAAAAGGAAAAAAACGGAACCCTTATAGGCTCACTTTGTTGTAAATATGTCTGTCTGCCAGTCTGTCACTACCCTTTTTCTCAGGAACGCGTGGAGGTATCAAGTTGAAATTTATATAAAATATCATGTTTCTAAGTCAACGCAATAAAAAAATATGGCCATTTATGCGACATATTTTGATACTCGCAAATAAATCAAAACCTATGGGGTACTTCCTGTTGACCATGAAATTTGACAAGAAGCAAGGTTTCATGGCATAAGTAAAAGAGTCTGAAAATCGTAGTTAATCACATACAATTTATTTTTTTGCGATTACAAACTTTGATAAGTGACCGTGGCTAATCGATATATGTATCTATGTATTAGTATTTATTCTTATTCTAGTTGTCTTTCAGTTATGTTGCTCCTGCCATGTTTTGTTTCTGCATCGCCCTAAGGTTGACTGGTAGAAAATGCCTCAGGCATTAAGTCCGCCTTTGTATAGTATTTTTTTTTTACTTGTGCATAAAATTTTAATAAATAAATAAATATATCGGAGAACATTATAAAGTTTGATTTTAAGATAAATTCATCCCAACTACGGAACCCTTAATTCTGTGTGGTCCGACACGCACTTGGCTGGTTTTTTTATGTGATTGGGAATTCCAATTGAAACAAACTAAATTCGTTTTTGTTAAAATTGCTACATTTGTAACATGAACTAAAAACAAGTGGGTACTATCTCCTTAGGTTCTAGTTCCCCTATTCTAACTTTTCCATTTAATCTAAATGGACTTTTTGAAGACACATACAGCATCTTAATACCTAACTTATCCAAATGTGCTAAGGTTATTGAGTTCGCCACAATTTATTGGATAGATTTCGCGCTATACTGCTTATTGAGGCTGTAGGAATCGGTTTGAAATGATTTCGAGACGGTTTTCGTTGTATCAGGATTTCGAATTTAAACATTACAATTCCACAGAAACTTCAACATTATATTCGCACTGAACGCTGTTGGAGACAGTGGAAGTGACACTTGAAGTGCTTAGGTGTCCATAGATTTTTTCGATATTTGTGCTTAAATGATTAAGCACCTGGGCGACCGAGCTCTGCTCCGGTGAAAATAGAAAATCATCATTTAATAGTATAGGAAAGTTAAAGTACCTACTTATTCCATACTGCCATGGATAGTAGGTACTTACTAATTCCATGCTGCCATGTCGTTATTCGAATGTCATTATTCATTATCTTGTTCTAAACTTTGGACAACCGAGCTCTGCTCGTGTGGAAATATGGAGAAAACGAACCTAGCTAGATCAATTTTTCGCTCCCGTAAACCCTTATTGCAACTTTCATCGAAATCATTAGAGCCGTTTTCGAGAACGTGAGTACAAATATATATACAATTATTGCTCGTTTAATAGTATAGGATAGGATAAGATCTGTCAGCTTCTTACAAAGTTGCAAAGTTTTAGAGATTAAAATCGAGACAGACACAGACATCACTTGTTCATTTATCGATCATTAACATTCCAACGTGGCGATCTACAAAAAATACGACATCGAATGTCTATTGCTTACACATTTATTCGATTTTGTTTGTCACGTGTCCTTTGACAAAGATCTAGCAAATTTGTAGGCACCTCTGAGGTCCATAACTAAACACATCTCACAAAATAGTTAACTAACTTAGATTGCCTCAGATACGTTATTTAATAATTTAAATGAACGTAATTGGTTCGTGCGTGTTTGTGAATAAGAAATGCTTCCGTTGGCTCTGGCTGAAGTTTCAGAATTGCGGACTTGCGGTTAACGTAGGTAGTTGTAGTTAGCTTATAAAATTGTAGCAGGGCAATTTTCATTTTATATCACGAGGTATTCTGCGAGGTGTATGAGATATTAAGTAGGCACTCTGTTAGCCGGAGGAGGTGAAGCCACAACTAGCGGTTTGTGTTTAGATAGTTTTGGTATTGCGAGGTTTGGAGCGCTTGCGTCGATATAAGGGTTAATGGAGTTTGGTGGGTAGTTGTGATCTAAACGTGTTCTGAATAACCTATTACAAGCCTTGTTATGATCAAGAAGTAAATGATGTAGACGATGGAATATTTAGAATATAGAAGGTACCTTTATTGGAGTCAAAGAGAAAAATAATTCATAGATAATCAAGTACCATAATGAAAATCTGTCAAATGATTTTCAAAATATTTGAATATTGCCTATAATTGTAAAGTTTTTCTGGAACTCATTGTTAAGTGGTTCCTAATGCCTTGAGTCGGTGTCAGTGAAGCGATGGCGTTGAGTGCTACTTTTAAAACTTCTTTAGAAATTACTTTAGGGTTTATTAAATAACGATAAAGAAATATTACTTAAGGCAACTTTAAGACTAATAAATAGATCACAGTGAGTGATCAAAGTATTGGATAATTTATTTTTTAATAAAGTTTTTCAACTGTGACCTGCTATTGTTTCAGAGGTTATGTTATGCTTATGAGATATAAGTTCCAAAAAGTTGATGAAGTATAATTGTTGATCAAAGTTGATGAAAGGCTACATACAGATTTTGGTAGCGAGATATGGAGAAAAACAAGAAAGGTATGGGTGATTTTTGACATAGGAATGGTGTTGGGGCAGATCAATGAAAGATGCTGAGAACAGGATAATTCAGTATAATAAGTAGTTTCAGGGTTTTATAGATGTAAATTAGTCGCGACAATAAAAATACGTCGCACCGTCGAATTTGTGTAGAAAAAAAAGGGACAAAAGATGGCAGCCATGTGTCAGTAGAGTTGTGGCGCGTTCCATTCGACACGAAGTGATCGTTCTTGAGTTCTTGAACATCACAGCGTTCCAGCTCTGTTGCAAACAAATGGAAAAAAAAGGCGGCTGGGACAGAAGATGCGGAAAGCGGAGAGCCTGTTGTGGAGCACTTCAAGGTCTATATATATGTCCAGAATTTGACTGCGGTAGGCGAGTTGATTTGTTGATAGAAAGAAAAAGAATAAGCTGTGTTTAAATCAATTATTTCTCCCAAAAATACAATAGTACCCAATATAATTGGAGTTGATAAAAAAGTTATTTTACTGTTCATACAAAAACTGTAGGTAGCGATAAAAAACAAATTCGAAAGGCAAATAGACTATTTGACCTGCTAAATAACAAAGAATAAAGTGTTGTAACGTATGCATGATACAAATCACACAACCCAGATATAAGAAGGTAAACTCATTTACAATTCTCACAGAATTCAGCAAAGCAATCAGTCTGCGAAGTCGACAAAATTTCGAAGTCAAACTTGAAGATATCCCGTAACATCAAGACTTTTATTGAGTTATCGAAGTACTACGAAAAGGATGAGGCAATTTTTTATAGCTTATTTCAGATTCTGTTTCTTGATGTCAGTTTAAAAAAGTAAGTTAATATAAGATTCTTTTTGACTGGCTGAATAGATTTGAGTACGACTGGAATCAATCGTATCAGACTATTTAATTGTTTGAGTATTAGTTTTTCTGAGTTGTTTGATAAGTCTGAAATGTTTGTAGCTTAAAAGAAGTAAAGCAAATTACTGTTTGTTTTAAAATTCTTAGTCATTTGATTTTTATTAAATTTAATAAGCATTTTAAATCTGGCTTTTTTATCTCAGCTTGCAGTTGAAGGTTTTCTTTTTGATAGAACAAAGAGGATAGAAAATAAAACCTCTTTTTTAACCCTTCGGGGAAAACAGGGATGACGTTAAGTTATGTGACTAGAAATTACTTTCTGACTAGAAATTATTTTCTGACTAGAAATAAAATAATGTTGTTTTTGTAAAACTATGATTAACAAAGTATGTAACAAGTATTTAACAGCCACGCGGGTCGATCGATCAGGTTAAGCTACGCTTGCTACAGTTGGTTCGTGGATGGGTGACCATCTTTACATACCAAGACCTCTCCGTGCCTCGGAAAGCACGTTAAGCTGTTGGTCCCGGCTGCCATTGTAGATCTTTTACGGTCGTTACGGGTCGTCAGAAGCCCGAAAGTCTGACAACCAGTCTTACAAAGGGGTATTGTATTACCCAGTTACTGGATTGTGGCAGTCGCTCCATGTAAAAATACTGATATTTCGCTGCATACGGTTAGACTAAAAGCCGGTCAACATAGTTGGAAAAAGGCTAGACAGATGATGATGACTAACGAAGTATTTGAAGTTCATCATTTACATAAAACAGGATTATGTGAACAATTGAAACTCGCCTTCAGGAAATTTAACATCAAAGAATTTTTACATAACACCCAGACTTTTCTTAACGAATCTCGTAAATAATTCGTGCGCTAGGTATACCCATAAAAGTATATTTGTCTCACGCACTGACACTGTTAGGTACTGCTAAAATATTACTGGAAAAACTTTGTGGAGCTATAGAAGTACTATTTGAAGAATTTCTCTAAGTAATAATGTAACGAATGTGAAATGCGAGTAGTTCATAAGATATGTACATTTTCATTTTTCTCCGAGGAAACGTGAGACGTAGACGAAGCGCAGAGATTTTTTGGAAATTATCAGATTTACTACAAAAATAGGGCTGTTTGTTTCACACGAAATTTTGCCGGATTTTTCCTTTATACGGAGCTTAAATGCAAATAAAGAAGTTTCGTTGACAAAGGTGTGAACAAATATGAAAAGGGGATAGAAAAACTGAAGATCAAACAACGCGTTCCGTTGAATCTTTGATCATAAAGAGCACACTTCCAAAAATGGTTTTAGGGAGTATCGTTAGCATCCCTTTCAAGTGGGCTTACAGAAGATACCGTCGGCAAAAGGTGTATTAGAGAGTGCTATTAGTCAATTTTGTAAGTACCTAACCCTTAAGTTAATCCTACATTAATCCAATAAAAACTGTATCAAAAACGTTCAATCACCGTTATGTTGTAAAACAACAATTGTGTTTTATTTTTATTCGTCGGTTAAAAATACCCTGTTTTCAGTATTTCCATAAACAAACATAATTCATCATCATCATCAGCCAATAAACGTTCCCACCGCTGGGACACAGGCCTCCTCTCTGTGAGAAGGAGTGGGCCGTAATCCACCACGCGGGCCCAGTGCGGGTTGGTAGATGTCACATGTCTTCGAATTTCCGATTCTAGGACATGCTGGTTTCCTCATGATGTTTTCCTTCACCGTTTTGAGAGCAGTGGTGATGAAATAATTTACACAAAGTAAAGCGCCTGTCTGGGTTCGAACCTACGACCTACAAGTACAACTCGTAAGCCGCGGCCGTTACCACTGGGCCACCACTGCTGCACAAACATAATTAGTAAATGAATATTCGTGTACCTAAATGGATCATTAGTAAACTATTGTAAAGTATGTTAATATGTTAGTAAATAATAAAGTATGTTAATATGTTAGTATATAATAATAATAATAATAATAACCCCACCGCCGTATCTCTACGTTGACGTCGTGGTGGGGCTTGCGCGCTCCGAACTCTATGTCTGTGCCGGTAGAGTTTACTTTGCCGGAACAGGTCTAGGATGAGGAGCCAGACCAAGAGAGATACAAAAACCCGCAGGGCAGCATGTGGCGAGCTGATGGGCAGTAGCGACCCCACGGACCCTATCTCCCGGGAGAAGTCTTGTTCTTCACCTCTGGCTTGCCTTCATTGGCCGGCTGGAGTGAACACTGACGAGGAACAGAGCTCCCGCCTCATTCTTGCCTTAATTGGCCGGCTTGAGTGGAGATTCGCAAGAGCAAACGTGCTTGGAGGAAGGAAGTATTCCAGTAAGTGCTCGTAGGGATTTTGACCATCTTCCGGGCTCTGGGATTGTTCTGAAAGCCGTGGAATACCTCTCCACTCCTCAAGCACCTCAGGACATGTTGTCCCCTTATCGCTACGACACTTTGTGCTAGCGACCGTTTTCGGGGGCCCATTATTGAGTGTGCAAGTCACCCCCTGCCATTTTATCCGTGTGCATTTAAAACATTGATCAGGCAGGGGCCATAGTCTTTCCATAGTTCCAATTAACCAATCCATTATAGCCATCCAAATCCATAGCCCAATATGTTTTGTTTCCATGTTCTGCAATAGTCCTACACCAACCGGGGGTTGTCCTTGGGTGCACTTGTATGGTGCATACAGGGATAATCGTCGGTTGGTGCCTAACCACTTATTAATGTCTAAGGGGCCTCTGCGAGTTGGCTTCGGCCCCTCGTACGCCTTCCAAAGGTCCGGGACCCCAGGGTCCCGAGATATGTCAAAGACATTTAAAAATAATAATAAAAGCCTTTATTCGCTGACCTTTTTAAACTTACATGCTATTCTTATAAAACAGTAGTATTCTTAAATCTAATTTACATACATAGCACAAAATAATAAATTTACTAGCAACCACTTTGATCAGGTTGTCTGTCGACATAGGCCTCCCCCAATTGTTTCCACGTCTCTCTATCCTTGGCAGACCTTCTCCATCCTTTTGGTAAATCGTCCTCCCATCTTTTGATTTGCCCTCCTCGTTGTCTTTTCCCGTTCCTCGGATACCACTCTATTACATCCTTAGTCCATTTTTCTTTGTTAGTCCTCATTATATGTCCAGTCCAGTTCCATTTAAGTTTTCTTATTTTTTGTAACACGTCACTGACTTTTGTTCTTTTTCTTATTTTTGAAGTAGTCCATCGATCCCGTAGTCTTATGTTAAGCATGCTTCTTTCCATGCTGCGTTGACAAACTACTAGTCTTTGGTTGTTTTTGCTCGTCGCAGGCCAAGTTTGACATCCATAAGTAAGACACGGTAGAATACATGTGTTATATAATTTGCTTTTCATTGCCATGGGAATAGTTTCATTTTTAATTATTTCTTTTAGAGACCAGTACCGTTTCCAAGTGTTGCATATTCTTCTGTCTATTTCTTTGGAATACTGGTCTTTTATTGAAATAAGTTGTCCTAAATATATATATTCATCTACATATTCTATAATTTCTTGTCCTATTACTATATTTTCTTTTACAGTATTCGTCATTACTTTAGTCTTCGTTGGGTTCATTGATAAACCTGCTTTCCTGCTTTCGACATCTAATTGTTGTAACATAGTTTGTAGTATGCTTGGTTTCTCAGAGAAAATTACTATGTCGTCGGCAAATCTTAAATGATTTAGGTTCAATCCATTAATATTGATTCCAAAATGTCCCCAGTCTAAGTTCCTGAATATATTTTCTAAAACTGCTGTGAAGAGTTTTGGAGAAAGTGGATCGCCTTGCCTAACACCTTTTTGAACTCTAAATTCTTCGCCTTGTTGTTCAAGTTGGACTGTTGCTGTGGTGTTTTTGTAAATTTCTTTTATGATTTTTATGTATTTTCCTTCTAATATGTTAGTAAATACCATTCAATGGATCAAGGGACACAGCGGTTCGCGGGGCAATGACGCAGCCGACGAACTTGCCAGAAGGGGGTCGAGCATGGCACCAGTGGGGCCTGAACCCATCACGCCACTCCCCTTCGGGTACCTACGCTCTCTGGTAAGGAAACGAACCAGGGAACAACATCACAAAATATGGGTGGACCACGGTGAGTGCAGGCAGGCCAAGGAGGCTCTCCCTACAATCGACGGCCACCTCACGAAACAGGTTCTCCGATTAACAAAACAGCAGCCGCGCACAGTTACAGCTGCCCTAACTGGCCATGGGTCATTTAATAAACACCTCTTTGTCATAGGAGTCACAGACAGTCCGCTGTGCAGAGCTTGCATGGAGGACGACGAGACAGCAGCCCATGTGCTGTTAAACTGTCCCGTGGTCGCCACATACAGGGCCAAGTACTTCGGTAACCCAGGTACCCTACGTGAGATTGTCAGTGACACGAAGGCGTTGCTAGCCTTCTTTGAGGAGCTGGGGTGGATCGAATAATAGATTTTCCCACCCGTACGCAAAATACGCACTTTGACGTGGAGTTAATACCGTAACACAAAATATGATTAAAAATAATTGGGTGTGCTTAGGATACTAAAGGAAAAAAAAAAATAGTTAGTTAATATGATATGTTAAAGTGAAGAACAGCGACTAATCCTGGTAACTACGCATTATAATGCGGTCAAGTATGATACATTAACCTACCCTTTTCCGGTCCTTGAAACCGACGAGGTAACTTTAATACCATTATTTATTCAGGAAAATCGTAATAGAGTACCAAGAATCGCTGACGGAGACTAAGGAGAATATAGGTTAAAGGTTTTATGTTATTTCGTATCACTCACTGATGTGAGTAATGCGTTAGAAAAATATATTTGGATTGTATGAACATGTTCACGATTTTATAAGCGATCCGTAAGAAAAATTAGTTTTTCAGACATGCATGACAAGTTAGCCATATTTTCCTTTTAGTCAAATAAATTCGAAATGTATAAAATCTTAATAGGTATCCGCATAACTGAATATTTGTTATGTGAATGTCTCAACATTAGCAGTTGCCATCACCCACAGTCCGACTTCAACATAGGTTTCTCTTTGCTTGTGCTAATCTCTATGCTCCTGAGCCAATACTTCCAAATTCGACCCGCATTGGTAATAATACTTATCGGCCCCCCATCTGTCCGACCACCGATACCTTGATCACCAAGTGGCTATACTTCAAAAGCAAAAAAAAAAAAAAACAATTCTTATTTTAAATCCTGGTTAATTTTTTAATAACTATGATTATTTCCTAACAGTGTTATTTCCATAGTCACTTACAAATTGACGTGGATGTCAGAAGACATACGGGAACAAGGGTATGATGGGGGTAAGGGCCACAGTGTGGCCTCTCTCTGAATATGTAATTTGATTTTATTTGACGGTGACGGTCAATATAAAATTTCCTTTTGTAGTTACGAAAAAAACATACTGTTTGCGCTGTGTATGTGAGAAGTTAGTATTACAATTTGCCATTTATTTTAAGGAAATTGTAGTGCAAACAAGTTGTAAACTTCTTACTGAACAAAATGATTGAATCTCTAAATTCGTACCCAGTATCTACTATTAAGATAACCTTCTCTAGGGGAGAAATAAAATGGACCGCAAATGAAATGCCAAAATCTGAGGTCTCAAATGAGCCAAGATACAAATGAATGCGTTTAGTTTCGGATAAGCAGTTCAATTTCTTCGCATAATTCATATTCGCGAGTGTCGTGAATTATTGATGAAAGTTATGCCTATGAAGCTAAGCGTCCGTGGACAGTTAAGTGCCGTAGTTTTACACTGCGAGCTTTACAAAAACTTAGAATATGTAATTAAGGAATTCTTCACAAATAGATTGTTGCTAAGTTAAATAGCAAAAGCCTAACTGCGTAGGTCTTTCAACAACGAGGTCAGATTTTCTAAAGAAAATAAAACGGAATGGAGTCGGTGTTTCATTTCAAGCAAAATACCTATATTACGTGATAAAAATAAATTGTTGACACCTAGCTACATGTTAACACCTACGTAGGCAAAATGGCGTCAAATAAAAATAGAAAGAAATTCTTTCTTCAAATAACATGTTGTTACCTAGGTGCTGTAACTCAAATGTCAACATTTTATTACATTTATAAACACTTTATAAATACTACTAGTTCACAAGGACCCACCCACTTTCTAACTTCAATCAAATCAACAATGATTTGATTGAAGTTAGAGGGTGATTCGCGCAATGTACTTTATGAATTAAGGGTTAGTTTTCGTCAATACGGTAGGCTTTTACGAAGTGATTTAAATACAAATGACAGAGGGCTATTTTCAAAAAAGTAAACCGGATCAATTGGAAATTTAGAAAATAAGACTTAAACATATTATTAACTGGCGGAATGTGGGTGTACATACAAAACCTTTGGCAAAACAAGGCGATGGTATTATGTTATTCTGTCGTATTGTGACTCTTCGCGCTAACTAAAGGATATAGGTTTATACCCTTTTTGGAATCCCTAGAGGAGGCCACGTCCCTTGGCATTTAGCAATTTAGGAATAAGATCTAGGAAGAAGAATAATCTAAAGACATTCTAGATGTTTTATTATTTTTGGTGGTACAATTACAAAGAACGATGATAACTAAGCGAAGGAAACTTATTTTTCATCTTCAAGATCTTTTAATTATTCATCAAGTATTTACCTTCGAATTCTGCCTTGAAATAATGTTTAATTAATTATTGCATATTTGATTATTGTCTCATTGATGATTTTGACATTATTAATGGTGATTTTGACATTATTGTAGTGATTTTGTATTTTTTGTATCATGATCAAAATTTGCCAAATATTATTATGTACTAACACTAGTGTTAAGATCTTTATGTAATTATTAACAATATGGATTGTATGATCTGGAAATTAAATGATTTGTTTTAGCTGTTGGTCATTTTATACCGGCTTTTCACTCTCCACATCACTTTAGATATTACATAAATGCATGCGTGAACAGTGTTTACTGAATAAATCCTTTACCCGTCTTTGTAAACTTTGTAGTTTCAAACAAATTCATTACGTTACAACGCTGTTCGAATATGCGAACCATTATAGAACACCTAACAGTTTTTCACCAAAAACGTTGAAAGTGACACATCGTGTATCAAATCTCTTTTTTGTGTACGAACATGAAATACTTAATAGCTTTTATTAATAGCTTTTATGCATACGATTTAAACTTTTGTGATTGATATTGGTTTTCTTGATGTCTGCCCTTGATGTTAGGAGTCAACCTACGTGTTCTGTGTGCTGATTTGCGTAAGCACTTACGAACCAATTTTTCGTGATCGTTTTTCGGGCTCGCAATTTCAAGCAAATTTTGGAGTTTACTCTCTTTTAAAAAACCTCTACGACATAAAACTGACAAGAAAGTGATCTTATAAAACGGAAAAAGGAAACGGGAAGTTAGAGTGATATTACCACTACCATACTTGGATTAAAGTGCTTTTAGAATTTAGTTTTATTTTGTAATTTAGTTTTTTATGTTATTTATTTTTCGTCATCATCTGCCTAGCCTTTTCCCAACTATGTTGGGGTCGGCTTCCAGTCTAACCAGATGCAGCTGAATACCAGTATTTTACATGGAGCGACTGCCTATCTGACCTCCACAACCTAGTTACTAGGTAACACGATACCCCTCGGTAAGACTGGTTGTCAGACTTTTTGGGCTTCTAACTACCCGTAACGACTGCTAAAGATCTACAAATGACAGCCGGGACCAACGGCTTAACGTGCTTTCCGAGGCACGGAGGGGTCTTGGTATGTAAAGATGGTCACCCATCCACAGACCAACCGCGGCAAGCGTGGCTTAACCTGATCGATCGACCCGTGCAGCTGTTGTTACTTAGCTTTATTTTTTGTAAATTTTATAAATTTGTATGCCTCACGGGTGAAACATGTACAGACGAAATATCAATATTGTGATATCCTGCATGCTTAATTTGCATGTATACGCATGTTTAGACAAATAAAATTATGTTTATCTTAAACGTTCTATGAAGGTAATATTGTCCATAAATAATTAGAGCAGAAATTATTTGAATCAAAACAAAGCTTTAAAGAAATATCACAAGCAAAACAGAGAAGATTTTCATTGAATACCAACATTTATAAAGGCATGAAAATTTTAAGGGAAAATTTTGATTTACTTTGTGAAATCTAAATTCTGGAAACAACATTACAAATGCCTGTTAAAGGTGAAATTTCGGATACCTAAACATCGTAGAAATAATAAAAACAACATGACTTTTCTCATCTTGTTTATTACTTATTATCAGTTGTAGTTATTTTTATTTCAGACTTTTTGTGAATGTAAATAAAACGGTAATAACTATCTGTTGATTAAACAAATTCCATTCTTAATAAATAAATATATCAGTTCATCATATTTTAACACAATAATGTATTATGTCTATTTGTGTTATTCCTAAATCTCCTTCCAGTAAATTATTTAAGCACAATCAATTGATAAATATCAATTACGTTCAGTTTCTTGGAAGATGATAAGCTTTATCAGATATCATCGTAACGTGGTATTACATAATAAACTAAATCTAGCTTCATTTCGATATTATAATGTAATAATGGGTAACATAATAATAATCCAATCAGCTCAAATATCAGAATCTAGAAGGATATTCGTCACACATGGAATATTAATATATTGTAAGCAGTGGTGGCCTAGTGGTTCGAAACCAGGCAAGCGCTTTAAATTTTGTCAATAATTTAATCACCACTGCTCTCAAAACTGTGAAGAAAAACATCGTGCGGAAACCGGCATGTCCTAGAATCAAAAATTCGAAGACATGTGACATCTACCAACCCGCACTGGGCCCGCGTGGTAGATTACAGTCCACCTTTCGAAGAGAGGAGGCCTTTGTCCCAGCAGTGGGAACATTATAGGCTGATTCTGTGAAATATTTGTCGGTACGTAGATAAGGTCAATTAATAATTTGGCAACCTAGTTTTGTCCCAGTGCAGGGCAAAGGCCTCTTCTCATACAGAGAAAGCATGCACATTGATCACCACGCTTGCTCAAAACGGGTTGGCGATTTCAGAGTTATATTAACTATAAAGTCCAGGTTTCCTTCAACGATGTCAGTAAGATCTAGGATAAAATCAGAAAGTATATATGAATTGAAAAAGTCATATTTGATTTGAACGCACAACCTCGTGCATGAGAGGCCAGGCTACTGGACCATCACGGTAAATAATATTTTAAGGTTGTTGATGTGTTAAAACTGGATTATTAACTGTTTTGTTGTGAACTGTCATTTCGAGAATATTTTTGAGTAAATTTCAGGCCGTGTCATTTTAGACCCGCATGCTGGTAATTTACTCAAAAATATTCTCGAAATGACAGTTCACAACAAAATAGTTAATAATCAAGTTTTTACAACTGTAAGAACAATATTTAAAATATTCTACATATTTTAAATACTTAGGTTCCTTATATAATTACTAGATCATTATTTCTTCAACGTCTTCGAGACGAGAGTTGTGAAGCCCCGATGTCTCAAGGAGATTGATGAATGGATCAAATAATCTTTCTAATAACAAATGACAGGACAAAGTTGTGAAATCTGCGAAACTTGTAATGAAACTTTTTGAATGAATTTATCGCAGAACCGATGTAAACTTTTTGTACCCACGGAAAAGGCACAAAGGTCATGGTTAAGAATCAATAATTAAGAACCGACCAAGTGCGTGTTGGACCACGCACAATGAAGGGTTCCATAGTTGGGATGAATTTATCCCAAAAATAAACTTAACTTTGTAGTTGATAAATATGTCTTAACTGCAAAGTTAAGTTGGTCGATTATTACTCGTTAACTTGTAAAGCCTACTTAGCTGTGATAGTTTTCCTTTTAATTTCGTTATCTAAACTACTACTGTGATTTTTTTCACACATCCAAAACCAACCATTTAGCTGGCAGGGGCAAAAATTAGCACTTTAAAGCTTAATATTTCGCAAACGGATCCCTGAATCCAAAAATGGTTTTCACAAACTCACAATTTTTTTGAAGGACCTTTCCAATGATACCCCACATCTTGGGATAAAAAAAAAACATCATCACTTTACGTGTATGGGAGGTACCTTAAAAAAATGTTTTTCATAATTTTGTTTTACCACTTTGTCGGCGTAATTAATATATATACCTATGCCAAATTACAGCTTTCTAGTACTAAGGGTCTCGGAGCTAGACCGCGGACAGACAGACAGACAGACTACGGTTTACTACGGAACCCTAAAAATAGCTCGTGTTTTAATAATAATATTGGGTTTTAAGAAACAACTTTTTAAATAAGAACGACTCATTTGATTTGATTTAATATTCAAAAAAAGAAAAAAAATATATCAATGTTAAGTTCTGAACGTTTCTATTGTAGTGATTGGGTCACTTTGCATACGGCCACAAAAAATCCATAATACTTGACCAAGACAAGAATAGGGTCAAGTTTAAATACTGCAACACTTTAAAGTGTCAAATTCTTAATCCATAGCCTACTAGTGCCAGTTTACCCTATTTACCCCAGCCATTTTCTGGCAGAACCGTGTAATTCGAATGACATGTAGTGTAGATCTTACTAAGTGACACCTTGGCACAAGTTTCTGGATAACAAGCCAGAAACGATTTAACCCTAGTTGTGGTTTTAGTAAACCTCATTATTACTCTTTGGTCTTTATTAATGAGATATAAATGAAACAGTAACTGACAATTATCAATTGTATTTTATACTTAATATGAATAAACCCAAATATACCCAGTATTCAGTAGGTAATTTAATAAATTCTTTTCAAACGAATGAAATAAAATTACATTCAAAAAGCCTAAATTAAATAATTGTTGATGACCATAGCACCATCTACTGGCAACACATAAAACCTCACCATCCGCAAGCCCGCGCCTACGGTGGCCGGAAATCGGCTCGCTATTCCCGCCCCGGGCGTCTCCTCCTGCGGCGGTTAGGGGCGTGACACGACGACGACATGACACAGAAACCCCAACATCCTTCCTTATTACTCCTTTACCACTATTTCATTTTATTTGCACCATCATCTTTCATTTAAACAACGTTAGGTTAAAAGTACAATTGAATAAAGAAATAATTATTTGAAACAAAAAACAGTAGGTTAATGTTATTCCACTCATCTCTTTGAAAGTGACTAATTTTATAAAGCCGGTTATTTTAATTAGCATGACAAATAAATGTTACTTTTTCTTTTGTCCCGTCTAAAAATACCTTCTGCGCCGTTTTAGCACGAATTTCGGGAATAAAAAATGTATGTATTCAAATCGGATCGACGTTTTTTCGCCATTTCAGTTAATAAAACGACATTTAAGTGGTCAAATGATATAAATGCGAAAAGTTTATTTAACAACGTCGCCAGGAAATTAAAATAAGTGCAAAAGGAAAAAATAAGGGCAATAAAAATGTATCAATAATTCATTTCATTAATTTATACCTGTCATTTAGGATGGAAGAATCATTTCTATTTTAAGTGAACATTTTTGTGATAATTTATTTGGAATTTCACTGAACATGCTTATCCTCGTACGTAATTTAAAACCTGACATCTCGAATCATAAAAGAACTGGTGACCACAATAAGAAAGTATTTTGGGAATACTAGTCTTTGTCCCGTTTCCCTATTGTTGTCTTCGAAAAACCGAGATATACCTACACCGATATTATTCAGTGGAGATACTTGCATATTCCTGTGGGTATTCAATGTATTTTGAAACGAAATCTGTCTGTATTCAATAAAATCCATGACTGAATAAAGGTTGAAGAATTTGGGACGTAATACTTGAGTTTCAATAGATGAAACGCGGTGGTTGACAAAGTCTGTCCAGTTTTAGGTATTATAACGAAAGCATTAGGTTTAAGAGATTTTAGCGATAGAAATTGACAACAACTGTTTATTTTCAGCACCTCGATTGCGTAAAACACATTCTTTCACAATCCAAAGGATATTTAAGTAAATTCCTAATCCATTGCTTCAAAAGTTTGAAAAATTCATCTGCTCGACAACGTAAATAGCGCAATGAATGTTGTTGAATTGTCAAAATTATTGGTAGTTAATTGATTCAGGCGTGACCTTGCGGAAATCCATTATAAAATACAATAAACGTGGATATATTTAGTAACCTGTTCCGCTTTGCTATTTCTAAAGAGCTATAAAAAACTCCTTAAAGAAATTGACACGTATTTCACGTTTCAAGTCAATCGTCATCCTGAGGGTGCCTCGTTGAGAGGCGAAACACGTGTTGATTTCTTTCAGGAGTTTTTTATGGCTCTTTAGAAATAGCAAAGCGGAACAGGTTACTAAATACAGGGTGTTTGGCAGAACGTTGAACATACGAAAATGGTGGATAGGTGGGGTCATCTGCTACTTACTCAGCCCTAATTTATTTGGCCCTGGCCCCCTGGATATTTTTTTTAATGCAGTTTGAAATTAGGATATAAGTATTTTTTACATCTTTCTGTTATAAGAATCTGCCAATATTAAAGATTAAAAAAAAATGCCTGTTTTACCCATTTTTTTATAAAAATTACATTTTAAAGTTAAGAAGAATTGTAAAACTAGAAGAAAGCAAAAAAAAAATTTTTTAATATCCGGGGCGCCAGGGCCAAATAAATTAGGGCTGAGTAAGTAGCAGATGACCCCACCTATCCACCATTTTCGTATGTTCAACGTTCTGCCAAACACCCGTATATCCCCGTCTATTGTATTTCAAATTAATGGTATTGCCATTGTAAGTGTGTTACGCAATTACCCCACAATAACTTAAAGTAAAAGTCATGAAACTTGTGTATAATCTATATTACATACACATTCAAGTGATTCCAACGTTCATTTAACGTCAAAGTCTAATAAAAGTGTAACTAAGCTATTTCATATTATGTAATTGTATATAAGGTTGTAAATAGATACTGCCAATTTTTGAGAGGTCTCAATACATATTTATTCAGAAATAAACTAGGCACACAAAATCTGTTAACTTTCGTAGAACTACGGGAAATTTCTCATCGATATTTGAATAAAACTTCGTAATACCTATTTATTGTTATATTTATAGATCTTTTCTGTGAAACTTACGTAAATTGGAGGAACATTGAATGATCAGTTGAACGAAGATGAAAGAGTAATAACGTCCTAGGGAAATCACTTTGAGAGAGATGAGAATATAGCCTATGTATCACTGTCTATGTGTCTTTGTCAAATAAATGATAAGTTGACAACGTATAGCTTGAAAGGTATATACCTACATTTTCTTACATTATATACGTGTTCCCGTCTTTTACTGTCTATCCGTAACTATCATTTATTATGTCTTCGTTTAAAAGGAGTTGCCAAGTTTATTTGCAAAGTACTTAAGGTGAAACCAGTGGTACGATTAGAATCCAATATGAGTCACTGGTGATTAATGGGATAAATCTTTCTTAATTTTTAATAATTGCATAGCTTTTATCGCGAGCTTTGAGTGCGGCGACCGAATCAAGAAATTCCGTAACGTAACGAAAATAAAACCTAACACCCCCCACTCCGCCTACCATGTAATGCCGGTTCCCATGACAACGTGTTGTTGTCATGGGAACGTAATTTTTGTTTTATGTCATCACGTCATCATCCCAAGTGTAGCGTTGACAAATAGGAAGTATGGAGGTTACAAATGCTATGCAATAGCTTTACCGCGGCAGTTCCCGAGTGCCACACGTTTTTTTTTTATTAACCTACACTTCCCACTTCTGGGCAAAGGCTTCTCAAATTTTTCGTCATGGGTGTCGTTTTCAAGGTTTTCGAGGGTGCTAAAGCCGATATGAGGTCAAAATGTAAATCCTTCCACTCCTTCCACCTTTCAAGAGCCCTCGTGTCCTCCTTCCAGTTTAGACGGAACTTAGGTATCCAGCTCGTCCCGCCATCTCAATATAAATCTACCTTATAAATACTTCGAACTTCAAAATCTTTGAACTATTTTACCTGCTTTGTAGTTTATTTTTACAAGAAATGCAATTTTATGAAGAACATTTAATGAAGCACAGCAAGGAAAATACTGAAAAGATAATGATTTACCCAAAGTAATATTTTTCCTGTACAGATTTTCCGATTAATTGATTAGGGTAAAGATTAAATACGAACAACAAAGCCTCAAGTCAATATTATTAAGAAATAAAACAAAACGTAGGGTAATCCCTTCTACTGATTTTACTATGTGTTAATATAATAAAAGCCCATAAGGATAAACATTTTTCGATTTAGACCTTTGTTTTGTCGAACATTAATAGGTACATAACATATCTTCAAGAAAGGTACGGTAATTCATACGTACTCGTTTCTTTGCCTCAGCTCAGCGGGTACTACCGTGTCCTCAGATTAAGAATAATATATCATTTTTATGAGCCTTATATAATGTCTTCCTGCTCTTAGAAGCCATGTGCTTATTTAAAAGAGAGTGGGGTGTCCAGCAAAAAAATACCATTCTTTTTCCTACTATTTGTGGTGTAAAGCTAACTAAAGGATTTTGTAAGGAATAGGAAGAAAATAGTGAGGTTCAATATAACTTAAAAAGCCATGTCACATTCATAATTGACATACTGATGAAACAGCTTTTTCCCAACTATGTTGGAGTTAGCTTCCAGTCTAACCGGATGCAGTTGAATACCAGTATTTTACATGGAGCAACTGTCTATCTGACCTACTAACACGATACCTCTTGGTAAGACTGGTTGTAAGACTTTCGGGCTTCGAACTACCCGTAACGACTGTCGAATGCCTGCCGGGGGTTCGAAGAAAACTGATAGGGACATCGTGGCCCCCGGTAACAGGGCAACCGAAGGAACACGGGTTGGGTTTTAGTTAGTAAAAATCTGACACGACCTCCCGCTCCACCCAGAGCGAGAGAAGTTATTTGATAATTTCCCATCCAAAAAAAAGGTGCAATTCACACGGGGCCGACAGGAGTCGAATAACGTGCAAGGAACATTCATGGACGGTTGTCTATTGCATGTTAACAAATGACAATGCGTAAACCAAGGGACGCAAGTATCGTCACTCGCCTTGGATGAGCAAAGGGCAGAAGAAAAACTGTCCGTTGTTCTCTGTTTGTTGCGTCTGTGTGCCTCGCGTCTTAGACTTTTATCTCCTAGTCCGTGTGACATCAACACCTCAAACATTATATTAAGAATAATTTATCATTTTTATAGAGGCCCGTCTTCGAAGGCGTCGTGTGCCGACATCTGATCCAAAAGATTCTGTATCAGCTTGTAATGTGGGACGTTAACAGTGTGTTAGCAAGTATTATGTGCTTCATGTTTTACGACAGCGGAGTAATGAAGTTTAGTTTTATAGCTATTGGTAAAGGTGCTTGGGATACATAACAAGTACGTAGGTATTAGGCTGAATATTAAAAAAAAAAAAACGTGTGGCACTCGGGGACTGCCGCAGTAAAGCTATTGCATAGCATTTGTAACATCCATACTTCCTATTTGTCAAAGCTACACTTGGGATGATGACGTGATGACATAAAACAAAAATTACGTTTATTACAACGTGCTGTTGTCATGGGAACCGTCATTACATGGTAGGCAGAGTGGGGTTGGGTAGGTTTTTCATTACAGAATTTCTTGATTCGGTTGCCGCGCTCAAAGCCCGCGATAAAAGCTATGCAATAGCTTAAAAAAAATCTAGCGATTTTTTTGCCATAGTGAAAATTCTTCCTACGTATAAAAATAATTAGTCATCAACGGTAGCGCTCAATAGCAGATAGCCACTCAACGCCCGAAATTCTCACCTCACAGTTAATCAAGAAAGAATCTCAATTGGTACTGGTAAATGGTACTTATTAATAGACCTACACTGTCCTCCCATACCTATTAACACTGTAATTTGAAAACATTGTAGAAACAATTTGTTTTGAAAAGAGTAACCGTAGAGTTTCTTGCCGGCTCTTCTCCATAGGAAGCGACTAATTGGAACCGTGCACCTAGCTTCTGACGTTTCATAAGTGCCCTTGTAGGTTTATGTTAAATAAAATATTTTGATTTTGAATTCTCATACCTCTATGCCTACCTTCTACTAGCGCACTGAAACTAAACTAAATCTAGCAAGACATACCTAAATCAGGAAAACACAAATTAATTAAAAATAAATGTAACGCTTTTTAGTAGCACAGCGCTACAAAGTTCGTAGCACTTTGCTACGGAAAAACGTAGCACACCTATACGTTATCTATCAGGAAAAACAAATTAGGATTAAAACCGTTACTTATTTAATCCTAATTTGTTTTTCCAAATAAATTTTCAGTGGGGTACGAATGTACTGGCTTGGAACTAATGACCCCCAAGGGGGAAATGCGGGGGTATTTTAGATTTTAGACGGAAATTTTTTTGTTCGTAAAAAACATACCTTAATGCTACGAGAATTTACATCTTCTGAAATAACTTTAAAGTAAAAATGTAAATCAGGCACTTCCGGTATTTTTACTTTCCCTTGTTTCTTAAAATATTAATTTTTATTCATGAAACTACGAGGAAAATACCGGAACAGATTTTTTTAACGTAAATGTTCAAACTATTCAATTATGAAATTAAACTGGGGCTTTGTTTTACTTTTGTTTGTATAAAAAGTTTCTACTATGAGAATGATGTAGAATGATAGTGTTGTTATGTAATATTGTGTGTTCGAATAAGTAGAAAAAATATTTAACGAATGTTAAAATGTCTATTCGAATCAGGTTTTTACCTGCAGTCCATTTTTTTTTTGTTTTGACTGCTTCGGTGGTCTAGTGGTCGCAAGCGCTACTGCTGAGCATGAGGTCTTGGGTTCAATTTCCAGGTTGGGCAAAATGTTATTGGATTTTTCCATCAGGAATTTCTCAGTAGCAGTCTGGAGTCTGAATTTGTACCCGGATGGCTCCTGTTACATGAGACTTAAACATAACTGGCGAAATGTGGGTGTACTATAGGCATGCAGGCTGCACTATATTTTATAATAACTATAGCTATTGTCGTAACTCCCGCACTATGCATGAATCGTATCTGTTTATTTGTTTTCTGAAAATAATGGCTATCCTCTCAAATAGGTATGTAATTTTTGGAACAATGCCACTGGTTGTGGTCTACATATTTAATGTATATTACTACTGTTTCATATCAGATATATAGTTTCCTGGTAATACATTAATGAAAATAATCACTAGTTTCGTTGTTGACACGTCATTTATCATGTTCCCAAAAATAGCCGCGGAAAACCATCTTTAGATACAAAAAAATATAAAAGTAAAACAATCTCTATACACGTGACGTATGTAAAACCACTAGATTTTTTGTTCAGTGTTTGAGCAAAAAGGTTCTCAATAAACGTCAGCCTATCAAATAGGTGTTTGTAATATAATTTCATAACATCGCAGCTCCGTGAATAAAATTTCATTTTCGATTTACGTCACGGAAGCTGAAGTGGGTCAGAAACTGGTTCACAAAAAGCACATCTACTTAAAGCTATGTAATAAGCAAGACTCGGTTATCTGCCACCAGACTTGGCAAAAAATGCATAGAAAATACTGGGTCGGGCTTGTTCCTTACATTTATGCGGCTAGTGCGTTTGAAAATTAAAAACACGCTGTATATAATAGGATTACAACACATTAATTCTCGAGAGAGTAAGCTCACGTTGAGTTAAATATGTTTGTGCTGCAAAATGCACTTCATTTTACACGTTAGTCTTTTTCTCTTCATTTTTTTAACTGGAAGATTACTTTGCTACGACTTCAAATCAACTGTACTTATAATTATGTACTATTATCATCATCAGCGATCGGAGTAGGTAGATTGATTTTACGTACTCGCATCATGAATAGTCAGAGAAATCATAACATGGATAAGCCTTTTTCCGGGATTTCATTTTGGTACTTACGGGATTGAATCAAATATTGTTAAAGTAAGGATTTTTAAAATACTACATTAGAAATTTATAGAATGCGATAAATAAACATTTAAAATATGTTATATTATTATATTGTTTTTATAGTATACCTATCCTTTTCTTGGAGTCCGATCACCTATATACTATTAAAAAGACAGAAAAAGGATTAAACATTTCTTATTCATATTGATATATTCTTTATTCTACACATTACAACATTTGAAATTCCTTAAAAAAATCTTAATAATTTCAAAATCCCGGAATCCCAGAGGCATATCCATATTAATATATACATGCCAGTTCATTGACCCTAAATCAATCTACCTACTCCGATCACTGATCATCATCATTTCAGCCGAAAGACGTCCACTGCTAAATATAGGCCTCGATTCTGTGCTTTCCGCATCCAGCGGATTCCTGCGGATGTACTATATTAAGCCTCTATAATAGTATGCTGAATTATAAACGGAAGGCTGAACTAGTAGTTCAGCCTTCCGTTTATAATTCAGCTGTATCTCTGTTCATAACCAAATTTTCAAGTTTCTTTGTCTTCGAGCATCGCCCATACGGTGTCCGTATATATCTGTCTCTTATTTAGCCTCTTACTAAGTGCAGTATTTGGTGCTCCCGTAACCTAAAAACTAACCACGCACGAGTCTCGTAAGGGTGACTAAATAGGAATAACATCGATATGGTTACTTACACCAAGTTTCTGAAAGTTACATCATACAGCCACATCTGTTCATCATCTGCCTAGCCTTTTCCTAACTATGTTGGGGTCGGCTTCCAGTCTAACTGAATGCAGCTGAATACCAGTATTATATATAGTGTCTGCCTATCTGACTTCCCCAACCTAGTTACTAGGTAACACGATATCCCTGGGTAAAACTGGTTGTCAGACCCGTGTGGCTGTTGTTACTAAGCCACAAGCCCCTCACACAGCCACATCTGTTGTTAGTCAAATATTCGCTATCACATCTTGTGATTCACTGCTGACTACTCGAGTGCTTCTGAATTTTAAGTCATCTGTAAGTCTAAGAATTAATTTTGTCAAACCCTAAAGATCCTTCTTCCGTAGACATGCACACCAAATACACATAGCATAGAGTGTGCTCGTGGGGGTTTTCACAAGCACACTCTGTACTTACACCCCACAGACACACACTACACTCACATACAACACTCCCACATGCAAAACAATAAGCACTTGCCGATTTAATTTTTTACATTTTTAATTTTTACAATTTTATTTTTCCAAAGTTTATTTTTACTATTTTGATTTTTTACTATTTTATTTTTATTTTACTTTTGTTCTTTTTTAATTAACCTCTACTGTGTTTTCATCTCTGGAATCTGGAACGCTGTCGTCTCCCTCTTGGAGGTGGGCGTTAATAGCTGCGACACAGTTTATAACTAATGTAGCTATTTACGTACGCAATAAATTTGTAAAATGTGTTTAAAAAATAATAAAAATAATACTGTCTCTATCTATCACATTAATGTGAAAGTGTAAACGTCTCAAAGTGAAGTGTCGGATGAATATTTGGGAGTCCTGTAACTTGGATGGTTGTTTCATTCAACCGCCACGAATGTTTGATAAATTAATGACATAATTATTTTGGACATAAACACTATTTTAAATTGTCTTCTTCCTTTCGTGTGGTTAGTGACTAACCTTATGTCATAGTTTTTAAAGCTACCCATAGGCCTTTGAATTGGCTTCACATGTCGTCGAAAAATATCTCTCAGGCATGCCGGTTTCCTCACGATGTTTTCCTTCACCGTTTTTGAACCAAGTGATAATTATACAAATACGCACAAGAATCCGAAAAGTCAGAGGTGCCTTGGGTTCGAACTCGAGAACTATGACTATTTATTATTTTAAATTGTTATTATATTAATTGAAGTTTTATTTCGAGGAATGAAAACGAGAAAATGATTACTCAATACGCGTTTTTTTTACCGCAGGAAGCCGTTAGATGCGAGCAGCAAAGAACCGGGCGAACTGGCGATGCTTGGGGGAGGCCTATGTCACGCAGTGGACGTCTTTCGGCTGAAATGGTGATGATGATGACGTGTTTTATTGATACCAAGATCCCGGGGAAACACCTCTAGTTTCCTGCAGTCCATTTAAGAAATAACTACAGCCAATAAGAGTTGATATTAAGTTAAATAGACACCAGAGGCTAGTTGCTAATAACAACACTGTATACAACAACCGTTTAACAAACCCTGGCGATGGGTAATTATGACAATTACCTACAACCGTTTGTACCAACTACTTAATAAGTACCCTACGTTTCCCAGTATAGGTTTACGAACCGAAACATAGCTATAATATTGAAATGAAAGTAGTAAAGATGTGGGACTGCTACTTTACCGCGCTTGAGGTTTCGAGCGGACTCAACAAGCGCTGCTAAGTGCTAGAAAGCTGCACAATCTGTTGTAAAAATTCAAATAAATCGCGAAATGGACCGAAAAAGTTTTCTTTTCAGGTACCTCAGGTAAGTATATACTTCATGGAAATGTCGGAAGTTTAAATTTTTTCGCATAAAACCGACTGTGAAACAAAGATGTGTCATAAGTTCTAAGTTCAATATGCATCAGGAAGTTTCAATTGAATCATAGCGTGACATTGTCTGTTATTATATTCGATATCATTTATCAATACTGCTTGACACACAAAGTGGTGTTTGATTACTAACTAGGTTTAGGTTTGACCCACTTGTCTTAACAAATAGTTCTAGACTCTGATTAAAATTTCGGCTGTACTTCCAATCAAAATTTATCTTAATTACTCTAGACTAAGTGGCAGTAATTGTATTAGTCAGCCGCTCAAACTTCGTTAGACTTTATCAAGTGAAGATATACTTGACTTTTTCCAAGGAAGTTGTCAACGGCAGCCTGGGGCAAAATTGCCAATTTATCGGGATAAATAGCTCCAACCTCACGCTATATATCGTTATCTCAAATCAGCGAATTGTTGGTGTAAGACAAAATTCATCTATAAAGCCTATCGGAGACATTGTATTCAGCTGATAGTAATCCAAGACGTGTCCTTAATACTAGCGCTTATCTCAAAGATGCCTATTCACCTTTTCTTTGAAAATAATTCCAGTGTTCTAGCCGCAACGAATTCCCCTTGTGAGCAGTCCTTTAATGAATGATAAGGCAAACTGTTTTTTCGTAGAAATGGAATATTGGCAATGCGAAGACGAAATCTGGCCTAGCAGGTGAAAATCCTGTGGTGGGGTTAAATATTATTTAACACAATCTTTGCGCTACTTTGTGCTTCGTAAAGTACTAATACCAGGTTCTCTTTAAGGGTTAAAATCCTTTTCGTGGAACGAGGATTTGTGGAAGAATTACGTGAGACTAAACCAATAATGAATAATCCATTAGCAGTGAATCCTGAGATAGGTACGTGCCTAAGCAATTATTAGTGATAAATGGATAGTTTATTGATAACTATTTTATCGGTCCACCATTAGTACAAATTGATTTTTACTTTTACTTTAGGTACCTATTTTCAAAGAGCGGAAGCACATTAATACCGTGGTCTAACCCAGAAAACCCAAAAAAGCTACAAAGAAATTCAGAATTCTCATAAGCAATGTAATTTTTCATTTAATATGAATGTAAAACTGCTACTGCGGTTACCAATTTTAAGCTCGAATATCATACGGTAGATAGCTTTATAAATCGATACACTAATAAGAATACAACGATCGAAATCTAGAACGAAGTTATTAGAGACTTCGTAAATCTGACATATTTCATACGTAAGCAGCCATTATAATAATTTTAAGCCTGATACACTGGCAGCTCGATTTATACCAAGAGAATACCTAGTGGATTATCGAAAGTGTAGGGTTCGAAAAGTACCAAGTACTTACTTATAGAGGATCTACCGCATAAGTTATAAGTAGTAGTGTGGAAGTAGGTATTGAATAAAAGGGAGCACTTACACAACTAGGTCGAGAATATAGGATTTCGGAACAATTCTGTGGAACTTCGGTAAAAGTCAAGTTTTAATGCTAGTGTTTTATTTTGTGGTAAAGTACCTACGTCATCCATAAGTTTCTTCGTAGGAAAGTTGGAGGCCGGAGAGTTGTGTTAAAGTAACCTGAATATTAAACAATGTACTACTACTACTTAGATAGCTAAAGATAAATATATCTTTATTGTATTCAAATATTATGATTGATAGAATATTACATAGTTACGTCACAAAAGTGTCATCGTTACGAAAAATGAAATAGAACAAACCAATTTATTAATGTTAGAAAAATACAAACCTCTATGACAGAAAAACGTCATCAGTCACACGATGCCGACGTATGTGGGACAACATTTTAAAACACAAAAACAAAAAACCGTATAAAAGAACAAAAAAGGGTTACCATCTATTTTAGACGGACTGTGTAAAATACAGAAACCTCAAAAAATATTCTTCTTTGTAACACTTGTTTTATAAATGTCGCTTCATAAAATAAACACACATTTCAGGTGGCAAAAAAGGCTGAAGGGCGTTAACAATTTTTGTAACAAAGTTTAAATCCACAGAAGACTTGTCTCCCTGCCATACTGAAAGAGGATCTTGACAGTAAAGCCTCACTAACAACACTGTGTAAAAGAATTTTCGTATTTTATGAAGGACTTTGTACAGAAGTTTACTTACCGTGTGTATTTGCTTAGAATATTATTTGGTTTATTCAGCTAAGAACGTATTTTGAACAATCCGAAAAGAAATTAAAAGTAAAATTTTTAGAGTGCTTACCAGCTTAGGGTGAATTTCATTCATGAAAGAACGCGATCGGCACGTCTAAACCGCGTTCTAGATCTGTCAGTGTCATCATTGTTGTGGAATATTGACACTACTCTAACGCGGTTTAGACGTGCTAATCGCGGTCAGTATCATTAGCAAAAATCGCCTTTATTCTTTACTTTCTCAGCGCGTTTTGTTCTCGTCACTTTTTTTAAGAAACTAAGCAACGGTCCAGTCGTCTACCTTCCAATTCGAAAACTAAGATGACTATACTTCCGCTTAATCCCCAGATTGAAGAGAAAACTCTGATAATGAGTATAGTAATACGTTTCTACCCTGGATTATAAGGGTATGGGAAGCATCAGCGATTTTTATTGGTACCGACTTACCGTGCAATTTTTTTGTATACATACTTTTTTAAATAAATAGATACTGGTTTCTTTTTTTTTTCACAGGCACGAAAATCAAACCATATTTCTAATATGAATTAAAAACAAGTACGTAAGTGCTTTTCATTTTTTAATCTTAATTGTTAGTGTTTTACCGGCCAAAATTTTTCAAGAAGAGTCAAAACCATGCAGTTAACAATACAATAATCACAATGTAATTAATAGTTATTGTCATAATGTCACAAGGTCAGAAAGATAAATAATAGTTAATACCTACTTGTGTAACGATGGCATTATTATAGTTTTGAATCCATTACGTTTTGACTTGCCCCGGTTGTGGCAATGTCCTTTCAAGGTCAAATATGGTAGTAGCGGACGATATTATAATAGTGAATATAGTTTGATAAACATGTAGATGATAAATATTGAATAGTTATAGCTTTAGAAGAAAAGCAGGATCCCGAAACAATAAAATATTACATATTTTAAGATACTCCTCCAATCAACACCCAAGAAAATAATGTCATTTTCTCAAGATAAAGCTTATCTTTATGATGCTTTGTTCATAGAGCAATTATTATAAACAATGGTATGCACTTCTATCGGGTAAATATGAACCTTATAATTCAGTAGCAAACAGAAAGTCAGAAGATGACGATACATAATGACAACGTCGTGAAGGGTTATATCTGACAAAAATAATCTGAAAACCTAAGATACCTCCCTGCGGTAAAGAAATGTATTATAGCATTTTGGGAATTGGTGTTACATTATGACCAAATGTGTCTTGTAGGCGTGACTTATAATCTATCCGTGTTCTTAAACCCAAGGTGTAAATGGAACGGCTTACTGTTTACATAAAATTCATCTATAGGGTAAATATAGCTTTTAAAAAATACTTCGCCTTCTACGATTTTTCATTCCCATTAGGACCTCACTACGCTTGAACTTTTTTCCATGAAAAGGGAAAAATGATTTTCGCAGTGAGCGAAAGCTATTTCAGTTTGATATTTACGGTTCATAATACTTTGAGGGTTATTACCTATCGGTAGAAATCTGCTTTTTCTTAGTACTATAGTTTTATTTTCTTCGAAATTTATTTTAGGATATTTTCTGGGCCAATGAGATTGAAAACTCAACTTATATTTGTTATGAATTCTAAACTGGTAATAAAAATGACAGTCATCGTGTTCTATTATCACAATAGCAATATTTTTAATCAATGACAATTTTATTGAAGAGTTGTAAGAAATGAGCTACGAAGTAAGATGTTTTCTAATAATGAATGGCTTTTTAACGTAGATGATTGGTTCTTCTTTCGAGAGGGAAATGTGTTGAAGAATAGATAACATTTCGTCGTAAGTTTTAAGGTCCAGGAGTTTTTTTATTTAAATTGCTGGGAAGATTATTACTTGGGATATGAGAATAACAGTGCATACTTAAATTGGAATCTGTAAATCTTTTAATGACGCAATAATTAATTAGCCATGGCGTCAGTCATTAAAATATTGATTTAATTACTTTACAAAAACTATTTGTTTTCTTATGGGTTTTAGGTTACTACGTAACAATGTATTATTTTCAAAAAATCATCACGAAAGTAATTAACGTAATTAAAATAGACAGCTTCATTTAAAACAACTCCTAAATATAAAAAAACAACAAAACAGTACTTACATTTTTCATTTAAAAACATAAGTCCGATCCGGTACCAGGCGACCATAACATTCGAAGAGCACTACCACGTTTATTCACTGCACTCCACACGACAATGTTCGGTCGAACGAGGCGAATTATGATAGGGGTGTGTATCTACCGCGGAACGATGTTACCTCGGCAAGAGGCTGCGTGGTACTGAATAAGGAGCGGACGGGAGCGCACTGACGTATACGTCACTTTGGGCCGCGGATGCCATACACTGCGTACAACTTGAACTTGCAATAACTGGTAACATTAGAAGTCTTTGGGTGAAATCCTTTCAGTTTGTATAATGAGTGTTGGAACGTCTTAAACTGTGGAACTCAGTCTTCATGTTTACGGCTCGCGATTATTTTTAGCACGCGATTATTAGATTTCTGTTGTTTTACGTAAAATAATGGAATTAAAACCTCATTCATGTTGATAAAGTCTGTTCGTTAAGAGTAATTTTTAACGTTGAATGAATCTAAGGCATTACTTAAGTTCATCCATTTATATTTTAGACATGCCTGTCTCGTGGTGCTCCATACCTACCTATAAAGATACAAGTATCAGTAGGCAACCATAACTCTATAATCTTCTTAGGTAAACTGGGAATGTGCGATAGTAAACCTTGGCTTAATTCTTCGTAGTTCTGAAGCGTTGCGTTACGTTACAATATATTGCGGGTGTATTATGTAGGATGACGTATCCATCACGTACGTCCCAAGCAATATACACAGACCAAGACTGAATGCACGCGACATTGTAAGGACGGTCGGGACGTCATTTGAATAAGCAAAGCAAACGGAATTTTCCAATTTATACACGCATAATTTTTTGTAGAAATTAAAAAAAAACAATCCTTTGATTTTTGTAGCTGCCCATCAAGGGTTTTAGTGAAGATGTTTTAAAAACAAGAAACCTTTTAATTTTGAGGGATATTTTATCTTTATTTTTTACCATGACAGGAAAAGGGTTGGGTGTTTACTTTTGGCCACTTACTTTTTAAAATTTATTTTCCAGTTTTTTTTTTGTTTGTTTTGGGCATTTTTAAACTTTGATGAAAATATAGCGTTCTACCTATTCAGCAGAGAAGTTTATAATCCACTGTGGGCTAATTTATTTGTCGTTAATTTAAGATGTCAGCTATTTAGTTAGACATGACCTTGCTACCCTTTTAGTTACGGCTAGAAATACTCTGTCTAATTCTAAGCTCATTTTAAGCCAAAGTAGGAAAGATTAGAATCTGAAATATTTCTACGAAGTATTTCTCTTTGCATTTTGCTAAACTCAGATCACAGAGTTAAAGGGAAGTCGCAATTTTATATATTTTAAAACAGCGAAAAATGTTTATGTTATACAAAGTTTTGATATCTGTAAGTGGACCGATGGCCTCGTGAAGGTCGCAGGAATCCGCTGGATGTGGGAAGCACAGAATTGGTTGACGTGGTGGTGCTTGGGGGAGGCCTATGTCCAGCAGTGGACGTCTTTCGGCTAAAATGATGATGATGAAAACCAATTTGCTTACAAATTTCCAGTATAAGCTGACCTCGCATTGTATAGGATTTCTGTACAATGAGAGGTCAGTTTTTACTGGAAATTATAGCTTGATATGTAGCTGTGTGTATAAAACAAGGCTTGGTATTGTTGTACACACGGCTACACATCGAGCTATACATTTCTAGTTTCTGCTGATCTCGCATTTTATAGGATTTCCGTACAATGCGAGGTCAGCTTATAATGGAAATGATGTATAGTCGTGTGTACCAAGCCCTACTGGGCTCCTTAAGTAGGTAAGTAATAGTTTGATAATGGTTCATAAAACTATACCTACGTACGGCCTAAGTAATAAACTGCTCTAAATCCTGTAGGTAATGTTAAAAGCTCGCCAACACTAACCTAAAAATGAGCGTACTTAGCATAATGTAAGAGCCGCGTAAACTTCAGTACATTTTCTTAGGTCACGCTCCGTTCCCTTCACTCGCTCGTCGCATCTACCTCTTATGTAATTAACTACAGATAATTTTCCACAAAAAAGAAAAAGTTTTTGTAAAGAAAGACATTTCTATGTATGTTCCCGCTTATCTCTGTAACAAGGTAAGCCGGGTTTCGAGTGAGAAACGTAAGCACGTCTCTAGATATTTTTGCGGGAATAGTCACAATTTTGTTTCAAGAATTTTGTTTTACTTAGATTTTGTTGCTATTAAGCTGCGGTGAATTTCTAGCTAGAAACATCATTTCTGCAAGATTTACTTTTCTCTTTTTTTATTTGCCTCTTTATCCATTTGGATTTTGTTAACGAAGCAGTACCATTTTTATTATCTTATTAAGTCAACAAGTAAAATATTATAACCGAATTTTTTAAACGAAATTTCATAGTCAGCAGTCGGTTACAATCTTCGGGAGCATTTTAAAGTTATCTCCAGGAGCAGTCGTAAAATCCGGGAATCAAACAACACACTCCCGAGATTTCCAATAACAACTTTCGTCTCTATAGATCTTTCAATATTCTAAAAATGCATCACTCGTCCCAAAATAAATTTTCATATTATCCTTTGTCAAATTATTCTTGAACTTAAAAATGTCGTCAACCCGAACGTTTTGCATTCTATTTATCTCAAATCCCTTTGATAAAATTATTAAAACGCCCTGAAGCATAAAAATTCATGATTCAAGTGAATGAAGGCGAACAGGAAATTACACATTTTAATTTCTTTCTCCCCTTTCTGTTCTGACACTTTATTCGTACATTTTTATTCCGTTTTGAAACAGTTTTCATCACAATCTAATAGTAGCACGAAATGTACCAATAAAGGGATAGTAACAGACAAATGCTTGCACTGACTGGACAGGTCCACTCAAATCTGTGTGGTTCTTTCCTCAAAAGACCTTTTCAGACACTAATCTACATGATCCTCATATGGCCTGACCAAAATTATGTCTGGACTTTAAAAGAGACTCTGACCTCTGAGTTTGTTTCGGCCTTTCTTTTCAGAGTAGTCAGATAGGAAACGCCGAACTCATCTAGCTTATTTTTAATAAATAAAAATTATATGACGTGTAAAAGTGATTCCGATATCCTATTTACAGAATAAACAATTTCATTTCAGACATAGGGTATAAGGCTGCGTTTCCACCAGAGATGTGCAAGGATGCGTAGTGAGGGATGTGTTTGTAAAGAACCAATAGAATCGCTTCATTTACCTAGCCTCACTCAGCGCAGCTCCGGTGGAAACGGCTTAACGGTGCGAGGTTTTTGTACGTACAAAATAAGCGAAGGATGGGTGCGAGGGATGGGTGTGAGGAATGTGTGCCAGAGATGTGTGTTAGGGATGGACGCGAGTGAGAAATCGTATCTGGAAAGAGCCTGCTACACATCCTCGCAGCGCTCATCTGCGCACCGTTTCACAGAGTCGCTACGCATCCTCACACCGCTCAGCAGCCTAGCACATCTCAAACGTGGAAACGCAGCCTAATACTGGGTGGCCGCACACATCTTAAGGAACAATAATGATCACAAAAGCAATTTAGCTGGCAGTATTGTATGACTGTTCAGGCGACTAAAATGACGTGACGCTCGATTCTAGCTGAAGAGATAAAACTTATATAGTCTGCAGTCTGAAAAACTGCCAAAGGCCGAAGAACGAGCTTTTCTCAAAGATTTTATACTTTCTTAGGATCTCACTTATATAATAAAACTAGCTGACCCAGCAAACGTTGTTTTGCCATATAAATTATTTATGTTTGGTGTGGACCACCCTTATCACTTAGGGGTATGAAAAATAGATTACGACCGATTCTCAAACCTACCAAATATACATATAAAATTTCATAAAAATCGATCAAACTATTTTGGAGATGTATGGCAACTAACATTGTGACACGAGAATTTTAGATAAATAGATAGGATAACAAAGGCTTGTAAGAGTGCTCTGATTGAATGGCTTCTTAGTTTGGATTATAATGCAACTGAGGAATTACTAACTCATCCAAAATAGTCCATCCCTTTAACTTTCCGACACATAAGAGTTCAATCATTTTTTTTTGCATTTAATTCTTGTTTTGTTTTATATTGTTTAAATTTCTGAGTCTATAATTGATTTTTATGTAATGCCCTATCCCTTTACATTAACTAACTAACTGATAATGTTATCATACCATGTGGTGGGATCCCGGTGATCTGCTATATAGGACCAGGTATTCCTAGTGAAGACACCAGTCTCTCACAAACGACTGTCACAGTTTTTCAAATCAGTTTAAATTATAAGATGCCATTGTTTGTGAAGAGAAAATAAATTATATGAATTTGAATATTTGAATAGTGCTGTAAGTTGTCAATAGGTACTAATTATTTTCTCCTAAAACTCACACGTTTTAGTGGTTTTTTTTTCGTATCATATTTTGAAATCAGTAAAATGGTCAGCTCTAGGAATAGAGGAAATGTTCTATTAAGATGAGCGGTGCAAAACAAACCTTTACCTACATTAGAGACCTATTTGTCAAATATCATAAATCGAACTCCTGATAAACCACATTATGATTGTATTCCTACTGTCTTTTTATTTCAGCCCAACCTGTTCCACAGCTGGGCAAAGTTCACTCCCAAAGACTTCCACATACCACTTGCTAAAAATAAATACAATTGTAATTGAAATCATGAAACATTAGTTACCAAATTATACCGCGCGCGGACGGCCTCTAATTAAAATAATTGTCTAGAGAGAACACTAAGCAAACAAGGGATGAAGGGTACTTCAGTATTGCTTGAAGCATCGGCCATTTTGACCGACCAAGTTGAGTATGTAAAATTAATTTTCTATGACCCATCACAGAACTAAAGAATACAACATTTATTTTCCTGATATTTGCCTTTGAAAATTTACCTTTTGGGACTTTTCATTAGCTCGCGTTGAAAAAGGGTGGACAAACTTTGTGAACTTTTAATTATAATTTTTTTGTTGAAAATTTTACCTGTTTCGCGTAAGATTGTAGTTATAAAAAATTAAAAAAATCTTTTTATTTCAGACATATTTGGCCCATAATGTTGTTAGTAGATACGACTTACAAACTATTATTAGTTAAAATAATAAAAATTTAATTCATGTATTTGCCGCCCATTGGGGCCCCGGGCACACGCACTTGTGCTTGAACCCAGTGCCCCAGAAGGGGGCTGTCCAGCTTGTGACTGAGCACGTTCAGAATGGTGTTGGCGCTCCCACGTGTGCGGAACATCAGCGAAGCGATGCGGCGCCGCAGCACAGTGTGAAAGCCGTCTGTGGGCGCGTGCGCAAACATCGCGGACGCACTACAGCAGTGCGGGAGCCCCCCACCAGCACACTGAACGCGGTATTAGTTATACATAATAATATTTTTTGCAAAATATTAAATCTTTTTGCTTCGCTCTTGGATAACTTGAATGAGTAAAAAAATTTCACATACTAGTAATTTGTATTATTAATAATGAAATTATTTTAAATTGTTTTTAAATACGAGGTCATGATGTTACTAGTATTTTTAATTAATGAAGCCTTCATTCTTCACTGTGGTAACGTATAATACTTGCCTATAATTTTCCATGGCTAAGTACTAACAGCCGCACGGGTCAATTCATCAGGTTAAGCTACGTTTGCCGGGTTTGGTCCATGGATGGGTGACTATTTCTACATACCGAGACTCCTCCGTGCCTCGGAAAGCACGTTAAGCCGTTGGTCCCTGCTGTCATTCGTGGATCTTTGACAGTCGTTACGGGTCATCAGAAACCCGAAAGTATGACAACCAGTCTTATCAAGGGGTATCGTATTACCCAGTTACTGGATTGTGGAGGTCATATATGCAGTCAGCTGCATCCGGTTAGACTGGAAGCCGACCCCAACATACTTGTGAAAAGGCTAGGCAGATTGATAATTTCCCATGGCTCCCATCGACAATCATTCATAGCCACGCTTGTTGACTTTGAAAATACACTATTCTCTCAAACGGAATATCACAACATTTAAATGCAATGCACAATGTAGGAAGTATCGCTTTAATCTTCCGTGACAATTGTTTCAACGGCAAACAGTTGCAGACAGAACTGTTTACACTGGCTTCTTCATTATTTAATGTGTAGTAAGTGACCATTACTGACTGTTCATAGATATATGTTCTGCAAATCACTTTCTACGCTACATTATTATTAACAGTAGAAACTAATAATATTGTTTTGGAAATCAATTAAAAAATCATTTCTTTAGAGTAGCCTGAAATTGGTACTTGGTGAAGTCAGCCCCTAAAACGAAAGACTTCCTTAGTATACTTATTTGATGAAAAATTATACTAAATCATGGAAACAGTTACTTACATTAAAGTTACTCAATAAGGGCGTCGGGAATCGCAGGCCGATTCCCGGCCACTGTAGGCGCCGGCTTGCGAACGGTGAGCAATGAGTAGCACGCCGTCCGATAAGAACCAGGCCCGGGTCGACGGCGTGTTGTGTTCTACGCGCGCCTCTAAGAGATGTCAGCACAACTGAAGAGGTTCACTAAGGCCGATGCCTGCCGGGGTTGCGGGTTTGTCCTAAATGGATACCGAAGCCCCTGGCAACATACAGGTAACTGAAAGAACACGGGTAGGTTTTAGTCAGTAAGAGTCTGACACGCCCTCCCGCTCCGCCCAGAGCGGAAGAAGTTATTTGATCATTTCCCAACCAAAAAAATGGCACTTAAAGATTTAAGCAATAAAATACTCATAAACTTAAATAGTTAAGCTGAAAAAAACCACTTTATTCTAACAAAACTATGTCCAGCAATTGAAGAAAGAATCACAGCAGTTTTCCCGAGAATACAGTTTAACAACAATAAAAAAGCAATAAACGTTTGTCTGTGTTACGTAACAGCTGACCATAAGTAGCAATTCACGCAAATAGTAACCGTATACTGTAAAACAAGGGGATACCATACGTCTTGGGGGAAAAAGGCCGCGAATTTATTTGTAGGTAGTGACAGAGGACCGAATAAATAGGGATGGTGAGTGATGGATAGGGCGAAGGCAGTTGTTTATGTGTTGGGGCAATTATTTTTAATATAATAAAAATAAAAACGAGTGCGGTCAGGAGACCTCCGTCAGGAACGAAGTTCCTTCTCACGTATGATTTAAAACAAAAACAAAATTATCGCAGCCGCCATCTTGGATTTTTATTTTGACTTCTCTATCGGCTGTAGCATCCTGGAAAATAATAAAACCGATACCCAAGATGAAAAATTTGTAAATTATCGCAACCGCCATCTTGAATTTACATTATGACCTATCGACTTTAGCACCCTCGAAAACTATGAAAACGAAACGCATGTCAAAATATTTTTTTTTTTCTCAGCCGCCATCCTGGATTTTCTTTTTGACCAAATTCACATTATCTCTCTCTGTCTTTTTCTATTATATATATGTCGGAAATACGTCAATGATTTGACTAATCGGGACGCCAGCGCTGGCTTGCGGCGCTTGACAGAGTCTACTACAGAGTTGGTTGTTGGCGGTCAAGCAGTGAACACGTTTAGAAACTGTCGCGCACTTCGTATATTTGTGTAGTGTACTTGCAGTGTGTGAATTGCTAGTGTAATTAATTTGATCGTAAATTATAATTTGGTCTGAAATACAAACGGTTTTTCTATTGCGCAATAACCAACACTACCCATAGTACGCCCACAGTAGTTAAAATATGGCTGAAAATAACGAAAGAGACACCTACCCTCTCCGTCATATAATAAAAAGAGACAGAGAGAGAGAAAGTCACATGGAGAGGGCATTACGCCATTTCGTTACGTGACGATTTCTACAAGTTTACTCCTACCGCAAGCCGCGTTAAAGTACTTAATGTTTTGATGGCTGAGCCACCCAAAATGTGTCTTACTTGACAAAAACAAAATCAAAAATAAAACAGTAAAGGAGGACTTTCTTAAAAAAAAAATATTCACTTTTCTACCCGAAAACCATTTTAATCGTCAAGGAGTGTGGGTTAACGTACTTTTAACACTCAAAATGGCCTACATATTTTTTTGTTTGTTACTTAATTACTTACATACCTCATTATACTTCGGTTCTTTGTCGGTATATCCAAATAAGTAGTTGCTGGGCACCGAACCTTTGAAACTTAACACCTCGTAACACTGTGAGTCTGTAAATTTCAGATCGAAATGTTGTTGTAAAACTTTCGTTCACAAACTCCGAACGCGACAGCTGGTTCTTTCAAGGGACACTTACGTACTGCTACTAAATGTTGTATATTCTTTTAGTCAATTTATTTTCGAGATAAAAAAATATTATTAAAAGCTCTCGTAAATTGGACTCAAAACTTAGTAAATTGTTGTTTAAACCAACATAGAAAAAGCTCTCGATCCAGATATCGTTTGTGAAAACAAAAAAACTTTTTACAAAAAAAAAAAAACAACCGACTTCCAAAAAATACTACAAAGTGAAAAATTACTTAAATTTCGGAAGTCGGTGTTTTTGCTTTTGTATTTTCGTTATTTGCCATAGTTAAAAAGTTTTTATTTTTCACTTTTTAGTTGTGGTACCTACCTCACACAAATTCGAGAACCACTACCTGCTATGTAAATAACAGTGACAGGAACTTATCATATCATCCACATACTAAGTGGGAAAAAGTACGTATTATTGAAGCTAACTCAAAAACAATCGAAGTAAAGTTAATAAAATTTATATGGGACCACCTCGAGAGCATACCCTTTCAAACAAAAAAATAATTTTCAAAATCGGTCTACAATTGACGGAGAAATCTGTGGACATACATAAAAAAAAAAAAAAAACATACGCAACGAACATATAACCTCCTCCTTTTTGGAAGTCGGTTAAAAAGATAATCTACGAAGAATAGATACAAAAGTGTGCAAAAAAGATAATCTACTAAGAATACACTTAAAAGAAAGAAATGTAGTGAGCATCCACGCTCTTTATGCCAACGCTACAATTCTCATTCCTTTCGCGGATTCTTTGCCTAAGCTTCCCATTTTTCATTTTCACTTGCCGGCTTGAAGACAGCTTAACTTTTCAGGGGACACCTCTATTGTTATCGCTTGGCGGTTTGTGGTGGCTACCATAGCTGATCCTGAAAAGGAACCGTAGAATTTGAATCGAGAATAATGCCTAAATACGTGGAAAAGTTTCCGCAATTTTTTTTTTGTTTATTTTTTGTAGAAACACGTACGTATATCAAACGCTACAGAAAAATTTATCATTTTATTTGAAACATGCGATGGGCAATCTTATGCTTAGCTCGTGGCTAAGTAATAACAACCGCACAGGTCTAACCAACAGGTAAAGCTACGCTTTCCGGGGTTGGTCCGTGGATGGGTGACCATCTTTACATACCGAGACTCCTCCGTGCCTCGGAAAGCACGTTAAACCGATGGTCCCGGCTGTCATTTGTAGATCTTTGACAGTTGTTACGGGTCGTCAGAAGCCCGAAAGTCTGATAACCAGTCTTACCAAGGGGTATCGTGTTACCCGGTACTTATCTGGGTTGTGGAGGTCAGATAAGCAGTCGCTCCATGTAGAATACTGGTATTCAGCTGCATCCGGTTAGACTGGAAGCCGACCCCAACATAGTTGGAAAAAGGCTAAGCAGATGATGATGGTGGGCAATTTTATGCATTTTAGACCCAAAAAAAAAAAACTCTAAACTCAAACCATTTCTCAATTAATACCTCTGAATTCTTATGAGTTAGTCAGTTAGTCAGAAAGTTGAAGCTAGTTGCCATGGGATCTTGTATCTGAACAGGACAACATACCGGGCTTATCTATTATTAGTGTTAATAAGATGTCCTTGTGTGATTTCGATGTCTAACTAGTAATAATGAACGAAGGAGGTGCTGTAGTAAATTGGTTACTCGTCCAATCATAATTGATCGCTTTGATCAGGCCAGCGTTTATACAGACAAGCAATTAAATCGTGTAATTGGTGATCACTTAAATTAATTGATCGATAGTCTCACGTCTTAGCGCAGTTAGAGAAACTGGAGTAACTCTACGGCCGATTCCTATATTAGTTACTGGCCGTTAACCGTTTTAGTAAAGACTCGTATGTTTGCCGATAGTGTACTTGTAAGTTTCGTCCCCGGATAAAATAATCTGATAAATATTTCTAGACCAATTTTGTATCTAAAATCGAAAAAATATTACTGACTTCGGTAATAAAAAACATTGTTTATGTTATTATTTTCATGGAGCAGTCCTCCTACATAATTTACAATACTATTGTATACCTACAAATTCTCTCAGGATGATAATGTATCGACAAAAGGAGATAGGGCAATAACTGTCCGCGATAGAACTACTTTCTTATTTATGGACGAGTAAGGGTAAAGTTTTCACTGCATAATCCAATCAGAAACAGTTTTTCTTCGGTCAATTTGTTTAAGAAGATTTAATGTTATAAAAACCTACATTTGACATCTTGTGTGTTAAGTTTTTTACCTGTACCTGCTGTGGTGCAAGTATCTTGAACATAATAAGGTGCGGACTTTACACGGAGTTCATAAACAGACGGGCCTGAAACATAAGGCTGTGACTATGTTGTTATGTGTATGTACACATAACAACATAGTCACAGCCTTATGTATTAATACTGCTTCACTCCAGCACGGGCATTTACCATTCTGATACTACAATGTAACAACTTATCTTACCATTTTAAGAATTACCTTTGATGTACCGTAGCCACCTTTACATGCGGTGCACCATTATTAATTACCATTACCTTTATACCATACCACAACATTTACCAAAAATGTGAAAGACCATTTGCGCGTCCGTGACGTCGACGCGACAACCGATCAAGAAGGTACAACTAGTCGATTACAAATAATCGAATACAAAAATAAATTACACTCATCCTTGATCACAAAAAATTGCGTCAAGTAGTATAATTATAAATCAAAAAGATCTGTTATTGTGTATTTGAGTATATATGGCATATTGCAAAATTCATTATTTCCACGTCACGTGCATTGTGCATTTAAAATGTGCCATAAAACGTTGAATGATTGAAGCTAGGTTCAAAATATCGAGCATTTACGATGGTCACGAAAAAAATAAATGAAACCTTAATCACAATCTTTTTACATAACCGTTTTTCAATATCCGATATAAATCTTTACATTGTCGATTGTTGAAGGACAACGCAAATATAAACTGTCGTCCAAGATTGACAGATTACGAAGAAAAATCTGTTAGCAACTGTACATTTTTCGAAGTTTTATATTGTACCCGAGCTCATATTTCAAGTTGAGGCAACAATACCGTCCTCATTTTATTTTTTTTGTGGCTGTAAGTGTCGTATTTTAGAAATAAAACCTGATTTTTGAAACCTGAAACACTCAGGTATTTTATATTTTGGTCCCATGAGATTAAGGAATGCTAAAGGCATTGGCTTTGAAGATTTATAAGAAAGCGGAATTGTACATAAAAATAAAATAGGTACTGGCACACTCATACATTGTTCGAGGAGGATATAGTACCATCTACCACATCCACACAGTGCGTCAAATTATACAGAAGTCAGAAGAGTTTAATCGACCTCTATGTCTTGCGTTTGTGGACTATGAGAAGGCTTTTGACTCTATCGAGGTCTGGTCTGTTTCGAAGTCTCTGCAGCGATGCCAAGTTGACTGGCGATACATCCAAAGGCTCAGATGTCTTTATGAAATGTGACATTGACCGTCCAAAATCAGGACCAGCGAACTGAAAATGTCCCCCTGCATCGAGGGGTGAGACAAGGGCGCGTAATTTCCCCGAAATTGTTCTCTAATGCATTGAAGGATGTGTTTAAGATGCTGAACTGGGGCCGACACTGTTAATAAAATACTGGATCCAGTTAGACTGGAAGCCAACCCCAACGTAGTTGGGAAAAGGCTAGGCAGATTAAGATAAGATAAGATTTATTTCTCACCACAATATAAAGTACATTTTCAAATGATCCTAGGACAATTTACACATAATAGTTTTAATTGTACTGTGAGAGACTGGTGCCTAAGCTAGACGTAAGGCCTGTATTTCAGGTGGGGATGTGTGTGTGTGTTCGTGTGAGTGAGCGTGATTGTGTTGGTTCTGGTTTTTTAGTGCAGAAAAAATATTTTTGCTTATGAAAACTGAGTTGGTTCTAGATATTTCTGTACAATGGAAGAATTTAAAAACAACAACAAATAAAAACAACAATCCAAATAAACAACCTACCGAAAGCCCCATTTTATATTTTTAGAATTTACATTGAAGTAAAGGAAGGTATTCCATTCAGTTAGGCCCTTTGTACATACACGTTTTTACTGGAGTCAAAAACTACGGTTTATGCACCGTATGTAGGGACAGTTGTCAATGTTGTATGGATCACTATCACTTATGGAAGTTTGTTGACAGACACGATTTTTCTACGGCGTGCTATATACGCCATACCGTAAAGAAATCGTGCCGTGCACAAGGGGCCTTAGTGCTTAAGTGACATTTGTATATGGGTCGTTCTTCTTTTTCATCGACAATGGTCGGTCTCTCATCTCATTTTTTGTCATATTAGAGTATGAATTATTATATTTTCATTGTTTGAATTTACCTATATAATATATGTAATATCCTCATCACTTTATACCTTTTAATACTAAGTAATCTTTAACTTTCTGTAGCCAATAATTTTTTTGCGTGTGTTTATTTTTCATTAAATACCGTGACAGAGTAGTAATTCATAATGATGTCCTACTCAAAAAGGACCACTCTGTCAAAGTATTTTCTCGAAAATCAACATAAAATAAACAACATTATGGGCATGAAAACAAAGATCAAATGATCCAAATGAAAATTAAATGCATCTGAAAAACACTGAAATCAAAATATTGTCACTTGAAAAACTCGAAAAACTGAAACACACCAATTCATTGTCAATAAAAAAAATAAAGTTTAATAAAAAACTGTAACCCGACCACGGGAAAATAAAAATGATCTAAAAAGTACGAAACAAGCAAATATTTCAGACAGAAATCAAGACATAGGTACAAAAATGGTCAAGGTAAAGCCGTGGTCGCATGCCTGTATATCATGTTGGTGCCAGGAACACCTACAAAATTATAATGGCATGCGACGACGGCTTTACCTTGACCATTTTTGTACCTATGTCTTGATTTCTGTCTGAAATATTTGCTTGTTTCGTACTTTTTAGATCATTTTTATTTTCCCGTGGTCGGGTTACAGTTTTTTATTAAACTTTATTTTTTATTTTATACTTTTCCGTTTTTACACTTGCTAAACGTTACAACAACGTAAATAAGAGTAATTCAATAGGTCAGTAATTAACCTATTTTAAATTCCAATAGCAGTGCATAGTGCTTTAGACGAAACCATAGCGCGATTTATTTCGACGCCAACACCATACTCAGAAAGTTTTGCGACTAACAGTTTTCGTCTATGGGACACTGGCTAGTTTTGATGGCGATTAATTAAAACTATGACTATTTATTTAAAAAATAAAACACAATATTCCAAATTCGAAATTCCCGCCACATTTTTTACGAGCAAAATCAAAATACTCTGTCTCACTGAAAATTTAATTTACAACGAAAACATTTTCGCGCGATGATTTTGTACGATTTCAAATGTCGACTAAAACCAGAAGAATCATTTGAAAGACTTCGAATGATGTTCATAGACAAAAGCCCTTCTAAAGCGACTGTTTTCCGCTGGTTCAACGAATTTAAGCGTGGTCAAGTAACTTTGGCGGACGAAGAAAGAAGTGGCCGTCATAGGGCTATGACGGCTGTTACATAAGAAAACGTGTTGGCTGTGAAAAATTAAATTTAAGTGAATAGGCGAATTACATATGAAGAGATTCAGCATATACTGCAGATTGGATCGGGAAGTGTACATGAAATTCTACACGGGCATCTTCAGGTAAAGAAGATAGTTTCACGCTGGTTACCACACAATCTAACGCAGAAGGAGGTTCGGGTAGAATGGTGCCGAGACATGATAGCAAAATTTGAAGCAGGCTCGTCTCGGCGCATTTACGATTTCATTACGGGTGATGAATCATGGATTTGTCATTTTTGTTCCCCAAAATAAAAAATCAACTCAAGGGAAAACTGGGATTAAAGAGGTGTCTGATGTGGACTGGAAAATGTGTAATGAAAATTGGTTAAGACGCATGAAACTGTGTATAGACGCCAATGGAGAGTTATTTGAAAAGATTTAATAAATAAAATATAACCTGTAGTATATTTTTTTTTATTACCTATCGCAAAATTTTCTGAGTGCCCCGTGTATAAATATTAATATTTCGTTGTACACAGTGCTACACATCAAGCTATAAATTTCCAGTATTAGCTGACCTCGCATTGTACGGAAATCCTTTACAATGCCAGATCAGCTTAAACTGGAAATGTATAGCTTGATGTGTAGCCGTGTGTACTTGTTTTTCTTCATAGAGGAATTGAGGATGGAATTACAAACCGTTTTTATTTATTAAGATTTGATTAACTGCACGTTGGTATCATCTTGCGATACAACGTAGCACAGTCTCACTTTTGCTTGTTTTTAACAATTTAAACATATTTATTTACTTTGAAAGTATAACATTATTTACATATTTGAAATGTGCTCGTCAAGACCTTTCTTTTGGTACCAAACATGTCATGATCATATCATTTTAATTTTTTTCGAGGTTAGAAATTTACGTGTAAAATCCACCATATTAAATTTAGGGAAAATTTATATAGCCTATGTCACCCGGACTATTATTACAAATCTATTGATACCTCATTCATCAAAATCAGTTCAGTAGTTTAGGCGCTATGGTGGAACACACGTAAAAGCAAACATACATACATACATACATACAAACATATAAACATACATACATAGACTGCTAAAATCATAACCCTTCCTTTTGGCTTTGCCGTAGTCGGGTAAAAAAGAAGAACGACCCATATACCGCCCTGCTAAGCCCAAAGGCGGTATCTCGACCGGAGTAAGTTTTGAGAAAATTGACTTTTTGTAAATTGTAATTGGAAAAATGGAGATATAAAAAAATTCTTTGTGGTTTTTTTTATGTTTAAAGTAAGATAGCGCTATTTCGCTTATACCATTAGATGCGAAATTGTTATGGAATGGTTTAAAAAAACTAAAAGGGTGTATCTCAGAGATACCGCCTTTGGACCTAAATTCTATAATAGAATTTTAATTTGTTTTCTTTCTAATTAAAAAAAATATATATTAATAATACCAACGATTATAAACATTACTATCATAAAAATTAAAAATATAGGTAGATACCCAGGTGGGTATTTACCTATATTTTTTTTGATGAGGTCATCAGAATCAGCTTAAATTTTCAACTCAGAAATGTTGGTGTCTAAATTATTTTGGTGTGTAAAATGTGTGTCTTTTTTATTTCGTAACATAAAATAGACACTTCATGTCTTATGAAACCGTGAACAGTAAAGTTCACTGTCTAAGACTGCGGCAGTATTCAGCTCAGTACCTAACTCAGCGCGCAAAATTAGCTGTATCTTGTAAAAGTTAGCGGCACTCATGATTTTAACTAACACTTTGCATGCGTCATCTCGTTGCCGAGTCGCTATCTCTTTTGAGGCGAAGTTTCCTTGAAAATTTTCTTATAATTAATTTGTGCTTCAAGAAAATGTTGGGTTAGTTGGGTTAGCATGCCGTATAATTAAGTCTAAGGAAAGCAGGTAGGTACTGTTTATATGGCAAATGTGGCATTTCTCCAATAAAGTGTAATAGGACGAATGTAATACATGAACGAGTCCCGTTTTCATTTATTCGTCTTAGTTTAAAAGTACCTATTTGAAATCAGTGCCAACATCTGAAACCACGTTTGGCATATAGCTACAGTTGGTTAAAAGTTAATAAACTATATTCTATATTCTTGCCAACTCACAGTCAATATTTTGAACTGAATTAAGACCTGGCAATAATTTCACTAGTAGAAAAACGTCGTCCCATTTAGTACTGATGTGAAGGATTTAGGCTTGCACATTGATAGTACTCTGAACTGGCGTACTCAAGTCATAAAGGTCAGCCAGAAGGTTACTGGAACGCTGCGGGCCTTGTACCGACTGAAAAACCTACTACCAACAAGTACGAAGACAATGCTTGTGCAGTCCTTAATTTTCCCTATCATCGATTCTGGTGATGTGTGCTACTATGACCTGAATGCAGATCTCCTCGACAAACTTGACCGTCTTCCCAATAACTGCATTCGATTCGTTTTCAATCTGCGTAAATATGATCATGTCTCTGTGCATCGGTCGCTTCTAAAGTGGTTGCCCATACGCCAGCGCAAAGAGCAAAGGGCGCTGACCACCTTGTTTTCATTTCTTGACTCTCCCACTTCCCCTAGTTATCTAGCCCCCCACTTTCAGTACATTTGTAACAACCACAATAAAAATCTACGGTCATCAAATAATCGCGTTCTTCAATGTCCCACTCACCGCACAGACTTCATTCACTCTTCCTTCTTCGTTCAGTCTATTTCTCTGTGGAATGCACTCACCCTGGAAATCAGGATGGCAACCAACCGATTATCCTTTAAAGTTAAAGTTCGTGAGCACATTCGTAAGAAGCTGGCAGTATCATCACAACGCTAATGTTTTCCCATTGTTTGTCTTATTATTATTTTTTATTTTATTTGTGCTTATTTTATATATGTAATTAGGCCTATATTTATAGTTTGTAATAAGTATATGTGTATCCTTATATTTGATTTTTTTTTTCCTCCATTTTCGTAATTGCACCTACCACAGTTTGTCTCTGCATCACCCAAAGGTTGACTGGTAGAAAATGCCTGTGGCATTAAGTCCGCCTCTGTACATTTCTGTGCTTGAAGTATTAAATAAATAAATAAAAACACTTTTTAATTAACAGACTGCGACTCTAAGAAAACCAAGAAATACAATGGACCGGAAAACGAATACGTAAAACATTATGAATGATCACAACCGGTGCTTCAAGAAACCTTTTTCGCAATTCAAAACATTACAAAGCCAGTCCTTTACAATAGGAGGAAGAATAAAAAAGAAAACCCTGATTTAATTTAAGAATTTATACTTTATTTACAACAGTAATAAGAGCGGTGATTGCACGTACGGAACACCTGTCGGTAAATTCGAAGCCCATGGATATTGACAAGCCCCGTTGTGCTGCCATCCTTGCCAACTTTCCCTAAAAATAGCCAGTATTTTATTGCAAACAGCCGATTTTTTTATTACGTATATCCGAGCGTACGAACAATATTTTTAGTGGCTTTAATTTTATTTTATACGATTATTTGCGGCTGAAATAAAAAAGGCTGTTTATGTACTATCGTTTTTAATAGCATTGGTGTTGATGTGGTAACATTAGTTAACGAAGATGCGCTCCACTCCGCTCCGTACTAAAGTACAACTTACAGCACAGTAATCGCAGAGTGGGGTGCGTCTTCGTGGATGGCACTATTTGTAGCTACAGAATATACAATTTTCATATTCATGCATTCATAGAAATAGAACTGAAATCGAATTTGTTTTATGAAGTAGTAAAATTGTTTTTGTTGGCATTACAATAGTCTCACGAAGCAAGGACTAGGTACGTCACTAGTAAGTACGTTTTCCAACTCTAAACGTAGCGATGCACTGTCTCCTTGGATTAAGGTCAGTGTTTAACAATACCAATTTTAAATGAGATGAGAACGAGTAAGTACACCAACTATCTGTGTACATTTCCAGTTGTCATAACAACAAATAAAACAAAATAAAAAGTATCATACTTGGCTTCGAACGCCATCAACATTAACATAGACAAATCGTCCATTAATGGGGAAAAGAAAGGATCGTTATGATACAACCATTAAAGCTAAACGATAATGGTTCGGTCCATAATGCCAAGTTACAATCGATAGCTAGCCAATTGGTTAGAATTCAGGGTCCAATGACCCTTGTTGACCTGACTGCAACCGAAATCAAATTCTAACTTTCAGAGGGTAATGTAAATATAGACAGTTCTGTGGCTGACAATGGTTTTGAAATTAGATGGTTTGAAGGAGCTCGTGGCTTAGTACTAACAGCCGCATGGGGCGATCCATCAAGTTAAGCTACGCTTGCCGGGGTTGGTCCGTGGATGGTTGACCATTTCTGCATACCGAGACTCCTCCGTGCTTCGGAAAGCACGTTAAGCTGTTGGTCCCGGCTGTCATTCGTGGATCTTTGACAGTCGTTACGCGTCGTCAGAAGCCCGAAAGTCTGACAACCAGTCTTACCAAGAGGTATCGTATTACTTAGTTATTGGGTTGTGGAGGTTAGATAGGCAGTCGCTCCATATAAAATACTGGTATTCAGCTGCATCCGGTTAGACTGGAAGCCGACCTCAACAGTAGGGAAAAGGCTAGGCAGATTGATTGAAATTAGAGTTTGAATATAGTAAAACATAATTCAATTTAAAGATATCTTACTATCAAAGGTTTACGATTATATGTGATGACATATAAGCCGGAAACATGCAAGCTGACACGTACATTAATTCAGTGAAAGTCGTAAAAGAGAGTGGTTTCGAATATAGTTTGTACTAAAAACTGGAACCATTATGTATCCAGTTGATAAAAGCGCTCGCGTTACAGTCGAAATAAAATTACGGAATTTTCGAGTTGAATTGTATATTTCGGAACCCCAAATTAATGTGTGTAATGAGCTACACGCATGGCCAGTTCAAAAACGCAATATCTACGTACATTTTAAAACAAATTTGAATATTCACATCTCATGTAGCTCATCTAAAATAAATTCAAATCCATTCACAATTAATCAACTGAGCTACCATTCAACACTTTCATTCCGGAAATTGAAACAAATCTTAATACCAGCATCAACAATGTAAATTGACGATCAATTCCGAGTATTTCCGAACCTTAAATGTTTCGAAATCCTTCATCGCCTCATCACGATACTGTTTATCTTTGTTAATAATCTCGACAACGATCAACTAATTCAGTATGCCAGAAGAGAAGTAACTTAATAAAACTTTGTCTTTTCTTTAATTAACATCGAAAAACTAATCCAATTTGCAATTCTCACTAGGGCAACAACTTTTGCCATGACAAAGATAATGCTCGCTGAGATTAGGTAATTTTTTCGGTAAACAAGTACATAGTTAGTCGGGAATATTCATTCAATTGAACAACCGTATGTGATAGGACAATAACAGGCATATTGCATTGTCCTCCACACACCGATAGGCAGCGAAAACAAAGTCCAATGATAAAATAGCAGTCAATCTGTTTTATTCAAAGTTTTGATATACAACAACACGTAGAGTACAATGGGGCATTGTTTTCCCTAATGTTCCCATATATCGTGGCTTGCTTTTAACCCACACACAAAAGGATCGCTAAATGAAAAAGCATTTATTTGGTATTTCCGTCTTTGTTACGTTTTCGAATTCCTGTTTGAGATGTGATACTCACATTAATAAATCCGTTCTTGTTAAAATTTGCCATCTTTGCCTTCGTCTTTGTCCCAAAAACGTGGACTAACTGCATTAGAATACGGATTACGCACTTGAGTAACTAGAAAAGTTAAAGTTATTCTTTTTGAACTTTTTTCAGTCATTCAGATTTTTGGCAGCTTTTCCACTATGTCACAATGAAAAACAATAACTTTGAAGTAATATTACATTAAACATGTATTTATTCTTGACGAGACGAAGTCTGTGGTAACGCGCTTTAAGTTCTCCTTAGGCCCATTGTCCACGACGGCGACGATTTAGTTTCGGATAATTTCGGATAGGGGCGGAGTCTAAATGAAACACATAAAGACAGGTTTTTCTGCACGGCCGAGCCGACACACAAGCCGCGCGCGTCACCTGCATGTTTATTTTTTATTTTACAATTTCTCAAAAATCTAATATCCGTAACGGAAACTATCCGAAACTAACGGATTATCCGAAATAGTTTCAAATCCGAAACCCTATCCGAATTCGGTATAGCATTATTTCTATATCCGTATCCAGATCCGAAATTTCACATCCTTTACATACCTAGTCCGTACACTACCGGTATTAACTCGTTTGTGACTGTTTGTTTCGTGTACGGGCCGCCATTAAAATGCTGTGAGATTCTGGCTACTTATTGGTTATTTAAGTTTTTAACACGTTACTTTCGAGTAGCCTCGTGGACGCCAGGCCTTAGGCTTATCTCGGCTTAGTAACCAGTCTTCACCATTCGAAGCGATCATTTATATCCTGAATAAAGATTATTGGCTTCTTAGACCGACCTTCACGACATTGAGCCGCCGTACAAGGCATCTAGACTTTTTGCTGTTTTATTTACGAAGTTCCGCTCTATTTGACTGGTTTTGCGTTTGCGTAAAATATTCGGGAGTTCTTTATGTACCGACGTTATTTTTTATTGTTTGGATCTGCGTACATCACATAGGTACAAGCGTTAGTAAAGCGTTTTGTTTAAATTTGCATCTGTATCATAAAATCTATATAGACGCTTTAGAGATTACAATTATGTAATCTCTCATTTCCAAATATTTTTCATTCATAATATTTGTTAAATTAGATTGTCTTAGTAATTTGATTGCTAGCATTATAATCTTGTTTCTGTGATCATACAATGTAAGGCAAATTATTAAAATTCTTTACATTATTCAACTAACGACGAAACATTTGTAATATTTAGAAATGCTTTACATTTCAAAGAATTACAAATGTTTTTAAGTTATGTCGTGATAAATGTTAGGTATTCATATTTCTAGACACAACCGAGTTTTACTTTCACCAAGTGATATGTGACGTAACTTTGAAGGTTAGTAGAATACTTCAGAAAATCTGCATGATATTTCTAAGATATTATACCACTGATATTTCATTTCAGAATAATAAAATTCAACTTAATAATTTTCGTCTACTAATTTTACTAAGCTTTTTCGACACTGTTTCAAATTATAAATTCATTTTACATTTCAAATGACGTATTTTCGCTAGTTAAAAATAGTTTTTATTAATATTCAATAGAATAAATTAATTTATTATGTACAAAATTTAAATAGATTACTGTAAATTTAATGGATGGATGCAAAACGTGTCATTGAAATGTAACTATCAATTAATGTAAAAGTAAAATGGAGCTCCTAAACAGTAAAGTTGTGTCAAAAATATTAAAAATGAAAAGTTCAATTAAGCATTCACAATTTTGTTGAACTTTGCACGCCCGGAGCAAAATATATCCATTTAATCCTAAATTTGTTTATTCGCAAATCCCATCAATCTTGTTGATATGCTGTGAAACATAGATATTGAAACCGAAGTTATCTGTGATTTATTTGATATAAAACACGATCGTTTATTTTACAAAGGGAAAACATACAAACGACCTCAAAAAGGTAGACGAACCTACTCGCTTTACATTTTGGGGAACTAAACGACAGTATAATGCTATTGAAATAGAATCCATGCCTATCCATGCCTTTGTCTAGATCCGTTCAATTTTGAATTCTAAGAATAGGATAAAATAGAATAGAATATATTTATTTCCATTAAAACATGGTACAATAATGGACTTAATAATAGGGTAAAATAGGCTCACGGTACTGAGACAATCAGACGTGCCCACCCGTGTCCGAGTCTCGCTTTTTGTCCCTCGGTACAGAGGTGACGTAGCCAGACTCCATGGTATTCTGATCCGTCAGAATACCTGGTTTGACATTGCCAGGTGGTCACTGTACAGGGCGACTACCATCGGTGGCGATAACTATGGGACTTATTTGACCCTAGGTATCCCACCGGAGGAAGCCGTAAAGGTCCGGGCCCGGGAGCGACGTATATCCTACCTACTCGGGTCGATATACGTACGCTTCTGGCCTACGACCCAACCCTCTGACGACCAGACAGATAGCGACTCCAAGACTGCACAACCGACGTTGACACGAACGAACGACCCAGACATAGACCAACTGGAGGAGGTCATGGCCCGAGCGGCTATGGCTGACGTCGTCGACACTATTCCGCCCGAATCACCTGGCTGGAACGAGCGCCTACTCGCCTCGTCGCCGGTGGAACAACACGACAACAATTACAGAGAGGAGTTAGGGGAAAGGCTGTCCGATGGATCCATTTCCGACTAACTCCTCTCCACCGTCGTCACCACCCCTCAACATTATCCAGACCAACCTCCAGCACAGCCAGACTGCCACGGCTAGCTTGCGCAGGGCACTGGAGGTAAAGCCCCGAACCATCGCACTGATCCAAGAGCCGTGGATCAGGAACAATAGAGTATGCGGACTTGGTAACATCGGAGGTAAGCTAATTCTCAACACACACAGCTCCGACAAGCCAAGAACCTGCGTCTACATACCCAAAGAAATACCTATCACACCACTCACTCAATTCTGTTCCAGAGACCTGACAGTTGTCAGTCTCCAGACTGAAGGTAGCGTTCCAGATGTTGTACTGGCCTCGGCATATATGCCAGGCGTGGACGCGGACTGCCCGCCGAAGGAGATGGCCGATCTGGTACAACACTGTGAACGCGCCGAACTAGACCTGATCATCGGCACCGACTCAAACGCACACCACCCGCTCTGGGGCAGCGACGCACCAAACTCCAGAGGAGAGGTATTATCCACCTATTTATTTTCTACTAACCTTAATATTGTAAACCGTGGCTCAGAACCCACTTGGGTCACAGCCCGAGGACAAACGATTATAGACCTAACACTTGCTACAGAAAACGCGACAAACCTTATTACAAACTGGCACGTATCGGACGAGCCTTCCTGCTCAGATCACAGAAGGATCCGCTTTACCCTAACTACCAATACTAGGAAACCAGAATCGAGGCGAAACCCGAGGCGCACAAATGTTCCCGGGTACAAACGCCTCCTGGCCTCCCTATTAGCAAGACATCTAACACAGGTAACCATTAGAGACCAAGCACAGTTAGAATACACCGTAACAAAACTATCAGAATACCTAACTGAAGCATACCACGCATGTTGTATACTAAGAGCGCCAAAAACCAGGAACGAGAGAAGCTCATGGTGGAACGCTGAACTTAGTAAACTCAGAGATGCGCTACGTAAGCAATTTAACAGAGCCAAAAACACCAGACTCCCGGTCGACTGGGAGATATACAAAGAGACCCAATATATATACAAAAAGCAAATCAGAACCGCCAGGAGGACAGCATGGCGTAAATTCTGTGAGTCTATCGAGACAAATAACGAAGCCGCAAGGGTAAGGAAGATCCTATCAACCGATCAGGACCGAACCCTCGGCGCGCTTAAAAAACCCGATAACTCATATACACTAACTGACCATGAAACCAGTAAGGTCCTTCTCGAAACTCACTTCCCAGACTGTAGAATACTGGAGGACAGGTTGTGGGAGGCTGAACCAGAATGGACCCCAACGGATCAAGACTGGTCAAGAGCCCGCAACATAGTGACAGAAGAGCGAGTAAAGTGGGCTATCAACACCTTTCAGCCATACAAATCGGCAGGGCTGGATGGCATCTTCCCAGCCCTGCTGCAGTGGGGGGTAGATTATTTGACACCATGGCTGGTGGAGATATATCGAGCCTGCATAGCACTTAGACACACACCTCTCGCATGGCGCGAGGTGAAAGTCATTTTCATACCCAAACCTGGCAAAACCGATTATACACAACCCAAAGCTTATAGGCCTATAAGCCTTACATCTTTCTTACTGAAGACCCTCGAGAGACTCTGTGACCGGCACATCCGAGACGGACCTCTCCGGGTAATACCACTTCACAAACAACAGCATGCGTACTCCACAGGCAAATCAACAGAATCAGCGCTGCACAGCGTGGTTGGTAAAATTGAATGCGCAGTGGACCACAAATGCTCAGCACTGGCCGCCTTCATTGACATCGAGGGCGCCTTTGACAAAACCATGTTCAACAGTATAAACACGGCCCTCGATCGACACGGCATAGACTTGACCCTGAGTGGCTGGATCACCAACATGCTCAAATTGAGAGCTGTACAAGTCACAGTAAATGACACTACGAGAGCCATCGTTGCGAAGGGCTGCCCACAAGGGGGTGTCCTCTCGCCGCTGCTATGGAACCTAGTAGTAGACAGCCTCATCAAAACACTCAATGACAAAGGTTATTTCACCGTAGGCTACGCCGACGACATAACCATAATAATAAACGGGACCCACGAAAACACCCTATGCAATCTCATGCGTCAAGCTCTGAAAATAGTAGAGGAATGGTGCAGTATGCACCAACTCTCAGTGAACCCTACAAAAACCGAACTGATTCTCTTCACAAAAAAGAGGAAATTGATGACACTACAGCTACCACGATTCTTTGGAACAACCCTAAGCCTCTCAACTGAAACCAAATACTTAGGCATCTTTTTGGACAAGCAACTGAACTGGGCAAAACACACGAACTATGTCACAACAAAAGCCAGCATAACCCTGTGGCAGTGTAAGCGACTGCTTGGCAGGAATTGGGGGATTAGCCCCAAGGTCACCCACTGGTTATACACCACAGTCATCCGACCGCTTATCACATACGGCTCACTGGTCTGGTGGCCCAGGACAGACCTGAGTACAGCCCAAAGAGAACTCGAAAAACTGCAGCGATTTGCTTGTGTTGCAATCACTAGCAGTATGAGAACTACACCCACAGCCGCCTTACAAGCAATGCTTGGACTGCCGCCTCTGCACCTCATTGTGCGGGAGGAGGCGGCTCTGGCTGCCTTTAGGCTGCATTTATCAGGAACCCTAAGCAGAGACTCTAGAATTAAGCACACACGCATAAAGGAAGATGTAATCAAGCGTCGGCCAATGATGGCATCACCCTGCGACAAAGCCCCGAAATCACACCATTTTCAAAGGCACTACGACATCTAGACACGCGGCAGCGTGTCGAGCCAAGTACTAGGCAAGACACGGCTGCAGTGTGTTATATTACACGAACCATTTGGAGCCACTTTTGACCCCTTAATAACTCAAAATCTATGTAACATAGACTCATGAAATTTGGTTTATTTATAAAAACCCCTTAGATTAACTAGAACTCCAAATTTCATAAATAAAACTCAAACGGTTATTGAGATATTAACGTATAAAAATCGGCATTTTTATCAACGACCCTGTCACTAGACATCAAAAACATTTAACCCATTTCCGGGTGACCTAGAAAGTTGAAAAGAGATTTCCCGAAAGCAGGCCCATGGTATGATACTATGTCAAAGCTTATTTATCAAAAATTATGTTGTATTTTTTTCAAGTCGTTTTATCAAAATTTATTTCTTCTAGCATTAGAGAACCTAATAAATATTTATATTGTTGATACTTAATAAAGAACTACATCCGCCATTCAATCCTAACCTGAATGTTGCCAGATGACAGACTATTCCAATAAAATAATTTGTAATCGATTGAAAATATCGATACTAACCCACATGGAGTAGGTGGAGTATCCACTACACGAGTATGTTTTAAATGCTATTTATTATACTCAAATACTGTAAAACTATGATTTTACAATAAATAAAATATTATATGGTCTGAATATACTCAACAACTTAAAAGCGTTTCGAGGCAGTAATGTTATTTTATAAACTACCAGTGATCAGAGTAAGTAGATTGATTTGAGGTCAATGAACTGGCACGTATATTAGTATGGATACGCCTCTGGGATTCCGGGATTTTGAAATTATTAAGATTTTTTAAGGAATTTCAAATGTTGTAATGTGTAGAATAAAGAATACATCAATATGAATAAGAAATGTTCAACCCTTTTGCTGTCTGTTTAATAGTATATAGGTGATCGGAATCCAAGAAAAGGATAGATAAACTATAAAACAATATAATATATTTTAAATATTTATCTATCGCATTCTATAAATTTCCAATGTAGTAGTTTAAAAATCCTTACTTTAACAATATTTGATTCAATCCCGTAAGTACCAAAATGAAATCCCGGAAAAAAGGCTTATCCATGTTATGATTTCTATGACTATTCATGATGCGAGTACGTAAAATCAATCGACCTACTCCGATCACTGATAATCACCCAATCGATTTCGTCAATCGATTACCAAAATAATTAAACCTGGTAACACTGACACCATGCATAATGTCAAACTGTCAAAAAAAATCTGTCAGATCAATGGCATTGTTGGCTGTTTGTTTTACGTTGATTTGAATTTATTTTTCCGTATTTACTTTATACTTATATTACGTTACGATTTAATGCTGTCAATTTAAATTGAAGCCAGAGGAACTATTGCTTATCTTTCCATGGCCCTGGGTAAGTTTATTATGTTCTCTAAATATTTATAAACACCGTCGTATTGTATAACCTCATTGATTTTAGCAGCCTATTAGTAGAAGGCCTATGTTCAGTCAGGGGTACGTCGCGCGTCGTCAGCTGTAAATGTCTATAGTATGATGTAATTATATAGCATAAGTAAATACACTGAATTTTTTACCTTTTTCAGGTATGACGATGACATGTGTTATTGCAAGACTTGACATTATTGATTATATTATCTACAACTCTATCCCAAGTATTACTTGCTCAGCAAAATCTAAGCATATTATGTTATGTATGTGGCATGTCAACTGCAAGTCACAGAAGTCATCAGGTTAGTGTTTTTAAAATGGCAGATTTACTATGAGTGATATAATTATTATACAAAAGTAAATAAACAACAATAAGAGTATTTTCTTACTTTCTAGGTTAGGTATACATTTGGATAAAGTTTGTCATGCTTACTGAGAGAGGCTGCTACCAGAGATGTTTATAGGCAAGCAAGTGATGATAAAAACAGAGCCACCCTAGAGTGTAAAAGATTTACCCATAATAGATCAAAACAATAATCTGGTTAGGGCCAGAATCAAATCGTGACATGTGAGCAGCAGGACTTAGTGTACATAATTATTGATAAGTGAGCAAAATAGGACAAATTGTTTAAGAGATCATCATTGCTTATTACTGTTTTGTGGGAAAGCGTACATCTACCGTACCTACGCTGCTTTTTTATGAGAATGAAGCTGAAGCCGTTTTAAATTCTATGAGAAATAAAATGTTTTTAGTATTTAGGTATTGTTGTGTTATTTGTTAAAGTAAACCTTCCTATAGAAGCACTGAAAATGCTGCTGCCAATGAGATTATTCATCTTTAATTAAGAGAGTTGGCTAAAATAATGTTTATGCCATTAAATCTTTCATATTTAGCGCGCAAGATTATTAATTTACCTTTATAAAATTCAAGTCTGTAAATGCGATAATCGCCATTTTGATGACAGTCGAGGTCGAGGCTAAAAAACATAAAAATTGGGGATTGCGAACATCCAAACTCCACCATAAGGACAGCGACTATTACAACATTTAATTATTTGACGAATTCATCCATTTTTCAAGTTAAATAAGTAGTAGTAATGAAGTTTTTGATATCAAAAGTCGAAGATTCGCGCCAATCGTGCGTGTTTACATTTTAACTTTTCACAATTAACACACATACACATATCTGATACGACTTTAAATGTGACAAATGTGATTAAAAATATTATAAGTAACCAGAAAATGCCCAGATCTTTACTTATTATACGAACACATGTTCAATAATACGTAATATTCATTACTACTACTCAATTTGTGTTAAAAATTGTCGATCATTGTTTTTTTTTTTTGTAATGATGTGCGAAAACGATTATGCCAAACGTTTTTTTTTTTTTCAATTTTGATTGTCTCGATTAATTTATAATTATGTCGAATGTCTGAAATCTATACTTGAAAATTAAAATAAAATTGTTTTAAGCATTAAATACAATAAACATTGTTTAAAATAATTATTTATACTTTTCTAGTGTTTAATCGTTTTTAGGACATTCAATATAAAACGAGTCAACACATAGAACGAGGATAGATACTTACCTCATTTATTGAATTTCGCGCCGAATTGTTTCTATTTATTTGAATTCGGAACGTTGTTCAAAATTATTTTTAATTTATTGGACAATTATTTACTGTGGATTTTATTTTTGATACTTTCTGATATAGAATGCCTAGTATACATTTTTTAGGTAGGCTTAAGAAAATTTTGTTTGTGAATGATGTTAAATTAATTATATAAATTAGGTAGGTATTCCGCAAACACTTTTAAATGACGTCTATATTTTTAAATTGAAACTTTTATTACATCGTCTCAAACTTTTTCGTCTGTGTGTTGCATGTCGCGTGTCGGTCGGCCGCGGAGTAGGGATAAAGTGAAAGGCGATCGTCAGAGCAGCCAAGGCCGATATAGCGGCGCCTATAGTTCGCAGCAGCTGACCGTGTAAAGTTTCACTTTTACCGTGGTTTCATAAAACCAACAATCATTTTTTTTTAGTTGTATGAGTTTGATAGTATTTGTTTTTAATAGGATAATCTTACTCGAGTAATAGAAATTGTTTATTTTTGAGGTAGTTTCAAAACGAAATTTAAAAAAAACTGCCCAAGTGTATGTCGGACTACGCACAGTGAAGGGTTCCGTAATTGGGATGAATATTTACGCATAAACATTGCATAGTATCAATTTTATCGACTGCAAAAATAAGTTTGTATTTCTCGAAAAAACTATAACAAACAAAGTTAATTCTGCGGTTGTAACCGAAAATAAACTGTATCTCAAAAATTATTGACTTCAAAAGCAAAGTCACTTAGAAACATCTTAACATTTTAATTATGAGATCCAACAATACACGCTTTATATGCATAGATTTTTTTCATCTCTCGGTTATATGTAAGTATGGAGAATGCCACCCCCACTATTATGTTTATCGTAATTTCACTACACCATTGTTTAACGGTGCAAAAAATACACCTTTTTCAAAATTTTCATCGATAGAGTGTAAATAGTCTCCATGTTAAATGACTGTATGACATCCGGACGCACGGACAGACGAACTTGACGAAATGAAGAGGTCCGTTTTTTTACGGATTTTGATTATCAAGTTTACAATTGGCATGAAATTGATGTCTATGACAATTGATCTACAATATTATTATTATTTGGAATAGCCGCCATCTTAAAATCCAGAATGTCCATCTAATTCGATATCAGCACTATCTCCCGAAAACTATGAAAATGACAGTCATGACGACAAATTTTCAAATGGGGTTAAAAACTGCCACTTGCTCACTTCAGATGGCGCTGATCTCCAGCGTCTTATAATTTGACAGCTAACTATACATTTTTGATTCGAATGCCAAAAGTTGATGTAAATTCCTGAATTTCATGACTGAATTCAAAACACCCCGTCGAGTCAACTGATGTGTCACGTGTCAAAATCTTGGTCCCTAATGTTAGGCGGCAGTGAATTCATTTCATTCATTCTCTGATCTCGAAAAACGTTGTTCAAGGTAGTTGGTAGGTTAGTACTATGCTTGAGACGTTTTTGAATTGATAGATCGTATGACTATTGTTTTAGGGACTATTGTCGTTTAATTTTTAATATAAACTTACGAATAGTTAAGTCCATAGTGAGGTCAAAATGTAAATCCAAGGGGCAGCTGCAACGGCGGCGGTGATCTCTCGCGTCCGGCCCTGGTTCAGGCCATGGTACGGAGCGAGAGGAAATGGCAGGCCGTCACCTCCTTCTGCGAAGCGGTAATGCTCGCGAAGGAGGAGGCGGAACGCGTGAGGTAGAGGCAAAGTTCGCGCCCTCACGCTCCTAACCGCTGCAGGAGGAGACGCCCGGGGCGGGAATCGCGAGCCGATTTCCGGCCACCGTAGGCGCGGGCTTGCGAACGGTGAGCAATGGGTAGCTCGCCGTCCGATAAGGACCAAGCCCAGGTCGACGGCGCGTTGTGTTCCACGCGCGCCTCAAAGAGATGTCAGCAGAAATGACGGGATCCGCTAGGGCCAATGCCTGCCGGGGGTTCGCAGAAAACCGATAGGGACATCGTGGCCCCCGGCAACAGGGCAACCGAAGGAACACGGGTGGGTTTTAGTCAGTAAGAGTCTGATACGCCCTCCCGCTCCGCCCAGAGCGGGAGAAGATACTTAAAAAAAAAAGGGGCGGCTGCAAAAATTAAATAATTAAATCATACGTGAGAAGGAACTTTGTTCCTGACGGGGTCAAAGTCAAAGTCAAATCATTAATTTCAAATAGGCCCATGTATGGCACTTTTGAACGTCAAAAATTACAAAATAATAAAATTGATTCTATTCGCCCCTTCCAAAAGGTAGTTTTCGTATGGAGAAGAATGGGCAAGAAACTCCACCGTTACTCTTTTAAAATGTTTTACAATTGTTTGTATATGTACGTACATTTGTTAAATAATAATTATATGTGAAGACGGTGTACCTAGAATAAAATTACTATACCACAATAGGTAAAAAGAATTAAAAATGAAACAACGACAGATAATTTAATATGTGATAGATACATGGTGCTCACATATTTACAAACATTGTAAAAGTAGACGATTTTCCTAAAATTTTACAATTAATAAGTCAGTGTGTGAGGAAGTAATCACAGAATGTAAAATCAATGTCATAAAACACAAAGTAATAAATTTTACAATTAAATTAGCAAACATTTTGATTTTGTCTTGATTCTAAATTGTCCTATGGAGCAGGACCAGCATGTTTCCAAGCACTCTTATCTTGGATATAATCCTCTAATTTGTAATATGCTTGTTTACAAAGTGTATTTTTAATATGAGTTTTAAATTTTCTTTCATTTAATTGCTAAATGTCACAAGGTATTTTGTTGTAACATTTAACACAGTACCCCATAAAAGATGTATGTACTTAAGATAATCTAAAAAATGGTTGATCTAGTTTATCTTTATTTCTAGTATTAAAATTATGTCTATCACTTATTTTATTAAAGAGATGTGGATTTTCCTTACATACATAATATTTTCATAAATGAATTGGCAAGGTACCTTCATAATATTAATCCTTTTAAAAAGTTTCGTGAGAGATTCGCGGCGACGTAGATTATAAATGGCTCTGATAGCTCTCTTTTGCAAAATAAAGATGGATTCAATGTCAGCAGCCCGACCCCACAGTAAAATGCTATACGACATGAGGCTCCCCGACTGCATACGTTTTTTTTAATAATAATACTTGCCGCGCCGGCTCAGCGATCTGACATCATTGCGGAAAATTGTAAAAATTGTTACGAAAGAAATACCTACATTCTTACACAATATTGCTACGCATATTTACAAAAAGAATTTAATAGATCACGTTTGATTGACGAATAATAATAATTTCTTTACAAAAAGTAATGATATCCCATCAAAAACATAAATGTGAAAATGGGAGCCAAATTCCATAAATATGGTTGTCGACTTCGCCGACAAAAGAATTGAAATCTAAATGGGTGCCAAGTTCTGTAGATAATCCTGAAATTTATTTATAAGAACATGCAACTTTCTAAAATAAAATTAAAACACAAATTCTTGTTTTTTCTGCTATAACAATGTTTGCTATTTAAAAATATTACTTCTTAAATTTGAACAGTCGAATTATTTACACAAAGCACTTAGGATAAATTGAAGCTCAAGATTTGACTTGGCTAGTTTTTACCAGCAAGCTGAAATTTTAGAGAAAGAAGATATTTTGACCTTACAGTTACAATAAGAAACAGTAACTTGCGCATAACATAAAGAACAAATATATAAATACGCCTAGGTAGACAGTCAAGGCTGTAAACAGTTACAATAAGAAACAGTAACTTGCGCATAACATAAAGAACAAAAATATGAATATTTTACTTTATTTATTTGGCTCACCAACAATTAAGTACACCGATACAAAGATATGAGATACATGCAATAAACTTATAGACTAGTGTACAAATTTCTTACAGGTAAGCACATCATGAATTACTTATTTGATGTTGAGTGCCTACTTATGTAAAATTAAATAATAATAATTAAATATGCCTAGGTAGACAGTCAAAGCTGTAAACTCGATAAAAAAATAGCGTCCAACTGTTAGCCGCTTAATGCACGCACACTAAAAAAGTAAAATTACAGCATAATGACGTGGCGCGAGTGTAAGACGTAGCTGTAATGCACACCAGCATAAAAAAGTTACCCTGTTTGTTTTAGTTCTTTTGCACCGCGACACTGTAGACAAATATAAAGATGATAAATTGATTAGCCAAATATAAGATAACTTGTATGTAAAAACTAGCCAAGTCAAATCTTGAGCTTCAATTTATCCTAAGTGCTTTGTGTAAATAATTCGACTGTTCAAATTTAAGAAGTAATATTTTTAAATAGCAAACATTGTTATAGCAGAAAAAACAAGAATTTGTGTTTTAATTTTATTTTAGAAAGTTGCATGTTCTTATAAATAAATTTCAGGATTATCTACAGAACTTGGCACCCATTTAGATTTCAATTCTTTTGTCGGCGAAGTCGACAACCATATTTATGGAATTTGGCTCCCATTTTCACATTTATGTTTTTGATGGGATAATACTTACAGAAGAACAGTGTGACTACTCAGGCCCGGAAGAGGTGAGGGTCTACACTGACGGATCGAAGACCGACTCCGGTACCGGGGTCGGAGTCTTCTCATACGACCTCAACATTAAGATATCCCGACCGCTGGGAATGTTCAACACCGTCTATTAGGCGGAGTGTGTGGGCATCATACAAGCGGTCCACGCCATTGAAGCCAGGAGAGTTACGGACACCCACATACGTATACTCTCTGACAGCGCCTCAGTTCTCCAATCCCTGAAGAAAAAATATATTACCTCGAAATTAATACTAGAATGTCACAATGCACTAGAACAAGTAACGGTATCTAGTCGCAACACGGTGACGCTACAATGGATAAAAGGACACAGCGGATCGCTAGGTAACGACGCAGCTGACGAACTTGCTAGAAGAGGTTCTAGCACGGCGGTGTGTGGACCCGAACCTATCGTACCGATCCCTTTCAATCAAATACGCAGGTGGCTACAGGGGTTCACCCTCACACAAGCGGAGTACTGGTGGACCTCGACACCGGGCTGCAGGCAGTCCAAAGAAGCTATGCCATCCCTGGATAGCAGGCTAACCAGGCGTTTATTACGCCTGGACAGGAACGGCCTGCGCCTGGTGACGGGAACCATCACGGGACACTGCTCGCTAAACAAACACTTCCACACAATAGGCATAACGGACAGCCCCCTGTGCAGGGCATGCATGGAGGCTGAGGAAACCGTCGCGCACGTGCTCTTTGAATGCACAGGCGTCACCCAAATTAGAACAGAAACCCTCGGGTCACCCAGATCTTTTACAGATGTTCTGAACAAACCAGGAGTTTTGATTGACTTCTGGAGGGAGGTGGGCTGGTTGGAATAACCACCAAACGGCCGCCATGGCCCACGCACAATGGTCCACCTGACGGACTAAGTGCGGAAACCAAACCCCATAACATAGAACATAGAACATAGGGTAAAACAAATATTTTAAAGAAAACAAGTTGCGTAAAAGTAGACATCTAGTATCAGTAATAACAGTATATTTAAACAGTTATTATACCTACTAATACAAAATTGTAATTCTAAAATTTTTACAATGTTTAATAACAGTTTTAAATATAAGTATTCTATCTCAATAAATATCAGTAAAACGGTAACAATATTTATCACTTACTTTTTATCGAAGAATTCTTTTACACTATAAAAAGCGCCTATGAGCCATTTATGTAATTTACATTTAAAATATTTCAGAGCGAGTTCCCTATAAAATGTTACGTAACCATAAATTAATAGCTTGGTCGTTTTATTTTATTTTTTCGTAAAAAACATTTAACTATAGTAATTTAAATGCATAATTATTATACTGTTGGTATTATTATACAGAAATAAAGTTGACTAAGGTTGTACGTACGTAACTATGTATGGTTTTCCTGGTATCCCTCCCAAATAAGCAAAACATGCTTGTCTAAGGAGTTCACGTTTATGGTCGTTAATCGAGTGGGATTAAGTTCATGACTTTCGTCAGGTTATGTGTAATAATAAGTACCTATACCTAACATATTTTATTTAATCTTTTGTCAATTGAGAAGATGTCTGCTATTTTGCCCGCAATACGTTGAGACGGCAGCGCCGAGTATTTAAATTAAGTCAGTAGAAAAAAAATATGTCAGTCAGTACAGTATTTCTATTTTCTTTATGTCCAACACCCCCAAACCTAAACCCAAAAACCAAAATAAACCAAACCTATTTAAACTTCTAATAACTTTTAAACTACATGAATGCAATAAATGATGATTATGATTATGAATCATTGCATTTCGGAATACAAACGATCAATGCTAATTTCCATGTCCATCAATTATTAAATTCATCGTGTGTAATAATTTGAATTCAGAACCAAGTACTTTATTGTTGTTTTGTTTTGATTTCCGTGTGAACTATAAAGAGCTGTAAGACTATTTTCCTATTTGTCATGCCTGCGACTTTAGCAGCTTACCTCCCAATTTTTAACCGACTTCCAAAAAGGAGGAGGTTATATGTTCGTCGCGTATGTTTGTTTTTTTTTATTTTTTTTTATGTATGTCCACCGATTTCTCCGTCAATTGTTGACCGATTTTGAAAATTCTTTTTTTGTTTGAAAGGGTGTGCTCTCGAATTGGTCCCATATAAATTTTATTAACTTTGCTTTGATAGTTTTTGAGTTAGCTACAAAATACGTATTTTTTTCCAACTTGCTATGTAGATGATATGATAAGTTTCTGTCACTGGTAGCAGGTAGTGGTATTCGAATGTGTGTGGGGTAGGTACCACAACTAAAAAGTGAAAAATAAAAACTTTTTACAAAAAAAAAAACAACCGACCTCCAAAAAAAACACTACAAAGTGAAAAATAACTTTAATTTCGGAAGTCGGTGGCAAAAAACGAAAATACAAAACACAAGACACCGACTTCCGAAATTAAAGTTATTTTTCACTTTGTAGTGTTTTTTTAAAATAAATTATTTTAAGTTAAAAGAGTATTAACAACTCTATATATTTCCAAGTCGATTGAGACCGTCCGGTCTGCACCAAGTGCAAAGGGCAACTGATAGAAATCCGACGACTGACGAAACATGAAGTTTGCCGAGGGACATTAAAAAAATAGACACTGAATACTATACCTACCTACCTATAAGACATATGCCATTATACACCCACAATGTCAAATTTATTATCCTCATTCGAGAATTGGTAAAGAGGGTCCCGGAAAAGTAAAATTATATTTATTACGGCAATTCAAATCTTGTAAGATATAATTCCCACACACCACCCAAACCAATAACATAAGTAGGAAGGAAGGTCGTTCATAAATTGAGGTAGAAAAGGTTTTACTCAATAATCTTAATCAAACAATCATGATCTCCATTAAACCAATCGATTTTCCGAGTAATTTGAATTTATATATATGGCATTTTGAAATCGCCGCCCCCGCAGAATAAACGCGCAAGTGTAAAATTGAGGTGATGTATTTTGACCTATAATACATAATGAATATTGATTAACATTAAAACCGCCGCAATAGCACTTACGCGTTTATTCTGCGGGGACGGCGAAATATATTTATTTATTCTCCAAAAGATTAGTCTAATATTTATAAAGGTAAGTAGGTAATGTACAATAAGTGCTTACAATTGCCATTAACTAGCTTCTACAAATTAAAACTTATATAATTACCTTCCTAAAACCAAAAAAAAATAAACACTCAAAATAATTTTTTTATCTCCATAAATGCTAATATAACTTGAAAAATTCTTCTTTAAACAAAACAAAATAAATTCTTCTTATGATTTTTATGAATGTATGTTTTGAAATGGGTGTTATTAACCTAGAATAAATGAATTTATTTATTTAAAACAAAGCAATTACAACAAACAATTTATTTATTTAATTTGACCGTTAATAGCGCGTTGATTAAATCTCAGGCCATGAGTGTGCCTTGTTTAAGTGTAAGAAACTTTTTATTTATAAAATAAATAATATAAAAGGATCTTAAAATTTATGAAAAAAATGTCGGGATGTGTCGTGGGACACCCGGTTGGGACGGAGTTCCTGTCGCTGTAAATTATGTATTAATACTGAGCTATCTACATAGTATAGTCCCAAGTTTCAAGTTTTAAAAGTTTTTGTTTTTTATTACAGAGCCATCATTTGTGGCTCTCGTGATACAGGAACTCTTAGTACAAGAGCCAGGGTTGCTAAGATGTTTGTGTCTCAAATTACTAAAAAACATCTAGCAAAAAAACAAAACCTTAGACAGTTGAAACTGTCGTTTTCGCCATAACGGTTTTTTGTTACGTGACAATTTTTACCAGTTTACTCCTACCATAAGCCGCGTTAAAGAACTTTGTTCGTAAAATGTACAATCGATTGTTTCTCCAAAGCAATTTTCGGATTTAACTTAAAACGGTTAGTTTGACTGTAGTTCTTAGACTGTAAACAGTAGGATTTTAGAACAGAAGAAGTAAGTGGAGAATCACTAGTACTATAATACGGATATTGGTTATGCCATATTTATTTAAGGCTTTGCATACACCAATGTTTGAGATATACTAAGTTATAGGCGCTCTCAAAACAACGGAACAACTAAATAGTGTTCTAGAAGAAAGCTATGTTCTATTAACGAAAAATTAAATAATGTCCGTCTTTGACCTAGCCTTAGAAAATTACCTTAGAAAACCCATTATCATTCATTATTATCAACCACTCAAATCAAATTGTAAGCGATTACGTACAATTGCTGAGAATCATTCATCATAGATCGATCTTATGCCAATCAAAACGCAATTATATCCACTATTGGTACGTTAATAGAAGCGATAGCTGAATATCAGTTATTTTCCTTTCATTTGATGATAAAATATGGGTCAAGGTTGTAGCATGTTTGATTTGTGTTATATTGTTTTCTGAGAGCTACCTTACACTAATTATGCGGTTAAAGATAGTGTCATCCACGAAGATGCACCTTATTGCTTACAGTATAAGTGTCCAACATACCGCTAGTGTTTTAGTTTTGTCGTGTTTACTAAGGCCGCAGAAATCCGCTGGATGCGGAAAGCACCGAATCGGTCGAAGTGGCGGTGCTTGGGGGAGGCCTATATCCAGCAGTGGACGTCTTTCGGCTGAAATGATGATGATGATGACGTAGTGTGAAATGAAAATACTAAAACACTAGCAGGAGGTTGCACTCTTGCCAGACACAACACCTGTCTGGTCGGAGGATTCTTCCTTTTCTATAAAGGATGAGTGTACTTTACACCCTCTTCCACATAGGTACCTCTATAGTATCACAAGAAGAATCTAATTGACAGTTAAGGTTGTAGGTTAAGGTTGACAATGCTAAAGATGTATATTTATGAAGTTGATATTCGTTACTGGTAGCTAGTCAGAAGCCTGAAAGTCTGACATCCAGTTTTACCAAGAGGAAATTGTCGCTCGATGAAAAACACTGGTGTTCAGCTGCATCCGTTTGCGTGTTTACAAATGCTTCTTTATCCCAAAATTTAGGGCAGACAAATTGTGAATAAGAGTTACGTGTGCTTCTTTAAAAATTTCTTACAAAAAAAAAACGACATCCAAAAAAACAGTACAAAGTGGAAAATTACTTTAATTTCGGAAGTCGGTGGTAAAAAAAGATAATACAAAACAAAAGTCAACGCTTTTATTTTTCAGTTTTTCGTTTTGGTACCTACACACGGCTACACATCAAGCTATAGATTTCCAGTTTATGCTGATCTCTCATTGTATAGGATTTCCGTAGAATGAGAGGTCAGCTTATACTGGAAATCTATAGCTTGATGTGTAGTCGTGTGTAGCTGCCCCACACAAATTCGTATACCACTACCTGCTATGTACATAACAGTGTCAGGAAGTTATTATAATATCATCCACATAGACTAAGTGGGAAAAATACGTATTATTGAATAAAAATTTTCGATGAAAATTTAAAAAAAAACATGTAGACGAACATAATAACGTCCTCCTTTTTTTAAAGTCGGTTAACAAAACATATGAGCTGTTAATTGAGGCAAAGAAGAAATTGCGTTCTGTAGACTGGAAGCCGACTCCAACATTGGGAAAGACTAGGCAGATGTGAATCTCTGCTTGAAATATCGCACCTACTGTGACAGTATCTTTAAGCCGCTTGCGTTGGGATATCGTACAATGCTTGCAACGCCCGTGCTGTATTATTTTTCATTCGATATCGCACGCGCTAACGACCCCGCTTCGGTTTCAATATCAAAAATAGTCGACAAGTTTTGTTTTTAGCGGTTCTTGTCGACTTTTATGTTAAAGTCGGAAAGAATTACACTGATATTTGATACTGATAAGATGGGTTTATGGTTTAATCGATAGTAATTATAGTTTGCATGACCATGAGGTCCCATGAGTTCGATTCCCAGGTCAGGCAAAGTGTTATTGGGTTTTGCTATAAGGGATTTCTCAGTAGTAGGATACCAGTGATAGCCTAGTGGTGTGAACGTCGGACTACCAAGCCATAGGTCTCGAGTTCGAACCCAAGGTACGCAACTCTGACTTTTCGGATTTATGTGCGTATTGTATAATTATTCAAAAAAACCGGCCAAGTGCGTGTCGGACCACGCACAATGAAGGGTTCCGTTTGTAGTTGATAAACATGTTCTCCCATACGGAATGTATGGGAAAACATGTTTTTGCAACTGCAAAGTTAAGTTGGTCGATTATTACTCGATAACTAGTAAAGCCTACTTAGCTGTGATAGTTTTTCTTTTAATTTCGTTATATAAACTACTGCTGTGATTTTTTTCACACATCCAAAACCAACCATTTAGCTGGCAGGGGGGGGGGACACTTGACTCTAACAAAAATTAGCACTTTAAAGCTTAATATTTTGCAAACGGATCCCTGAATCCAAAAATAGTTTTCACAAACTCATATAATATTTTTGTAAGACCTTTCCAATGATACCCCACACTAAGGGATAAAAAAAAAAAACATCACCACTTTACGTGTATGGGAGGTACCCTAAAAAAAAATGTTTTTCATAATTTTGTTTTACCACTTTGTCGGCGTAATTAATATGTATACCTATGTCAAATTACAGCTTTCTAGTACTAAGGGTCTCGGAGCCAGACCGTGGACAGACAGACAGACAGACAGACGGACATGACGAAACTATAAGGGTTCCTTGTCTACTACGGAACCCTAAAAACGGTAAAGGAAAACATCGGCATGCTTGAGAGATATTTCTCGACGGCATGTGAAGTCAGATCAGAGGCTCAGGGCCCGGCTTTAAAACTCTGAAATCATGTTAGTCATTAACCACATGAAAAGAAGTAGCAGGAGTCTGGATTTGTGCCCGGTTGATGGCAATAGGCTCGCCCCCTGTTACATAGGACTTAAACATAACTGGCGAAAAGTGGGTGTAAAGATACGTCTCTGCCTAATACTTCGGGGAATTATAGTTTGCATTCAGCTGTTTTGACAGAAAAGCGGGACTGAGATTGAATAATATGGTGTTTGAGTTTATTATCAGTAAGTTATAGTATTGTTTAAGTACAAAAGCTCATGAATAGGAATTATTCAAAACCTTCAGTTTTCAATAATGTTATAAATTATTATAGGAATATTCAATTGGTTAAATTTGCATGCGATTACGCTCGTGTGGCTTTATGGGTGTAGCTACTATGTTCAGTTCCTCTATTATCATCAAAATAAAGTTGAATGTTAACAGTATAAGGATCTAATTTGATATTCATAATTACAAATCATTATTGAAGCTTTCTATAAACATTGCTGTTTAGTTATATATTATTAGTTTGCTACGTTCGGGGAATATATACTTTTATAAACATCATCATCATCTGCCTAGCCTTTTCCCAACTATGTTGGGGTCGGCTTCCAGTCTAACCGGATGCAGCTGAATACCAAGTATTTTACACGGAGCGACTGCCTATCTGACCTCCACAACCTAGTGACTAGGTAACACGATACCCCTTGGTAAGACTGGTTGTCAGACTTTTTGGGCTTCTAACTACCCGTAACGACTGTCGAAGATCTACAAATGACAGCCGGGACCAACGGCTTAACGTGCTTTCCGAGGCACGGAGGGGACTTGGTATGTAAAGATGGTCACCCATCCCACCGCGGACCAACCGCGGAAAGCGTAGCTTAACCTGATCGATCGACCCGTGCAGCTGTTATTACTTAACCACAAGCCCTTAAACTACCCCCCCCCTTTACTTTTATAAACATAAACACACATATATGCAACTAGGTATGTGCCAAAAACACTTAAGGTCTGTTTTAGAAATGTACCTATTGGATCACCAATAGGTACATTTCTAGAACCTTGCAAATAATACTCTAAAATCTCTAGATTAGATATTTCATTGTAAAAGATAGAAGTACCTACACGATACCTTGTTACAAACAGAGCAGGGAGGTACCAAAATAAAACTAGCACCATATTATGACGAAGACTTTTACTATAGCATAAAAAAATCGTAATAACACAAAATACATAGTTAAACAGAAGGGTATATTTACACTGACATTTTTAATGTTCATTTTTTGGCGTCGTACAAACATAAAAACATCCACCAAAATTTTCAATAAAAATCATTCCTGTTTTTATTTCCCGCATTCCCGTCAAATCCCTATCACATCCATTACTTTCAGTTTTGCTAACTTGTACCTCGGAGTTTTTACCCGGGTGACATGAAAAACGTCTATCGCCTGAATGAATCTCAGTCGTAAAACAAATCCGTGCCATTTTCGGAGTACATTACACGCAAACCCACTTCCTTTGGTATAAACATAGGTACTATGGTTTAAAAGCGTTTATCTCTTTGTACTTATAGGGCTTTATAGACAGAAAATGTACAGAAACCTTTACGAATCCAACAGATTATGTACTGAAAATCCATTTGTAAAGCTTACTTTTAATTAGATCGCGTTTGCTTCTAAATTACGACTCCGAACAGCTGGCGAAACGAAAATTACCTGCCAATCCTTTTCCTACAAATCGTCACGTTGGAGGTTTTTTCACATCATCCCATGATACTAAACCTTCTCGATCCCATTACGCGAATGTCAAGAGCAGAATGACTCATCAAGAATAAAACTGTGTCTCGTGATCCAAAGTAGAGTCGTTTTTAAAACGTTTTCTTCGATTGTGGTTGTATAGATTCATTATGTTTAGTTGTTGGTAGTAACGGCGATGTAAATAAACATGAAATTGTTTTATGATTCCTAATTTCTTCGAAAGATTGTACATGTAATAAAAAGTAACGATATACGTACTCTTTTATTATAGCACTATTGTCTACATAAAGTGCCCCCAAATTGAGTAGTGACAGTAGGCAATATTCCCATCAGTCAGTAATAAACATTGATGGTTTCTAAATACAGTTTATTCATCAATCGAGCTCGACATAACAATAAACTATATTTACGACAATGTATCTAGGGTAACCACTTACCCAAATTGCTGAAAAAATACACTGTATTTACCTATAGGTACGTCTTGTTTCATTTTTTATTCGCACACTTCTGGAATCGTCTGTGCCGGGTCCGTGCGTGTGTGGAATTGTCACGGTATATCGTATCCCTACATTTTTAGGGTTCTGTAGTCAACAAGAAACCCTTATAATTTCGCCATATCCGTCCGTCTATCCACGGCTTGACTCAGAGACTCTTGGTACTACTAGAAAGCTGAAATTTAGCATGGGAATACATTACCATTTTTTTTTTTGGGTGCCTCCTGTACGTATACGTAAAGCGGGGATGTATTTTTTTCAGTTTACGAAATATTAAGCTTTAAAGTGCTCATTTTTGTTACGAGTCTAAACGTGTCAGTTAAATGGTTGTTTTTAGATTTGTGTAAAAAATCACGACTGTAATCTATCACAGCTAAGTAGACTTCACAAGTTAACGAGTAATAGATGATCAACATTTGCAGTTGAAATGTATGGGAGAACACGTTTTTAACTACAAAATTGTTCTTGGGATAAATTCATGAACAACGGAACCCTTCTACGCATTTGGCCGGTTTTTTTATGTATGTGTGTGGTAGGGAGGTATGCATGACATTGTCCCTCGAGACGGTGGCTGTCCGTGATTTGATGTTGTCGCTTAGATTTGGCGGGTTCTGGGTCATTAAACGGACACTGACTTCTCTCTTTACTCGAAATTTTATGACTCTGAAGTTCTTAGTTTGATTAATGAAATTAAAGCTAACGAATTGCAGTCTTGTTAAGGCGGGTAAGGACATCAGGAGCTTCATTGTCTTTTAGATTAGTGCGGTTTGCATAAACAGTTTAAGTAAACTCGTGGATAGCATACTTACGCGTGTTTGTATATCTATTTTGCTAAGATTTGGTATAAGATTATTTTTCGTACAAAAATTCAATTACCCAATGGAAGGACCGAGAATGTGATTACACCACAATCCTTCAAACCTGACAAGATTGATAAGTAACTCACTTCGCCACATTCTCGCTTAATAAATTTTCTCAGTAATCCGTTTACTAATAAAAGAGGTCTCTGCAAAATAATTGGCCAATAACAAAATAATATAACGTGACAGGCGAGAAAATCTGTTGGTGGCAATAGTCGGGCCTGCCAGTTCTGCCAGTAGTTGTTAACTGGAACATTTCTTGTCGCTGGTTTCCTCTGTCTGACAAGTATCAGAGTAGTTTGTTAAACTAGAGGGGATAGAGACTGGAGAGGTGTTCTGTGTTCATTAGTTGTTCGGACATTGTATGCGGATCGAACTAATGGAGAGACTTGCTTGATTTCGACCGTGAGTTTGTTTGTGTTGCTTTTATTGTTTACACCTTGTCTGGGCGTTTTTGTTTGTATTGTTTTGTCTAGGTTAGCGTCTTCGAGGTGACACTTTTGGGTAAGTTGGTTTTGTAAACATTTTTGTTTTTCAATTATTCATCGATATAAATAGTTGAATAAATCTTTATTACCGACACCAAATAACTTTTAAGAATCGAATCTTCATTGTTTTTTTAGCTACGTAGATTCTTAACATTGTGTGAAATTGATGATATACCTTATTTAAAACAATCAACAAAGTAAATTGCAGCTATTAAAACATATTTTTCGCTTTGATCTTCATAATGAATGCATGAGCCAATATTGACTTAAGTAGGTACAGCCATCGATGCAATGGTTCCCCTATGAAATAAATATTTAGATAATAGCACGAAAAACAATCTGCTATACAGAAGATCGTTATTTATCAGGTTCTACTCGAATAAAACTAAAAGGTTGCGCTTGATTTATAACTTTCCCATCTAGACAGTCAATAACAGATTTCAGTTAGTAAATAATAAGCTCCCTGAGTAGGGATACTCGGAAAATGGTAACCATTTTAGGAATGAAAAACATAAAATATAGGTCCTTGCCTACGCGTGGGTATACCTAGTTTCTAAGAAGTATCCGAGTATTTACGAATAACATACCTATAAAAGTATTCGATGCTGGGGCATTCCATACTTTCATGATAATATCAAAATAAAAATAAATTATTATTCAAATTAGGCTGAGAATTAACATTATATTATGGAAGAATAAACTAGAATTACCTTTTTGAACAGCAAAATTACATAAGACAGTCCTGCAAAACATCTGCCCTTCATCACTTCCTAATGTTTTAGTTTGTCATGATTTTTTTTTGTGGAATCTTTTTGGTCAACCTAGGAGGCTGTCGACTGCATAACCGGACTTTCCTGTGGCTGCCTCAATTAATTAAGGCCTCCAGCCAGGGCATAAAACTTAGAAACTAAGTGACTACGCGCTAAAGGTACCCCTGTGGGGTACGGACCTCAGCTTAGGGCGTCGCTGGAGGAGGACAGCAAGGGACAGGCTGGGTCGGATTAAATTGATAAGAAGTAGCGCAACCAACACATATAACATGAAACCATGATTTCCTAAGGAGGTAAGCAAATGTATTTAGGAGAGTAGGTAGGTACAGTGAGCACCTCGCTTGGCTGCGGCACTCGGGACCGGGACAGTGTTTAAATTAAATAACTTTTAGGAGAGCAAGATTATATTTCAAACCATTAGTACAAAGCAAAAGACAATATTACGCGACCGACGCCAGGGGCTAAAACTAGTTTTCTTTCATCAACAAATGAACAACATACAAAAATCCTAATTTAAATATATAATGTTCGATTGTTCGGATACCATAGAGTGTTCTTGCCAGCCTGCACAACATGAGATTGCATCTCATAATAAAACCTCACAGTACACATACATTTCGCTAGGTCCCATGTAATCGGTAGTAAGCCAGTAATCGGCACAATCCCAAATCCAAGCTCTGGGATGCTACTGAGAATTTAAATTCTACACTATCGTAATTTTTATTTATTATACATTTTTAGATTCTTACGGTAAGACTTCGGATTAATTATGGATTAATTACTTTAAAAAAAAACGGTAAGGGTACCTATTTATTAACAAGCTTAATTCCAATAGGAAGTCGAATAACTACGAACATATTTTAATACATAAAAATCTTTTTTACAAAAAAATACAACCGTCTTCCAAACTACAAAGTGAAAAATAACTTTAATTTCGGAAGTCAGTGTCTTTGGATCAGTATTTTAGTTTTTTGCCACCGACTTCCGAGATTAAAGTTATTTTTCACTTTGTAGTTTGGAAGTCGGTTGTGTTTTTTGTAAGAAATACTTTTTTGCACTTTTTAGTGGGTTGGTTTGTAATTTATCTAAGTTACAATAGCCTAATGTCAACTGCTCATCACCTTTTACAAAATATTGCTTTTCCTAATGCAAAGACTTTAATTGTTGAGGAGTTCTCCAGGTACTTCACCATCAGCTCCACTGCACCATATGAATTGTGACGAGCATCAATTGCTTCCAACCATATTAAAATAATCGAATCGCAACCCGTAAAATACATAATATCATTGAGTAGTTCCGGTGGCCATCTGTGTCCTACATCATCAGTTGCACTTTACCAAATGGTGCTTTTCAAGAGCGAATGCACGAGTTACTATAAAAAATACCCAAATTGCTATAGGTGTGCCTATACCTAATATTTGAAGAGTTCCCACGATTTCTCCAAGATTCCATCATCAGATCGAAACCAAATGACAATGGGACCAACTTAAAAATATACCCTTTCAAACGAAAAAGATTTTTTCAAATCGGTCGGTCTTCGAGTAATCGGGGAAAATATATAAAAAAAGATTCCGACGGACTGAGAACCTACTCCTTTTTTTGAAGTTGGTTAAAAATACCTTCGTAGGAAGAAAAAAAAATATTATGTACGTACCGCATAAAAGAGAAACACCGAAGACTTTACTAGTACTGAAACAATACAACCGGGAACAAAATACTTACAATCCCAATTTTATGAGCATTGAAAATGGGACCAAAAATAAAGGCAATCGCTGTCCTGAAACTATGACCTCTGTAAATGTTTTAGTAAAACAACATCGTTCCTTGTTTCCCAACAAAAATATTTTAACAGGCATTAAAACTCTGTTCTCGATTGTACATTGCCATGTTAGGAACAGTGTACACAGCAATGCACTTTACGTTCTATAGCTACTTTTATATAAATAGCAGAATGCGCGGCTTTTTTGTTTTGGATAGCAGAATCGTAAATATCGTTTTCTCAAACTTGCTTTGAAATTCGAGCATTATTTTGACAACCTTCTTCGAGATAAATCGAAATTGCTGTACTGGTCGAATACATGCGAGAGCCCAGCCGGAAATGTTTCTATGAAAATCCATATCTGTCATGTTTAGTGGCCGAATAAGTTACTATGAAAACGCATGTCTGTCGTACCCTACCTGCCCTACCTGCCCTACCTGCCCTACCTGCCCTACCTGCCCTACCTGCCCTACCTGCCCTACCTGCCCTACCTGCCCTACCTGCCCTACCTGCCCTACCTGCCCTACCTGCCCTACCTGCCCTACCTGCCCTACCTGCCCTACCTGCCCTACCTGCCCTACCTGCCCTACCTGCCCTACCTACCCTACCTATACTATCTTTCAAGTTGGATCAAACTGCACACGGTGTGCAAATTTGATTAAAATCGGTTGAGTAGTTTAGGAGTCCATCGCGGACAAACAACGTGACACGTAATTTATATATATATAAAGATATAAAGATTTACTTAGTTTGAATTTCCGCGCTTTATTTGAGAAAAGTACATACAAGCCTTGGTCGCAACCAGGCATTGATGGACTCACGTATGTGTGCCTCGGCTTCGCCTCGGTCCATATTTTCACGATCGTCTATCAATGCCCTTGTTGTAGGCTGCGACAGTAATGTACCTACTATTTTATTTTTGTTGAATGGTAAAACAAAAATGAACATGGTAATTTAATAAATTGTATGAATATATAAGTTATTTTTCTGGTCTGGTGGTCGCAAACGCTACTATTAAGCATGAGGTCCTGGGTTCGATTCCCTGGTCGGGAAAAGTGTTATTGGATTTTTCATCTGGAATTTCTCAGTATCAGCCCGGAGTCTGGGTTTGTGCCTGGTTGATGGCAATAGGCTCGCCTCCTATTACAAGGTACTTAAACATAATCAGCGAAATATAGGAGCACTATAGATTGACACCTGCCTAACCCTTCGGATAATACAGTCGTGGTGTTATGTGAATAATAATAAATGGCTATCAAAGGGAAAGTAACATTAATAGCAGTAGTAGTAATTATCACTTGCTTAAAAAACGGTATAGGAAAACATATTGAGGAAACCGGCATGCCTGAGAGATATTTCTCGACGGCATCTGAAGCCAAGTCAGAGGCCCATGGGCGGCTTTAAAACTCTGACACCAGTTTAGTCACTAACCACACGGAAAGAAAAAGAAGATAGGGAAAGTGAATCAGTAATCAATATGTCGAGTGGAATTCCGTCGTACCTGCCGAGTAGACCTGAACGTGTGCAGATGACTAAATCACCAACCTGTACAGGTTTTTTTTCCAATGAATTCAATTAATTGAGGTTTTACAATGTGGCTAATATAATTAATTTTAATAGGTCACCACATTTCTATTCGTTTAATAGTTCAGTAATAAGTAATCGAGAGCAGTGGTGGCCCAGTGGTAACGGCCGCGACTTACGAGTTGTAGGTTCGAACCCATCGTGGCCCTCCGGCAACATGGCAACTGAAGGAACACGGGTGGATTTTAGTAAGTAAGAGTCTGACACGCCCTCCCGCTTCGCCCAGAGCGGGAGAAGTTATTTGAGAATTTCCCACCCAAAAAAAAAAGTTCGAACCCAGACAGGCGCTTTACTTTGTGTAAATTATTTCATCAATTACAGCCCACTCCCTCTCACAGAGAGGAGGCCTGTGTCCCAGCAGTGGGAACATTTATAGGCTGATGATGATGCGTATATATTTGTTTTATTTTTATTTTATATATATTTGTAACCGGGAGCGAAAAATCGATCTAGCTAGGTCTACATAACATCACGCCTTGTTTCCCCGAAGGCGTGTGCAGAGGTGTCCTTGTAGCAGGTACACCCACCCAGTTATGTTTAAGTCCCATGTAATAGGAGGCAAGCATATTGCCATCAACTGGGCACAAAGCCAGACTTCAAGCTGTTACTGAGAAATTTCAGATAGAAAAACCCAATAACACTTTGCCCGATCCGGGAATCGAACCCAGAACCTCATGCTCAGCAGTAGCACTTACGACCACTAGACCAACGAGGCAGTCAAAAATTCATTTTCTTCGTATTTTCACCCGAGCAGAGCTCGGTCACCCAAGGTTTAGAACAAGATGGCTACCTTAGAATAATGACATGGTAGCTTGATGTTAGTAAAAAAAAATCTTGTTTCATAGAAAAGTGAAATACCTACGCGGTCAAAATGTATGGAACAGCTGATTCTTTTTTTAATAACCGACGAAAAATTTCAATACATGGAGGTCCAGAATCATGTACTGAATCCATGGTAACAGTTCTCGCGTCGAAGTTTCTGCCACCCTGAATAATTAGGTACTTTTTCTTCTTTGCATGTCGATGGCAATCTAAATTGATCCAGTCCTAAACTTATCTACGAATTTAGCGTTATCAGTAGCGTCCCTAAGTTCTTATAAAGTGCGGATATCAGGGCATGCAAGACGATTATACACTGTCAGCTGTATTACCTACTAATCAAAATCTCCTGACGCAAGCATAGATTAATACACATAACATAACATCACGCCTTGTTTCCCCGAAGAGTTGAGCAGAGGTGTATCTGTAACAGGTACACCCACATTTCCCCAGTTATGTTTTAAGTCCCATGTAATAGGGGGCGAGCCTATTGCCATCAACCGGGCACAAATCCAGACTCCGAGCTGCTACTGAGAAATTTCTGAAAGAAAAACCCAATAACACTTTGCCCGACCCGGGAATCGAACCCAGGATCTCATGCTCAGCAGTAACGCTTGCTACCACTAGACCAACGAGGCTTAATACCTGCATAAATAAGGTGTGATGGGCACCGCAATAATTATAAACCTGTGAACAAGCCATTTAGGCATTTAATTCTAAATTAACAAGCATAAAAACAAAATGTTATCGCTGTCAGAATTAGTTTGTGGTACACCTCCTTAAGCTTTACGGTTTGGTTGGAATTCTGCTTGGAAACCTTTTTTTTTTTTTTTTTTTTAATAATGGCTTCTCGCAGTTTTGACCACTAAGGTCGTGGCTGCTTAACCGGACTTTCCTGTGGGTGCCATAAGCTTCTACACTTAGAGCCTCCAGCCAGGAGCTTTTTCAACTATTCTAAATTAAAATTAAGCGAATGCTCGCTAAGGGCACCCCCTGTGGGGTACGGACCTCGGCTTAGGGCATCGCTGACGGGAGGACAGCAAGAGGGGACAGGCTGGATCAAATTTATATTTATATCATGATTATTATTCGGGGTATTTAAAGCTACGTGCTCAGCTGCAACAACTGCTGGCACCTCGTTATCGAGCAAGGGTCGGGGGGGGGATTCGTTTACTCGGGGAGTAGATCGCGTACGTAAAGGACCTCGGCGGCGAGGTCGGAATGACGGGAGGCGTCTGTGTTTGTGCACTGTACTGGTGGCCCTATTCTGCTCCTGGAGGAGTGTAATGGGGTCATCTGGGTCGGAAAGTACATGCCTCGGACGGCGGATCTGACTGATTTGGGACGGGACATAATTGGCTGCCTCGACTATCAGAGGGTTCCGATGTCGAGGAGCGGACTCAAAGTGGCGCTTTGCCATGCGTTTGAGGAACTGGTGGATCGTAGGGATCTTACAGTCGAGATGGAGGATCTCGTTTCTGACGTACCACGGGGCTCCCGTGGCCTTGTGAAGGAATCTGTTTTGGAGGGACTGCATCCTATGGATGTGACGGGGTTTGGCGTGGGCGAAGACTGCTCCCGCATAGGTCATTATGGGACGGACACACGCTGTGTAGATACGCAATTTGCACTTTAGTGACAATTTGCTGCGTGAATTTAGGATACAGTGAAGCCTACCTAGAGCGAAAGCGGCTCGCGAACGAACCGTCTTTATGTGCTCTGAAAAGGAGAGACGGTGGTCTAAGATCACACCTAGGTACTTGGCTCGCTTCTCCCAAGGGATCGGCTTGCCGAACAGGGTGATCGTTCGGGGGGGAGGGGGGGGTCTAGATCTCGGTTTCGAGAATGAAACCGCTTGACTTTTGTCGGGATTAACTTCGATCCTCCACCGTCTAAACCAGGCGCCAAGGTTATTGACGGCCCGTTGTAGATTTAGGAGAGACGAAGGGGCGTTGCCTTTGCAGGTGATCGCAGTGTCGTCTGCGAACAGAGCGAGCTGCGTCCCTCTGTGTCTGGGGATGTCGCTGGTGAACAGCGTGAACGCGAGGGGGGCTATCACTGAGCCCTGAGGGACTCCTGCCCTTATGGGGCGAGGGGAGGATAGGGCACCTTCGATACGGTAGCGGAAGGTGCGATTCGACAAGTAGTCTCGTATGATGAGTACGAGACGATCCGGCACTCCGAGTTTGTATAGCTTGTATACTAAGCCGTTGTGCCAGACTTTGTCGAAAGCTTTCGCTATGTCGAAGAAGACTGCGCATGTCGGATAGCCGCGGGTGAGACCACCTTTGACCAGCTCGACTATGCGGTGGACCTGATGCACGCTAGAGTGCTGAGTTCTGAAGCCGAACTGCTCGTCGGGTATGAGGCCCTTAGTCTCGGCGTAGTCTCTGAGACGCTTATAAATAAGCCTCTCGTAGATTTTACCGAGAACTTTGAGCAGACTGATTGGGCGGTAACTAGAGGGCTCGTTTTTAGGCTTGCCGGGCTTTGGGATACCTATGACCGTGGCCTCTTTCCACGTCTGGGGAAAGATGTTATTGCTTAGAGCACCATTGAAGATGGTGGTCAGTAGCATGATCAAGTGGGCTGGGAAGAGCTGGACCACCCTATTGGTGAGTCCGTCTGAACCGGGGGCTTTGCGCGTATGCAGACCTTTGATTATCTCGTGCACCTCATCTGGTTCGATGGGGGGCAGGGGAAAATCAGGGTCTTCAACGGGAGGAAGGGAGGCTCTACGTTCGACTTCGGCGTCGACCTCGTCGAGGTGAGCTTTGTCTACTGGTAGGGTGCTGGGAGAGCATTGAGCTTCTAGACTGTCGGCTAGGCACTCGGCTTTGTCGATGTCGTCGAAGGCAATGGTTTTATCGGGGCGGACTAACGGGGGAACGGGGGCCGACTGGGGGGACCTGAGTTTCCTCTGGAGTTCCCAGAAGGCTAGATGAGAGGGCTCTAGTTCGCTCACCATCTTGTCCCATCCCGCTTCACGCAGCTCCGCTATACGTGTCCTAACAGATCTCTGATAGTAGCGCATATGGGCTTTGTTGGCGGCACAGGGGAAGACGCTGTAGGCTCGAGTAGCCGCGCTCTTCTCAGTCATCAGGGCACGCACATCGTCGGGGAGATTCAAGTAACAGGGTTCTGTTGCTGGAACCTCCCTGGAGCATTCGCTCAGGACGGTCTGTACGTGCTCCGTGAGTGAGTCGATCGCGGCAGTCGTGTCAGCGACTGAGTCGAAATTGTCGGGGATCGAGTCTAGTAAGGGGGATGTGTTGGATTTCAGCTGAGTGCTTACTTTCCTCCAGTCCGTCACCTTTTTAGTGGGGAGGGGTTGGTCAGGGTCGGAGGGACCTGTGCGGGAGGTGAGTTTGATGATTACCGGTCGGTGGTCAGAGGTAAGCTCGTACACCGTTTCTATTGAATCTAGTCTTAGATTAACGTTCTTAAGGAGCGTTACGTCGAGTACGTCAGGGGTATGACTGATGGCATGGGGATAGTGAGTGGGACTCATCGGAGCGAAGCTTGGAAACCGCAAGCAAGACGTGTGATATATGTACCTACATAGGTACAGGTAGTGCTGGGTGCTAAGATGCTACATGTAGGTACTGTGTATGACAATGTTGGGTAATTACAAATATGGATTGACAAGCAATATGATTAGTACGATTGTGCAAACAATTATGAGGAATTAACCTAATTAATGTTAAGAGTAGGTAGCTTGTTATCTAAGACTTACCCGAAGAGTAAGCGGTAGTGAAAGATTACGTGTGTCTATAAAAAATATGTCCATTTTAAATGTTCTGGTAATAAATTTTTTAACCGATTAAAAAAAACCGGCCAAGTACGTGTCGGACCACGCACAATGAAGGGTTCCGTAGTTGGGATGAATTTATCCCAAAAACAAACTTAACTTTGTAGTTGATAAACATGTTCTCCCATACAGAATGTATGGGAAAACATATTTTTGCAACTGCAAAGTTAAGTTGGTCGATTATTACTCGATAACTAGTAAAGCCTACTTAGTTGTGATAGTTTTCCTTTTAATTTCGTTATATAAACTACTGCTGTGATTTTTTTCACACCTCCAAAATTAACCATTTAGCTGGCAGGGGGGGAGACACTTTACTCTAACAAAAATTAGCACTTTAAAGCATAATATTTTGCAAACGGATCCCTGAATCCAAAAATGGTTTTCACAAAGTCATAATATTTTTGTTAGACCTTTCTAATGATACCCCACACTATGGGATAAAAAAATAAAAAATAAAACATCACCACTTTACGTGTATGGGAGGTACCCTAACAAAAAAAAGTTTTTCATAATTTTGTTTTACTACTTTGTTGACATAATTAATATATATACCTATGTCAAATTACAGCTTTCTAGTACTAAGGGTCTCGGAGCTAGACCGCGGACAGACAGACAGACAGACAGACGGACATGACGAAACTATAAGGGTTTCTTGTTTACTACGGAACCCTAAAAACCTAGGTAAGGTAAGGGATATTGATCTTTGTGCTTAAACTTTAAATAAATTATTGTGTAATCAACAGCCGCCGTGAGTTACTTACTTTGAGACTTGAAGCCTAGACTGAAGCTGTCTAATCAATCATTTAGGTTTGACGGACAACGAACAAACGGACAACTACCTACACAAAATATTTATAGTAATGAGGTTTTACATTTAATTATTCCAAATTGCACGCGGACCTACTACCTAGTAATTTGGTTGTATTTTGTAAATCAGAAAGCTGTTTGAAATACATCTCTTCATTAGTTCAAATAAATAGATAGCGCAGCTCTATGTTGTAACATTATATAAGCCGAATGTGGTATAATTGCGGCAACAAAATATTTTTAGTTACAGAAGGCCAACTCGATAGAAAAAGTGAAAAATAAATTATTAAAACTAAAACCCAACTACGACGAAGAGCCATGTCTGTCTGTAATGTTTTCTTTGTTTATACCTTTTCAGTTGGCTTTCTTGTCGTAGTTGGGTTGTAGTTTTAAAACTTTTATTTTTATAAAAAATATTTTGGGTTTATAATATAAATATTTTTGATATGTGCTAATTATGCTCTTTAATGCTCTCTTAAATATATTCTATTCTAAATATATTCATTATGATACATAAAAACCCACTTTTTTTTAGTTCAGTACTTTATGTTCTCTAGAGGGCGCTATATTCAACAAAAATTGTAATAAATTTTAAATTTCGCGGGTTAAATTGCCTTATAAATATAATGCAAAAGTAGAATTTGACAAGTTCTCAACTTTAAATTTTCAATTCAGAATCCGGAAAATAGAGACATGAAATGAAATGAAATGAAATGAAATGAAATTGTTTATTCTGTAAATAGGATATCGTAATCACTTTTACACAAAATTATGACGATTTAAAACCATGGCAAACGAATGCCAGTTGTCCCGAGTACCCTTGCACTCGCTGTACGTAGACGCGTGGCTATAAAATCTGCCTAGCCTTTTCTTAACTGTGTTAGGGTCGGTTTCCAGTCTAACCCAATGCAGCTGAATACCAGTATTTTACATGGAACGTCTGTTTATCTGACCTCCACAACCCAGTTATTAAGTAAGACGGGTTAAGACTTGGGTTCCTAACAACCCGTAACGACTGTCAAAGATCGAAGAATGACCGCCGGGACCAACGCCTTAACATGCTTTCCGCGGCCCGGGGGGTCTCGATAAGGTAATGGATGGTCACCCATCCGTGCGTGTATTTTCGCTCGTTGTGCAGAGCCGACCTTCTGTACCTATCTATTTTGTGGTGCGGTATTATGTAAATTAATGAACGACAACATTTCAATAGTTTTGGTATTGTTATAAATTAGAACAATACCAAAATGATTGATTCTCAATACTTAATCATTAAATGATTATTGAGAATTTTTATACTATTGTGAAGTAGGTATAGTGCTTTTAATTCTGTGTACCTAAATGATGAATTTAACTTTTATTTATTCAAATACATTGTATCTTCTTGCAAATTGTTTGGACCTTCCGGAAAATTATTTTTGACGATATAAAGCGAACAAAAAAATACATGTTGCCATTCACAGTTAGGTATGTAGGCACTTATTAATAGATTGTATCGATTGCGTATTCTTGTGCTAATAAGTATCTAAAAGATAACTTCCTTATTAATATCTCCTTTGAAAGATCGTAGGCAATAATAACATCAATGAGTGCGTAGTTTTCCTTATGTAGCTAACAGTAGGGGTGGACCTAAGTTCATTATATATATGGGACACAAGTCCAATAGGTACTCAAAGGCGTTAGTAATATTATAGCCTCTTTTTATATACTATATCTTCACCCACATTTCTAATTATGTTAATACGTGAAAGTTGGTACCTAAGTTCATTATATGAGTCATAAGCCAACCACCCAAATTGGTAGACCGACACATTTCTTACAAAGTAATACATATAAATAAACAGTACCTATAACTATTTTCTTTATGTCCCTCGGCAAACCTCGTGTTTCGTCAGTCGTCGGATTTCTATCACAAAGAGTAAAGTAATATTGTTCTATCAGTTGCCCTTTGCACTTGGTGCAGACCGGACGCTCTCAATCGACTTGGAAGTATATAGAGTTGTTAATACTCTTTTAACTTAATGTAATTTTATTTTCGAAATGGGAGGAAAGCTGCTAAAGTCGCAGGCACGAAAATAGTTTTACAGCTCTATATAGTTTACATAGAAATCAAAACAAAACAACAATAAAGTACTTAGTTCTGAATTCAAATTATTATACACGATAAATCTAATTATTGATGGACATGGAAATTAGCATTCGTTTGTATTCGGAAATACGATGATTCCCGAGAGACATTAAACACATAAAAAACAAACACAACACATAAACTCCTGCTCCTGCTCCTTAATTTTTTAATCATTGATTTTACATTCTGTGATTACTTGAATTCACACATTATTATTAATATTACTTGTTAAAATTTTTGGAATATCTTAGATATACTTTTACAATGTTTTTAAATATGTGAGCACCATGTATCTATCACATAATTAATTTATCTGTTATTGTTTCATTTTGGATTCTTTTTACATATTGTGGTATAGTAATTTTATTCCAGGTGCATCGTCTTCACATATAATTATATAATTATTGTTTACAAAATATTGTAAAACATTTTAAACGAGTAACGGTGGAGTTTCTTGCCCATTCTTTTCCATAAAAACTACGTTTTGGAAGGGGCGACTAGAATCAATAATTTTTTTTTATAATTTGGTACGTTTAAAAGTGCTTTATAAGTGCCTAATTGAAATAAATTAGTTGACTTTGACCTGCCATCTTCCTATGGTGGTATAATAGACAGTAACTACGGTACGCCAACTGCTACGAAAGACTACTGCATCCTCATATATACTCCTTTTGCTTTTTTTACGTTCATATATCTGGTCATACACGCACGCTGTTTTCTCAAGAACATCACAAATGACTACTCACTAGACATCCTTCTTTGGCGTCCCCTCCCGGCGTTTCCACTCATATCATCATCTGCCTAGCCTTTTCCCAACTATGTTGGGGTCGGCTTCCAGTCTAACCGAATGCAGCTGAATACCAGTATTTTACATGGAGCGACTGTCTATCTGACCTCCACAACCTAGTGACTAGGTAACACGATACCCCTTGGTAAGACTGGTTGTCAGACTTTTGGGCTTCTAACTACCCGTAACGACTGTCAAAGATCTACAAATGACAGCCGGGACTAACGGCTTAACGTGCTTTCCGAGGCACGGAGGGGACTTGGTATGTAAAGATGGTCACCCATCCACGGACCAACCCCGGCAAGCGTAGCTTAACCTGATCGATCGACCCGTGCAGCTGTTATTACTTAGCCACAAACCCCTACGGCGTTTCCACTCACATTTGCCTTATAAAATACCTCAAAATTAATATCTGTCTACTATTCGCTATCAGTATTAAGTACAAAAACCCCGGCCAATAGCAAAACGGCTAGCAGTGCCGGTTATTATTCCATTCCATGTCGGGAAAGATCCATCTGAAAAGTTAATTGCACAGCTCGCAATACCTGTCTGCGGCTTGTCAGGGTTACCGCTTCAATAATCTGTGCGTTGTTTATCAGTTTCCTGTTTCTGTTTGCGTTTATCTAATAGAAATTGATTTCTAGTGAATAATACCTAAGTTAGTTCATGAAAGGAGAGAGAGAGGAGACACCCAAAACACGCTTGTACACCCACATTTCGCCAGTATAGAGGGCGAGCGTATTGTCATCAATCGGGCTCAAATTTTTAACCTAACCTATTTGGTCAGAGTGCCCAAATAGTAATATTACTAGATCGTGCTTGTATCATAGTTATATTCCTAGTAAGATAGTTATGAACCGCTTTCATATAACTATATTACGGTATATACCTACCTACCTCGGTTCAGCGGACCTCATGTTCAGCAATAGCGCTTGCGAGCATTAAACCAACGAGGCTGTCAAGTCAATAAGTTAGGGCTCGTTCACACGTACCACAACCACACCACAACGCAGCGACATAATGTGGGCAAGCAGTGGTTACGTGTGAATAGCGTCGCTGCAACTTTTTGCAGTTGCGTTGTCGCTAGTAGTTACTTTGGTTTTAAGTTGCGATATGGTTTCGTTGTGGCTAGTTCTTGCAGGCAGACAGATCGTTGTTTGCGATGTGGCCGGCCGCTAGTGTGCGATCTCGCTGGTGGTTGCGTTGTGGCTGCGACTTGGCTTTAATAGTCAAATGTGGTCCGTGTGATTGGGCCCAACATTCTTTGTAGGTAAATTCAATAATAAATATTGGTGACGTAGGAAAATATGTCTTTATTGTCGGTGTAGGTATGATCTCAACCTCGTAATTGCTTTATCCTCATATCGTTGAATGTCACTTTCACGTCATAAAACGACAAGGTCTATTGTCTATGTGACAGTTAGATAGTTCCAACTTTAGCGAAGTTATAATTTAATGGGAATTGTTGTCAAAAGTGGTAAAGCGATGCACGAAGCGATGACATTCTTACAAACTAAAGTTTGGCTGTGAAGTGTGGAAATAACATATCACATCTCTAGTTCTATTACACCTGCTTTCATACGGTTTTCGAGGCACAAATTAACCCCACACACAGAGTGAGCAAGACATCAACTAAGTGCCAAAAAAAGCAAACGTAAGAGCCTGTGCACACCATGCGTTGCGGCGCTGCACCGCAAATATTTCGGCGCTGCGGCGCCCTAACGTTGTTACGCCGCAGCGGCACCGTGCCGCAAAGCTGTAAAGGAACCATTCTGTACCCGACCGCAGGAGGCAACTGCCCGTATTCCAGTCGGTAGATAGAAGATAGAAAAACGTGACTATCGCTCGAGCGTTGGCGCCACGACTGGTCTGCAGTCGGGCTGCACGTGTCGCCTGTCACTCGCCTGTAGCTGCCAACGACGTGTCACTAGCTACGGAACGTATTTCATAGAAATTCATAGAAACCAATTGTTAAGCAGCGACATGCCGCCTATAGTTGCCTCCTGCGGTCGGGTACGGAATGGTACCTTAAATGCACAAATATCTGAGTGGTGCCGCTCCGGTGTCGCAATACGAACGCCCCTCTTCGCCTCGTCTCGTGGACTGCAAGTATGGTGTACGTGCGGTGCGACGCCGGAATTCATCGTGTGGCAAACCATGGATATTTGTATGTAAGACGCTGCAGCGCATCGTGTGCACAGGCTCTCATTCAATAACTTATTGAGTGTCGAGGCGGAACGTCACCTTAAACCTATCTCAAAATATTACAAGATAAACATAATATCACGCCAGTAACCTCCGAAAGGTTAAGTTGTGCGTATGGTACACCCACATTTCGCCGTTATGTTCAAGTCCCATGTAATAGGGAGCGAGCCTATTGCTATCAACCGGGCATAATAAATCCAGACACCGGGCAACTGCTGAGAAATTCCCACGGAAAAACACAATAACACTTTGCCCGACCTGGGAATCGAGCCCAGGACCTCATGCTCAGCATTAGCGCTTGCATCTACTAGACCAACGAGGTAGTCAAAATAATATTTACATCATTGACTGACGGTATACGGAGGTACCATCGGGGTAACGCATATCTAACCAATTTGAAAACAAAATCCCGTGCACACGACCCTTTTTTTCGTAGGTAAGCGATACTATAGCAGCCGAGCCCTGCAAGCAAGAATGGTCCTTACAGTGTACAGATATTATGCGTTTTTTCGATAGTACCTATAAAAAAAACATTTTACAAAAAAAAAAAAACAACCGACCTCCAAAAAAAAATACTACAAAGTGAAAAATAACTTTAATTTCGGAAGTCGGTGTCTTGGGTTTTGTATTTTCGTTTTTTGCCACCGACTTCCGAAATTAAAGTTATTTTTCACTTTGTAGTGTTTTTTTTGGAGGTCGGTTGTTTTTTTTTTTTGTAAAAAGTTTTTATTTTTCACTTTTTAGTTGTGGTACCTACCCCACACACATTCGAATACCACTACCTGCTACCAGTGACAGAAACTTATCATATCATCTACATACTAAGTGGGAAAAAAATACGTATTTTGTAGCTAACTCAAAAACTATCCAAGCAAAGTTAATAAAATTTATATGGGACCAATTCGAGAGCACACCCTTTCAAACAAAAAAATAATTTTCAAAATCGGTCCACAATTGACGGAGAAATCGGTGGACATACATAAAAAAAAAAACAAACATACGCGACGAACATAATATATAACCTCCTCCTTTTTGGAAGTCGGTTAAAAATAGAAACAAAGGGGTTTTTACCATTATTGGCACTGACACAAACACGGATATTGCTATTGATATGCTTAAAATTTACCAATATTTACCTTTTTAGGGTTCCGTACCTCAAAAGGAAAAAACGGAACCCTTATAGGATCACTCGTGTGTCTGTCTGTCTGTCTGTCTGTCCGTCTGTCACAGCCAATTTACAGCGAATCTAATAGACCGATTAAGTTAAAATTTTGTACACATATGTATTTTTGTGACCCAAACACGAATGTGAAACGTAAATAAAAAAAAATTGTATATAGGGCTCACTTTTGGGAGGCAAACAAGAAAATTAAAAAAAAAGTTATGCTAACAGTACCGTGTGACATATCAAATGAAAGAACTTATTGCGAGGATTTGAAATGTATTTTTTATATAATTTTAAAATAAACATTTTTAAAGATATTTAAGAAATTCAATGAAAATTTACCATTACCCCCCCCTTATCTCCGAAACTACTGGACCAAAATTTTTCAAAAAAATACATAGTATGGTTCTTTACTCATAGATTACAGGAAAACCTATAAGAAGTCTATGGTTTTAAAATAACACGGTAAATCTCTCAATATTGTGCGTACAAACTTACATTTCGTCGCTCGGCATCCAATAGGTCCATCTCTCTAGCTACTATAATATCAACAATGTGAAAAGTGTTTGACAGTCTGCTTAATACACAAATAAATAAAACTGTAAATGTTCATGACAACTAATTCGGGTTTCGGCGTGGTTTCTCAACAGAAAGTGCAGTGTTGTGTCTTAAGCATACTGTCACATACTATACTTATACACAGCGTGGGACGCCGATTTATGCTAGCTTCCTCGACTTATTCAAGACTTGATTTGGTTGCTTATGACGTATTGTGGAGAAAGATGGAGAAGGATAGGTTGCCAATGGAGCTTAAAAACATTTTTAAATATTGGTACCTATGGTAACTAGATCAATAGTGTACGATGGGCTGGAACTTTTTCCAGGCCATACAGGTTGGAATGCGGGGTGAGGCAGGCTTGGCGAGCTCAGCAGTACCAGAGTGGGTTGCTATACAGTGTGATTCTTCATAATGTGCACATATCGAAATGAGGGAATCTATGCTTAATTTTAACGATAGAAAAAATATTTTAAAAATCTAAATATTTTTTAATACTTTTATGGAATTAAAAAAAAATTGTTACAAAACTGTGTAACTTTTAAACTGAATCAGCTATCGTGATGAAACAAACTCCATAATGATTGGAAGTAAGTAGGCGTCCACATAAAATTAAAATTGAGAAAAAAAACTACTCTCAATTGAAAATAAACATGTTTTTTTAGTAAAAATCTGTATTTTTTCATCAATTTTTACAATAATTGTAAAATTTATGAATAAGATGCCCAAGAGAATAAAAAAAACAAAAAAAAATATTTTACCATTTTTCCGTCGGTAAAATTAAGCATAGATTCCCTCATTTCGATATGTGCACATTATGAAGACTCACACTGTATAGATGGTATTTGTGTAAATAATATTAGCTTTGCAGACGATATGGTGCTTCTGAGCGCCAGCCAGTATCCCATAGACAAAAACTGTTAGTCGCAAAACTTTCTGAGTGACCTGGTAAAATAAGCTAAAGTTCATACATAAGTTTACTAACACAATGAGTCCTTGTTACTTGAATAAAGAAAAATATATGGATGACTATTTTTTTTAGAACGACGTTTTCTAAAAATGATACCTAGCTAGATCGATTTATCGCTCACTACATACTAAATTTCATAAAAATTCTTGAGCCGTTTCAGAGATTCAGGTTATATAATATATACAAGAATTGCTCGTTTAAAGGTGTTAGATTTTTATTTTTTCTACACGTTCAAATAAGTGATCCTGCAATTAAAAAAAAACGTAAAAAATTACACATTCGCGGTATTGGATGCCGAGCGACGATTTGCAGTTGGAATAAATATTAAGTTTGTTCTTGGGATAAATAAATTCATCTCAACTACGGAACCCTTCATTGTGCGTAGTCCGACACGCACTTGGCCGGTTTTTTTTAGCGATGTACTAGTAGTAACAACTCTATATACTTCCAAGTCGATATAGAGCGTAGGGTCTGCATCAAGTGCAAAGGGCAACTGATAGAAATCCGACAACTGACGAAATACGAAGTTTGCCGAGGGACCTTAAGAAAATAGAAACACAGAATGTACAATACTCATGGTTATGGAATGACTGCTAAACCAATAAAAAACCACAGTTTTTGTGACCCGCTGACATGTCAAACACTCATTTTGCCCTCTTTGTCATACATGTCTATGAAAAATACCTAAGGAATATCAACATGGAATATCGATATATTCCATGTTGATATTCCTTAGGTATTTTTCGTAGACATGTAAATATTATATTATACGTACTGTACTGATACTCCTCAAAGACCCGTTTGATGCCAATACTTGGGTTGTTTAATGTTTATCTTTATTTCGTGTGTTGGTAAATAGGTGCGGTTCGGCAAATGTTCGTTGATGTCTAACAAAATTTCACAATACCTACCATTTTAAGATCTCGATATTAAAAATAATGTCCCTTGCCGTTATGAAATAAGCTCTTGGAAATAGATAGGTAAAGACCTAAATCAAAATGCATGTATTTACTATTTGATACTTATTACCTTTTCTGTTACTACTAATTTATTATTTTTTTCTTCTATGAAAATTCTGTCGTTTGTAAATATTTTCGATAAAATAACATCAAGATGACAGCCCTACACCAATCTAAACGCGGAACAATTCAACGCATGAAAATGTCGATATTGAGAATTTTTTGCTTTCAATACTTCGTTTTGAGAGAGAACTGAATTGTTAAGATTGGTATACAAAGGAAAACAGTCAACAAAATACATAAAAGTCATGTGAATGGAGTATGTGAAGTAGTATGCTTTAATGCTTTGTTCATAAAGTCTAATAGGCAACAATTTTTTTATTTTTTTTAAGCTATTTCATAGCTTTTATCGCGGGCTTTGAGCGCGGTGACCGAATTAAGAAATTCCGTAACGAAAAAAATCTAACACCCCCCACTCCGCCGTCATGGGAACGTAATTTTTGTTTTATGTCATCATCCCAAGTGTAGCGTTGACAAATAGGAAGTATGGAGGTTACAAATGCTATGCAATAGCTTTACCGCGGCAGTCCCCGAGTGCCACACGTTTTTTTTTTTTTTTACTTGTAGCTGATGTTTTACAATTACTACTGGTAACGTTAATTAAGAAGTTAACACAGTTCTGAAAGTATTTCATTCGAGTTAAAGCAAAATAATATGTATGTATTATTATTATATTGTATGTTTAAAAGGTCCATTGCATAAGAGACCATAACCTAATCGGCCTATAATGTCTCCATATAAATAATATTTTTTATTGTTCCAAACACAGTGTTACAGATAATTTTTCCACCAGTTAAATATAAGCAGAAACTATGCAATACAATACAGTACTTAACTTTAGTGGAAAAGATCACCTGTATTCTGTACTAATTAAAAAAATAACGTGTGCTGTCGGGGGACCGCACACGGGGAAACAAAAACAACATTTTTGCGGCCGCCAAGTTGGATTTACATTTGACCTCACTATCGGCTTTAGCACCCTCGAAAACTATGAAAACAACACCCATGATGAAAAATTTTAACATTTTCAGAGCCGCCATCTTGGATTTACATTTCGATCCAGTAGTCAGATAGGAAACGCCGAATTTATCTAGCTTATTTTTAATATTTTTTTTAGATGACGTGTAAAAGTGATTCCGATATCCTATTTACAGAATAAACAATTTCATTTCGTTTCATTTCATTTCACCCCACTATTGGCTTTAGTAACCTCGAAAACGATGAAAACGACACCCATGATGAAAATATTGAACATTTTCAGAGCCGTCATCTTGGATTTATATTTCGACCAAATTCACACTTTTTCTCTCTCTCAGCATGCAGTGTACTCGGGTACAGTTTTATCACGACACTGTAATTACTTTACTCTTTTATTTTGTTTTTTTTTGCCGGCGTTCTCGCTCTCTCTTTCTTTCTTTCTATTTAAATTAGAAGAAGATATTCGCAAGTATTAACACTTTTTAGCATGACGATTTCTGAAAGTTTACAAGCCGCGTTAAAGAACTTCGTTCCAAAAACTGTATAATAGGAGACAGGGCCTTCCGTTTAAAATTAATCAGCGTATTCACAATGTATGTATGGAAGCCAATGTTTGTTGAAAAAAAAACCAATAGGTAATAAAAGGATAGATACATTAAAATGTAGCTACATGAAATATTGTTGTGATACCTCTCAGAAGTTCTACTGACTGTTGTGAATTTAATTTAAAGAAATGAGATACTTTAATAACAATTCTTGTCCTCATTTGTACTCACCTGTACATGTATTTACATACTTGATTATTTTCAGAAAGTTCCACGTAAAACAACAGGAAATAATGTTACTACCGACAAATGTACGTAATAAATTACAGTTAAGAACTGAGTAAAAATAACAGTGATTGAGTAGGTAATTAAGAAATACTTAGCAATTTCACAATCTTCATTGTAAGAGAATCAACACAAATGAGGATAATATTTTAAATTAATTCGCGCTCATTTCTCTACGAGATAATGTTTTGTACTTCAATTTTATTTTAAAGGATTTTACTATAGGAACTTACCTAGGAATAAAAATCTGCCGTGTTTACTTATTCCTCATTCAGCCCAAAGACGTCCACTGCTGGACGTAGGCCTCCCCTAAGCACCGCCACTTCCACCCGTTCTTTGCTTCCCGCATTCAGCGAATTCCAGCGGCCTTTACAAGGTCATCGGTCCACATAGGCCTTCCAACGCTACATCTTCCGGTACGCAGTCGCCACTCTAGAACCTTTCGGCCCCATCGGCCATCTGTTTTGCGAGCAATGTGCCCTGCCCATTTCCACTTAAGTTTTCCAATTCTTCGGGCTATGTCGGTTACCTTGGTTTACTTATTATATTGAGAATATAAAGCAGAATAAAATGGTAATTGAGGTAAAGTTTTACGAACATTTAAGAACTATTAAGGAGTTACTTGTCTACGTATATTTTGTGCAATTTTAATAACAAAGTTGTTACGGAGTTAGGGGATATATAATTATAACTGTATCATAAGAGTACTTACAGTTATAGGTTCCCGGGCGTTAATATGATACATTGAGCTTTACAACAAGACTGTCACACTGACAGTTTAAAAACTGACATTTAAAGTGAAACTTTTATTACATCGTCTCAAACTTTTTCGTCTGTGTGTTGCATGTCGCGTGAAGGTCGGCCGTGGAGTAGGGATAAAGTGAAAGGCGGTCGTCAGAGCAGCCAAGGCCAATATGGCGGCGCCTATAGAAGTTTCACTTTTACCGTGGTTTCATAAAACCACACAATCCTTTTTTTTCTGAAACTGACGAGAGCGGCGGTGCGGCGCGCGGCGTGGCAGCGCTACACGACCTTAGTAGAACAATTTCTATGAAAACTTCATGGAAATTGTTCTACTAGAGTCGCGTCGCAGCTGTCTACCTTAAATATTTATACTCGGTTTTCCACTTTTACCTACTGTTAAAAATCATAACATAGTTTTTTTTCTCTGCGTCCAGCGCTCGGCGTGGCAACACGCTGTGTTCGGGTTCACGACAAGTCAATCGTCATCCAGAGGATACTTCGTTGAAAGGTTAAACACGTGTTGATTTCTTACAGGGTTTTTAAGACTCTTTACGAATAGTTAAGTGGAACAGGTAAGTAAATAATTACCTCAACGTCCATTGTATTTTAAAATGAATTTCAGCAAGGTCACGCCTAAAATTAACTATGATTTTGAAACTACAAATTTATGATTGCTTGGCTATGAAATAATGGAGAGTGACACTCTTTTTGTTACTTACACCTATCATGTGTAGTCTGTTTATTTTGGTATTAATTAGAAGCTTCCACTAATGGTGCCACCCAGTCTACTTGGTTTAGAATCAAGCCTGGATTGTAATAATAAAGCTTTATTAAAAGAATATTTGTCATTGGTTACTTTCAGCTTCGTGTACAAATATATTTGGATAAGGTTTTTAATGTAACTGACCAAGCGAGCGAAGTGTCTCTGCTTCAAGTCTGCAAAATTTGCTTGCGTGTGTCAGTTTGTTGATACTCCTCTACAGGTCGTATTTTACAACCAATCTGGACGAAACTTGGTATACAGGTTTTGATACAAGGTAAACTAATTTAGTGGTATATAAATTTTTGAAAGTAAGTTTGTGCTCGCGAGGTCTCCTGTTCGCAGAACTACTACTTTTAGAGGTGTTTAAGTTTACAAACACTGGTGCCGATTCCCTTGTTCACGAACTAAACTAAATTTAAGTTCAGTGCATTTTTTTCTTTCTATTTCATTAAGAAAAGGACAGAAGATAAATTTTAGTTTAGTCCTGTCAAATTAATCAGCTCTTGACGTAAATTGACGTAATTTTAGTGGGCAAGTTTTTAATCACGTCTAAACTCGTATGGAGTAGTGACAGGTGCTGATTAATTTGACAGGATTAAATTAAAAGTTATCTTCTGTCCTTTTCTTAATGAAATAGAAAGAAAAAGATGCACTGAACTTAAATTTAGTTTAGTTTGTGAACAAGTGAATCGACACCATTGTCTAAAAATACTTAGTAAATGTTTAATCGGGGAGTCAGTTTTTTTTTTTAATTCCCAAATTATTTACAAAAATAACAAAAATGTATGTGCGTCATTGTCATTGTTCTGCACACTTGTCGCGCTACGTGCAAAGTGACGGCGTAGTTTACTCTGTGCTACGATAATGTCGTCTTTACGCTTTGCCTTTGAAATGCTGAAAATGTTTATTTTATTTCCGGGCTTTGCAAGGCTCTTGGTACAACAGACTCTCTATCTCCATAGTACATACGCCATTAATTAGTAAACTCCAATTTCTAAGCCATGAGCGGCACCCATTGAAAGCATCTATCTGTACTTAGACGTATATGAGCAAGCTGGCGGTAAAACAGAGCGAAATGACATAAACTGCATTGCGGCTTGCGAGTGCATATTTGTGGGGAGAAAGCACCGACACGGCCATTAGTTCAGGCGTCATTCGCTGCCAGTGTTTGTACTCTCATTGAATTACCGTTTACATTCCGGTTAGCGAAATGAAGGTAAGAGTTGGTTTTGTAATGTCGTGTTTGGTGTTTGCTTAGTCTTGAAACTGCATGAAGAATAGGTTGCTGTAGTAGAGCAACATTGTATTTGTAAACTAAACAATATACATTATTTTATGAAATGGAGGTAGAAAATTAAAATAGAGTGCATGTAGTGGAGGAAATGTAAACGAAAAGCATGTAGGTTCTAGTTCCATCTAGTAACTCTATTCTCACTGCGACATTATGGGGTACAAAAAATCCTTATCATATTTTTATTTATTTCTGTATAATGGTTGTAAAAAAATACTTTTAGAAGTCAAAAGTATTTAAATTAAATTTATTTATTTCAGACATAATTCAAGTCCATAGTTTTACATTCATACATTTAAATTAGAAACTATTTTAAATTCTAAACAGATAAAAACCCAAATAAAATAATGGTGATTAATTAAAATTTAAATATTCAATAACTCATTAAAAATAATAATTAAAATTATAAAATGTCAGAATCATAAAAAAATAAAATGTTAAATATAAAATTATCAAATTGTTACAAAAATGTCAAAATTTAAAATTAAAATTAAATATATTATAACTACATGAGGTTGGGTGTTTCCTAACCGACTATACTGAAAAGAAACACCGACACAAAGTCAGAGGTCACAGTCTCTTTTAAAGTCCAGAAATTTTCTTGGTTTTATGAGATAAGATAAGATAATATTTATTTTGTAAAACATGAGTGCAGTATGAAAGTAGAGTATTGAAGATATGAGGTGGCTACATAACATGTATTGCCACTTATGGAGTACAAAATTAGTTGCAATATAAAAACTAAATTAAATAAAAAAATTGCAATGTCATAATTTAAATTAAGTAGAAAGATCAATGTCAAAATTTCAATTTCATTCAAAATTACAATGTAAAAGTTTAAATTCAATTCGCAATTACAATGTCAAAATTTAATTTGAGTAAGACATTCAGAAAAAAACATATTAATATGCACAATCAGAATTCTATACAAGCAAAATATCGTTGAAAAATTAATCTACGCTGTAATAGCACTTCTTTAGAAATAGAGATTTAAAATTTCTTTAGAGGCATACATTTCATAATACTATCTGGTATTTCATTAAAAATATTTGCAGCAATCCCAAAGAAACTCTTTTTCAATAAAGCAGTTTTACACTTGTTTTGACATAACAAATTCTCATATTGGGCACGAATTGGGGTTCTCTTGACAGCAGATTTTTTTTGAAATAATTGTTGATTCGCTTTACAAATAATGCAGTTTCCAATACGTACAAAGATGGAAACGTTGGTATTTTTAATTTTTTAAAGTAAGGAACGCAACTATCCACACATTGATCGTATACATCTTTTTTGCATCCTGAATATAAGTTCTCTATTAGTTGCCTATCCCCAAAAAATAACACCATGATCTTAAAAAAGAAGATAGAAGCGACCAATTCATGAAAGGCTGTTAATAGTGTGTCAGTATTAACTTTCTTGGATAATTGGAATAATAGATATGCAGATTTACTCAGATGCTAGCCGATTTCCTCTAAGTAAGGTTTCCAGGTTAATTTATTATCTACCCAAGAACCCAAGAATTTTGCATTTGCAATTTCTTCTACTATACAGTTATTATAGGCAATGTTAACGAGTTAACAAAGGTACAAAAGTAAAGCACTGGGTATACGATAAAAAGCACGTAATCAATTTTGTATTCCGAAAACAGGTCTAAAGAAAATAATCAATAAGTATAAACGAGTCTACATAGTCAAAATTATTTATCCCGAAAATGTCTAACAAATACCTAATAACTACCAAACAGCAACCCAGAAAAGATGTTTAGCATCGTATGAAATAATTAGCAGAAGGATATAAATCATGTTATCTCCGTGTGGGCCACGACAGCCAATAAGCGTTTTACGCGAATTACGCCAAGATAAATTGCTTGGCCTGACATTAATGCGAAGTTTCTTAAGACGCGCACATACGGGCAATTTTTTCAGCAATTGTTGCTCGGCAACCGTCAAGGGAGTGAAGCAATACGCTCAAGAGCTGTTGGTGTTTTCATTGTAGTGAAATATTGACACTGATAGCTCTTGAACGTAGTTGAGCAATAAGTTTAGATTTTCTGATCGTGTTCAGTTTTATTGGTAAAATTCGCCCTGATACAGCAAACCACTAGTAGTGGTGATTAGCGAGTCTTTTTAGGTCCAAATTTTGTAACGTTTCACGTTCAAAAATTGCTAATTATCAGCCATTATTAAAAGATTTTTGATTTTGGTAATAAATGAAACCATCTAAATTATTACCTATCAATTATTTCAGCAATATTATTTATGATCGCTTCATTTATTCTCAATAAATCTGCCTAGCCTATTCCCAACTATGTTGGGGTCGGCTTCCAGTCTAACCGGATGCAGCTGAATACCAGTATTTTACATGGAGCAACTGCCTATCTGACCTCCGCAATCCAGTAACTGGGTCATACGATACCCCTTGGTAAGACTGGTTGTCAGACTTCCGACTTCGTCGCTTCGATGACCCGTAACGACTGTCAAAGATCCACGAATGACAGCCAGGACCAACGGCATAACGTGCTTTCCGTGGCACGGAGGAGTCTCGGTATGTAAATATGGTCACCCATCCACGGACCAACCTTAGCAAGCGTAGCTTAACCTGACAGATCGACCCGTACGGCTGTTATTACTTAGCCACGAGTTCCGTTTCATATATTCTGTATTACTAAAATGCAATGCTTAGTTTATGTTACTCAATATTTCTCAATATGGTGTGGCAATATTTTTTGCAACAATTGTTACTTGTTGACATTAAAGTAAATTCTAATGTTCTCATAATGTCATTTTCTCCGGAATTGAGCAATGGAAGTTGCCCGTGTAACCGCACCTTTACGAAAATAAATTACGTACCTAGATACCTGTTTAAGTCCGTCGATGAGACGACGTTGTCCGCAATAGGTTTTTTTGGTGCTACAAGATAACTTTGTCTCTGTCCGCCCCACGTGACACTTGGAAACAAGGTAAAATATTGGTTCCACAAACGTAAAATAAATTGCTAAACTGGAATGTTGAACTGTTTGACGGATTTTACTAGAATTGGAAAAGGGACGGGTATTCTAAAATTTGGAATGGTTTAACTTTAGTTCTGTGAAGTTTATAATCTTTTAGATGAGTTTTAGTACGAAGAATCTCTGTAGGTATTAGAATAGGATTTTCTTGATCTAAGTAAATATTGTAAGTTTGAATTTCATAATAATTTTAAACCCGAAAATAACGTTACAGATTTCCCAATAATTACTATGTTTTTATTCCTTGTTTTACATCGATTATTTTTCGGAAGAGCTCGTAGCTGAGTAATAACAACCGCACGGGTCGATCCATCAGGTTAAGATATGCTTGCCGAGGTTGGCCCGTTGATGGGTGACCATCTTTACAGTCGAGACTCCTCCATGCCTCGGAAAGCACGTAAAGCCGTTGATCCGGGCTGTCATTCGTGGATCTTTGATAGTCGTTACGGGTTGTCAGAAACCCGAAAGTCTGGCGACCAGTCTTACCAAGGGGTATCGAATTACACAGTTACTGGGTTGTGGAGGTCAGATAGGCAGTCGCTCCATGTAAAATACTGGTATTCAGCTGCATCCGGTTCGACTGGAAGTCGAATCCAACACAGTTGGGAAAAAGCAAGGCAGATTGATTGACATTGCTTATTTTTCGACGACATTTCCAATAATATTATAGTTTTCTAGTTTCATCATATGTAATATAATATTCCATAATGTTTCCTTATCTCGTCAGCTAAAAGAACTTTCCAAGGACTGAAATACTTCGGTTGGAAGCGACAGGGTAGGCTTAAGGACATATTGTCCAGAACTTTCCTTATTGTAAAGAGCATTGTACTGGAAAAAACCCAAATATGGATCTATCATAAGTCTGATACGTCGTCAAAATTATTTTGATATAGAATTTTATATTCTTCTAAGTAAGTAGGTAGGTAGGTTCTCATTAAAAAGTAGGCAAATGCTGGAAGCTCCATACCCAGCAGTGTAGTTTTAATTTACGATTTGGTAACTAGATTACAATTTGTAGATTGCCTCGTTGTTCTGTGGTCGCAAGCACTACTGCTGAGCGTGAGGTCCTAGGGTTGATTCCCAGAACAGGCAAAGTGTTAAGCTTCGTGCAAACTGGCGCAGCGCGACTCTAATAAACCAATTTCAAAGAAAACTTCACGGTAGAACAATTACCGGTGTCACTTCGCGCCGTTGCGCCAGTCTGCACGAGGCTTTATTGGGGTTTTCAACCCCGAATTTTTCAGTAGCAGAATTTATTTTTTGGTTGGGATTTTATCATATAACTTCTCCCGCTCTGGGCGGAGCGACAGGGCGTGTCAGAAACTTACTGACTAAAACCCATCCGTGTTCCTTTAGTTGCCTGTATGTTGCCAGAGACCACGGTATCACTTTCGGACTTTCCCGTAACCCCGGCAGGCATTGGCCATAGCGGACCCCGTCAGTTGTGCTGACGTCTCTTTGAGGCGCGCATGGAACACAACGCGCCATCGATCCGGGCTTGGTCCTTATCGGATGGCGAGATACCCATTGCTAACCGTCCGCAAGCCCGCGCCTACGGTGGCGGGAATCGACCTATGATTTCCTACGCCTAGGGCGTCTTCTGCGGTGGTTAGGGGCGTGAGGGCACGAAATTTGCCTCTCCCTCACGCGTTCCGCCTCATCCTTTGCGAGCATTACTGCTTCGCAGAAGGAGGTGACGGCCTCCCATGCCCTCTCTTTCTTCAGGAGTCTGGATTTGTGCCCGTTTGACTCAAATTTAAATGATTTTATTTCACACAAACCTATATGGGCACATATGAAACGTCAGAAGCTAGGTGCACGGTACCAATTGATCGTTTCATATGGAGAAGAGCCGGCAAGAAACGTCAGCTCCAACTGATGGCAATAGGCTCGCCCTCTTTTTTATATAAGGGACTTTAACGTAACTGGCGAAATGTGGGTATACTATTAGGTACACCTCTGCCCAACCTTCGGGGATTACAGTCGTGATGTTATGTTTTATTATATTTTCTATTCCTGGAAGGTCCAAATCTTTGTATGAAAAATAACTTTTAGTCAAGCATCGACACAGATTTCCCATTATACCCAACTCGATGTGTCAAAGTGTTGATGATCTTGATTTATTCTCCACCAGTATTCCTAAACTTAAAAAATACTATGTAAAAACTTCTTTGAAGATCACTAAAACCTGTTTAGTATTTTTTTAATTCCGAGTCTATGAATAATACTTTACTTACTACGACTGCTTACTTATTCTTACTTTCGCTTGCCTGTCTGCTGTTTCTTGTGCTATCCTAATATTGTCAGTGATAACTTTTAATTGGCCTTCTTTCACTAACTATCAACTATCTGTATTCTAGCTGTAAGTTTTCTTAAGATATGAAATAAATAAAATATAAAACCCGCGGTTCCTTTAATGAACGAATAAGACATTTATAGAATCAAAACTTACTTTCTATGGTATTTACAGCATACTATTAAACAGTTCAATCAATCAATCTGTCTAGCTTTTTTCAAACTATATTGAGGTCAACCTCCAGTTTACCCGGATGCAGCTCAATACCTGTATTTTACACCAGTTTCTGTCCGCGACTTCATCCGCAAGCCGATATCTTTCCTCAAGAATTGTGCTATCCAATAAAAAAGAGTTTGTCAAATCCGGAGATTACCCCCTACATACAACCTTACAAACAAACAAATTTTACCTCTTTATAATATTACCAATATTACCATATACTATGTACTATAGATGGAGCGACTGCCTATCTGACCTTCACAGTCTAGTTACTGCGTAATACGATACCCCTTGATAAGGCTGGTAGTGAGACTTGGGTTTCTGACTCCCCCGTAACGATTGACAAAGATCTACGAATGTCAGCTGGACCCGACGGCTTAACCTGCTTTTCGAGGTACGGAGGGGTATTGGTAATGAATGGTCACCCATCCACGAACTGACCGTGGAAAACGTAGCTTAATCTTCGATCGACCCGTGCGGCTTTTATCATTTAGTCACGAGCCTAGTTCAATAAGTGTTACTAAATCACTCCGGATAAACGGTGAGACTGCATAAACAAGTGCGATTGTAAACAGTGTGAGTCTTTATAATGTGCACATATCGAAATGGGGAATCTATGCTTAATTTTATCGACGGAAAAAATGTTTAAAAAATCTAAATCTTTTATTATATACTATTTGTTTTTTAAAAATTATGAAAAAAAAATCAGATTTTTGCTAAAAAAAAACATGTTTATTTTCAATAGAGGGTAGTTTTTTTTCCACAATTTTCATTTTATGAGGAAATTAATTAATTACTTCCAATTATTATGGAGTTTGTTTCATCACTATAGATCATTTAGTTTAAAAGTTACACCGTTTTGTTTAAAAATTATTTAAAAAATCGTGTGGCACTCGGGGACTGCCACGGTAAAGCTATTGCATAGCATTTGTAACCTCCATGACAACATCACGTTGTCATGGGAACCGTCATTACATAGTAGGTGGAGTGGGGGTTGTTAGGTTTTATTTTCGTTACGGAATTTCTTGATTCCGTCGCCGCGCTCAAAGCCCGCGATAAAAGCTATGCAATAGCTTAAAAAAACGATTTTTAAAATATTTTTTGTCGATAATATTAAGCATAGATTCTCTCATTTCGATAAGTGCACATTATAAACACTCACACTGTATAGCTCTGATTCGTCTATAAATTATGTGCAAAACTCTTCAAAATTGAATTTGGGGGTATTCTGGAAGTGGTAAGAAGGCCTAGCCAGTGTCTATCTATGATCATAATGGGGTAGTTAGGCTGTCGAAGTACCAGAAAATCGTCTGTGGTACTAAGTTCGTATTCTCGTTAGTTGTTGAGAATCGTTTTTTGATGAGTAACATCTTTCCTCTCGCTTTCCTGCAATCTAAATCTAAAAAAATCTAAATAATTAAATCTGTGGGAGTGATTTCGACAAAAGGGACGGAAATGTGTCACAGGAAGCCGGGGAAGTGCGCGCTATTTGATTTGACCGATGGTTGCGCGCGGTACTAGAGCTGGCCGTCAGAAACGACCTTGACGAGGCCCCGCCCCTTTATGTTGCTTATTACCAAGGTGAGATGTCAGATGTTACACATCATTTATGCGACTACTGTAAAGCTCGCTGGTTTTTTTTCTATCTTCATATTTTGATACAAAATGACCACAGGGTTTACAATTTATGAAATTAGCTCTCTGCAAAATTCTGTACCTTCAGTGAAAAGTGATATATCTTGACCTATATCAGTTTTAATATTCTTACACTAAGTTTAATAGTAAAAAAAAATGCAAGTTTTTGGTCTAATTGGTACCCCTCTAAGATTAAAATTGAGCAAGCTTATTTTGGTGTAAAGTGCTCTAACTAAGTATTTTTTACATTTATTAATGTGTAATAAAATACATTTTAAATAATATCAATGTGAACTGAACAAATATTTCAAGTACCTTACTGTATATTAATACAAATGTATGTGACTCTTATTACGCGATCCATGTGAATTAATCTATTTCATGTTTTAGGTTCGAACCTTGACGGGCGCTTTCATCATCATCATCATTTCAGTCGAAAGACGTCCGCTGCTGGACATAGGCCTCCCCCAAACACCGCCACTTCGACCGATTCTGTGCTCTTCGCATCCAGCGGATTCCTGCGGCCTTCACAAGGTCATCGGTCCATCTTGTGGGAGGCCTTCCAACGCTACGTCTTCCGGTACAGGCGCTTTACTTAGTGTAAATTATTTCATAAAATTCAAAATTCAAATTCGAAAGTCATTTATTCAAACTGCTGAGAATCAGCACTTTTCGAACGTCAAAATTACATAAGACAGTCCCCCAAAACGCCCACCCTTCACCACTTCCTAGTACCTTTAGCTGGGAAGAAAAAGTGGCGCAACAAACTCCCCAGCAGCACAGCTGTCTGTTCAAATTAGAAAAATGATTCTATACAATAGTATGCAAAATAACTTACATTATGCAACACAAAACATAATTTAAATGATAAATTATTCGCCATAATTATGTCAGCTAGTACACGCCAATATACCAACCAAAAACATCGAGAACTATACTCAAGCAGAAATAAAAAATAAAAACTAAACGTAAATAGAACTAAATATTTAAATAAAAGCCTCCAGGAATAAAGGGCGTGCCCGCTTACATAAAGCTATTTAAAGCTGTAATTGGAAGTTATTATAAATGACAAATGACATCATCACTGCTTTCAAAACGGTAACGGGAACGGATTCTTTGACCGTTTTAGGACATCCTAGAACCAAAAATTGGAAGACGTGTGATATCTACTTAACCGCACTGGGCCCGCGTGGTAGATTACGGCCCACTCCCTCTCACAGAGACGAGTCCTGTGTCCCAGCAGTGGGAACATTATAGGCTGATTATGATAATATCAGTGCTGTACCCATATTACTGAGAAAAGTGGATGAAGCCGCAGCCTCTAAATTATGGCCTCATTAGTTAGCGCAGCATGACTGGGTGTGATTTGTTGTATAGTATGATTAGAGATTTTCTTCAATGAATTTAAAAACATCTGGGTATTTCTATTACTAGAAAGATTACCCGTAATTATGTCGATTTCAGATTAAAAGCAAAAAGTCGCGTAATTTATTTCCTTATTTCAAATACTCGTTGTATTTGAAGTAAAAAGAAACGATTATCATAATTGAGGTCCCCAAATCTAAAGGCACGATCACACCAAAGTGTTTTCAAGACATCTTATCACTCGTCAACTCGTTAAGAAAATGTGAGTTTTCCTGGTAGCAATGTGGAAGTCGTTTAAATGCGAGAATCGCGTATATCAGCCCGATATCGCTGTTCCCTTTCTTCTATTGGATATAAACAGGAATTATCATCAATACCCTTTGAGACAATACTGAACGACTCTTTATGGGTGGCTCAAATGCTGCGTTCAGAATCCAATTTCTTAGAAAAGGGCGATGTCTTATTTCGTTTATATGGACTTGATAATACGGTGTAATATTTCGCACTGTCACTTATTTTTATATTGTTTTGTACAATGGTAGCAATTTTATTGAATTTAGTTTTAGAGTTTTTCTGAAAATGAAGAATGAAGAACGGTTTTTATATGTCCTGTGTTATTAACTTCAAAATTGAGGGTCAAGAATCCTAGCAAGAAAGGTCAAGTAGAATGTTGTTGAAGTTAATACTTCTTTAGGCGCGTTGGGCATTTTTGAGATGGGACTAAACCATTGATTTCGAGACACTGTTACGACACCAGCTTTTGACCATTAAAAAGATATCAACGCGTTGATTCCGCGCTGCGTGGAGTGAAAGACCTCAACGCGTTGATTACCGCGATGCCGATTTTTTTTTCAAGTTTTCACTTCTGTCGGCACTCCTGGAGTGCCACTATTTTTAAATATTTTGAAACAGAATGTTGAATTTCACGTGCCTACATTTTCATTTAAATATTTACATAGATAACACGTCATGATTTATTGTGTGCACACACACATAGAAACCTCAAAACGAGCCAAACTCAGTGAATACGAAGCTTTCCGTTAGAACCACCTGTCACGTTTGGCTCGAGCTGCGCACACTGGATATATCGGGAAGCCTAGTTCTACCGCAGTTACTGATAATATTTATTTTAGCTAACACAACTTCAGAAAATGCTCTTTGGTGACTACTCAAATCAACGCTGTCTATTTGTAGATGAAAGACTTTCTAAAAACAAAGTTACTAGTGACATGAGAATTTTCCAGGTAAATTGGTAGATTAGGTATTTTAATGAAGGCTAGGTATATTAAAGACATAACGTAGTTCGTAGATAAAATATATTAGTGACTCAGATTTGTAGGACAAAAATCGTAGATTTATTTTCCATTATATTTGTAAAAAAAAGTTTTTCTTTGCACTTAAGACTTTTCTTTAGATTTTACCTAGGTTTCACAAGATTCACTCATGTGCAAATACACTGACGAACAATATAAAAAAGCCACTTGCAAAGTGCCAAAAAAATCTAAATATCTTCTAAATCACACAAGTTGGCGACCTGAAGTATAAAAATCTTGAAAACAGTTTATAGGTGTTTTGTAACCACTATTAAATACAGTTGAATGTTGCTTTTTACTCCAAGAAGCTATCTTGCGTGGTTTCGGAAATATTTCATGATAAGTTGGTGTCGTTTTTATATTGCTCATTAGTGCATGTCGTCAATAATTTTGGTAGTATTCAAATCATGGATAACGTCATACACATACTGTTGTCTCTTTTTTTTTCTCGCTACGTTTAAATTAAGATATTTATGTAACTGTTAGTTTCCCGATATCTAAATGTAAGTGCAGCGCAACCCATATCAGTCATGCAACTACCTTGCTGGCAGTTTATAATAATATGTTTTGACGACATCATGACCTCTTCCTATATTGTTCATCCCGATGCCAGCGAAGAAGATTACGAAGACAACCAGCTATCAATAAACATACATACATACATAGATTGCTAAAATCATAACCCTTCCTTCATAATCATAATCAAAACCTTTTGACTTTGCCGTAGTCGGATAATAAAATAAAATACCTACTTAACACTTCGAAGCACATTTTTCTGCTGTCTTATTAAATATTGCTCTAAGGTACCTATCTAATTCTTAAACTGGCAATATTGATTTGTCTGTTTGAGAAATATGTGGGTCATCGGAAAATGCGGAGTTGTGATTGTCAGAGCCGATATATTGAGAGTCGGTGCGGCTCTCAAAACCGGCAGGCGCATTCGTGCGTTGGAAAATATAGTTTGAAAATATCTTACGTCATACTTCTAAGAAATTTTCTTTTATAGAATTTGTTAAAGAAACTCTTACTAGGCATCAGTTCTTTTTCTTATTTTATATCTAGTTAGGGTTCCGTACCAAAATAGTAAAAAGAACCCTAATGGTGCGACTCAGTCTGTCTGTCCGCCTGTCACAAATACCGAACCCCCACCTATTCTCCGAAGTTTGCATAGAGAAAAATCTGAAATTATTCTGTGATGGAAATTTATGTAAAGATAACATGAAAAATTAAAAGAAGCCTCTAAACAGCACACTTTTTCAGAAATCATCAACAAAAATTACATTAGTTCTATTATCAGTCACGAGATGTCACTGACCTAAAACTGCAATAATCTACACCGTAGTGTTAAACATTCTTTGACGAATCTAGGTCTCGCCGATGAAAATTTAAAATGGTACGGAACCCTCGGTGCGCGAGTCCGACTCGCTCTTGACCGGTTTTTTTTTTTTAAGAGAAAGACCTTGTTTTTATAAACTTCTCCTATCCAACTATGGATGTGCTGAGTTACAGGCGCGTCAAAAAATAGTATGAATACAACAAAATATCAAGAAGAATTTATATACAGTTACGAGCATAAATATATACTGTCATTTGTAGATCTTTGACAGTCGTTACGGGTAGTTAGAACCCCAAAAAGTCTGACAACCAGTCCTATCAAGGGATATCGTGTTACCTAGTAACTAGGTTGTGGAGGTCAGATAGGCAGTCACTCCATGTAAAATACTGGTATTCAGCTGCATCCGGTTAGACTGGAAGCCGACCCCAACATAATTGGGAAAATGCTAGGCAGATGATGACGAGCATAAATATATTACTATGAACAACTCGGCAATAAAATCTGATTTCATGATTCATCCATTCTTTCTTTCTTTTTCGTGTGGTTAATGATTAACCTGTACCCTAATTGCGTAATACATGATCAATCACAATTTGTTTCGATTTGAAACAGATTGTTAATGCATTGCTTCATAAGTTGGAAAAATCTGCTCAACAACGTAAATAACGCAATGAATATTGTTGAACTGTCAAAATTAAACTAATTAGTCATAATCGTTTACGAAAATAAGTTACGCAATTAAGGTAGCGGTGTTAGAGTTTTCATGCCATGCATGGGCCTCTGACTTGAATTCACATGTCGTCGAGAAATATCTCTCAGGCATGCCGGTTTCCTCACGATGTTTTCCTTCACCGTTTTTGGATGTGATTTTTGGATTCATCCATTGGGTAATATCTGTTATCTAAATGACGGCAAATATATGTGATCATTTGTGGAAGGCATATACCAGTGGCAACACAAAATATGTGACATCGCAGGAACAACAAAACTATCTGTCAAAAATGCATAATTCGCTTCAAAAAGATGTGACGTGGGATGAACTGAACTGATGTCGACTATTCTGCCAGTATCAAGTAACCATATTAAAGCAAGTGAGTATAAATTTCACACTTGTTACTGGCAGAACAGTCGACATTGGCTCAGTTGTCAAAAAGCTAAAAAAAAAACGTGTGCGGTCAGGGGGGGACCCCCGTCAGGAACGGAGTTCTTAGCAAAATTTTTGCAGCCGCCATCTTGGATTTACATTTCGACCCCACTATCGGCTTTAATACCCTCGAAAACCATGAAAACGATACCCATGATGAAAAATTTGAAAATTTTCGCAACCATCCTCTTTGATTTTCATTTTGACCTCACTATCGGCTTTTGCACCCTTGAAAACCACTAAAACGATACCCATGATGAAAGATTTGAAAATTTTCAGAACCGCCATCTTGGATTTTCATTTTGACCAAATTCACACTTTCTCTCTCTCTCTCCCTCTCTTTCTCGGCATGCAGTGTACTTGGGCCGATGTATACAATTTTATCCCACGACACTGTAATCACTCTACTCTTTTCTTTTCTTTTTTTCTGCCGGCGTTCTCTCTCTCTCTCTTTCTTTCTTTTTGAATTAGAAGAAGACAGTCGCAAGTATTAACACTTTTTAGCGTGACGGTTTCTGAAAGTTTACAAGCCGCGTTAAAGAACTTCGTTCCAAAAACGCTCTATAAATAAAATTATAAAAGTTTGATATCACCAAAATTAGTATGCTCTGATGTTGTACTCGATTCAACGAAATAACACATCATTTCTAATTAAATGAGGAAAATCTTTTCACAAAACATTACTTTTACAAAAACATTTAACGTTGCCATAAGATTACACAATTTTAATCCCCTACCGTGCAAACTACGTAGTTCTGTATGCATGACTGCTGCACGTGTAACATTTTGTTTCCCCCTATGACCATGCCACGTGTAAGGAAGTAAATTGCATATAACTGCCATGTTTAACTTGTCAACAGCTGTTGTACAATTACCTACTTTTTAGTAAACTTGTTGAACAAAACATCATCCTGAAACTCTTCCGGAAATAATTTGACATTGGTACATAAACGTAGGAAAACCTTTTTCTCATAGAAACTACTTACATGTCGTAGTGTTCAGATGATAACGTGCTACTTTTGATTCGTCTGCGTTAATTTTGTTAAGAAATTACATCAATATTTTTTATAATATACATTTTAAAGGCTAAATCCATAAAAAAACAATAGACGTGGATATATTTAGTAAACTGTTCTGCTTAGCTATTTCTAAAGAGCTATAAAAAAACCTAAAAGAAATCGACACGTGTTTTACCTCTCAACGAGGCATCCTCAGGATGACGATTGACTTGTCGCGAACCAGAACACGACGTGTTGCCACACCGAGCGCTGAACGCAGAGTTAGCCTTATCGCTTAGAAATAGCTAAACGGAACAGGTTACTAAATATATCCACGTCTATTGTATTTTATAATCGATTTCCGCAAGGTCACGTCTGAATCAATTAACTAGCTAAATTCATACTAATATTATAAATGCGAAAGTAACTATGTCTGTCCATCTATCTAATAACTTTTCAAGCCTATTAAGCTGAATGGATTTCGATGAAATTTAGTACACGGATAAACCATGACCTCCGTTACGACTTAGATACTTTTATCCGCAGTAGTAAGTTCTTGTGGGATAATTTTTGACCTCCACGCGAGTGAAGCCGAGGACAAAAGCTAGTTACATATAAAGGAAAGGCTCATTATATAGTAATGTAAGCTCACATGTTGTTCTGTTTGTATTACATTTTCAAATTTATGACTAGCACAAAGAGATTTCACAATAAATCGCGCTTTTAGTTCTGATTGCTAGGAATGCCTAATGGTGTGAGAATTCCTCTCAACAATGCCTAAGTGGGCAAAAGAACCATTAGTATTGCTATTCTGTGGTAAATCTGTAATATTTTACATTATTATGATAACTGTGTCTAGGGAATACAGGAATATTATAACGCCTAATTTCACCCTCTACTTTTAAGTATTCAAAACATGAATAATGGTTATTACGCTTTAAGATTCAAAGTGTACGTGTTATCTATTTTAATAAGCACTATTTTATAGGAGCTTATCTTAATGACTAAGTAAGTTTATCAGCAAATTCAAAACAAAAGGCAGGTAGGTATATTATGGGTGAATAAAAGCATTATTCAGTCTAGCTCAGTTGTTCGTGTTAGCCAATCCGATGGCCGACTACGTTAGCCAATTAGGCGATCCTTCGGTATACCAGATTGGCTGTTGCAACCAGTTAGCCTCATATGTTTCCTCTCTTGAGAATTAATTGAGGGTAACGGTCCAATGTAGCGCTTCCAGGCAAAGAGATAGCATCTACCTGCTTTTAGATGTTCAGGAATTGTGAACCAGCAACACTAAGACGGCAAAATTATTATAAGAATGAAATTCAATGTAAATAAATAATCATAATAATTTGAATAGCAATCAATACTTATTTAACAATAGTAAAGTATTTTCATTTTTTATTTTTATGTGTGTTCATTATTAGGTAAAAAATTTAAGTAATATTATGAATTTAATGTAATTTAATAATGCAAATTTAATTATGTATTAATGATTGCATGAAGTATTTTTCAAACAGCAAGAAATAAAAAGCTATTTAATTTATTTTTAACACTAATTTGTGGCATCGATTGATGGTATCAGTTTTAGAGCGTTTCTTGTGAAAACTGGCAACATCGCAAATAAATGTCAAATATTTACCTGTTTTGATTAATTTGGCAATATTACTGCACAGAAATATGAAATGAGGCTAACTAGTGAACTAAAATATTAATTATTTAATGTAATAATTAATATCTCAACACCGAATATTTAGTTTAAGATGTAAAAAAGGATTTTGAATCTTTTCAAATGTCTTTTTTACACCTACAACTGTTACAACATCAAATTCAGTGTTTTAATTGCAATTCATTATTTATATACTAGTTTGCTAGATAGCCACATTTCATATTGCCAAATTAATCAAAACAGGTAAATATTTGCCATCTATTTGCGACGTTGCTAACTTTCAGGATAAATACTCTTAAGAAGGAAAAGATCACTTAGATTTTGTAAAAAGACAATTAAAACATCGTCAGAAGACATTTTTGATTGATCAATCAGTGTGTTTTCCCATTTCTGTTTATTGTTTCTAAGTTTTTAAAGCTGGAATTTTAGTTTTTATTGAACATTTCTTATTAAGACATTCATAAGTTCATTTGACACCCAAATCATTTCCATTGATTTGAAACCCTTTTACGAATACAAATAACCTTTGATACAAACGTATCCCTAAAAATCGTAAAAGTACCTACAAAACGTCATTGTTGAACAAAAAGGAAGACAAAAACAAAGTGTTAAAGAAAAACTGACGTAATAGTTCCAATTAGTATTCTGTGCCTGTATAGAACCTTTTTCCATAACTAAGGAAGTAGAAGTTTAGCTTACTAAGCTGTTACTTTCAAGCTTTTGTGGTAGAGTAGATGTAGAAAAGTTCTAAGAATGGAAGTTATGAAAAGTTACTTAAGAAAAGTGGGATGACGTTATACTTCTGGCTTGTGTTCTGTTTTTTTTCTTATTAGAAGCACGAATAATTATGTAGGCATGAGAGGTACTTGAAGAAATGAAACGACGAAAAGTGTTCGATAAATCAGTTCTAAGATAGCTATTTGATAACAGCTCTAAAATGTATGGTATACTCCTTTATGAACAATTATTTGTAGCCGTTAGAGAAGGATCCAAGAACATAAATAAATAATAATTCTATTTAAGATTTCTCCCTCAGCAATATAAATTAAAAGAAAGCTGTGAACATTTGCAAGGCACTTAACTCCTAACTTATTCTGTAGCAATCCTTGTTAGCCTTATGGTTCTTACAATTTTATGAGTTTTCAAGTGCCATAACTCAACAAGTTAACTTTACAAACTATTGGTAATCGGAAAGCGATTAATATTCCACGGATGAGTCTTCTGTCGTTCGAAACTAATTTTGGAACGGATTTATTGCAGTTTTCAACTGTTTCCCCGGCCATGCGGCATGTTGTTCAACTGTAACTTTTTAGTGTTACACTTTTCTGATTTATGCACTTTCCACTCAGTTATTCATCATTGTTTTAATTTTGTGTATAAAAATATTTTTGTGAGTTTTCATTGCGGGTTTATTTTGGTTAAAACATTATTTTGTTCTGAAACCGAACGCGTTTTAATTATATAAATATAGTAACTGGATATAATCAGAATTCATTTCAAATTGCTGTTTATTTAAAAACTTACCTACTTATCGCTATTCGTGTATTGCCTTTCGTTGAAATGTCGTAACATAGTAAAAAACTGATTTTAAACTTTTTAACTGTACTATATAAAATGGTGCATTATATATGAAAACCTTACGGAGCGACTAAGTCTTGCTGACCAAGCTACTTAATATAAGAAAGATTTGGTGGTATTTTTGTTATTATTGAAAATGTAGTGATCGGTCGATCCGTATATATTTAAAGCTCTGGCCATACTGAGGCAAATTCCACGCGTGATACGGGACACGACTGAGCGCGTCATTTGGTTTAATGATTAGGAAGTCACGCGACTATTCGCGCGTCATTTTTCGAAACATTAAACAAAAAACCTTACACATAAACATTTGTCTTCATGCACAAGTTGTTTGTCTCCTGCATATTAAAATATTTTCAGATTACATCTACAGATATATCTATACATTTTGAGTAGTTGTTGTTATGAGTTCCGACGAGGAAGACGTACTTAAAAAGTATTCTAATCCATCGTCAATTTATCACAACTTGTTCACAACTATTCACAAGACAATATAACCTCAAACCTGTATTGAATGACAGTGACAGATGTCTGCGGTGCGCGCAGTGGTTGAAAATGAAACAAACCCTTCCCCTCTTCACCTGCGCGGGGAATGTTTTCCATGCAGCTCGGAAAACAAAAACGTCTTGTTTGCATACACAAATGTGTATGGCCACACCGCTTTGTTTCGATGTTTTTGTGTAATGTTTCAAAAAACACGCGCAGGAGACACGACTTTAAGTGAACACAATCAGAGCGAGCAAATCCCGCGCGAAATGCGCTCCAGTTTGGCCAGAGCTTAAGACTATAGAAATACACTCTTTATAATAATCTGTACAAAAACTGTCAAACTGATAAAAACAGACCAGTTAATGTAAAGTACTGAATAAATCAGCCAACATAAAAGCTTTGGCGAACAAAATTGTAAATTGACGTGATTAAGTGATAATACAAAGTTACGTCAGACGTTCCTTTCATTTCGTTGACAGTTTTAATTAAACCGATCACAACGGAAAATAGATGAACGACAAACATTGCTTAATAGTATACACAATGAGATTCGATTTATTCACAATTTGCTGGTCGATGTGTGCAGTAGTTATTTCATTACTAGATAGTCATTAAACAGTATGCAAATTGCGGTAATGCGGTTAAGGTAAGGTCTCATTGTTTCAGAACGTTGGGATAATTCAATCTTGTGACAAAAGCGTACTTAATGTAGGACAGTGTTGTATTGTCTGTGGTGGAACTAACCATGAATGTTTGTGTCGAGTTTTAAGTTCTTCAGTGTTTTGTTTCTTAAGATTCGGGAATTTGTCTAGACGACTCTCTTTTGTTTTTATTTATTTATTGTTATTTTTCATTGTTTTTTTAAGCTTTTGCATAGCTTTTATCGCGAGCTTTGAGCGCGGCAACCGAATCAAGAAATTCCGTAACGTAACGAAAATAAAACCTAACACCCCCCACTCCGCCTATCATATGATGACGGTTCCCATAATAATGTGATGTTGTCATGGAGGTTACAAATGCTATGCAACAGCTTTACCGCGGCAGTTCTCGAGTACCACACTTTTTTTTTATTATTTAATACGCATAATTGGAACGTTTAATTTGAATTAGGCACCTATCCCACCGCTGGCAATTAACGAGTAGCGAGTAGAGCTATCAACTGAAAACGAGTTGGTGAGCAGCGAGTGTGTAGTACCAATAGTTTTGTCGCTGGGCTATCAGCGAGTGTCCGAGTGCAACGGGTGATTATTCGCACCACTCGCTTGTGGCGAAATTACCGCTGTTTGGTCTCTCAGCGTGAGTTCTGCCCGCCAAGCGAGCATCGCTGAGCGAGTATTATCTTTGATAGCTCTTGTCACTCAGCAAAAAACTAGTGGAGCGAGTCCTCGCCGGTGGTGTGAACAGTCCTCTTTTGTTTACACGAATGTATATCTATTGTACGTTTCTTGAGCGAGAAAATAGCCGATAGTTAGTCGTTTCCTCGCCGGCGGCGGTGGGACAACTGCCTTATTGTTGCTCGGCACCATTATTGCGAATGTGAAATTTTTGACAAAAATCATTTTAAAATGCAGGATCACGTATTTAAACGTGTTGAATGTAATAAAACAAAAATCAGATTTTCGCCAAAAATTTCACATTCGCGGTATTGGATGCCGAGTGACGTTATGTTTTCATGTAGACAACGATGATTTCTACATGCTAAGTGAAAATTATTTTGATAGACTTATCCTTATGGATTGGTAGGAAGCCAAACTCTAGACTTTTCCATCGGTTTAATTGAGGACAATAATATCAAGAAGATAAAATCTTTAATCCCTTCCACGTTTTCCTAGTTCTCAGATTTCTATTGATGTAGTTTCAGTACCCAGACACTCATTAATTCGGCTTTTCTAGAAATTACTTCCACAAAATTAATAGGCAAGCACCTTTGTTACTAACACCAATATACTAATAAAATTATGGACCTTAGTCTGAAATAAAGTTTTATTTTAATTTTTAATACCTACATAATATCCCCATTATTTACAATCTTAGGTAATTCTAGAATTAAAAAAAAAATATATATCGACGGTTGAAAGGCTAATTGATCTAAGCGACATTTTATAAAACTTGCAGGAGGATGGATTGGTTATTTTTTTTTTTAAATCATAATAAGATCTTATTATGATTGAAAGATTTAAGTAAATAAAAGTCTATCAAATAGTTGTTTTTTATGATATTTAAAAAAAATAAAAAATAACTATGATCCGTCCAGGAGGACGAATCATAAAATTGCAGGAGCAAGTTTTACAAAATTTCGCTTAGATCAATTAGCCTTTCAACCGTCGATATGTAGGTTGTTTATTGGGTTAGGAATGGTCCTGTTTGTCCAATTAATGTCACTTACCTTTACTAAGGCTTTAGTTCCATTCACACCCATAGTTTAATTTGGAGATCCTTGCTAAAACCTTTACGATTGATTAGTATCTTAGTGGGAAGTTAATTAATATCTTCAAATGAACTAATGATTTCATTTCAGATCATGTTTTGATGAAAACGAGGGGCAGGGTTAGTGAGGGTATAAAATAATGTTGTAGCTAATGGCTTATTTACTTTTGGTGGTCAAAAGTGGTCAAAATTTATCTTAACAAATATTATAAAGATGTGTAATTGTTTGTTTTTTTGTAAGAGAATCTCTGGAAATGCTGATTCGATCACAAAAATTCTTTCAGTGCAGCAGTGGTAGAAATCCACACGAATATCGAATATTATATTTCGTGGTACCTATAATTTTGAACAAACAAAACGCAAAAAAATATATTGAACTAACTACGCCTCGCGGTTTCACTCGCTTAAGTCTCGATTCCGTGAGAATATTGGAATAAAGGGTAGCCTATGCCCTTTTCCAGGTCATGGTCTACTCATGTGCCAAATTTCATCTAAATCCGTTCAGCTGTTCTAGCGTGAAATTATTTCAAACAAACAAACTCATTTTCGCATTTATATAATGATATTATAGTTAGGAAGTTAGGATTTTTTGCATAATATTGTGCCGAGCTTGCAGTCAAACGATGAATATTACTTATACGTGTTATTGAATTTCGCAGCCACAAATAAAAGATACACACCATGCGCTCCCAGGTACTCCTAGTGAGATTAATAAGCCACTTACTTTTATTAATTAGGGTAAGTTTTATATCGTCAGCTCATTAGGTAAGATTTATTTATCTTGAGTTTCCTAACCTAATTTCCTAGGATCTTGCTATATGCTCATTAGACACGCGACCAAATTCAGGGAATCTGCTTCATCCACAGATTTGCAAACTTCTCTTCACCCCTAACTACCATGCATACCTACTTCCATACTACTATTTATCGAATGTAACTCGGTCTGGCTACCTGGGGCCTACCACCAGCTCATAAAGCAGTATTGTTTTAATATTACTTCAGTGTGGGAAAGAGATGGAGCTCTACAGGTCGTATAGCTCCATCTCTTTCTCCCACTGAAGTAATATTAAAATAATACTGCTTTATGAGCTGGTGGTAGGTGCCCTGTCTGTCTGTTTTTTCAGACAGACAGGTAGATACCCGGTATCTTTTCACACCTTATCGGTTGAATGGATTTCAATGACATTTGGCGCACAGCTATACCATGACCTTGATTTTCTCTGGGGAAATCCTTCATGAGGGTATCCGTCTGGGGAGAACGGCGGGTTATGTCGGACTCCGAGTAAAACCCCACAGTTCCTTCCACTACCATGAGTCGAGCGCCCGGGAGATACTCGTACATACGCGTGGGATAAAAGTATCCTGCGTTTAATCTAAGTAGAGGGGTCTCTACCTGGGTTAAACATAGAATACTTTTTATCCCGGTAATACGTTCCCGTGGGATAATTTCCGACCTCCATCCATTATGGAATACGCACGTAATATAGAAGGTTTTATAGAACAGAAATTAGATGGTGTCTATTTGAAAGACACTATGTGGGTATGTTTCAATTTAGTAAACTTGTTAACAAATAAATAAATCGGGATTTCCTGAACGAATTGTAGAATTTATTAAATTATATATATATTATGTTATTATTTTATTATTTATTTAATTTACTATATTAAGTCTCAAATCAAGGTAAGTTGATTAGGTATATTTTATACCTAATAGGTTTCGTTTTTTAAGCTTTTATGTTTGTGATGTATTATGATATATTTATGTTCTGTGTAGAGCTATTTATTACCTTTTTAATTGAATAAGAACTGTACCTTAATTGCGTAACTTATTTTCGTAAACAATTTTGCCTAATTTGTTTCACTTTGACAGTTCAGCAACATTCATTGCGTTATTTACGTTGTTGAGCAGATTTTTTTTCCAGTTTATGTAGCAATGGATTAGCAATCTGTTTCAAATCGAAAGAAATTGTGATTGTGTTGTATTACGCAATTAGGGCACTGGTCCTGTTAAATCAACGAATTTACCGACTTCACTCCCTAAGCATAAAAGTAAAAACCTCGCCCAAACTAGTTAGAAATGGCCAGAAGTTTTTACGTGCTACTAAAAAGTCTATAAATGAGTAAAAACAAAAAGACAGATAGCTGAAACTAACTAGTTTTACTGTAGGTACTACTGACGCATGTTTCTCATTAGGGAGACCGAGGAGGGTTGTAACAATTTTCACGCCAATGCACATGTCTTACCGAAAACAGTCTTAGCTCTAAATACGTTTTAGAGCAAATAGCTAATTCAATCCTCTATAGAATTTAGATAGAAAAAATTGTACAAATGATCTAGATTAGATAAAAAACGACATTAACTTTTGTGTCGTTATGAATGAATGTTTGTTTTTGCTAAAAATAGTGCTTTACATTTCCTTATAGTCTACATTAATAGCTAGGTTTACATTCTTTAGTGAAATGAGACGTATTTTTTTTTTACTGGGCTTCTCGTAGTTGACCTCTGAAATCATGACTACTTAACCAGGCTTTCCTGTGGGTGCCTTAAGCTACTACACTGAAAACCTCAAGTCAGGGGTTATTCAACTGGGGTGCTTGGACAGGAAACCTCCCCGTGTGCCTGGGGGCTGGAGTTCCCTTATGGATGCGTCCGGGGGGAAGGCCAGTCTCCGGGACGGTGCACCCTGGGGTACGGACAATGACTCCCCAGCTAGGGGTCTCGTTGTCCGTATGCCAATATCCTGTCGGAGGATAACGCTCTAACGGGTACTCACTAGGGAGCACTCGTTGAGCAGCGTTAGAGTAGGAGCGGGCTCGGCGTGCACTAACCCTGCCGTCGGGCGGGCAGGAGGAAGTCTTTTCTCCTGTCACCGCTGGTCTCGTAGCCCCGAAGAGTGTGAAGGTCATGTCTCTGGCATTTGACGGGGGTCGAGGGTCTTGGCTTAACCGCCCGGGCCGCGAGGTAGAAAACCTCTATAAAAAATCACCCCAAACCTCCAAGCGGCGGCGCACCGTGAGGGAGGTTGTTAGCTTGACTAATGGGTAGCTTAATTAGTCACTAGTGCGAACCACACAATTTTGAGACAATAAAAAGTTAATTACTCGTGGGAACAAGCATGGAAAAATCTAACAAAAACAAAACACAACACAAGAAGAAGGAGTGATGCGGGGTCGGAATCCGACGCTGCATCGGGCGCAGAGGGCTCTAGCTCGGGGCGCGAAGTGGTGGGTGCTGACGGTATAATCCGAAAATTATTCCGGAAGCGCCCAAAATCCGATGATGGTGAGTGGTCCTCCGCCGACAGCAGGCGGAAAATCCACACTAGCTGGCGGGGTAAGGCCCGAGAAAAGGGGAAAGGTGTGGGTAGAGGGCTCACCACCAAGAAGGCTGGTGAGTCAAGCCAGGCCGGCCCAGTCGAACAAGTCCGGCAAACCGAGAGTCTCGCCACGGAGGAGCACCACCCGGGAGAGACCAGCAGCGGGCCGGTCCTCTCAGAGGCCTCTGGTGGTGAGCCGGACGTCGCTGGCGGCGGCGACAAGCCGCAGCAGGAAGCCAGGTTTGCGGAGGTCGTGGAAGCCGCGATCAGGGCGGTGGCCTTGAAGAGGATTCAATCCTCTAAGGACAAGGCCATACCCGCGGCCGCGGCCTCTATTTTGGCGGCAGCGAAGGAGCTGCACTTTGGGCCTCCGTCGGACGGTATGTCCGAGATGCGGGCGGAGGTCGCAAAGTTGACTGCCGCCATGGAGCTTCTCCGAAAGGAGAACGAGAAGCTCCGAGCGGACCTGGCTGAGCTGCGAGCAGCCGCCCCCCGGGAGGCGCCGCAGGGAGGGGAGCGGCATGGGCAGGGGCACGGGCCTGTGCCTGCTGAGGACCGGGTTCTGGCCCTGGTGCGGCAGGAGATGGCTGCCCTGCGGAGCAGATTCTCCGCCCTAGAGGCCATCGTCTTGCGCCCCCCGCTAGCGGCGAGCCAGCCGGCCTTGGACCAGCAGAAGGCGGCTTCGTATGCCGCCGCCGCATCTGCCGCGGCCAAACCAGGCCAAGGCAGGCAGGGGCAAGCCAAGGGTGGAGCGGCTGCGAAGGCAGCGAAGGCCCCGGCCCTGACGGTGAGGGCTCTGGCCCAGGCGGCGGCGAAACGGCCACCTCCGCCTCCTAATTTTTCTCCTCCAGCCGACGCCGGATGGCAAGTGGCCGGGGAGAGGAAGAAGGCTAGTAAGGAGGCAAGGGCGGCCAAAAAGAGGGCGAGGCGGCAGCGGCGCAAAGAGAGAACCGTCGCGGCTAGGCTCCGCGCCCCGAAGTCCGCAGCTGTGGTGGTCACACTGCAGCCGGAAGCGGAGAAAAGGGGCGTGTCCTACCAGCACGTGTTCGCGACGGTGGACCAGGTGATGAACCTGGAAGAGATCGGTGCCGCCAAGGGGATTAAAATCAAAATCACGGCGACCGGGGCCCGGATGCTGGAGGTCCCTGGTGCGGCCAGTGGCCCGGCCGCTGACGCTCTGGCTGAAAAGCTCAGGGCGGCCCTAAATGCGGACGAGGCCCGAGTCTCCAGGCCCACCAAGTGCGCTGACTTGCGCATCCAGGGCCTGGACGACTCCGTGACGGAGGCAAAGGTGGTGGCCGCCGTCGCTAAGGCTGGAGGGTGCTCTGTCGAGCAGATCAAGGCAGGCACCATCCATCCTGATCACACGGGGATGCAAGCCATTAGGGTGAGCTGCCCCGTGACGGCGGCCAAAAAGATAGCCGGGGAGGGCCAAAGGCTTTTGGTGGGCTAGGTTTCGGCGCAGGTCAAACTGCTGGAGCCCAGACCTCTGAGGTGCTTCCGCTGCCAGGTGGGCCACCACGTAGGGGTCAAATGCACCTCGGAGGTGGACCGCAGCGACCTCTGCTTCCGCTGTGGTCAGCCCGGTCACAAGGCCGGCTCATGTAACGCCACGCCGCACTGTGTCGTATGTGCGGCGGCTGGCAAGCCGGCCGATCACCGGGCTGGGAGCAGGGCCTGCGCTCCACCCGCCGAGGCCAGAGGCAGGGGCAAGCGCTCCGCCACCACCACCGTCACCGCCGCAGCCGCCGCCACTTCCACCGTGGCCACTGCCGCTTCCACCGTCGTCACCGCCGCCGTTGCCGCCGCGGCAGGGTTCTCGCAGGGGGCTCGGGGGGAGGCAGAGATGGAATGCCAATAACGGCCCCATTACGCCTCCTCCAGGCGAACATCAACCACTGCGCCGCCGCTCAGGATCTGTTGCTCCAGAGCCAGTGACCCTCATTTCGTCGGCCGCCGCCGGTACTCCGTCCCTCGAGTCGGTCAAGAGAGGACGGGGTTGCGTTGCAGCACGGTTCGGGGAGATTGTCGTGGTGGGTGTTTACTTCTCCCCGAGCCGAACTCTTGCCGAGTTCCACAACTCTCTTGCGGAGTTAAGAGTCGTCGTCGTCGGGTTTGGTTCCCTCCCCGTGCTCGTACTCGGGGACTTCAATGCCAAGAATCTGGCTTGGGGTTCCCGGTATACGGACACACGGGGTAGGATGGTGGAGGACTGGGCTCTGGAGACAGGCCTGGTCGTCCTAAACCGGGGTTCTGTCCCCACGTGTGTGCGGATGCGGGGCGAATCGGTGGTGGACATTTCGTTCGCCAGCCCCGCTCTTTCGCCGCGTGTCATTGACTGGCGCGTCATGGAGGGGGTGGAGACCTACTCCGATCACCGGTACATCCGGTTTGACGTCTCCACCCAGACCCCGAGTGCGCCGGTCCGACAGGCCCCGAGTGGTCCGCGGTGGGCGCTGAAGCAGCTGGACCGGGAGCTTCTCCTGGAAGCCTCGATCGTGCAGACCTGGGTGTCATCACCGGACAGGCCTGCCGACATCAACGACGAGGCGGAGTGGTTCCGGGAGGCCATGTCCAATGTGTGTGACATGGCAATGCCCCGGGTCCATCCTAGACGTGCTTCGCGCCAGCTGTACTGGTGGTCGCAAGAGCTGGAGGCTCTACGCAAGGCGTGTGTTGCTGCGCGACGCCGGTACGCCAGGCATCGCAGGCTCCGTATCCGCCCTCCGGATACGGAAGCCATTGAGGCGGAGCTGTACGAGGGGTACAGAGCGGCGAAGACCGCCCTCCAAGCGGAGATCCTGCGGGCCAGGGCGCTGGCCCGCGAGGAGTTGCTGGAGACTCTCAACAGGGACCCGTGGGGGCGCCCATACAAGATGGTGCGGGAGAAACTCCGCCCATGGGCTCCCCCGCTGACGCAGTCTCCGGCCCCAGCTTGTGGGGGACGTGGTGAGCGCTCTGTTCCCCTCTAGAGGGGATCATACCCCTCCACCCATGGCTCCGCCTACTGCGGTGCCCGATGCGGACCACTCCGACGACGACGATTCTCCTGAGGTGACTGAGGTAGAAATGAGAGTGGCGGTACGCAAGATGAGTGCGAAGGACCCGACGGCATACCCGGAAAAGCCTGGGTCCTGGCCATGGGGGCTCTCGGGCCTCGACTGAGGGGGCTCCTAAGCGCATGCATGGAGAGGGGCCAGTTCCCACTTCGTTGGAAGACGGGGAAACTGGTCCTCATCAAGAAGCCGGGGCGCCCAGCGGACTCTCCGTCTGCTTATCGGCCCATTGTGCTGCTCGATGAGGTGGGCAAGCTCTTTGAAAGAGTCATTGCAGACCGCCTCGTCGGGCAGCTGGTGCGAGTGGGGCCGGATCTGGCGGAGAGCCAGTTCGGTTTCCGCAGGGGGCGCTCTACGGTGGACGCCATCATGCGCGTGCGGGCCCTCACGACGGGGGATGCTGTGGCCCGGGGTGGGGTCGTCTTGGCGGTGTCTCTAGACATCGCCAATGCCTTCAACACCCTGCCCTGGAGTTGCATCAGGGAGGCACTCCGGTATCACCGGATGCCGACCTACCTCTGTCGTGTGGTCGAGGCCTATCTGACGGACAGGGCCGTCATCTACCCCGGTCACCAAGGAGAGTGGAACCGGCAAGAGATGTCGTGCGGTGTCCCACAGGGTTCGGTCCTGGGGCCGCATCTGTGGGACATCGGATACGACTGGGTGCTGCGCGCCGACCTCCCTAGCGGCGTCAGCGTCGTTTGTTACGCTGACGACACGCTTGTCCTGGCGCAGGGGGGGTCGTACCAGGCGGCGGCCGATTTAGCGACACGCGGGGTTGCGACAATCGTTGACAGGATCCGGCAGCTGGGACTCGAGGTGGCCCTGCACAAGTCTGAGGCCATGGGTTTTCATGGTCCTCGGAATGCGCCACCGTCGGGTTCCCAGGTAATGGCGGGAGGGGTTCACATCGGTGTCGAGTCGACGATGAAGTATCTGGGACTCGTCCTCGACAGCCGGTGGAATTTCGTAGAACACTTCCGACGTTTGGCTCCCAGACTGGAGCGGGCCGGGGCTGCATTGAAGCGGCTCCTGCCCAATCTAGGGGATCCAAACGCCTCCTGCCGGAGGCTCTATGCGGGGATCGTGCGGTCCATGGCCCTTTACGGGGCGCCGGTGTGGGCGCGTTCATTGAGGCTGCGGCCAGCCCGCCGGTTGAACGCGTCCCAGAGGGTCATGGCCATCCGGCTGGCCCGAGGATACCGCACGGTCTCCTGCGAGGCGGCGAGCCTCCTTGCCGGATTACCGCCATGGGATCTGGAGGCAAAGGTCCTCGCGCACGTCTGGGAGTGTCGCGAGGAGGCGAAACGCCGGGGCTTAACTCCGATGCCGCAAGAAATTGCGGCACAGCGGACAGAGCTCCGGCGGGATCTCATGGCGTCATGGAGGGTGCGATTGTCGCAACCCCGCGCTGGGCACGCCACAATCGCGGCGATAAGACCCCTCTTTGAGGAGTGGCTGGAGAGACGCCACGGCGTTCTCACCTTCCGCCTGACGCAGGTCCTCACCGGACACGGCTGCTTCGGGAGGTTCCTGTTCAGGATAAGGCGGGAGGAAACACCCGGGTGTCACCATTGTGTGGATCGGCCTGAAGACACGGTGGAGCATACGGTGGAGGTCTGCCCAGCTTGGGCAGAGCAACGCCGTGTCCTCGTAGAGGCGATCGGTGGCGGTGATCTCTCGCGTCCGGCCCTGGTTCAGGCCATGGTACGGAGCGAGAGGAAATGGCAGGCCGTCACCTCCTTCTGCGAAACGGTAATGCTCGCGAAGGAGGAGGCGGAACGCGTGAGGGAGAGGCAAACTTCGCGCCCTCACGCCCCAAACCGCCGCAATAGGAGGAGACGCCCGGGGCGGGAATCGCGAGCCGATTTCCGGCCACCGTAGGCGCGGGCTGGCGGACGGTGAGCAATGGGTAGCTCGCCGTCCGATAAGGACCAAGCCCGGGTCGACGGCGCGTTGTGTTCCACGCGCGCCTCAAAGAGATGTCAGCAGAATTGGCGGGGTCCGCTAGGGCCAGTGCCTGCCGGGGGTTCGAAGAAAACCGATAGGGAAATCGTGGCCCCCGGCAACAGGGCAACCGAAGGAACACGGGTGGGTTTTAGTCAGTAGGAGTCTGACACGCCCTCCCGCTCCACCCAGAGCGGGAGAAGTTATTTGATAATTTCCCACCCAGAAAAAAAAAAAAAAAAAAGGGGTTATTCAACTATACTAATTAAAACTAGATGAAAGCTCGCTAAGGGCACCCCCTGTGGGGTACGAACCTCGGCTTAGGGCGTCAACCGGAGGGAGGACATGAAGGATGGGACGGGCTGGATCAAAGTTTTAATCATGATTATTAGTCGTGGAATTTAAAGCTACGTGCTCAGCTGCAACAACTGCTGGCACCTCGTTATCGAGCAAGGGAAATAAGACGCAAAGAAAGTACTTTGCTTATGAACTCCACACTAGAACGAGCCTGTCTCGTGGAGTCCTTGGATGGTATTGCCATATGAAAATGCGTCTTACATAATTAATTATTGCTACAATCGCGAAGCACATAAAAAGTGTTATTAGTAAATAGCAATCAAAACATTGTCTAATCTAAGAACAGTTATGTCACAACTCTCCTTATACCGTGATAGGTTTTATTCAGGCACCGGAAGTTCGTTAGCAGCTGTATTTTATCAAAACTCTTTTTAGAGAATACCATGGCGGATGCATCATTACAACTTTATACCAAACTAGTTTCCGTCAGTAACTTCGTCCACGTGATTTCTTTATAAATTATAGCCTTATATATACTCGTATATACCCTTAAATAAATTATAGCCTTATATGTTATAGCTTTATAATTATATTATTATATATATATAATTATATATTATCACACAGTGATAATAAAGCATTCTACTGGTGAAAAAATTTTGTAAACCGGTCCAGTCGTTTTTGAGTTAATTACAAACAAACAAATAATTATACAAAGAATCAAATATTTTCTCTTTATAATATTATTTTTGATAATATTTTAGTAAAATTCGTACTCAGTCGCATTCAAGTTATAATAGCAGAAAATAATATCAATAAAAAAAACAATAATAAAACTAATATCAAATAATATTTCTTCAAGAAACTTATCAAAAACCTGTTGAATTTATATTTCAATCTCATCTAGGTAAATGTTACGCCCACATACGTAGCTTTAATGTAATTATCAAGAGCCGTGGAGTTATTATTAAGTTTCGTTTATTACTTCACCTTAATGGATGAGATGAGAATACCTTAGCACCTTAAACACGTCGACGTGGTATGTGGTACGTCTCATTACGATGTAATAGGCGTTTGTCTGACGATACTGATTAATTTTAGTTCTTATCTTAGCTGTAGTACGCATATGACAAAAGCTAATATGAAAGTTTATTGAACTTAAGCTTTCTTACTTGCATTTTCATAAGAAAAGGCAACTATTGAGAAAAAGTGGTAAGCTAAATATTATTATTATTAAGACTCTTATTTAATAATTAATTAATTCAATATTTTTTGCAAGCCTTTTGGTTCAGTTACTAGAATTCATTTACACTGTTTTTCTAGCTAAAAGTATTTATTGGGTTACTTATATTTTTACCTGACTGTATGGCAGCAAAGTTAGTAAGTTTTTTTTTTTTCGCCATACCTATAGACTCAACAAATAAACAAACAGTCAGACAGTCAACCCCAAATGCTACTTTTCACGTTTGTAATATTAGTCGAGTTGGGTTCAAATCGTTTAATTACCTACCTTTAATGTTCTGATGACAACATCTAGCCTACTCAATAATAAATTGGCAATGCGACTGTTTCCATCATCACGTAGTAATTTGGTAATTGACGAGGATTAATATTGTATTGTTTAATTTGTGAAAACACTGTCAATGTCAAATGTTGTCGTCGGGTTTAAGCCTTTTCAATTTGGATTAATTGCGGATTGGTATAATTACGGATTAATAACCGTTTTAATATCCTATTTTATTTAATATTGAATTATGTGCTATTTGAATAATTACAGGCCACTTTTGGGCCTTTCCAATTCAGAACACAGGGTTCTATCAAACAGGGCTTCTTCTTCGTGGAGGCGATCGGTGGCGGTGATCTCTCGCATCCGGCCCTGGTCTAGGCCACGACGGAACGGAGCGAGAGGGCATGGGAAGCCGTCACCTCCTTCTGCGAAGTAGTAATGCTCACGAAAGAGGGGACGGAACGCATGAGGGAGAGGCAAAGTTTACGCCTTCACGCCCCTAGCCGTCGCCCGGGTCGTCGGGAATCGCAGGCCGATTCCCGGCCAACGTAGGTGCGCGCTTGCGGACGGTGACCAATGGGTAGCTCGCCGTCCAACAAGGACCAGGCCCGGGTCGACAGCGACTTGTGTTCCACGCGCGCCTGCCGGGGTCGCGAGAAAGTCCGAAAGGGATACTGTGGCCCCTGGCAACATACAGGCAACTGAAGGAACAGGTCTGACATGCCTTTCCGCTCCGCCCAGAGCAGGAAAAGTCATTTGATAATTTCAAACCCAAAAAAAGGGCTCTTCTCAATGCTTGCTCATTGCAAAGTTATTGCTGATAGACATGACGATAGCCCCATAATGAGGCCTCTTATAAACAACACCCTGTCTGTAGTAGAATTAAGGTATAACATCAGTTTTTCAGCTTTCATGTTTGATCATTCATTGATGCATTTTTTCGCATGTCTTTTGGGCTAATATATATATTATTGTTTATTTTGAGGGGTTTGGCGCTGTAGGTATGCCGAGATACAGGACTCGTCCTAGTTCGATTACAGATGCTCCCATCTTATATACTCCCAACTACTAGCCTATAAGTATGTGTAATTGTATTATTATAATTTTTTTGGTGAAATAAATAAACTAAACTAAACATAGCTTAAAAGTTAAATCATTAACTAACATCTAGAATTGTAAGTATTTTTGCAATCGGTTCCAGCTGTCTGATAAATAAAATAAATGATTATTATTGCTTTTCGACGATATAACGATATCAAATCTTTTTGTTGACAAATACTGAAATCTTTTGACATTTCCATTTTTTTTTTACTATCTAGTAGACAGCCAGGTGATTGCCCATTTTAAATGCAGAACGTTTTGCTTTTCATTCACGTTTTAAATTTTATTTCTGTGACATCGGCAATTGTTTTATTTATTTTTATTTTGTTAGTTGATTTTCGGATGGATATACAGCCCGTCATTTTAATTTTGGCGTCATGGGATGCTAGAATGACTATGATAAAACAGTACTTCTATTTAAAATAAGGTTTGTAAGATATCTTTTGTAGAAATTTATGCATTACAGATTACCTAACGTATGAGTGCTACTTATGGCCCTTCCCCTAGCGAGCAACCTTTTTTTACAAGAAGATTTTAAATGTATTTATAACACAAAAACAAATAAGAATGTGCAACGTGATGATAGGATATCAAACATTAATAATGTGCTTTTAGAAGTGGTTTATTTCTCTTAATTAATGACTGAATAGCCTCTAAATAACGAAGAAAAACGAGGTTTTGCTCGAGGTTAATTAAGTTATAATGATATCTAGTCCAAGGCAATAAGCAGTGTTTTTACGTGCTTGTAATTAAAAATACATTTCACTGTAATTTCACTAGATATATAATATACTGTACCTACAATTTAAAATCCATAAATAAAATTACAATATTCATTTATTCTCGGATTGAAAAGCGTAGCCGCTGATGTGTGTACAGATAAAACAAATTCTGTCGATGAAACCAGCAATTTCATTAAAACAATATGTAAAAATAAACAGTATTAACGTTTCACAATGTGTAAACATGCACAATTCTCTACGGGCAACTAATAAAAGCAGAACACGTTTTCGTACTAATTTAACTTGGTCTGACGTTGCTCGACGAAGATATATTATGCGATGAGCCGATGACTAGATGTGGTTACGTCTTACTAACGAAGCTGTTGGCTCAATACAAATATACTTAGATAGTTACATAGTTACGATGTTTGCTTCATGTAAAATACAAATATTCAGAATCACACAATAACTCATTTGTTGCTTGCTGCGCTACGATACTATACGTTTTAAACCGATCTCATACACAATTTTGTCATTATGTATGCAGCATTTGGAAAAAAATAAACCTATCTTTTTAACTTATGTAGGAATAATTGCGTTAAAAATACAATAGACATAGATACAATAAAAAAAAAACCTGTAAGAAATCGACAAGTGATTTATTTACCTTTCAACGAGGCATCACGTTACACGTGTCGATTTCTTATAGGGTTTTTTTATGGCTCTTTAGGTATAGTTAAGCGGAACTGGTTACTAAATATTATATCAATATCTATTGTATTTTATAATGGATTTACAAAAGGTCACGCCTGAATCAATTAACTATGATGATTGCGTTCCCATTTAATCATTTTATTGCCCTAAAAAGATTAAAAACACATAGTTAAACATGGTTGTATAAACAGTGGTCAATAACAGATTGAACATCTGGCTCCTAAACTAAGTAATAAAAAGATACTTGTATTTCAGGAGCCATAGTTCCTCGTAAACATTAATAATAACAACGTTAACTGCAATGTCAAACTCACAGACCATATTAAGAACTCTATACTTCGTTCCATAAATAAATAGCGGACGCTGGCCGTACAGTTACTAGACTAAAATAGAACTGGGCTGGCCACATCTGTCGCATGTCGGAGCAGCAATACGCAAAAATCACCACTCAGTGGATCCCAAATAGCAGGAAACGACTACGCGGCAGGCCCAGAAAGAGCTGGCGGGATGAGGTGGACTCCTTCTTAAAGGATTGGCCCGCAATCACAGTAGACCGACAACAAAGGCTTTAAAAAAAAATGCTATGACGTTAAAGTGGCTCAGTAAAGACACGTAACGGTATTAAGAAAAGTATTCAATAGGTGTTAGGAAGATTAATGATAGATTAAGCTTTATACAAGAGAGACAAAGATAGGTTTTTACATAAAACTAATAGACAGGTATAAACCGAAATAACCCAAATAAAAGCCTGCCTTCTCATTTTGCGAAAAAAAAAATATATTCGAAAATCTCATTGTATAAACCATGCATCTATAAAACTTACTTGCCTTTAGTAATAAAACATATAGGGTTTTGTTTTACAGACTATTCTTCATTACATTCAGCGCCTCCAACCGCATATTTACATGAAATATGACCTCATAAAACATCTCGTAAATTAATAGAGTTGAGCTCATCAATTGTACGAAACGTCAAATACCTTCAAGGCGTAACATGGCGGCCTTTGGCCAACCATAGTTCTCAACTATGTACAATAAAGGGAACTACAAAGTGTGTACCAATTTGTCTAGAGCACGTCAAACCCAAATGGTTATACTGCAGATTTTCAAGTCCATACATCTTCTATGATCTATTGTTGTTTTCAATTGTTTGTTTGTATGGCTGGTGTATACATGGTGTACCACACATTAATTCGGGGTGTACCTAACTGAAATAATGCAAATTCTAAAACTAGTTTGTTCAGAACATCAAAATTTAGATTGCAATGATTATTTTATTACATATAAACAATTAAGCGTTTTGTTTCTTTGTTAAAACTTAATTATTTTAAAACATATTTATTTTGTCACAACACATATACCTCCATAAACACACACACTACACTATTTTTATTTTATAATAATTTTATTGTATAAGCTTAGATTTATAAATCTAAGCTTATTCTATAAAATTATTTTTCTCAAATAATAACATAACAGCACGCCTTGTTTCCCCGAAGGGTTGGGCAGAAGTGTACCTGTAGTAGGTACACCCACATTTCGCCAGTTACGTTTAAGTCCCATTTTTTAGGGGACGAGCCTATTGCCATCAACCAGGCACAAATCCAGACTCCGGGCTGCTACTGAGAAATTCCAGATAGAAAAACCCAATAACACTTTGCTCGACTCGGGAATCGAACCCAGGACCTCATACTCAGCAGTAGCGCTTGCGACCACTAGACCTACGGGGTAGTGGGTGTAGAAAGACGTACACGTTAAAAGCGTCCGTAATAAAAAAATAAAAACAAAGAACAATTCAAAAAGTCACTTGATCTGCTTGTTAAATAAAATTCAGTTCGGTTGTCTGAAATTTTGAGTAATTCCAATTACACGTTGTATCTGCCTATAGTTCTACCCTACACTATACGCTCCAGAAGACATGTCTACCATTAACAAATAGATATTGGAAATGTGATAGAGCGAATAGGCATTGAGAAATGTCAAGCCTAGACTCGGAGCAGACACGTCGGCGTCTACTTCTGACAACTTGAAAAATAATGAAGGATATTATTTATTTATTAAGCCAACGACATATTTACAAGGATAGTTACAATAGGTATCACGAGTCTTGAGTACTGTGTAAATACATCACTTATAGGCATGCACAACATTCTTATTAAAAGGTGAACAAATATTCGACAAATTATTAAATCATTAAAATTATCAAAGACTTCCACAATCTACATACATTGGTGACCTTAGGTGTCGTGATTTCAAACCCCATCAGAGCTAGATTAATGACCTTAGTTTGACAGACAAACTTGATACTTACTTACTCTAGCATCGACAAAAAATCATTTGAATGTCTACAATTTGTGTGTAGCTACAATTATATATTTATCCCATGTGTTATGTTTTACCTATACCTAAATATTTATACAATTAAATAAATTCCTGTCGATGTACACCTACATTATACAACTTTTTAAGTCTGACTGTATTCTTTGCAATAAGTTGAATCTACATCACTAGTATTTAATTATGGTCATGAGGAAATGTCGGATGCACGCACTTAAACTCGACTGTATGAAAGTCGTACAACGAGACTAAAAACAAAACACACTCAAATCCCATCCTATTTCAGTTTTATTAAAGTAACTTTTAAAATGAGAATAACCACAATCGTCGTCGTTTGATAAAAAATAAAAAAACACTATTTCGAACACTATTTGAAATTGTTTCTCATTACTTGAAAGCACACTTCTTAGGCCCTTTCCTCATTGGTCGGTACGGTATCGTTTCGGTACCGATTCTGTACCGCTTCGGTACTGCTTATGTTTCATCATTGGTCGGTAAGCACTTTGTACCAAAACGGTACCGCACGCGCGCATGCGTAACTGCGTTCATTTTTTAGAATTCCAAATTCAAATTAATTAATTATATTGGTACGAGAGCTAAAATTTTTGCCTCATCGTTTTACGAACAAAATCTTATAAAATCAATAGATTTGGTTATTCTGAAATTCAAAAATCTTAATTTTAGAAAATTTCCGCGTCACGTCTGACTTGACCGCATTTTAAAATATGTCAAAAAAATACCGAACTGTTTTATAGCATACTGTCTGATTTTCAAAATGTAGTTGAACATTAGATTTTAGATACCAAAAACAGAATTTTCAGAAACCAGTAGCGTCACACGTACCCCGGAGACTATAATTTGAGAAAATAAAAATGAGGCAAAAAGCAAAACCCAGCATCCCGTCTGAAAATCTTGTTTTGATGTGAACATTGGTCAGTAGATGCGAATCATTTTTAGAAGAAAATGTGAGCATCATATATTATGTGTTGAAACCATTTTGAACATTTGTTGAAAATTTTTACCAATCGGTAACATAGCATTCTGTCTGAAAACTGTTGGACATAATGAAAAAGGTTGTCCAGATGTAGACAAAAATTATATCAGACAAATTTAGTATCTCACGTTACTAATCAGACAACTATTCGATAATTAGAAATTATTAATAAATCATATTGCGCCGTTTTTATGTACGATTAATAAAGAGCCAAAACCACCAAAACCATCGAACTAATTTACATTTTATTTTTTTATGGATTGGACAAAAGGAAACTGGGATAACGTTTGAAAAATACTGTTTATTGAAAAAAAAAACATTGTTTTTAATCATTGTCGGACTCATCTTCGGTGTCCTGGGGCATAGGAGCGTAACAAGCACCGCGCGTTTTTCGGGTGGCTCCACGTTGTTTTGGTTTTTGGAATTATAGGTGACATTTAAAAATTCTGAAAACAGGTTTAAGTAACCACGGTAATTAAACAAAAGATTTAAAAAAAAAATTACCAGGTTGCTATGAGACAGATCGGTTTATTTTTTTGACATTTTTGAAAATGCACTCAGGCCACGCCACATTTGACATCAGACATTGTGATGAAACCGTCTGCCTATTTTTTTTGACATAGCAGTAATGGGCTCCCCATAAAACTGTGATGTTTCTGACCTGTACTGCCCACCCAGTCGGGTTCAGAATTATGAAAATTAACCATTTTAATACGGTTTTGGCCGTAAAACGATGTGACATGGTTTTGGTCGTAGGCTCTTGTACTATATAATTTACTAGCTTTTGTGAGTGGCTTCGCGGAACGTACTATCAGAATAAAAAGCATCCTATGTACCCTGTATCTCCCCCCCCCCCCGTAACCTGTGTGTCCTGTTTGTGTCTATGAATGTGTGTGTGCGTGTTTTGTATGTGTGTTTTGTACGTGTTGTCCTGTGTGTGTCCAGGTCATGGTCAACCCATGTGCCAAATTGTATCCAAATCCATTCAGCTGTTTTAGCGTGAAAAACGAACAAACAAATAAACATACAAACTAACTTTCGCGTTTATAATTTTATATATATATAATGCGCTCGGTAAGCTTTCGGTACCGATGCAGTAAAACGCGGTACCGAAACGATGTCGCACTGCAGACGTACCGACCAGTGAGGAAAGGGCCTTACTTTCAAAATGAGAATAACCACAATCGTCGTCGTTTGTTAAAAAAAATATAAAAAACACTATTTCGAACACTATTTGAAATTGTTTCTCATAACTTGAAAGGACACTTCTTACGTAGGTACTGTATAACCTCACACACTAACTAGGTATTGCTATAGGTACCTAATGTGATCGCAGCCACGATCTGATCGTCACGTAAATGTAATTTTACGCACCATAGCTTTTGAGCTATGCCATTTATGTAGTTACAATGTTCCGCAGGATTTAATAATTATACGTAAGAGCACTTTGCATGATTATACGCGTAACTGTAAGGTATATGCTAATGCCACACCGTAGGCGCGTATATAATGATTAATATGTGTGTTAATACGATTATTCTCTGTAATTATTGTTTACATAATAACAATTTAGGTAATGTTATCTGCGACGCTTTTCATAAATACATATAATATTATGCTCGTTTATTTGAAGCAGCTGTGTTTAGAATTAATTTTTGATTTTGTGTAGTTATTTTGATAAATGAATCAGCTTTGTGTATAATTAGAATATAAACGTAAGCTATGTTTTATGTGAATAACAATAAATCAAACTATTTCTTGACGAATCTTTACCAACAAATCCGATGGGAATTAAAATCGAAACTTTAGTTACGAATATAAACCAACTCTAAACCTTTTTCTTTTTCACTGTTATTGTGGTAGTTAAAAAACATTTTTATAATATCATGCTTGGGCTATTCTCTACTGATCTACAAGTATAGCTATTTTCTTAATGTCCATCGGCAAACCTCGTGTTTTGTCAGTCGTCGGATTTCTATCAGTTGCCTTTTGCACTTGGTGCAGACCAGACGCTCTGAATCGACTTGGAAGTATATAGAGTTGTTAATACTTTTTTAACTTAAAGTAATTTATAAAAAAAATGGAAGGAAAGCTGCTAAAGTCGCAGGCACGAAAACAGTTTTACAACTCTATGCAATGTCGTCCATCGGCATGTGCTCGCCCGTATTTTTCTGAATGATCATGAAAAATTGTCGAAAAATAACTTTAAAAAAACTTTAAAAAAATAACTTTAACTAACTACCCAAGCAAAGTTAAAAAAATGTATATGGGATTAATTTGAGAGCATACCTTTTCAAACAAAAAAAGAATTTTCAAAATCGGTCCACAAGTGGAGAAATCGGTGGAAAAACATAAAAAAAGAAAGAAAAATATTTATTTTTTATTAGATATTATTATATATTTTTTTGTTTTTAAACAAATATACGCTACGAACATATCATCATCATCATCATTTCGGCCGAAAGATGTCCACTGCTGAACATAGGTCTCCCCCAAGCACCTCCACTTTGACCGATTCTGTGCTTTCCGCATCCAGCGGATTTCTGCGGCCTTCACAAGGTCATCGGTCCATCTTGTGGGAGGCCTTTCAACGCTACGTCTTCCGGTACGTGGTCGCCACTCCAGGACCTTTCGACCCCATCGGCCATCCGTTCTGCGAGCAATGTGCCCTGCCCATTGCCACTTAAGTTTGGCAATTCTTCGGGCTATGTCGGTTACCTTGGTTCTCCTGTGGATCTCTTCATTTCTAATTCGATCACGTAGAGAAACTCCAAGCATAGCCCTCTCCATACAAACACATAGCCTCCTCGTTTTTGGAAGTCAGTTAAAAATACAAAATAACGTAACAATATCATTCTCTAGCCCATCCGATTTTTTTTGGGTCTGCGCAACAATCTTTCTCTTTAGTCGTCATCTTAGTAGTCATCCCCTTTCTAGTAACATCATCTTTCACACAGTCTATCCATCGTTTATTTGATCTTTTCCAACTATTCCACGTGTATACTTAAAACTTTTCTCACGACAATAATGTATCAACAAAATCAATTAAATCAACCTACCAGCTAACATAAAAAACCAACAACTGTTCAGCAAAGAAGATCCACCTGAATATTTATAACAAGTGAATATCGGTAAATCCCAGATAAGATAGGATTTACCTATAATAGATTTTCCTAGGAAAGAAAAGATCGCCTTGGTAGAAGAAAAATACTTGTATAGATTGAACATTGGTCCGTAACCTTATCCAAATAAAGAGCACAATCGCGTTTACAAAAAAAAAACCGAGTCCTTTAAAGTTAAAATAGTTGCATAGAACATTGATCCGTAACGTAATATAAATAAAGAGCACAATCGCGTTTTCAAAAATGAGGTGTCGTTATGGTGTCGCGAAATCAATGGTTTAGTCCCATCTCAAAAATGCCCAACGCGCCTAAAAAAGTTTTCATTTCAAAAACCGGCCAAGTGCGTGTCGGACTACGCACAATTAAGGGTTCCGTAGTTGGGATGAATTTATCCCAAATACAAACTTAACATTGTAGTTAAAATACATGTTTTCCGATACATTTCAACCACAAATATATGTTTGTACGCACAATATTGAGAGATTTACCATGTTATTTTTAGACCATTTTCTGTATTTTCTTCAAAATTTTAAGCTCAGTAGTTTTGGTGATAAATTCAAATTCAAATTCAAAATAATTTATTTGCTAATAAAAATGGTCAATTTTCATCTATTTTCTTAAATATGTTTAAAAAAAATTTTTTTGAGATCCACACAATAACTCCTTTTATTTGATATGTCACACGATACAGTTTGAAAAACTATTTTTTTTTTTTATATTTGCTTCCAAAAGTGACCCCTGTATTCAAAATTAATTTGTTTACGTTACAATTCCGTGTTTGCGTCATAGAAATACATATGTGTATCAAATTTCAACTTAATCGGTTCATTAGATTCGGAGCAAATTGGCTGTGACAGACGGACAGACACACGAGTGATCCTATAAGGGTTCCGTTTTTAGGGTTCCGTAGTAAACAAGGAACCCTTATAGTTTCGTCATGTCCGTCTGTCTGTCTGTCTGTCCGCGGTCTAGCTCCGAGACCCTTAGTACTAGAAAGCTGTAATTTAACATAGGTATGCATATCAATTACGCCGACAAAGTGGTAAAACAAAATTATGAAAAACATTTTTTTAGGGTACCTCCCATACACGTAAAGTAGTGATGTTTTATCCCATAGTGTGGGGTATCATTGGAAAGGTCTTACAAAACATTATGAGTTTATGTAAACCATTTTTGGATTCAGGGATCCGTTTGCAAAATATTAAGCTTCAAAGTGATAATTTTTGTTAGAGTCAAGTGTGTCCCCCCCCTGCCAGCTAAATGGTTGGTTTTGGATATGTGAAAAAAATCACAGCAGTAGTTTATATAACGAAATTAAAAGGAAAACCATCACAGCTAAGTAGGCTTTACTAGTTATCGAGTAATAATCGACCAACTTAACTTTGCAGTTGCAAAAACATGTTTTCCCATACATTCCGTATGTGAGAACATGTTTATCAACTACAAAGTTAAGTTTGTTTTTGGGATAAATTCATCCCAACTACGGAACCCTTTATTGTGCGTGGTCCGACACGCACTTGGCCGGTTTTTCCTTTTGAGGTACGGAACCCTAAAAAGTATAATAGGTACCTATTCTTCAATAGCTTTACATAAATATCATCATCGTCAGCCTACAGCAGTCCACTGCTGGACACATAGGCTTCTCCAATCGCACGCCATTGAACTCAATTTTCGGCAACTCTCATCCAGTCGCTACAAACCACGCTGCGAAGATCGCTCCACCTAGCCTGAGGACGTCCTACCTTACGTTTGCTGATTCGCAGTCTTCACTTAAGAACACGTAGCGGTTACACCGCCACATACGAGCTATGCATCAAAAGACTTGACGTCACACAAATCCTGCATCGCGCAAATACAGTTTACCGCGCGAATGACATTTATAAGACTATATGACATCATCCGTTAGGCAGTTGCCGTCAGACACAACACCCACGTGTCTGGTTAGAGTGAACTTTACACCCTGTTCTTCATGCCTCTAAAAACACATAAGTACAGGTCACAAAAAGTAAATTTTTGTGAAAACCTAACAACAATATCAATTAAATCAACCGACTAGCAAACACCGAAAAAAACCCGACATCAGCACTGCCCAGCAAAAAAGGTCTTACTGAAAATTTATAACAATGAATGTCAGTAAATCACAGATATGATAGATTTTTTGCCAGCACCGACCATCGACGTTTATCCTAGGAAAAGTTGGAATCGTTCCAGAGTTGAGTGTGGTCTGCGAGTCACCGCTGATTTCATGTTTGAATTTGTCGCTACAATTTATATAGTGGGTGTCGGACTTATGAACGGTATAATGGAGAGTGTGGATATATTACTTTTGATGGTTAAGTACAGCATATTTATTAAAACTATTATGGACAGGATTTGTATGAATAGTATAAATAAGTCATTATTAGACGTTGCTGATAAGTATTTTTACACTATTTCCACGTTTTGACTTCACAGATTATTATTTTCTGGGGTCGCATACCTGCATACCATATGGGTGCCAGGAACACCTAAAAAATTATAATGGCATGCGAGGACGGCTTTACCTAGACCATTTTTGTACCTGTCTTGATTTCTATCTGAAATATTTTCTTGTTTTGTACTTTTAGGATCACTTTTATTTTTCCGTAGTAGTCGGGTTACAGTTTTTTTAAACTTAATTTCATTATAACCATCTTTCCTAGATTTTTATTTTCTGGTGCATTGTTATTAGTGTTATTGTGTGTGTTATTGTATCATATTGCATTGTTTTTCCTGTAATCTCTTCTGAATAATGGTCGCCAAACTATACATTTTCACATTCATCTAGATATATTTTTATCAAATCCTTGTTTATATGGATCCATACTGATCGTGTTTGGTGTCTTTTTTTCAGTGAATTAATGATTTTCGTCCTCTGAAAACGTTATGCCAGTATGCTTATTTGCAGGCTTTTGATCATCTGGGATATCAAAAAGGCCTCTATCTGATGTCTCAATAGAGGTTCTGCAGATCACGTCTGTGTTTCCATCCGTTGATCTAAGTACTTCAAATTTAAACCAAAGTTTTTCCATTTTTCTTGGGTTTAACAAGAAATGTCGTTTTATAAGACAATTTCTTATTAGAAACTATTAAATTTTAAATAAACAATATTGCGTTGCTCTGAAAATAAAGTATTTATTTTAGTTCTTGCATACACATGGTAATAATACACTGTTTAACATAAATCACACTGTTTTACCTGAAAACAAAGAAACGACATTTAAAGTTTATTAATTAAATTGTTAATTCCTTTTTATACAATTTTCCACTTTTAGAAAATCAAACAATCTGCTGATTCACAATACGAGTTCTGTCAACATTATACAAACTGCTTTACTGACATTACTCATAGCGCCATCTATGAAGTATGTAGTATTTAGATTAAAGAAATGTAGTTTCTTTACATATGCTTTATCCAAGCTACAAAACACAAATAACTATACTCCGTTTGAAATAAGATTAGACATTTAACTAAACCTTTTTTACAGTCCGTTCAACCGATTTTGACTTCTATTGCGTTGGTGACATCACAAATGGCAGCAGCAGTAAACAGTTGGTTTGTAACCACTTTTTTTGCTTTTAATGCCATCCTTATGCCTACAGTATAGAAGTCAAAATCGGTTGAACGGACTGTAAAAAAGGTTTGTTTAAATGTCTAATCTTATTTCAAACGGTGTATAGCTGTATTTTAACGTAAAATTTTATTTTATAACAGCAGAGAATAGTTTGATCGAACGTCCGTCGTTTTAGTCGATGTTTGGCGATGTGCACAATACGCCATACTTCCCCAAGATGGATGAGTTGCCGCTTTCCAAGAATTAAACACTTAATTTATTACTAAAATCAACATATTTCAACATTTTCAACGGTATTTTATAAAATGGCATGAATATAAACCAGGTAGTTTATTAATGAATTCATCAAAATGATGGATGGAAATGATTACCAAAACATTTAGAATAGTGTGTGGGGAATAAGCGAAAGAATCAACATTTTTGCATTTTAGCCCTATTTACATCAATAATAAAAAAAAAAACAGTGGCACTCTGGGAGTGCCGACAGAAGTGAAAAGTTGAACAATTTTACTGGTTAGCAAATACTTTTAATGAGTAAAACATATGTGTGATGTAACGGTGTTTTTCCCATCTCAAAAATACCCAACGCGCCTAAAGCAGTTTTCACTTTTAAAAAAATGCAGACTTAGCCGACGTTCGCACGGACGTAATAACATCGCGGCGGGGTTTTATTGCGCACTGGATTTTCAACTTTCGATGTTAAGCCGAACGTTGAGAATTCAACGCGCTGGGACGCACTCTCGTCCCAGCGCGTTGAAAAAACACACTTAGATTTTCAACTCTCGGCGCCAAGCACAGCGTTAAAAATCTAGTGCACGAAACAATGAGGTATCGGTAACAGTGTCGCGATTTCAATTGTTTTTTCCCATCTCAAAAACGCCCAACGCGCCTAAAAAAGTTTTCACTTCAATAATTGACTGGTGATATAAAAAACATTATACAATTCTTGCGCCCAACAAATTGAATTGTTACAAATTCAAAAATACCTAAAAGCATAAAAACATAGGTCAAACGCACATACGTACGTTACATACACCGGTACATTATATCTAACTCTATTTTCTATTTGGTTTGACACTTATTTCTAGCTCGTTTCGTTCCTGTCATCCATATTTTTATTTCCGCATGTGCTGAAATAAAACTCAGCTGTTTATTTAAAATTTCAAATCGGAAGCGTCAAGTGTTGGTTATTTATTATTAAGTTATTCGAGGCGGATGGTTGGCAACTTATCACTGCATGAAGCTTTCAATATAGAACTTCTATTTGGAGCACAGCTTTAAAATATGCTTCGATGCAGCTTGATATTTATATCAGCATGGGGAAATGTGAACGAACACATATTTTAAACGTAATTTTAGATATGCTCTCATTCTCTGAAGAGATAGGCAGAGCAATAGTTAGTGGCTGTAATATCTTAATTTATAAAACCAACTAGCAGTGTCCCGCGGTTTCACGCATAAGTCTCGTTCCCGTGGGAATATCGGGATGAATGTAGCCTATGTCTTTTTTCAGGTCAAGGTCTAACCCTGTGCCAAATTTCATCTAAATCTGTTCAGCCTGTTTAGCGTGAAAGCATAACAAACAAACTCACTTTCGCATTTATAATACTAGCAGCGCCCCGTAGTTTCACCCACCTAAGTCTCGATCCCGTAGAAACATCGAGATAAAAATTATTTTATGTGTTAATGTAAGCTATAAACTATCTGTGTGCTAAATTTCATGCAAATCCGTTCAGTAGTTTTTGCGTGAAAGAGGAACAAACATCCATTTATCCTCACAAACTTTCACATTTATACATTAGTGGGATTATATATTTCATTATATATTATATACGAGTATAAGTAGGATAGGAAGTAGTATAGTAGAATTAGTTAAGATATACAATATGTAAAAAAAACCTGTCCGATCCGTTAGAGTGTTGTCAGGAATCGTACTGAGAGTCTATTTTCAGGAAAAATTCAATTCGCCACATTTTTTTTTCAATGGGGAATTTTACTGGGTTATTACATAGGGCGCGGGCGGCCATCGTTTAGCGGGTGTCGACAAGTCATAACTTTTGAACCCTGTTGAAATTTTTCAAATTTTTAAAGGATTTAGGGTAATTTTGGTACTAAAAATGTGAATTTTAAAAGCAATAACTTTTTTATTTTCAATCATCATTTTTTTTAAAACTTTTTGGTAATGTTATTGCAGTACCTATGTGCCTTTCGGATCGGACAGGGTATTTTTTTACATATTGTATAATAATAACATACTGTAGTTAGAATGACAATTATTATGCACAACACAACCCTGCTATTATGCATACCTATATGTCCTTTTTTTGGTATTGTTCGTCGAGTTGAGCTCCGAGTTGAGCACCACGATTACTTACAAATGCTTGCATTGATTGGATAGTTTCACTCAAATCTGTGTGGTTCTTTCCTCAACAGTGGTCATGGTCCTCATATGGCCTGACCAAGATTATGTCTGGACTTTAAAAGATACTAGGTCCTCTAAGTTTGTTTCGGCCTTTCTTCTCAGAGTATTCAGATAGGAAACGCCGAACTCATCTAGATTATTTTTTATATGACGTGTAAAAATGATTTCGATATCCTGTTTAAAGAATGAACAATTTCATTTCATTTCATTATTAAGGTGTACCTACCTGCACGGGTAAATACCTCGAGCCCAGAATTTTACAAAAAAGTTAGCAACATCTTGAATTAATATTCTACACACTTGTAGTTGGTTTACCTTTAGTTGACCAATAAGTTTTCCTGCTACGGTGACATATATTACTGCTGGACTACAATGGACAGGAAGGTGCTGACTACATTCTGAATTATAGCCCGACAATTTATATTCCTCACCATGACTTATCTCCGGACCAAATTCATGAAATTACAGTTCAAAGCCATCGTTTCTTTAGGATCTTTGAATAGGTGCGAGAAGGTTTATCTTGTCAGTTGACCCAAAAAATACTTCACTTGAAGAGATGTCTCCTGATTAATGGTTCACGTTTATAACAAAAGGTTGACCGACTGACCGGCAAAAGGCTGACTTGAGAGGTTCCTAAGCCTATGAAACGGTGGAGAAATTCTAATTTATCTCACGTATTATCACTATAATTTATTACTGTCCACGTCTCAAATAATGCTTTTGTGCTTTTTGGTAAAGCAATAATTGAGTTGGGACCTTTCTGTTTAGTAGCTTTTTTTTAGAGTTCCGTAGTAAACAAGGAACCCTTATAGTTTCGTCATGTTCGTCTGTCTGTATGTCTGTCCGCAATCTAGCTCCGAGACTCTTAGTACTAGATAGCGATATACGTATTAATTACGTCGACAAAGTGGTAAAACAAAATTATGAATATTTTTTTTTTTTCTGTCCCATTGTGTAGGGTATCATTGGAAAGGTCTTTAAAAACATTGTGAGTATATGAAAACCATTTTTGGATTCAGGGATCCGTTTGCGAAATATTAAGCTTTAAAGTACTAATTTTTGTTAGAGTCAAGTGTCCCCCCCGCCAGCTAAATGGTTGGTTTTGGATGTGTAAAAAAAACCACAGCATTAGTTTATATAACAAAATTAAAAGGAAAACTATCACAGCTAAGTAGGCTTTACAAGTTAATGAGTAATAATCGACCAACTTATATTTACAGTTGCCAAAACATGTTTTCCCATACATTCCATGGAATAAAATGTTTTTCAACTACAAAGTTAAGTTTGTTTTGGGATAAATTCATCCCAACTAAGGAACCCTTCATTGTGTATGGTCCGACACGCACTTGGGCGGTTTTTACTGACGGTTTCATTTTATCGACGGATTTGGCCCTTCTTTTCTGGCAAAATATACAATGGCGTATATTCAAGGCTGTACATAATTTATCTCCAGAATCCGTAGCCTATAACTACTTATTTTGTCACCAAAAGTTATGTTTACTTGTTAGCTTTAGTGAATGTTAGTTTTCGAAATTATATTTTTTGTGGGATATGAAAACAATTTCCTTCGGATCAAAAATGTTACCTCGAGTCAACATGACACAATATTTAACATCGTACACATGTTTGTCGCTAAGTAAACAAAATACGAGCCAAAAAAAGCAGCTTATATAAAATGTATCGGAACAAATATTGTAAAAGAATTTCTTCGTAGCGACTTGTAAACAAACGCTCTATTTCATATACCGCCGTTTCTGATTCAATCGGCCAAAAAAAGCTTAAGAACAAATTGAAAATCAGTAAACGAAAATAAGTTTTCAAGACACGTTTGCAATATTCTAAACGACTGAATAGAATCTTGAGTTAAGGAGTTGGTACCTTATTGCTTTCTTCTAAATTATGTCAATGGTCGCTCCTGTTGACCGCAACGAATGATAGAAAAATACAAAATATTGTTAGTGCTTCAATAATACGTATTTTTAGTCTATGTGGATGATGTTTTATTTACTTCCTGTCACTGTTATATACATATTAGGTAGTGGTATTCGAATTTGTGTGTGGTTACCACAGCTAAAGATTGAAAAATAAAAACGTTTTTACAAAATAAAGAAACAACCGGCTTCCAAAAAATATACAACAAAGTTAAAAAACAATTTTGATCTCGGGTTTTGTATTTTCGTTTTATGCCACCATCTTCCGAAATTAAATTAATTTTTCACTTTGCAGTGTTTGGAAGTTGGTTGTCGAATTTTTGGAAAAAAAAGTTTTTTTTTGTATCTAAAAGGTGACCGATGACCGTCCTATATATTCGAGTTATTTCTGAATAAATAGCCCAGCAATTGAGGCTATATTAAGGGAAGTTACACAGAATGACACCCATTGGGGACCGAAAATATCCACAACGGGCTTTTAAGCTCATAACAAAAAGCTAATAAAAAGTATCACATGTACCAAATAATTTTCTAACCGATTTCAACGCTAGGTATGCGAGTTCCACTTCAGACAGAAACACTAATAACATAAGGCCTGGAGATAGTAACACTCAGTAAACATAAAGAGGTCTAGCTAGAAACTACAAGGGCCAATAAAGTATGCGAGCCTTCCAATTAACTCCTACAGCTTGCGTGGGTCGTTGTCGATATGGGTCCCTTTCACTCCTAGACCCGAGATTGCTCTTGAAATATCAAAAAATATCGACTGTCCTAGTTTTATTGGAATTCAGGTAGGGCAAAGTTTGCAGAATACGTTTATTGGTATGATAGGTTTTTAGATCTTGTGTATACTAATGGAGACTTAATTAAAGGTTGAAGTAAAACTCAAATGTTGCTAAATAATGATGGTATTATAATTTATATCAGCATCAGAAAACATGAGATAAAGCTACAGCAAAGAAAATACTCTTCGAAAATAAGTTCAAAACAAAGTATCCATAAAGTGAACAACAATTTCACTGTAAACAACTTGATCCATCTAAAGATCCCTTTGTAAAATGTAATAGAGATTTTAACATCCAATTTTTACAAAAGCCGCAGGATTATGCAGGAAATAGATTATAAGGGTACCGACCCACTTTGCCCGAACTGTTGATCAAGTATCAAACGTTGGCCGCACCGACCCTAACAATAGACTTAGTTGCAAAGCTTTATTGGTCTAGCCGCCAACAAATTCGCTGACCCTCCCATTTATTGGGGAATTTTTTGGACTGAGATGGATAGGCTAAGCTTCTAAAAGTCTCTACGTGTGGAAAGGAAATTCGCTGAGGAAAAGTCAGTTCGATAAATAATCAATTTCTGTATACGAGTGAGTAAAGTAGATAATTTATTCGTAAGTTGCTTCTCCAGTATAATATTATTTATTTATTTATTTCCTTTGGAAGACTTACAGCTAAAGAAAACAGACTAAGAATTTGAAAATGTGACTGGCAGCCAATTACAAGTCTTCACATATACGAGTAATTAACAGAATTATAATTAAAGAAATCTGTGAACAACGCAGTACTGTCAATGAAAACAATAAACCGCCAAAACTATACAATACTACAATATATGTGGTAAAATTAGGCTACTGAGGCTAACATAATCTGAGCAATATTATGGTGTATCAGTAAGCGTAACATTCTTACTTTGTTATCATTTGTCCATAACAAAATAAACCTAATAATATTCGAAAAGACAAAGATCTTAACCTTCAAGCGGTCGCGCGGCGTCGAATCGACCGCACTCGATACATTTTCGTTCATAATATCGTTATTTTTTATCGCATCTATTTCCTATTCCTAGTAGCCTGTCATTGTTTCATTGTGCACGAAATAAACATTTTACCTCCCTTACCCGCGGCCCCTGGAGCGCACAGATTGCATTTGCTTTGGTCGCGGCGCAGGCGTCGAAAGCACGCCACGCGCCTGTCGTCGAAAAAGTTACGCGCGACGCTCAACGCGAGATATTATTTTTTGGAATATCATCGAATTAAGTTTGCAATAGTGTTTTTTTATATAAAAATGGCTCGTAGAACACTAAATAGTAGTGCAATACTTGCGCAAATACAACGAGAAGATGACGAGAGTGAATTGGAGCTCAGTGACCAAGATTCAGAAGCTTCCGACTACCTTCTAGTTCCAGAGGAAATTCAATCTGTTGAAGAATCATGCATCTCAGATTCAGATGAAGAGGATGTGCGTCTTTCAGATATAAGCACATATTTTACGGGGCGTGATAAGGTAACAAAGAGGCAATGATTTTCTGACAGGACTACGCTGGTCTCGTACATGCTCAAAAATAAAGATTTGTGGTTTTATTATCATCACTTCATTCTGCTGCTGAAATTGATGAAAATACAAATGATAATAGATGGCCATTGACACTCTTCTTTCGTCTTCTGGATATTGCTGGAATAAATGCCATGGTAATATTGAGGGCGAATCAAGAGGTTATGCAGAAAAGGTGAAAATATTTACGTCAATTAGGCATTGAACTAACAAAAGAGTACGTTCAAAGAAGGGCTACGATGGTGAACCTTCCAAGAAAACTCAAAAGAAACATAAGAGAGCATTTGAATATGAGTGTTGAAGACGCTGGTTATGAAACAAGCAGTAGTTTCAGCACATGCAGAGGAAATTGCAAAATATGCCCAGCAAACAAAAGGAGGCAATCAAAGACACAATGCACATCATGTCTGAGAAATATTTGCAGGACCCACACTACATTCATTTGCAATTAATGTTATAAAGTCAAAGAAACTGATTCTGAAGAAAACTAGACCCATGTTCATGATAAATAATTTGATTTTAATTATTTGATCTCATGCAGCCAACTTATTTTGATTGTTTTTTTTATTATATAGAGCTAGTTAGACGTATATAAGAAGATTTTGTGTTGCCAAATTGCTTTTTTCATCCAAAGGAAATTTTAGTTTTTTATTTGATTTTATAATTTTGTTTTTAGCTAATTTTAAGTTACTTTTTTCATAAAATTGAGTCCTAATATAATGATAACATGTCTAAATAATAAATAATAAATGATTATTAATTAATTCGTGTTTTAAATCCCTGTAATATCCAATAGGTCTTTTAGGTTACGCGCGACCGCTACCGTTACAAATGACCGCGCGCCCGCTTGAAGGTTAATCGATACTCCTCAAAATAACACCACCGAAAGCAAAGCCGTATCATCACCCATCTTTAGAATATGACCGTTATCACGCGCGAAGTACTCACCAGCTCCCATAATTACTTCCAAAACCCAAGTTAATACATATAAGTTCCCCTAATTATTCGCTTCACGCATCATGATACTTACACCATTAAATTTGTTTGATCACATAAAGTCTACAGTATTATCAGTGATAATAAGGGCCGGTTGTTTCAAACGGTTTGTTAACGTAACATACGTACGTCAAATAATAACGATTACGTAAGATGTTTAACGTTCGTTAAATACACGGTGTTGTTTCACTGCATAAAAAACCGATTGTCAAAGTTATTCGGGCTGCCAGTAAAAAGTAATACTTTTTCCCAATAAAAATGGTTGGGAGATTTTTATAATATGGCAACATTTCGCCGTTCAAAGTGAAAACATCAATCATGGACCCAATACTTTCGGAAATCAAGATATTTTATATTAGTCAGTTGCAACAGCTAATCTTTCCTCATCGTTAGCTGGCAAGCTTAAACAAGTTGTTCCTTTTGATATCCCATAACTCTAGGGTACTAATGAGATCATGTCAAAGAATCAACTGGCATTATTATTAAACAATTAAAAAAAAATTGTATATTTTTTTTTAACAAAATCATGATTATTAATAATTATGTAAAATACCTTAACGTGAAATATATTTAAAAAAAAAACATCTTAAATGCAGACAAATTTTGTCAAAAAAAAAAAAAAGACAACGTCGCATTTTCAATAACAATAGAGCTTTGATACGATTCTTCCTTTGAAACACGATATCTTGCAATAAATTCCTGTTCGTCCCATAGGTTTAGATTATTAACAGGAGTTTTAAATATTATTTTTTTCTTTCTAAACAATTTTTTTCATCATGAGATGAACTATCGTCGAACAAAATTGAATACAACAAAAGAGCGTCCATAATGTCCAGATGTTTGAAAATAAAATGACGTTAAATAGTGGGTATAGCACCGGTTACTGTAATCGTTATTTTTTAACGAACTTTAAGGCCATCATTTTGTGAAACAACGCTTTTTTTGGTTTGACGATAGTTAACGCCATTTTTGACGTATACCCGTGCGTTAAGTGGACGTGAAACAACCGGCCCTAAGACGCTCGCAGTTACTCGGATTATTTCACGGGTGCTTCCGGTGTCTATAACAATTGAAGCCGTTTCTGTGGGTGTTGGAGGGGTGAAGAAGGTGGGCGGAGTTACCGTCTGAGGGGAAAGAGCATTCAAGCCAGTGCCTCGGAATTTGAAACGGGCTGAACACCACGTCAGTTTCTGTGCCGGTATCTATTCAGAGTACGCTCCGCTTGGGATCTGATTTGTTTGAGGTCGTTCGCATGGCGGATTTTCAGAGCTGATTTAAGTTAAGTTTGACGAATGTGCCACTATTTACCTATAGAAACTTGATAATTTCGGAACATGAAAGCAATAATAGGACTGAAATGTTAAACAAGTAGGAATTTAACCATTATAAATTGTAAGCTTTTATACAACTATTTGTTTTGTAAATGTTTGTTTTATTTACAAACAAAATTAAATCCTATCCTCAAACAAGTTGTAAAAAATTACAAGCATATTTTTGTTCAACAAAAATACATACGGTATTCATTAATGTGTGAAAACATGTTCAACATTCCATTTAGTATAAGCTAAAATAATTTCCAACAGAAATGTTTCAACGCTCTAAAGTCTAAAGTCAACTTCGAAATTGAATTCACAAATGTCATTGAATATTGAATTCAATTTTCATCACCAAGTATTAATGACGTCAGTAAGTGGAACACAGCATTCAGCTGAGCGTCGTATTAAACTTAGGTACTTACTGTATTGATAATGAAGAAGCTAGAGTCTAGCCGGGCACAGATTGTGAAAGGTATTCCTAAAGACTGTTTGTTTTCCTTCAAACCATTGACGATTTGAAAAGGTTTAAAGGTGAAAGGTCATTATGAAAGTGATTCGAGTTTTTTATTTAAGTTCTCGAAGTGTGGAACGACTATTTAAGGTAAAATATTAGGCTCAAGGGACGTATTTGGGGTTTTTAAGAAGGCAAATAAAACGAATAAATGAAATTCTAAGCTACTTTAATGTGAATTCTTTTCTGACAGGCACCAGTGATTGCCAACCGTGCAATCCTCATGGGTTCGATTGTTAGGTCAAGAGTATTTCTTAAATTTTTGTCGTACTTTCGTAGCCATGTTTTTACATTGAGAACAGTCTTCATCATCATCATAATCAGCCTATAAATGTTCCCACTGCTGGGACACAGGCCTCCTCTCTGTGAGAGGGAGTGGGCCGTAATCCACCACGCGGGCCCAGTGCGGGTTGGTAGATGTCACATGTCTTCGAATTTTCGGTTCAAGGACATGCCGGTTTCCTCACGATGTTTTCCTTCACCATTTTGAAAGCAGTGATGATGAAATAATTTGCGCAAACTAAAGCGCCTGTCTGGGTTCGAACCAACGACCTACAACTCGTAAGTCGCGGCCGTTACCACTGGGCCACCACTGCTCTCTTGAGAACAGTAATGCTGCTCAATAGACGGCACCTCTTTTGAACTTTATATTTTAAATAAACTGAGGACTGAGGGAAACTGACCAATGATACGCGGAGTCTCCATAAAGCAGGCCTCACCTTTGGACACTGTGAGCACTTTACGTTCGCACGGACGTAAAAATATCGCAGCAGGATTTATCGCGCACTGGATTTTCAACTCTCGGTGTTAAGCCGAGCGTTGAACATTCAACAGAATGGATCCCAGTGCGTCCTAAAAATAAACTGTTGGATTTTCAACTCTCGGTGCTGAGCAGAGCGTTGAAAATCCAGTGTAGGAAAAAATCCCACCGCGATATTTTTACGTCCGTGCAAACGTGTAGTCACAAGTAATACAAATTGTGTACAAGAAGAAAATAAATATTTTCCACCGCAAAATTACGCGAAAAAAATTCTTTATTCTGGCAAAATAAACTTCATAGTGACTGATTACTCTTCGTCCAAAACAAGAACATGACTTTATTCCACCAAATTTCCAGAGGCAAGTATTTGAAAGGTAATTTATATTGCTTTAGGCCAGCTTTTCCCGCGAGGGTAATAGATAATACTTATGGTGCTAGTCTTATTATAACGTTACGTGAGCATAAAGTATCTGTTGTATGGAAAAATAAATATTGTTAGCGCAAAATGAAATAATAACTCCTCCTAACTACTATCCTACTTACGTGTACTGTTTCTTCGTTAGAAAGGTCAAGGGCAACTCTATATACTTTCATATGGGAGTAGGCAGAGACAGTGTTGGTCCCTTCATACAAGCCTAAAACCTCGGCTATTAAGTTACTCTCATACAAGTACAATTTTGACAGTTAAAATTACAAAAACCATGACACAAAAATTTCCTCATTTCTTTTTCCTACTCCATCACTAGACCTTGTTCACCATCTATCTATAACCTATTCATAGAGACCATTCCAGTGAGCCTAAACACGATACCTGTGCTGTAAGTTGGTAAGAGAGTTGGGTATCCTGCAAAATTCAGGTGATGCTGCAGCATCAGTTCAAGATTACTATGTTCTTCTAATATCATTGAAGTAACAGAATACTAAATTTCAAATCGATCAGACCTGTGGAAGATATTCACATCTATTCATCATCTTGAAAAGAGCTGATAATCTTCAAACGGCTGAACCGATTTTATAAAACATGTCTAAGCACCATCGCTGGAAAACCAGCTTTTAAATTAAAAAAACCGCAATCAAATCGGTTCAGCCATTTAAGACCTACGGTGCCACAAACAGACACATACACATAGCAGTCAAACTTATAACATCCCTCTTTTTACGTCGTGGGTTAAAAGTACTGTCCGTTTTGTACCGATTATGTGAGTTCAATATCTCTGTCTTTAAATCAAATCATTTATTTCTTTGCAAAAAATGGGTATAGTACATAGTTGTTTTATAATAAAGTTCTCCATATTTTACCGTCACGTGGGCATGTAAAGGTTTACAATACCAAATTTTTTTTTTTTAAATTTGCATGTCATTGGAATTACTAAAAATTAAATCAAATGTCAGTGTGGTCACAGCAATAAAAAAAATATAAAATAAGACTAAGTAAGCGAACCAAGTTCACAATAATTATGTCAATCAGGGTATGTCAATTAGTTAGTGAATCATCATTAAGAAAATCGTCAATCGTGTAATAAGTTTTCATAATTAAAAATTCGTTTAGCGCCCTTTTAAATTTTAATGTAGTCATATTTTTTATAATATTAAGTACTCTATTATATACTAGCTTCTGCCCGCGACTTCGTTCACGTGGAAGTCGTAAGATACCACAATATACTACAATAACCGCCACATTTTTATAAAAAATCCCTGTATACCTACTACATTTGTAGTTTTATTCTCAGCAGTCAAAATATGCAGAGTCAGGAATGGTGACTCGGGAGCAAGCGACGTACAGTTGTCCGTGTGAGAAGCAGCTTGTCCTGAGGTTGACACCCGCAGCTTTCAGCCTTCGGTGTCGGACCCTGTGACTTGTTGATCGCAAAGCATACGTTCCCAGAGAACTGCATGTGCTTGAACTGATAATTTTGGGGAATTAGTGATATACGCGCTAAAAACACTGTCTTACCATCGCCATAACCTGTTAGAATTTCCACCTCGATGACGTTTCTCTGCAAAGATGTGACTTTGAGCCGGGTTCCGTTACACAGATGTACAACCGGAAGTCCACTTGCCATTTGCGAATTGAGAAATTCTACGGGGTAATGTGCGGCATCATCTTCATCCACATCAGTATTAATGGAGGTGTATATCACTTCACTCAATTTGTGAGAGAATACTGTGGTTGATCGCTGCAGCTTGATCATTTTCGGAGTTAAAATGGAAACAATCACGCCCAAGAATTCTCTTGGTACGGTATTTGACTGATGTCCCCGTATACCAGACGAATAAGATCTTCTTAAGTGGGATCTACTTTACCAAGAGTCTCTGGTAGAGTGCCTCGAACAACTTTTAGAAGAACATCGGAGAATTCTTGAGCATTTGAATTCTCGCCAAGCCGAGCTCGTATGATGATGGTCAAGCGCAGTCTATCTCGACCGTAGAGTCGACCTTTTCAACGAAGTATTCACTTTGTCAGTCAGGACTGTAACACCACCCATCATGTCTTGGTTCCTGCGGATGTCCTACAGGGTTCTGTTTACAGCTTCCACTGCTTTCCTTTTTGCCATAATGCATTCATCCCATACGATGAAGCGCAATCCCTAAGCACACATCCCTTGTTACTGTTGCGTGACACCCCACAAACAGGCGTTTCGTTACTCTTTAAATTGATGGGAATCTTAAACATGGCGTGCGCTGTTTTGTCACCAGAAAGCAGTGTGGCAACGATTCCAGAAGATCCACACACAGATTTTAAAATCGCTAGGACAAATCTGCTGTCAAAATCTGTAAAATTCCTATTATTCCTATAGTCTTCAGCTCTAAAATGATCAGAACACAACCTTGAATGTTTTGTGACTGTAAAGTACTTGTAACGTAGCAGTTTCCCATAGCTTACGAAGTTTTTCTTTTTAACCAACTTCAAAAAAAGGAGGTTTCTCAATTCGACCGTATATATATATTTTTTTTATGTGTGTTCGCGGATAAATTCGTCGTTTATGAACCGATTTTGATGATTCTTTTTTTGTTGGAAAAGAAATATTTCAAAAGTGGTACCATGATAAGGAAACCAGAATCTGATGATGGCATCCCAGAGAAATAGAGGGAACTCTTCAAATATTATAGGCAAACCTATAGCAATTTGGGTATTTTTTATAGTAACTCGTGCAGTTGCTCTTGGAAAGCACTATTTGGTTAAGTGGAACTGATGATGATGACCACAAATAGCCACCGGAACTACTAAATAATAAGTATTTCACGGGTTGCGATTCGATTACTTTAATAGGTTGCAATGCAATTTATGCTCGTCACAATGCATATGGAGAAGTGGAGTTGATGGTGAAGTACCAGGAGAACTTTCAATGATGAACGTCCCTGCATCGGGAAAAGCAATATTTTGTAAAAGGTGATGAGCAGTTGGCATTAAGCTAATGTAACTTAGACAAATTACAAATTGACCCACTAAAAAGCGAGAAATAAAAACTTTTTACAAAAAAAAACAATCGACTCGTATTACAAAATGTAAAAAAAAACAAAAACAAAAAAAAACCGTAGTTGGGAATCGATCTTACAACTCCATGTTTACAAAGCAATCGTCCAACCGGTGAGTTAATTGCTTCGTTGAAATTTACCTAAAATAGCCGTTCCTATATATTTCATGATTGACTGCTTAGTTCCATAAAGGTAAAGTGTGATGATAATCATTTAAAAAGTTAAATCGAAAACCATCTACAGTATCCTAATCTTTTGGCGCGTTTTTTTCCAAAAATACGAACATAATATAATATTGCTCGTCCCCCATAGTAAATAGCGTGATCGTTTATACCCTACAATTTGACCAGACTTATAGAGAATACCTATGCAAAATTTTAACATAATCTATCCGGTAGAATTTGCGTCACGTTAGAACATACAAATACGATATAATGTAATATTGCTCATCCCCATAGAAAATAGCGTGATAGTCTATACCCTACAGTTGAAATAGACAAACATTCTGAAAACTAAATTTTCTGCATAAGAATCGATCCCAGACCTCGTAGCAATAACTTTCTTTCAAAATATTCAATGTACAATTTTAACTTCGCTACGATTTTATTATATGTATGGATACATAATCAAAAAAAAAAAATATTAGTACAAAATGTGAAAAAAAAAGAAAAAGCAAAAACCGCAATTGGGAATCGAACTTACAACCCCATGTTTGCAAAGCAATCGTCCAACCGCTGAGTTAACTGCTTCGTTGAAACTTCCCTAAAATAGCCATTCCTATATATTTCACGATTGACTGCTTAGTTCCATAAAGGTATAGCGTGATGATAATCATTTAAAAAGTTAAATCGATAATCATCTGCAATATCCTAATATTTCGGCGCGTTTTTTTCCAAAAATACGAACATAATATAATATTGCTCGTCCCCCATAGTAAATAGCGTGATAGTTTATACTTCATAGTTTGACCAGACTTATAGGGAATACCTATGTAAAATTTTAACAGAATCTATCCGGTAGAATTTGCGTCATGCTGAAACATACAAATACGTCATAATGTAATATTGCTCGTCCCCCATAGTAAATAGCGTGATAGTTTATACCCTATAGTTTGACCAAACACACAGGGAATATCTATGTAAAATTTTATCAGAATCTGTCCGGTAGAATTTGCGCCATGCTGGAACATACATACAGACAAACAGACAAACAGACAAAAATTCTAAAAAAAATATTTTCGGCATTAGAATCGATCCCCGACCTCGTAGCAATTACTTTTTTTCAAAAATATTCAATGTACAGTTTTGACATCGCTACGATTTTATTATATGTATAGATGAGTGGGACAAATACCAAAAAAAACTTTTTTGCAATAAAGCGGTTTTACATTTAACTTGACATAATTGATTGATGTATGAGTCCGTATTGGATTTTTTCTGACTTTTGATAATTTTTAAAATAGATGTGGGTTACATTTCACAAACAAAGCCGTTTCCATTATATATAAACAAGGCAAAGTTAAAAAAAATAATGATTCAAAATAGGGAATACAGCTATCAATTGTCTTAAGACCGCACATTGACCTGATGCATCGCTTCTGCAACCTAAATACCAGCTCCCTATCAGTAGGCTGTCCCCAGAAAATAATGCCATACCGCAAAACAGAGGCTCGAAACGTTCGGTACTATCATAATATCACTAAAACGAACTACGACGTCCCAAGAGTTTCAACATTTAGTATCGGAGCACAACACTACAATAACAGTTCCGAATAATACTTAACAGATAAATTCCGCAAGTTCAGTACTTCTTCTACTATATTGTCAACTTCCAACATTTAGGAACATAATAGCTCCGAGGTCGAGCTATTCGAAGTCATAAGGTAAGTATTCCAATAGCTACAGAACTGGGAATTTTATGCGTCGTTTTATGTTAACGATCTGTTTTATAACATAACAGGTCGTAATGCTCAGTGAATGCAGGTATAAAAGTCTCCACACAACACTATAATCAATTTTGAGGGAAGTTTTGGGAGATTTCATCGTTACTACTACTTGCTGTTTAGTGCAAAAGGCAACTGTTTATGTTTTTTTTTTGTCTTAAATCTCTGCATAATAAACATGCAAAATCAGCCTATAATGTTTTCACGACTGAGACACAGGCCTCCTCTCTCCGAGAGGGAGTGGGCTGTAATCCACCACGCGGGCCCAGTGCGGGTTGGTAGATGATACATATCTTCGAATTTTTGGTTCTAGGACATGCCGGTTTCCACACGATGTTTTCCTTCACCGTTTTGAGAGCTGTGGTGATGAAATTGTTTACACAAAGTAAAGCGCCTGGCTGAGTTTGAACCCACCACCTTCGACTCGTAAGTCGGGTCGTTACCCTCACCATTACCCTCTAAATCTCTACTATTTCATCAATTTAATAACCAAATCTCTCGCTTCATCATAAACTATACGCAAATAGCTCACGCTGTGGTGATTTTTCTTTAATTTTTTCGTGAGAGAGTATGAATGATTAGGTTGACTAGATAGATAAAAGATATACTGTTTACAGTTATGAAGCATCAAATGGCACTTACGGTAACCATCTATAAAAAAACCGGCCAAGTGCGTGTCGGACCACGCACAATGAAGGGTTCCGTAGTTGGGATGAATTTATCCCAAAAACAAACTTAACTTTGTAGTTGAAAAATATGTTCCCCCATACGGAATGTATGGCAAAACAAGTTTTTGCAACTACATAGTTAAGTTGGTCGATTATTACTCGTTAACTTGTAGAGCCTACTTAGCTGTGATAGTTTTCCTTTTAATTTCGTTATATAAACTACTGTTGTGATTTTTTTCACACACCCCAAACCAACCATTAAGCCGGTAGGGGGGGGACACACTTGACTCTAACAAAAATTAGCACTTTAAAGCTTAATATTTCGCAAACGGATCCCTGAATCCAAAAATGGTTTTCACAAACTCACAATGTTTTTGAAGGACCTTTCCAATGATACCCCTCACCATGGGTAAAAAAAACAAAAAAAAAACATCACCACTTTACGTGTAGGTATGAGAGGTACCCTAAAAAAAAAAAAAATTTTTCATAATTTTGTTTTACCCCTTTATCGGCGTAATTAATATGTATACCTATGCCAAATTACAGCTTTCTAGTACGAAGGGTCTCGGAGCTAGACCGCGGACAGACAGACAGACAGACAGACGGACATGACGAAACTATAAGGGTTCCTTGTTTACTACGGAACCCTAAAAATGGATTTTTAATTAACATAGTTCTTTTTTTGTGAAAAATTTTCATTACAAAAACAAAATGAAACGAAACACAAGTGCGGAGCCTTACCTTTACGGTTACTCCGGCTTATTTTCGTTATCATTGAGCAAATGTTGCTCCACATCCCTTGTAATTTCGTTAAGGGCTGCCTTCTCACGTGCACAGATGTACTTAAGTTGGTACTTTGTGACGACCGTGCCGGTCACCAGATGCGTAAATGGATGTAGACCCTTATTATTATTGGCGTGGCGTATTGTTACTGCTTTGTTTGTATAATTGGTTTATTCCAACTGAAGTTTCGCTTGATTGATTAAGAGCGTGGGTCGAAACTGTGATGTCAAGAGTTGTTGGTTGGCCAAATCGACGGCCCCCACGTATACTATCGAAATTACAAAAAAGCCATTTTCGTTTTATTGCACTAATAGCAAGTAGAGATAAAGATGTATGATTTTATGTAAAAATTATGTACTAATTTTATACCCTCAATTGTTTTTCAATTGAACAAAGTCGAAATCGGCATATTCGGTAAAAAAGTAACCAGCAGTAACCAAGTAAACTATCGAATGTGTAATATTAGAAAAAGTATAATAATTATCAAAAACTATAGTAGACAGTATAAAACGGTAACATTTTCCACTTTAGATACATCGGTAATATAAAATTTTCGAATTTCATGTTCGACAAAAATCTAAATCTAAACTAAGAATCGCTCTCCTGTAAAGTAGAGGTTTTGCAGTTTCGATACTTTACGTGGTGGCCGTCGAAATAATTGAGAATATTATATGTTGGGATGTAAATACATACTATCTTTAGCAGATCGCTGCTATAACATTAAATGAATAAATACTCGTACTGGGTGTGCCGTAGAAATTGCAATGCATGGCCGTACGAAAGTACAAGATGTCAGCGTTCATTAGGGTAGCTCTCATGTATTCTTAGGCAAGAGTACCTAATCGTTTATTTTCTAAAGTATTTTGAACGTTAGAAAATAAATGGTTACTCCACCTTTAGGTACCTAATGTGGGCGTATTTAAGTAAGTAGGTATATGAGGAACGTATAAAGGCATGTTTACACAAGAAGTATTTTTACACGACTACGGCGAAATAAAAGGAACTGTTATGATTTTGACCGGTATGTAATGTATGTATGTTCATCTGTTATCTCATAATTTCTAAACTACCTATCAAAATTTGACAAATGAGGTATCATTGGAAGCGTTTTGATTGTCCGCTGGTTATAAGCTATGTGACGTCACATTAAATGCGCCCTATAGAGGACATAAGAGTCATAAAAAAAAAAACGATTGAGCCATATTGGATATCAAATGCAGCTTGACGAGCACATTAATAATATTGTCGAAGTAAATAAATATGTTTCAATTGATAAAAACAAGCAAAAGTGAGATTGCTACGTAGGTACGGCGCGGCTGTAAAAACCCAAACAAAAAAAAACGTGTGGCACTCGGGGACTGCCGCGGTAAAGCTATTGCATAGCATTTGTAACCTCCATACTTCTTATTTGTCAACGCTGCACTTGGGATGATGACGTGATGACATAAAACAAAAATTACGTTCCCATGACAACATCACGTTGTTATGGGCTAACCGTCATTACAGGGTAGGTGGAGTGGGGGGTGTTAGGTATTTTTCGTTACGGAATTTCTTGATTCGGTTGCCGCGCTCAAAGCCCGCGATAAAAGCTATGCAATAGCTTAAAAAAAAAAAAAAACTAGCTGCTCTACAAATACTTTATCATGAAATTATAAGCCCAAAATAATTTAAATAATAATTAAAATAATTTAAGTAATGCCTGCCATCGTCGCATGCCTGTACACCTACAAAATTATAATGGCAGGCGACCACGGCTTCGGCCTGAGGACACGGTGGAGCATACGGTGGAGGTCTGCCCGGCTTGGGCAGAGCAACGCCGTGTCCTCGTAGAGGCAATCGGCAGCGGTGATCTCTCGCGTCCGGCCCTGGTTCAGGCCATGGTACGGAGCAAGAGGAAATGGCAGGCCGTCACCTCCTGCGAAGCGGTAATGCTCGCGAAGGAGGAGGCGGAACGCGTGAGGGAGAGGCAAATTTCGCGCCCTCACACCCCTAACCGCCGCAATAGGAGGAGATGCCCGGGGCGGGAATCGCGAGCCGATTTCCGGCCACCGTAGGCGCGGGCTTGCGGACGGTGAGCAATGGGTAGCTCGCCGTCCGATAAGGACCAAGCCCGGGTCGACGGCGCGTTGTGTTCCACGCGCGCCTCAAAGAGATGTCAGCAGAATTGACGGGGTCCGCTAAGGCCAATGCCTGCCGGGGGTTCGAAGAAAACCTATAGGGACATCGTGGCCCCCGGCAACAGGGCAACCGAAAGAACACGGGTGGGTTTTAGTCAGTAAGAGTCTGACACGCCCTCCCGCTCCGCCCAGAGCAGGAGAAGTTATTTGATAATTTCCCAGCCAAAAAAAAAAGTCGACCACGGCTTTACTTTGACCATTTTTGTACCTATTTCTGTCTTGATTTCCGTCTGAAATATTTTCTTGTTTCATACTTTTTAGAGCGTGATTTTTCAGTAGTCGGGTTTAAGAACTTACTTTTTTCGAATATCGAGAGACGATTATGCGAAACTCGGTTAGCGAGAATCACCAGATGATTTATTGAACTCATGTGTTTAAGAAATCAGAAAATTCTCTTCGTGTAAAGGCACTTAAATCTCAAACTAGGTTTGTGGAATACAACATTATTGTCCTCTAAATCTTACTAAATCGAAACACGAAAAAAAACTTCTTTGCATCGTGGGAAAGGTACAGTCATTATACGTTTCTCACTTATTTCACGCCTCACTGGGACCACGTCGAGAATTGATTGTCGTCTACCAAGACATATTTTACATCAATGAATAGAACTCTAGAATAGGGACATATTTCTTTTTTTGCTAGAAAATTTTGTGCGGGTCTTTGGATTTTGTTTATTGTTGCCTGTATTTGCTAAAATCCAGTTGATTCTAATTTGATCAATAAATCCATTTTTTAACCCCCGATGCATGCCAGCCCATCCCATCTTTGATGTCCTCCCTCCAGTAAACGCCCTAAGCCGAGGCTCGTACCCCACAGGGGGTGCCCTTAGCGAGCGTTCACCTGGTTTATAAGTTTAAGTTTAGTTTGTAAGTCCCTGGCTGGAGGCTTTGAGTGTAGCAGCTTAAGGCACCCACAGGTTTGCTCGGTTAAATAGTCATGGCCTCAGAGGCCAGCGTAGCTGCCATTTTGAATGCGGTTTTTTTTAATTTGAAAGCAGGTTCAGTTGTTTGAAGATTATTAGCTCTTTTCTAGTTGATGAATGGATGTGAGTACCTTCCACAGGTCTGATCGATTTGTAATTTGATATTCTGTTACTTCAATTATATTAGAAGAATATAGTAACCTTGAACAGATGCTGCAGCATCACCTGGAATTTGCAGGATACCCAACTCCCTTGCCAACTTACAGCCCAGGTATCGTGGTTGGGCTCATTGGAATGGTCTCAATAAATAGGCCAGATGATACTCAATGATACTCGTAGATGGTAAACAAGGTTCGGTGATGGAGTAGGAAAGAGAAATTAATGAGGAAATGTTTGTGTCGGGGGTTTTTAAAATTTTCATTGTTAAAATTGATCTTGTGTTGCTAAAATTGGTAATTATAGACAATATTATTTAGAAGAACAAAAGGCAAAAATTGATTGTATTCACGTGGTATAAAGAAAATAGGTCACAGTAATCAATGGTATTTACTCTGGCAAGATAGATGGCTCACGCTCACAGGTAATTAGCAACTCTTCGATTAAGGCCAGGAAACGTCACGTACATCGTATGTCCTAAAACTTGACTCTTGATGAAACTTGATGGTTTGTCCCTTCTTTCTCGAAGTCTGAAAGGCAAGTAAAAAATAATCATGAGTTTTTATACCTCATGTCAATGGCTTGATTGGGAGAACTGATATCGCCAGCAAAACGAATTTGAGACTTAATCAAATGGATTAAAGGCATTCAAAACTTTATGGAATTATTTTACATATTTTTTGAGAAACAACAACTGCTCGCCAACAAACTGAGTTTATTTTGAAAATAATTATAACTAAAAAACCGTCAGTTCTTGAAGAACTGACAGTTTTGCCTCTACTGATGTTTGTCAGTATTCTCGTAGGAATAGTACGAGCGTATATTCCCGCGGACGAGCTTCATGAATTAAAAAAACAACAGCGGCACTCCGAGAGTGCCGACAGAAATGTACATTTGAACAATATCGCCATTTTTTTTTGTTAGCCTACACTATCCCACTACTGAGCAAAGGCCTCCCCCAAATCCTTCCATGTATTGTTTTCCAGGGCCACCTGCATCCAACCCTTGCGGTACGCATCTAGGTCGTCTCGCCACCTCTTCCTGGGCCGACCTCGGTGCCGCCGTCCATCCTCTTGGTGGAAGAAAAATACTCATATAGAACATTGGTCCGTAACATTATATAAATAAAGAACACAATCGCGTTTACAAAAATGAGGTGTCGGTAACCGTGTCGCGAGTTCAATTGTTTTTTCCCATCTTAAAAATGCCCAAAGCACCTAAAAAAGTTTTTACTTAAAAAAATGCATTATTTCATTGTATAAGGTAATACAAGGTAAGGGAACAGCTTTTCATTGTTACATTATAATATTCTAACTTGGTACTGTGTATTTTTATTTTTTTAAATCTGTGTAAATGTAATACTTGAATTGCTTTCCGTAAGTTGTTTTTGGGTAATTACTGAAAATCATGCTGACTAATTCTAGTACGTGTAATAAATATATTATGATCAAAAGCTATAGTTACAAAACTTTTGATCATAATATTTTTATTATTCACGGGTTTCTGTGACCTAATTTTTCTTTGTTTCTTCCAATAAATCAAGGATAATTCAGTGGACACCAGATAGTGGCAGACATTTCGAGGCATTGTTTACGAGCACTCTGACTGTCTGATTCCATTAGCCAAGTTTTACAGCTCGTAGGAAAGGAGCAAACACGCTACTCCGTTTTGATTCTCACTGGCTCACTCACATCTGTGTTAACGGACAATTACAACTCTCTGGCTCAGTCATAAAATCTCGTCTTTGGTTACGTAAGCTGTAGACCGCTTTCACATTTAGGCGACTTTAGCAGCGCGACAGTCGCGCGACAGACACGCGACCGTCGCCCATTCAGCATTTCATAATATTATAAACAGAAGCGCGGCGGCCGCGCCGCGTTCGCTCAGTCGGCGATGAGCCAGTGTTGCAAGTGTCAGAATACAACCTCAATTTGATTTGATTTGATTGTCTATGCGACTATTGTCTATTGACATTGTTGATGTTCTTTTTATGAATACTTGTCAATTGACGAAAAAAAAAAAAATTTTGAAATATCATAATAGCTATGACAAGTAAACCAACAGCAAGCGCACGTGATTTTGCACGTGCACAATGAGCGACAACAAACGATTTATTATTGAAATTGAAACTCCGTCGATGTCCATTTTTGACAAATGAAGTGCGCCACACTGATCTAAACTACGACGCGGCCACCGCGTTGCTATCGCGCGGCTGTTCTTATAATGTAAAGCATCTGCTTCTGCCGCGCTACTATCGCGCTGCTAACGTCCTAATGTAAAAGCGGCCTTAGTCTTACTCTTAATAAACGATCAAAGTATATTAATTTATTTGCACAATACGCATTTTACAATAGATGACAGGGATTTAAGTTTTCTATAAAATGCATTGGATTTTTGTGATTTGGCAATATATTATTATATTTGGCGCGATTCTATTGTACTTTCGTCAGCCCCTTTCAAATAATAAATTAGGCTAGTAACATCACTGTGAGACACAACAGTGTGTATTTGTGTGTCAATAAGATCATAATGTCACTATCAATATTTGCTTGTCAACGAAGGCAATAATACTGTGTTCATAGGACAATTTCAAGTGATAAAGGTATATTAGTAGGCTCGTCGGTACACAGGTGGACTGTGTACGAACCTACAAATATACCTTTGTAAAGGTATACCTTGAACATTGTAGTAGATGGGTATACACAGTAATAAGGGATCAAATAATTTTATTATTTACCTACCCTTTACTGTACGTTTGTTTCTCATGAAGATACCTACATTTATTTGCTAATAACAATTATAGCTACTTTGCCATTAAATACGTAGCCTCTTGTAAATACACAATAACCTTATAATTTACCACTTTTGTTCATGGAATTTAAAAGTACTTTCACTGAAGCACCTCTAACATTTCAATCAATTTGGTTTTCGAGAAATAAGCGATTGAAACATGAGCTATCAATCAATGGCCAATTCATGTAATTTCAGCGTTAGTCAGAAACATTTTTGTTTGACATTTTCACCATAAATACCAGATTTAACTGATTCCGGTCATTCAAGTGAATTCATGATATTCTTGGAATGGCCTCAATTTACTGCATTTCCTGCTGTCTTGTGTGGATCAGAATGTTGGGCCACAAAAGTGATGAATGAAAGGCAGTTAGTTGCTTACAGCTGAGATGAGAATGCTAAGAGGGATGTGTGGTGTTACACGAATGGATAGAATAAGAAATGAGTACATAAGAGGAAGTCTGAAAGTGGCACCGGTGATTGAAAAGTTGTGCGGAAATCGGTTGTCATAGTATGGGCTTAATATGACAGCCGATGTCGAAAGTATGAATATCGATGTCTATAAGAGTACGCGAAGACCGAAGAAACGCTGGATGGGTTGTGTGATAGATGATAATTATATCTATATATACAGGGTGTTTGGCAGAACGTTGAACATACGAAAATGGTGAATAGGTGGGGTCATCTGCTACTTACTCAGCCCTAATTTATTTGGCCCTGGCCCCCTGGATATTTTTTTAATGCAGGTTGAAATTAGGATTTAAGTATTTTTTACATCTTTCTGTTATAACAATCTGCCAATATTAAAGATTTAAAATGCCTGTTTTACCCATTTTTTTCAATCAAAATTACACTTTAAAGTTAAGAAAGTTGTGAAACTAGAAGAAAAAAAAAAAAAATTTTTTTAACATCCAGGGCGCCAGGGCCAAATAAATTAGGGCTGAGTAAGTAGCAGATGACCCCACCTATCCACTATTATCGTATGTTCAACGTTCTGCCAAACACCTTGTATATATATTCTGAAAAGTGTCAGTTTATTTCTAACAAGACATTTTATTAAATTATGTACAGTACGACACAACTTCGATGTAGCATCGGCAAAACTCGTAAATCCGATCACCACCCGAACTGATTGCGCCTTCAAAATCATCAATCTTTATTACTACTTTAGGTGAAAATGATCTTTACGCAAGCGCAATAACTTGTAAAGTCATGTAACCAAATACATTCGTAAAATTAAAATGAATTAATGCAAATTTTCTAATTCATGCTACATCTAAGTTGTGTCGTACTTTTTTTTACTTTTTTTTTTTGGGTGGGAAATTATCAAATAACTTCTCCCGCTCTGGGCGGAGCGGGAGGGCGTGTCAGACTCTTTTTGACTAAAACCCACCCGTGTTCCTTCGGTTGCCCTGTTACCGGAGGCCACGATTTCCCTATCGGTTTTCTTCGAACCCCCGGCAGGCATTGGCCCTAGCGGACCCCGTCAATTCTGCTGACATCTTTGAGGCGCGCGTGGAACACAACGCGCCGTCGACCCGGGCTTGGTCCTTATCGGACGGCGAGCTACCCATTGCTCACCGACCGCAAGCCCGCGCCTACGGTGGCCGGAAATCGACTCGCGATTCCTGCCCCGGGCGTTTCCTCCTGCGATGGTTAAGGGCGTGGTACTGTAGTTTGTTTCTAAATTAATGAGCCGGTGGACCCGCGGGTCAAGAATATGCTTGAAAATTTTGAAAGTTTTTAGCAATTACTTATTTTTAGAATTATTTTATGTCCAACATTGCCTTATCTTAAACCTTCTAAATATTAAGGTGAGATAGACTAGAGCATTTAATTGTAACAGAACATCAAGCATACGCCGCCGTTTTTAAATTTTATCGAACCGCACTTCGAACACAATGCTCGATGTTTTGTTACACCCTGATTTTAAAAACCAACAAGCATATTGGTGTAACATTTTATCGAGTATAGGCATGAGCGCGGGCGACGTGGAGTGAGGTGTGCGGGCCGAGGGCAGCAGTGCTATTCTGTAAAAATCTCACCGTGAACGCTAAGGTGAAGAGAGCTGTTATTCCACCAAATATTAGGGATTGACACTGTTGACAGCTCACTTTCAAGCTCACTTCACCTAAGCGTTCACGGTGAGATTTTTACAGAATAGCACTGCAGGTCATTACAATGAACGCAAGGTAGAAAGAAATGTTACAGGTAAATACTCACTCGCCATGAGCTTTACGTCGAACGCAGCGTCGAGCATTTGCAGGAACGCTACATTAATTGAGCTTTTGCTTGTATTGTACCATTCGTAAGGACGTTACAATACATGAAAATGCACGACAAAATGCTCTAGTGTATACTCATCTTTACACTCAAATGAACTTCGGACAATCGTGACGCAACCGAAAATAGAATAAGAATAAAAGTTTTATTTGGAACAACTTAGTTTACAATTTACAAAGGCTAACGAAGATAGCCACAAAAGTAAAATAATGTGGCGCTGCTATCAACGCCCAGCCCAAAAAAAAAAATAAACAAAGACGATGTTCCAGACTTCCCAAAGAAAGTCAATCAAAATTAATTTCCAATTTATTTAAATAGAGATTATCACATTCTGTCATTCATTTTGCTCTACTAAAAGCATTTCTGTCAAGTATTCGAGATTGCTTGGTTCCAAAAGGTTGAGATTATTGACCTTTATTAAAAAAACCTTCATAAAAAGCTAAGAGTACCCTCATTTTAATTGAATACCCTTCTTTCAAAAGGTTATTATTATGACTCAATTGTAATGCCGGTTTATTCACTCATCTTTCAGTACCAATACTTAATTAAGCGTGGACTTCATGATATCGTTGACCTTTTTATACATAAGAAGCTTGTAAGTCTTTTCCCAGAAATAAGTTAGCTGGGTATATTAACAGATAGCTACTGCAAAATAGTATTTACGTCCCAAGAAATAAGGTTAAAAATTCAGAAAGACCACATGTTAAGAAATTGAGGAGCTAATTGCACTCTAAATTAAATTAAGTAGGTAATCGCTCCGACCTCTGCTGTTGATAAAATTATGCAAAAACTGCATAACAAATGGTCCGTCTATTACTGTCGGCATTCACAATAGGATTCGAGTCAACCTCGGCTAAATTTAATCATGAATAGTTACACTAATGGTGCCGATTCCCTTGTTCATAAACTAAACTAAATTTAAGTTCAGTGCATCTTTTTCTTTCTATTTCATTAAGAAAAGGACAGAAGATAAATTTTAGTTTAGTCTTGTCAAATTAATCAACGCCTGTCACTACTCCATACAAGAATAGACATGATTAAAAACTTGCCTACTAAAATTACATCAATTTACGTCAAGCGCTGATTACTTTGACAGGACTAAACTAAAATTTATCTTCTGTCCTTTTCTTAATAAAAAGAAAAAGAAGAAAAAGATGCACTGAACTTAAATTTAGTTTAGTTTGTGAACAAGGGAATCGTCAGCATTGTCTAACTTTGACTGAGTAAATCCATTGGTTCAGTTTCTATAGTTAAGCTTTGTGACATCGTAATGTTTCGCTGACTTGTAACGAGCTGATGTATTGAAGAGTTGTGGTTTTGATAGTCAATAATATCAATATTTATGACTATATGTTTATTTCCAGTTTACTAACCTACACTGGCACTGTGACATAAAAATTTGCATAGCAATGAAATTGTCCCATCTTGGTTTAAGTGGATTTTTATCGTGTCATCTTAGCGTGGTACGAGTATTAGCAGTGATAGCCTAGTGGTGTGGCCGTCGGACTGCCAAGTTATAGGTCTCGAGTTCGAACCCAAGGCACACACCTCTGACTTTTCGGATTCATGTGTGTATTGTATAATTATCACTTGCTTCAAAAACGGTGAAGGAAAACATCGTGAGGATGTTTTGTCGACGGCATGTGAAGCCAAGTCAGAGGGCGGCTTTAAAACTCTGACACCAGGTTAGACACTAACCACATGAAACGAGGAAGAAGTGTGGTGAATACGTCTAATTTTTTATTTTGTAAAAGAGAATTTATTAGTATTCAGTACCTGATTAACCGAGTTCTGCTCGGGTGAAAATAGAAAAATATATCGTCCAGGTATATCAACGTTGTATCACATTCCTGAGGCTGTGAAAATAGAGAAAACAAATTTTCCCAGATATAAGATCTAGCCAGATCGATTTTTCGCCCCCGTAAGCCCCTAGTATTTTCAACTTTCATCAAAATCATTAAAGCTATTTTCGAGAACGTAATTACAAATATATATATTATATACATATATTTCTCATTTAATAGTGTTGGATAATTATGTACTTAAATAGTTTCAAGTAATACTGGATTAAAAGCAGCCATAAATTAAAATTTAAACAGCAACTCATTTTGCTCGGAGAAATACGGTACGAGTTCCAAAGTTTGTGCAACACGAATTTGGAATAGGAAACGTCTAACTTTTTAAGCTGCAATTTAGGCGATAAATATTTAGCGCAAACACGCATTAGCACATAATTATCTGCTTGATTTGTCTCATAAATTGAACCTTTAGCAGTAAATATTCGTGTTTTTTTAAATAACGGGTATAAAAGACCGATTACCAAGCCTTCTTCCTGTTGTAATATTTTTTTGTAATGTACTATTCCTAGGAACCGATTGGTTATAGACATCAATTTTTGTGTGAAATTTCTCCCACAGGGGGTGCCCTTAGCGAGCATTCGCTTAATTTTAATTTAGAATAGTTTAAAAAGCTCCTGGCTGGAGGCTCTAAGTGTAGAAGCTTATGGCACCCACAGGAAAATCCGGTTAAGCAGCCACGACCTTAGTGGTCAAAACTGCGAGAAGCCATTTACTTTCTTCAGGTTCGTTAGGCATTTTCGAGACGGGAAAAAAGCAATTGATCTCGCGACACCATTGCCGACACCTCATTTTTGTAAACGCGATTATGCTCTTTATTTATATTACATTACAGATCAATGCAAGTATTTTTGCTTTAAAGGTTTTGGAAGTTTTTTTTTTTTTTTTGTAAATGCGATTGTGCTCTTTATTTAGATGAAATTACGGTCCAATTTTCTATACAAGTATTTTTCTTTCACCAAGGCGATCCTGCACAGTAAAATTTATTGTTCAAGTTTTCACTTCTGTCGGCACTCCCGGAGTGCCACTGTTTTTTTTCTACTGTTTTGCTTTGATAGTTTCTCAAGAGTTTTGTTGGAAGTTTTCACTGTCAAACCATTTATTGGCTTGAATATCGACCTAATATTGTCCAAATAACTGAGTTCAAATTTCACAACCTCTCAAGTGAGATCGAATAGGTAACATTTAAGTATTTATTTACGTACTGTAGTACCTAATATGTTATGTAAGTACCTACGTATGTATTATGTATGTAAGTATATACACCCGTTGTTTGGCCATTGTTGTGTTTGCGGACAAACATGGCCGGGCTTGCTTGTTTATACCTTCCCTTGGAATCGAAGCTGCAGATATAATTCGGACAGGATTCAAAAGGGGACTGCTCTGCGGGTAATCGATTATACGTGTTCGGATATTACCTGATTGGAGTGCTTGGCTTTGATGTGGGAAATAATGAGTGATGGATGATTTTGTGAGTTGCAGTCATGATCATTACCTACCTATTTTGATGCACACATTTCACTGAAATCCACTCTAACCGCATTTACAAAATAATATTATGTAGGTAGGATTCTAGATTCTAGCATGAGTGTACACGTTATAAGAAAGTATTTTCACTTCCTTATCGTGATTGTAAAATATGTTTGCTATTCATTAAAAAGTAAATAAATAACCTTAGAAAACTTCACTAAAGTCAAATAATAATGATGCTTTTTAATAAATGTATAAACAATAAATAGGTGTGATATAATTTTATCGTAACAATACATATATTAAATCATTAAGTTCTCCTATGATATTATTTTAATTGCTTGAGAAAGCTCAAGGTGATAATTTTGCGGTCTTTAGCTTATTTTGTTTAAGTATAAAATTGTAACAAAATTTAGACATTTACGAAAACATCTGAAGGGTAAACACGTTTCGCGAAAATGAGTACTGTTGTTTTATTCATGAATACAGATAAAAAACATTGGTTGAGCAAATTTGATCCTACTTCCATAATACATCACGGTCGGCAAATACGGACGGTCAATTCCTTTCGACGGGAGTAATGATAGGAAGATAAATAACTGCGATACCTACTTTTATTTAGGTTGTGTATCTGGTTTCTTTTTCATATATGAAAAAATTTATATCTAAGTAGCATACCGTCAGCTTTTATAATTAAATATCTCACTCATGACGAACATTGTTTGCCAATCAATTGCTAACTGACATTCGCTTGGGATCGAAACGAGGCAAAAACGGATAAAAATCAAATAGCAGATTAGTCATAGCTACAATAACCAAACTACCTAATTAGGCTGGCTCATAAAAGTCTAAATTAAATACACAAAACCCAATCTCAACAAGCAAACTTGGACACACACTCGAACAGAGTTGCTCAATTTCGTCGAACAAAAGTATACAACGACTAAGTGTTGTCAAGTATCCTTTTATCTAATGTTACGGGACACCAGTGTAGTGACACTCGATCACGCAATTCCTCATTTGTCTGGCCAACATTGGATCCGGTCGGAATGTGTTTCAGTCTGAATTCCTTCGTTGCTCGTTGATTGAGCATTATTGCTTTTGATGTATTGCTCCATGTGGTTCTTGGAAGAGTTACTTTATTAACTGGCTTATTCATTCTTAGTCACTGAGATAGGTGATTAAGTAGATATTTTATTTCATATGTGTTATAAAACCCAATTTCAATTGCCAAGTTGAACACACACTCGAACAGAGTTGCTCAATTCCGTTGTTCAAAAGTATACAACGGCAAACTGTCGTCAAGTATCCTTTTATGTAGTGTTACGGGACCTGAGTGTAGTGGCACTCGATCAAGCCATTATTCATTTGTCTGGCCAACATTCGAACTGGTTGGAATGTGTTTCTTGATTGCTCGTTGATTGAGCATTATTGCTTTTGATGTATTACTCCAAGTGTGCAGGTAGTGAGAGTTACATTAGGTAATTGTTTACTGATAAATTCGCTTAAAAAGTAAAGTGCCTCTTATATAAGTTTATACTTACCTATATTTTTATTGTAATTAAAAAAGCTGCACAGTTAGTACCTACATCAGACATTAAAATAGTTTGCGCGAAATGTAAAGTTTTCTTTGACAATCATTTAAATTGAAAGAACCGACGTTTAATTATGGCATAAACCAAAGATCTTTCTTTCCTACCTGTTGATGTAGATTGAGTTATTTTCTGCGCGTTGATTTGCATTTTGATTGTCACAAGTTCATCTACAAACGATATTCTATCAAACAAATACCCACATTTATTTATCAGTAAAATAAAATTAATAATATCAAAACGCAAGTACATAACCAAGTTCTAATAATTCATAGATTAATTATTTATACTATTAGTAAACGTAATCTGTAATCTCAAGTATTTTGAACAATAGTCTCGCGATTATAGCTACTTTTAGAATATTCAAGAAACCTTTAAGATGATTCGGATTTTAATTAAACAAAGGCAACTGTGTTTAGGTAAAACATTAAAATTTTCACGAGCATTTTAAGGCTTAAGTGTAAAATATTTGTTATGAGCAAAGACGCATAAATGACAACGTCAGATGGTAATTAAAAGTTGTACAGACTTTAATTATAACGTTGAAATTTTAATTTTAAAGTGTTAAAAGTAATTTCAAATTAACTTGTTTGTCAAACAAACAAGTTACTTGTGTTTTAAGTTATGACGTCTTGAGATTTGAAGCGTAAAGTTGAACAACAAAAGGTTTTATGAAATCCATGTGTGTGGCTAAATGTATAGGTATTAGCTAGCTATTTTTAAGAGCAGACATTTTTATTTGTAATCTGTATCAAATAAGAACTTAAAAAGTAAAAAAAAAACTGCTGGAATTAATTAGTGCAAAGTTCAAAACAAAAGTGTGAGAACACTCAAATTTTTTTTACAACTTTACGAAGAAAAATATTAACGCTTAACTTCATAAGTGGTACACTACATATTCTAACAAAGTTACCCATAATACTCCACTGTCGAGAGGGAGATAGTTTTGGGGTAATTCAATTAGCCATTATGTGGCCCTCGGAGGGAATCGAACAAGTTTGTTGTGGCCTCTGTTCATGTAAAGAATAATTAGTTCGTATCACGCAAACAACTTGCTAGGCTGCTTCCCAAAATATGTACAACATTTGTAAAATGGAGAAGAATTTTGTGCCTGTTGCCGTCTTAAGGAAATGTTTGTTTATTTATTGTTTGTAAAAAAAACAGTTGAAAGAAAAAAATACTAAAGAGAAAGAAAGTATTTGCCCTGCAGTGCGACAACACCGGCTCAAAATAAATAATAATTATAAATAAAGATAAAACGTATGTCATTGACACGAAGAAAAATAAAAAGTTTTGTGAGTATAATGGCTGAAGCGGATCTTTTATTCATAGTTCCGTCAAATAATCCTCACGTTTCAACTATAAAAGGAAAACTTACGCTAACATCTTTAAACAACTTAGGCTGGTACTAAAATTCATTTGGAAACTCTTTTTGGCAACAAAAAGTACCTAGCAAGTAGGTACACACTGATTGCCTACTAGACAACTTAAACAATTCAGCTTTTTACCCGACTACGGCAAAGCCAAAACCCAGATCAAACGTGTCCTTATCAAAATATAAAGACTACGTTGAAGACAAGGAAGTCTGGCAATAATTCCTTCTGCACATGTGGCTTCCCTGGTACCTCATTAACGGCATAACAATGTAAATGTCTATTAACTGCTCCCAAATTACGATGATTATTTTATTTTACTTTTTTTTTACCTACTTCATTGACATAATCTTTTCCTACCTACAATTTTCTATATTTTTTTTTAATCAAATTAGATTTGTTACAGCTGACTACAGCTGTATCATGCCACTAGGCAATCATGTCATTTGGTTTAAATAGGTCCTTATTTTTATTATTTTGTTTATCTTTTATATAGATTCTTTTCTTTTAGATTTTGTGAATGTGAGAACGTTGTAGGCTATAGACTTGTGGACCATTTTCTATTTTACTAAGTACCTGGTACTTGTTGATAGGCCTACACTGTCCTCCCATACCTATTAACACTGTAATTTGAAAACATTGTAAAAACAATTTATTTTGAAAAGAGTAACCATGGAGTTTCTTGCCGGCTCTTCTCCATAGGAAGCGACCAATTGGAACCGTGCACCTAGCTTCTGACGTTTCATAAGTGCCCTTGTAGGTTTATGTGAAATAAAATATTTTGATTTTGATTTTGAAGGGTTATGATTTTAGCAGTGTATGTAAGTTTGTATGTCTGTATTTACGTGTGTTCCACCATAGCGCCTAAACTACTGAACCGATTTTGATGAATGAGGTATCAATAGATTTTTAATAATGATCCGGGTGACATAGGCTATATAATTTTTTTATAAATTTAATATGGTGTACTTCACACGTAAATTTTTGACCTCGAAAAAAATTAAATTGAGGTTATCATGTCATGTTTGTTATCAAAAAAAAAGGTCTTTACGAGCACATTACAAATATGTGTATATCATATTGTCTAAGTAAATAAATATGTTTAATTTGGTAAAAACGAGCAAAAGCGAGACTGCGTTACGTACGGCGCGGCTGTAAAATGAATACCTATTATACAATACTAGCTTTATCCCACGGCTTCGCACGCGTAAAGGTCGGAAAATATCCCACAGGGACGTACTACCGGTATTCAGAGTACTTATCGTGTGTCCTAACCCAGATCATAGCCTATCCCCATACAATTAATCTAAATTTGTTCAGCCGTTACGGCATGAAAGGTAACATACAGATAATAAATCTGTTTTAGCGTTCCGAACCACAAAATGAAAAATGGAAAACCTTAAAGGATGACTTCGTTGCCTGTCAAGGCTCTTTTTCTCAGTAGCGCGTGGAGGCATCAAGTTGAAATAAATCTCAAACAGGCTAAGCGCGCACTACTAATTTGTATCGTTGCGATTATAAAAACTTTTCGTACTTTTTAGATCACTTTTATTTTTCCGTAGTCGGGTTACAGTTTTTTAAACTTATTTTTTTTAGTTTTCCGTAACCAAAGGGTGCCAAACGGAACCGTATTACTAAACCTCCGCTGTCCGTCCGTCCGTCTGTCCGTCTGTCCGTCTGTCTGTCCGTAGGCTGTATCTCATGAACCGCAATCGACAAGCAATAAAATTTTCACAGATTATGTATATCTATTGCCGCTACAACAAAAAGTAATAAAAATAAAATAAAGTTACAAGGGCCCAGCGTTTTTTGCTACATATTGTACGTTGTTACGGAAACCTTCGTGTGCAAGTCTGACTTGCACTTGGCCGGTTTTTTAATTTACTTAAAAAGTAAAAATATGGAAAATAATAAAGCTTCCAAAAAACAAATTAACTTCCGAAAATTTGTGGTTGTCTATAATATTAAATTTCCAAAAAAAAAAAACTAAACTTCCGAAAAAAATACTAAGTCTCTGAAAACTCAAAATGTTCTGCTACAAAAGTTAGTGACAGAAACGAATCGCTGCAAAACCGACTCCACGTAGTCTGGTCTGCCCTACCCATAGAGTGTAATTTAAGCCCGAGTAGGCGCGGAGGGGCGAGGCGGCCCGCGAACTGAGTAGAAGGTGGTTTTATTACGCTCGCCGCCCGCGGCTGAGGCTGCCGAAGCCTCTGTCTGAAGCGTTGTCGGCTGTTGAGCCGAAGCTGCGATGGTGAGCATTAAAACCATTTGCGACGATAAGCTTGCGTGGGACTGCCGGTGCCTCGCAGCGCCGGAGCCGTTACAGAAACCATGCCTGCTGCATATTGTATGCTCGCTCGCACGCTGCATGCATGGTATATGCACAACCATGCAAACATGGTAATATTTTTCAAACATGCAAACAATTGCTTGTTTGAAAAATATTACGTCAGCAAATATTGTATAAATTTTTCGGAATTTTTAGTATTTTATTCGGTCGTTTCTTTATTTGTATTCGCTTATAAATTGTCGGAAAGTTAGTATTTAAAGCAGTAAATTTCATATTTTGAGTATACTCATATTTAAAAAAAAAAACGGAGCGTTTATTACTACCCAAAAAATATTATTCACCTCACAAGTAGTACTTATATACATAGCCACTCTAACATCATTCCAAAAATAACCCACACACAAAATTATCTTCCAAATTCCTCGAGCATGATTACAATTCTATTTATAAAACGTGACAGTGGTAATTTTGAACATGATGTATTATTCACGTCAAATAACAATTCTCAGTAAGCCCCTTTAAATGTGTAAGGGCGTGATACAAATATCTCTGAATTTATCAACCCGAGCAAATCCTTCCCACTTACGTATCTTTTAAAGAATATCTCGAATTCTGCTTTGCCAAGGGACTGTAATTTGCCAAATTGAGACGTGTCTTCTCACGATTCAGGGAATCACAACCTGTTTTTGGGATATTACAGCGTATGAAAATTAGCCGCATTACAAGCCTTGGGTCCATTTCAGGCATTTTTGTTAACAAGGGAATCGTCAGACTTTTCCGCGTTTCGCTGATGGTCTTTTTGCAAATTGTAACGTTGAAGATTTTTTTTATGAAATGGCGAGAAGAATTTTAGCTTTCAAGCTGTCTATGAAATCTTTAGTTGTAACTACCTACAAAATTAGTATTTTATTATAAATTTATTTTGTGAATTGAGCTTCTCTTAGAAGTTCTAATGGGTAATGTAACAGCTGTTGGACTTGATATTTTCTTTTATCTCATCGAATGACTACAATCCGATTTTCATCAATGAACACATTTATTTTTATGTGTTGAATATAAAAAATTATATTTACTCTGTATTACGAAACTAGAACTGTTGCGAGGAATAGTGTTTTATTTAAATTTTATTGTCGGATGCGTCGCTCCTTTTATTGTTTCCTGTCCGTAACTATCGCCTGGTGTGAAATTTCGTGCTTACGTATTCTCTTATTACGTTTCCCAAATGTTTTATAATATGAAACTGCAGGTCATATTAAAGTTTAACAATATTAGAATGTCCTAGAATTGGAAATATGTTTGAATGAATGAAATGCACCGATCCCAGCGTTGTTTAACCAGACTCGATAAATCGAATGAACCCCAAGATTTACACTAGCTCCTGGAGCCTCATGTTGCATGGGGCTACAGAGGCCATTGCATATCAAGGAGCAGACCGGGTGGCACGGTAATGTTAAGGAAGAACGTGCCCATAGGATATGGAAAGATTTGCGAGCCATACCGGATATGCATCCTAGAATTGGAAATGTATTTAAGACTAAATTGAGCATGTGGCTAATAGGCACATCATTTTCCTTATAGTCTAAGTAATTTTTCCTGAAAATCAAGTTTTTTTAAGTTTCATTTTTAATATCACAAAGTGTAGGTAATGTCACAGTAACCTAAGGCAATTCCAGAAGGTCGTCGTTTTATTCATTCCTTACTTACTTTTGATAAAATACTAAAACACAGAGCTAAAAGAAGCTAACGTTACAACATAGAACAAAAAACCCTCCGCGTACTGTTACCACGTGCTTTTAATTCCGAGGTCAAACGAAGCGTAAAATTGTTAGTCTGCGTCCGGGTCATGTGAAAAAATTCGGCGAAATATCCAAGTTCTGTCAACTGACAATGCTTTGTGAGAGTTACGGTTACATCAGATTAGTGGGCTCCATTCAGGTTTCACAATAGGCGTACGATGTCAAGATGATAATTGGTTGTCAAAGCCAAACAATTGTGTAGTATGCAGAGTTGAAAATTACAGTGGAAGGCATTTGAATTTTTATGAACGCTGCGGGAGTGTTGTCGTCTCAGGCAAATTGGAAGAACCATCTGAAAAGCTTTTTGTGAATGTCCTAGGCAATGAGCTTGCGACCTGTCTTTACTTTTACGAATGCGTCGTCGTTTCATTTGTAGTTAGTTTCTTTTGTCAGTTCGTTGGTGGAACAAGGTACACGTGGAAGTTTGTTGCATGAACTACATAAATATTCTCAACAATAATAATCTCTACGTTGATGTCGTGGTGGGGCTTGCGCGCTCCGAACTCTAGGTCTGTGTCGGTAGAATTTACTTTACCAAAACCAAGCCAAGCCAAGCCAAGTGAGGAGCTAGACCAAGAGAGACACAAAAACCCGCGGGGCAGCATGTGGCGAGCTGCGTCCCCACGGACCCTATCTCTCGGGAGAAGTCTTGTTCCTCACCTCTGGCTTGCCTTTATTGGCCGGTTGGAGAGAATACTGACGAGGAACAGAGCTCCCACCTCTTTTTTGCCATAATTGGCCGGCTAGGGTGGAGATTCGCGAAAGAAAACGTGCTCGGAGGAAGGAAATATTCCAGTAAGATGCTGGTAGGGATCTTGACCGTACTTCCGGGATTGTCCTGATAGCCGTGGAATACCTCTCCACTCCTCGAGCACCTCAAGACATGTTGCCCCCTTGTCGCTACGTCACTATGTGTTAGCGACAGTTTCTGGGGGCCCATTATTGAGTGTGCAAGTCACTCCCTGCCATTGCATCCTTGTATAGTATATAACATTGGTCAGGTAGGGGACATAGTTATTCCATGGTTCAAGGTAACAAATTCACTATAGCCACCCAAACCCATAGCCCAATATGTTTTGTTTTCATGTTCTGCAATAGTCCTGCACCAACCGGGGGTTGTCCTTGGGCGCACTTGCATAGTCCATACAGGGATAATCTTCGGTTGGTGCCACATCTATACTTTACTTTAATAAATACGAGGCTGAAGAGTTTGTTTGTTTGCTTGAACGCGCTAATCTCAGGAACTGCTGGTCCGATTTAAAAAATTATTTCAGTGTTAGATAGTCCATTAATCAAGAAAGGCTATCATATCATTACGCCTAATAGGAGTGGAACACCAATGAATAATGTTTCAAAATCGGGTTTTTTTTTTCCTTTTGAGAGCTTCCGCTGCGTGCGCTGCGTAAACGGTTAAAGTTTCGCAAAAATCATGCAAGACAGAATTATTCACCTTTAAAAGTTCAAAAAAAGTCCGCGACAGCATATGTCTATCTTTTAAGGTTGGCTCACTATAACCTTTTTATGCTAATCAAATTTGTTCTAAAATAATGCATTATTTGCGAAGATGTTTTTATAAACATGATATTAATCCTTATCCAAATAAATACGCCCAAAGTAACTATTCCACGTGGACGAAGTCGCGGGCAGAAGCTAGTTTCATCTGAAATTGTCTAAGGGGCCTCTGCGAGTTGGCTTTGGCCCCTCATACACCTTCGAAAAGACCGGAACCCTAAGGTCCCAAGATATATAAACAAAATAATGATAATAATACCAGCGAGTTGATGTCTACTGAACGGAATGTTTCCATTTTAAATATTACATTTTGTATAAAAATATTAATAAAACATAAACATTTAGAATTATTGTAAATTTATTTCATTTTTATATCTTACTAGCTGCGCCCCGCGGTTTCACCCGCATAAGTCTCGATCCCGTGGGAAAAAAAAAAGTATTCTATGTTCTTTTCCAGGGCATCATCTATATATGTGCCAAATTTCATCCAAATCCGTTCAGCCCTTTTAGCGTGAAGGCGTAACAAACAAACTTACTTTCGCATTTATAATATTAAGGATTAATATCTCATTGTATGCTGCACCAGTCGACGTCATAACGTCAACGCCGGCTGTTGCTGTAAACCTGCTCTGGGGCTCTGTCTCGCATAGGGTCGCAGCATTATGCTGAGCGATCGCTGTTTTGTGTGGATGTGACGCATATTTTCCCCCAACATGTTCTATTTTGTTTTATGTTCTTTCTTTGCGTCACGTTTACCGCAAATAAACGTATTATCTTTATTTCTTTTTTTTACCAGCCTATATTGTCCCACTGCACGGCAAAAAATTCGCATACAGAGAATAATCAATGTCTCTAATAATCCGGGTACACAAAAACGGTCTTTATTAAAATGTCTAACATGGCAGCTTAAAAAAGTAACATTAAAATAACACTTTTACAGGCCACAAATATTTGGTAAACAACCAAGAATGCATTCTAAAAAAGAAAAAACAGTGGCACTCCAGGAGTGCCGACACAAGTGAAAACTTGAACAAGATCGCCTTGGTGGAAGAAAAATACTTATATGGAACATTGGTCCGTAACCTTATCTAAATAAAGAGCACAAACGCGCTTACAAAAATGAGGTGACGGTAACGGTGTCACGAGTTCAATTGTTTTTTCCCATCTCAAAAATGCCAAACGCGCCTAAAGAAGTTTTCACTTCAAAAGTTTTTGTAGGTCTAATTACTATTATTCCTAACTCTCAGTTTATCGCCAGAGGTGGTCTTCCATCTCAATAGATGTTAATTGCCTGTCAAAAGCAATGCCCCTAGAGACATTTGTAGGTGCGTGCTCGACGGCTGATACTAATAAAATCAGAGGATTTTACAAGTTTTCTGTGAAAAAATATTTATTTCAAAATAAATTTTAAAATATGATTTTTATTTTGATATATTTTTTGCTGTGCGATAGGTATACTTTATAACTACGTTGTCGGTTTGACAATATTTATTTATTCATACTTTTTTATGGCTTTAATGTGTATTAGATAAACCTGGGAAATAAATTGACCAAACCTACCAACTTTAATTGTCTGTATATTCAAATCACCATTGTCATTCTTTAGCAGTTTTATGAAATGGCTAAAACAAGGAAATTTACGTAGGGTTTTAATGTACTTAATAATTAACTTCCCTGATTGTACCTATATTAGAAGAAACTAACATCCCGAAAACTCTGTGTCAAACTCACAAATTACACTTCACCTCTGCCCCTTCAATACATTCAAGTCTTAATACAAATAAGAAGGAAACACAAAATTAAATTAGAACATACCACGCATAAATCTCGGTAAACACATTTAGAACATCCTCCACCATCCATCCTTGCGTCAGGGTTTTTCAGTCTACCCAGAGAGGATCGAGGGAATAAGAATTTTTTTATTGGGAAGCGCAAACAGTATCAGATTGATATTAAAAGTATGTTTTCTACGCTGTAGTAAATGAAAAGAAACTGAATGGTATTACAGGCAAATGGTTATGTAAGCACTTTATATTATTGGCAATTATTGTAATTCGATTAAAATTATTGTTACTGAAAAAATAATTCAGCGTCACTCAAAAGATGAGGAGTGTGTTCATAAATTCAATTTTGAAGATGTAAATTCATTTATTATTACAGTGGGCAAACATCAACAAAATAAATTCTCATCTTGTACAATTTAAATATTAATAAGCAAATTCAGTCACAAAAAATGTTTGTGACACATGCGACCTTGCTCACAGTGAGAGTCACCAGATCACTCAACCCAGATTGGGTAAGGTCTTTTATACTTCAAATCTGTCTAGCTCAGTCCTTTCTGAGATAGTCCTTTTTGTAATCTGGTTATACTGATAAATCTCATAACGTCACGCCAGTATTCCTCGAAAGGTTAAGCAGAGGTGTACCATCGGAGTAACGCATAGGTATCTTAGCAATTTGAAAACAAAATTCTGATCACACTACCCTTTTTTTTTCGTAGGTAAGCAATACTATAGCAGTCGAGCGCTGCAAGCAAGAATAGTCCTTACAGTGTACAGATATGCGTTTCTTCGATAGTACCTATACCTATAGTATACCCACATTTCGCCAGTTATGTTTAGATCTCATGTAACAGGCGGTAAGCCTATTGACGTTAACCGGGCATAAACCCCGATTCCGGGTTGCTACTGACAAATTCCACATGGAAAAATACAACAACATTTTGCCCGACCCGGGAATCGAACCAGTACCTTTTGCTCAGCAGCAGTTCTTGCGACCACAAACCAACGAGGCAGTCTACAAATTGTAATATAGTTACCAAATCGTAAATTCAAACTACACTGCTGGGTATGGAGTTACCAGCATTTGCCTACTTTTTTATTGATTACCTACTAGAATAGTACCTGGGCGACCGAGCTCTGCTAATTAAATGGCCTTTCACTGACAATATTAGGGTAGCACAAGAAACACCAGACAGGCAAGCGAAAGTAAGAATAAGTAAGTACTCGGACTACGAATAATAAAAGTATTATTCGTAGACTCGGAATTAAGAAAAGACGAAACAGGTTTTAATGATCTTCAAAGAAGTTTTTACATGGTATTTTTTTTAAGTTTAGGAACACTGGTGGAGAATAAATCAAGATCATCAACACTTTGACACATCGAGTTGTATAGTATAGGAAAGTTCATACTAATTCCATGTTGCCATGATAGTAGGTACTTACTAATTCCATGCTGCCGTATCATTATTCTAAGGTAGCTATCTTGTTCGAAACTTTGGGCGACCGAGCTCAGGGGGCCTATCACAACCTTATAAAGCAGTATTATTTTAATATTACTTCAGTGTGGGAAAGAGATGAAGCTCTACAGGACGTATAGCTCCATCTCTTTCTCCCACTGAAGTAATATTAAAATAATACTGCTTTTGAGCTGGTGGTAGGCCCCCAGCTCGGGTGAAAATTCTTTTTCTACGTATTTTTCCCCGAGCTTAGCTCGGTTATTGTAGCTGAGTTAGATCGATTTTTCACCACCATCAACCACTTTCATCGAAATCGTTAGAGTCGTTTTCCAGAACGTAAATACAAATATATTATTACAAATATTGCTCGTTTAATAGTACAGAATTATAAAATACTATATCAAAATGATTTTGATGATGTAGCAGACTTATTAAAAATCGAACACTAGACCAACGTGGCAGTCTTCTCATAACTCTATACTCAAGTAGTTTTGGGATAGTTTAAAGTTCAATATACGAAGTAAGCACAGCATTTGCATAGCAATCTACGCTAGAGACTAGACGCAGACCTCCTTGATTGCGATTCTTTTCCAAACTAGAATCACTCGTGAGCGTTCTGCCGTGAAATGCAGAGCTAATTACGGAGATGCACTTATTTTAACGAGGACTGCACTTGTAGAACGTTTTTAGCAAAGGAACGGACGTTACAGATTTGAAAAGCACTCTAATTACAGTGTCGTTTGAGGGAACTATGCTCTTATAAGGAATTTTGTAAACAATTTTATGTTTGTGATGTCTGGTTTGAAGATGTGACACAGATGAATGCAGATGGGTCATTCCACATTTTAGACATGAAACTACAAGTAGGTACGCTATTGGCTCGACTTGTCGAATTCAGTGGGCGTAGACAGAGTTACGCGATAGAAAGAGAGGCAACTTCTAGGTGAATATAACTGTATTAATTAGCGTTGTGCGACCTGAAATTGCACTTTATTGTGTCTCAGCAAGAGTCGCGTTTTATTTAAATGATTTTGCGGAGTGATTTATATGTACTGATCTGCACATAAACGATCGATGCTACTCTTGTGCCTTTGTCTAGCAGTGGACGTCTTTCGGCTGAAATGATGATTATGATGATGTCTGGTCCGGTTGGTAGAAATTGTTACTGTACCCAAATGTTAAGTTGTTAAGACTGAGCAGTAATTTTAAAATTATTTGAAGCAAAGATTTCTTAATAATTTTATTTTTATGTGGCTCGCTTTAAAACGTGATTCCAGAAAATGTCATCTAACTACACAATAGATTCTTTTCCGTCGACTTGGATACTATAACGTTGAAAAAGTCACCACACAGATTTTGAATCGTGTTCACAATAGCCCAATAGGTTGTGCATTACAAGTGAATGAATAAATGATTTCATTTTATTTTCGGAAGCAGTTGCTCAAGAATGAACAAATTGCTGAAAAATTTCTCTTACCCAAAGCATGTAGGTGACGCTTGGTTGCTTGAATATTCAAAGTATCGGAGAGACATCAAAGACGCATGGCAATATAAAATTTTACCTCCAGCTTATATTGTGCAACGGTTTTCAATCTCCAAGCATTATCTGATGCCTTGATCTTGATTTCAATACAAGAAAAGCAAAACAGTCGTAAAAGTAAACTACCTTCACTTAGGAAGTTCTCAAAGAGAGTTAAACAGTAAAATAAAAACTGTCATTACCGTAATATTTGCTCCGGTAATGAGGGTCTCAATTGAATTTATTCCTTTTTCAATTTATTTGCTAAGATTACTTTGTTTTTGTCAATTATTTTTAAAGCGATTTTCTGAAAGAACAAACGAATGTGGCTGAGTAAAACCGAGAGAAATTGTAAATTCAATTTGGTACCTAATCAGGAAAAATAAATACTTATTTCGAATAATTAAATAAATTATTTCATTTTAATGGGACCAGGCTTCTGTCGACCAGTGTGTGATCTTTCTATTATAGTTGAACACAAATTGACTCCACGTTCATCTATCATTAAAATGAACGGCTAGTGTGCTCGTGTCAAGATTTTAGTGAAGTACGAATTTGATGGTATTACTTTCAACGAAATAGGTATACCTACCAAAATAAATTATTTCAAAAGAAATCAAGATCATCTTCTGCCTGGCCTTTTCCCAACTATGTTGGGATTGGCTTCCAGTTTTACCGGATGCAGCTGAATGCCAGTATTTTACATGGAGCGACTGCCTATTGGACCTTCACAACTCAGTTACTGGGTAATACGATACTCCTTGGTAAGACTTGTTGTTAGACTTTCGAGCTTTTGACGACCCGTAACAACTGTCAAAGATCCACGAATGACAGCCGGGACCAACGGCTTAACGTGCTTTGCGAGACACGGAGAAGTCTCGATTTGTAGAAATATGGTCACCTACCCACGGACCAACCCCAGCAAGCGTAGCTTAATCTGATGGATCGATCCGTGCGGCTGTTAGTATTTATCCACGAGCTATATGTATTGCTCCATGGTTGGTATTTAAATAATTATTTTTACCTAAAACACAAAAAATCTGCTGTTCCATACATTTTGACCGCGTAGGTATTGCACTTTTTTATGAAACAGCAGTTTTTTTTTAATATAACCTATGAAAAATTTCAACGCTCCCTGCTTGCTGTTGAAATTTTTCGTTTTAGAATCATATACTGAATCCATGGTAACAGTTTTATTGCGAATAAGGGCCGAAAGGGAAATCGTGGGCCCCTGGGAACACGGCAACTGAAGGAACACCCATAAAATAAAAAAAAATGATAATTTCCCACCCAAAAAATAAAAAAAATGGTAACAGTTTTCGCGTCGATGTTCATGTAACCCTGTTTAATTATAATAATTAATAATAAAGTAGGATTATGTTTTACAAAGTCCTCGTCAATGATTGACTTTACCTAATCATTACAGTACGTTCCACGTGAACTCATTACCGCTTTTCTTGCTGAATTATTAACTTTCTTATTAACTCTAGAGCGCAGTTAGATCGCTTGAAGTTAGTTCACCATTAAAGCGGGCTTTCGTTCCAGCCTATAAACTTTCAAGCTTGAGTTTGAGCTGTAGCGCTTAAGTTATTGTTTTCAATTAATAACTAGTGGGCTTATAATTTAAAACTTTAAAGATTTTTGCTGTTATTTGCCAAGAATTAATATAAATACTCGCTTAGGCGAAAGTAACACCGGTCCTAGTTGGAGTTATATTTATTCAAACACGTTAAGACCAACAGTTTTATAAGTTTCGTAGTTTATAATTTATTTTTATATATTTTTTAATCTGGTGTACAATAAACTACCTATACAGGGTAGCAGGGACATCGACGCGAAAACTGTTACGATGGATTCAGTGCATGATTCTGAAACCCGCAGCGTCGAAATTTAAGTCGGTTTAAAAAAAAAAATCGGCTGTTTCATCGAAAAGTGCAATACTTACGCGGTCAAAATGTTTGGAACAGAAGATTTTTTTTTAAAATAACCGACGTAAAATTTCAACGCAGGGGGGTTCAGAATCATATACTGAATCCATGGTAACAGTTTTCGCGTCGATGTCCCTGCCACCCTGTATATACAAATAAGATACAAAAATATCCTGAAATAAATTACACTAATCTTTCCACACGATAGGTATCTAAAATACATAAATTTATCAACACAGTTCACTTCAGAACGCCAAAAAATACATCGTAGCGAAAATAAAACAAACTGAAAGTGGCTCTACTTTAAATAATGTACTACTGATGCTAAAGAGATTTTCGTTGTCCCGTTACTACATTAATTGACATTGACAGTGTCGTGGTTTTTGTGACAATTGCGTATTCGAATATTCCGCAGTAAAGGGCGTGCGGGATCGAGATAAAAAGACTGTAAAAAACAAGTTAAAATCGAATTCGAATCGAAATTTCATCAATACGACGTTAGGCACAAACGAACACAACTGGGTATAGGATTACTGATATTGAGAGTAATTTAAAATGTTTTTGGGCTTCCATTCTCAAAAGGCCGTTGATACTTTTCATTTGCGGAAAAATTACGGTTAAATTGGGATAGCAATTAATGATGATTGAGATTCTTTTGTTTTTGTGCAATGACTGTTCAACAAATTACGAAAGAATTTCATCATCAATAAGAATTAATTGGTGAATTTTTATGTTACTTAGACCTTTGGCGATGCACGCTTTAATTTAAATTTATTTCACAAGCAAGCCGTGTGCTTAATGGATGTTTTCCATCGGAAAAAATGACAAAATTCCATAGAAACTTTCATCCCCTATTTAACCCCTTTTGAGGATGCATTTTCAAAAGTTCTCTATTATTACTAACCTTCGTTACAAATGGAGTTCGTTTGCAAAATTGTAGGTATCCTTCTAAACCCTGCGGCTGTGCATTGTTTACCAGTGAATGAATAAATGAATTTAGGATTTTTATTAAGTAGATGAATTTTATTGCTTTATTTCATTCCTCACTAAAACATGATAAAACATTTATTATTTTCCAATATGTGCTAAGATAATAACCAAATATTTGATACTCAAACAATCTATGCAAAGATAAATTTTGATAAAACTTTCAGTCAACTATTTACTTAGAATTACAAACACGCATTGATTTATGTATTTAAGATTCAAACTAATACCAGATTAAGGTTCTAAGCTGGGTTGGTCTAAAATAATAATAAAGCCGATATATTATTATGTATCTGTCACGAATTAATCCTTTTACAGGATCATCCCAGAGGTGAGTATTGGCTAAGACCCCTTTTAGATAGCACCCCTATTGCCTAGAAGCGTTTTTAGATCCCCTTTAGGTGTTAAATTTCGTCCCCTTTAATCGTGTTTGGACCGTGAGGTTTTACAAAACCGCTAGATTAGCATTATTATCTACAGCACGTACCAGAGGACTTAGATAAGTGGAAATCGCTTTCAAGGCATTTTGACTTCTACAACAAGTATCAACAGAATTGACATTATCTTTTTGGTAACTTATGTCAATCACTGACAGGCCTACACTGTCCTCTCATACCTATTAACACTGTAATTTGAAAATATTGTAGAACCATTTATTTTTAAAAGAGTAACTAGAGCTTCTTGCAGGCTCTTCTCCATAGGAAGCGACCAATTGGAACCGAGCACCTAGCTTCTGACGTTTCATAAGTGCCTTTTCATTTCACAAACAACTAGGTATATGTGAAATAAATATTTTGAATTTGAATCCAATAACTCCTTTTTTTCTATCATCGTTATCGCTTATTGAATAATAAGCTCTGTGGTCTTACAGAAAGATACAAAGTAGGTAGACAATCTAACATAAGGCTTAAAAAAGTTTTTTCATATATCACGTAGGACTAAGTAGGTAAACAATCTAACATAGGCTTAAAAAGGCTTTTTTTTTATAAATTACGTATCACGTAGGACGTTTTCTTAAGAACGAAAACTAGCACTGATTTTATACAAAATAAAATATACCTGAACTGGAGTGCAGACACCTTTTTGTCTGATGTTTATACAGGAATTCTAGCTGGTCAGTGGACATATTTTTTTTTGGGTGGGAAATTTTCAAATAACTTCTCCCGCTCTGGGCGGAGCGGGAGGGCATGTCAGACTCTTACTGATTAAAATCCACCCGTGTTCTTTCATTTACCTATATTGCCAGGGGCCACGGTACCCTTTCAGACTTTCTCGCGA